>JAWUZG010000300.1:2400000-4800000 GCA_036785705.1 Acanthornis magna
AGAATGGACTTTCCACACTTTTAGCAAAAAGTCTGCAAATGTGGCTGCCTTCTTACCCAGCTCTTTCATTTCTGCAGGAAAGTGTGTCGTTCTGTCATTCAAAGACTTCCTCTCCTGCAGACCAACAGAAATCTCCGAAAACGATGTTTTTCTTTGTGAGAGCCGCTACAATGAAAGCGACAAACAGATGAAGAAATTCAAAGGGCTGAAGAGGTTTTCACTCTCTGCGAAAGTTGTAGATGATGAAATATACTATTTTAGGTAAAAATGTGAGGGGAATGAGGGGTCACCTGAGTACTCTTCTGGATTGTGGTGGACTGGCAGCTAAGCCCTCACCCAGCCTTTTGGTCACTGCCCCACATTGGAATAGGGGAGAGAATCGGAAGGGCAAAAAGAACAAAAGCTCCTGGATCAAGTTAAAGACAGTTGGAAAAGTGAAGCAGAACTACATGCACAAACAAAGCAAAATAAGGAATTGGTTTCCTGTTTTCCATTGGCAGGCAGATGTTTAGCTGTTTCCTGGAAAGCCTTGGCACATGTAATGCTTACTTGGAAGGACCAATGCCATAACCCTGAGTGTGCCCCTGTCCTCCTCCTTTCCCCAGCTTTCACTGCTGAGCACGGTGTCACGCACTGTGGAATATCTCCTTGGTTAGTTTGACCTAGCTGTCTTGCTTGTCTCCCCTCCCAAATCACTGCCCAGCGCCAGCCTGCTGGGGCACAGAGTGGGGAAAAGGAAGGGCCTTGATGCTGTGCCACCGCTGTTCAGCACTGATTACAGCATGGTGTGTTATCCCCAGTGTTGTCTCACAGATCCAAAACATGGCACCACTCTGCTGCTGTGCAGGGTATTAACCCCATCCCAGGACATCCACAGAAGTCAGAGGTGTAATTTCAGCTAACCACACTCTTGGGAAGAAGTCCAGATAATAATATCAGTCTTTTCATGGTCTTAATACCAGTAGTATTTTCTGCCCCTGCCGTAATACTTTTCTGCCCCTGATTTTAGGAAAAGTTATTACTTTATCAGATTAGTAAATTCGCTTGGATATTATGAAAATACTTAAGTCCTCATTATGAGTAATGAAAACCTTTTCAGTTGGTGAACATTTGTATTAATAAAATAAAGATAGTAAATTCTAACTTAAGTAAAATGTGAAATCTAAGGAACATGTGGTGTTAACTGCCTTCTATTGCGGAAATTAATACTTGTATTGAAATCCCCTTCTAACTCATAAAAAATCCTTCTAACAAGTGACTGAAATGAAACACTGGCCATAGATGCAATATTAGTTCTGCTCAGGGTTCTGAAAGGAAGTACAGGCATGTCTCAAGTCACCATTGTTTCCATATTGTTCAATCATAAATGAAGAAAAGTTGATTTTCTCTTCAAAAATTTCTTACTCATAAGTAAGGTATGAGTATGTTCTCATCTAGTTTTTGTCTTCCTTCTCCACCTTTCAGAAAACCCATAGTTCCTCAGAAGGAGCCATCTCCTCTACTGGAAAAGAAGATTCAGCAGCTGGAAGCGAAATTTGCTGAGTTGGAAGGAGGTGATGAGGACATGGAAGAGATGGGAGAAGAAGAAGGTGATATGACGGAAACACCTTCTATGCCTCAGCTTCAGGCTCCCTTAGCCAGTGATTTGGATATAATGCCTTATACTCCACCACAGGTAAGGATTTTCCTTCAGGAACCCTTAAACCTTTTTATTCTACATTCTTTTCCCAATCCAAATGAAGAAAGAAACGTTAACATTTTATCATATACACACAAAGGATTTAGACTTCCATTTATGAGTGTATGGAATAAATGATACAAAACAGTTTTGGTGTATCCAATACGATATCCAGGTGATAACGTTTAATTTCATTAAAATATTTTAAAATACATCACTCAGCTGAGGAAAACCCAGGATACATTTTTATATGTTAATGCCATTTCTAATTATAGTAGGCTTTCTGTGACACTTGTTCAGAAGTATCAGGCCTTTGAATATATTTCTGTTTCCTTTTCTGCCTCCACCAGGTATTTGGGAACAATGACTCTTTTCAAGATGTGACAAATTTGGAATGTTTGGGGTATGAGAAAGGCCTTTTGAGGGTTTTGATGTGATGATCCATTTATGGATCTTGTTGATCAGAGTATGGATGAATTATGGTCTCCTGTGACAAATGCAGGTGGAAGGGCCTTCAAAAAAAAGGGGTTCCAGTTATGGAATCTCAGTATGTGTCAGAATTGATTAATTTTTTGGTGGCTGAAAACATCAAGGAGCTCTCACCAGGAGTGTCCACACTAGAAAAGCAAAGGAGTGGAATTTTTGTTACTCATCAACATAAGAACACGATGTGAACCTGTTGTGCAGGTAAACAGTGATCAGCAAAACTGGGCTTTGCTTTCTGGGGAGAAATGGCTCCTTATGTAATGAGAAGCGAACACTAGAGAGAAAGGACGGTCTGGTAGGCAAAGTAGTGTTTAGAAGATGGAAGCAGGGAGAGTAGGGATTGCAAAGGCCGAAAAGGAAGTGGGGAAGCGTTTTCCTAAAACGGGCAGTGGTAAATAAAATATTTTACTCAACTTGTGTTGTACTCAACATCTCTGAACAGCTCAGTGGATGAAATCTGTGACATAACACAATTCCTTTTGCTCTCTTCCGGCCTTCCCTTTTGTACACTTGTGGTCATAACTGCTTTTTCTCACAGTCCACTCCCAAGTCTGTTAAGGGCAGCGCCAAGAAGGAGGGATCAAAAAGGAAGATCAACATGAGTGGGTACATCCTGTTTAGCAGCGAGATGAGAGCTGTGATTAAAGCTCAGCACCCAGACTACTCCTTTGGAGAGCTCAGCAGACTTGTTGGAACTGAATGGAGAAACTTGGAAGCAACAAAGAAAGCAGAATATGAAGGTAAATAAAAACTTAGATGCTAAACTCTTTTCTACCTTTTTTTCTTTCTCAACACTTTCTGTTGTTCAGATGACAGGTTTAATAAAAGAAAATATTTACGTTTGTGTTCTGGACGAACCTTAAAGAGAAGTTCATATTGAGAGGTGACTGAAGAGGAGCAAAGGGCATGTTTCAATTATGTAGAGCACATCTGATAATTTAAATGTCTTTGCCACTAATAACCAAATTAACAAAGACCAAGAAAATGGGGAAAAATTAGAAGTAAAAGGGCATGAAGTCTCTGGCTAGAAGTCAGTTGGAAAAATATTTTGTGAATGTTTCCTTAAAGAAGGACTGAGGGGAGTTTTGGACAAGAAGCTCTTGGGAGCTGTAGCAGCAGGTAAGAAAGGCTTACAGGGGAGTGGGGAAAACTTCATTGTTAACAGTACTTAGAGTCCTAAGAGGCTTTGTATTTTACTGTGAATATGACCTATTGTTCAGTCACAGTATTTATCAACTCTTGTGACTGATTTTGCTGAGAGATTTCATATCCTGAAGTAAGCCAGGAATATTTCATAATCATGAGATACTTTAGACCTATCTTTCGTCCCTCTCCTCCCTTTTCCTCAATTCCTTCCCTCCTTTCCTTTCTTTCCCTCCCTCCTATTCTTCCTTCCCTCCTCTCCTTCCATTCCTTCCCTCCCTTCTGATAGTCATTGTGTTTTAACTTTTATTTGATTAAAATAAAATACAGCTGATCTTTAACAGCCAGCCCTTACCCAAGTCAAATACATTTGCTTAACATCCATAGTTATTTCTCTAGTTAATAGCATGTCATCACTATTAACTACTGTATTGATGCAATTTTATTGAACAAAAATGCTCCTTTGAATAGGAACATTTCAACACCCTGGAAAGTTATGGCCTAATTAAGTTATAATTTTGAAAATGAGATTTGGTAGATTTTCTGCACACTCATAACTTAAAGGCAGCTTTGATCTTGAGGCTGGAAGCTTGCATGCTGTCACTGTCCACTCTCAGCCACCTGAGTCCTTTCTGAATTTTCGGTAGCAGCTCTTTGCAGTTCAGGAGGGTAATACAGCACCCTTTGCTACGTGCAAGTTTGCTTTGCAAAGGCTGCGATGGGAAATGGTAATGCTCTTTCTTTGAGAGAGTACTGTGGCCTTACTTTTTTCTGTAGTTTCCTTTTACACCCTTGTAGGTGCATATATTATCTTTTTATTGGCAGATCCCTCCTTACAGTCTAATCCTTCAGCAGGAGGATGGCTGGCATGTCACTGCTTCCTCGCTTAGAGCAGCTTCAAGTCCTGCACTTCTGCAGGAAGGCTCTGTTTGTCCACTGTGTTAATGATTGTCTGTGTGCTTCCATTTTAATCTTCCTTCTCAACTAAAATTTTCCAAAGCTTTTGGGGTTTGAGCTGCAGTTTCCCTGGCTTGGTGTCCCCCCCAAGCTAGATTTATTTTTACTTGTTTTTGAGGGGCTGGGATGGGGTAACAAAGTATCCAAACTGTGTTTGCTTACCAAGTGTGAAGGGGGAGAACCTCCACTCCTTCCACTCTGAGGAATCAAAATTCACAGGTTTCCTGCTGTGAATGTGCACCGGAGAGCAGGGAGTGGGGCATGGTTTGACACCTCAGTGAAACAGGGCCCTTCCATTTTCTAGTGAAAAGTAGTTTACATTTTAGAAGCGTTTGACCCACTGAAAATTTTGTTTGGTTTATTAGTTGGTTTTTTAGCAATAATTGAGTAAAGAAGAAGCTGTGTTGGAGGTGCCTGTATGGCTAAATAAAGTAAAATAAAAGAATGCATGGGATTGAGGGAAAGGCGTGTTTTAAGGAAAACCTGTTCAAAGCAGAAGGTCTCCTTCCTGTCTCTTGGGATGTGTTGGAAATGTTGGAATGATCTCAGGTCCTGGCCTATGTGATTTGGGTTTAGTATTGAGTATTAGGGTGAATGCTCCAGGCTGAACTTTCAGATCCCTCCTCCAGTTCCCTTTGGCAGTGTTATTCCATCTGTTGGTTCCATGGCAGTCAGGGCATGGATAGAGACTAGGTAAAACTTAAGTACTGCCTTATATCAGGTCCTTCTTCAAACCTCAGCACTCTGAAGTCTGATAAAGCTGAACACTTAACAGTAATTTCTCATTCATCAGAGTGTCTCTTTTGCTTTTGTCTGACCTTTTTTTTTTTTAGCTGGCCAGAAGTAGATGAGAGTCAGAACAACTGCTTCATCTTTTCCCCAAGTGCTTGCTGTGCTCTGGAGAGGATTATCTTATTTTTCTACTTCAGGATCTACCTTTAAGTATCTTGTGTATTTTGTGCTCAACTGCATCTAAGTTGCCTGTATTAAATGTAGGAGTTTCTCTGCGTCGTCATCACTCCCTGACATGACAGAAGTGGGAAGAAGGAAGGAAATGCCTTTGGAAATGAAACTGGTCTTTGAGTGTATGGAAGTAGTGGTAGAAGCTGCACAAACAGGTTCTAGAGGAGTCAGAAGCGTGGTAGATGTTCAAAGTCATGTACTAGAGGAAGCGAGTAACACTGGCAGGATGCATAACAATCTCCTTGATGAACTTCTTAGCCTTCATTTGACAGAGGACCTTGATTGCTGGTTTAGTGGCAGTTTCCATCTTTCACGAAAGGCAAGAGAACTCATAGCCCTGCGTTCACTGTTGTTAAAAATTGCTGGAGATGTATCCTGCGTCCATTTATTCCTCCTTGTTCCTCATTGTGCCAGTCAGGCACAATGTTCAGAGTAAACAAAGCAGGAACTTGCATGCCCCCAAAGCACCTGGAGTGGGCACTCAATATATCTTCTTTTTTGTTTGCTTGGGTTTTGTTTTTTTTCTTTCTTCTTCCCATGACCCTTTGCCCTTCCCTTAATATAAAATTGTCCTCTGGTCAGATTACCCTGCAGTAGATCTTTTGTTCTTGCAGTCACAGTGAGAGACTTGATTGAGATAATGACCAGAGTCATCGTACAAAGGACACACATGACCTCCAGTGAGCAGCACAATGTGAGTTAGACATCTTCAGAAAAAAAAGTAACTCATAGGGGACCAAACGGGGAAATGACAGAGGCAGAGAAAAATATTTTTGGTTTATCAAACTGCTGCTTGTTATGATCCAAAAGCTAAGGACCAATCTACACTAGGGAAACCTAACAAATGCTCCCCGATTTTGCCACCACTTTTCAGCTGCATCAGTAGTAAAATACACAGGGAGCCCACAAATAACTGCCACCAGCTGGCACTGCTGCCTGCTCTTCGCATTGTTCTTTAGGGCACACCTGGCAGATGTGGCTTCGATTCCCACAGCAGCTGGTGGAGGATCTGCCCAAGAGCTGCTGGCCTTGGCTGCAGCTGGTTTGGCTGAGCCAGTGGTGTCAAAACAGGGAATGTTTTGCCATGTCCTAGTGCGGACCGAGCCTAGTGCTGGACTGCTGCTTCATGTTGGTAACACTGGTGTTATTATCATCAAATTTGTTCTTTAACTTTTTAAAAATCTTTATTTTATTATTTATTTTAATTATTTTTTTTTAGAAAGAGATAAAACTTTGTGGAATATTTTTCATGAAAGGTTCTCTAAAAGTCTTAGCTGCAGCCACATGAAATCAAATCATATGCTGTATAAAAAAGATTCATCTGTTCTACTTTTTATTTGACTAAACTATGCCAGTGTCTGACTAGTCATTTTTAATGAACAGATAATATTTTGAAATTCTGGGTTACAAAACAGAACTGAAAATCTAAAATACTTTTACAGAGCGGGCAGCTAAAGTTGCTGAGCAGCAGGAGAGAGAGCGAGCAGCACAGCAGCAGAATTCCTCCCCCCGGGCAGGCACTCCTGTCGGGGCTCTTATGGGGGTGGTGCCGCCACCAACACCAATGGGAATGCTCAATCAGCAGTTGACACCCGTTGCAGGTAAAACGTAGGAGCTATGACCATTTTTTCCTCATCCACTTTATCAACCCCCTCATAACTCTGAACACTCTCTTGGGTGACGTTGGAAGCAAAAGCTCAAACTCTTCAGTCCTTCTTCATGATGAACGTACCTAGTGCAGCAGTGGCCTGGTGTCCAGTGTTACTTGCTCCAGTGGAGAGTAGCCTGTGGAAAATGCAGGGCAGCAGGGTCCTCCTGGTGCAGTGGTCCTGTTCTGTTGGTGTGCAGTCGTGTTTATTCACTCTGCCTTGCAGAGTTCACGTTTAGCCCTGCTGGGGCAGGAGGGCAGCAGCTAAATAGTCTTCTAGTGCATGCAGCATCTGTGGCAGCGGTAAAGCAGAAGGGAGATTGTTGGGGGTTTTATTGTCAGGGAGGTGAGAGGCCAGCAGATTCTAACCCAGATTTTAAATCCAAGCAAAAGCTTTATAGAATTGCCTCTTAGGCACTGGTAAGCAGAGCAGACCAGGATCTAGAGCCATTGCAGAAACAACAAAATGACAACATTGCTGGTTTTATCAGGTTATTTTTCAGAATAGAACTGAGCTTGGAGAACTCTTCCACGAGGTCCCTGTTGCTGGGTGTTGAGCTCGTTACCAGTTGTAATCCGGCTTGATTTCATAGGGAGTATGCTCGGAGTAAGTATTTTCAGGATCAGATCTGAAGACAATGTAGTCCTCTGAAGATTCTTGTATGGAAATCAGCCATACATGGGTGAGAAAATTAATTAGGTGTGACCTGATAGGTTGTTTTCCTTACCCAGTTTCCATTTAAAATAAGAATTAAATGGCTTCAGTCGAGGTCAAAATAGCGCCGAGTAGATAAAAATGAGTATTTGGAGGGTTTTTGGTTTGAGTTTCGGGGTCTTTTTAACTTTCCCTTAAGACATACCAATTATTCCATTTATTCTTTTGTCATTTTCTTTTTCTTTCTCATCTCACAGGCTGTGGCCGTATTTCGAGCTGACAGCCTGAAGCATTTTTCATCACAGTCTCTAAATCCCTTTTCAGTGAATAGGCTGCATGGATGTTTAACTGAAGGCACATTCCTTAGTTGGTTCATGATCTCCAGGTTACATGCATTTGTTTACACTGAGTTGCATTTTTCTTTTGGCTTTTTTTCACTCTGCTTGTGGTAATTTCCCTCTGAACTGTTTGCAGTTGCTGTATGTTTGTGTGTGTGTATGTACACTTATCTGTGCATATGTTAAGAAAAAGGAGGGAATAAAATGAGTTCCCCACTGCTGATCTCTTTTGTGAATAATTCACTTCAATCTAGAATATATAGAAGTATCATCCTCTTGTTGTGTTTTCTTGGGTTGGTTCTTGGGTTTTTTGGTACTGAGTCACTTTTTGCAGTTTTTGGAGGCAGGTGTTGATGGGCAGTAATACTTCTATTAACACTTCCTTAAAACTTTCCAAAAACATGCATTCTACAAACTACACGTACTACCTTACTTCCTGTGACAGCAAACCTCTATTTCAGACCATTGTCTTATTCAAGCAGTTCAACACTCAAGGTTCTTCACTTTGGCATGGAGAAATACTTCCTTAAAGTAGGCAGTCGAACAGATCCTTTTAAACTCTTTCCGGTTCTGTGGCCCATTTGAAAAACACAGTCTTCATCTTTTGGTTTCCACAAGTCTTACTTGGAAGTGTCTTGTTCTGTTTGGACCTCTTTCACATCCTCCTCCATCCTTGGATTGCTTTTCTCTAGTTCAGAGAGCTTCTCCATCATAGAACTTCTTTATGGCCCATGGGTCCAGGAAATCTGGAAGCCTTCTGAGATGTTTCTCTTAGTGTCCAGCACTTTAGTGTCTTCTCCATTTAAGTATTGCAAAAGTTTACTTATTTATAGTAAAAAACAGGAGAACAAGGAATTTCAAAGGCATCCTGAATCACAGTTGTGGGAGCTGGAAATAGTTTGCCCTTGTTTACTAGTTTAAAATAAAAGTTTGCAATTCGTACATGGGGTAAGAAAGTGGCTGCTCTTATGCAGAATGAGCAAGGAGAACTGATTTCTCATGGAGATTTGATGGCACCTCTATTAGCTGAGCCAGTTGTTGAGTATTTTAATCAGAAATGTAGAAATAAGATTCCATTATTGATAAATATGGATTTGACTCCTTGGAGGGTTTTTTGTTTGTTTTAAAACTTCAGAAGTGCATGTAACTGCACTGAAGATGTGTCAGCAGTACGGGGTGCATTGGAAATATCAGGCAGTAGCTACAGTGAGAAAGCCCTTTAAGCTAAGGAGGCTTTTGTTGTTTTTTTTTCTTTTTCCATTGGAAATACGGATTTCACTGTAATAAAGAGGTTCAAGATATTTGAAATAGGTACCTAACACATATGTAATGTGTCAGTCTAGGTGTGCTGTGGAAAATGAAGGCTCGAGGGAGATTAGTTCTTTACTTTCTTGGTGTTTTCTCCATGTAAAGCTCTTGAGATTGGAGGTTTATCGCCTGTGTAACTTCCTGAGGAAGTGACAGATTTAGCTTGTATTTTGTAGCTGCTTCTCCGCTTTAGACCCTGAGCTTTCGACAGGTCTTGGCCAGTCTCATCCCAGAAATCCCTGTTTTGAAAGTTCCTTTTATGAATTACAGGGAGTGTGGCAATGACCCGGTGGTTTCTTGGAACAGACTATAGAAGCCCCAGGAAATTTGCATTTCTAACTTGTCTCATCTCTCTAGACCTGCTTCTGTCCTCTGTCATCTTTTCATTGTCTTTCCAAACCCTTTCCTTGCTTACATGGCAATGCATCCATTTAAGTTAAACATTCCAGGGCCTAGTGCAGTTATATTGTGTAGGTTCACTTCATGGATAGTAGCAAATCTGAGCCAAAGCCAGAAAAAACTCTAAATTTTCTTCCCTCACATGCAGAAAACTAAATTTTTGAGCAGCACAATACAGTGTTTGCAGTGCCACTGATTTTCCTATAAAAACACCTTGAAGACATGGACAGTGAAATTCCATGAGGGACTGCAGGTGCTCTTTTTAAGTCCTTTCACTGAAGTCAAATGCTATTAATGTAAATTATTGCAGCCCAGCAGACCCAAGTGTAAAATATGTGTTACTGCCTTAGTTCATACTGGAGATGGTTTAATAAAAATCACCCATCACTGCCATTAGTTTCAAGTATGTGAATGTCGTAGGGCTTTTGTGCATCAATTTTGCATGTGTGCTGCAGGAAAATGTCTGGGATTTTATTTTTGTGGCCTCTGAGCTAGCCCACAGAGCAAGGCTGGCTGTGGAGCTGGCAAGTTAGTGTTTTGTTTGTAATCTGTATGCAGATGGCAGAGCTTTAAGCTGTATTAAAACTGCTTGCATTAGTAACATTTAATTGTGGCTGAATTTATTCCTTGTGTTAACATATCTGAGTATTCAACATTTATTGCCCCATGAGAAACATACAAATACACTAAATACTAATTCATCAAAAGTATAATGTTTCATATTTACAGCTTTTTTATTTTTAGTTGGTTTTTTTTTTTTGCAAGATACTAATTGTAGTATTGTCTTGCTGTACTAAAGGTGCTTTTTTGTGTGTGTGTGTGGATAGTGCATGTCTGTGCATACTGTGTAGACCATATTGCATGTTATTGATGCATGTTTGAAATTTGTTGTGTCCTTCAAGGCATGATAAGTGGCTATCCACCGGTGCTGCCACCTTTGCAGGGCCCAGTTGATGGCATTGTTAGCATGGGCAGCATGCAGCCACTTCACCCAGGGGTGCCCCCACCCCACCAACTCCCGCCAGGTATGCCAGGCATCCCAGGCATCCCACCACCCGGTAAGAACCTCATCCTCATTCCCTCTTTATTTTCATTGTCATGTACTTGGTTTAACCTGTTGTTACAGGAGTTCTCTGCAGCTTGTTCTGGTCGTGGCTTTGGTTTGTGAGCACGGCGGGATGGCTGAGCTGCAGCACTGCTGAATATGAGGGGTGTGCAAAATGCTGACAGAACAGCACGTCCAGTAAACCCTCCGGGAAAGGGTACTGGGGAAACGTGATGCTGCTCCAGCAGGAGTTTTGTGTCAGCCAAAAAAAACCTTGATGATCATGCTTGAGTTTATCAGAAGTGTGAACAGCTGAAATCAGCCTGTTCGTATCCTTATGTCATTTGAACAGCATCTCTACACTCATCCTTTTCTTAATTTGAAGGGGGCTTATAAATGAAATTTAACTGTTCTCATTCCTTACCGAAGTCTTTTTCAGTGTATTAATGTCAGACTGCACTGAAGTGTGCCTGGTCACGTAAGACTGCTTGGCCACTGGGGTGCTATTGTAAAACAGTGTTCAGATTAAAACTCGCTGATAGAACAGTGATTGGAAACATGTAGGGACAAGGTGAATTCAGTATTCTGTGTGACCAAATTTTGAATTGATTTTTGAGAACATTTCTACTACATTTGCTGTATTTTTTGCCACACTTTTGATGAAAAGTGAGGCTGATTGAAAGAAATGTTTTGCCAGTGTTAATGCCATTAATGTGTCCCCGTGAAGGGGAAAAACGTTTATTTGCCCTCTGATTCTGTTTTCTGCTGATTCATTTCTTACCTCTGATAACTCAATTCCCTGTGTAAAAGATGTGTGTCCCTATGTTCAGCAGTTAAACAAGCTGTGGACAAAATGGTCTCATTTGCCTCCCCCTGCCTCTTTACAACTGTGTTTATCAGAAGCTCTGTTAAGAATTTTATCTGTATGCAAATTATTTGAGTTGGGGAGTTTTTGTTTGCTTGCTTGATATTTGTTAAATCCATCAGTATTACACGTGCAGCTTGGCTGGAGTGCACGATTCCCTGTGATGTCCCCTGGAGGGAGCAGAGCAACAGCTGTGCAGTGACACTTAGCACAACAGCCAAACGTGTGGGAGGTGAATCCAGGACAGTGCATCCCTCTGAAGAGCTTTTCCTGCTGCTGTGGGCTGGATGCATAGCGTTTAAAACTGACAGGATGTGGATTAGCAAAGAAACAATGCCGGGGAAGTGGTGCTGAACTGGGCACAGCAGGCTAAGGGTGAAGCTGTGCTCTGATGCTGGGAAGGGTAGGGTGCCCTCCTCCAGACCCCTTTCCTTTGGACTAAGAATAATTCCACAACTTGTGTTACTAATGTTTTTCTCAACTTCTGACATGCTGTTGGTACAGATGCATTTAAAATGGGAGCTGTGATCAAATGGAAAGTGCATTTGAAATACGCTTTAGTGTGTGAAAGCCAGTGGCAGGTCCTTTGATCACTGATACAGAAATCATGCATTTAATTCATGTAAATTAAACCCTCAGGAAGAGCACAATTAGTCTGCAGCTTTTCCAATGAATGAACACAAGAAGTGGCACAAAGAGAAAGAAAAGCAGCAGCATACAGAACTTCCATTTTTTTCAGACCAAAGCATCTGTATGTAAAATATCAGGAACTGCATGACTGTCATTTAGATCTGTACATTTTTGTATGTAAGACTGACACAGTCGTGCTGCACTCTGTGCAGTAGGGAAAAATCCCAATATGCTTGAGAAAAACAGCTTTTCTTTTTTTGACATTAATTTCTAATATTCATCGTTCTGTAGATAAGACTGTTGAAACCTAACCTGCAAGTTGCATTTTATATTAGTGAGATCTAACAGAATTTGCGCAGAGGCGTGAATTTCATCCTGCTGTGGACATATTTTACAAAACTGAACACAAGGAAATGTTAAATGTTGCTAAAGCAGATCAGCATTTCCTTTCATAAAGGACTGCAGGAAGATCCTGTCAAGCCAAAGGTGTATATTATAAATGAAAATATGTAGTCAGGCAATCACTAAGTAACATGAAAAATCCTGAAATCAAAAACTATTCACTTTGCATTTCTCTAATTAAAATAATTCGACAGGCCACTTATCAGTGTTTGTTAGTTGTCATGTTGGCTTTTTTTTTTCATTCAGAAGCTTAAGTTTTTTACTGGGGGCAAGGGGGATATTTGAATGTTGTACATCTGCTAAAAATAACTGTGAGCTGTGATATCAAAGTATAAATTCTTACTACAGAAGACCAAAGAGGTATTTGTCACTGCTCTGAAGTAAGACTAATTATTTTATATTTTGGAATATAGGTGTTATAGGCCAAAATGTGTCCCCCATGGTAGGCACTCCAGCACCAGGAGCAAGTCCTTTTGGACAGCAGGTGAGTCATTTTTGCATTATTTATGAGGCCCTAATGCTCTGAATCAGCATTTGAGCAACATCCCAGCTCAGACATGTAGGGATGCACATAGACTTTCCCAGGGAGAACAGAAATGAAATGTACACTGATGTGTTTAGAAACAGTTAATACCTCACACTTGGAGATGCCTCTATGTCTGTATTTGATGGTTGAATTGCTGTTAGACTCATGAGGTTTGTCCAGTGAGGTAACTTCAGTAAAAAGGCAGTGTTTTGTCTTAGTTGTCTACTAAACTGAGCACACAATGAAACTGCTAATAATTTGGGTTTTGCATGCTCTTGTGGCACAGAGGGGACACTGCCCGTTTTATCAGCTGTTGATGAGTGGGTAAAAACTGTGTATTTCACAAACTGATGAAGCAGATGTTCATTGGCAATTCAGAATTTGTGAGTTTGGGTAACTGTGATGTTCATTGTCAGTGATTAATGCAAATCAACTGTTCAGAACATTTCCAACTTTACTGACTAAATTTTTGTATCATAAAGAGAAGCGTGATTTTAGCTTGAGGGTGTCAAGAAAGGGAGGGAGAGTGGCTATGCCCAGGCAGATAGTGATAGGATGAGGGGGAATGGTTTTAAACTAAAAGAGGAGAGGTTTAGATCAGATGCTGAGAAGAAATTATTTATTTGGAGGCACTGGCACAGGTTTCCCAGAGAAGCTGTGGCTGCTCCATCCCTGGAAGTGTTCAAGGCCAGGTTGGACGGGGCTTGGAGCAACCTGGGACAGTGGAAGGTGTCCCTGCCCATGGCAGGGGGTGTGGAATGGCATGGTCTTTGAGGCCTCTTCCAACCCAAACCATTCTGTGATTCTATGAGAAACACAAGTTAAGTGGTGAAGTGTTGATGTCATGACATTGAGTTATTCCAGACCACGGGGTGTCTGCGCTAAGAGTTCTCAGTACTGCTGGTTAATCACAGTGATAGGAATTCTTCATGTGACTGGGAATTTTCCTGCCTGAGATTTTTGCCTGAGAGTGATTCTGTGGAAATATCCCAGTTGTCCAAGGATCTGTGGTAATTTGGATTAGATGTTTTAAATTCTGCACCCCACAGACCACAGTATTTCAGATCAAATTGGAGAAAATATGAAATAAAGAGGAGATAAAAGGTGCAATTAAGGTTAGTAGGAGAGAAGAGATACAGTGATGATAACCAGAGTATGTTTACAGAAATAAAAATATCTGTTGAGTCTGAGTCTGAATGTGGTTTGTTTGCACTTCCTCTCTCTTTGTATCGCCTGGCCAAAGTGGGCGTCTCCAGGGAAATTTTCTTAGGCCTTAGCATATAACCTCGTTTGAAACTCCACAGTGTGAGGATGAGCTGAAGCTCAGGTGTTCCCTGCAGCTCCCCCGGTGTGACCTGTCAGTGGCTTTGCCGTTGCAGATAGGAATCCTGGGCCCGCCAGGCCAGCAGGCTCCCCCTCCGTACCCCGGGCAGAGCCCCGCCAGCCAGCCCGTCATGCAGCAGCCCAGCACCCCCATGTTCGTCTCCCCTCCACCAAAGACACAGAGGCTCCTTCATTCCGAAGCCTACCTGAAATACATTGAGGGCCTCAGTGCTGAGTCAAACAGTATCAGCAAGTGGGACCAGACTCTAGCAGGTAAGGCTTTGGGTTCCTTGTAACCATTCTTTTTGCTGTTATTGAAAATGTGAAATAAATCTGCTGTTTGCTTATTGAAATTCACACATGCAATTAATTCTTAAAGACAAATCAACAGACTGAGAATATATATTTTATCCACAGGCTAATTTCACCAATGTTGTATAAATCTAGGAATTAATGGTATGGGCTTAAATACTAAGAGCAAAAGTAGAGTACCTCATACTGTAAAGTTACATTTGCCTTCTTCTAGAAAAAGCCAGTAGATAATTGGACCATTTCTTGGATTTTGCAGCACGAAGACGAGATGTGCACTTGTCCAAGGAGCAGGAGAGCCGCCTCCCCTCGCACTGGTTGAAAAGCAAAGGGGCTCACACCACCATGGCCGACGCTCTGTGGCGCCTGCGGGACCTGATGCTGCGGGACACCCTGAACATCCGCCAGGCCTACAACCTGGAGAACGTGTAGGCACAGCGACGCTCCTGCTTCAGGAGTTCCGTGGGACAATAGCTGGTTTAGTTACTGGGTGGGAAGAGATAACCAACAATAATTTGTATTGCATTTTACTGTACATTGCAAGACCATTTTTATATAAGGACACTTTTAATAAGCATATTTCACTTTTTGTTATATTAAGTTGACTTTATCAAATACACAAAATTTTTGCATATGTTTCCTTTGTTTGAAAGGCGATTTCATAATTAGTTAAGTGTAGTCAAGGATTCATCTTTCTTATACTTTATTGCTGAGAATCTGATGCCATCGTTTTTATATAAAAAAAAAAAAAAAAGGAAAACAAAGTATTTACAGATTGATACAGTGGAATGTGAATTAGTCATAGTTTACATCCTATAAGAATGTGTGTACCTGTGCTTTTGTGTGCTGGCCACTTCGGGCAGAACTCTCGCTCGGATGTGAACAGGGAGGATCTCTTAAAAGAAGCTAGAGGTAAGATGTGCTTTGGCACTAAGGAAAATCGGCATTCCAAATCAACACTGAGGCAGCTCAGTGGGCCACAGCAGCCCTGGAAGTGCTGGTGTGGACGGGACAAGGGTGTCTTGACTGCTCATGTTGTCCAGTCCTGTCCAGTTATTTAACTGTGTAGCCAAGGCCATTGTGATCCTAAATCAGTAACACAATCCCTGTGCTGGCAGGCCCTTAGAGGGGAAGTGTTTCATCTGCCATGACCTGTGCTGGGGGTTCTGCGATGTCCCCAACACCCAGCAGTGGGACAGGGAAGCTCCTTCCTTAAGAGATTCTGTCTGTGCTGGGAGAGCCTCGCAGAACTCGGAACCAGCCCAGGTCTTGGAAGGTAAGTTAGGGGAGAAAAACCGAGTTGTTTTGTTAGTGAAGTAACGTGATGTTTTTTTAAATTCACACATACTCTGTTCATGATTGGGCATTGTAAGACATTTTTGTATGCTTTCTTTAAGTGTATTCATTAACCTTAGTGGAAGTTTTGCAATGCAAATTTGAGTGAAATTTGATGCTTAACTTGAAAGTTAAATACTGCTGTATGGTATGGTATGTGTAAGGTCAGCATACCCAGTACATTGGAGAAATAGAGTACTTGTATTGCAGCCTTTAAAGGGTTTGGGGTTGTTTTTTTCTTGTTTTTGTTTTTTGGGGGGTTGGTTTTTTTTTTTTGGTTGGTTTTTTTGTTTGGTTTTGGGGGGAGTTGTCTTTTTTTGGGGTTTTTTTTTGGGGGGGGGGTTCTTTTTGTTTTTTTGTTGTTGTTTTGGGGGTTTGTTTTTTCCTTTTTGGTTTTTTTTTTATAATCTAAGTAGGTATTGACTCTTCTTGCCAAATTTCAAGGTTGTGGCTGCCTTCTGCTAAAGACTTACCTGTCCTCTTAACTAACCAACCTTTTAGATTACAAAGTTACTTGTGTAAAGGTAAATACTGTCATTTATTTAATTTTGGAAAAAGAATTAATACTTTTGGATTGCTTTAAGTAACTGGAAAAGCTCTATGAATTTGAAAAAGTCAGCAGGAACGTGGGCACTGCAACTCAGCCCAAATGAACTGATTTACTGATACATTTCATTTATGCTAGAGATGTTCATCATGTGGAAATGAGTTTTAAAATCTGTTAGTACAGAACATTTTAATTTCAGTATATTTGGCAGAAGGTTAAATTAAATATTTTCCTTCAAATATTGGGTATCTTGGGGTTTGTTTTGCTGATGTAATTAATACTCATGAGGGAGGTGACACTTGCAGGTATAAACTGTGATTTAATTTTCCTGGCCAATTCCTCTCCCTCTCCTATTGCAATCCTCCAGTCATTGCACAAAATACTCCAGGTAATTAGAAATAGGCACTTAAAGACAGTTTAGGTCAGGCGTGCAATGGATGTGAAGGAAAGGGAGCAAAACAACATAAGGGAAATGACAGTTTGGAACTCTACAAGTAGCACACCCATGGTACAGAAATTCTTTACTGGCCTTTGTAAATGACCAATTTTATTTAATAAAGTAGAAATTGAATAGTCTTAGACCACCCCTGTAAAATGTGTTTAAGTTACCATAGATTTTGCAGTTTTTAGCCACAAAGATGGGATGTTGAAGTGAATCAGGCAGCAAAATCCTAGTTTTTGAGCATTTGGAACTATCATGGATAATACTAATACACCACCAGATTTCTCCTACTTCTCAGCATTAACAAAAATTACACCAAAGAACCTGGGATGAATTTTAATTAAATTATTGCTTTATTTATTTTCTTTTGAGGACTGGATGGGACTCCCGTTGGAGCCTGTATAACTCAGATGTTTAATTTATCTGAAGGTCAGTGATGAGCAGATGTGCAGCACTGGCTCTCTCCTGCTGAGCAGCTGAATCCCTCCTTTCACTGCTCTTTCTGGCCCGGGAGCAAGAGATTGGAAGTGCAAACAAAACCTGGCTCCTCCCTCAAGGCAGTGCAGAGCACTACCAGTAAGCCACTGGGCTGGCCCTGATCAATTATTTTAAGCCTTATTTATTTCAAAATCGTTTCTCTATACTGGAGGCGTTTCAGTTGATTGCAGTGAAATTTAGGATATAATGGCTACAGTCTAGAATTCAAAACCAGCAAAAGAAACTTTTCTCACTCTGGTTTAAAAAAAAAAAAAAGACATGTCTGTCTGTCTCTTTTTCTCTCTTTGTGGGTGTTTGAACCCCTTATCTGTTTTTCACTGCCGTTCATTGTACTGGCATAAACAAAACTTTCATATTAAAATAAAAGGATGTGTGGGCAATGGTTGGCTTCTGTGAGAGTGGAAAATGGATAAAACTAGGACAGGTATTTTCATAAACCAGTTGGAGACAACTAATAATTATTTGTTCTCTTCCTCAGTCCTTCCCTTCCATGAAAAATTTACTGTTTGTGTAAAAATTCAAAACGTTGATGTTGGTGACTTTTTTTCCGCATATGTTTTTGTACCTGGTTTATCCATGCTTGGCTTTTCATTAGATCTTGTACTCCTGAAGGCTGAGCTGCTAACCAGGTTTATAACATGTATGTACCATCACTTTGTTTACCTGAGTCTTTTTAATTTGAATAAAAATAGTTTGAAAAGTGTTTTGGATTAACTAGGTTTGAGTGTTCCATAGAGGCTTCTGTTAGGATTTTATTTCAAGTAATTCTGGCTGTTGCTGATCCAGATGTTCTCAAGTCCTTGGTACATGTGTGCTTGTGTGTGGATAAAATATCCTTTTCTATTGTCCTGTGTATTGTGAGATGTGCCTGTAGGTGATAAGAGCAGTGATGTTGAAAACTGAGCCATAACGACCATGAACAGTGAACCATGAAAATATGTGATGCATTGGGAACCAGCTGAGTGGATTCAGTAAGTCCCAGATGCCCCCATATTAATTGCTTTGAAAATAAACAGCAAGCCTTAATTTCGTATGGAAGCTAATGTAGTTCAGGAGTGTCTTTCATGTAGCTGTTTAATAGAGGAAATTAGATGAGTAATATGAAAAAAAGCATCTTTTACACAATTAAATTAGAACCAAGGATAGAAATTTTCTGTACAAACTGCAAGAAAAATTAAGTGATAGGAATTTCTCAAGGTGCCTCTGGCATAAAATTTACAGAGAGCTATTTAAACAATCAGAACTGAGCAATTTTTTTTAATTAACACACATCCATATTTTCAACCTGGAGGATAAATGCTACCTCTGACACAGGCTGCTAGCTTCACAAGACCTTCCCTTCTGTTGCAGTGCCCAAAGGAAACTAATTCTAATCATTCTCTACATCTTACTTGCTCAGTCTGAGATCCTAAAGATCAACCGTGAATGTATGTAGCTCCCTCTTGGCTGCAAATGCACAAAATTGAAGTTTTAGAATGGCTGGGCACTGAACATTGTGTAAGAAATGGGATCTGATACAGTGATGCACGTGACTTTTTTATTAATAAAATAAAACTTTATATTCATTTTGCCAACAGTATTTTCCAGGAAGTCTAATTTAACCCTCATTGTTGGTGTGAAGCACCAGGATCCAGTACTGATTTTAAGAAGTTCCTCAGGAGCATTCATCCCACCAGCACCTGCAAGACTTTTTCTCCTTTCTCTGAAGGAGCTGGGGATGGCCATGACCAGAGTGCAGGTACAGTTTGGATCTGTGTATTAAGTCCAAAGTGAAAGCATGTCTCCACTGATGACAGGAAGAGTTTTGCTCCAAGGGGAACGTCACCAATACATCAGATGGCTGTTACTTCCTTTTGCTGCTCTTGAAATCTTGGACAAAACTCTGCTGCAGCCTTTTGCCAGGGAGGAGTGCAGGCTGGGCACAGATACCCTTCCTTGAGCATAACTTCTTTCAGTTCTTCCCTGGCTCACCACAGGTTTTTCAGGGGACAGCTGCATCTGTGTGTGCACAGCTGCAGGGGAATGATCAACAGATTCACTTTTTCCACAGAATCAATCTGGACTGGTGGTGGAGTTGTTCCCTCTCTATGCTGCAGTGGTGAGCGGCACTGCTCGTACATTGGTATCACTGTTTGTTCTTGTGAGTGACTGCAGCCTCTCTCCCTTTCTATTTACCTGCCTGGAGACACCCCAGGGATCTTCCAGATGTACCTGGCGCTCTCAGCTGCAAATGGAAAACTGTTGCTGCAAAACAAACAAGAGGTCTGAAGTGAAAACTGGGCTTGGCTTGCTGTTGTTTGTGGAACACTGCTGTTATAGGAGTGTGTAAGGGAAGCCACAGGAAGTTTTCACACCAGGTTCCCAAGTCCTGAGAAATAACTAGGGCACAGGGCTCTTTCTTGAAAAAAAACCCCTCATATATTGAAAAACTTACTTGTCCTATGAAAACAGAGCACAAGAGAGTTTCAAAAGGCTCAAGAAATAAAAGCAGATGCAGCTAAAGCTCAGCAATTTTCAAAATCTATTACTGCTTTATTCTTAAATGAACTGCTATGGTAAGGATTGACTTCCATGCGATGATCTGCGACTGCAAAAAGCAGCTTGTGCACGAGTTTTTGAACTTGGGCTCTACCTTGGAACCAAAGTCAGAGGTTCTTTTTCTGAAATAGAGGTTTTCCTCAAGTGACTCACTTGCTGCTCACTCAAAATATGCAGTGGCACAGTCACAGTTTAATTCTGTCAGTTTTTATCTCCTGAAAACACAAGTAGCACTAATCCTCCAGATCAAGTCCTTGGAAGGCACAGCACAAAGGTTCCCCTTTGTTTGCAAATGGAGAACCTGCACCTTGACCTCTACACAGCTGCCCCTCTCTCTGCAGTTGATGAAGACTTAAAAAGGCTGTCAGGCCGTAGCACAGGAACACCTCTAAGTCCATGAACTCCCGTGGGGTTGTTTTTAAGCTTGAGAATTGGCTTCTTTGTTGCACCCTAGGCTGGCACTGATACTCTCAGAGATAAAGTGTATCAATGCAGGATCATTCTCAAAGATAACACTGCACCGGCCACCCTGGTGCACAGTCACTGACCCCTCCCACACTCCTGGTGTCACTGTGCAGGGAGCAAACACTACTGGGAGACAGCAGCCAGCCCTGTTTTCCTGCCTTGGGGACAGGAGTCCTACCCCAGGACTCAGGCTTGCCAGGACTGACAATGCACATTCCGCTGATACCTCTCAGACATGGGCAGCACAACCCAAACACATGGGTGACTTTCCAAGCACTGTGGGCTGAGCAAACACTGAGCAGTAAATCTGTGCTCTCTTTATCCAGTTAAAATTATGCCACACTGCAAAGAAAACAAATCATCTGCCAGAGCAGTTCCTGTCAGTACAAAAGAAACTAACTCAAAATTACTATTTCCATTATGCTGCGATGGATGCACTGTGTAATGTTTCTTTCCCACTGGTCTTGTCACAAGGAGGGGTGTTTCACCATGCAAACAAAAAGAGTAGCCAGACTGTGATTACTTAGTTTAGTTTATTTAAAAGTACTAAGCAAACATTAAATTAGTGGCAGAGGCTCGAACACAATGAAATTTTCACTTGATTTAAATACAAAATATTACAGATATGGGAGAAAAAACTGCCCAAATCATCTGAGTGTATTACACGAACATGTGGATCACAGTTCATCTTGCAGAGCCAACATCTTCCCCCACCATCAACGTGGCAGTGCTGCTGCTTTGGCATTTGTACAGTTGAAGCACTCAGGAGCTCCCCCTTGAAGTGTTTCAGCTAAAATTCCCCTTTCTCCATCCTTGCCTCGTACTGTCTCTCTGATTGTTTCCTACGGTAAACATCATCTGCAGAAAAAGATGTTTTATATTAGAGTTTTCCCAGTGCAAAAGGGTGTTAAATACATGAATCCTGACATCTCTTTTTAAACTTTTCAATCCAAACTTCTCTTCCAGATGCTGTCTGACAGGCAACTAGAAATTCAAGCCAACACAAATCCTTATTATCACTTAAAATGTTAAAGAGCTCATGTTCTCCTTCCCATACAGGCTAAAGTTCTTCCCATCAGTCCCAATGAAATATTTTTTTTCTAGGAAAACTAAGTTTCCAGTGCAATACAGTAATTTCTTGTCTATTTTCCCGCACGGATAATTAAAATTACAAATGCCCCAACTAACTGAAGTGGAAGGGAAATTAAATTATAGGCATGAAGTCAATGCCTAAAGGCTTCCAGCCTGGCTTCAGTATTTTAGCTTTCCTTATATAAACAAAACATAGGAATATTCCCACCTTCATGGCCTTCCCAGTCATTCTTCCTGCCTCCCCACCCCCTGATCCAACATACAGTTGAGGTGATCCTTTTAGTGAAGTAAACAAAAATTTTTAGCAGGGTTTATTAAAAGGAAGAATGTCACATTAGAAAGAAATGCTTTAACTTAAAGAAACGAAATGCCATTAGCCAAGTTCTCATGAGCCATTTTCATATTTATTTTTTAAGTTGTAAAAGTCACATTTCATATTACCCCACACCTATGCTTAAATGCTGGCAAACCTCATGAGTCTTTTCCAATATAAAAAATCATCACAGAATCACAGAATGGTTTGGGTTGAAAGGGACCTTAAAGATCACCCAGTTCCATCCTCCTGGCATGGGCAGGGACACCTGCTAGACCAATTTTCTCCAAGCCCTATCTAACCTGGCCTTGAACACTTCCATAGATGGGGCAGCCACAGCTTCTCTGCGCAACCTGTGCCAGGGCCTCACCACCCCCAAGGGAAGAATTTTTCCCTAACATCCAATCTAAATGTACGCTAAGATTTTATTCAGTACTCTAAACCCAGGTTTTTTTGTTTGTTTCTGCCCAATGTTTCTGCTGGGGAGGCAGAGCCTGACGTGCCCCATCCTGCCCGAACGGGAGCAGTGTCTGACCGCAGGTCGGAGCCCTCCAGGTGAGGACCGAAGGGCCTCGGCAGGGCCGCGCTGGCCGCGCGTTGCTGTTATGGGCATCCCCAGGCGCGGGGCTCGGGCGCGGCGATGACCCCGCACTCACAGAAGGTCTCTTTCCCGATGCGGACGCTGATCATGAACCACTCCATGGCTCCGCCGAGCACGAAGAAGAAGGGCAGGAACCTGTAAAAGCCAAAGCGCCGCTGCCCGGGCACCAATTTCAAGAGGCGCTTCACCCTCTCGCTGACCAGCATGGCCGGGCGGCACCGGCGCCTTCGCTCTTGCCGGATGAAGGAGAGAACAGAGGGGGAAGCGTGAGAGGCGGAACGGGACGTGGCGCAGTCACATTGTGACCGCAGCCGGTGGCGGGCGAGGAGCGGCCCCAGCCCGCCTCGGGCCCGGACCGAGCCCCCGCTGCCATGGCGGCCCCTCGGCCCCGCCGCCCCCTCCCCTGAGGCGGGAAAGCGCAGCCAATCAGGGCCGCGCCCACCGCGCGCGACCCCGCGCCGCGCGCCGCTCACCTCCCGCGCGGGGGCTCCCCACACGGCCGGACGGAAGGACGCGCCGGTGCCCACGTGACCCACCCTCGTAGCGCCTCGCCTGATTGGGCGGGGCGGGGCGCGGGGCGGGAAAGGGGCGGGGCCGGGTGTGAGGGGCGCCGTGAGGTGTCCCGGCCCTGCCTCCCGAGCACCGCCCCGGCCCGGCTCTGCCCCACTGGGCGGGGCGCGGCTCGGCCCGGCCCGGCCCCTCGCACCGGGGATTGGCCGCCCGGCGGTGCCGCCGCGGGCCGGGCAGCGCAGCGGGGCAGTCCCGGCCGTGCGCGGTGCCCCGAGGCTGCGGTGTCCGGCGGGACCATGGCGGCGCTGGGCTCCGCGGCGCTGCGGAGGGGAGGCGGCGCGGTCCCCCGGCTCCTCGCCGTGGCCGTGTCCTGCCAGAGCTGCCGGCACAAAGCCACCGGGGACGGCGGGCACGGGCATCCCCGGGAGCAGCACCCAGCTGCCCCCGGCAGAGCCGGCAGCCAGCCCATCCCGGCCGAGGGCGCCGACACCAAGACCTACCTGTGGGCCAGGTACCACGAGATGAAGAAGCTGGTCTATGGTAAGGGGGCTGCCACGTACTGCGGGGCCGGCCTTTCAGTTGTTTATTTTCCTCTTCTTTCTCCTCTTTGCATCTCGGTGCCTTTCCCCGCCCCGCAGCCCTGGGGATGTGCCCGGGCTGTGCAGCTGCCGGGTTAGGAGCCTTTCTCCCCGGCGATGCCATCCACACCTTCCATTCCCCGCGGCTCTCTGGGATGGTTTTATTTCACTGAAATCTGTTCTTGATCTTCCTCTCCCCATCCTGGGCTTCCTTCTGTGCAAATTCCCCGGTTGGTCTCAGCGTTTTCAGGACATGCCGGGTATACGGGGCTCATCATAACTGGCCTCCTTACCGTGGGCATTGTCATGGCAAATGGTCCGAAAGGAAGGTTTGCTGCCTTTTTCTCCAGTTTGCCGTTGGCTGGCATACAAAATCGCGGTTAGACTAGGAGAAATAGGTGGGGATGCTGAGTGAAGGGGTGACGAGTCCAACTCGCCACTGGCACAAGGGTGAGCCTGGAGAAGGCTGATGCTGCAGCTCCTAGGATGTGTCCTGGTCCTGAGCTCAGTTTGTGTTCCACATATGAGACACCTTTTGTTCATGAGTGTATGTGTGTTTTTGCTTCTTCAGCCAAGAACTTACCTGACTCTGTCGGGTACTTTGAAATCTTGCCTAGCAAGGAGAAAACTCAGACTGCTTGCCAAATCTGTCGGTGTGTAAAACAGGATTGTGGTCTTTTTGGCAGCAGCAGACCTCCACTGTATTAAACTCTCATAAAAATAACTTTAATGGCATGAGGGCAGGGAAGTTTTTCCTGATGGTTTCTTGATTCTTGGAATGCTGAAGGTAAGCACTGTAGAGAGCTAGGAAGTGTGAGTTTGTGCCTGGTGTTAAAGAACTCTCCCTTAGCTTTTGTTTACCCAAGGGCTTGGATAAGGACGGCAGCCAGACACAGGCATCTGGAAGAACCCTCTTCCTGTTCTGAGATTGGCAAGGTCTGTCATTCCTTCCTCCTCCACTTTCTAGTACACTCGATTTGACATAATATTTCAAGCCCTTCATGATGCACAAATGTAAAGGAATTGGCTGCTGATCCATTAAGTGCTCAGCCTACTGCATTCCACGGTGAAAGCTCCTTTCCCAGTGCCATTGAAGGCAGTACAGAGTGCTGATAGAGGACTTTCTTAATACCCTTCTCCAAGATCGAGTTGTGGTTTTAGCCCCACTGCTTGAGAGAAATTCCAGCTTGCAATGCTTGTATTGCTGTTTGGACCTTGATATCCTCAAAGACGGTTTTTTTTCTTTTCCACAATGGGATTGAAACCATAAATGCAGATGTGTGTTAATAGGCTGTGTCATGATCTCTTGGCAAAATGCTCGGTTTACTACGTGATAGATTGTGAAGTTTGTGTTCACATAACTCTGTTTGGATGCAAGAGATACAGTTATTAATTGAGGTGGAGAAGTACTGAACAGGAGTAAATGAAAAATGAAATCAGATGAAGCATCACAAGTGTTACAGAGCAGACTCTTCACAAACCTCCAGGTAGCCATCAGATATGTTGAATAAGAAGGCCCTCGTTTGTTTAAAAAATAGCTCCCCAGACTAAAATTTCGAGACTGTGCTGTTATTCAAGTCTCGTCAAGAAGAGACAGAGTTGGTCCAAGTTGGTTTTAATTGTTGCTTTGATGACTAAACAGTTGTGCAAAATGTGGCATCAGTCTGTTCCTTCGTGCTTGATTTCTAACTCTGATGTGAAGGTGAACGTTTGTGCTTGGCTTCTCACTACTCCTGAGCATTGAGTTGGGGCAGACTTGGAGTTGAGCAAGACTTGCTCTTTGCTGATCTGATAAGTGTCAAGGAAGGCTGATAAGCTCTCTCAGTAAGCTTTGAAGTCTTACACTCTAGGAAACATCCAATCCTAACACAAGGGGACTGCCAAGCCAGTGAGGCTTTGGCTGTAAGCAAGTGTTTGTTTTTTCCTAGGTGTTCCAAATGTGTAAATATGGTTGCACTAACTCACCTTTCCTAAGGAACCTTTACAATATCTGCAAATTTATTGCCTCTGCATGACAAGCTTGAGCATGGTTAAATGTGAAAATAGCCAGAAGTGGAAGAGTGACTGGTTATGTAAACTTCCCAACTCTACTTTCTTGGATATAACCCATTTTTTCTTGTGAAGCACTCTTATAGCATTTCTCTAGTGCCTTTGTATATTTTAAAAATGTAGTTTTGGAATGAAATTGTATTTTTTAATATTGCTTTTAGTTAATGTATATTTCATTGGCAGGAAATCCCAAAATATTTTGGCATAATGGAATAAATTCAAGGTCTTTTAACATGGTTCCTCTGAAATTAAATGGTCTTTAGATAATATTTTTCTCTTCCTACCCTATTAGTAGAAGCAACTACTTTGGCTGGTGGGAGTGCTTTGCAGGAAATGGCACAAAACAACACTTCAAAAGGATAAAGGGATACTTGGAAGGGAGGAAAACTGGCAGTTTGTCTTTAGAAAGCAACTCAGTGTGAACAAGGGAAACTTTTTGATTCCTGAAGAACATGGAGGATGACGGCCATCTGCTTCTCTGTATCCTTCTTTTCCCTGCTTGTCTTACAAAGAAATTAGTACAGATGTCTGCTGTGTTGGACCTCAGGGAGTACAAAGGGTGTGAGAAATGTCGGTGAGTTGCCTTGTTTGTGAATTATTCTTCACTAACATACTGGATCTGAGGCTGAGAGAACACGAGCATTTCCTGCAGGATGCTGTTGGCACTTCGGGAGCTCAGAAGAGTAGGAGACGTGTTTGGCACCTCCTGCCCAGAGCGTTTTTCACATCAGAAGGGGCCATATGGTGTCTCTAGTGGTTGCTCACAGTTAATTACCGACTTTTGTTTCCATCTCTGCACTCCTGTTGGGGATTAAGTGTAATTGCTTTCTAACAATGTGGGTTATTGCCTGAGAAGAGACACCTGTGCTCTCGTGAAGATACTCTGATTTAAGCAGCTGACCAGGTTCTCACAGGTGTAAAATGAAGGAGATGTGTTCACTTTGCGTTTATACCCAGGTGTAAAAGATGAACGAGATCAAACAGGCTTTCTTGTGGTCTGCCGTTGTTGCTGAATTTCATTATGTGCCGTGGACGTGCAGACACTTCCCTAAAAACCATCGGAGTTGCAAACCAGAGCAAATTGTGCAAGTAGGCAGATTCCTGGGGCTGCATCCAGTGCAAGAGTGGCTCTTTTTCCACATCGTCCTCAGATGTGCTCATGCCGCTTTTCCCTTAGATCATACTTCCTGGGTGAAGTGCTGAGTAGGCAGTGACTAACTGTGATATTGTCTGCCTTTCCAGTTAGGACCCAGATAAAAAGAGCAGTTGGAATTATTATTCTTTTTTTAGTAGCCAAAACTGGTTTTAATTTTGTTTTGTGTGGTTGTTTTTTTAAAATTTATCATATCTGTCCAGTAATCTGTTAGGGTGTCTTGGCAGAGGAAAAGCAAAAGCTATCGTTCTTGAAAAATAGCATCTTTATGAGCTTCTGGTGGGTGTCTGTTTGTTTTGATTTGACAATTGCCAGGAAATCTGAGACAAAGATCCCTGGCAGATTACGTGCAGAACATCAGCAGAGCAGCAGCGCCCAAGCCTGCAGCCCAGGACTTGATTAAGCACTCAGGATTGGTAACCACTCAGGTGGTTATCTTTAAAAAACAAACAAACAAAACCCCACAAAAAATCCAACCAAACCCAAAACCAAACACACAATTAAGTCAAGCTTCTTGAAACCTGGTTTAGTAAGCCCCGCGTGTGTTTGGGCTCTTGTATTTGAACTGATTTTATATGTGCTCCAAGCTCGTGCATTTTCCCTGCTGTGGTTGGAACCTGCATGGAGACTGCATGAGTGTAAGGAGATGGACACCTGCAGCTCTGTTGAGGAGGGTGCTGCACAAGGACAGCCTCAGAGCTTTTCTCCTTCCTAAGAAAGCAGTGACTTTGAAATTGCTGTAAATTAAAGATGTAGGATGATAGGGTGGACAGAGAAAGTGTGTAATAGGAAACACAGCAAGGAGATGTGTTTGGGGAAGTGTGTATAGGGAGCACATGTGTGAGGCAGTGGGTATAAATCATTCTGGCTGCTGTGTGCATCCTTTTTCAGCCCTTATGAAGTAAGAGAGAACATGCTGCATGAGTGACAAAATGTGGGTGGGGAGAAAATGACCTGGGCAAGAGGTGGTCCGAGAACAGCAGAGAGGCTCTGTACATTTGAGGCTGGCAGGGGAGGAGCATTACTTCACTCAGTGGGTCTTAATGTACTTCATAAATCGTGCTGTGGCACTGTAACTGCTTATGCTTCTGATCACAGATAGCACTCACTTGGTGAAGCTCAGACTACCCCTCTCCTTGTTACAAAATCCTACTGCTCCCTTATTTTTTTCTGATGGTATTTTTGCAGGAGTTGTGGCTGGCATGTGTGACTGAATCTAGAAGGTGCTCTTGTCTTCTGTGAAAAGAGAGGTGGGGTTCAGGCATTAGTATTTTGTGATACTCTCAGACTATCAAAATGGGTTGTCCTGAATCTGTTAGCAAAAAAGGAGTGTTGGAAAAGCTTGACCTCTGTGTAGGGACATTGTAACAGCAAGTTGGGTGCATTTGTCAGAAAAAGAAAAAAGTGCTTTAATAGAAGAGGAAAGCCCTGCATATTTCTCTTGAGATGTGGTTCAGGTTGTGTCATCATTTTCCTTGCGGGAAGAAAAATACCACCCAGCAAATCCCAGTGTATGCTTAGAAAAAGGTCTTTCCACAAGTTGACTGGAGGTGAGGACAGGAAGTTGAGCTCTGTTTATGAGGCAAAGAGCATTTATGATGAAAGGATGAAAGTTGTGATCATCTGAATCCTATTTACATTTCCCAACTTTTAAAATCTCAGTGGAAAGTACTTGGATTGCATCTGCTCTCCTGAGCCTCTTCCAGGAACTTTGCCACCAGCAGAGCACTGACAGAGCTTTTGTTCTTGTTGTGTAGCCAATAAGCCAGCCCTCCTGCCTTAATATACTGCTTTGTTTTCTTCTGTTTCCTCTCCATATGATCTGGTGAATTGCATTTGAAGGCCAAATGGAAGTCAGTTAGGAGAGAGGGATGGCTATGTCTTGTAAGATAGCCATTTTGCCCCCCTGAAAAATAAAAATTTTGAAATATTTGAATCCTATTTCTTTGGCTACCTCTCTGAATTAGTGTTCACAAATGCACTTAAGACTTTTACCTAAATTCTGTTATAATTCCAGACAAAGTCTTTATTGGGAAAGGCTGGTACCTCGTTCTAAGAATGTATTTTTTGTCCTTGACTCACATGGAACTTGGTTTTATAGCAAGGATGCACTAAAGAACCAGCACAGGGGTTTGTGCTAAAAGCCAAAAGTTAAGGTAGAAACAGAAAAAAAATCTTACCCACTGATGCTGACTAGGATCTGGAAAATGCCTGCACTTTTTCTATCATTCAAAGGGGAAACTACCCGTTTTTGAGGAGGGAGGAAATGTCTCCTTCCCCTCTGTCCCCCAGTATGGTTGTGACCAGGCAATCTACTCCAGGGAACTATTTTTATTGCTCTTTCTTGAAATGTACAGTTCTCATGCAGTGGGACGCCTGTGGGAAGATCTGTTCCTGCCCCTCCCATTGGAGCGGAGCAAGAGCTCTCCTCTCTGGACTAGCTCTGGAAAGGGATATATCTGCAGGTAGTTTAGCTGCTTGGTTACTTAACCCCACTCTCTCAGTGGTCTGGGGAGTGAAGTGCTATTCCCACGCATCTTAAACAACCCTGCTTTGCAGTGACAAACCACATGCAAGGACTGAGCTGTTTCCACAGCTGGTTATCAGAGGAAAGCAGATAACTTGTTGCTATCAGCATTGCATGCTCCAGGAGCATAACTTAGTGTGAGGGGTTTTTTTGTATGTTGGTGTTTGTACAAAACCTTGTTTTATCTTGCCCATTAATACGAAAATTTTAAGTGTCTTAATGATACTTGCCGTATTTCTCTGTGAAGTCTCATTGCCTCCGTGAGAAACAAAAAATGCCAAAAAAACCCCCTCAAAATTTCTAATTTGGAGTAATCTAGATTTTCCAAAGAGGAGAGTTAGCTTATTTCCTGGTGCAAGTTCTAAGTGAGGGGTGTGTGTTTTTCTGGTGATTTATCACAGCTACCTTTCACATTGAAGCCTGCAGAAACTGCAGCTGCTCTGAGATAGAAATTTGACACTTCAAAACCTCGGGTCTGCTTTTCTTCATGTAGGCCAGACCAGGGGACATTGTTTTGCAGCTTCCTGACACAAAAGGTCAGTCTTACTATGCAGATGGATGGAGAGCATTATCTCCAGGTGCAGCCAGAGGTTTCAGTGTGTTTTTTCACGGGGAGATGATTTGAGTTAATGGCAGCAGCCTTCAACAGCAGCTCTGTGCTCCTCTGCTGTTGCTGTGTGGTATTTCCAGCTGCTGTCAGGTCCAGAACAAAAGTCTGAACTTCAGTGATCCTCTCAGTTTCTCTTACCTCTCTCCTTTCTCTTCTCTTAGATCTCCTTCCACCAGGAGTCTGCAATCTCCTCAACCCGGCCGCAATCTACGCTAACAATGAGATTAGCCTGGGAGATGTGGAGATCTATGGCTTTGACTATGATTACACATTAGCACAGTATTCTAATTTGCTACACTCCATGATTTTCAACACTGCAAGAGACATCCTAATAGAACAATTCAAGGTAATGAGGTCCTAAGAATTTCTACTCAGTTAAGCTTACTACTGTCTTTGCAATGCCCCAGACATGCTTGTGCAGGCATTATGCCCATGTGTCAATTACTTGATTTATTGAGAGAAATTTAATGTTTCACAATCTTTGATTGCAGGATTATTTTCCTTAGAGATAATGTAATGTGATGTACATTCCTGAGGCTTTATAAACGTGGAGTGGGAGCCTTAGTCTAGAAAAACTCTGGTCAGTTGTACTCAACTGTGGAAATACTGCTTACAGAATTCCTGGTTGGAGGTGCACATGGTGGATAAACATAAACCATGGACCAACACTGAAGCTGTGCAGGATTTGGCATGTGCTGGTCAGTGGGATGATCCCCTAGAGCACATCCCAGAACAGACACCCTGTTTGCAATGGGTGACTGGTCTATGCATTTTTTTCATCGTATCTTTCTGTTTAGAGGGGTTCTGCAGTGCCAATCTATATCAAATACATACATTGAGTGGAGCTTACAGGAAGTGTCCCCTCTGCTTCATTGAATCTGATGCTTTTTCACTGCTGTCCCTTACATGAGCAAAACTAGTTTTTGGTATTCTGATCCTTTGTCTTACTCCATTAATCCACTTTCTTTGTTGAAGGGGCAGAACTAGGCAGGACTAAACGAGCTCAACAGGTAAAAGGATTTTGTTGATTATCCAGTGCTTATGCTCTAATGATGTTGCTGATTGTCTTCCCAGTATCCAGAAGGGCTTGGGAAGTATGACTACATTCCAGGGTTTGCCATACGTGGACTTCACTATGATGTACAAAAGGTAAGCTGTACAAAGTTCACTCTTCTGGGCTTTGTCTTTCACTGTTATGTTTTTAGTGGAAATGCTTTATGTCATTGCTTGCAGTAACATCTATCACCAAATTACCAGTGAGTCTGTGTGGCTGTGCTTTTCATTGTGTGGGTTCTTCCCGAAGGAAAGATGTTTGTTGTGCCAGCCTGGCCTCCAGCAGAACGGGACATTCTAGCAAAGGCTTCTGGTAAACAGCCTTGCCAGTTTAAAAGTCAGTTCATTCCACAGGCTAATTAATAGAAAACTGAGCTTGTTTGTGTGGTCATTTCTGTCTTTCAGGAAATTTAAACAACAAAACTCAATCCTGCATCTACAAGTATTTGCCAGGAGCAGAGGCATAATGTCTTTCTCTTATAATAGAAATGACTTGTCAGGAGAATGCTTTAGGAAGCCTTCCCCACCCCCCACCCTGAATAATAGGACTGCCTGGAATAAGATCCAAGCTACTTGAGATGCATGCTTCTTAGGAACCGAGGCAAGCAGAGTGCAGGCATTAGCTTTAACCCTTTTCAGTGCTTTGGACAGATTCCCTGAAAGCCTGATGCCCAGTGATGTCATGCTGGCTGCTGCAGCCAGGCAGTCAGGTGGGAGCACAGTAGAGAAAGTTGCTTCACTATAGTAGCTTTCTCTTATGCTGAGTTTGAGCAAATTCAGGGAAGTGGGCAGTGCAGGCTGAAATGTGTGTGCTCAAGCAGGAGGGGGAAAAAGAGAATGAAGGAAAAAACTGTATTTTCTGTGTCTTTTGTCCTAACTGTGGTGAGCATGGCAGCAGACCACTCATGCCTCTGGCCTTACAAAGCAAGAAGTAGATCTGTGGGAAACAGAAGGTTCTTTCTCTGTTTAAATCTTTGGCTGGTATATCTGAGAAACACAGGCAAGTGGCCTGGCCAAGCAAAGCACCCTTTGAGTGAGTAGAAAGTAGAAAATTCTCTTTTCTCAGGATCAGAGTCTGCAAAACACACAGAAATCTGGGTTGTGCCTAAGTAAAACTTTTAGCATATTTGCCTGCCCTCCTCCAAGATTTCTGGGAGGTCTGCCCACAGTGTAAGAAGATGCACTGATATGGTATCCTAATGAAAGAAGTTTGATGCTGTGTTCCTCACGCAAGCTGCGGAGTGATGTGCGTTTAGTGTGGGGCTGCTTTCCATGCCTGAGGACTCGTGTTACAGCTTCAGAATGATGGATGGAGAAGGATGACTCATGATTAGGGGAGTCTGATACCAAAAATGCAAAGAAAGCTCTAATGTTATCAGCCTGGTGTGCTCCTGAACATCTTTATTTCAATGTCTTCCAGGGAGGGGAGAGCTCTTGCGTGAAGAAAATGACTGGGTGCAGCTATGCCCTAAACTAAAACTTGCCCACTTAGTTCTGTTTAAGATAAATGTGGGGAGAAATAGATCTCTTGGGCACACAAAGCTCCTTTGGAATGTGTGTGTTCTTGGAAGGGAGATAAGAATAGACTTTCTTGAGTCACAGAAACATTGTTGTCCCTGTTTTTCAGCTGCATCCCTGTCTACAAACTGAGAGTAACAGACTTGGGGTCACAGAAAGACGGTCTTTTGCCAGAGAGGCCAATAAAAAGTCACAGTATGAATAAGTGTGTCTAAAAGTAGCTGGAGAAAAAGTGCTGCCTAAAGTACATAGATGTGGGATGTTCATAGTGAACTTTATTTTCTAAATGTCATTTGTGTGGAACTTTAAATTTTAATGAGATTTCAGTGTAAATTTTAACAGTAACCCAATTCTAACAGTAAATATCTATCCCTTATCACAGAGTCTTCTCATGAAGATTGATGCTTTCCATTATGTCCAGCTGGGGACGGCATATAGGTCTGTCAGTTCTGAAAGTCATTTTCTAAATGCTCATATATGCAAAGGTGGATTTCTACATCCCAGTGTATATTCATGGCATATGTTGTTCTGGCTTTTTTCCTGAGCAGAGCACAGTCTTGTCTGGCTCATCCTGTTTGCGCTTGCTTCAAATGCTTACCTGGCATGTAATTGCAGGGAGTTATTTTTTCTCAAGCATTTCAAGCCAAGTGTGGGTGGGAGGACCTGGAGCTTTTTGTAATGGTTAATAGCACATCTGGTCACGTACACTGTGTGGTGTCTGAGCTGCAGCTGCAGCATGGCTGGGGTAATACCTGAGAGCAAACAGTACCACTAGGAAAGGGTTCCTCTGGATGTGGTTCACTCATGGGCTTGTTGTCTCCAGGCAGGAGTGTATCCCAGCAGTGCTCTGCAGGCCTTGGAGAGTGGTCTGGATGTGCAAATTAAATCTTAAAGCAACACAGATATGCCAATAAAGTAATATTGCATCAGAATCTGGGTTCACTTGAGGCCTAGGTTGTCCTATTCTTCCTTTAGCTCTCCAAGAGAGCTGGGTGTGCTTTGGAATAACTGGCTGAAACAGTGCAGAGCAATTTTTTCTCCAAAGAGCTGTGGGAGTGGAGACTGACAAAACACCTTGCCCCAAAGAGATGTGGGGTTGGTGTGTAACAAGTAGTAATTAATAGGTATGAGTAGCAAAGCTCCTCTAAATCCTATGTTGTATTTCCTGAGCATGGAAGCCAATGTGGTTTTTTTCTGTGATCTCTGCCCTTTTGCTGTTAAGCTTCAGTTACAGTAAACACTCTAAGAATATTAAAAAGGGAGTTTCATAATCAGAGAGAATTGGTTTCTATGAGTGCCAGCTTGTGGGGTGAGGGGAACAAGGGCTTGTACTTTCCCATATTTTACTTCAGCTTCATAAAGAGATTTTTAGTGAAAGCACATTTAAACATTTTTTCCCTAGTGTCCTTTTGTAACTATCTTTCAGTGTCCTTCTAAACTGTCCTTTGCTTTTGAGCACAACTGAGTCAACATTTAACTTCTTAGAGGCTGTATCATAACTGAGTAGAAAAGGAGAAGGGAAAAGTTTCTGACTGCCTAGAGCAAACAGTCATCAAAATTGTGCAAGAGGCAAAACCTGCAGCAGTCAGATAACCTGATGTTCATGAACCACACAGCTCAGCCATACCCTTAGTTTTGGTGTTTTGAGGAAAAACAGCCTGTTCTGTTGAATGGTCTTAGTGAAGAATTTGTTCTGGTTAGCAAAACTGAGTGAGAAGGCAACCCATTTTCAGCAAGCCCTTTTCCTACACCTTTTCATTAAAGGTGATATACCTCATGGAAGCAACATCTGCAAACCAAGTTAGTTACCCAGTGCTGCCCAAGTCAGGTCATGGGGCTGATTTAGTAGGGCAGTTCTGTCAGCAAATTGACAGCAGACAGAGAGAAGTCTCTGGCTGGACTCTGCTGGAATGTGGATAAAGCCCCTCAATTAACTTGTAGGAGCAAACAATGTATCTGAAGAATGTCTTGGGAAAGATTTTATGTGAATCTTTAGAGCTGTCAGGCTCTCTGCCTGTCGCTTTTGGGCAAGAGGAATTTGTGAGTTTTAGAAAAGACCCTTTTTGCCCCATCCTGTTTTTCTCTGCAGTTTGTAGCACTGTGCAGACTGGTGATTTTTGACAAACTGTTGTTTTGTGTCTAGAGGGCTCAAACCGGTGCCTGATGAAGAGGTGATCGAACTCTACGGTGGTACACAGCATATCCCCCTGTACCAGATGAGTGACTTCTATGGCAAGGTATTGTAAGTCCTTGGCTGCTGGGATGCAGCAGCAGCTCTTTGAAGTGCTTGGAAAACAGAGGGAATTGTATGCACATGTAAATGACTGCAGCTTCCCTTGGAAAAGCTCAGTCCCTAGTGAGCTGCAGTGTGTGTTTTTGTTCTAGTGAGAATATGCCCCAGAGGTTATTTAGCAGTTTAGCATTTGAAAGACATCTGCAAAGCATTTCTAAATACCAGGGCTATTGGCCTAGAGCTGAATGGTTTTGAAGACTGATAGGGAGATGTTCCCTGTTTGTTCCTTGGCCAAATCTAGCTCCCAAGTTACCGGGGTAGCCTGCAGTGCCCGTGTTTGCATTGAGCTGTGCCAGAGGGGGTCAGTGTGTGTAGCAGTAGGGTGCTTGCAATGCCTTTCTCTCTTTGGTTTTGGGTAGGGTTTTTTCCCTTCTTGTAAAGGATCCCCCTCCACACTCCTTCAGAACTGCTTAGGGGATATTATTCATAGGGTTGGTGTCCATGAGTGGAGGGGGTAGTGAAGTACTGACATTCTTTCTGTAGAAGCTGTAGAAATCCTTTGGTTGCCTGAACTAGAGGAAGTTAGGAGAGATTTTTCTTCCTTGAATGTTTCATGTGGTGCAGTGGCCAAATGGGACCATTCACATCCCTTCTCCCAGAACTGCTTTGTTTCTTGCCTTAGTTCGGTTGCCTTGGGGGAAGCTGGAAGGAGAAGGGCGCACTTCCTCTGGTAATACCCCTGTGAGTCTGCTCTGTGAAGTCTTCAGCAAGGTCACTTCTTGATTTTTCTCTTTCTCTCTTGGGAACAATTAATCTGAGTAGTTGCTTCCTGGATAAGTATATACTCTGCTTATAGCTCAATGATGTTTCCAGCTTTGAAATAGGACATTTCTGTTAAAATTTGATATCTGTCTGTAAACTGCCCTCAGATAGCCTCCTGCTGTGCAACTCTCCTCACTCCTGCCAAACTTGAGATGATTTCACCCTTCTTTTTAAATAATTGTAAACATGAAACCTGCTTAAAGTTGTGGCCTTCTGTAGGACAAGATGCTCATGCTGAGGTGCTTTTCTGTGCTGCTTGTACATACCGGGTGCTTTCTTTTTTCCTGTAGTTGGTATTGAAAGATTTGATAAAACGTCTGGCCACAGAAGTAGGGATATCAGCTTATTCTTTATGAAGAGGTGAGTCTCCTCTCTTAATAATGTAATAGACTCCATGAACTAATAGGTGGATCCTAAAGAGAACAAAAATATTTAAAACTAATGGTATTTGCATTCAGCAATTTCTGCTCAACCTGTTCTGCTCAACCTGTGCCACTAAGTGGGACATATTTTCCCACATTAGTGAGAAATATGAAAGATGGGTTAAGATGACTGCTGTGAGCAAGTGCAGTGAACTGGTGTGGAGTGAGACTTTAGTAGGGGTTTTGGATTTGTCCTCAGTCTGCCATGCTGATGTTGTTGTGTGGGCAACAGGAAGGTTGCTAACAGGCAACAAGAGAAGTGGGACTGATACAGCTGAAGTGTGTAAATACTCTCCCTTAAGGGTTTTCCTAATTCTCTGTTAGCAGGAGTGTGTGGACAGCTGTCAGCATCCCAACACCTGCAGTATGTGGGCACAGATCTTGCCCAGGGTTAGACATTGCAGCTGATGTGGCTTTACATGTGATGGCCTCTAATAAAGATGGAGAACTCATGGGTGTTGTAGAAAAGGCATATTCTGAAAGCACAGTACAATTTTCATCGTGACTCTTTTCACAATGCCTGCCTAAGGAAGTCAAGGCCACTAAAGGGCATTGGGAGAGGTTGGACTTGCCTTGCAGGAAAATGACCCAAGGCACAAAAATGAACTCACAAGGTCAATCTTTGCTGTTAACACTGAACATTTACCTTTCTCCTCTATACTTAAGATTTTGAAAGGTAGGACAGGTCATTGCTCTGTTGCGCTCTGATAAATCCCATACCTAGTTATTTTGCTAGGAACTGCCTGTCTTTGTTCCTCTTGCTTCTTTCCCAGAATCTCTGAACAGGAGAAAAAGGTGAAGGATATTTTCAGGAACTTTTGGTTTTGCTAGTGGGAGAAATATTCCCTTAGCAGCCAGACATCAAAATGGACAGAAGTGTTGGAAGGATTCAGTGAGTATCCCTAAGCAGCACCACTGTGTGTGGTATGTGGCCCTTTGTGTTCTTTTCGGCTCTAGGTGAAATTGTCCTATGCTGGATGGATGGAAATTGTATAACCCTCAGCACACCAACATAGGTTTTGATGATTGCAGCATTTTTTGGTAATACACCTCAGGCAAAATGCTGTTTGTTGTTCCTTTGCCCTTCTGACCCCAATTTGTGTTGCCCCAATGTTTCCTTTTGATAGGGCTGCAAAGAGGGCTGGTCTTGTGCCACCCTTACGTGACCAGACTAAATGGGAAATGTCCTGTTGTTACATCCTGGCGTGACAGGGCCACCTATTTATCGTTAGGGAGCAGGTGCCCTGTCAGCTTCCACCATCTGCACCTTCTGTGGTCTGCTGGATGCTGCTTTCTTGTCTGTCTTTCACACAGCTCTAATAAATGCTTTCAGAAGTGGGCCAGTATTATCCTACAGCATTGCTACTTCGCAGCTGTCGGTGCTGGATTGCTCAAAGCTCATGCACAGGCATAATGTGACTGGATTGCCAGAGCACTGCTGGTGACCAGGTTCATGGAGAGGTCTGTGTGCTTCCCAAATTGCTTTCCTTATATGGGACCTTAGTAACTGTGTCCCTGTCTGATTTGCAACTGTATTGATGGTAGATGAAAAAATTGATCCCAGCTTCATCTTGCCAGTGAGACTCACTGTAGTCCTCTGCACAGGCGGTACATACAGAATAAACAAAGCTTATTTTATTGGAAGGCCTCTCTGGAGCCAAAGTTGGCTCTTGGCCTGCGGATAGGTTTGTAATTGATAGGCAACAACAATAGTAAATGTGCATGAGAGCTGCAACCTTGCCTAATGCAAGGGGAGTTATTCCTTGGTCGGGATTTAATTATCCATTTCCATTTGACTGCTGGGTATGCTGGAGTTCTTTTTCCTCTGGGTTTTCTGTAGTGATAGGCAGTGACAAATGACTTGCTGGAGTGATTTTTACACTGCCTTGTGAAGCCTCACTGGAAATGGTTTGAGCAGCTTTGGTGCCCTGTGTCCAGTGTCACAGCCTGGTTTAGGTGAGCAATGGGACATCTTCAGCAAGGACCTTGTCTGCTGCTGTAGGTGTCTTTTGGCACCTGTATTAATGCCAAGAGTCCAGGTGGGAAGCAGAGGGCCTGGGCTTGAAATAAAAATGTCTGGGACTGACTCGCAGCTTTCTCCATCTTCACCCTGTGGTATTAATGATGCTAGATTTGTTTAATGATATATGTGAAGGAGAAGCCTCTCATGAAGTGTTAATGCCCTAGGTTAGTGTTTTGGTTGACGCTGGCTGAGTGGCTGGGACTTCCCACACTGGTGTTTTTCTTTTTGTTAGCCTGAATATATTTCAGACTATGCTGTGTGATAGGAGTTTGTTTGTTGGCTTTGCTATTTTTTTTTTCTCAGTATTTTTTTGTTTAATGTGTCCCTTTGCTTTTTTGCTTTCCAGGGTCCATCACTTAAGCAGTTTATGGACATTTTTTCTCTTCCTGAAATGACACTGCTCTCTTCAGTCATTGATTACTTCATCACTCATGGCATTGAGTTTGACCAGGTGCATCTCTACAAGGATATATCTGTAAGTGAAATGTCTGCTGCCCCCCAGCTCACACCACATCAGAGGTGGGAGTTCTGCAGCACTCAAACCTAAGGGGCTGGGAGTGAGCAGCCTGATATGACAGCTCTGTTGCCCCTTTAGATCAAAGTGTTACCAGGGAATATTCAAAGCTGTGTTTTCAGAAAATGTTTGGGTTCTGTTTGTACTACAGAGCTGGTGTTGCTGTAAATTATCTCATGCAGCAGTACTTAGGCTGAAGGTCCTTCCATGGGAAATATGTTACAAAGCCTGTGTAAATGTTTTCTGGTTCTGCAGACTTTTAAACTCTGTTTTGCTTAGTATCTCATTTTTCAAAGAGGCTTGGTCTGACCATGTACCAAACAGTTTACTTTATACAGTGGTTGTTGTAAAACACCTGTCCTTGCCTCCTCTGAGAATTGTCTACCCCTTGCAGCTGCAGAGTAGTCTGATCCTTTGGGGATGTTTTCCAGTGGGTGTCTGTGGCTTTCATGTGTCATTTACTCCAAGGTGTTAAGTGGCACTTGAAAGGGCTGTATGGGATTATCAGCATTGTTGGGGAGGCTGTTTGACTTCTCGGTTAATGCTGTAGGCAAGATGTAAGTGCTTGAGATTGCTACTCTGGGTTACTTATGGTGACAGAAAACACATTTTCCTTATTGCATTCCTTTTTCGGTTGAGAAGGGTTTTTTGTTTGTACCTTGTGGGAATCTTAGAATCACCCACTGTCTGTTCATTTCTGTGAGGGAAATGGGGCTCCATGGGGAAATGGAGCTCCGTGTCTGTGCTGCTGCTTTGTGATAAGGATCCACCTGTCAGCTGTGTGTCCTGACCTTCTGTTGGTGCTTGATAGGAACATGCCAGCACATTTCCTACACGACCTTAACATGTTTTGAGGGTGTTGGATGTTGGTTTTGCTCTTGGGTGGGGAAAATGGGAAGAGGGGGTGTAGCTGACTTCTGAGGCCTTTTGTGAAGAGTATCTTCTGGACCTTATTTTGAAATCAAAATGAATGTGTTCCTAATTGAAATCTTGAGAGCAGGGGGATGGTTGCCACAGCCTGATACATGTTCAATATAGGGCAGCTGGTGTGGCCCAGCTCTCAGACTCCTGAGTGCTAATCCTGGCTTTGCCCTTTTGGTGGAGAATGTGGTCATCCCTGAGGAGCAACTGAAGCAGGCAAAGAATAGAGCTATGACAGAAAATCTGTGGCAATGCCTGAAATCTGTACTGAAATGAGGGATCATCTTGTGCTCTCACCAGAAGAGTTTTTGCTTTTTTCCTGTACAATGAAAATAAACATTTTTGCAAAACTCATCCCTTTGCAGTACTCAAGTCCAAGTGCAAAGAAATGCTTTGTGAACGTGAGCACTGAGATCCCTCTATGCTTGTAGGCAGGTGTCCCAGAGGACTTGCATAGCCCAGCTGTTAGTTCAGCACTGGCTTAACCTGACACCCTTCTGTAACTCCTGGTGGTAAGGCTGATGCAGCCTGTGTGTTTGGGAGCAGGTTAAGTGCTACAGGCACTGCACTGAGTCAAAAGGGCAGACTGGGATATGGCAAAGGCTGAAGCTGGCGCGTAATCCAAGTAGTCCTGTCACACCAGTTTGGTCACTTCATATTTGAGAGTAAGAATGTACATTTTACCCGGCTTCCCTTTGGAGGCATTTTTTTGAGCCCTGTTTGACACCTATCAAGGCTCCAAGATTTTACCTGTGGAAACATTATAGTTCTCTTTTTTTTCCCTCCTTCTTTTGTTTTTTGGAGCGCAGGGGTATAGTGAAAAGAGCACACAGAAATTTTTCTTCTGTGCAAAGGTAGTTTTGATACAAATCCAAAGTTTTGCTTGCTTATAGTGGCAGTGCTGGTTAAGAGAAAGTTGTTTTCTTGTTAGAGCTCCTGCTCTCTGTTCAGATTCTTTCCAATAAGGCAATGAGATGTGACCTCTGCCTTTTTGCCATTCAAATCCTCATGGTGGAAAGAAGCTCCTAAAACTCCATTTTGAAGTGGTAATGCTTCTGCCTTCATCATTCCCATTTAAGTTGTAAATTGTGGTTCTCTCCAGCTCTGAAGGAAATGATTTTCAGGGTCATGAGGAGGTTTCCCCAGCACTGCCGTGAGACCAGGTGACTGTGTTGCAAGTGTCACTGTAGTGATGTCAGTGGAGAGTGTGGAACTCAGTCTGAAAGGGCAGCTCATGAAAGGGCACACACAGTGTGACAGGGATTTAAGGGTTCTGGGGAAAGGCAGCATTTGTTTACCTGTGTAAATGGTCAGGGATGAAAACGGTACTGTTGAAACAAACATTTGCATGTGCAAACATTGCAAACTGTGTTGCTGCTCTAGAAATAATTTTGTGTGTCTGGCATATCTTGCTGGATGGAGACTTGGGCAGAATCTCAGTTGGGTGTGTCTAAAAACATGCTGTATCTTGGCTTCTGGCCTGGAAAATAGAGGATATTTGGATGCCCTTGACAACATCTGTTTTAACTTGCGTCCCTCCCAGCTTCTGCTCTGCCTGTGCCCACTGGCCACCAAGGCTGGAAGCTGTGGCCCTCCTTGGCTTGTGGAGAGCATCTTGGAATCACAGATGCTCTCCTCTGCTGCTGTTCACCTCGGCCATGCTCCTGTCCTTTGGGTCACACTTGGCAGAGCTTCACAGTCATAAGGAGGAAGAAAAGTCACTTAGTGTCTGAGGCAGTACAGTTTTGGGATAGTAAATGCTTTTGGAGCTGCACAGTCTTCATTGCCTTGGAACCAGTGTGTTAACATGTGCTAGTTTCCAAGAGCAGGAAGGAACTTGTGCTTCACAGATAAGTTTTGAGGTTTTCTCTCTTATACTGCATCAGCTGAGCCAGCTACTGTGTTCTTTGGGCATCTTGGTGAGCCTTGCTGGGCAAGCTCTGCTGCTTAGCATTGATGGAGCTTTTGTTCATTCAGCAAGGAGGGGATGTATCATTACTGCCTTGGTCCCTCAGTGGTGGCAGTAGGTTTGCATGCTGGGAAACAGGAATTCCATGTGTAAAACTGAAACTTTTATCCCCTGCTCTTTTCTTTAGGATGCAATTAGAGATGTTCATGTGAAAGGAGTGATGTACAAATGGATTGAAAAAGATATGGGTGAGTTAAATAGAGCTCTGGTGCCAAATTCGCTTGTCACTTCCTCAGTTTTTCTCTTTAGATAGGATTGATGGAGATGCGGAAGGCCACTTTGCCACCATGGTAGTTCCTTACCTGCCTGCCTAAGGTGGATCTAACTCAAACCTTTTGCATCCTTAGTGGTGTAGGGGCTAGGTTTGGTTTGGTTTACAGAAATGTGGTCATGACTTATGCCAAAGTGTTTTGATTGATGCTGTCTGTTTCATTCTGATACAGAACAGTATATTCTGCACGGGGATGAAATCTATGCTGTGCTAAACCGACTGGTGAACCACAAGAAGAAACTGTTCCTCATCACAAACAGTCCCTTTAGCTTTGTGTGAGTACTGTTATTGCACATCAGTGGGTCACCATGGCACAACAAGAGCTGTGCAGGGCTCTCCCTCCTCTGAGCACCTGGGAGTCGTATGGGACAGGGTTTTGTGGCAGTAGTCAGGAGACCTCTCTGGGAATTGCTTATGGTGGATGTTGCACCCACAGCATTGATCTCACTTTTTTAAGAAGTCACAAGGCTGTGGCTGGCCACAGCATTACAGAGCTGACACTTTCTATTGCCTCTAGCAGTGTTTGCTGCATCACAGACTTCCCTGGGCTTCCAGTGGTGCAGAAGAAAGTGTGTGACAGCTTGAAACATAACACAGCATCAATACTTCATGCCATGAGACAGCCTTGGGGGGGTTTATAAATCTATTTTCTTCTTTGTTACTGAAATGAGAGTGAATTTAGGACATACTGTTGTAAAGATGCAGTATTGGGTGACAAAAGAGTACTGGATCTGTTAATTTTTCTGGTTGTTTGCCCTTAGGGACAAAGGAATGAAACACATGGTTGGCAAGAACTGGCGGGACTTATTCGACATGGTCATTGTGCAAGCGGACAAGCCCAACTTCTTCACTGACCGGCGGAAGTATGTGTCCAGGGCAGTCCTGCCTCAGGCTTGGGGCCCTCTCCCTGCAGGGAACTGCTCCTTTGGCCTGCCAGAAAGCAGTGGTTTGCTAAGCATGGTCTAGCTCCAGGAGGCATTCAGCCTTCCACTGTCCTCTCAGATATTTTCTGAGGAGGCAAGAATTGACCAGTCTGGGAATAAGTGGTTAGAATGTGTAGAGCCAAGCAGAAACATGTTTCTAAAATTGGCATGAGAGCTGGCCATTTCTTGGTCCTGAGAATGTGAAAAAAATCTTTCCTTTTCCTGCCCCCCACAGCAAGTATCTGTGTGGTTTGGTTTTTGGGATCTTGTTTAGTTACTGGATACATGCTGCTTGGGAACTGGCAGCTCTGGAAGCCTTTGTATGTGGCAGCTGGGTTTTGTGGTCAGTTAGGAGCTGCCAAGGGACTAGTTGATAGACAGATTGCTGTCCTTACTTTGCTCTTTGGATTCTTTGCTTTGGGAGCTTGTGTATGCTTTGTTGGGGGATTGGTCTATTCTTTCCTTTGTATGTATTTTCCTTCCCCATTTCCCAGGCCATTGCCATATGCTGGAATAAACCTATGGAATGGCTTTGGAGGCTGTGCTGGCCTGGTAAAAGCTTTTTTCATGGGCTGCAGGTGAAGTGCTTTACAAGCACAGCCTGGAGCTATGATGATCTGACCCTCTTGGAAATAAAACCTCTGGCTGCCTGGTGCCTAAGATCCCACTCATGGAGTGGGGAAGGTCAGGGCAAGCCCTCAGGAGAAACACGAGACAGCTCGGTTACCTGCTGAAATCAGCAAGGAAACTGCTTCCCATTGTCTCTGCAGGCTTGCTGTATCCTATTAGGACATTCCATGGCCTCTGTTGGGCTGGGGCATAGCGAGATTGGAACAGCACACAAAGTGTTTCGTGGCAAAGCTTTCTTGGCCTTGGCATTTCAGAGGGAGTCATCATGGTTATTTTCCTCTTCTCTGCATGTGAAAAGCAAGAAGAGTTGTTAGGGATTTTGGCATTAAATGGTTACAATCAATGGAAGCATTTTGAAAAGATATTTCCCTTTCACACTTTCTCTTCCCCTGAGAAAATAGTGCAGAAGGCCCAGAAGGTCACTTAGAACTCACGTAGAGCTTTTATTTCAAGTTGTTACATAGGTAAACAAGTTCTGTGATTCAAATGTTCTGGTTGCTGGGTAACAATCACCAAAAATCAAAAGAAGTTGACATCTCCCCCCATTTTTTCCCAGACCTTTTCGAAAATTGGATGATAAAGGCTCACTGCAGTGGGACAAAATAAACCAGCTGGAGAAAGGAAAGATCTACAAAGAGGTAAAGTGAATGGGTGCATAAGGGAGGTGAAGCAGGAGTCTGAAATGGTGGAGACTTACACCATGCCTGCAGTTTTGCAAATCTGTGGAAAAACAGGACAATCTGCTTGGTCAGGGTGAGGGGAAATGATGGGTTCTGCTGTAGGACACTTGTTCATGTTTGGTGTTTGAAAAGTGAAACATAGACATCCTTGAAAAGAGTACCTGTGTAGGTGGAGGGCATTTGGAAGAAGACACACAAGTGCCCTCTGTCCCCATGAGCTCTTGCTGATCTGGTAGGACACTGTGCCCCAGAATGCTTTCAGCATGGGCTTGGCACTAGGGATGGGGAGACCGGGATAAGTAGGAAAAGGCAGAGCAGGGGCAGGTAATTTAGGGTGTGGGGTGCTTGATTTTCTGCCCAAGGGACCCTTTGCCGAGTTACCTCTGCCAGGCTGGGTTTTCCCTGCTGCTGCCCTGTTTGTGTGAGATGGAGTGGTAGGGAAACATCCTCCGGATGTGTAGGAGGGGCCAGTAAATGTCCCCCATCCCCATGTACAATGAAACATTCACCCTGGGATCTCTGCTCTGACATTGTCAAGCATGGCCAGTTGTGCACTTGTCTCTTGGCTCTTCTGATGTCCTGGTCCTGAAACTCTTGTCCTGGAGGGGCTCCCAAGAGTGTGGTACTTGAGGCTGAGAAGGCACAGCTCACTGAAACCTGTTGTGCATGCAGAGATCTTCCACACCTCACTCCAAATTGTTCTCCATAAAGTTGGAAAAGGTGGACTTGTGCAAAAGGGCATAGAGAAACAAGGGTGATCAGAGATGGTACAAAGCCTGGCTCCTGACTCTCCCCTTCCAGAACAACCAGCATGCCTGAAGATGAGCTGCTGCTCTGGTGAACTTGCTGCCCTGGGTGTTGTCCTTGCAGCTGGTCTGTCCCCTGAGACAAGTTTCCTCTGGCTTTAGGACGGTTTGTTCTTGGTTATTTGAGCTGTCCAATCCCACGGGAAGAAACTGTTAGTGAGACTACGGTCAAGTAGCTGGGACCTGACCTGTGGCAGCAAAGCAGGTCATGTCCTTGAGTAGTGCAGTTGGGAAGCTTCTGTCTGGTGGGTCTGCCAAAGTGCTGGGCTAGTGTCCCATCCTCTGCCAAGAGCTAGGAGCTGGGAACATGCAAGCAGAGCTCATTCCCAGTGGGTTAGCAGCTCCCTCAGGAGAAAAGGCATACCTCAGCCATGGAGTTTATTGCTGAATTAAATCCTGCTCTTGACCCACCTACATCTTGTGCCCACAGGTTGCTCACCCATGTGAATGGTGCACTGAGGAAGGGAAAAGATGAGGGAGACAGAGGGGTGGGTAGGATTTTGGGCTCCTCTCCACTTCTCCCCAGCCATGTTGTTTATCTAACTGTATTAAGGTTGTTGCCTAACTGTGGTTCTTGGGATGTGAGAGTGTGTATTCTGGTTGTAGCCCACCCTGTCTCCAGGATTTTTGATTTCTTGGAGTGGCTTCTTTCTGGCAAGTGTTAGTGGCCATGGACCTTGCTGTGCTGGTGGTTTTGTCAGAGGCCTCTGAGCTATTCCTGTCCCTTGAAGCATGGCTGGATGGTAGTTTTTTGCTGTTGGTATCCCATGAATGGGACCTCAGGGATCAGTGTTTTGCCCTGGGGCCTGGAAGGTTGAAGTGATGCCCTTTAGTCCCTGAGTTCTGACAGATGTGGTGCTTTATGTATGTGGCAAGTTTGTTTTCCCATCCCTCCTCTTGTCTGTGATCTCAGGGGGAAAGGAGGATAGGATCTGGAGGTCTCAGAAAAAGCTCTGTGGCTCTGGTGATTTCCAAGCACAAGTTTCCTGGCTGTCAGGACTGGAGCACAGCAGAGGACTATCCTCCTTCCAAGGCTGTGGTCTATTCCTCTGCTCTGCCAGTGGCTTCCTGAGCAGCAGCAGTGTTGTGTGCAAGTGGAGCGGCCTGCCCAGACCTGTGTTTTTGTGCTGTTAAGGGAAGTCTGCTCAGATGCTGCAGCAACAGAAGGCCCAGCAGCCTGGTTCTGGGCAGCCTTAGCTGTGCATATGCAAGCTGCCAGTGGCTGCTGTGGGCACTGCCTTGTGTTTGGGGGCTTTCTGGCCAGGCTGGTGCTGGTGGGTGGGGGTGTTGGCTCTCCTGCCACTGAAGACTGGCTGGAGGGATTGCTGCCGAGTGGTTCATGGGTTTGCACCAAGTGCTTGTGCTGGTCTGCTGGCATTGATGGGGCCTCTTCCTTTCCCTAGTGGGTTTTGTTTTCATGACTCATGTGGAAAACTTGTGTGGAGACGAAAGGGTAGTCCCTGAAGTGTCTTCTGTGTGTGTATGGCTGTTTGGAAAGCCTTGAAAGCTGCTTGGTGCTGTGCTTTAGCTGGTGCTTTGGGGTTTGGTTTGCTTTACTCAGCTGTGAATCTGTGCAGGCTGCCCAGTTCTTTGGCTTGGTTAAACAATTCCTGTGGACATGTGGGTGTTAATCTTTGGGGTTGGGATGGTGGTCAGTGATGTAGAACAGCTCTTGAATGCAAAAGCCATGCCTGGCAGTGTTCACCTTACCTCTGGTACACCCTGTGAGGTGAAACCATTATTACCTGAGACCAACAACTTCTAAACCCAGAACACCTGGGGTTCTTTCTGCCCATCCACAGGCTTTTCTAATTTAGGTGTCTCTTGGCCTCTAAACTGCTGCCTTTTGTTGCCTTTTTAGACCATGTTGTCTTCTTGACTTGCTGTGCCCTAGACCACAGAACTTCCCCTGAATTCCCTGTTTGCAAAAACTCTTTGGAAGAGTTTTTGTCTTTTTCTGTAGCATTATGAAAGCTGAGGGATGTACAAGGGGTTGTGACATGGGAAGAAAGTGAAGTGGGGAAGGACAGAAACCTCTGGGTGTAGATGGTGGGGCAGAGAGCAGGTTGGCATTCCATGAGACTGCTCACACCTGCATGTGGTAAGGTGGCCTGTACCCACATTTCACTCTGTGCTCCTGTCACTTGCAGGGCAACCTCTTTGATTTCCTGCGGCTGACAGGCTGGCGTGGATCCAAAGTGCTCTACTTTGGTGACCATCTGTACAGCGACCTTGCGGTGAGTGAAATGTCTCTGCTCTCCAGTGAGGTGGGAGCAATCCCACATGGCTGCAGCTGGGCTGGAGATACGGCAGGGCCTGCTCTGAGTGCTCAGGGCTGGGCTATGCTGAGTGCACGACATGCAGGCTTCCTCACTGCTGTCAGACAGAGGCAAGCACTGGAGAAAGGGCTCCTGAAGTAGTTTCTGTGGGTAAAGTCTGTGAATTTGAGAGCAGTTTGCGTGGATCCCACCTTTCTGGGTGCTTCATGCAACTGATCCTGGTGACCAGGAAATGGTTGTTACTGGCACAGGCCACGGATGGTTGTCCTCTGAAAATCCAAAATGGGAACAAACCCGCTCTTCTAGGAACCAGGGTTGTGTTTGGCTTTCAGGCTTTATGTTGAATTCTTGGTTGTTTTTCCACCCTGACCTCCAGGACCTCATGCTGCGTCATGGCTGGAGGACTGGAGCCATCGTTCCTGAACTGGAGACGGAGATCCGGATCATAAACACGGAGCAGTACATGCACTCCCTGACCTGGCAGCAGGCTCTGACAGGGCTGCTGGAGAGAATGCAGGTAAACAGCTCCTGGCTGAGCAGGACAGGTTATATGCTGTCTTCTGAGTTTGAATTTTGAGTTTAGCATGGGAATGAGGGGATGTACCATTTTGCCTTGTTCTCAAAAATCTCTCATCCTCCTCCTGGTGCAGTGGGCTCTGGGTTTGTGAGTGGAAATTGCAGGGAGCTGAGGTGTGGCCTGCAGGACTGATGGATGTGGTGCCTTCTACTGCTGTCTTTGCAGATGTATCAGGATGCAGAGTCAAAGCAAGTATTGCTGGAGTGGATGAAGGAACGGCAGGAGATCAGGTGAGCATTGTCCCCCCTCACTCGTGAGGCCTCTCAAGAGGCTCCCAGTCCTGCACTGGGTCTGTTTGTCCTGGAGAAATTCTTGGTCTTGAGCTGTTATTTATTTTAATATATATGTTTGGTAACCTGCTTTGGGGGCAATGGTGCTGCAGCTATTGGACTCTGGTCCTGCCTGGTGTCATTTGCCTCAGGGTGGGGGGCATGCAGCAGTGCAGTCCTGCAGCCCAGGAGGGTGGACTGGTTTGAAGGCAGAGTGGGAAAGGGGAGTGCTGGGAGGGGGTGGTGGGCTGTCTCCTACTGCAGCTCCTGGCATTGCCCATAGCAGGCAGAGTAAGAGTGCACTGAGTATTCATCAGTCTCACTACACAGGGACTGGTTTGCATCACAGCCTGGGGAAGGGGGAGTTGGGGTGATCCCCTAATGCTCAGGGTGGCCCAGGGCTAAGGGAGTGGAAAGAATCTGTGACCACAGTTTTATCTACAGAGCACCATCTCTTTCTTCTCAGGTCTCTGACAAAGAACCTGTTCAACCCCCAGTTTGGAAGCATCTTCCGCACCTTCCACAACCCCACGTACTTCTCTCGCCGGCTGGTGCGGTTCTCTGATATCTACATGGCTTCCATCAGCTGCCTGCTGAACTACGACGTGAATTTCACCTTCTACCCCCGGCGCACCCCTCTGCAGCACGAGGCTCCACTCTGGATGGATCAGCTCTGCACGGGCTGCATGAAAACTCCCTTCCTGGAGGAGATGGTGCACATCCGGTGAAGGGCAGGTACTGCAGGCGGCAGCAGCACAGCCGAGGCTGGAGCGGGGCCGGGCAGCTCAGCCGGCAGCACCTCTGTCTACCACTAAAGGGCGTTTGACACTTGCGTATGTGTGTAGATGGTGTGTTTTTCTCCCTTCACGGGCCCAATCCCTTTCCCTGAAGTGCAGTGCAGGCTGGACAGAGGATGGGTGCTTGTGCAGGGAGTCACCTCTAGGAGTAGGTGAGATGGAGGGCCAGTGCTGGTGGTGGGACACTGCCACTCCTTGCTCTGTGCCCAGTTTGCTTAGGCACAGAACTCCACACCTCCAGTGCTTGGTGAGTGCAGCCCATGGGAGGTGTGACAAGGTGTGTCAGATCTACAGCTGCCCCCATAGCCTGGGACTGCAGTGTGAGTGACTCTGCAGATGGACAGGGAGGGTCAGGGCCGCCCCAGCTGGGCAACCACTCAAGCCCATCAATGAGTGCATCACACGACCAAGTAGCAGCAGCGTTACTTGTCCAGCAGGCCTCAGCCCGATCCTGCTCCCCACCAGACTGGTCTGCCCAGCTGGGGACTCTGGTAGGTAACTCGGCAGGATGTGCAAGCCTTGGGTGTGGGAGTAGGTCACAGCATCTCAGTTACTCTTTGGGGACAGGGCTAGTTTTTGAGTGAGCTTAAGGCTGTGCAGTGTCAGTATTTTTGGATTTGGTGCCATGTGACATCAATATTTTGGCAATTGATGCAGTGTGGTCTGTTGTGAGGTGCAGAGGAATGTGTCCAGCTCTTCAGGGAAGGTGCAGGGTTGGCAGCAGAGGTGGTGACTTTCCACCTCTGTTCGCTGAGGTGTGGCCTAAGGGGGCTGGATGAGTAGGTGAGGCTATTTGGGGAGGGGGTGAGTGTGAAGTGCTGCTGGGTGTAGGGGGTCAGAAAGGGGAGCATGGCCAGGCAAAGCCCTCTGCTGTATCCTCAGCAGAAGGATGAGCAAAGAGAGGCTAATTGTGATGCCAGAGTGTATGCAGGATGGGACAAGAGATGGCAACATTTAGAGATGGCAACAAGGGTGACAGTGCCAGCTTGCTCAGGGGCAGTCAGTGTTGAGGTGACAGGGAGGAGATAGGGAAGAAAGATAGGAGGGTCTGGAAGGGAGCAGGAAAAGACATGAATGAGTGACTGCAGAATGTCTGGGCAGTGGGTAAGGGCTGTGGGTGGGGCAGGAGACCAGGGATGAGCACTGGGACAGGCACCAGGGGCTTGTGAGCCCAGTGGCTGTGGTGATTGCTGTAGGGGCAGGGTGTGGGAGTGTGCAGGCAGCTGAGGGAGAGGAACGAGGGAGGTGTGGAGGACCCTCTGCCAGGACCTGTGACTCCTGAAAGGCACTGCGTGTGTCAGCAACCCTCCGTGAGTGACACGCACAGACACACACACACACACACACACACACACACACACACACACACACAGAGGGAAACCACATATCTTCTCCTGCATGTTCCTCCCCTGTGCCGTGCCAGGCTGGCCTGTCAGTCTGTCACTTGTGTCTCACTGCCTTGTCTTTGTGCCATGTGCCAGCCTGTCGCAGAATTTCAAGATGCCTTGCGCTCGACTCAGTGGCTTGGACAATCTGTTAACGTGGCTGCTCTAATCAAATACCTGTAGTAGGTGCATGTGGTGTTTGTCTTTGTGCTAGGTGTAGTGTGCAGCTCAATAAACGTCTGCAGCATGTGCAACTAACTGACTAACCTGCTCACTGGGCTCGGCAGGGCTCCTCTGCCTGCTGTGGGGGCACGACCGACGGCAGCCTGGGCTGAAGCGAGGGTGGGCAGCAGAGACCGAGGCTGAGTTCAGCACCGAGCAGTCGGTGCCCGTACAGCGGTAGTGCAGGCAGGAGGCATCCGAGGTGGGGGGGGACGGAAGGAGTGTCTGGGCTGCTGTCTGCCGTGACTCGTACCTGACCATGGGCACTGTGAGGGCACAGGAGCGAGAGCCGGTGGGCCCCGCGGGATGTTGCACACAAACACTGAGGACCGTATGTCCCTGGGAGCCGCTGAACTGAGCCCAGGGTGCTGGAGGTGTGGGCAGGCATCACCTCGTACGGGGCCAGGACGGGCCCTGGGCAGGGGCGAGAAGGGGCTGGAGCTTCCACCTGCTGGGGGCGGCCGATACGGCGAGGCGCGGGGCGGAGGGCAGGCGTGGGCACAGCCGGTGGCGCTGAGCTGTTTATTTCCCCGCGGTGCGGTGCGGTCGGGGCCGTGCGGGGTCACTGCGGGAACCCGCGGGGGTCGGTGCCGGCGTCCGCCAGGGGCGGCTCCTGGGAGGGAGAGAGCGCGGGGTGAGCGCGGGGCGGGGAGGGCGCGGGGCGGGCGCGGGGCGCGGCTCACCTGCAGCGGTTCGTAGTCGGGGGCGTGGCCGCCGTACAGCGGGTTGGGGATGGCCACGAGCGGCCGCTGCGGGCGGGGCCTGGCTGCGCGCGGGCCCGCACGCTCCGCCCGGGGCTGCGCCTCCTCCTCCTCGTCCTCCTCGTCCGCTCGGAGATCCGCCTGCCACAGCAGCCGCGGTGGGCGGGGCTCCGGCCGCTGGGGGCGGGGCTCCGGCCAGCGCCGCGCCCCGCCCAGCCGCTGCCCCTTGGAGCCCGCGGGCTCCCCCTGGCGTGCCGGCCGCTCCGCACACCCAGCCGGGACCCGCAGCCGGGACCTGCAGCCGGGACCCGCAGCCGGGACCCGCAGCCGGGACCCGCAGCCGGGACCCTGCAGCTGCCCCGGCTTATCCGCCCCCCAGCTCCATCCACCGCCCTCCCCGCCCCGACCCGCTCTCCCCAGCTCGCACGTACCTGATAATACCCAAACTGCCCCTGCTGCCGCCGCCTCCTCACGTAGTAGTAGGCGACACCGGCACCCGCAGCCAGCGCCAGCGCGAAGCACAGCGCCGATAACGTCGCCGTGGCCACGGAGCCTGACCCCTGCGCCGCACCGTTCACCTGTGCCGAAAACGGCGGCGCCGTCACCGTGCTGCCCCAGCACAGCGATGGCACCGCCCCTGCCCCAGTGGGATCTTGGGCAGCCCTCCCAAAGTAAGCCACGCCAGAGAGCAGGAGACAAGGCCAGTTCTTGGGGTGACTCTGTCATGTCATCCCCCTAACCAAGCCTGATGCCAGCCCTGTTCATGCCCCCCCACTCACTTGGCCAAGGTGAACGATGGGTGGTGGGATCCTCAGTGGCTCTGCTATCACGTGAATGATGCCATTGAAGGCTAAGATGTCCCACTCCACAATCATTGAGTCATTGATCCTCTTGGCGTCCTACAGCACATGACACAGATGATGTCAGCCCAGAAAGGCTCCCCATCATTCCCTGTCCCAAAAGAGACGTGGTGAAAACTTGTGGGCTTTTTTTGCCCTCTGCCAAGGCTAAACCTACTGAGTGCTCTGTACTGTTGCTCGCTGGGAGGTCTGATACATGGAGGTCATATCCTGACTGGGATGGAATGATGGTGCCTGTCGTGAGGTTGAAGCTGAAGAGGACGACATTGCTGGATGACACGTGGAGCTTCAGTTCTTCTCCTGTCAGCGTCTGAACAAACACCAGTGCACAGGGGTGAGAAATGGATGAGTTGGTCTTTCCCCTCCCTGATGCTGCACAGTTCCTCTGGCCCCATCCAGCCTCTTTCCATGGCCACAGACAGCTCCATTCATGGACACCACAGCACGGAATTGTGCAGAGCAGGGTGGATTTGCCACCCTTAGGATTGTCACAGCTCAGCTGGAGAAGGCTCTGAGTATCCTGACCTAAATGGCTCTTCTGAGGGAATGGTTGGACTGGAGACCTCCCCTGGTCCCCCTCTGATCCACATTCAGCCTCCTTCCCCAGACTATTTCACACCATCATGCCAGCTTTGGTGACACCTGCACTCCTGTGGGGCTCTGACAGTTCACCCTTGCTTGCTTACCTCATTGTCTGCAAAGCCAGAATTCAGAGGGACAAAGAGAGTTTTGGAAGCAGAGACATCAGACAAATACATGAAAAAATCCAGTCCTTCTTCTGTGTCATTGGCAAAATTGAGCAACATCTGGAAGAGACGGGAGACCTTCCCCATCAGCGCACTGCTGGCAGCACAATGCCATCACCTTCCCCTGCCCTGGAACTCCCCAGCCCTGGAAAGAAACTCCCTCTCTGTGTTTGTATGCTCTACCCAGCACAGCGACCAAACCCCAACTCCTCCCTGTTCCAGCTGATCCCTCCCTCTGCCTTGTTGCTCCTGCAGAACCAGAAGAGCATTGCTTACAGAATAGAAGGTTGAGAAGCGGTCCTGGTCTGCGAGCACCTCGGGGAGTTTCCCACTGCACCAGTACCCATCTCCCACAAACCCATCACGGCAGGTGCAGGTCAGATCTGCAAAGGAACACCAGGCTGTGATTGGACTCACTAGTGCTGGCAGCACCAACCACATTTTGATTTCAGGCTACCTTCATCACATGCCCTTTGGACATGGGCATGGGGAGAGGAGGTGTGCCCACCTGCCCTCTTGCGCCAAGGCAGTTCCCTGCCTGCTGCCCTGACACAGCTCTGGTGCCCAACAGGAAATGTGCTGGCATCACTCACCCTTCTCCCGGTAGCAGAAGGCATCCCAGGTCTCACTGAGGTTGCTTCGGGAGCCATAGTCCACAATGCCCACACGGCTGGACCCACAGCTGGGGTTGGGGTAGGCTGTGGGGTATCCAGCTGTGCCATTGTCCAGCCAACCCACCAAGCACAGATGGAATCCCATCTAGAAGAGGAAGATGAATTATTAGATTAAAAAATCTCTGTCCCAGGTTTTCTGCCCCAATGAACATTCCCATTGTCTTTTATCCAACATGTCCCCAACACCTAAAGTGTTCAGCACAGTCACAAGTCCCATCCCACTGTGACTGGCAAGACCCAGCAGCCCTCCTGTTCCATGGATGTAGGTGGAGCAAACAGGGCCTGGCCAAGGGGATGAGAGGTTATCCACCACCATGTCACCCCTGAGGCTGGGCCAGGCCCCAGGAGAAGCACGGCCTGTCCCAGCCCTGAGGGGACAGAGCCACCCCCTGCTCTGACCTGCTGCGCTGCCGAGAGCTGCTGGAATGTGGCCAGGGAAGCGCCTTCTGCAGCACAGGCTGCCTGAGCCTGCTCATAAGTGAAGTCGTACTTTTTTCGGGGTGACTGCAGGTGGAACACGCCCATGGTCTTATCTGCAAAATACCAAGGCCTGGGAGCATCAGTATAGGACACACTGAGCCACCTCCCCAGGCAGCCATGCGGATCCCTGTGTGAGCATGGGCAGCACTGCCAAGGAGGGTGGGATGTGGACAGGGCACAGGTGAGGAAGAAGCTTCCTCCGAGCTTCTCGCCTTCCACCACAAGGGAGCCGGTCCCATCAGAGGCCATCTCATGTCACATGGGAGCAGACAAGGATGGCTCATCCTCCCCATATGACATGTAGGGAAAAAGAGGAATGTGAAAACCATACCAAGCTACTATAAGCCCCTGTCCCCTTGGTCATTCCACCCTCCAGCTCTCCTGAAGGGAGCTCCAGGCCAAAGGTGAAGGATAAGGGGATGTGGCCTCTCCATGGAACATCATCCCTGTCACTGTGGGGTTGAGCACACTCACCATGGAAGTGCAGGTCAGTGCAGATGGCTTCTTGGTGGCACTGCCCGTTGTCCTCCAGGCACCTGTCCGTGGGGGGCACAACCTCTTCCAGGCACTGGATCCCATCCCCAACGTAGCCCTGCTTACACTCGCAACGCCGCTCGTTCTGCAGCACAACGGAAGGGTGGCATTTGTGTGAGTGAAAACACACAGATGCCAGCTGGGGATCCTTGTATCCCTGTGAGGATGGGGATGAGCCTTCAGAATGCCTCTACAGCCTGCCAGGACGATGACACAGCTGTGAAAGGCCACATGGCCTGTCCTACCCCCACACCCAGGTAATGTCACATTGAGATCCTTAGCACATGCTGTTTGTTTGAGCTGAGCTTTGTGGTACATTGCTCCTGACTCTTGCACTACACCATGCTCCCAGTCCCATCTTCTGGCCTGCAGTGATCAGCTTTGGTTTCTCTGAAAAAATAGGCAGCATTGTCCTTGAAGGACCATCCAGGAGCCCTCAAGACAGCTCAGGAATTACACAACAGGTTTTGCCCTTTAGACAGAGGAGTGAAGAAAAATGGCCTCAGCACACCATCCCCAGGACCATCACAGCAGCACAGCCCCTGCCTGGTGCTAAGGACCTGCAGGATGGGAGGGGCAGGGAGGGGACTGCAGTAGGGGTGGGCACTGTCACATGGCTGTCCTCCAGCAGCTTGGGTGTCCCAGGGTAGCCAGCTGGGCTGTTCTCCCAGGCACGTGGGTGTCCCCGGCCCCAGGGTGTCCCCAGGAGCCGCACTCACCGGGCCAGTGCTGATGCAGTGGGCGTGCTCGCTGCAGTCCCCGTTCCTGCCGTCGGCACAGCGGTCAATGGGCTCGCAGATGTAGCCATCACCTCTGTAGCCAGGGACGCAGGTGCAGGACACGTTCACGCCCGTCTGTGAGCACTGTGCGTGCCTGGCACAGCCCCCGTTGTCCTGGCTGCACATGTCGATCACTGCGGGGGAGAGGTCCTGGGTTAACTAAAATACCTTGCGAGGTGTCCTGGGGGTCAGCCTGGCTGTCCTGCCAGCTGTCACCCCAACATGGCCATCGGGAGATGGTCACCTGCTGTCCTGCCCTGGTGTCCGCTCCCCCGGCCCTGCTTGCCACCCCTCCAGCCGAGCCCCCGGGGCTGCCCCGCTCACCTGAGCACGTTCTCCCGTCCCCTTCGTAGTGCAGGTCGCACTCGCAGAGGTTGCCGTCGCGGCAAACGGCCTGGGCGTGGCACGGCGGAGAGCAGGTGGGTGTCACCACTGAAACCAGAACACACCCGGCTCACAGTGACCTCGGGGCTGTGGCACGGGCACAGCTGCCACCACCAGCCTCTGCCCCAGGCCACCTGCCCCACACTCGCACCTCTCTCCCTCCCTCTGTTCTCTTCTGCAGGTGCCTTGCCCAAACACAGAGGTTTGTTACTCCATTAAATACCCCTTCACCTCAGCCTCAAGCTCTTCTAGGAGCACCTCTGAGCTCAGGAACTTGTTCATGATCCAGTAGAGCTTTTCTCCTCTGCCCCCCCCCCCACCACCCCAACCCTTGTGAAATCCAACAGCATGGGCCAGATCTCAGGATGAGCCTCACAACTGAGACTGAGAGCTCCTTTTTGGCGATATTTCTGAACAGCTGCTTGAACTACCCAGCTCCTGGGAAAGCAGCCATGTGGCAGCAGGTCCCAGGGAAGAGCAGGTGGGTCCCAGCAACAGGTTAGAGTCCCTCACCCAGTCTGATTTCACAGCGGTCCCCAGTCCAGCCCTCGGCACAGAAGCAGAAGCCATCGCCGTGCAGGCCTCCATTGCACACACCATTCTCAGTACAGTTGCACTCTGTGAGGAATGGACAAACACAGCAGTCATGTCTTGGTGGAAAGGACCTGGGAAAGCCATGTGGCAAAAGTATGGCAGGTGTGGGCAGGTGTCAAGGTGGGCACGGCAGCCCAACACATCCCTTCCTGCCACTGCCAGCCCTGGCCCCTGTCACACACACCCTTCACAGAGGAAGAGAAGCCTCTGCACCCACAAACCTCCATCACTCCCCTCCCCCGGGCATTTCTGGAATGTGTCTCACTCTGAAACATTCCTGGAGACCCCGTAAGGCCCAATTTGGGATGGGAGGATGGAGGACTCTCTTTTCCTTCCCTCTGCTTTTGTCTCACACAGGCACAGGTCCCTGCTGAACATGCCCCAGGATATCCTCTATCTCTACAGGTTCATCACAACTTGAGTGTCCCCCAGCTCACAGTACAGTGAAATACTTTCTCCCAAACTGGGGCTCTCAGCTGTGCTTGATAAACGAGGAGGGGTCTTTGACCCTGTGGCCTTATCAGCCATGGGCTGCAAGGGGGTCAGGCCAACACCTAACCCCTCTCCTGCAGCACCCTGTGCCACATTCCCCGCCCCCGGCACGGCCGCTCCGTGCTGCTGCCATGCCCAGCTGCGCTACCTCGGCACTCCGGGCCGTATCTGCCGGGCGCGCACAGCTCACAGCCCGTCCCGATGAACGCCTGGCTGCAGTTGCAGATCCCTGAGCCGCCGATTTTGTCATCGCAGATCCCACGGTTGTTGCACGGCGCCTCCAGCCCTCCTGGGCATGCTGCAAATGGGGCACCTTAGTGAGGCTGTGGTGACAAAGGGACCCTGTGCTGGAGGGGAGCCACCCACAGACCCCACACACCAGAGGTGCCACCGGAGCTGCTGCTCACGGGGTGCTCGGACCACAGACAGCTCAGCAGTCTGGGGAGTGAGTGCTGGGGACACCCCATGACAGGAAAACTTAGGAATGGGGGCAAAGGGGACAACTTTGGCACAGCTTCCAGCCTGGGAAGAATCCCTGCTGTGATGTGCTGGGTCTGGGCTGACCGACACTAACAGCAGACTCACCCAAGGATGTGAAAGCTGCCCATGGCACTAAGGGCAGAGGACACGGAATGGCTGAGCACTGGCTACATCTAGGCGTGAGTGACATGTCTGACAGCCACTCACAGCAGCTCTGTGCCCAGGGCTCTTCACAGAGACAAGATATTCTCCAAGGAAAAGGAACTCCCTATTATAATCCCAGAAGATTGCTCCCTGCACCCTTTTCAGTCTGGGGCCCCCTGCCCGGGGTTTTGCCCACCCTTCTCCGGGGAAGCACATCCCCGGAGGTCAGACGTGCTGAACCAGTAATGCCACGATCCCACAGGAGACAGGGCTGGGCAGGGACAGGGTGCTCTTACCCTGACAGTCCCGGCCATAGTGGTTGGCACAGCACTGCGGGACCCACTGGCTGGAAACGCAGCTCCTCCTGCAGCCTCGTCTCAGAGGCCCCCTGGAAGAGAAGTGTCTCCTGAAGGGGTCCCAGGGGTGTGGCCACGCCGGCCGCAACAGGGAGTTGCGGTGGAACAGGAACGCGTTCCTCAGCAGGTGGTTTCCGTAATAGTAGCAGCGCTTGGTTTCCCCCTGTGAGGAAACAGGCAAAACACAGAGTTTCCCACACTGGTCACTGACAACTCACCTTGACTTTTCTTGTGCCACTCATTCAGTTTTATGACAAGTAACAGAGGCTTCCAAACATGCTGGGGCTGGTGACAGGAGTCCGAGATGAACCTCAGGGACTCGCCAGAATCCCGCAGTGACAATGGGATACAACCACTGCTGCCCAAGGCTGCTCACCATGGGATCCACCCCCAGGCTGAGCTGTTTTGCTATAAAGCACACCCAGAGCCGCCCCCATTGCTGCTGGAGGGACCCCTGTGCCACTGTCACCCACAAATGGACCGACCAAGCAAAGACCACTGGACCCCATATTTTTTAGCCCAGCTCCTGCATAACTGTCATCAGTCCCCTGTCAGGCCTCTTTGGTGACAAAGCTGTGAGCTTTACCCGTTGAACGGAGCCAGCAGGGCAGGGTGGCTCAAAGCCACAGAGTCCGCAGCTCTCTGTAGATCCCTGTGGAGGGGAGAAAGAAACCTCACAACAACTCAGTACGTGCTGCTGCCTCTCTTGGCTGCTCAGCTTTGCCAAGCAAGAGCAGCAAGTCCCAACATCCCTATTCCCAGGGCTGCACAGGTGGCCCAGATCCTCATTCACCTCATCACAAATGCTTACCTGCAGCTCAACAAAGGCGAACTCATCACACCGAGATCCCAGATCCGGTGGCTCCAACAGTCTATCAATGCCATGAGCAATGCCCCCATTGAATTCCATGTGCCTCTGGATGACGGTGGCATCGCCATCCCCCACCAGAATCTCCCCCTAACAGAGGAAGAAAGCAACTTGTGATTCTGGCACATCCTACATCCTGGCTGCCATGGCTTCTTAATCAACCCAAGAACTCCAAAATCTCTGTGCACATGTCCTTCACTACCCTTCCCAATTAACACTTTTCACAGCCACCTCTCCTAAGGATGGCCTCTGTCCATGCAGCATGTGCTCTGTAAATGTCATGGCACCAAGAGGTTGGCTTTGCAGCCAGGCCATCGTGACGTGCATGCGCAGGTAGCACACACCTCTGCACTCCCCTGCCAGCTGGCCACACCTTGTGCCTCTTTATAGCCCGCCTGTAGCCAGGACAATGGGGTGTCCCAGCCTGCAATCACCCCAACTCTGCGTTCACTCCCTGCCAGAAGCACCAGTTGCTCTGTGGCCATGCCCAGGGACACTTGCTCCATGGGAAGCCAAGCCTGGAATCACCAACACTCACCACGTGGGCTTTGCTGCAGCTGAATGAGATGGTGGAGCCGTGCATGGTCCGTATGGTTTCGACTTGGGGCACGTTACCAGCAACAATCTAAGAGGGAAAAAGACAAATGTGAAGGAGAGTCTGGCAAAACTGGCAATTCATGTAAACAGATGGTCAGGACAGGGGTCAGTGACCACCGTCAGAGGGGTGTGATGTGGCAGTCCATGAAGCTGGTGTGGGTGGCACAGCACAGCTTTACTGGGTGAGCCCCAGATTCCTCAACAGTGAGAAACCAGCGTGTGAAAGAAGGCCCTGGTTTTGCTCAGCTGGACTCTCCCCTCATTCATACCCCTCTACACAAGCGCCTGTTTGTGAGCCTTGCAGCTCCCCAAGAAGCTGCTGACAGAAGGTTTCAGCTCAGCCACCAGAGGTTCACAAGGACACTGTAGTTGCCTCAAATGCTCAAACATCTCTGGGTCTTCTCAAGAGAGCTGATATGCCACGTGTTCTGTGGCAGCAAAATATTTGTCAAGGTCACTGTGACAATTAGCCATAGCAGGCAACGGCACCACGTGTGGCCTTGGGAGGTAGGAGCCTGTGTGCTGTCCCACGTACCTTTGTGTCCCTGATCATGTGTGCTTTGAGGTAGGAGGCCAGCACGTCCCGGTGCTCTCTGCGGTACAGGAACTTCTGCCGGTTCTCCGGGAGGGCGTTGAACGCAGCATCCGTGGGCCAGAGCAGCGTGAAGGGTCTGTGCACGGGGTCACTGAGCAGTGGCAGCAGCTCCGCGTCCTGCCCGGAGCACAGGGATACAAAGGGAAAGCCCCGAGCCCCGTGCTGACCCTGCACACGCACACAGCATCTCCCCCTGAGCGGCAGGGGGCAGGGGGGCTCACCTGCAGCAGCTTGCTGTAAATGGTGTAGCCAAAGGCCTCGGCCACTTCTGTGATGTTCTGCTGCAGAGGGAGGAAAGCAAACAACTCTCAACAAGGGTTTCCCCTCCAGGACCAGCAATGCAGGGGAGAAACCAGACTAACGACAGTAGCTAAACACAAGTTTATCTCTGTCACCATCATGCTGGTGATTTGGCCCAGAAAGGGCTGGCATTCAGCAGCCAACACTTTTCTGGCTATGGCAGGAGCTGGGATGAATTCCAGCACTCCGTTGTGCTGCACAGAAAATGTGTTATATTCTGCAAAATGCAGGATCTATAAGCCCCTAGCACTTGCTTAAGGAGTCACAGAGAGGCATTGGCAAACTCATGCTGCAACCTGCTCTGTGCTAGAAAAGGAGTCTGGTGGTTGGCATGGGACATGATCATCCTGCCTACATCCAGAACTGTTGTTTGCTAGTGATGGGTAAGGCTCATGTTCCAAATAGGGCTATGCTGCAAATGCTGTCACCTTCACAAGCCGAATCTGTGGCCTCAGACAACCCCTAGGCAGTCAGGGAGAGGGAGGAAGAGCAGCCCAGGCAGCCTTGGGCTGAGGCAGCACTGCTGGGAGAGAGATCCTGTCCCTGAGCTCAGCACAGCCCTGCCACCAGGGCACGGCTCTGGCCTTACCCGTGAGAGTTTTGAGGAGATGTTATGGCCCAGCAGGTCACTGGGAATGAGGATCTTGTTGATGAAGTGAATGACCCCGTTCACACCGACAATGTCACTCGTGACCACTTCGGCTTCCTCATTGAGAGAGATGCTATTCTGCGAGAGAAGGGACCTGCTGAGGCCTGCACAGCCACGGCACCACCCTGGCAGTGTCTATGGGCCCCAGGCAAGTCACTTGCCACAACCACAGTTCCTTCAAGTGACAGAAAAAGTGACATCCTGACAAGTGGGACAGCGAAGCGAATTACCTTGTTCACTGTGATCTTTATTTTGTGGCCAGATAAAGATGTAAGGGACTCCTGGGCTTCCAAATCACTGGAGAGCAATTTCTGGCAACCCACCATGTGGTAGCGAAGCAGGTCCCGGAGGAGACCTCTGCTTTTCCACTCCTCAAACTACAGACAGAAAACAAGAGTGAGGCCACATTGGGGCACTTTGCCTTGCACACAGGTCCCCAGCCCTGATGGGGGAGACCTGGATTGCCTGAGCTCCCTCTGACTCATCCCTGCAGGAAAGCTTGTCCCCTCCAAACCACACTGAAAGCACAAAACCATTTGAGAGCTTTGGGAAATTTCAACCAGTTTGACTGGTCAGTGATGGGGTAAGGATATTCCATTACACTGACACCAAAAAGCTGCCATTCTCTTATTCCTGGGAAGGAGTAAGAGGTCTGTCACAGATGCATGGAAATCTTGCTGTTACCAGGCCCATGGGCACTAAAGCCACCAAACACTGCTGATCTGGCACGGTGCTTCTGAGGCCCATGAGACATCATCTCCAACAAGGGTCTCCTTACAAGGGGAGCCATGTCCACCCCTGTCCAGGTTGTCTCCTCAGTGAGAAGCTTCCAAACTTCTGCTCTTACACTGATGGAGAACAGGGGATGCCTTTAACTCTCCATGGTGCCCCTTTGCTTCAATTCACTGGGCAGAACAGTCCCAGAGGGGACATTGCCACAACTGGAGCTGTCAAACACCTGACAGAGCTTGGGATGGGAGGGCACTTACCACCGTGCTGTTTCCTATGAAATCTGTCTGTGGGACGAAGACAGTGAAAGGCCCTGCCCCACTGAGTTCTTTGATGCTTTCTGCCTGTGTTAGAAGAGCATTTGTGGGAAGGGAAGCAGAAAACATTGTTCCAGTTAGCAAGACTCCTTGCAGAAAGCCCTAGGTGGGATTTACTACACAGAGACAAGGACAAAGCTGTCACCAACCTGTATCATTCTAAAGAACACAGATGCGTCTGGAATCCTTCCAAGTTCCTTAAACAAAGGGAATTAGCTGGTGTTAGCAGGATCCCTTCCACTTGCTCCTCACCAGCACAGCACCTGCTCCTTCCACTCCAGGTCACTCTCTCACCCCAATGAGACACCAGTTCTCTTGGCACACCATAGTGACCTTCCCCCTCTCTCTCAGCAGCACTGCAGGCACAGATGCTGCAGTGAGTTCTGCCTGCACCATTCACAGGTGCTGCAGGATGGAGTGGAGAGATGAAAGCTGGCTGGTCCTGCAGCACCTGTCTCATGGGTAACTGCCCTGTGCTCATGGGATACCTCAAGTGCTTCACAAAATCTCTGCTTCAGCCTCACTGTGCCGCCACTGCCAGTTCTGGGATGCTGTCCAGAGGGCAGACACACCTTGGCAAAGCAAATGCCCTCTCCTCACCACACTAACTTTCAGTAAGAGCAGAGGCACACACAGTCCATCTTTTTTCTCATGGCTCTGCTGTGGAGATTAGCTTTTATTTGCCACTGTCACCAGCTTGTCCAAGGACAGCCATTGTATTGGCAAGACAACTGGACATAGACTGCTGCCCTCCAGACTGGGTCCCAAGTCCTGGCATGGCCACAGGAGACACCTGCCCTCATCCCACTGGGCAGAAGTGAGTTGCCTTGGGAAAAAACAAGATCACTTCCATTTTTTTATTACATGAAGCAAAGAGTCCTCTGGAAGTATGGCCAGCATTGCTGACAGCAGCAGAGTGTTCCCAGCACAGCTCCCTTAGGAGCAAAGTCACTTTGCCGTGATTCCCTCCCACAGCTGGCACACCAAACACACACGATTTACGGAGAGTCTGCCTCAAAGCACCTGTCTCCTCTCCTACACCACACATGTGTTGATATGACATCGAGATCTGCTCACCCTCTGGAGAGGAGGAAGGGTTTGCTGCAGGGCAGGAAACACAGAAGGTGTAGCACCCGCCTCTCACCTGATGCACTTTGCCACGGCAGGTGAAGCCATCTCCAATGCTGTGCCAGGAGCAGGAGCAGTTCCGAGTGCCTGGGCCTGTGTACTTGCAGAGCCCAAAGGGGCTGCAGCCTCCGTTGTTCTGGCAGGGAAAGCAAAAGGCTGCTTGGAGGGACTTCTCCAACCACTTGAACTGGCCCTTGCACATGGAAACTGCAAACTACATTCAGTCCAGTGAAAGGAAACCATCCCTCCCCCCTGTTTAGTGTCTTAGAATAAACTTCACCCAAATTCTTAAGGGCTTCCCAACACCAAATCATCCCATGAAACAAGACCTTCATACCTCACTTTGGAACCCAGAGTGATGACAAAGCCCATGATTTAGAGGGACAGTTTGAAGTGGCAGCGATGCCGTGAGCACAGAACACTCTGAAGCTTTTGAGCACATCCCACATAATATGGACAGAGAGGAAAAGTCCTGTGTGCCTCCAACCCTGTTTCCACACTGAGGGAATTCCGTGTGACCAACTTGCAGGTCACTGCAAGAGGCAACGGAAACCGAACACTGAAGGGAATCCTTCAGTATGTGGAAAGGCAAGACTTCAGCTGAAACAACCAGGCTAATGCTGTTCCTGCTGTTAACTCTTAGGAGAAGGGGGCATTTCCAGGCTGCATCTTCTGGAAGCAGCAAAAGGCAGACATACCTGTTCACACAAGTTGATGGGGTTGCACTGGCTCACACCATCCCCACTGTAACCAGGCAGGCAGTTGCAGGCAACCTGGAGGGAGAAGAGACATTTGGGCTCAAACTTGGACCAAATAAAGGAAACACACAAGGGCTGCCTTGGACAGAAAGCACGTGCTGTAGCACCCATTGCTGCATCCATGAAAACCAAGCTTGTGTCCACAACAAATACAGCCTGAGACTGCTCGCCTCTGGCCAGCAAAGCCATCTGCTCTCATGGAAACAGCAATGTTTTCATGCTCTTCCCAGGCAACTTCTCTACGTGGAAGGGAGTAAGCACAAAGTAAGGCACTGCAAAGGACAGGACTGTCTCTAAGAGAATTACACAGCTGTGACAACTTCCATAATAACATTGCCCTGACATCCACCCTACACACTCACCTTCTTTGGGCCTGTTTTGATGCACTCTGCATTGGTGTGGCAGCCCCCATTGCTTTCGAGACAGAGATCAATTTCTGCAGCAAAACAATAATGCCAAGTTATTGCTGAGGGCTGCTCAAGGCAGCTGGGAACTGGTGATCCAAAGAGGTATTGGGAAAGCAAAAGGGAGAACTTCTCCAGCTTGGGGAACACTTTCCTGGGAAAGTGTCTTGTGATAGCAAACGAATAGGGTGCAACTGCAAGATTACTCCTGACACATGTGGGTCTCTGAGCTGTGATAAATCTGCCCACAGAAAATTCCAAGCCTGTCTGGGTGTACTTTAAAGACTATGAGGGGACTGGACTCTTCCTATAGCTCCAGCTTCACCTCAGAGCTGTGGGAGACTGCCCTCATCCTCTGTCTCTGGGCCTCTCCATGACATGCATCAGAGCAAGAAACCTCGCAGAGATCTTTGGCTTTGAGATCCAAACACCAGTGGTTTTAGTCTGAAACTCCCCTTAGTATCAATGCTGCCTCTCTGCCACCCCCAAAACACACCCTGAGCACTCACCCATGCAGAGTGTCCCGTCCCCAGCATAGCCTTCCTTGCAAACACAGGTTCTCTCTCCTGGGGACACTTTGGTGCACACAGCATGCACAGAGCAGCCACCATGGTCGATAGTGCAGGGATCTATTTCTGTGACCAAACAAGAGGAGCAGAATCAGCTCAGAGCACCTAGGAATGATCAGCTGTGCCAGAATGATCATCCATCTTAATAAAATCACAACATCATGTTAAAATCCCTTTGTTTCTTTCCCAATGAAATTGTTGGTTCTTTAAGGGCTTGGGGCCTCATCCAGACCTGAGAGAGGCCAGTCCAAGTAAATAAGCTGCTTTTTTTCCCCCTTATTGACTTTCTAACAAGGGCAATACTGAAAAGAAATTGGAATGTCTACCAGTATTTTGACTGTTAAAATTTTATCACTCTTTTTTTTCCTGGTCTGTTTGCTTTTGACATAGATCAGCTTTGTAATGTCCCTCTGGAGCAGTATCCTGAAATCCCACCTCATTTTGGCTCTACTGCAGCCCTGTTACCTGATTTTGGCATGGCCAACAAATAGAAGAATCACAAAGTTCTAGGGAATTGAAACACCCATATTCCAAGGATTCATGGCCAAAACTGTTGTAACTTTGCCACCAATACTGTGATATTAGAATGAGTACAACCCATTCATGTTCATCAGGCAATAAGAACTGCCCTCCTGCACTTGTCTGCCTTTTTAGCCATCTCTTCCAGGCTTTAGCAACATCAAGAGCATCTCCGGACCGGATGCTTTGGCATCTGTACCAAAGCAAGGCAGAGTTCATGGTGGATGGCTGAGAGGAAAAGGATTTGAGTGATCTTTCCTCTGGCAACTTCGTACCATTTATTTCTCCTTGTCTTTGCTGGACGTACCTGTGCAATGGGTGCCGTTCCCTGTGTATCCAGCAGAGCAGAAACAGGTAGGTAGGGAATCTGTGGAACTGTTGAGGCAGCTGAAACAAGACAGGGATAAATAATCACTGACAACACCTCCTGACTGGCTTGGTCAGTGGGAAACACTGTACAAAGTCTGGCATATGCAAGAGACCACAATGACCACAGGAGGCACATTCTGGGTATTCCTTTACAGCTCCAAACACTCCAGTCACGCTGGCCAGGACCTGGTGTCCAGCCCAGGCCTCCTCCAGTGCACCCTCACCACACCCACAAGCTTCTGCAAGGTACAAGGGGGATGGCAGGGTCCCAGTGCCTAAAACAGGAGATTAGATAATGGATGGAGAAGGGAGCACAAGGAAGTCATTCCAGCCATTTCATTCCTTGGCAGGGGCAGAAAGGGCTTGTAAATGGCTGGCTGATTTGCTCCATGAATAAGGCTGGCCTTGGACTACCTTGGAATCTCTGCTTTCTCCCATCCACACATGCAGAAGGAACTTGGAATGGATTTATGCTCAGACAGAAAAAATTCTTAGGAAGACTACATGTGGCTCAGCCCCAAAGAGAGTTCCTAGAACGGAACTGATAATTATGCATCTTTAATGAGGAGGCATCTTCTCCCAACCCTCTGCCAAGCCCTAAGCCAGAATCACCTCTGTAAAACACACACAAACACACATGGATGACTCAGCCCCTTGTCTGCACTTACTTGGCCATTTGATGGCAAGTGTTATTGCATAAGTCAATCTTGATTCCTGCAAGAGAAAACACAAATGTTACTTGGAATTTTCAGTTGGGGCCATTTCTGCCATCTAGAGAAAAGGAACCTGCAAACCAGGAGTTTATGCTAACTCTCTTGTCCTATGTGGCAGCAGGAAAATCTCATGGGATTTATGCTTTGGCACTTGGCAAGGGAGTGAATTTGATGTTCTCTGTCTGAGCTAATGGTTCAGTTTGATTTTATCTGTGTGGACTCCACACTGGTAGGAATGAAACAAGGACTGGAACCTTGTTAATCCAGACATACAGAGCCATTTGGCTTTGGCCCTTTTGATGCAAAAGATGAACTGCTTTCATGCTTGACATTTACACTAGATAGGACAGTGTGCAGGAATGAGTGAGCAAAGTCTGAAAAGGTTCTGGGGGGTTGCAGAGTACATGCGACTCTGTGGGCACAGTGCTCTGCTAACACAGAACTGCGCTGGCAACTCAACAGGATCACTCAGGCTTCTCTGCCAGTATTACACCAGAGCCCCTTCACACTCACGTACTTTCTTGGCAGGTAGGGCCTGTCCACCCCGGGAAGCACTCGCAGCTCCCATCACCTCGCAGTCCGTCGTTACAGATGCCATTGTCACAGGCACATTCTGGAGGGGAAATACAAACATCACTGTCAAACCAGCCAGGTCTCACCAGCAGAGTATTGCTGCCATTTCACTGGCTGCTCTGTACCTAATCCAGCATGTCAAACTGCCATCAAGAAAATGTCACAGGGGTATCAGCTCTTAATCCCTCACTGCCAGGCCAAAAGCCCAGGAACAGACCACCCACCTCTACTTGCTGTAGTCTGGGGGGCAGCAGGGTGAGCAGCACAGCACATGCTTGGGTTTAAGATGCAAAATGGGGCCACTTCTCTGGCTGGCCACAAGTACTCACTCCTGCTGTCTCTCTCTCTCAGAAACCTGGCAGCCATTTTCCTGTCTCAGAGACCTTGGGACATTTCTGCTCTCCCACCATCCCTCCTGAGAGCTGAGCTGTGGCCACTTTTCTGCCACTGTAAGCAGTTTGGTAAAGCCAAGCTGCAACAGCCTTCCGTGTCACCTGATTTGCAGTCGGCTCCGTATCGTCCCACTTCACACATTTCACAGGCAGTGCCGTGGAAGCCCTCCAGGCATTGGCACTCTCCACTGCCCTGGATGCCATCCTGGCATTCCCCGTTCCCAGAGCACCACTGGCCTGGCTTCCCGGGGCACATCTCGCACATGTGGCCGTAGTAGCCAGGGCAGCAGACAGACCTCTGGAAAACCAACAAAATGAGCTGGAGTGAGCCACCCTGTGCGGCAGACATGGTACAGCTTTAATGTGGGATCTACTTGATTCCTTTCACTATGTGATAGCCATAATTTCTGACAACACATGGAAGGAACAGGCAGGATGGAGTGAACACCCTGAAATGGGGTGTTCTGTTGCCCAGAATTTAATGTAAAGGTCTGCATTGTCCTTGAGAAACACAGGCCCTTTGTGCCCCTCCAGCCTATCTCCTGCCTTTTCCACACCGTGTGTCTGCTGGGCAGAGAGAGGCTCTGCCAGAAGGTGACGAAAGCCTGGTTTAACTGGTCTCACTTCTTTCTGCATCTACCCATGGAGGGAGGAAACAATGATGGGACCAAGTTGGACAGTACAGATGATGAGAAACATCATCTATTCAAGGGATGCAAAAGTGCCAAGTGAGGTACAAATGCTGACTGAAATTCCCTATGTGAATACAGGAAGTCTAACTCCCTCTCTCTCTTTTCAATTTCCCATTCCTACTAAACTTTTCAAGTGATGCTGCAATACCTATGAAACCTCAAATTCACACAAGTCTTTCTTTTACCACTTTCTCTTTCAGTGTTTTCTTCCAGCAACCTATTTTCACAAAACTGGTAAGGGCTGTAACACACACAACATGAGGTGTGAGACCTTCTGCTCCTCCCTTTAGTTTGGCTCCAATGAGTCATCACTTATTTGGGAAGGCACGTGCACAAGCAGAATACCATCATTCATGCTTCACTTCCTTAGGAAACCAGACTGCAAACATTCAACTCCTTCTCTTCCTCTGCAGGACAAAACCCAGAGCAACAATACCAAAGCAGCAGATCCCAATCCATCACTGTGCAGGCATTTCTGCAGATCTTTTTTTTGTTCCAGTGCCCTCCACCTACAGGATGGAGAGCGATTCCCAGACAAGCCCAGTCTCAGCTATGCAAACAAACACAGGCAGGACTTCAGCACAGCCTGCACCTCCATGGCTGTATTTCTGACACCCATCTCACTTTTGCCAAAATGAATCCGAGGCAAATGTTTTTCTCACCAGAGAAACTTTTGCACAGGTGAAATGGCAGCCAAGTATTCTTGCACCCGCAGAGCGCAATTCACAGCGAGCAAGATTCCTGCTTCCTGGTGATTCCTGAGGATATAATTGACATAGACATAGATAGGAAATATTAAAATATATAGACAAACAATGTATATTGTGGTGCATATTGCAGGATTGTTCTTGCTTTATATCTGACAGGAATAGCCCTAAAAAATTTGAGCTATCCAGAGCTGAGACCAATAAGCATCTCTGGATGTGAGGTCACCACACAGAGTCTATTTGTTACCTGCCAAATCCATGGTACATGTTAGTCTGAATACTGAGAAAAGAAACTTTTGGGCATAGAGTAAAGCAATGAGGCCTAAGAAGCCAGATGTAGCTGTTAGGCAATTCACAGCCAGCATGGAAATGAAATGTTTAGTTATTTTCCTCTCTGGAAATGTTTGTCACTCACTCACAAACAAGCTGCAGGCACAATCAGCCCATCTGTGTGAACAAATCAATGGTCCAGGCAGGCAAATTGCTACAGGCACTCCTAAACTGGCTTTCCTTGATGATAATGTCAAAAGAGGCAAAGGTAAAATAAAAGAAGACATCTCTTTTTCCCTGTTAAGTGGGGAAACTAAAGAGCTCTTGAAATTCAAGCAAAGCCTGGTGCCAGCTACGTATGGAGCTTCATGACTCATGTCCGTGTTTTTCCTGTGTAATCCTCCCTTGGTTTCTACTTTTTCTTGCAAACCTTGGCAATGGATGAGCCACAGAGGACTCGAGGGCACATTTTTTCAGGTATCAAGATGATGCTTATAGAGCAATAAAAGGACATCAAAGCATTATTTGTAACCAATCTGTGAGCTGTCACATGAATGCAAGACTCACCACAAGAACGGATCCAGAAGGACACTTGATCCCCCTCTCACACTTGCCGCACCTTGACTGGGGCACAGAGAACAGGACAAGTCACACGTGTGCCCTCTACCCACATCACATCAAGACAATAATCTTGAATTAAAAATGCTACTCTAGAGGCTGCTGGCTGGGACAAAGACAAAGATGTTTTTATCTCAGTGACTCAAAACACCAAAAGAAGAGATCAAATGCTACACCTTTCCTGAACCTCAGGGATTTTTGTAGCCCTGGGGTTCCTTCACCCAAGGCTGCAAATACTTTTTTTCTGATCTGTAGCAGGCAGTCTTACCTCAGTCTGACCCTGCAATCTTCAGGTTTAATGGCTCAATTGCCAAGAGCCACAAGGTAAACACAAGCTGGACTTCAGCCATAACTGCTAGGGAGACCAGACAGCATTTTCTAAGGGAGCTCGTGGTCATGGCATGAAATAATTTGGCTGGATTTTCCTTCTACGGCTGAGCATCTTGGAGTCCCTGCACCAGCCAGCCCCATGGCTGGCACTGTGAGAGAGCCCCTGCAAGGGAACTGAACATAATCTGCACAAGGACTGCATTAGATGTACAGGATCTGCAGGTAGGAGGTGCCAAGCCTCCACAATGCCCCGTTTCACATGAGGCTCATCTGGGGTTACACCACAAGCTACTGTCTCATCCATGAGAAGAGCCAAAGTAGGCTGTCTGTTATTCACCAGTTTGGTTCAGCAGGTGGAGGAACCCTGTGAAATGGCGTCAGCTCCTTGGTCATCACCATTACCTTTTGTATGGTGGTGGTGTTGGCAGTGCAGCGATTCTTCTGGATCTGGAGCACCTGGGACACCCCGATCAGGATGCCATTCTTCGTCTCAAAGGATTTTCCATCCAAAGGAATATTATTGACAAACTTCTGCAAAGCAGAAGAAAACAGCTGACATGATAACCCTCAACTCCTTTTGCATGGATCACTTGGCAGATGCCAGACAGTTGCAGCAGTAAACTTGTGAGGGTATGCAAAAGAGAAATGGGAGTATTGAGGCACCAGCCTTAGCAAGTGATAGGTCAAGCCAGACCCTCAAATGGCAGAAGAGTCTACCTCCCTTACCTGGGTGCTGTTTTGGTAAAACATTAGCCAGTAGGAGAGCCCTAACATGCTGTTCTTATGAATTCCACTTCTCAAGTCTGCAGGCAAGAGCTTCTCTCCCAGTACAATGTGGTACTGCACTGTTTCATTGTCCTAAATTCACAAAAATACAAATGTTACAAGTCTTTGACTTCCTAGACTACAATTCAGGCAGAGGTAGGGCATAAGAAAAGTTCTTAAGCACCTCTAATGGCTAATTAAGCCCACAGAGCCTAGTAACAATCACAGATGACTGATTGCATGTGATGATTCTGATAGTTGATGAAGCCATTAATGTTCTTTGGAACCTTTCAGAAGTCTGAAAATTGCCACAGCCAGCCAAGAAGTGGAACACGTGCCATCCATCCACCTAATAATTTACTCTGCACTTGGGGTCCAGATATTCTTATCAGATCCCACTGCAACACCACAGGAAATCCTCTCATTTCTCTGCCACATTTCTCCCAGCTTTTAGCATCAGATATTCATCTCCTCTCCTTGCTGAAATTCCCTGAGCTTGTTTACTATTTGGCAGTGTATATGCCCCTGCACTCACCACAATACATATTCAAACTGCAAGCAGTGAGCTTACCAGCTGGGTCACATTGGCAGCATGGCAGTACTCCTCAATGGAATTATTTGCAGGAACAAAAATTGTGTATTGTTCAGAGGACTCAACCTTCCCAATGAGCTGGTATTCCTAAAAAATGTCCAAAACAGTAACATTAGTGATTACCTTTGTACTCAGTAAAACCCAAACCACACGTGGGATCAATTACAAAGGCATGAGGAAATGCTTGAAAATTCTATTCAGCCACACACATCTGATTGCTTGCTCCTCATCCTGGAGCTGACATAAGTACAGCTTCCCAGCTATGAACAAGCCTTCCCTTTCCTCTGGGTTTCTCTGCTTGTATGGGCATGAGAGCACCTGCAGTAGACGGGTCATCTTCCACTGTAATACATGCTGGTGATCTAGAGATCCAACTGTAACCATGTAACTCCTTGGCTCCTCAAGAGAGCTTTCCTAGAAGATCCCTCATGTAGGACACACATGATCTCCCTTTCTTACCAGGCAATCCAAATTTAGGGCCCCCAGTACAGGATAAAGTGGGCATTTGCTCAAAAGACAGCTCTAGCAGTGACAGAAGTGCTCACCTCGACTGCTTACCTCTAGCAACTCCTTGAATGTGCTGAACGAGGCCACTGTGTTGAGCTGTTCCTGCAGACCAGGAGGGCTCGGTGGGATCTCTCCTGCAGGTGGCAACAAAACCTGCGGAAAAAGTGGGTTCAGAGCAAGGCTGAGCAAGGGGCTCTGAGGGGAATCACACTGGACTCCTGCCCTGCTTGCACGAAAAGCAATTAGAAAAGGCCTAATTTTACACCATCCTGCAATAGCCTGAACTCTTCTACTATCAGCCAAGAGAAGGGGAACTCTCCTCTCACTTGTCCTGGAGACAAATGTTTTAAACATTGAGCACTGCTGCACAGGAAACATCTGTCAGGACCTTGTGATAACCTCATATATTTTGCCTTTATATCCCTTCCTAACAGTCCAGACATGTATTCCTCCTTGGCCCTATCACAGAGGCTGCTACACAAACCTGCTGCTACTGCTGCAGCATTTCCCAGTGTCACATGCACTGACCTACCTTACTGAGGACATGGATAATGCCATTGCTAGCAGGGATGTCACTGACAACTACACTTGCATTCTGGATGGTCAACACCTGCACAAGAACCAGAGGGAGAAGCAAAAGGGTTAGGAAATGCCAAGCAAGTTCAAAACAAATACATTGCTCATTCAAGGCTGCACGTGGTTAATCTGGGTACAGTTTTTGAAAGATGTCTGCATTTGAGGGCACCAGTGTCCCATCCAGGCTCCCCACTGGATACAGCAGCTCCTCAGCAGTTAAATCTGGTTGGTACAAGATTGGTACACAAGCCTTATGTAAGAAACCCTTACGCCACTTGTGGTGTTTATCTGCCATCTGGTCTGTGGGTTGAGAGTGGGTAATTCTGGCCCGTCGTACTTTTTTAGTTTTTCAGCAGTGAAGACACCTTCAAGAAAGTGTGCTCTGAAGGGAACAAAATCAGGTAAAGAAAAGATTAGGGAACTGTTGGTAATGACAGGGAGATAAGACCATACCACCCAACACTCATGTCTCTCACATGAAGTCGTTTAGCATGTGGAGAGAACAATGGGGGGAATGACTTGTTCTGGTGCCATTTGACTGGGAAGATCTCCCTATGCAAATATATGAAAAAGAAACCCACTTCTTATGGTCTGTGGTCTGTTATGTTTTAAATGCCTACTTAGTTTTTGTCTGCTAGATGTTTAAATTTGCTTCTATATTTATCACAAGATATCTCCTTATTGGTCATGGACAAGAAAAATCCATTTCATGGCTCTGTTACTGTTGTTTGGCCCAGTAAAGCAAAGGCAGGAGGCTCCTCATACCTGACTAAAAATGGTAGCATGTAGGGGGTCAACCAGAAATCTGTGTCAGCATTGCTCAAGTTCTTGATAGCTGCCTCTGATGGCACCAGGACAGTGACATTGGTTCCTGCTGGGATGCTGAAGAGAGATTTCTGTTGTCCAAAGCACAAAAATGAACAAATAAGACACGCCAGTGCCACATCTATAGTGCAAAATACAACCAACAGCCATCCCTCTTTTGCAGTCATGTGAAAGGGATGTGAAGGAACACAGCACATGCTCAGCAGCACAGCAGGCTCTCCTGGGCTCTCCTGGGCATGGCAATTAATGAATGCCACAGGTGGTTTAGCCAAAACAGCTGATACCTGATTGCCAAGGCAAAACCTGCTGCTTTAAGCTCTACTTCCCCAATTCAGTTTTCTTTCAAACTCAATCATATCCATAAATCCTTTTTGAAGTCCCAACATCAGTTCTGGGTGAGGGACCAAGATAATTGCTAGCAAAAGCAATGTATGCAGCAGGCCAGGTGAGCTAAAGCTCAGTTAGAGGCTGTCCATCATATTGTGTTTCCATGGACTTGCTGCAGTCTGTGGAGGGTCCCTCTTATTCCCACACTAGAGACAGGGAAACAGCAATGAGAAAAGGAACAAACACGCAGTCTTAACGTCTCAAAAGATGTTCTTCTGAAAAACTGTTATAATGCTACCCCTTCTTTTTTCCCTTCTGTACTGTTTTTTGATGGTCAGGAGCTACAGATGGCACAACCATGAAAATTAAGTGTAACACAGCCCCAGCTTCCTCCTGCGTGAGAAACAAAGCCCCCAAAACACACTCATGACCCTCATTCAACCACAAACTTCACAGCTTTTCTACATGTCTGCTCTGTAACCATTTCTCCTTTGCTTTGTTTTATTTTCTCTTTCCCTCTCTTATATTGCACAGAAAAAGATAAATGGAGTTGCTTGTCCTCTAACAGACTCATTCACAGATTTCACTTCTACAGAACTTACCTGCGTGGGTGGCCCATGGTTTATCTTACCTTAACCCAGTTGTAGAAGCCTGCAAAGTGGGAATTCCTGGCCAGCTCCTTTCAAATAGAAACAACAGGAGAGTTACCTCTGCTGAGCACAGGGTACAGGGCTGAGAGACTCAGGGTTGGGGAAAGGAGCTCTTTGCAATATCAAATCTGGCAATAATGACTTAAACATTCTTCTCACTTCACAACCATTACAGGTACCATGTATTGTGAGGAGAGATGAGCACTTCTAAAACCAAACTTCAGCCATTAAAAAAAATATATTCCCAAATAAACAAGCTCTTTTCAACTCATCTGCAATGAGTTCATGTGTATCAGGCACAAAAGACTGAATCCACAGTGGCCTTTGATATTTCTAATGACAGAAAATGGGCTTGACAGCTCCGACCTGAAAAACTTTCCGAACAACAAAGGAAAGATGACTTATTGCACAGGACAGGTGCTCCCTGCACAGGGGTTAGCAGCTTAGAAATTATGGTTTCACTGGCAGTAATTAGTCTTGGCATCACTTCTGTCCCTGTGGCCTTGGAATACACTTGTGCTTCACACTGATGCTGGGAGAAGGAGTCAACTCAGGTAACAGAGAAAAGTAAAGCGAGAGCAGAGCCAGTTCTCTCCAGTCTCAAAAAAGCCTCAGACATTTGCTCTTCACGAACCTTTAGAATGTCCCCGTAGCATGTCATGCCATCCCCAAAGTAGCCTTCAGAGCAAACACAGGATCTCTCTCCTCCACCAAGGGGTACACATGTAGCCTGAAAATACAAGAAAAGGAAGGAGAAATTAGAGAGGAAACATTGGTTATGTAGGTTGCATCTATCTCAGAATTTCTGGCTTTCCAAGGGCTGGGCTGGAGTAGCACACACAAACACCTTCCACCTGCTGCCTTTACGGTGGCACTGAACATTCCCCTCATGCAGCTAAGCCAGGGCGACAGCTTTGGTTGTGTGAACCCACAAAAATCAGAGGATCCATCTTTGGAGCACCTCAATGCAGGCCAGTAAGATGACATAACATAAACCCTTGTAATTCTCTCAATGCCATGGCTGCAAAACCTGTCAGTGAGCAGGTGAACCTCCCCTGCCATGCCAGCCTTGGGACAGCTCTTTAGCTACTCACCAGGTCATGGCAGCCACCGTTGTCCATGAGGCATGGGTTGATCGCATCACAGCTGTGGCCATCGCCAGCATAACCCCTCTTACAGACACACTTGCTCTGCAAGAAAGAGACATTTCAGTTTTATAGACCTATCAAAGCATCCTCATTTGCTGCCCAAAAGGCAGTAAAACTTGATTTATTTTCCTGGTCCCTCAAGACCTGGAAATGTGGAGCTGTTTCCTTAGCAGAGCATCATCCTCTATCACAGCACACAAACTGCCTGGTTACCCAAGCACATTGTTCCCTTGCACTGCTTGGCTGCAGGGGTCACTTGAAGATGATGGTTTCCTCCTTTATTTCCAGATTTTTAGGGAATGACACAGACTTTGTGAATGGCAGAAAGAGGAGAGGCATTAATTTCAAATCTTCCTGCTTTCAAGATATCTAGGAGAGCACTTGCACATCTCACCTTACTAAAATCTGCTACAGCTTTTGTACCTTTTTTCAGCACATTGTGCAATACTCCCCTGGCTCAGTGGGGAGAAGCAGAACCTCTCATGTGTGTCTTCCTCCTATCTCAACATGCCTTGCTCTTGGCCCAGCTCCCTCCACAGACTGTCTGAACAGCTGCACATGCTCTTCAATGCTGTGATCTGGGGGCTGGGGGATGCAGCAACTGGTGCCTTAGGTCCAGCTGTATTACAGAGGGCAGTCTTGTCCCTTTGCTGCACAAGTTGCAGAGTCGAGTATCAATCCTAAACACACCAGTGCATCTCACGTGCAAGTGCACTGTGATGCCGCAGCTGCAGCTGGTGTTTCTGGCAGTAGACAAGCAGGCTTGGCTGCTGGCCAGCCCAGTTTTTACCTCTGGCAACCCAAGGCCATCTCAGAGCAGCTGAGGAAGTGTGAATTCTACCATCAGGCTGCTTAGCTTTGCTCATACCTGCCCAGGCCCGATGTAAACGCAGTCGGCATTGAGGTGGCAGTTCCCTCTGCTCTCCAGCATGCAGTTGTCTATAGGCACACAGGCCTTCCCATCCCCGGTCCAGCCCACATTGCACTGGCAGGTGGCAGTGCCAGGGCCTGTACTGGTGCACAGGGCCTTCAGAAGAAGGGAGACAGAAGGAATTACATTCAGCAGAAGGGAGAGTGTGCAATGAAAATACAGCAACAAGTCTCTTTCCTCACACTTTGGAGAATTTCTGACTGACCAACTCTGATTCCAGCACTGGGGAAGGGGGGCGGAAGCATCTTCTCCAGAAAAGTCATAGAAAACTTCATAATAAAATAATTCTGGAGATATTTTTTGTTCTAAGAGAGGTAGACACTTGTGTCTAAGGTGGCTCAGAACTCCCAGGGTATTCATTATCATTGTGCATAAAGCTCTTCCATTATGGAATATTCCCTGAAGAGGAGGACCACAATCTCCTGCCTGGATGTCTGGGATGGAATCAATCATGGACAACAGATCTCTCTCAGGGAAGACCTACTTTGTACCCAGTGCCATCCCATTCTCTTCTATATGGCCCAGTGTCTTCCTCTGACTGAAGAGTCTAATTTATGATGAGGTTTGATCATTTGGCAGTAATTTAATTTCCAACATAAAGCACCACAGTCTTTTACTATGGATAATAATGCAGTGTTGATAGTTACTGGGAATATGAGTTGGATCTCACAGTTAAGCTAAAGCCTGAACATAACAACAGAGGAAGTAACACATGTTAGAAGAGCTTATGGGGAGTATCATTGCAGACCAAAAATTATCTGTACAGCTATTCTCTGTTTCTGATAAAATATCTGGTGCAAACCAGCCAAACTATCCTTGGGGTGTCACATTTTGGCACCAACACAAATGACTGGCATCTTTACAATGACTGTGTCAAGCCACCTGTTATTGCACCCATCTGACAGACAGGAAAAATTAGCACACAAAATCTGTAACAGTTCCAGGAATCTTGGATTCCTGCTCTGACTGAGAGGAGCTGACGCTCCACACTTCACAGTCTGACCCCACTTACATTCTGTGAACAACCTCCCCGTTCTGGCTGACTGCACAGGTCAATGGGCTGGCAGGAAAACCCATCCCCTTCATATCCATCCATGCAGATGCACCTTTAAAGTATAAGCACAAAAGCGACACACAGGTAGAGCAGTCCCTCAAGCAAGCAAGATTGATTTCTAGCAGATAGGCTGAGTTATTCAGACAATCCTGTGCAACAAGTACACAGACACACACACACAGAGCCACAGGGATGGCAGCCATGTGCCTGTACAATGGCAATGTGTCCCTGAATGTGCCACAAAGACTGACCTTGCTGTGTCATTGAGGCTGCAGACAGCGTGCTGGTGGCAGTACTGGGACAGGCCACTTGGGCCACAGTTCTTGGATGTCTTGTCACAGAATTTCCCGGTGTAGCCTTCCTTGCAGGACCAGGACTGACACACACCCCCACTGCCAGGCCTGTTGTCACAGACACCATGGACACAGCCACAATCTGTCAAGTACATGCAGTAAGACCAGTAAGTACAAAAAGTCCAGAATCCACCACAGTTGTAGATTCCCAACATTCCTTCAAAATCTCTTGTTACACCAAATGATCATCCCATTATCTTTTTTTGACAGAGGAATGTCTGCTGAGAGACATCCATCACAAATCAAGCCTGGCCAGGGAACAGATCCTGTGACTGCCTGGGTCCATGTTTTCTATAGGCTGTAAAAACAGGCTCAAATTTAGGCTATCAAGCTCAAGGTCATTGTCAACTGTCTCTTATTTCCTAACAGGAGAGATCTAAAATAGGTTGATATTTCCAAAACCCCCATCACCACTGTCACATCAAACATGCTTTCTCCACTGCTGTTTGAAGGGACCCACATGATGATATTTTTGTCACTTCTTTCATGATGCTGATCTTGCTAGAAGGGAATCCAATACACATGAATTTGCACCATTATCCTTGTTCTACATTTTCCTTTAGTCTCTCCATCAGAGTTACCAACCTTCATCACAGCTCTCGCCATGCTTGTTTGGGTTTGCACAAATGTGGCAGGCTGTGCCTTTGAAACCTTCAAAGCAGTGACAGTTGCCATTCCCTTGTATGCCATCGCTGCACTGGAAAGAAAACAAAAAGAAAACCAAAGTGATTGAAACTCAGGAAAATGCCAAAGCATTGATATCCATCAAAGGCACTTTGATACTTGCAGTAACAAATAGGACTTTGAAGAGTGGTGGTAGTAATACAAGATCCTACATAGCCAAAGCTGTCCCCAACAGCTATAACCTTATTCACACTGAGTGTGTGCCATTCTCCCTGGATCCTCTGCTACCACTGCTGCAGGTTTAGCCTTGCAGCACAAACTCTGAATTGTACTTATCTAAAATTACACTCTCAAACCACACTGATGCAACTGTTCATTGCAATGCAGCAGGATCCCCCACACTTACATTTCCCCGGCCATAGCATGGACTGGAAAATCCCCCTGGGCATGGCATGCAGTCTGGACCGAAGAACCCTTTGCAGCATCCAGGTTTCTGAAAAAAAAAAAAAAAGCAAAAATGTTAAGATTTTACATGATTTAACAAGAATTTCCTAGAGTAATCCTGTGCTCATAATTCTGAAATTTTGGTCCTTGTCTCTGCCATGGAGGGAAACAGATTGTTGCATTTGGCATCTGTGTTTCTTAGAAGCTCCTGGACTTAAATTATTTTTCAACAATGCCCCTCTTCCTGCTCATTGCCTGTTCTTGGAACAAACCATTATTTTCTGCTTGCTCTGTGGCTTCAACACATAGGGCCCATGTTTTTATGAGCTTTTAATTCTTTGTAATGCTGGCCCACTCACTTCTACTTTATCCTTGCCCAGGACTGCATTCTTGTGGAGGGATGTAGCAGTCCTGGATTGCAGGCCTGACCAAAGAAAGAACAATCATAATACAAACAATCAGCAGTACTTAATGAAATACCCACAAATCATTCCATAGACTTGGCACTGTGAGAGCTCAGGAGCTGCAGAAAAACACGAGGTCCATAAATTCACTAAGAGAGACTTTCCCAAACCATCTGACAGTGGTTCATAAACAGGATGCAATCACTTCACAGTTTACAGCACTTTCCCTGTGCTCAGTTTCCTTTGGGAGAAATGCTAAAGCTGGGACACTCCAGTTAACACTGCACCATCATGGCTTCCTCCAGCTCAGCCAGTCACAAATGGGATGTCTTATTTATTTATTGCACTCAGGTTTAACTGAGTTGTAGGTTGGTACCCTGTGTTCTCTTGGACAAAGGAAAAGCAGGCTGCTCATTGATGTGATGGTCCTGGGGACAGCTTTCCTTTTGCTCCCATCCAGCCATCTTGACTCAGAGTCAGAGCTCTTCTTGGTGAATGAGGAGCGGAGCTGAGCTCCTTTCAGAGGGAATGTGTTCTTCCATCACACTCACCGTGATGGTTTGATTGCAGTACCTGGCGCACCCCTTTTTCAGGACATTCAGGCCTTGTGGATCATGGATGTAAACACATTCTTTTGGGGAGAGCGTTGGTTCCTGTACAAACAAAACAAGCCATCAGCACTGTAACCTTCCCCTTTGCTCTTTTTGCTGCAGGCAGCAACTGTGCCTATCTCTGAGCTAAGGAAGTTCACCAAGGAGCCAAGGTGAACAAGACATAGTTAAGGCAGGCCTAGGATGAACCAAGGCACACGGTGGCCTCCTCTTGCTCCCAAGAGTCCCCAAGTCTGAGCCAAGGTGCTGCCCTTTAGTTCTAATAATAGTGTCCATGATAAGGGACAGAGCAAGCATAGGGGGAGGAAGGGAGGAAGAGGAGACAAGGGGGAGATAAGGGGAGGGGGAGAAATAGAGAGTAAGAAAGAGGGGAGGAAAGAGATAGGCAAGGGGAGAAGGGACAGAGACTGGGGCATAGCAGGAGTAAGGAGAGAATGAGAGATGGAGGGAGACAAGGAAAAAGATGAAGGTGAGATGAAGAGAGGAAGACATAGGAGAAAGGGCTGCAAATAGATTTGGAACAATGCTCAGTGACCTGTCTTGGAGTTAGGCAAGGGCATAACTGGTCCCCAGATGATCCTGCCTCTGCCAGCCTCAATCAGAAAGGAAAATGAGCAACCAGTGATTTTGCAGAGTTCCATTTCAGACATTCATGCTGAGACTGAATTACCAAGTTCTCCTGAAAGTTAGATCTCTCAGAGGACACCCAAGAGTTTAAGGGTGGTGAGCACCTTTCTGGATTTCACAAACAACATCTTGGGTCTGGTGTTCACATTGCGATTTCCTGGAACTTGCTGTTCTGCTAACCTCAGCATGGGATAACTCAAACACCAGCACTCCTCCTTGCTCCAGCTAGCTCTGCTCATCTCTGAATCAGCAGGGAGCACAGGCCAGGAACAAACTGTTTCTCACCCTCTGAAGTGCAGAAAGGTTGTTGTGATTCCTTGACTGTGATTTAGGCAGTGGCAGGACTGGATGGTACTAGCAGAATCAGGCTTGTTTCTGAGATTCTGGAGGAGCTGGCAAACCCTGCATGTGAGCAGGAAAGCTCTGCCTGAGGCAGAGCAGAAGTACTAAAAGCTGCAAATCTACAATACCTTTTAGACCAGAATTTCTCACCATGCTCCACATTGATTCACCAAGCAAACTTCAAAACAAGAGAGTGCACAGAGCAGTTAGTGGGCAACAGTCTGGGATCACAAAGCATGGATATGTATCCTCTAACGAGCCTCTCTACTGGCTGCCTTTCCTGCTCTCTATTCATTTGAAAGTGGCTTGAGTTAGACACACTGTCAGTATGTCTGTCATCATGCAAAGATGAAATTACAGAAATAACTGCAAATATTTACCATTTCCTTGCTGCCAGGTGGGCAAATGCTGTTGTTGAGAGCCTCACAATCCACACAAGAGCCCTGTTAGGAGAAGAAGATGCAAAAATATAATCTTCTCAAAGGAACCCCTTCCCCATGCCAAGAATGCTACAGAGCTACTGTTCCCAGTATAAATATACAAAACATCACAACATGTATCTGAAATATTTAACTCCTTTTAGTTTCCACACTCTGAAATGTGCCAAGTTTATCACTTAAATAAAATTTCTCATGTGTCTCAAGGTGATGCTTGCACCTGCCTGCAAGATGGGGTCTGTCTCCACCCTCTGAGTCTCTCTGCCACTAGACATGCTGCTAGGCTGGAAAGCACTTTGGGCATCCAAGTACAAGGCTCTCTGAATCAGCAAGATATGTGGACACTCTGGCCCCTCGGGATTCACTGTGTCTCTCCGAACCTCTTGCTATTCAGAGCCTCTTCTTTCTACAGTAACCTACGGATGATCAAACTGGGGAGCAAGCACCTCAAATGTTGTATATGAAACAGTTCAAATGAGAATATTGCACAGCATTGGTAGGTCCTGCTACTGAATGTCTGCTTCCTGTCCAGGCTACTGGACACCAGTGCTGACAGAGGTGGGAACAAAGCACTGTCAGCTGAATTAGCAACTCTAGTGGGAAGAAGATCATATAAAGGAAAAGGCAAATGTCCTTTGGAATCAAAGGTAGGATGGGTGCACGGAAAGAACAACAGCCTACAAGGAACATTTGCTGATTAGCAGGAAAGCAGTGCCAAGTGCAAGCAGAAGAAACACTGAGGGTGCTGACAGTGCCAAAGTTCACACCAGGGGAACTCTCACACAGAACACATTTCCCAAATGCAGTTTACACAGCCTGTTTTTGTCCCTCCAGGTGAGTGTGGGGTGCACAGCAAGCACTGGCTGTGCCTGAGCATGAGAATGGGAGAAGCTGACTTACCATCACAATCTTATGTTGCTCTTCATTGCATCTGTGAGGCAAAATGGGAATGATTGAAGGAGGGATGAAGATGCCATCCAAGGTATGGATGATACCATTTGATGCCACAATGTCCCGCATGTTTAAGGGGATCCCCGATTCATCCATCAGAATTCTTCCCTGATGCAGAAACACAATTTTAGCCCATTACACAGAATAAACTACATAAAGCCAGTGCAGAAGGTGGTTCACAACATCAAGAGCAATTGCACAAATGGTCAAGCCTCTAAGTGGAGCTACAGATTGGCTAAGAAGCAAACTAATTCAGTGATCTCATTTACATCTAGCTTTTTAAGGAGAGGAGGAAGCAGAGATGGGCTTAAACCACATTGTTCAGAACCACATCCAGACTTTCTCCTAGCACAGGAAGGTTTGCCCCAAAGGGTTTTGATTCACACTTACATCTGCACTAATGTTGATGGTAAGTATCTGGTTAGCCATAGTAACAATGTGTGGCATCATTATCAGTTTCTCTACAGTCACCTGAAATAAAAACACAAGGGGGTGGTACCATGAGGAAGCAGGATCATTTCAGTGCAGCTTACAGAATCCTTCTGTGATTCCTGCCACTTGAAAAACTTCTGAAGGGGACTTAGCATTTACATCTCATCAAATACCTTAAAAACAAACAATGGGTCAGAGGGTAATTCAGCACTTTGTGTGAACTGTTTGCAGTACCACAAACACAGCAGTGCTGGTGGCAGCTGCCTTGGTTTTCATTCCTTGTTTAGGTAACAAGTCCAGCACAGCTGAAATCAAGTCTCACTAACAGTGTCTCTTCCTAACACAGCTGCAAGCAGGGTCAGACTAACAAGGGTTTTTTCTAGGAAATATTCAATAAATAATGAAAGTTCAGCCAGAAGCATAATAGAGAACATATTCTGACTGAAAAAATAAGCTTAAAGGTAGAAAAAAAAGTAAACTGCAGCTTCACTACCAAGCAACTTAATGATTTGAGTAGAGAGAAGTTCTGAGAACCAGAACCAGGACAATTGTTATTTTTGTGTCCTGCAGCAAACTCTGCTGGACAATATTTTCATTGTAAAGGCCATCCAACTAGGGAGCACCAACATTCCAGAAAACTCAGAATTTCTTGATGGACAGCTGTCCCTTTTGGCAACCCCTTTCATGGTAAACATTTTGCCTCATCAGATCCTGAGTCACATCTCTGCTCCTCCAGGGCAAGTCCAAGAAGTAGCAGCTGAAGTTAGCAACACTGTGACCTCTATGCCAGGTAAGAGCTGATGAGGTGTTGGTCTGAAGGAGGTCTGGAGTTAGAGCTGCCTGCCTTACCGCTGCTGAAGTGTAGATGTGATGTTTCACAAGCTCCTGAAGCTTATTTATGCCCTAAGGAAAGAACAGAACATCAGAATTAGATACACCTTCAATGCTCAGGAGTAAGAGGAGGCAATTACATTTTCATTTAATTAATGTCTGACAATGCCAATGCCTATAGCAGGGAATTCACTTGGTGAATAAGTTCCTTCATTTTCCCCTGCCCAAAGCTGTGGTGAGGAATGAAAGTCCAACACCAGATTTAAACCATCTGGCTAACCATATTTCTCACTTCAGGTTCCATCAGAGCCTTACAGAAACAAAGACATGGTTTAGTCACCCCCAGGAAGAACAACTTTCAGCAATGACCAGATACATTGCACAGTCATTCCAGCACAGCCCAGTGCAACTCAGTCAGCTCAGGATGTTTTACAGTACTATGGCCTCTCACCTCTGTGAAAAGATAAATGAGCCTTCCATCTCTCAGCCTATCCACACCATCATTGCTGGGTACAAATACAGTGAAGGGCCCTGGTCCATCCAGTATTGCAGGCAGGCCACAGTTCTGCAAAAACAATAGATGATTTCATCATGGATCTAGCATGGGTCAGTGAGGGGGGTCCATCAGGAAGTGAGAGGAAACATTAAACAATGCACTAAAGGCAGAGCTGTCATAAAGCAAAATGTGCAAGAGGCAACTGGACACCAAGGACAGGTGTGCGATAGAAGTGTAAGTGTAAGCCACAAAAAATGCAGCTGGGACAATGAAGCCACTGGTGCGAATGCAGCAAATATGAACAAGGGAGTCCTGGGCTAATGCTCCCTGCATGCTTTAAACACACCAGCACACATACAGAGACTACACTGTGGTCAACGACCAAACATGTTTTGCAGAGCAACTCTCCAAGGACAAGGGGAAGGTGGCTGTGGGGAGGAAGATGGGAAAGAGGCATGTACCCTTGCTCCTGTGCCAGATCCCCTATAGATGTGAAAATTCCAATCTTTTCCATTACATTTGTTTAGGTAAAATAAGAACATAAAAATTGACACAGAATAAAACATCCAGAAAGAAAGCCAAAACACTGGGATGTATTTAAATACTATTCAAAATTCCCCCCAAAGCAGCAGGCAGCTTTGTACAGCGGCAATACCACAGCTTCCTGGGCAGACACAAACTCACCTCCAGTATAGTTTCAAATCTACTGAAGATCTCCATTGAAGCAAGGATCTCACCAATGGTTTTCTGCAAGAAGGTACAAAGAGGAAAAACATGACTGGGGCTGAAGCAAAGTCTGAGCACACATTGGAATCTCCAGCTTGTGGTTTGCATGTAAAGATCTACAAAAGACCATCATCCTCAAAGAGATGGGCACAATCTAATGATTATTTGTTCTCATTTTAAATATTTTTAACACAAAAACAACTTTTTGATTATAATTTCAAAATGCAGTACAGACCAATTAAAGAAAATCTTCTTTAAGATCTTCTTTAAGAAGATCATCATAATTTGATTTTTATGTGAAAAATGCTTTTCAATACTTTTCCTGTAAGATATTCTGTAAGATACAACTGAAGAAAAGCTCATTTGCTATGATTTGATTCATGAAAGTAGAATTCGCTACTCATCCAAGCACTGTAGAAACATAATTACAAGACTCTTATCTGGCTTATGCAGTGCAACTAGCTACTTTTAATGGTATTTTTATAGTCCCTAATGGGCCTTATCAGAGCTGAAAACAAAATAAATAGCCTTTTCCCTTTAAAAAAAAGCCTCACTAATTTGGAAGATTAATGACGAAAATTGCTTTATATTTTAAAGTGTTTATTCTGCTGTCCCATAAAAGAGAAGAAATAGGAATGCTTCTGTACCTGTGGGTTTCTCAGGTTGTCAGTGCTGGTTTTTTTCCTGAGGCTGTTAACAATATGTATGATTCCATTGGCTGCTGGGAGGTTTGATTGTAAGATGTTGTACAGTTCCCCCGGCAGATCTTGATACCGGAAAGATTTGATGTATGTCTGGGTAATAATAATAATAACAATAACAATAACAAAAAAAGGTTATTTCCTTGTATATCTGTGTTACCATGATTGATCTATAAATCAGTGCTCTCTGACTATGAGTCAGTTGAGGGAAGGCACAGCCAGTGTTACTCTTGAAAAAGTAAATTTAAGGGATGGCCTACCTGGGTGTAAGACACCATTCTGCTTGAGTTTGGGTGATATTTTGATCCTGAGTGGTACTTTTAATCTTAGTACCAAAAAAAAAAAAAAAAAAAAAAAGACCTAATCTGCTCCAGAATTAAGTTTGAGTATGAACAATGTTTGATCACAACTCTGGCTCACAAAAGGATGCCCTGACCATCACATAGCTGATTTGGAGGCAATCCTGGAATCACAGCTTTGAATGCAGCTTCTATTGACTCCTTATGCTGACAATGAGTCTTCATAACAAAGCCAAAACAGTCAGGATCACTGAATTACAGGGCATATATCTGGTCCTTCCACTTTGTATAGAGCCATGCACTGAAGCCTGGTGTGTGAGGGTGTCCCAAGGTTAACCTACAAACCAAGCACCCAAGTCTTGGTGCTGCAGCCATGATTCAAGTCCAGGCAAGCACAGCTTTCCTGTGCTTTTCATTTTACCATGAGCATTTTGAATTGCTCCTCCCTGCCCTAAACTTCAATTCACATCATTGAGGATTCTGTCTGAAACAAAGGAAGAGGAGGGCAGACTTCCCACATCAAAAGACTCCTAAATAAACAAACAGGAAAGAATTTTTAAAGGAGCATTTACAAGCTCAGTTCAGATTCCCCTGCTCCCAATAGTGCTTTGTCCTTTTGATGTATTATGACCTAGACCTCAAGGCCAAGGCTGGATCCTCAGAGAGGAAACACAGGGCTCTCCCCCTTGGCCACCTGTGAGCATGCATGCAGGAAAGGTGCAGGACGGAGAGAGAGCAGAGGATACCAGAAAATATGAGTCAGTTGGAAAAGGAAAAAAGAGCCTTCCACATCAAAACACAACAATGAAAATTTCTTTGCCAGGAAGACTAAGGAAAATAAAATAGAAAGAGGAGAAAAGAGAAACTACAAGAGAAAATATCCAGCATGTGGCTGTGTCCAAGCACACAAACTCCAAGGGAGCATTAAGTCTGAAGAGAGACTTCCATGTCAGAATGCCTCTTCCATGTCAGCTACATGGATATTGTAGCTGCTAATGGTGTAGGGAAGAGGTCTTCTCTCCAGAACACAATGCATATAGAGACCATGAAAAGACCATTCACAAGTCAGGTTCTGGCTTATTGGTTGTCTGTGAGACAGGAGATATGGTTGCTTGGGGTGTCTGGACTTAAACCACCTTGCTTTGGACTGCACAAAGGAGCTTGTTGTTCTGATCACAGAAAAAGGTTTTCTGGTGAAGAGAGCCCATCAAGGAAACCATGCTCCAGGTCCAGTCTGTCCTGTGTGAAAACAGTGGCCCAGGCCTTTGGGACATTCCTTACCTGGCTAGTGAATGTCAGCTGATGTCCTGACAAGGTCCACATAGTCTTGGCTCTTATCATGTCTTCTATCAAATGCAGACCAGGAACAATGTGCATTCTGCACAATTGCTCAGCAGTGGTGTCCTTTGGGGAGGAAAGACCACACAAAGAAGATAAATAACATGTTCTTTCAGGAACTTCATTTAACACAGCACTCCCTTTCTCCCAGCTAACACATATACAGAAATTCTTAGCATACAGGACTGAGATTTCCTCTTCATTTTGATTCACTGGAGTAGCAGTCTAGCAAAACTCTTGCTTCTGTTTGTGTACGCACCCAAGAGGGAGACTGATTAACCTGCAAGTGACTTTAGAGGAAACCCCTGGACAGAAATCTATTGGGCTTGGGCAATTTAAATACTATCCTTGCATGCTCCAGATTATAAAATTTGCTGAAGCTCCCCAAACACAATCTTTGCCTATGATGGATCATGTAGGTGGTGAAATCTAATCTGCTGAAATTACATTTAGTTTCTCCCTTTCTTCTGTGGGCTTACCATCATTGGTGTTTTTTAAAACAATCCCCTGTCAATACTGATTTAGGTGGAACTGATCCTTGGGGGAACAGGTGGACTAGGTAATTTGGGGGCCTCTCCTGATGTATTTTCTATGGATCCAGAAGTTACTATTTTTGACAAGTCAAAATTCCCATACTTTGGTGTAATACTTGGCCCCTTTTGAAAATCACACCCTCAGGTAGTAAAAGCCACTTAAAAGTTTTAAGAATAGCCATACACAAGAGGTTTGAGCTTTAAAAGAAGAATGGCCAGAAAGTATTACACTTCCTGACATTAAAAACAAACAAACTCTGTCAGTATTAAAGAAAGAGATAGAGGTTTTAAAAATAATGTGAGAGATGTAATATCCTCTGTAAAACTGCAACTTAACCAGACAATGAAGAGTATTCCCAAGAGATGGTTTCTATAAATTGTGCCTGCCAAAATTCCTCTCTCATATCAATCAGTTTTTATAGGCTGCAGAGCTCAGGCAGGAAAGAACCCTAAGACAAAAATTGGCTAAACCCAAGAAAACTTACGTTGAACTCCATTCTATCAAGAATGGGAAGAAGGGATGGTACAAAGACTGTGAAGGGCCCATATTTAGTCAGCAGTGTTGAGCAACCAGAAGCTGTAAAAAGAGGGGCAATGTGAAGCAGTTATGCAGCTATGGTTTAACCACAGCAATAATTATTCCTCTTGTTATCAGCACAATTCAATCTACACATTATTGGCCTGATGCAACCAACAAGTACTTGTAAACAAGGAAGCAGAGGGAGTTTGGCACTGCTACCCTCTCCCCAATTTGCTCCATCCCCCAAGCAAAATAAAAAAACCATTTACCAAACATTTTCTTGGCGACGTTCAGTTTCCTAGTAAACCTTCCTCGCAAATTTTGCTGATTTATCTCACCCAAGAGATCTTTATAGCAACTTCTCCCATCTCCAATCTCCCCTTCTTTACACACACAGCTATGTGACAAGAATGAAACATAATAAACCATTATAAACCAGTTTGCAACACATTCAACAAATGGAAGTAGAACAACATGTCAGTACCTACTCTTGAAAAACCAATCCCAGCTTTACGATCTTAGAATCATAGAATGGTTTGGGTTGGAATGGACTTTAAAAATAATTTAGTTCAAACTCCCCCTACCATGGGCAGGGACACCTTCCACTAGACCAGGTTGCTTAGAGCATCATCCAACCTGTCTTTGACTACTCCCAGGGATGCAGGTAAGGGCTGAGTAACTTCTGCCTAAACTGAGTGACAGGTAAAAAGATGCACATTTCTGCCAGGCAAGCAAATTTGGATCTACCCAAAGAGAATGGAGATGCTTTCTCAGATACAAACAACATAAGGATTGTCTGCTCTAGAATTCAGGGTACAGACTGCCACAATATATTTATTGAGACTTTTCTAACTCGATATTCTTTCTGTCAATTCGAGTAATTTCAGCATCTGAAAATCTAAGGTAGTGCATAAAACCTGCAGGCTAAGTGACAACCTATCAAACAGCTCCTATGTGACCCCTTGGCTTCAGTGAGAAGCCAGTCCAAGCACATCAGGTAGCTATAGTTCATCTGGGACTCACTGAGGGGCCCAGACAGGTTAATGACTTTTCCAGAAAAGCTTATCTACATGTGAAAATCTCCGTCCTGATTCACACGGATTTGTAGTCATCACTCAGAGACTACCAAAGATGTTTTTTCCCGTTTGGGCTTTATCCAAGTATTGGCTCTGCTCTTTCTGTTTCAGCCCTGCAAAGACATGCGACACAGGGGAGGAATTTGACATCCCTCCAGCTTCAGAGGGCTCAGTGCCAGCTGCTGGGGAACAGATATGTAAGGCAGGGACTGCGTTGAACACTGTGTCCTGCACTGTGCTAGCAGATCTTCAAAAAGGGAAGCCACTGTGTTTCAGTCCTGGCCTGGAGCACAACATGAGCAAGTGGACGCCAATAGTTTTAGCAGCACTGGAGGAGGAAGGATCAAGGAGATAGGATTGCTCTTTCCCTCTTCAGTGTCTCAGAGAAGCTCTACCTTTTCTTGAAAACACATAAAATCCTCAGTGAAGCTTTCTCTGCTTTTTGAGAGGTCATTATGCAAAAATGTTCCTATATCTGGTCATATTTTCCATCTAAGGGGCACCAACTTGTGTTGTACTCCAAAGGACGATGTGAGGTCTTGTGTTTCTTCACTCAACTTCCCCCTTCCCTGTCAATCTGCAACTCTAATTTATTTATTGCTTACAGGCCTGACTGGGAGAAGAGACAAAGTCTTATCTCTCAGAAGCAAATGTGTGCAAATGTGAGCATTTGCAAATGCAAACAAGTCACACATCTCCCTTTCAAGAACTGATTATTAACTGATAATAACCTTCTATCACCACAAGCTTGGGGATCTACATCTCCAGTTCACACCACAGAAGATTTAGATTTAAAGCATTTTGTGACCCACATGCAATAATTTACAATGACTGATGTAAAACTCTACTTTCAGTGGGTTTGCTACAAGCAGGTTCTTCTCAAAGGGCGACTTTGGCCTATACTCCTCAGATCACCCTTGGTTTCTTCAAAATTCAGCTCATCCAAACCCAGTTTCCATTCTAGCTGCAGAATAAGCTTCTTTATTTGCAATTTTCAAACTGGCTTACCTAGGAGTCCCTTGAGAGTTAATTTCACATGTGGCAGTCACATCGCAAAGATACTGCCGGCAATCGCTGGGAAATGCCAAACACTCGGATGAAGGAGGTCTCCTACTCATCCCAGGCTTGCAAACACAAGTTGCCTAAGGAAAGGCAACATAGTGATCATAGAGCTGCATTCATCATCTTTTACCCTGCTCTACAAAAGAGCTATCTGGTTTCCCTTTTCAAAATCTGAGGTGAGGAGAGCAGATTTGACCAACACATTCATCAGTTCATTTGAAGAACTTCTCCCTTGGCCATTTTTCAGAACTTTGCTATTATTTGCCCTTACCTCTCCTGGACGTCTGTAAACACAAATTGTAGAGTTTTCTGGGCAGCCTCCATTGCTGTCAACACAAGGGTTGATGGGTTGGCAAATCTTTCCATCTCCTTGAAATCCTTCTTTGCAGGTACATTGATACGTTCGTGCTCCAAGAACTTTACATACAGCAAAGGGGGAACATGGAGAAGGAGTACAAGGATCCTGAGCTGTAATTAAAGAGATAAGAGGTGAGCGGAACCAAACTTCTGTTTTCAAAACAGCACTTGATGCAGCACAGCAGACTGAAAAAGGCATGGAAAAAATGGGGCATAAAGAATTTGTACTACTAAACGTATAGAATTTCACAGGAAAATAAAATCGTTTCAGACAGCAGACATTTGGTGTTTTTCATTCTGAGGAATCTGGATGACACATTTTCCATGATACTTCAGTAACAGAAGTGTGAGTGACAGAGGATACTTGGATTGACTCTGAATTTGCATCGTATCTGAGGATATATGAAACTGTAGTTTGGTCAGCAAAACCTGTAAAGAGCCAGTGAAAACAGCTATCCATAGCTAGCTGATCACATGCATTTTATCAACTTTAAGGATACCAATTCACAAACTTAAATTTGAAATCAGTGAAGAACTCCTCTAACTCCACACATTATTTAAACTGGTTCAGACTCACCAATATCCTCCTGTAATTATTTAGTACATACTTATAAGTAAAAGCTGGATGGAACCTGCAACTCTAATGCACTTCTTGCTTTCATGACCACGTGAGAGGAAAGCCAAAAGCTTAGCCCTTAATCTTAAAGGGATTCCTGAAAAAATGGGTTCTAAAGCCTCTGCAGTGAAGTAGGCATGGTGTTCACAGTAATCAAAGTCCTCTGCAGGTAAGAGTGCAATAGGATTTTTTCCAAATGGGACCATTTAGAGTCACAGAGAAGCTTCTCACCTTGGCAAGTGCTGCCCAGTTTTCTGTAGCCTGGCTTGCAGTCACACACGGCTGTCCCATCCCTCACCACACACTCGCTGTTGGCCTCGCACGTCACACCTTTACAAAGGGGGAGCTCTGCAATCACACAGCAAAGAGGGTGTCCCTTTGAGCATGTAGGGCACTGGTAGAAGATATAATTCACCTTACAGAATACCTGGAGATGAAGGCAAATGTGGCTTCCAAGGACCCCAAACTGGCACAAAAGCCAGAGGATATAAGCAGTGCAGGCAGCTCTAAGTCCCTGGCAGCCCAGGTAGACAGGTCCCCCAAGGCTGAGAGAAGGGATCTAGCTGGTTTCCAGAGAAAGAACAGAGGCATACAGAGAGGGCACATCTTGACCCCTACCACAAAGTGGGGAGTAGATGCCTGCTCTTCCCTCCATCTTGATCTCCAATGCACAAATAGTCTTTCATCTACAGTCCCAACATAATCATTGCCCCCCTACTCCTTTAGGGACACATGCACCCAATCCCATATCATAGGTGAGCTCTCTTAGCCCCTCGGCAGCTACCAGTGCATTTACCTTGGTCACACCTGGGGCCTGTGTAGCCTCCATAGCACGTGCAGCTCCCATTCCCAGCGACGCCGCTGTTGCATTCCCCATGCACACAGTCACACTCTGCAAGGGAAGTCCAGACAAGTCTCTCTTCAGCTGCCAGGCAGTGCACAGGGAACACACTGGCTAGCTGCCCTGGGACTTGGCACCCTGATTTCCCACCAATAATCCACTAGCTCTTTTTAACATTAGTCATGCCAGTTAGAGCTTTGAGAGGACAAATTGCATGCCCCAGGCTCAAGAAGACAAGGTGAGAGCAGCCCTGAATGCAAGATCTAGACCAGCTTTTCAGGCACATGTTTTAACACATGAGCACAACCACCAAGATCACACCTATCTCACCTCTGTGGACACAAGGAACCAGGAGCTAGACAAAAAGGGCTCCTGTAACAGCCAGGCCACCCTGGTCACAAATCACATCCCAAAATGCCACACATGAGAGGCAGCACAGTGTGCAATCATTTTTTTTTATAGAGGGCAACAAGGAAGAAGCTAGGAGACAAGTGGGGCAGTTACAGGAGTCTGAAAAACAGTTGGGAAGTGAGTGTAGGTTTATTCAGGGATGTAGGTAACAGCCTGGCTAAAAAGGGAGAGGAAACTGGGACAACCCAGTAAGGGGGGGGGAGAGAAAGAGAGAGATTTACAATAGGAAAAATGAACTGTTTGAGTGAAAGACTGAGAATCATTTGTCTAATGGGACAGTGCAGAAGGGCACAAAGACAAAATGCTCAGGCACCTGCTATCGAACACTGCCAGCTCTCTGCCACTCTCCCCATCTCCAGTACCTTCCTCACTCAACCTCTCCCTCCTCCTTCCTTGTTTTTGGTTATTTTTGTGAAGGTTTCACTTGAATTACTTGTTCTTACCTGACTGACAGTCTGAACCAAAACGATTTTCATCTCGGCAATTCTGGCAGGCATACCCACTGTATTGCTCCTAGAAGGGCCCCAAAATGTGCCAGATATTATTTTTCTGTATCACTCTATTGTTTCACAGATTGTTATAGTTCAAAGTCTCTCCCCATTTTTTATTTTCTGTGACAGCTGAAGCAACACAGTGAAGAAAATTGATCTGTTCAGTGCTCCAGCACTAACCAGCCCCCATGGCAAAGGAGACCCCAGTGGAAGCTGACACAGAGAGGGCACGCAAATGCCAGAAAACTCTGGTGGGCACTGAGGAAACAATGTCCTAATTAGAAACAGATGGGAATGTACCAGCTGGCTCCTGATATCTCTCTGAAAAAGGAATCTGGAATTCACTAATGCCAGTGGGATTTTTAATATTGGTTTTACAGGGCTTGGGGACCTTCAGTATATGTTTTAGGTGATGTAAGGTGTCTGAGTTAAATCAAAAAATCTACATTTCTCAAAAGAAGAGCCCAAGAGGTAGGATTTCAGCTACTAATTAAGGATGATGTAAAAACATACAGTTAGCAGAGAAAGTTTCAAGTCTTACATTGATTCATTAAGCTACAAATTTTATAAACACTGCTCTATCCAATTCAAATGTGCAGGAATTGTTTATACTTTGGTTGCATTTGGGTTGATTCTTCCCATCATCAACAGTGTTTTAGTGCTATTGCAGACTCCACCAGCGCTGCAGGAAAACCAGACACTGATGCTGGAATGAAAGGAGCTGCAAATGGCCTTCCAGGCAGAAGGGCAGCCTTCACCCAGAGCACCTGCACAGACACCTCACAAACAACTCCCTCTGACCAAGGACATCACCCTCAGAGTAAATCGTGCACTGACCTTGCAGGTGCAGGTCCCATTTTGCTGCAAACCATCCAAGCAGGTCCCATGGCCACTGCAGGGATTTTCAGAGCCACCTGGACACTCTAGCAGGTAAGAGACAGGCCAGATGAGATTAGATTGAACAACCAGCACCTTTCCATCTCCTCCTCCCCCAGGTATTCCGGCTGTACAAATGTAATTGCCTCTTCACCAGCAAATTATCCAGCCCACCCACCACTGCCTCAGAGCTGGTGAATACGGCCAAGAGTGGCACCAAGGAGCAATTGGGCTGCTGAGAAAAGCCTTTTAGGAAAAGTCCCAACAAGCCATAACTAAATTTCAACAAAGGCACTGAAACATTTTTTGAGGTTGTTCCACTGCTGCCAGCAGCACTGAGAGGTGAGGGCAGTTCTGGAACTCGGGACAGACAGGAGCCTGCTTTGCAAAGATACTGAGCATTTTCAGCTTGCCCTGACTCATGAAGTGTGCCCAGAAAAACATGGTCCACATGTCTTTAGAGTGGGATACTTCCAAATTCTGGGAACTATTTCTGATAATTTCAGGCATGTGACTCCTCTGATGAAACCAGTTGCTTATTCAAAGCCTGTGTGAGAACAGGCTCAAGCACTCAAAGAGTCTCCCATTTTCTGAAGAACTGGAGGGTGTCTTTCCCTATTCCATCAGTCAAATGTGTGAGAAGCATTCGGCTTAGCAGGTCTTGCTTTTGGATTTTTCAGACAAGACAGAACAAATTCCCATTACTTGGCACAAATTTGAGTGGAAGTTTTGGGATGGTTATGTTCACCTTGGGTTGGAATTGCTAAGTATTTTCTGTGGCTCAATGGCTGATTAACTCCTACAGAGCACCACACGTGGCACACACACTGCAGACTAGAGGGATATCAGAAAGATCTTCCTCTTCCTTTGGAAACTTTCGTAAAGAGGAACAAAAACATCCCTTTCCAAAAGTTTATTTTTAAAGAAGAGACAAAAGGAAGTTCCACCACAGGAGGTTATGTTATGTGTTAAATGTAAGGGGGCTGAACTCATCTGGAGCAGAGAGATTATATGCTGAACAGACAGATATGCTCCCAGATAGATAATGGAGACCTTGCAAGTGTTCAAAGAATAATGAAAATTAATCACCTCAATGTCTATTTAATGCCTCCAATTAAAACTGGTTTGACCTGTCCAACAGCTAGAGATTGTTGTAAAAAACCCCAAAACTTACCATAGCACTCCGTACCCCAGAATCCTGGACAGCACTTTCTCTCCTCAATTTCCTTCTTACACATGTGATGGCACCCTGACAGGGAAAGGGTATTTCCTCCTAACTTGACAGAGTATCTTAAAAAGAACAATCCAAGATTATGATTATACCACAAACCTAGCACTGGCCTGTTGGAGGGTTTCTAGGCAATCACACCGCAGTGCCCTGAGCTCTGAAGGGAGGAAAGGACCCTCATCCCCTGTTCCATGCACATGCACAAGAGGTTTCAGTCCAGTTATGTCTTCTCTAAAGAGACCTATTGATGTGAGCCCTAAAGATTGGTTACAAGAAATCTGTCAGAGACTGGGCATGAGACAGGATCTTGCATCAGGATGGAAACCTTGGGTGCTGGAGGGTTAAACAGCATAGAAAAAAGAGGATTTCCAGGGTGACTCAGCATTCAACTTCACATCTAAAATAAGCTTGAAAGAACAAAATCTCCTTTCAGGACTTGTCCCTTTCTGTCTTTTACTAGAGATTCCAGATCGAGATGCAAATTTGGATTTAATAGCTCTGTTTTTCACAGATTCTCTATTAAATCTTGGTCTAATGCCTTAAATCCCTCAAAGAGGCATCTTCTTTTCAACCCACCATCCCTCCCCTCCACACACAGGGTGAGTCCTTGGTGGCAGTGCCTCTTATTCTGCACGTACACAGTACAAAACTATTCTTGGGTCTGTCCAACAGCCACCACAAGAGCAGATAACACTCAGAAAAGCTGCATAGACTCACATTATTCTTACACTTCATTTTATTTTTGGCACCACATCCTTCCCAAAAGGAACTTGGAAATTGTCTCAATAGCACTCCTGCTTTGGCTTCAATCTGACTCCTGTGTGAGTGCAAAAACTGCTATAAACTGCAAAACTGCCACCGCTATTTTTAAAGTATTTTGAGGGAATCACAGAAAGAGCAAACAATGGAGCTATATATTAACAGTTAACATACACTGCTGAATACATATACAAACAATAATCTATAGGGTTTCATTTTACAAAAGCCCCCTAGTAAATTCAGTTTTCCTTCATCCTTTTCCTACCAGCCAAGCTCAACAGAGTATGACCAAGGAACACATGAACAAGCAATTGTCATAAAGTGAACTAGGAAGGTAAAAAGTTCAGAGAATTATTGCTGGAAGCTGGAAGGATATACATGGGGAACTATCATTATATTATTTTCCTAATAAGCCACTAAGGAATTCTGAGTCTGAAATAGGTCTCTATGCTAGACAGACCTCTATTAAATTGCTACAGCAGGATTAGCAAACTCAGGTTGTCTAGGGCAAGTTAAGAGGTTATTGTAATTTAATTTGTTCTGTGTATATAGAACCTGCTCAGCAAAAAGTCTGTGGGATTTGCAAAGAGACAAAAGCAACAATAATAGGGGCCATAAACCCATTTTTCCGCATCTGAAAACAGAACTCCTTGGACCTTTAGAGCTCAAAACCACGTGTGTGTTCTCCTGAAGACAAACACTACGCCCTGCATAGCACAGCTGCACCAAAAGAAAAACACAGTTAGGAAACAGGCCTTACCTGCAGTCCCTCACCCCTAATCTTTGGGAGGTCTTTAACCAGCCTCTCGGACACAACATTTTAGGCACTGCAGCACAAGAAGTACACGCTGTATTCAAGGTGAACTTCGTCTTGACATTGCATCGCATGGACTTTAACTTCAAAAGAAAAAAACAGAATGGAAATAGCCCCAAATTAAATTGTTATCCTAGGCACTTATCTTGCCAGCTTGTAATACCTTTATCCAGTTGCACCATTTTTTAGATATCACTGGGGAGGGCAGTGGTCAGTGCAGCTGCTGGGAGGTACTACACACTCCCATGGCTAAACCCCCCTGCCATGGTGCTGCACACTTGGATCCACCTGGATCTCAGCTAGAAGCAACAGGGCAGACCACAGGTGTGTTATCCTTCCCTACACCCCACAGCAAAAATTCTAACCATTTCTAAAATAATCACAAATGTGCACTGCTAATTTCAGATGATCTTTTACAAACATGTGGTAGTGCTGTGTGAGAACAAGCCCTAAATTAATAACCCTTGCCAGAAGACACTGAATTAAAAGGCAACACAGCATTTCTCTTTTACCATCCAGTTCACTGGGTGTTTCATTGCTGTTCCATGGGTCAGCAGAGCTGATTGTGTTAGTTCACAATCAACTATAATTGTGTTAGTTCACAATCAACTAATAGTTCAGTCTATTTCCAGAGCCAGGAGCTGCTCATAGAAATATTTCTCATGGCAATTGTCTTTGAGAAGGTGCAAGGGGGAGGATGAAAAGGAAGAGTGCTCTGCGCCTCTCTGAACACCTCGATGCTTTGACCCTAGATGAGAAGGACTCCATAAACATTGGCATGAAGATCAGGTATGACACTTGGATATATCACGTGGCTGCTGATTAAATCAGCACAAGCCCTTCCACCCAACCAGAATAACTTTAGGGGTTTGGTTTTCCTCACAGGGCTTTCCTGCACCCCTGCACCACCATGCTTCTCCAAATGAAACACAGCCAGAGCAGATGACAAAGTACAGCCTCAGAGGGAATGATCACCATCACATGTCAACTTGTCATTAAAAATCGTGACTTTGCTCCAAAAGTGTTTCCTTAAATTTCTAAACTTCTGGAAACGAGCAATTGCATGGAAACCTCATTGGTACTTTTTAAAAAAGACACTGCTGATGACAGAGAAAAGCTGGGAGGCATAAGCTGTGAATGCCCCAAAAGGTCATTGCCTGGAAAAAAACCACAGAGCTCATTTCAACTCTGCCTCTACAGGCACTGTATTTTCTAAAAATAAAAACATTAGATCAAATTTTGGGAGGAGGCCTTGATCTGGAATTTTTAAGCCAATCCTGAACAATGCTGTTAATACAGCAGCCCTCTTGTCCCCAGAACTCCTTGATGTGGATTCCCATCAGCAATCTCAGCTTTGCTTCCTCTGAACTTAAGCCCAAATACATACGTTTGCCTCAAGGCAAGAGAGGAAGCCCATGGCTTCCCATCAGTTATCAAGAGCTCAGGAAGGCCCTCCCAGATGATAGCCAGCAGACCCTGTCAGGAAAACCTCCCGAGAGATAACCTTCAAGTCTCAAGTCCGCAGGGACATGTCCCTGGAGTGTTTCCTGACTTGTTCCCACTGACTGGAGTCGTTGACCTTTTTCTCATGTTTATGGATGCACCTTCTGCAGCCATCCATGCAAGAATGCTGCCCAGTGAAGGAAATTATTTCTGTGTCTGTGGTTGCCCTTCCCATGAATATTAACTTCCAGTTGTGCTTCTGAGGCTTTCCTACCATACAGCAACCTCCAGTTCCCCTGGCAGCAGAATCCCCAAGGAACCTATTATGTCAAGGACTCCTTTGCATTATAAAGAGCTCAATATCAATCTGAGACCTGCCAAATCCACCTCTCCTGTGAGTACCAGCTTTACTATTGTTATCCAGCAGAACAGAGCAGCTTTGCTGTTCCTTACGCTTCCACCCACATAGAGCAGTCAGAGGAGATTTCCCATTTTTCATGGAGCAAAACGGAGAAGACAAACGATGTGGATGAATAAACAAGGTTCTACGTCTGGAGTACTCTGCCTCTAAAGATCAGCAGTGCCATTGATGGGGTAGGGAAGAAACCCATCCAACCAGCTGACTAAAGTCTAAATTAGGACTCCAGATTAAAGCTGGACTTTTGAAAGGAGCCAGCTGAAGCCAAGCACACAGATCTCACAGAACGGCACAGCTCCTGTCTTTCTAGTCCCATCAAATGCTAGGTTTAGCCTTCCCTGAGACAATGCCTTGGAAAAAGGAATGGGAAGATACCTAAGGAAGGAAGGAATACAGATGTGCGTGCCTTCCTGTGAATTAGAATTATGCCATAAACCTTTACCAGGTATCTGAATCACCCTATCCATATCAAAAAGACCATATAAACAGCAGAGCACAAAACACTAAATTAAAATACTCCAACCTTCTATTTCATCTGTACTTTCAGGCATCAGACACAGTTGGGCCACTAAATGTATTCTCTGTCATGGTGGTGGAGGAAGACACCATTATTCATACATTATTCTATTTTCCTTCTCTTTCCTTCATCAATGTGTCTCCGTTTCTCAATGGAGATGGAGAGAGGGAGAGGCGGATGGCTGTCATTCCTCCCCATTGGCATGTTTAATTACTAAGACAAGACAAGACAAGACAGTCACTGTGGAATCCCTCCTACCCTACTGGGACACTTCATAAGCTTTGGGCAGCTTTCCAATAAGACCTTCCCCTTTTTTATAAGGAAATATGCTTGTGTCAGCAGCAACAGGCAGGAGGAAAGAGGAAGAAAACAGCTGAGTGGAAAAGTATTTAAAAAAATATTTCCCTTCTTATTTGAGTGCAAAACTGATGAAGCAGCCATTTTCTGGAGAGTTTTGCTCCTTAGGAAAGCAGAAGAGGGAATCAAGGGACATAAATGCAACAGTCCGGATACTCAAATTCTGGAGAGGATGGAAGACAGACAGGAGTTTGAGCCAGAAGTGGCTCCTGGGGCACAGTCTCATGGAAAACAAAGATGCACTGCTCCCTTGGGCTCATCTTTGACTGCTGTTTCTAAGTGTGAAGCCACTGGAAAGGAAACAGCAAGAGCAAATGTCTGTCCCTGTGATGCAGCAGTGCTGCCTGGTGACAGTCACTGCTCTGATCAGGTGATGTTGTAAGCCTGGGCTGGGTCACAGTTTGTGTACAATGGAACAGAAAAGGAGGACTGATGCTTTCAAATACCTCCAAAATTAAAAGAAGCTTTTAAAGCAGAAGACATCCAGCTGTAGCCAAAAGAAGTTAAGAGCGAGGGTGCCTCTGTCTTTCAGGCTGGGCTGTGCTCTCCCCCTGCACTCAAATGCTTGTGGCAAGAGCAATCACTGCTCTCTGCACTCAGCTGAGACACATCGAAGCTTCTGGATGCTGCAGTGCTTCCTTCCCTCCTCTCTGAACAGATGTCCCTCACTTCTCAAGTGCTTATTTCTCGTATTCCATCTCAAGAGAATAAGCTGGGAAGTATTTCATAAGGGCTAGTTTCATTCCCCTCATTTTCACCCTTTATCTTTTCCTTCCAAACCATAACACAAATCCTTCTGCACGGCAAAAACCTCAAGGAAGAAAGAAAAACACATTTGGACGTCAGTGTTCGGCTCCAACAATCCTGAGAGCCACTTCTGGAAATAGCCATTATCTAATGAATCACCAAGTTTCCAGTGCATTTGTCCTTTACAAAACAGAGCTGTAGACACATGCTTGAGTCATTATAGTCATGTACCTCCCCAAGAAGTTCACAGTAACACTTGAGCTGAACAGAGCAGCAGCTCCTGGACACACAAACTCTTCACACTTGTTCAAGGAAGACACTTTTCAGCATGAGGATGCACAATCAAGCTCAGACATCACGTAACATAAGATCTACTGTTGCCCTGGGTATTTTTCAGCATCTCAGTTGCAGAGCACTGGAAACATGGGGTTGCTGAGACCACTCTCCTCATTTCCCACCTGCCTCCATTCCTCCTCCTCCAGCACAGCCTGGGACTGACCTTCTCCCAGCAGAAAAACTTCCATGGTTCTCACATCTGCTGCATTTTCCCCAGCCCATAGCAAGAGGTACAAAAAACCAAATCAGACTAACAAATTTGCTGTCATATTTGAACCATTAAAGCTGAGCGTTGAGGTAACATCACTGGAAAACAGCAAAAAATCTCTCTTCTCTCTCGATGGCTGCTGTGAGCCAACAAAAGCCTCCTGTGGAATCACAGCATTTCTATTCCAATCAGATCCAATGGGTATCCTAAACTACCAGAGAAGGCTTCGTTAGATCCTTATTTTTCCTTATCTCCCATTATAACCTTTCAAATGTTTCTTCTCTTTCTCCACAAAGAGAGAACTTTTTAGGGGGAAAACTCTAAAAGGAATTATTCCTGGATTAAATAAACTGCTCTGGAGGTGATTCAAAACATTTCACTTCTCTGTGAGTGGGTAGTCACTACCTGATAACACAACTGTTCCATGCCAAGCAGACTCCTCAGTGATTACAGTGATCAACAGAGTGTCTCAAAGTAGAGAGATGCACATTTTCACTCACACCAGCTGAAGACATAAGCCCATGTCTCTGAAGACAATCTGGAATCCATCTGCCTGGAATCCATTTGTCATCTCCAGACAAACGAAATCCACCCCTACAGACACTCCATCCTTGTGCTTAAGTCACCTTAATGATCCTACAAGCCTTCCTAGTAGTCATTTATGGTCCTTTTGTGAAAAGCTTATACAAAAGCTTCCACCCAAAAGTCTGACACTGAAGCATTTTTCCAGTCTTCTGGCTTTTTCCAAATTAAGCCCCTAAGACTCATAGGTCTGTCCACTCTCCACAAGGCCCTGCTGTGTCATTCAAGACAAGACAACCCTCCACAGGGAGTTTCCCTTCCCCAGGGAATTTCCAAATGGCCCCCACAACTCCTGGCTTAGCAGGCCAGTTCGTTCCTCCAACAGCAGGACACAAGGAGGGGGATGGCAGAAGACAACATAATGTGAATTAGTGTGAATTCCGGCCCACAGGAACTGGGCTGCCTCACCATGGAGTCTAGAGAACAGATCTACAAAGGCATCACACATTCTCCTAGACGCTGCTGCTAAACACAAGAACAGAGATGAAGGAATCAAAAGAAAATCAACAAAATTGAAATAAAATGGGAAGTATTCAACAATCCTTACTGGGAAGCTCTTGGGAAATATACATGAAACAAACTGTTGCAAAGGAACAAATTGATGAAACTGTAAAGATTTTTTAAAGTAAAATTCTCCTGGGAAACTTATGGACCCATTCTGATGGATACTAAGTTCCCATCCCACATACTGAAATTAGAGGCACGAAGACGCTGAATATTTCCCTGTGATATTGCTAGTTTCAGGTTCAATGCTGAACATACATACAAATTTAATCTGATTTAAAATTTAAACAGCTCCCTTCAGCCTTATTTTTAGCTCCTCAGTTTACAGAGAAGATACCTTACAATCCTACAGTTTTTACAGATGTTATTCTGCACCTAATTAAATGTAAATTAAAAAAAGTGTTTTGGAGAGGACTATTTCCTAACACACAATCATTGAAATATGAAGAACTGTTCAATGAACATTTAAACAAAGACTTGCAGACTTACCTTCTGACTCTGGCAGTCAGCTGTGGGAGTGAAGCATACTGCTAAGAAGAAAAACAGCAATCCAGGAGGATGCATTTTCATGCTTTTACAGGCAGGACCCTTTCCACAAAAGGGGTGGTGAGAAAGGCTGCAATTTCTGTAAGATAACACCGCCTACTAAGAATCAGATCCAAGACAAACCAGAGGTTAAAAGTAAACAGGGAGAGAGCATTTTTGCAGTGTGCTTTTTGGCTGCAAAGCATTCAGAAATGGATCTGCTACTTCTAGCGTTATTTCTGAATCAACATAACCTTTTTCTTTCCATTCTTTTTTTAAATGCACAAGCAGAACTCCTTAGTAAAAGGTTTACTCAAAACAGGAACATCTACGGATTTCCTCTTACATATCAGTTCAAAACAGAAGGAAGGAAATCCTTAGTTTTCAACTAATTGGAATGAAAAGAGGTTAACTGTATGCTTAACAGAAGGCAAATCCAATGGGCAAACTTAAATACCATAAATTCACAAAGGGTAAGTTAATTTCCTTTTGTCACTGATGTGAATATGTCCATAACACCTCAAAGTGAAGGTAGACCTGACCACTGCCTATGCCAAAGTATGCAAGAACAAAGCAATGCAAGTGACGGGCTGTGCTTCAGAGCAAGAATGGAGCACATTGCATCAATCAAGCACTTTGGGCAGGCTTTGATTTTTTTTTAATATAGTTGACTTTCTCAGCAAGAAAAGCATCACATTTTGCAGGTGCTATGGCAGCAATGGCAAAACTTATGATTTTCCAAACACTCTGCTGACAGCTTGATGAATCCAAGGAGCACTTCCACAGCAGAACAGGAAAGTCCCAAAACAGCATTAAAAAAATACACACTAACCTGAAGTACAGTCTGAAATTCATATTCTCCTTTTGAACATTACAAAGAATTGATTATTGACAGATGGTACACAGCCTTTGTCTCCCAACACTGCCAAGAGAGCCCACTATGCTGAGCAGTCTAAGGACTGCCTCTATTAGCAACAAATCTCACCAAACAGTGAGGGACCTTCATATTTTCATCATTAATAGTACATGAAGGTGCCTAAATGAAACCAGGATAGGGAGCTATTCCTGTGTTTACATAAACAATGAGAGCATTAATACTTTTTTGCCCCTGCATCCCCACAAAGACGCACATGCTGTAACATATGAGGTACATAGGAACCGCTGTACTTACTGATGCCGTTAGCTGTGCTTTACTTCTGCCTTCATCCTACAGGGAAAGGCAGCATGATGAACAGGCAGCCCTGTTATATATCCTGCACTAACAGGAAGCAGATAAGGCACACAACCATCCACTGTAGCCCATGTGAGAAGTACCAGCCCACAGCTCAATCCGACAGCTCAGCCCATGTGTCCTGCCCCAGGACAACTGCAGCCCTGGGACTGGCGCTGCCCAACTGGTGCCACTCGGTCACAGGGCTCACACTGCTCTGGAAAACATTTGGTATCCTGAAGATCTTCAAAATGAGGCAGAGGCATCACAGCTCAAGCCAGCTCTGGTGGGATGGGAAAATCACAAAAGGACAGTGGGGACACTCTTATAGAGAATGGAAGCTGTACAGTGCTTTCCTTGCCTACAGTCATGGCACCAGGCTGGCCGTGGAAGCTCAAGAATGACACTGCTTCTCTGCTCCATGCTGCCCCAGAAGGATGTTGAAGACTGTTGATGGGTTTTCCAAGAGCTGGCTGTATGGCATAGGGATTAAGTTGCCAGCACCCACACATAGCTGATAGGCTTTTAAGGTGAAAATAGCTCACCCTGGGGCACTTGAAGATGCATTGGCGTCTTTAATGGATCTTCAGACAGTTTTTAAATGGCTCAGCACTGAAAATGGTACATGGCAAGAAAAGACACACATAGGCTGATTCCAAGGCTTTCCACTGCTGCTTATCATCACTGTATCTGACCTACTGCAGGGAACTAGGAAGGGAGAGAAATGCTTGGTGAAATTCCTGCCTGATTTAAGTAAATCAGATTCACAGCAACATCAAAAGGATCACAGTCAGCTTCCTTATCTGACCTCACCTCAATTAAAGGCAAGCAATAGAACAGCAATACACAGACTAAAAATGCAAACAGTGAGTAATGCCATTGTACAGCAGCAGAGCATAAACTGAAAAAGGTCATGTCATTAGATGTTGCTTTCCTGATCAAGCAGCATAAGCAGCTTGTTTCAGCCACTGCCTGTGGGCTGCTCTGAGAGAATGGAAACTTTGCTGATCACTGTTGGTGGATCTGGAACATCAAACTCTGCAACAACTTTGGATATTCATGATTCTGGAAATTAGTAAGAAGGTGAAACACTAACCACCTCTAAATTAACGGGTCTTAATTAATTAAGAGCCATTAATAATTCTCAGTGCACTGCCAAGATGTTCGCAGTGGCAATGGCATCAAAGATTGCAACACCAGCATAGAAACAGCACAGGGAGCAAAAATGAGACAAGCAAGCACAAATTACTGCTCCACTTACACTGTTTCTGCTCTCTTCTGATAGATGGATTCCTCCTAGGCAGATAAATGCATTTTCTTATGGATGACATCTCTAAAAACTTCATGCCTTACAGGCAAAATACATTGGATCAATTTTTTTATTCTACTGTTTTGTCCAACACTCTTCAAAACTGTCAACAAATAGAAAACCCAGTTCCCTCACTTGTTTCAATATAAAACCAGCTCATGCACAGAGGCATTTCTACAAAGTATTTCAAACCCCCAAGATCTCATAAAGCAAGATCCTGAGATTTGCCAGGGAGCCTTCATCAAAAGAGAAAATTTAGGCAAGGCTTGTAAAGATCTGATGACAGAACACACAAATTGATTGAAATAGGATTATGCAAATCCAATTTAAAAACAAACAATAGGAGTTGTCAACTGTCTGCCAGTGTGTTTATCTGTGAGGTTTTGCACATGGGCTTTTGTTTGGAAAGCATGGAGATTGTCTTATTTGTCAAGCGACTCCTGCCCACACGACAGAAGGTGGCTGGTTTAGCAGAAGTCACAGACGTGGGTCTCAGAAACATCTTCACATTCTGGCTCTGACTTCTAGATGACTTCTACAAAACATTAATAATGTACCTTGTGGGCTCAGTCTCCCCAGTTATCAGCAGATTGTTGGCAGCAGGAATGATCAGGATTTTTCCCTCTCAGGGAAAAATTCCCTCTCTTTTTGCTTTATGCATCAATGACAAGTTGAGTCCTCTAATGCAGCTCATCTAAGACCTGGCATTTTTACTGTGTACACATCAGCATTCAGTGTGGAGAAGCTGCTGGCAAAAATTACTCAACTTGTTCCACGGGAAAAGAAAACCAAAACCCCACCTGGATAACGGCAAAGGATAAAGCTACAAACCCTTCCAGCCTCTCTGCCCGTGCCACACACTGTATTTTAAAATGCTGGGTCACCATCTCTGCTCTGTGACGTGTGTGCAGCTCCGACCAGATTGGGCAATTTCCTGCTATTGAAATCTTTTCTTCAGAAACTACAGAGCCAAGGCAAGTGATTTACCATCCAGTTCACCTTGCCACACAGCTTCTCTGGGAACTGATCATTTGGTTACATCCACAGAGAGAAAGGGACAGAAGCAGAAGCTTGTTGTCTGCTCTGAGCCACAACTTCATGCTTTTCCTCATGTGGCTGCTTTTCTGCCTAAGATTTAGTATGTTTGAAGATTAGTACTGCAGAAGTAAACTTCCTGATCAGAATGCAAGCAAGATGCAGCAGTACTTTGTGTTCCTTCAATTAAAAGACCCATCTCCTTATCAAAGCTGGTGAGAACAAGAAGGGAAGCCAGATGGAAATGTATCACTGTGCAGTACATCTTATAGCCAGGCAGATCTGAGTTCTGTAAAGCAGCAGGGGAATGGACACAGGACAGGCAGGACGCAGGTCACTGTCATTTCTTCTGGCAGAGAAAAGTTTAGGCTCAGGTCAGCACCTCATTTACTTTCCTTCCTAATGAGGTGCATTTACAATTTTTCAATTGTAATACAAGGCAAGTTTCAGAAACTTTGGCCAGATCCTTGGTAGATGACACTGAACAAAAATAATTGTCTGGGTCTTCCTAGGGTAGTAAATATCTACATCAGCTGCAAAGCCAGAACACAGAAGTTTGAAAGTTCAAGAGACACTTTCCTGACAAAGGCCTCCCCACCTGCCTCTTTCTGTTTCTGGTCACATCTCCAGCTACTCAGACATTGTCTCAATGTTGAACAAGGGCTGGAAGCTGCAAAGGATTTAAGGACAAAGGCTTACTAAAGAGAAATACTTTGTAGTACTCCTGCAAAAAGAGAGGAAGAAATCAAGACTGTTCTATGCAACCTCAGATATTTCTAGTGACTCCATTCTGCAGAGCTTTCTGTAGAAAGTAAATGTAGAAAGTTCTGGGAAATCCTTATGAACTGAAGCAAGCAGCTTAGTTTCAAGATGACTGATTATGCATTTTCAAGAAAAACTCACTTAAATCCCTGTATTTAGGAACAACAGACTACATTAAAATTAGATAATAAAGACTACAGGTTGGCACCAAGGAATGACAGCTCTTAAAATTTTTCAGCTTAACATTCCACTTAAGTGAACAGAAGTGCACACCCACAAAGCACTAACTCCAGCAGGTTCTAACACAGAGGATCTCTCCTTGGGAGACTAGCTGAGAGAGTTTGAGCTGTTCAGGCTGGAAAAAAAGCAGGTCCAGGGAGACTTCATTGCAGCCACATCACTATTTAAAGAGGATTTTTTATGAGGGACTTTTTACATGGGCAGATAGTGATACAACAAGGGAGAGTGTTTTCTAATTAAAAAAAAGAGATTTAGATTAGATGTTAGGAAGAAATTCTTTACTCAGAGGCACTGGCACAGGTTGCCCAGAGAAGCTGTGGATGCGCTGTTCCTGGAAATGTTCAAGGCCAGACTGGATGAGGCCCTCAGCAAACTGATCTAGTGGGTGGTATCCCTACCCATGGAAGCAGGGGTGGAATGAGATGATCTTGAAGGTGCACTGCAACACAAACCATTCTGTGATGCGATGAACATAGCAAGGGGTCAGATATTGGGTAGCGGGAGAAAGGAGGATGTCTTGGTTTGGATTTGGTTAGGCCGTAATTTCAAGTTTAACCACAGATGCGTTTTTTCTGCAATCAAATATGAAAAAGAGACCTTGCCTGCTCAAAGTATCTAACAAGCAGGGGATTATCCCTTGCATATTCTAATATAAGATTCTCTGATATTCATCATTTTATCAAAATACCTTTAAACAGTTGGGATTTTACAGAAGAGGTTTAGAAACAGAACTCATGTCTGTCTGTCTCAAGCACAAGGCATCCCCCACGACAGGCCTTATTTATAACATGGTGTGATGGTTTTGCTTGGCCCAGTTTTTGCCAGTGAGTAGGGTGGGGTACAAAGATGGCTCCTGCACGTCCTGCGTAAAGATTCTGGAAATTTTCCACCATGTCCAGCAGAGCCAATCTCTGATGGCTCTGAAGATGATGGACATGCTGCTGGCCAAACCTGGGCCAATTAAAGATGTTAGTTATGCCTCTGTGAAAACATATTTAAGAAGAAATCAAAACAATGTGAGCACACACTTCTTTTTAGCCAGAGGAGAAGGAGGAGGCAAAATATGAGGGAAACAACATGGAGGCACCAAGGTCAGTGGAGAAGGTTGGGGAGGAGGTGGTCCAGGCACAGGAGCTGAAAACCCTCTGCTGGCTGTGGTGAAGACCATGGGGGGAGCAGGTGGTCCATGCAGCCCATGGGGTCCAGGGGATGCAGAGAACCCCCCACAGCCTGTGGGGAGGTGCCCATGCCAGAGGAGCAGGTGGATGCCTGCAGGAAGGCATGATCCAGTGGGAGTCCCAGTAAGACTGAAAGTTGCAAAGGCCTTGCAGGAGAGAAAAGGGCCTTGCTCCCAGGATGGAAACAGCCTGGCCTCAGTTCGGCCTCAGCTTGGAAGTCTGCAACTTATGGACAAGAACTCGTGTTTGCAGCAAAAATTCGGGTGGGTGTTGCTGCTCGTGAGATTGGACCCACACCAAAGAAGTTCACAGAGGACTGTCTCTCGTGGGAGGGACCCCATGGCTAAGTAGAGGACTCCCCTCCCTGATGGACTGACCCTGCCCCCACCCCAGAGCTGTTGGTTAGAAGGAAGGAGGGAGGGGGTGAGCTGAGAAATGGTCTTAATAGGGAGGGGGTTGAGTAGAGAAACAGTATTTGTAGCAGAAAAATTGTGGTGATGGACTGACTAAGAAAAACCACATACCTTGCCCCTACCCCAGAATTGCTGGTTGGATGGAGGGAGGGGGGTGAGTGAAGAAATGGTGTCTTAAGAGCTTATTTTTACCTCTGACTTATCCTCCAACTCTGTTACGCTAATAAATCACTTGACAACTTTAAGTTTCCCGCCTGCTCCTTGCCCTCTCCCGTGTGTCCTATCAGTAATTTATCTCAACTCATGAGTCCAGTGTTTTGTGTTAGTTTTTTCCCTCTCCTCTGCATAGCTGCAGCAGGAGAATGCATAGAGAGCAGACATTGTAGGTGCCTGGCATTTAGCCAGGTCAAACCTTGACACATGGAAACAGGGCTGACTTATCCAGAAGCAATGACAAGTATAAGCCCTCATATTAAAGACAGATATCTATCCATACTGGCTAAAACCCCAGACAGTTCCAGAAGACTCCCTACAGATTCCCTTTGTACTCACTTAAACCCTAGGCCACACTGTAAATTATCTGCTCATCAGGTAAGTTCTCAAATGCTTTTGAAAATCTGACTGTTTAAGTTGCCACAGGCTCCTCAAGTGTTACCTTAGACAATTACTAATAAGTCATTAACAGTGCTACTTCAGAAAGAACTGGTGAAGATCTAAGATTTCTTTTAATTATTTTATCCCTAGGATGTTTATTTTAGAAATTAGCTTTTTCTACCCAACAATAATTAAGCTTAAATGAACATAAGGAACCTTGAGATGCCAGAGAATACAAGAGCTCCAAAGTACAGTAAAATTTAGTTTTCCCTAAGAGCCTGCAGTACCTACCTTAATTTTTCAGTTCAGTCTAAGCTTAAGGGGTTAGGCTTCCTCTACCAAACTGGGAGCAGAGCTGCACTTCAGTTATGCTCCTCATCTCTGCTTGTTTAGGGAACTCCACTGCATCCTGCAATACAATTTAACTTTGGCTGCCTGTGTCTTTGTCATCCTTGCATTGACTGCAACATTCCTGGTTTCTGAAATCTAAAAAAAAAAACAGCCAAGCTTTGCAACAGCATGGAAAAATACTCCATGAAACCACCAAATTCCCAACTCCACTGTGGACTTGCCATTGTGGGAGAAAACTCATAACTTGTTTGGACCAGCCTCTGAGCAATCCATTCAAAGACTGCCCTGTTTTAAACTTAACTGTTTGGACCTCCAGAGGTCTCTTCCAACCCAGATTTCTCTACGTGTTTAAGGGGCATCAGTTTTAAGCAGCATCAGCTGCCACGAAAGTATCAAAACTATTCTTCCCTTCTTAATCCCATTGGATATAGAACACTGTCGAAGTCTCAATATTTGTCTTCATAATAGTGAGTGGGGATTTTACTGTCATGGGGGAGGCTAAAACTTGCTGGGCACAGTAATAGTCAAGTTAAACACGACAGCTTAGAAAGAAAATCCCTAATATCTAATGGAGAAGCAAAAGTACTTGAAATAAATCCTCCAATTGTGTTTAGAGGCTGCAGATCCTCAGTTTCCATGACTCAGCTGTATTTCTGGACTAACAATCTTGTTATAGTAGAATAAACTATTTTCTTCTTTCATCTTGCTGCACATTTCATACTTTACAATGCACTCTAGGAACAGAATATGTGCTGCTGAACTGCCATATGGTATCCTGCAAACACAAGATATAAACTTGAATAAAGACAAAGCCAAAAGAAAACTGTCAAATTACACTTTATTTGTATTGACAAGATAGGCAAAAGAAAGACTTTGTGTTCAGAGATACAAATCCATTATTTGCTGACAAAATGCTGATATACCCACACTGGGTATTTCCACTTTCAAGGTGATACTGAGGGGATCTTTACCAAGCAATTCTTTTATACTTGGATAAGGAAAATCAGTGCCCGTGAAAAGAGTTTTATATGAAAATTTGTTGCCTGCTTGTGACTCAAATTTTACTGTTAAGTTCATGATTGGCAGCAAATAATTACACTTGGCCTCCAAGTAAAACATATGTAAAACTGTAAGATCATTAAATAATAAGCATTAGCAGCATACCCAAAATACTTCTTGTACAAAGAACATTGCACTTGAACATACACAAGCATTTACCCTTATTTACACATTAGAATTTGTATAGAACAGCAAGACTGATATATACAGAAAAATAGTGGAAACCTTAACAGCCCCAGACGACAGAATATCTAGTGTTGACTCCTTAATTTTTCCATACAGTTTCCCAGGATGTCTCATGATTTTTTTTCCCTATATACTATTGCATAAAAAATAGACTGTACAAGAAATTCAGTCCCCAGTTAACACTTTAGAGTATTTCTATGTACTGTTACCTATTCACTGCACCAGGGAGCAAGGGAGTCCAGGTCAGCTCCTCATTAATACAAAGAGAACTTGACAGGTGCTATCTACTGAAACACAGTGCTTTACGTTATAACACACACTGAAATCACTTGGCTGTGCAGTAACTACCCAGTGAGTTCCAAAGGCAATTCCCTACCACATAGGATCTCCCACTGTCTTGCAAGCAATGAAATTAATTTCTCCCTGCTTTCAGCACTTGGGATAAAAATGTACCATTGGACCTCTCTGCTCCTGCTGCCCTCTTGTCTAGAATTTCCCTTTGTGACACTATCAGATTCTCCAAAGTGATCCAGTGTTAAATTCTGCATCAGATCCTGATTCTGAACATCATCAAACACAAATGTAAGGGCCTGTGGATATGTCTGATATCCCATGAGTACTCTATCTAAATCCCGGATTCGTCTTCCATCTGTGAGCTGATACTTATCTCTCTTTGGTGGCTCCTTCGCAAATTCAGGTAGTGGGTAACTGATATAATCTTCATCAAAGAGGAACAAATCAGAGCTGGTCAGTATCAGTGTTTTAGGTTGAAGTGAGCTAGTGTTCTGAGCAGATCCTTCAACATGATTTACTTGAAATGCCAACACATACAGAAGGATGTTGAGTGATGGAAGATTGGTCAAACCATCCATCTTCTCTGCCACTAGAAAAGCAAGGTCCCCAATTTCCTCTTCATTTGGATAAATAAATTTTACTCTGCTAGAGTGAATCAGTTCATAATTCTCCATTTTTCCTGCAAGAAACATACATTATTTATATCTCTATTTAGTGCTATACAATACTTTCTTAATGTACTAGTATAAGCAACAACCTTTGGCAATTGGCTGCAGCTGGAAGAATGCAAGTTCATCATCTATTCATACATGATTTTGCTTATAAACAATATTGGAATAATTTTATTTGGATTGCAGGTCTCTACTGGAGTCCTTCTTGCACTACCGGCATACTTTTCTGCAAATTTCTAACCAGGGTGAACTCAAGAAGCCATCACTAACTTCACTTGTGCAAGACTGTTTACATTTAACAATTCTGTTCACATAAGGCACATCTAAGATCATTAAAGTCAGGCAGTTTGGTTTAAGTATCAAATAGGAAACGACTGATGCATAAATGTCCCTCAAAAGAGGTTTTAATCAGTACAGTTTAGATGAAGTCTTAAGTATGATGCCTAAATAACTCATGACATGTAGAAAAGACCACTCACCTGTGTTTTTACTCCCAAATTCAGAGTAGAAGTCCTTATCTACTGGTTCAGGTGAAGGAGTGCGTGCAAGCAGTGACAGGACTGCCATAAGCTGCTGTATAAAGGTGTGAGTGTTGTAACTGTCTCTTGTCAGGCAGGTGACAATGTGATCTGCAGAATGTCCTGAAGAGAATACAGAATATAATTCACTCACTAACTGTACTTGAAATTATCATTTCTTGAACCGACATGCAATTGTCATCAGAAAAGATTTTTTCAAGGATTATTTATCCTGGAAACATGCATCATTATTCAGAAACCTTCCAACTTCCTGAAAATAACAACAGAATCCTTACAAATCCCTCAAAAAATACATAATTCCTCTTCATTTTAAAATACAATGTATACTTATGAGTCAAACATTGCTCTAAGGATTCAAGAAAAAGAAGCAACAAAAAACACTCTTCTATCTCACTAATAAGCACAGGGACACATCTAAAAAAGACTAAAACAAAATAGAACTGGAAAAACTTAAAGCACAAGATGTACTCACCAGTAATTCGGAAGTATTGGTCAAACAGGCCAACATTTACTGACTGTAGGTCATTAAGTTTTAGCACAAAGCAGCAAGAGAGATGGAAAGAACTATTTTCACAATCTGAGTTTTCTTTGTTCCAAAAATCTGTTCAAGAAGTATATGTGATTAAAACATTAAAAGAAAAAAAATTTTCTGTCCATAAGCATAATTTTTGTATTAAAATCTTATCATTATCTCACACCTGAAGAAGGAAATTTAAAAAAAGCTGGATACAGTGGCTAATAATTGCTCAAGCAAAATACAAGTAAATCTTATTAGCAGCATTTCTTAAAACATCTGTTGCATACCAGATTTAAATCAGCAAATGCATTAATTACACACTTTAATTGAATACACACCATGAGGTTCATTACCTTTCCCTTTGCATTTTAGTTACGAAAGGGACTACGAAATGACATCAGAGAAAAACACGGATACAATGGCAGCTAAAAGGATCTGTCTGAGAAGCACACACGACTCAAGACATGACCCTGGTTTTTTGAACAAAAAACCTTAGGCAAATACTGACTCCTTCAACAAGGAGGTCTAAGTAAGAATACTGACCAAAACTGGTACTTAAACTGAAGACAAGCACACAGAGGGGGATTAAGTCAGTAACCTGATTAAAGGACCAAAAACTCTTTTACCTGACTGGTGCTCATTTGCATGAATAAAAGAATCATCCAACAGAAAGTAAACAGCTTTTGTTGAGAGAAGCACACAAGCCATCACTTCCATATTGGGAGTCTTGTAAAACAGAACTGAAGACCACATGAGATGTCTCAACTCTTCATTTTCCACCTAAAATGTACGTTTTATTTTGTAAAAACACTTTGATATTTCAAGATAGTTTCACTACCTTAAGAGGCAGCTTTAGACCATGAGAGAAACAACTTCAAAATCTTAAGCATCTGAACACGCTCCAGTCAAAGAGAAGTAGTTCACCCCAAGGCTGCTAAATGAGGCCCCAAGGGCAGCCACTGAAAATATCTTGTGTTTATATAAGAAAACTATTTTTCTGTTATGAGCTAATTATTCCTTGTTTTCTGACAAAAACTAGAAAAAAACAGAAAAACATCTCATTTATAAGAAAGACATTTTAGAATAGACACTGCAGACAAAACTTTAATCAACAGCTGAGCAGTGGCCTCCCAAGCCTCAACAAGTCCACTGAGCCTTCAGCTGCACCTGAGGGTTGGATTCAAAGACCCTGGAGAGAGGGCAGAAGCACAGCTTGGCACTATAGCTGCTGTTCCAACTATGTCTCTTCCCACCTTCTAACTTGATGGGCTTACTGTGAACCCTTAAATGAGTCACCTGCTTTTTTTATCAGCTTCTCCTGATATAAAAAGAGAAATACAGCTTGTAACTGTGCTTACTTAAAACATTTGGAAGGGAGGTAAAGGAATAAAAAAATTATCTATTTCTCAAGCTTTTCAATTGACATTTGTACTCAAATCACAATGACTTATCACTCAAAAAGCCACATCATAAATTTTAGGTAATATTTGTACTTTTCAATTTGATGTTCCCCAGATAGACTTTCATCTTTTTCAGAAATTAGGTTTATCTGCTCATGTTTCTGGAGTACCAACAGCCATGCATGTGTTGTAGTCATGCACAATATTACAAAAATGAGTCAGAGCACCTATGTATTGATTTAGCTAAGAACCATCATAAAATGATTTCACTCTTGTTATTTTCTTTCCTTTTGTCACTTTAAAGAAAAAAGTGGAACATTCTTGGAGCAATCATATCTTCAAAACATACATTAATGTACTCTCCTGTTCTGCACCACAGATCCTGAAGGCAAAACGTGCCTTGCAGGATCCCAACTGCTGTAGCAGGGAATCCAAAATGGAATAACAAACAGATTTTTGATTGAAATGCTTCCAGGTTTCCCAGAGTCTAACTCTTGTGGCTGAGTTTGATCAGCAAAGTTTTTATAGATACTGTATAATACAGAGAGGTCAGGAGGCATGTTTTGTACGTTTGGGGTGGACATAATACCTCCGCAATGTTGCTATGGAAAAATTCAACCAAGGCTCTTCCCTTCAGCCCAGCCACGTACTGCAGTGACACAGAAACATGAAGGTGAACAGGAATCTGGTTGTCTTCTGTTATCTTCTGCATGAGAAACTCAGATGGGTATAAGGATGACAGTGTCAAATGAGGCTTGCAAAAACTAGAAAAGATCCAGAACACACATAATCAAAACGTGAGGATCTACACAGCTTTTCCCTTACAAGAATACTTATATTTCATTCAAAAATTAAAACCAGGTAACTTCCATTTTTGGTAGTTTAATAATTTAATGTCTTGAGCATAGCTGTCAACCTGTCATGACCTCAGCCTGCAGGCACTTGAAATAGGAAGTTTCCTTCCAACAGAAATTATATGTTGCAGCAACAAAACAAATAAAAAAAGGTAGACTGCTACAGCCCAGGATAACCATTCACACTTACTACAGACTAGCACAATGCAGAAGTATTTCATCAATACTACAGTCCAAACCCAATCACAATGACAGCAGCAAACACAGGGGTTAGGCCACACCAAGCACCGTGCAAGACACCTTTTACAGGAATCATTACCTGGCTGCCTGACCTTGTCTGTTTGCCTCCACAACATGATTTCTTACAGCATCCAATTTGCTTGAAGCTTTGAAAATAATAATAGTCTTAACATCCTGCAGGAGTGTCCTTAAAAGACTGTAGATTCTTAGGAAGTGGAATTTCTCATGAGGTAGAACAAACACTGCCGTAACAAATCTGTATCCAACGAGCAACTCCAGCACATGTCCATCCAAAAATGAACCCTTCTGCTGGGTGGCACCGTGAGCTGGATGCAACACGAGTGATGCTAATGGAATTCTATTCAGCTTAAACACACTTCCCAACTCTTCTGTGCCTACCCATTTACCTGGCAGTAAACTGAAATCCACCTTTACTATATACAAATGCTGGGGTGTCAGAAATATCCAACATGGATGGACCACACAGGGACTCTGGTCAGAAGATTTATACACTGAAGAATAAAGTGCAGAACACAAAACATTCTTTAACCATTCCTTGTTATTGCCAGCTGACTCTGGTTGATGCAAGACTTCCTGAACATTGGATTTATTCCCATAAACAAGATACGTTGGGAAACAACCTTTTATTTCAACATCTTCTGCTGAAATACAATTCAATTCCATAAGCTGACAGAGAAATTCTTGGAGATTTGCTTTTCTACAATACCACGTGGAGCTTGGTAACACTGATGTGTAGTGTTGAGAGCAACACGTCTGTAAACAGGAATAAAAGTCTTGAAGATTCTGTGAGTCTGAAACAATAAACAAGCAGTGATCACTGTTTTTCAGCTTCAGAGTTAAACAGATTTCTGGCAGGAGAAAGCCAAATTCTATTAGATCAGTGTATGGAAAACACAGTGTTAATTTCAAGGCAGAAGGGATGTGCTGGCAATTTCCTCTCAATTCCTGAGGAGGAATCTCAAACACAGCTAGCATCTCATCGGTCAAAACCAAACAGGAAGCAAACTGTCTGAGTCCTTTATGAATGTGAATAGAAAAACTCCAGAGAATTTTGACTATGTCAACACTCTCCATTGCTATGTTGTCAGATGACTGAGTATCCGAAGTAGTGCTGAACTCAAAAGTCTGATCTCCTTCATGAAGTCCCATTTCAAAATACCCATCTTCTTTGTCTGTGGTCATGGAATTAGCCAGAGGGCTTTCTTTATTCTCTGTGAGGGACGGGGCAGATTTCTGCACAGCCTGCACTATTGAGGCAGAAAGGTGCTGGATAAAGTCTTGGTTGGTGGCAGTGTAGGACATACAATTAAAAGGCAAGATGATGGTGTTACAGGGGTCAAGCACTGCACAGTGTTCTTCCTCTGAACTCTCCAAACTTCAAAAGAGAGAAGAAGTCATAATAAGTAAAAACCTGAGTTTAAAAACAGTGACATTTACTTAACAGTTACCTACAAGTCATGCTCCTGCTTCTCGGAACTTTGGTATTTGCTTTTGTTAATACAGTTAAATCAGTGTAATTTTGTAAAACATCTTTGTACTGCACAGCCATTGATTTTAAAGGCTGGTAGTGTGTAATTCTATACAAAGTAAAAACTAAAATGGTTAACTCATCTTTCCCTTCCCATCCGCAGCAGGCACACCCTTATGAGCTAAAGGACTAGACAGCACAGCTATTACTGGTTTTGAAACCACCAACTGCATTCCAGAGTTCAAAGGTTAAAAACACTATACACATCATACTTTGGTTCAAAATAACAGAGGCAGAACACAATGAAAGAGACTGTTTTGCCTTAAAGGCTGGGTTTAAGAAAACAGTACCCACTGTTATTATCCAAAAGCTAACAAGGATTTAAACCAGAATTTATGTAGCTTACCCCACATGATGACCACCACCATACTCCTTGAGTGAATCCAATAAAGAAGCAGGTGCCTAAGGAGAAGAACGTAACATCAGAAAGCTGTAAGCTACTTAAGAGTTCAGCATACACGAGAAGCAAAGTTAATGCTGGCTCATGCTTTTTAAAGCTGGCCACGTCCTGCTGTACTCATGGGCAGCTGAACAGCCATCTTTTGAGGACCCACAAACACTGTTTGCCTTAGGTTGGGCTTTCAATTAAGGCAGAAGAAGAATGAGCTCTGCTGCTGACCTGAGAACAGATCCAACCTGTGACTCAGGCATTTCAGCACTCTACAAACTTTTACTGAATTAGTGTAACATGAAGCAAAAAAGTAAAGGAACCTGACAAAGACCAACTACAGTGGTAGCAAAGGAAGAGGCATCCCCAGGTCTTGCTGCCTTATTCCTTGAAGCCACTCATATGAAGAGTGCTTCCAATACCACAAATGAAATCACAAAACAGAAGTTATCAGACAGGAGAAGATTGAAGAAGACAAATTAAGGCCATTGCCTATTGACAGGAAAAGAGTCTTCCACTCTATCAGCAAGAGAATCACCTTTCAGAAACTGATATTGTAACATGATAAGACAATTCTTACACTCAGTATCTAAGCGGCTATTAAATGATATGATTTAGCACTGGGTAAAATCTCAAAGCCATAGTGGCAACAGTTCTCTGTAACTCTGGTAAACTTAGGTTTTGCATTTTACTTATAAGCTGGACCAAACCCCCTTGACTCAAATTTGGGGCTGCCTCCTTTTCCATTAAAATAGCTCTGAGAATCAAAAAAACCCCTTTGCTATGGATTACTATGATACTCTCAGTTTAACACCAGAAATAAATGCAAAAGGTTTTTAAAATACCATAATATAAACAGAAGTGTGGCCATTACCTGAATTTTACATCTGGAGTCTGGTATTTCAAAGCATCTCTGGGGAACTGTATGGTCTGTAGGAGTCGAACCACTGGATTGCAAAAAACTGCTGGCTAGGACTGTTTCTTCACAAATTATTTCTAGAACAAATATAAACAGCTCTTTAAATCACTCAAGTAAAACAAATATAAATATCTAACAGTATCCGCCAATCAAGTGGAATTAAAACTGTATAATCAAGATCTAATAATAAATCATTAAAGCTAGAGGATATCTTCACACAATAGCTAGGACAAAAAAGGAAGCAGAATTTTAGTTTAATTAAAGTAGTAACTAAAAGTTGCATTAAAGGCTGTTACAGCTTTTCTCAAACTAACGGTCAATTTGAATCTCAACATCTGGTGTAAGAAATCTTCACACAATTCAGTTTTAACAGAACTAGTTAGCTGCTAGGCTGGCAGAGTACTCTTCATGAACTTTGTAGCACGCTGGCAAGTTACTGCAGGCTTCAACTGAACAATATCTGTAACAGCTGTGTATTTCAACCAAACAGAGGCTCTGGTCTCTCGAATGCCACTTGAGATATTATCTCACCTTATCTGGAAACTCTTTCAAGGGTTCAAAGCTGAATCATCACTAAAAACTTATCATGAGTGAATACAAGCCAGCAATCTCAGGGACATTTGACTTCTTGCCAGTTTGATATTCACAGCATTGAACTGACACAACAGACCAAATCAATTTTCAGTATTGCTACTGTGCCAGCTAGCTCAAGTATTTAAATATGCAAATAAACAACAAAATTACAGTGTGGATATGTTTCTGGCTTGAGCATAAAACCTCCTGTATGTATTTTTCTGGATTGATGGTAAAGTTCAGCAGATTGCACCAAGACATCTCATGGTCAGAGGAAACACAAGAGGTATTTATTACTTGAACAAAATACTGTGTTAGCAAGAAGGAAACTCAAATTTACAGGAAAACCAGAGCACGACAACATTATTTTTGATTTTCTGTTTCCTATATAAATATTTTATCTTTTTCCATAAGCCATTTCCCAATGACATTTAGTATGAATAATATGATACGGAAACAGATGGTGTCCAGAAAATGCAGAGAAAACAATTCATAGAAATAGCATATCAGGAAATTAATTCCATTATTCATGACTTAAGGTCTAACAGTGAAACTAATTGCCTAGCATATTTCCATTTATTAAAAGACAGATTTCTCAGAAGCAGTTTTTTGAAAACAATTCTAAATAGGTAGATATGTACCAAATGATCAATTCCTATTGTTGAAGTTGTGAAATAGCCTGCACAGTCCTCATTTTCCCATTATTTATAAAAGTCTTCCCCATAATACTACTGAAGGAACCTTATGGAAAAGGACTACAGTAAATAAAACTTGAATCTTATGCCACTCTATAGAACTCTGAAGTCCTTCAGAAAGACCTGTTTTCTCCCAAGACTTGTTTGCTACTAAATATTTATTGTAGAAAAAAATCTATTGATAAATAACTTAAACAGTCCCAGTGGTTGCTGGCATGCATTTTTACAGCCAGTCCTGTATAAAACTGCAGGTTGTTATATAGTTACAGCACTGAGACAGTTTGTCAAGTGCTTAATACTTTAAAGCAAGCATTGACTTAATTTTGGAAAAACTGGCATTTTTTCTGCAGATGAAAAATTATCTAGAAGTGCTACAAAGGCAAAGTACAGAAACAGCAACTAAATCTGTATCAAGGTGTCTGTCCCTTAATTAAATGCTGTTCAGAACAATTTCATTTTTCTAGTGTGAACTAAGAAACTGCTGCTGATTTTGCAGAAGCCACAGCAATGGATTTTTTTCAAAGATCAAGCTTTTCAGGGATGTTTCTCTCCTTCATCCACCAATCCACTGATTTAACGGTAAGAGGAAGCTGTCCCACCCCAAGTAATTGAGAAGATAATTCCTGCTCTTTTAAATGCGTACAAAGTCTTCTCTCACTCTGAAAAGTGCAGTAGAATATGCAATCAGACAAAAGCCAAAACCGGAAAATATCTTTATGTCTTCTCAGCCACAAATGAATATTCATGTAAGTCAGTCCTATGGGCTAAAGAGGAAAGTTACGCCACTCTTCTAAGTTCCTAATGCAACAGGCACATTAATTTGAAACATACAGTAAAAATAACTTGAGGTGAGGTCAGCAGATACTGTAGAGCACAACAGATGTGCTGAAATCACAACCTCATCCAGAACGCTGATCCCACAAGTGTCTTTTATGCATCTCCTTTCTCTATCTTCCCTTGGGTGTGACAGAAATGCAGCTCTTGCAAAAACCACTAATGGAACATATGCTGCTTGAGCTGACGTTTTGCAGACCAAGAACAGGTAGAGAGCAGTTTTAAAATATGTCTATGTACGTCACAGTTTTCCATTAAGTCATGACTCTAAACCTGGAAATGGTATCTAGTCCTCTGCAGGATGACGCAGTAAAAAGTCCTGCACCCAAACTTTGACTCCAGGTAATTATCACTACTGGAAACAACAGGTCAGTTTTGCTGAGTCACATTGCATACAACTTTCACTTTCAAAGCCAATTCTACCAGGTCTTTGTGCTTATCTTTAAAGCCCTATATCCATGCACATAATATTCATGTATATCAATGCAGCTTAGAAAAGCAGAACCAAGAGGCTCAGCCCAGCAGCACGATACATACATGATTACCTTGGCTGGAGCTGACAGGACGAGGCAGAGAGGGAGAGGAAGGACGAACAGTAAGAGAAGAACAGTTTGATTTGGAGCTGGCAGCAGTGAGCCTGGAGTCCTCACTGATCTAATAAAGAAAGTATGCAGCAATTAAAGAAAAAACCTGAATACACAGGACACGTGAGATCCTGAACTAAAATAAGTCTACACAAGCTTTCTCAATTTTAGTAATAGGAAAGTTAGTGCCAGCTTTTTTTTTTTTTTGGGGGGGGGGTGCGATGGGTGGTCACCTCTAAGTTTCAATTGTCACACTAATTGGAATTCCAGTAAGAATTAATTTAGAGAAGTGATTCTGAACACTGACTAATCACCATATTGACAGAATTGGCAGTTTCACAAGTCAAAAGAATGAAAACAGGATTTCTACCTTGTAAGGACAGAACCTGTTCTGTCCCTAAGTTTATTTCCAAACCAACACTAACCAACTACACAGCACACAGCCAGGTATGAGAGAAGGCAAGGAGAATTCAGATTTCTGATTCTCTCCCACTGCTGAATACCCACAGGAAGTAAGTTTGGAGAGGTAACTCAGTACTCTGCAATGCAAGCAGTAAAATCACAGCTCTGGAACATTTGTATAAGATACAAAATATGGCTGTTAAGGTCGACTGCAAATTCATTGTGTAAACCATTACATAATTTTATCTTTTCTTCCCACTTCCTCTCTCCCAAGCCAGCCCAAAAAAGGAAGGTCTGATAATTACCAAAACTGCATTGAAAACTCAATAGGAAAAAGAGGCAACATTGAAAGTTCATACCACATTAAAGCACAAGGAAAGCAAAAAACTTTAATGCTAAGGAAAGCTTAGTGCATTCTGCTTACATCTAACTTGTAGAAGTAATTTTGAAAGCTTTGGTATGCAACACATTCTGCTTCTCCCACAGCACCAGGCTCACCTTTTTATCAGAGTTGCTCAGCTTGTATTTCACCTCCTTTGCTTTTTGAATAGCTTTTAGCACTTCCACTGTGTCTAGTTCCTTTTCTGTGGTAACAATGTTATCCAAACAAACCTAAAATAAGAGTTAAAACATCTAAAAGTTTTGAAAACTAGGCGTTCTGCAATTTTTATTAATGGAATAATCAAAAATTACCGTAGCTCAATGCAAACCATGTGCATCTTTGCAACCATCACACAAAAACAATTACCACATTAGACCTTGAGTTAATACCAATTTAGCCCAAACTCAGGAATGCTTGGTAAGTTTAACACCCTTCTAGCACAACAGTGCTCCAATATTAACACACTGTTACCCAATGAGGGTAAACTGACATTTAGATACAGGAGCACAGCTGAGTAACATTAATAAGGTTTCATTCTCTAAACACCACCTCCAATGCGCACTAAAAACTCTTCAGGTTTTTAGAATATTTGCACCACTTTCCTGATTGGGCTGAAAAGAGAATGAGAAGAGCAGCACTGGGGCTCACCTCTGAGGCCCTGTCTCCAAACTGAGCAAGCACTTTGGTCCGGTAATCAGGGATGATGCTCAGCGGATTGCTGGATAACACCACCTTTTCCAAGCATGGGAGGTTGCCGATATTTTTTACTTCATCAATCTGAAAGCATTTGAATAAAAGCATGAATACAGACTGGCAAAATGAAAATGAGCACACAGACTAAGCATTTCTTGCATAGATTACATATATACAGCAACCAGGAAAAATCACTACAGCCACTTTTACTTATTTGCAGTTTGATACACTAAAAAAAAGCTTGTGATCTAACACACAATTTGACGTCAAAAGTCAACAGTTACCTGTTCTATTTTGTTGTTGCTCAGATCCAAGTTGACTAATGAGTACAGTTTGTTAAGACCACACAGCCTTTCCAGCTGATTTCCTGCTAAATTCAGAGTTTTGATGTTTCCCAGTTTTGTGTGAACACCTTCTAGTGATGTAAGTTTGTTGTAGGATAAGTCCAGGTGAACGAGGTTGTACAGATGCTACAACAGCACAGAAAATTCATGTCATATACCAATTAAAATTGAACAACGTCAAAGATGCTATCTTATGACTGGCTCATTTTTTGTGCAACAGTATTTTCATGCTGGCCACTATGCAGCACAAAAAACATTATATGAAATTGTTTATTACAAAAGTTCAAGCTTGTAGAAATGGAATTTCCACCATTGTATTTGTACCAACAAACACATACAGCCGGCAGTGAATAAATTTAGTTAAGAACTAAATGTTGTATGCCAATACTGGCAAAGAAATTAAAATATTCAGGAGCAGGTAAAAAATGCACCATTAAAGAGACTTTGATGTTACAAAGAGGAAGTTATTTGGGCTTAAACTATTCTCCATAAAGAAGATGAATAATAAAATTCTGAAGCATGAAAATCTGTGTTCTAAGGTCTTGAGTAGCTGGGTAAAAAAATCACCTTCAAATGCATCACTTACCTGTAAATTTTCTACCAGAGACACCCCATTGTGACTCAAATCCAGGAACTCAATCTTTGGAATTAATTTCTAGAAGGGAAAAAAACCCCAAACATGTTAAATGCACTTTAAGTCAGGCCATACTTCCTTCAATATCTGCAGACTAACAAAAGCAGAGGAAAGGTGTTATCCAATGCAGTCTCTCTTCCCAGCTTTTGGCCTTAAAAAAAACATTTTGTGTGACCTGGTGCAACAAAGGGCTGACTCCTGCTCTTAAGAAAACCAAATTACTCTGAGGGGCATCGTTAAGTTTTAACCTGAAACCTGGTTTCTTACTGAAGACAAATGATTTATCCTAGGTTATCCCCACTAACTACAGTTCAAACTCATTAATGGTGCTTTGGTCTTACCAAACAGATATACCAGATTTATATTACACAGAAACCTGGATAAAGACAGTAGTATCAAAACCCAGAATAAGTTGAGTGATTTGTTTCCACGCTCCAATTACACCAGCCAAAAACTACAAGGTCACAAAAACCTGTTGAAAGGGCACTTTAACTCAGAAAGCCTTTAACTTTTGGAGGACTCAAACCTTGAACTTGATGCTGAACTCTGACATCAATATTTTGGTTTTTTGCTTGCTCTGACATCAATGCTTTATTTTGGTTGTAATCATAGCATTGATTTGCCTTATAGTTAAGACCTGGACACAGACCTGAAGCATCTAAAATCTACATCACAAAAAATCACCAACAAGGTAATTATGCTCCAAATCTATGTCTGGTTGAGCTATACATGTAAGGGTTTCCTGCTTCACAAGAGTAGCTCAAGTAAAAAACTATGTTCATATTTTACCATGTCCTTGTGATAAATGCTATTTTTTTTCTTAATAACTAACTTGCAAAACAAAATTCTAAAGTATTGGCAAAATACTTCTAATTTTGTTTTCATGCTCTTCATACTGTTTTGATGTCAAGAAAACTGCCAGCAAATCATAGGTTTTTAAATATGCAGGAAGCCTCAGCCTTGATAACAACTCCAAAGCTGAGCCCATGAGGTCTTTTTTCTTTAAAAAAAAAAAAAAAAAAAAATTACTAAGTGGCCTTAGGCAAACAGTAAAACCATGTTTCAAAAAGTCAGTATTCTTCAAAATGCTGCCTACAGAACACAAAATGACCAAACTGTTATCCTTTAGCAAAGGAAATAATGTTCTATAAGAACAAATCTCCTCATCATTAACTTGGGTAGTTAACCAAAACAAAGTGCAACTGAAAATTCTTCAGAAGAAGCAACAGAGCAAATGCAAAATCCCTGCTGTGTATGATGTGGCACAGGTAACTCACATTTTTTTCCACAAATGAGAAATATTTCTTACCACTGAATCATCAATTTCAGAGATGCTATTGTGACTCATATCCAAAGTTGTTAAAGTTCTCCAGGTTGGGATAATTGCTGTCACTGGACAACTTGAATTGTCCAGTGCATCCTCTGGCTCCCACTGATCAAATTCAGAGGCCTCAGGCACCAGGATTTCCTATTTAACAGAAGCACACCAATACCAGGCTTACATCTTCAGGGAAAGCTAACGGTTTTGGAAACTATCCAAACAATCTCACGTAAGCAAGCATCAGTCTCCCTGTGAAGGGAAACATCCAAACACTTCCTTCACTTAAACTTGAGATTCTGTAAGTTCAGCAAATTCTTACAGTTCTATGATTTTAAAAATAGAACCTGCAATAGGCAGTTCAGGAAACTACACGGACTCCAAATGGATATTTCCACATCGTGCATGTTGGTTTTGCACGTGCTTTGAACACTCACCAAAAGCAGGAACTTGCTCTTACCTTCATTGATGTTGCTGAAAATCGAACACTCAGTGTAGCCAGAGCATGTTTTGATGAAGTCAGCCCTTTGATAAGCTTTCCCCCACAATGGCTGATCTATTTAAAAAAAAAATCCCATTACAAGTCAGAAATGTTAGGACAGACAAATGAGACATGAAAGAGGCAGCTAAAAGCTTCAATAGTAGCTTCTACAGCAATTTGCAAAGTAGTTACAGCACACCCTCAAAATCTCCTGAGATTACGAGGTCAGAAATACTGACACTTGGCAAAGCTACAGCAAGAAATTAGAGGCATAACTACAGAAAAGTGAAATTCAAACATATATTTGAACAAAGCTTCCCCATTGACTTTCCACCTGTCCCACCCATTCTTCAGGGTGAAACTACCCAGGTGATTTAACAGGTCACAGCAGTTTACTATTACCAAAAAGAGAGGTATCTCAAGCTATGACTGTACCTGCAAACACATTCATTTGGCTATCATATGTCCTTTTTATCATAAGAAAAAACCAATGCTTAGGAAGTGAAGATACTAATCTAACAATGTAACCCCATCAGTAAGCTAATTACACAGACTAAGTTTAAGATTACAAAGGCTCTTTTTCTGCAGCTCAGTTTGAAACACATTACTGAAAATCTGCTACAGCATTTGTCTAAGCCTGTCTTCTCTGCAGACAGTCACACATTGCACAACCGCAAGAGCTGGCACATTTACTGGTGTATCAGGGAAACCACACTGAACTGACAGAGCTCCTGATATTCTTGAAAAAATTCTTCCCAGATAATCACTGTTAATTTTTGGACAGTGTTTACTTTGGGATGAAAGTGTTCATCTACTGCCAGTCAATCCAAAACTTTCCATGAACATACCATCTCAAAAGTCTTCAAGTTCTAAAATCTTTTATCCCCACATTCATGCTCATGAGAAAGGGGAAAATTGAGGCAATTCTGCAATATCCTCTCTGCTGTGTTAGACTCCCAGTTTACAGCCCACTGTAGTCTCTTTCCCACATTAAAATGACAATAAATCACCGACTTCAGAAATACACTTCAATTCTTAACCAACAACTGTCTCATATCAATGAGACAATAGAATTCATGTACTAGAAAAGGTGCAGCATCCACCAAAAGCGGACAGAGTACAGACTGCGTGACAAATTTGGATATTCTCTCTCTGGAAAGACCTGAAATGGTCAAGAAAGTATTTTAAAAAATACTCATTCAAAACTGCTAGAAACCCTGGTATTCACTCTGAAAGCACGGCAATGAAAAAATTCTGCAAATTATCGAGCATCACTACACCCAAAAGTGCGCTTTCATAAGCAAATTTAGTGTCAGGACATTTTCACAAATATTAGATGTACCCTTTTTTCCAAATAAAAAGCACTTTGTAATAAGGGATCCTACTATAACCCACTTGTTAGATCTTCAAAGCAGTGGAAAGCAACTCAGGCTTAGGTTTTGTGTAAATACTGGAAATTGCTTGATTTTTTTAAATGCACGCAGTGCAAGCTCTTCTAGTACTTTAAATTTTGTGTCCCTGCTTCCCAAACTTGTGAAAAAGCATTATTTCACAAATAAAGCAGTCCTCCTAAACTCTGCATTCCCCAATTCTAGCAGCAAGTCAAAGCAGAGAATCACTGATTCTGAGATATATGCAGCAGGCCTGGCATTTACAGAGCACTTATGAATTGATGAGCAGTATTCTCAGTCCTACCTCTATTTGATGAAGTGATTTGAAAATAGACAGATCAAAAGGCAAGAGATGCTCCTGAATGTTACTGGTTCCAAAAGGTCCCCCTGTTCCAGTGACCTGGCATTTAAGACATTCAAGAACTGAGTTAGTGCACACAATCCAACATTTCAGTCTTACACAGGCAACGGCCAAAGGGCAGTAGATCTGAAAGACAGCCAAAGTCCCAACCAATTTTTCAAGTATGGAATGATTCATGACACTTGCAGATTAGCTCTTCAGGGAGACAAATACTAGCTGCTCCAGCTACGTGGACTGAACCCGAAGTGCCACCTTGTGCTTGCGTTCTGTAGCACATGGGGCATGCAAAAACCAACACCACAAGCAAGGCTGCCCAAGGCTTCACTCTCAGCTGACAAAGCCAGAGCTGCATTTGCTGAAAACAACTTCCTTGAAACTTGGGAGCCCTCCAAGTCAACACTGTCTTCAATTCCACCACAAGGCATGAAGCTGAAGGCATTGACAAGACAGGTTTGAAGAAAACATTACACTGATACAAATCAATAAAAACGCATCTGGCATTTCTATATGGTCACTGGATTCTGGCCTCAGAGCATGTCAGCACATGACACACAAAACACAAGAGGTTTTGTTTATGTTTGCAGTAAATTTAATTTTGGGAGAAAACGCTAAGGTTTTTCTCTGGTCTTATGTATCTTACAAGCTCTGAATGTACCCACTCACAAGCATTCAGAAGAGCTAGAAATTCAGCAGATGGTTGATTTTTCTAAACAATAAGCTCTTCTCCAGCCAGAATATCTGCCCTTCAGAAGATTCTATACAGACAGAGGATGACAAAGGCAACTGAAGAGCCACAGGAACATCAGTACAGCTGTGGTTTTGCTTCCCCTGATCCACCATTTGATTTCAGCTTTGAACAAATGAAGTTACAGTTAAAAGGCAGCTCCTCATGCAGTAAAGGGGCTAAAATGAGTTTCTGAGTCATAGCAAGCAGTGTTAAAAAATTAGTAAGGGAAAGTCTAATTCACTTATTTGGCAGAAAAGAAATTGGTTCCTGACAAAAATTATCTGTTCTGAGGCCATTTTACATTTACTCTGAAATAATATTTTAGCTAGAAATTCAGGACCACCTATGAAACTGAGGCTTTTTTTAGAGTTTTAACTTTCAGATGCAGACAGTGAGAAAGGGGGCAAGATTAATACAGGTGCACATGTGTATACATACACACTGTCCTACCTATAGTGCCTGCAATGAAAGCAAGGTTGAAGAGGTTAATATTTTTTTCTTTACACATTCCTACCGGCACCCAGTAAGATTCTGTGGCTGCATCTATATAGAGGGCACTGCTGAAAAGACCACATCACACAGCAAACACCTTGGCTAGAGAACAACATGTGTTGAAGGTTGGCAGCATAAACACCTATTTGACATTGACCTCACCTTTAGATACTTGAGTCTACAAGTGAAATCCAGAATATGCCCTAGATCTGTTTTGGCATCTCCATTAGCACAGGTAGGTTTACCCTGCAGCAGCTGCTGAGTGACAGCATACAACTGCAAGGGCCTGATGGTGAAGACTTCTCCAGCCATTAAGAGCTGCTCTCCTGAAAAACAGAGTAGCTTGGGATCAAACACAATTACACAAAAACAAATGGTACATGGAAAATGTAATAATACATGTTTGTCATTTATACTCTAAGCTGAAAACTGAGACAGCAAAATATTTTTTTTTTAACATCAGAATAATTCAGGTATTCAAGTGGGCACTCATCATACAGGCATGAAATTCCTAAGGCAATTAACAGCAAACTTCCCTCAGTCTGAACAGGACTGGAATCAAAGTTCATTTACATAATGTAAGAGTTATGAAACTTTTGCAGAGATATCTCTAAGTTTATTGCAGTTAGGATTTTTTCTATTCAGAAAACAGCATATGCCATCTAAAATACAGACCTTGGATCTTTTGCTATGCTGCCCAAAAGCAGAATTGTAGCAAATGTGTTTCTTGAAGAGTATGGGGATTTTCTGCACACTGATACCAAAGCAAATGCCCAGAACAAAAAATGCCTTATCTAATTATAATTTTACAATCCAATTTAATTCTAGGAACAGTAAGAAGCAGCATACAAAAGCCCCTCTGAAGGCACCATAAGCTCAATGTGGCTACAGCAGCTGGAACACACACACATACATGGAATGAATATCTTTCCTTTCAGGGACACCAGTTTGACTTCATGGACAAGAAGGCATCAGCTTTTGTGATAAGCAGAGTTCTCAGAAATGCTCTGAAGAATAAAATTCCCTTCAGCTTCAGTGGGAGCAAGTCCAAGAGTTCAGCTGCACATACATTACTGGAAGGTTACACTAATACAGAGCAGTCAGTGATACATCAATGATTCTCCTATCAGTGAGACTGCAGGCACTACAAAGCCAACAAAGATTTCTTCACAAGCTTCCTTAAGATATTCCAAAATTTGCTGAATGGACTCTCTGAGGTAGCTTCACCTAAAGCTAACTTTCTGCCAGAACAATCTGAAATGGCATGTTGAAACATGCTTCACCTATCATGCCTAACATACCTCAGCCAATTGGAATTATACAGTAGCATCCTGCATGTCCTTCAAAACAAGAATAGCAGGGATTAATCCTTTCACATGCCTCCTGCTGTTAATGGAGCAGCTGGAGCTGTCGTAGCTACAGTAAGAGCATTTCATTTTCATCTGCTGGCCTCAGAAAAGCACACCCTTAAATTAACTGACCAGAAGGTGACCTGTTTGCTGAATTCTGGAGAACAATATTTAGATATGTAAAGTGATCTCTTGCATTTAATACATAGACTATAAGGACTCACTGATAAAAACCAAGCTCCCTTACACATTACACTAAAACAAAAGCATTGAGACAGAAAGCTTAGCAAAAGCTCCTGATCACTACTGCCATGTCCTGTCCCTTAAGGACACAGACAAGTAGGCTCTTTACAAAACATAAATTCACCAATTTCTCTTGTTTCCAAAAGTAGCTGTAAGACTGTTACAGCTTCTCATAAAATGCAGTTTGAATTAAAGCACAAGCAGCAAGAAAAAGACAAAAAGAAAGAGGCAGGAGAAAAAGTATCACAGTAAAAATACCATAGGTAAAATACCACAGGTATGCGAATGCATGCACACAGAGGAAAGCATTCCTGGATAAACACTGCAAGTTCCTTACCTTTGTGAAAGAGCTCTTCAGCCAATGCAGCAGTGATCCCATTGATCTCCTGCAAACAATAAACCATTGCAATCAAGTGTTATTTACATACTTATAGTTCCAATTTTTTAATTTGTACCTTTAATGAAGTATCCTTTTTTAGCTGTGGTACTTTGCTTTTTTTTTTTAAACTGAAAACAAGGGTGACTGTGTCTCACAGATTTCTTTGTAATTTGAAAATGCTTCATAAAAACTACTTGAAATTATTTTATTTCATATGATTTTAATTTCCAAGATGAAAGACAGTGAACTACCCTTAAATAATCCCATCCTACACATCTTAGAAAAGGGCAGCAGCAACTAGAGCAACTGTTACTAGCCATCATTAGCCCAACTTGAAAGACAGCTCTGTTTTGAAGAAAATACTACAAGTATCACATTCTTCAAATTTTAACATTAAGGCGATTCTAACGTACCAAGAACTCAACATTTCCTCAGAATATCACTAACACACAGAAAGCTTTAGATTAACAGGTCTACAGAAAAAAAAAAATATAAAAAGTAAGTAGTCTTCCGGACTTCAACTCTACTACGCTTGCTACAAAGTAATGCAAACCCCCACTTTTTTCATTATCCCTCTTCCCCCTCCTGGACCCACCCAGGTGCTCAACCTCCACTCCTGGCACTGACAGCTCCACGATGAAAGGCTGAAAACTCTCAATGCAGGGATTTGTACTTCCTAAATCTGCAGGTGCACTAAGATCAGTACAAGTACTTCCCACTTGGGCACACCTCTCACCACAAAAAGCAAATGCTCTGTGCAAGTCCAGAAATACTTCTGAGCATTTCCAACAGCTCCCTTTCAAAGGCCCACAGAAAGAACAAAATAAAACTATTTGTGGGGGTGAAGGTTCTCCTAGACAAACATCTCATTTTAAGGTAGCTGCAAAGTATAAACAGATATTATGGATCATCACAACATGAATATTTCATGAGTTTACTTTGCTGACGAATAACCTCATGATTCATAACAAGGGAATACATCCACAGGACATCTGCAGCAGACAGCTCCACTCATTTGATGAGGCAAGGATTTTAGAACAGCACATTCTTAGTGTAACTGAAACCCCACTCACTGAGGACGAACAAAGCCTCCACACCATAGTTTTGAGAACAACAAGCTCAAAGCTGTATTCTAAACAAAACTAAACAATTCTGGTTCTCATTTGAATAAGCCAATTACACTCATCTGGCAAGCACAGACTTAATTGAAAACTCTACTCTGTATCCTTTTTGTCATCTGGGACACAGAGCCAAAATTTTTTCTACATTTATAATTGGAACAAGATTATGACTTAGACTGTTCAGTGACTGGCAGGCAAAAAAAGGAATTCTATTCCTCTGTCAGATCTACAAGAGACTTCTGTCTTAGCTGTAACTATTTAAATGTATCACACCCACAGAAGTCCATTGTTTGCAGGTGTCCCTGAACAGCAGTTTGTGGGTACTCAACGCTTTTCCTGCAAAACCTTCTATCTGTAAGTTAACAAACCAAATCTCCTAAGTTGACAAAGACCATGCAACAAAATAAGCATCTCTGTACCACTGCAGAAATTCTTTTCAATGTCAAAGTAACAATAAAGTTCTACACTGCTGTCACATGCAGCAACTCCTCTTTGCTAGGCTGTACCTGAGAAAAACTAAAGGCTTCAAACTGAGTTTAAAGGCTTCAAACTGAGTTTAATGTAGCTATAGTTGGTATTTCTACTCCACTTAGTTCAATTAACCTGAAAATAAAATCAAATAATCCTTACTGGAAATACTACAAACAAGAATAGACAACAAATATTGTAGCCTTCCTACATAAATCAATGAGGCAGTATCATGGATTATAACGGCTCCAGTATGTACACGGGCTGTCTGATATTGAAGATATTTTAAAAGACCAAAGTTCTGCAGAAAGGTCATTTTTCCAGTAGAATTGCTGTGGTAAATATTTTGCTTTTCTGCTGAATAATTAACACTCTTTTGTAAATATTTAAAAGTATTCTAAAGATCCAAGCAAAAAACAACTTTACAACTAAGTCAGACCCTCCTACAGCAAAGAAATGCAGATCAAGCAACATCTTTGCTCTTAATATCCAAGAGCAGTACAGAAACCGATGAGCATTCAAACTCAAATACTGCTAGCTCTTTGGAAAAGCAAAAAATAATGAACATCGTAACATGAAGAAAAAACAGTCTTTCTGAAAAGTAAGTCAGGGGCTAGGAAGAACTTCTGCCTGAATAAAAACCATCTGGAAGTTACAACACTGAAACTTTAATAAAACAAATATAATTTACAAGACAGAGCAACTACAGAAAAGAAAAATTATGCAGCTTACTGGTGATCAGGAATTTTACTCCATCTGAAGAAAATTCTCCCTACATCGTCACATTTTTAAAATAAATTTAAAACCTCTAATCCATTTTAGAGATCTTGATAGTGACAAACCTTTGCTTCTTTCTCAAATCTGCAGGGCAATAGCAACACTGTGGAATAAACCTTCTACTGTTTATATCTAAGTCAAACACTGAAGTCACACCAGGATAATTATAATAATGTAACATAACTAAAACAGGTTTTCCTTTGTTGCTAAAACTTAATTAACATCTAATGGATCACATGTGACTAATTTGTGAAGCCTTCCTATGAAACCATGAAGGGCCTTCTCAAAACATCCCACCGCAAAGCAGTTACTGCCCCCTCTTTCCATTCAGTTCTCCAGGGCATGTCCCTCTTTATAACATTCATTCTCCCCTTACAACATGATGCCATATTGCAAAAAGAGCCTAATTATACACAAGAGATAAATAAATTGCAACCTGCACATGAACTCAAGTAATTGCTTCTTGCTTCAAGTATCCTTTACCGTAACATTCTGTCTGCTGAAGCTATTTCTCCAAAGACCACTCCATCATTGTGCTTCCACAGAGAAGCATCATTTTTCTTCATCTGGCCTACTGGAAACTGTTTCAGTGTGAACCACAGCTCCAACCATTAGCCACTAAGTAGGGAGGTGTGGATCAATTATGCAATGCTTATTTAAGAGCCAGCATTATCGACTTCAGCCAAACAACCATTTCAGCTTCACATTTATTTACAGCTTCCAACTCTCCTGCCAGCACTTATTTGCTCCTCTTAGAGTCCCTGTCCACACTACTTCCCAGCATGGTGTCTACTGCAATAAAATGTGGCGTCAAAAATCTTTAAAATATGCTTTGTTTGTTATATTGTATAAAATGATGAAAGAGAACCATTTCAGAGAATTCATGAAGATTCCACAGAATACTCTCCAAGTCTGAGAACTAGGGAAAGACACTCAGTTCAGACACTAAAAACATAACTCACATATAAATGAAAGTGTAGGAAGTGTGACAAAACTTTCGGCGCAGTAACAGGGAACTTGAGCAGCAGAGTTTGCAGGTAGATCTCCAGTTCCTTTTGTCTTTTCTCCACCAGGCTTTTGGAATTTTTGCCAATGATCTTTTTTGGAGGTAACAGATTTTTATCTATTTTCTTTTCTGAAACAAGCTGAAAGACAAAAGAACAGAGTTAACACCTGACACACCATCTGAACATGCACAAAAGATGTTCCATGCAATGGAACACATTAAAGGCATGTTGCTTGATCCTGGGAAGATCCAAAAATAAAATTACTTTAATAAATATAGCTACTGCCTTCAAAGTATTAGGTATTTTCAGAAAGAACATTTTGTCATGGAATGATCTGAGTTTAATAACAGTGACTATTCAAAGAATCACTTACAGTACCAGGGCAGAATGTAACTAAAGCAATAAAACAACAAAATAATCAGTGTCTTTCTGAGAAAGCAGAACACTCTTAAATAAAGTACGCTCGTCCTCATTTTCATTTGTTTTTTATCAGCACTGGTAGGTGCTGATAAAAACATGTTACTTTAAGGACACTTTTATCATCCACCCTGGTGAGACTTTGGTCACCAAATCAGCTGATCATAGACATCCTTCTTAGCAAAAAGTTCAGTGACCCCAGCCTGAAGTCCCCTCTCTGACACAGCTTCCACCCAACACTAAAGTTCTCCAGGTCAACCACCCCCAGTTCAAGGGGGAATGTAACAGGGGCAAGTAATAACATTCTCACAAAAAGGACTTAGTCTACAGTTCAGATGGTATCCAGGCAAATATTCTCTCTCTATTGAAGAAAGAAATTTTGTAAGACGTCCTGTAAAACAGAACCACAAGAACTATACAGTGTTTTGTAAGAGACCAAAGCCACAGTTTTAACATTCTTACCTTTTCATGCAGGTCATGGAAATCACTGTAACGATGTTTGACTGTCCACTGATGATTGCCAACACTGACCTGAATAATGTACACCTGAAAGGAAGAAAGTGAAGTAAGGGAACTGCAAAACATTTGCCTTAAAGAGAAGCTGACTGTGCGAGACCTGCTTGTTAATGGAGCACTGTAAGTTGGTTCTACATTCTGAAAGAATCAGAGCTAACAAAATGCTAACCCCAGCTCTGAGGTGACTTTGCTGATGTTGGATGCCTGATCTCATTCACAAAGCTGCTCCACACACAAGAACATGCAGATGCCTCAGTGTAAAGCAATGGCTTTCATTTTTGCAACCCAAAGGTTAATAACCAAGGGCTCCAAGCTACTTTTTTTTCTGAAAGTTTCTGCTAACTGAAGTCGGTATTCATAGCTACACACAAGCCTGAGACAGCAGCATCCCTTCTTCCATCTACCAAGTTCCACAATGGGCAGAGGAACTTGGCAAGTATCCTGCTGTCACTTCAGTTAAGCAGAAATCTGGAGCTTAACCCTTGAGAAACCTAGACAAATCCTTTGGTTGGGTGGATGCTATTTTTTTCCTTTTAGGGTAAAGCACACAAGACATCCTCCTGAAGAGTTACTGTGCCCAAAGAATCACTACAATTATCTAAAGCAACCCAACATTTTCTAACACAAAACTAAGTATTTTTAGCCATGCATGTACCAAACAAAGATTTTCATTCTAGGTGACTTTCTGGATTGAACAGTACTGGTTTTGCAGGAAACTCGGTCAACTTCTAGATATGGCAGAAACAAGCCATCCCAAAGAAATTTTAAAGGTACAAGATAAAACACAAGTAGAAAACAAACAAGGCTCTGCAAAACCAGTTCCACAGCTACTTCAATACAATAAATTAAATAAACCATATTATCCAACTATACTCCTTGGGGAAAACACCAACTTGTAATCAAATCTTGAAAGCATTTAATACAGTTGAGAACTTGCTTACTACCACAGATCACCCAGAGCTGACTCATAGCTGCTATGAGGATGATACACATCTAGTTGCTAAATCCACTTGAGAAAACAAAAAGCATCAACAGTTTCGATCTGTTACATAAAAGACAAGTTTTCACTTACTGCGAGTACAGAGCAGCACACTGTCACACATTAAATAGAATACCACCTGCATTTTAGAAGATGAACTATAGCTCATGCCAGTTTTATTTTTGTAAGCATCTGACACGGGCTTACTGAAGAAAACCCAAGTCCTACAGAGAACCAAACCAAGATGTCTGACTAGCACATGCAGTGAGCGACACGTCAGTGCTGGGATGAGCACTGAAAACAGAAGAATGCCCACACAGAATTATGGACTCAATTACAGCCTGTGCCTGCTTCCCTGTCATGTTGTGTTGGGAAACAGCAGATCAGGATTAATCACTGTGCCGGTGACAAACCAGAACAAGAATAACACCAGCATTCAAAAGCACCTCATAACCCCGAGGAAAGCAAGGAGAGACTCAAAGAAACTAAACTTAGAAGTAAAAAAGTACAACATTTATAAACCATGATAAAAATACCAGTTCTTTTGAAAAGCTGACTGTGGTAAACTATGGCACACATCTCAATGCAATGCACATTGAGTACACAAGGCATGAAACCCCAGCTCAGACACTGGAAACTCAGTAACTTCACAGCTGACCAGGTGAGGAAGGAAACCCTCCTCTCTGTATAAAACAGAGTAAATTTGTAATAAAGGTTTCATATCCTTATGCTGAAATGGCAAGCCACTTCTAGAAACACAGCACTTAGTGAAATGGACAGTATGGCTGGGAAACTACCTGTTAAAGTGAGTGTTTACATGCACTGATAAAATTCCTCAAATTAAGTCTATAAAAAGCCATAGCATTCCCCATTTAGAAGGCAGCCAGACCAGGAAATACATATTCACCCCGCAAGCAGCATCAGTATGCAGAGACAGTAACTGATTTCACATTAATCCACAAGCTACCATTATCTTGAAGAATAAATATGTATATGCAATATGCTGATGTGCTTGTTAAGACTGCTCTTAATATAGAAATAAATAATTTAAAGCAAAATCCCCTTAGATATCTCAGTGTTTTAGGAGCTTAAGTTCATCATCAACAAATTTTGAGTGCACTAATACGACAAGGCTGACAGCTTCAGTTAAGGTTCTCCAAGGGCTGCTTGTCATGCCAAGTGCTAAAGGAATACATGGATAAATAATGACATTCTCACACTGCACTTTCTTCCAGACATAAATAAATACACCATGTGAAATCCCCACCCATCCTTACACCACAATTCACACTTCTATTGAGGTAAAACACAAAAGCCTTTATAGTCACAGGATTTCCTCCTCCACCTGTCTCTACGAAACTTCTGCAGAAAAATTTTTGTCCATCTTTCTATAAATCAGTTCTTTTGTTTAAGTTCTACTCGTAAAGTGTTTGGCATATTTGCAGTGCTGTATATTTTCTTTATTTTCCAGCAAGTCACTACAAGTTCTTTGCAGTTAAGAGCCCACATCACCAAACAGCACCGCTTCATTTTCCCAAATACTGAAAGGTGAAAGACCTACTCAACATTTTTAAGCCAGCTGTGAAATGAACAGCAGTGATTCCAGAATGCTTTTTGTTCACCTCCTGTACACAGTACAAGAATCTGCCTGCCTCGCTTTACATGGAAAACTTGCATTTCTATGGTGTCTCTCATCCAACTGCACATGGTTCAGTGCTGTAAAAAAACCAAACAACCACCCAACACTTAAATGACAGAGCTCCCCACAGGAAGCCTGCGACACAGGTGTGACCACAGCCAGTAGGTCCTAAATTCCAGAGCAGTGATACAGCCACATCTCCTCCCTGCCTCATCAAGTAGTCAGACAGTTTACACCCATTCAAGGAAGCAACAGTATTTTCCTTAAATATCAAAGTTAGTATTTACGTTTAAAACAGCTGCAAAAGACAGGAAAAGCAGGAAGGTAATTTTAGGCCAAATAAATGCATAGCAGGAAGCAAACAAAGCACTGACAGCCTTGAGGGCTTCTACTCGAGGGCCAGTCTTCAGTCAGCATCAGCTGGACCAGCACACCCAGGAGAAACACCCCGTAGAAGTGCTCATACCTTACTACCTCAACAGAAAACACATCAATCAGTGCAGGATTTTTTCCTGCTGATTTACCCATACCTTGTCTTTCATGCTAAAAACTCCAAGAATCATGGTTTTGAAAGTATCTTCAATATTACACAGAAGTTGGGCCTCCCTGATATATTCTACAGGATCTAATATCACCACTGTCAAATGGATGTCATTATACTTCCCTTCTACTGAGACTGAGCTCTGAAATACAAAGTACAACAGGAAGCTCATATGCCTGAAGAAAAACAGCATTTTCAAAAACAAGGATGTAAATAGGATCACTGCCACCTGACCGCATGGTAACAGATTGCTACAGCTGTATTTCCTTTCTTACCTTTACCAAATTCCATTGACTTTTACACCATTTAACAACTTCTGTCCTGGTGAAGGTTTCTGTCATGTCATTAAGCACCACTCAACTAATGTGGAACACTGAACACATGCTATTTTTTTCCAAAAATTTTTCATCCTGTGATTAATTTCGTAAAACTACTGCTTTCATTTGAAGATCTATCCCCACATTTCTAATGGCTTGGGCCTGTCTCATAAAAGCTGAGTGCAGGCTTGGAGTCCTGCTAACAGCTTCAGGAGGTTTACACACACCAAGCTGAGTGCCACCATGCCTTCAAAAATGCAGCAAGAGAATCAAAGTAGGACCAAATACTGACAAATCTTGTCTTTTATACACTGCACTTTTAAAGCTCCCAAGAAAAATGCCATTAAAATAACATGGTATTTCCATAACCATTAAAGAAAGAAATCTTGCCTTGAAAAAAGAAGCTTCCTTTGGCTTAGCTGCAGCAGCTTAAAATGTTATTCTCAACTATCAGCTGATCAGATGAACACTACCTACAGAGTTACACACCTGAACTACAGCTCAATCTAGAACATTAATGGTATTACCAAAGTGGCTCTACCACAACACTTGTTTGCAGACTGAAGCAGCAAAGGAGCTGCTGTTTCACTTCCTGCACCATAACTTCCAGTGGGATAAGGGGGCAGATAACTGACATTTTCTCAATTGAATGCACCTGCTATTCTCATTCACTGGTATTGCACAATACTAATGGAGATTCTCAACACCAGCACCAACACTGATGAGTCTTGGTTCACACCTGAAATGGAAGTTTCCAGTCCCCAAGCCACAGGTCTCACTGTGCCCCTCGGCTACCGCTGATTGTGGGATGAACCACATCCTAACACATTTCTGTGAATACGCATCATGCAACTAAGAGAATGAGCTCAGGCATTCTCAAAAATTCGTTTCGAGCTTCTAGCCAACTCCTTCACTTGAATGCTTGGCATGTTTTTGCCTGTAAATATGGCAACTGACCACCTGAAAGTCATTCCCTTGCCTGTAAATATGGCAACTGACCACCTGAAAATCATTCCCACACAATCGTGTTTCAAGGGGCATCACCTGGGAAGGAGTTAGGCTCTTCAGGTGCCACAGCTGTGTAAAGCTCTGTCCCATTAACAACTCAAAAACCACTCCTGTTGCTCTGTTTTCCCTGGATACCTTTACAGAGGCAGGAGTATGAAGTATTACTTGTATGCATCACACAACTTTCCAAATACTGTCTTTCTAAACCATTGCTCCCCTTTTCTCTTTTCCCACAGGGGGAAGAAGCCTGATGTCATCCACATTATTCTACCAAAAAAGATCTTTCAAATCACACTAAAATAAGACAGAAGGAGAAAACATTTTTTAGTTATATAACTAAAGGGTGGTGTGCTCGAGACATTTTCTGTCTGCAATTATACTGAGGTTTTAAGATGAGCTTCTTCCTGAAAAACAGACCAATTAACTCTTGGTAGAATCCGACCAGATAAAAAACAAGTTATACATCAAAAGCTTCCACCTTCCCCAACCGAAAACACTGCTGACATTTTTATTTTTTTGGTGGGGTAAGAGAAAAACTGTCTACCCTAACTCATCTGATTTCCTCTGGTAATAAGATGAGGCATTTTTATGATACTTCCACTTCTAGGAGAGATTTCCTGCTTTGTTTAGTCCAGCTTTGAAAGGTATGTTTACTGGACAGCAATCTTCCATAAACACACGCACGTACACATAAATATATACGGGCAAGAATATGACATTTGTTGACGAAGCCTCCACCCCTCCCAAAGGACCAAGGCAAAGCGGAGCTCCGGGCCGCTTCTCCCGGCTGAGCCCCGCTCTCACGCGACTCCTTTCCCCGAAGCCCCTCAGAAACTTGAACCAAATGTCTCGCTCTGTCCTCAGCGTGGGCACAGCTCCGGCCAGGCACTGCTAGCGGAGGCAGCCCGGCCCCGAGCCCGGCCTCAGCCGCTGCCCCGGCACCGCTGAGGCGGCGGGCCCGCTGCCCCCACCTTCCCCTCTCGCCACCCCCATCCCCACCGCCCGCACGTCCCTCACGGCCTCCCCGCTCCGCACCGTGTATGTCTCCACCAGCTCGGAGCCCAGGACTCGGGCTTCCCGCGGGGGCTCCTCGCCGTCCTCGCCTCCCGCCGCCGCCTCCATGTCGCCGGGAGAAGCGCCGGGGTGCCGCCGCTCAGGCCGTCACGGCTCCCCCGCGGCCGCCGCCACCGCCCGCACCCGCCAACCGCCCAGCCCGCACTGCCGCCGCCGCCATCTTGGCTCGACCCCTTCAGGGCGCGGCGAGCCCCGCCCGCGCCGCTTTATGGCAGCCGGGGGCGGCCAGGGGCGGGGCTCGCTGTGAGGGGCCGGGCTCGGACTGGGGCGGGGCTTAGCGCACGGGGGGCGGGGCTTGTGGCCGGCGGGGCGTGGCTATGCCACAAGGGGGCGTGGTTTAGCCTACCTGGACGCGCACGCGCGCTCGCTCTCCCCAGAGGGCGTCTCGCGGTGCAGTGCAGTGTAATCCCAAAGAATCCAATGGAATAGAATCCAATCCAGTGCAATCCAATCAAATCCAATGAATCCAGCCCAGCCCAATGCAGTGGGATGCAATCCCTGCAGTGCAGAGCTGCCGAGAGCTGTGAGGCTGCCCCAACTGCCGGCAGCCCGCGGTGCAGCTCTGTGACCACCAAGGGCTGCTGGACACTGTCGTGCCGGGCCGAGGTGCCACCGTTGTTCTGTGACTGAGCTGCCTGGTGCCACCCCAAAAACAGAGCTGAGGAACTGGGCTGAAAGGCCAGACATCAGGAATGAGCCCAGAGTGAACTCAAGGTGTTGTTTGGGGTGATTTACTGACAGCACGGACTTTACTTGCACTGTCCCACTGAGCATGGGGAAGTGTTTCAAGCCAGTGCACACTGAAGGGATCTTGCCTGGAATTTGTAATGGAAGTGGAGAATCTAAAGGATGGCAAACAAACCCTCCTCAGGCTTTTCCCGAGTTGAACCTGAGTTGCCCTGAGGGGGAGTCAGACTATGGCAACCTTTCCGACAGGCTCAGTGTGCACCCCAGGAATAGAAAATTACAGGAAAGAGGATGTAAAGAGTTTCTGTAAGAGTATCTGAGTGTATTAAAATTGGGAGGTTATCTAGAAAGATTATATTTTGGCAGAAGGATGCATCAAGCATCCATCAAGGCTTTGAAAGATACTCTGCACACACAGAGAGATTTTGTTTTGGACCTTCAAGTCAGGAGATTTTGTTAAAAAGCACCTTCCAGTAAAATGAAGGTGACATCTGTCTGCCCTTCCTTATGCTACCTAAGAAAGGATGCAATTAGCTCAGTATGGTGTCATTAATAACAACAGAAGTGCAAATGGCCTGGCTGGATGTGTGGAGCAGCAGGGACAATGCTGGTGTCTGGCAGATGCCACCAGAACTAGGGTGGCAGATGAGCAAAAACACCTCTGCAAATGGAGCTGGACAAGCCCATTTTGTTTTTTTTTTTTAACTGAAAAATGTTTTTCCTTGGCTGGGATGTAGCCGAAGGATGATGTGTACAAGAACAAAACACGTATAATACAGGCAGCCCAAGAGGGATTTTCTAGCGCTGTCCCAGCATCAGAAACTGCTGCTGAGCTCAGCCTCTTCATGAGATAATAAGTGGGTTTGGAGAGCAACTTTAATTAAGCTTCCTCTGAATGTCCCGTCTCCTTAATTAAATAACAATTTGCAGCGCTGGCACGGCTGTCGGGTTTGATCAGTGCCCATCTCCTCCTCCTAGAGCAGTTCCTGCCGGCAGGCCCAGAGGTGGCTCATGGTGTGACAGCCCTGTCCTGGCTCACAGAGAAGAGGCAACAACAGGAGCGAAGGGGTGGGGAAGGGGGAAAATTGGGCCTCCTTCAGCTAAAATGTTCCATGTAGGGTTCAGGAAGCAGTAAATTAAAGAATTTTGCTGTTGCTGGGTCTGGACTCTCTCAAGGCCAAGTGCCCAAGGCAGGGAAGTGGGATGCTGGAGCATTTGGCTACAGTTTGGAGCCATGACACAGCCCAAGGAGCCCTGCAAACATCGCTGATCTCAAAATTGCAGCTTAGTTGGGCCTCTGCCTTTTATTTCCTTATATTTGACATGGTGGATGCTTCTGCTAGTTTTGTAGTGGGTTACAGCTGCTTGGAAATGAAAACCTGAAATGACATTTTGGAGGAAAAATGTAGTAAAGCTTTCCAGTTGTCTTCGTGGCTTGGATTGACTGACAGGTGGGACAGCATGCGTCAGGATGCAGCCGGAGCCTGAGCTGACAGGCTGTACCTAACCACAGTGACAGCCGGTGTGCCACTGAGCCAGCCATGCCCGGACTAAGGGCACTTGTGCTGGCAGCCCTCCTCAGGCTATAGATAGCCACGCTCCCTCTCTGCCATGAGTCTCACGTGAGAAGGCAAAGGAAGCAGCAGGAGAGGATGGTTTTCCCTCGAAACACCCCCTACCTGTAGTAGCCACCCCCTGTGCTTTGCAGGGCAGAGGTTCTGGGTATCCCTACAAAACTCCAATTCCCAATTATTTTGTAAGCAAACAACTTAGGAGAGCCAGGGGATGCTGGAAGCTTTGTCTCCAGGCAGCAGGCAGGGAGGCAGGGGTTGGCAAGATGCCACTCGCCAGTGCCTCCTTCCCTGAGAGGAACATCACCTCCTGCTGCCAGATGGGATTTCATCCTTTCCCTCTGGGCTCAGCTCTCTTTTTGAAGTCTCTGCTTGCATCAGATGTTCACAGAAGTGCAGCTTTCCCATGCCAGTGTGTAGGGTGGCAGTAGCCCAGATTTCTCCTCTCTAAGCAGGCAAACACCCTTCCTCCACATCCTAATCTGAATTTCATCCCAGCTCTCGCCAGCAGACCTTTTAAAGGCAATGTTAAAGCTCCCACTCCTGCTCTACATTGACCCTAAATACATTCTGACACATCCCAGGGGCTGTTTTCAGGGGGGTGACTCGAGCCATCACTTCCCTGGGCAGAGGGCCAGGGCCAGGCGCAATTCCTCACCCCCTGCCCTGGTGCCTGCTAGTGCCTGGAGCTGGCACAATCTCCACAGTGAATCCCAAGTGTGGAGAAACAGTGAGGGGCTGGGGTTTGCCTCTGGGCAGCACTTCATTGGGAAGGTCTCTGTGGGGCTGCCCAGGAGGTTTTGGATGGTTTGGTTCTGGGGGACAGCAGGTCTCCTATCCCAGCCTGTGCCCTCACCTAAGGACAGGCTCCAATGCCCTTTCACAAAATAGCTACTTCCCTCTGCAGCTTTTTCTGCCTTTTGTATGTTCAAGGCAACCAAAATATTAAATACATTCCAATTAGGAAGTCTAACTGCTTCAAAAATCTATAGGGAATGAAGGTTTTTCCATGCAGCGTGATTCCTCTTAAAGGGGGATTTCTAGAAAAGATGAAAACTAACAGTTGCATTAATCTCATTTTCAGTTTTGCAAACTAATTCTGATATGAGCCAGCTGGAGGTGAGGCTTTGCCACCCTGAGGCGTCAGAGCCATCTGTAGCCCTCTGAACACAAGAGGGAGTCCTGAATCATTAAAAAGAGAGGTTTCGCTTTGGTTGCTGTGGATTAAAACACTTCACTGCACTGAGAAAACACTGCTCATCCCTTGGAGGCCTTTGGTGCGTTTTGCTCTCCACTGTGGTGGGGTAAATCCATGGTAAATCCACAGTAAATCCAAGAGTGTGGATTTTAGTCATTTGCAATGGGGACAGGTGAGCTTGCCGGCTGGGTGGAGTCATGATTTCCTAAAGGACCGGGAATTATTCCTGGAATCAGAGCTGATACCCTCATTTTGATAGCTGACCACCACATTTTGCAGCTCCAGCTGAAAACAGAAGACTGGGGCCAAGCTCCATCTGTCTCCACACTTCTCTCTGTGGCACTGGAACTGCACATTCCCCCCATCCTCAGTGCCTGCCTGCACATGGCATCGGCTCCCCTGCGGCATCTGCCCCACCTTCAAGTCCCCCATGGATTTGGGGACACCCAGTAGAGGGGATGGGGGTCCCTGACACCCCCTGTTCCCACTGGCCTGGGGGACATTTGCTGCTGTACAGAGATATTTTGGGAGATGTGCCTTTCCCATAATACTCAATTCTATTTGGCACAGTATAATCTTTCTAAGGCAGCTTCCAGGGGGAACACTCTGGAGGTAGAGGTGATACGATGGCACAGATCCAGTCAGCACAGCCAAGTACCACAATATATCAGCAATTTCAGCAGGTCTTGCTGGAAAGTGGTGGCTTGATCCCACAACAAAGTCACGAGGAAAGCTCCAGCTGCCACGGAGCGGGGCTGGGGCTGGCCCCGGACATGCCAGCGCTGGGCTCAGCGGTGTCCCCATCCCAAGGCACGCAGGCGAGGCATTCCGGGGGGCCGGGCATGCGGGGCTGCCGTGGGCTGGGCCCAGCCCCCGGGGCCGCCACCCCCCCTATATCAGCCGGGCCCGCGGGGCAGCGCCGGCAGAGTGGGACCGTGACAGCCCCCGGCCCCTCGCCCACCTGCTCCAGCCATGGATGACATTTATAAGGCAGCGGTGAGTGTCTCCCTTTGGGGCCGTGGGTTGGGGAGGGGGGGTCTGAAATGGCTCTAGGGATTTTTGTTGTAGATTCCCCAAAGCTGCGACAGCAATAATTCAATGAAGAAGTGGAAATGAGAATAAGTATAGGGCAGAAACTGTTGGTCAACATCCTCCTCCAAGACACAGACCCTTTCCTCTCATGGCTCTGGAAGCTTCACGCTGCTCTTACTAGTGTGAAACTCTCAACCTGCTGTTAAATTATTTACAATTACTCCCCTGGTTCCCCACAGTAAAGCAGGGAGATGGCTCCTAGGTGAAGTTATAAATCTCAACAAAACCTGCATGGTGTAAGAGATGACTACTGGTTTTAGCCCAGACAAAGCAGAGCAGGATTTCCCCGGAAATAAACATTATTTGTATGGGTTAAACCTCACCCTCTCCTTTCTGGTGCTTTACAACTCTGCCATTGCTATGTTTTCCCCCTCCTTAGCACAATATTTTTCTGGGGGATTTTAAAACACCCTTGTTTTTTTCTCAGTTATTCCCAAACCTCCTCCTCTGCTTTGCTGCTCCTGCTCTGTGCTATGCAGAATCCAGAATGTGAGCTATGCCCTGGGGAACGCAGAGCATCCTTAGGCTATTTTAACTTCCACAGCTGCACACTGCACTCACTGTGTGAACCCAAACTATTTGGTCTGTAATAAGAACACTGCATTATTCTGTAACGTAGACAGACAACAATGTGCAAATGGAATAAGGATGAAAATAGATTCTGGATTGTGTGGATTGCTATTGCATCCATAACGGGATTTACAGTAAGAGCTTTTTGGTGCTTCCCCCCCACCTTAAATATATAGCTGATCAAGTCTGATTTTAACCAAGAACATAAAAAATATATAATATGAGTCTTATTATAATTCCAAAGAGTTTAGAAGGAAGGAATACAGTGCTTGGTAGGTAACTGAAGAAAAAAACCCCAATGCTCACACCTCCCCTGTCCTTTGGTCAGCCCTGAACCTCAGAAAATGGAACCCCTATAGGGATCCTGATAGTGTGAGAAGGCTCAGGAAAGGCTGAGCCCCAACCAACACATTCAAAAGGGAGAAAAATGGAACCTGTAAAATCAAAGAATATCCAGGCCTTTCTAATTAAGGTTTTTAATTAAGTATGTGCTCTGTGAGTAAAGGCACAGGCCCTCTCGTTATTGTCTAGGGACCACATGGCCATAATTAGGTAAATGTGGGGCTTAAGCCCTGGGCATTAACTGCCAACACCTTCACAGAGACAAAACAAGTCCAAGCCAGGAACAGCTGAGACAAACAGCTCTTTTGTGGATCTATTTCCCACAATTTAGACTGTAAGAAGACATTTACCTGGGAAAGAAAAAGATCAGAACTTCAGTTTCCCCTGTCTGACTTCAAATGGAAGCATGGGATGAAGAGGAGGGCTGATAAAAGCAAAATACAGCAGATTTGGCATTACCACAGCTGCTGCAGAGCTCTGAGCTTAGAGAGCTTGCCTTCCCACACTGCAGTCAGAGAAACCTGTTCCTGGAATGATGTGGAGGGAAAAGAGGAATAAAGCTGCAAACACCACCCATGTCCAGAGGGAACTATGAACAGCTCAAGAGACATCTCTGTGACAAAAATGTCACTCTATAGCAACAATGCATTTAATTTACCTACACCACATCTACCACTTCAGTACTAAAGGAGGCTTCAAAAGGGAATAGTTTTATATTTCCTGCATGCTGATAGCATATATTAATATTACATTCATGCCAAATCCCCTATGTGCCGCCAGGGAACCAAATGGATTTTCATCTTCCCCACTCATGCCTAGATAAGGGTGTGCAAACACAAAGCTATTTTGGGAATATTTTTAGGCTCTGTTGAGCAGTGCTTACAACAGTGCCAGGGACAAGTGTCCAGATAAAGGGCTGCAAGGATAAATACCAAAGCCTGGGAACAATTGGGGAGCTCATCTTTATCTCCAGCACCTCTCTCACCCAGGCTTATAAATAGCGACTGCTCCAAGAGGGTCATGTTACCGAGCAGGACGTGGTTGTGGCCATCATGGTGGTGGCTGCCCTTGCTCTGCCCAAACAGTGTCCACAGAGGGTTGGCAGCTGCCTGCCTGCCTTCAGCAGCACCGGGGACACACTTGCTTGGGTTTCCTCCAGCAGTGGAGGAAAATCCTGCCACCATCCTTAGTGCTTTCTGATAAGTCCTCACCTCCTGGAGCATGGGAAGTGGGATAAGGTGCTCTGCCTGCTTCCCACAGGCTCTGTCCCACTAAGGAAAAGTACTTTTCCTGCTTCTTGCTGCAAGCAGGAAGGCTTTCCAGCTGCTTTTTGCAAAACCATTGCTCTTCGAGGCAAAAGAATCAGCTTTCACTCAAAGACAGTGCCACAACTCTTGGCTGTGGGGTTCTGCACCAAACAAAACATGGCAGGGATGGGTGTTGGGGTCACTTGCACAGGGATGGCAGCAAGGAGACTTTAGTGGGGCCAGATAGGGGTCCTACCTGGCTGGATCTAGAGAGGCTGTTGACGAGCATAGGAAGGAAAGGTCCATGTTTTCATGGATGGTGCAGTTGGATGTGGTGGTGAGGGCAGCAATTTCAGATAATGCAGTACCTACAGGCAGGAATGAAGCCAAAGAGAGAAATGCACTTAAACAGCTATGGTACAGAGCTGATTGATTCCCCTTTGCTCTCCTCATTGATTATTTTCATTAATTCATACTAACTATTCATGTTCCCACTGATGGTCTCTGGGGATTGAATTAGGGCAGAGTTTGGGAACAATCTGCCAGCCCACCTCAGCTAATGCCTATTGGCTCCACAGGCCGTTTCTTCAGGGAGATTCCCAAAACAGGCGAAAGGGAGTAGCAGCTCCCTTCAGAGCCTGACACCTTTGTAATAAGTGAGATGGAAGTAGAGCAATGAATGCTCTGGATAGGGCAGGAGTTTCCTGACTCTAGGGCTGCACACCAACTACCAGGGATAGTCTTGTCCACCTCTCCCTCCCCAGGAACCTCTCAAGCATGTCCTGTTTCTGATCTGGCATTGGCCCAAGTGAGCAGCCCTCAGCAGTGCAGCCATCCTGCAGTGAAACCTGCCAGCAACAAGAAATTATCCCCCAGTAGATGACAGAGGCATAGTCTTTTCCCACTGTGCTTCCCCTGCTTGTACAAAGGCTATTTCTGCCATGAATTAGAATCCACTACGCTAGAGAAGTGATGGTTGCTTCAAAGGAGATGTTTTGAAAAATTAGAATAAAAGAATAATTAATTATTTATAGTTATATAATTAATTTTACATATAATTGTAATTATATAATAATTATATAAGTAATATAGTAATTATATATTAATAATAGAATAATAATATATTAATACTATAATTGTATAATTAATTTTATAATTAATTAACATTATAAAAGAAGAATTTTTTAAAGGGGAAGAATCGCTTAGACTACAAAAACCTGTGGTGTCAAAAGCCCCTTGGTTGTACATTCCCTAGACCATAAGGTTGACTGTTGTGAGGTTTGGTTGACCTGGCAAGGGCTGATGAACAAATAACGTGCCCTTTTAGCAATTAGTGATGCTTACAAAATTAAAATTACTTTGTATCTGTGCTTTCCTTACAGGTTGAGCAGCTAACAGAAGAGCAAAAAAATGGTAGGTGCATCTTCAACCTGACACCACAGCCTAAAGTTGAGCTCCCCAGCCAGCAGCCCAGCCTGCCTCAGCAATGACACTCTGAAAAATGCTTTGGCCAGAGTGGCCAAGGCCGGACATGACCCTGGGATTTTGATCCACCAGCATCTCTAGCAAGGCAGTTTCTGTGGTGTGCCTGTGTGTCCTACCAAGCCATGCCTGGGCACTGTTGGGGTGCACAGTCAGGGGAGGCTGGGCCTGGGATGAACCCCGTGCCTGCAGGGTCGGGGTCCAGGGCAGGACCCCCTCACATCTCTCCCCTCTCTCTCCAGAGTTCAAGGCTGCCTTTGACATCTTCGTGTCGGGGGCAGAGGATGGATGCATCAGCACCAAGGAGTTGGGGAAGGTGATGAGGATGCTGGGGCAGAACCCTACCCCTGAGGAGCTGCAGGAGATGATAGACGAGGTGGATGAGGATGGTAAGAGGTTTGGGTTCCTTCCATTCTCCCAAGCGCCATCCCCATATCTGGAGGTGTGGGGGCCACCTCTGCAGTGCTGGCAGGATCTGTGCTGGAGACAGTCACAGCTGTGGGGAGCAACCTGCAGTGCTGTGAGTTCAAAAGACACTGAACACCCACCAGATCTCAGCATGGTTCCTTGAGGGAATTTCCAGGCAAAGATAAACTATAAAAATTATTATTCCTTCAGTGATCAGACCACTTGAACTGATTTTGGGGGGTATTCTGAAATTGTACAGATCCTTTTAAAAAACCAAATATAGGCTAAATGTAGGAACTGCCATTTCAGAAATGCCAGTTAGAGGATTCTGTCATCAGGAAAGTCTCTCACTGCTCAAGTGTACACACCCCCACATAACTAACTGTCAATATCAATTAAATTAGTGTACTGGTGATCACACATAACAAAATCCACTGTGTGCATTTGGGCAGAAATACCATACTAAGTAACAGGAAAATAAAAAAAAACAGTTAAAAATCAGACAAAAAAGGAGAACAGCTGAGTCACTGAAAACAACACTACTGCACTGTGGGTACAAACCCACACTGCATGAATACCTACCTTCTGGAGCTTTCATTATTAATACCTAAATTAAATGGACAGATATCTCCATAGCAGGAATTTCCATTCACTGGTGCTTCCAAAAGGACTTTTGCCAAGGCAAAATGACTGTGAAAGGTAAAAATTCACTTATGAGGTCAGAGAAGGGCCTCAGTCACTTACTCCAGCATCCTGAGAGCTGCCTCTTGCTGCAGGGCTGCTCTCCTGAGTTTTGGCCCTTGGTTGCTGAAAGGAAGTGTGATCCCTCATTGGCATTGCCTGTCCACCCCCTGTAGCTCCAGCTGATGGTGTCCATTCTGCCCACAGGCAGTGGCACCGTGGACTTTGATGAGTTCCTGGTTATGATGGTCCGGTGTATGAAAGATGACAGCAAAGGAAAAACTGAAGAGGAACTCTCAGACCTCTTCAGGATGTTTGATAAGTAAGAGCTGTGACCACAGTGTGGTGGGGTGGTGGGAGAGATGCAGCCATGGCTCCCCCTCCCCAGCAGCTGCATCTGGGGGGTCCTGAACTCTTCTGCCCTGGCACAGAAATGCTGATGGCTACATCGACCTGGAGGAGCTGAAGATCATGCTGCAGGCAACAGGAGAGACCATCACCGAGGATGACATAGAAGAGCTGATGAAAGATGGGGATAAAAACAACGATGGCAGGATTGACTATGATGGTAGGACTCTTTCTTGCATGTGCTTTGATCACAAGCCCTTGGTCGTCCCCCTGGGCAGCTCCTATGGTCTTGGTTGTCTTCTGCGATGAACATGAGCTCATGCAGGCAATGCTGGGGCATACATCTGACAGGAGCACGTGTACACGGGGTGGGGGGTGTTCTTATGATTGTGAAACGGTGGCAGGGACTTGGGGCTGCCTTAACTGTCCCCTTGCTGTGAAAGCCAGTCTGCACTGAAGCACTGCTACTTTTCACCAGTCTCTCCTGCCCCCTAAACACAAGCATCATTTCTGAGGGGCTGTATCTTTGAATGTGATGCTGCCAAAATGACCCCAGACCATTTCTGAGCTGAGTCAGTGGCCGTGTCCCCCTCCCCAGCACTCACCTCCAGCGTTTTGGTGGCAGCTGAGGGTGACGCTGGGCTCCAGTGACATTTCCAGCAGGAGTCACAAGGAGTCCTTGCCACAGGCAGAGGAGCAGTAGCCATCCCTCCCCCTCAGCCTCTCGCATATCATGGGGGTGGAAAAGGAGACAGGGCTGGGAAAAGCTGCCAAAAGCACACTTGGCAGCTGTGAGGGCATTTCAGTCTCACCTCACACCTCTTGTCTTCAATGTCTTCCCCTTGGCAGAGTTCCTGGAGTTTATGAAGGGGGTTGAATAAATCTGAGGCCAGATGGACAGCTTGAATCTCCTAAACCCTCCAGCTCTGCATCTCATCTCCTTGACTAAGTCCCCTGGCTACTGGCATGAAGACTGAGTGCTGAGAAGGGTGGCCAGGGGGAAATAAAACCTGTTAATACCCAGTGCCTCAGCTGGTCATTCCTTGGAGTTTCAGTGACAGCTTCACCCCAGTTGTGTATTCATGATTAATGGGACCACTCCTGGGGACCACTTCTGGCAAGGTGACATCACAGCTGGAGCATTAAGCCTCCAAGGAGGTATTTTGCTGCCAGCCCAGTGGCAAAGTCCATCCAACAGGGCCATGGGTGCTCGGTGGGAAGCTGCCATGTTCCATCTCGTTACTCCTGCCATGGTGAGCAGGCTCAGGAGCTGGCACTGGTGCCTGCTGTTTTCACTGGAGGACTGGCAGCGTTTTAGCAATGAAATATGAATTAAAACCCACTTCAGCCATCACCGAAATCCATGTGTCAGGGATAGTCCCTCTCCTCCCTGCTCTCACCCTGGCTATCCTGAGGGGACACACACTCTTCGTCCCCACCATCCTGACTGGCACCCCCTGGCACATGCAGAAAGAAGACCTCAATTTGCTTTGGGAAGATGAATAAAAGACATTCCTAAGCTGGACTGGATGCTCCTTCCTGTCTTAGCCAGCCTGATGGGAGGTAGGTGCTGGCCCCTCATAGAGTCCTCCTGCAGCCCTGGGGGGGAGCCTCACTACAACAAATGGGACACCCAGTTTTCCCTGAGAAATCACATGGATTCGGGCCACTGAGAAATGCATAACCTCACTCTGGGTCTCAGCTCCCAGGCGCAGGGTGACAGCAGGGCCAAGGAGCTGCGCTGTCCCCAGGAGCCCTGAGCACCGTCTCCTCTCATCCCAAGGAAGTGCAGCATTCCTGCGGCATTAGCAGCTCTCCCTGCACATAGCTGCCTCCTCCCATCGAATTACAGCCCCAGCACAACTCACACATTGCAGTCGTGTTGCTAAAGTCAATCATTTACCCAAGCAAAATAAACATTGGCAGAGCAAGCCTCGGGACTGTGTCAGTGCAAGCCCTGGCGATGCTGCCCTCAGCCCTGGGTGGCCATGCTGCTGTGCCAGTGCCCCAGGTCTGATGGGTTGCCCTTCTGCATTTCCTCCCCAAACCAGCTTTATTCCCCCACTTCTGTGGAAATAACACCCTGAAGCAGCAGCTGTGACACAATCTTATTTATAGTAATAATGAAATATTGCAATCTCCTTTATAGCAATAATGAAGTATTGCAATTCAGGGCAAATGGGCCTGAGGTGAAAACAGGGATGAGAGGGGTGGGCAGTTGCGTGGAAGGACATGGCTGTGTCTTTCCTCTGGATAAGCAGCACTCAATGTTAAACTAGCACTAAACCGGGGCTTGTAGCAACAGAAAAACTAAGAAAATGAACCTGTCAGCTAGATCAGCTGACCTTCCTTAAAACCCTGGGTATTTTGGGAATACCCCTGATGCAGACATCTGTTTGACTCACTCAACAGTCTCCCCAAGGGTTCTAAGCCCTTGATGCAATAGCTACTGCAGATTCAGCAGGACTACAGGTGCACCAGAAGCCAATGGAAATCTGCTGGGTCTAAGAACTCTGTGATAGGAAATGCTCCCAGGTATTAACAGGTTCTGTTTTCAACGAATCTGTAGCCTAGAGATGAAAAAGAAACATTTTCCACCTCCACAGTGTAGCAGCAGCAGTTTCCCACTGAAACCTGTGTTTTACTGCAAGCCTGGGAACTTGCAGAGTTGCAAATACCTGGGTTTCAGCCAGGAGTCAAAGTGATGCCAGCTGTCCCCACACCCATAGCCACCCAGCCCATGGGCAACCCACCCCTGCACTCACATCACATCAGGCATCACTGACAGCCCCCTTATCCTCCTCTGTCCTGGCCAATCCAACAAGGACTACTCCAAATTGTTCTCCACTGCTTACTGAAAGGCTTTGGCTCCCTGGGGGGTGAACAAGAGAAAAAATAAGGTTAACCCCTTCTCTTCAGTCAGCTTGGGGGGCTTGACTGTAGTGTGACCCAGGGTGGCTGGAAAGAGCCACCTGGCCCTGTGTCTTGGCCCTTCCCTCTTGGCACAGTGGCACTGGCAGCAGAAAGCCACAGCCTCACTGGCTGCCCACCCTTTTGCAAGAGTAAAGCAGGGAAGGTGGTGGCTGGAGAAAGAAGACAATAGTCTTGTAACAGCTAAAACTTGTCACTAGAAGGGCAGATACACTGGGATTGTTTAGGCTTTTTCAGTCCTTGGAACAGAGGTGCCAGGAGGTCGGGAAGCCAGAAAAACTGCTGCCAGCCTGGACTGTTTTAACACACTGTCTTTGCAGTCAGACAGCAAATGCTGTGGGGTGAGGAGCTGTGGGTGGATTTCACTCTTGGCTAAAACACGGGAACAACTGCATGAGGAATGTAACACAACATGACAGGGCAGCGAGTGGGTGAGCAGGCTGAAAAAACAGTCACCACTGGAGGATCAGCCTGGCTGAGCCCCCACACAGGGGATGTGCTAACAATGAACGAAAACCACCCCAAGGAACCCCTGTATCTGTGCAACTCCAAACCAATTCAGTTTTCATTGCATTTGTAGTGAACTTCTGGTGCCCGAAAGCCTTTAAGGAATGTGACACAAGTCCACACTGTCTGGGAAAAAAAAAAAGCAATTGAAATAATATTGTTGTTTTTAAATCAGGCAAAAAGTCATTTAGCACTCTAAACCAGTCCCTAGATCTGTGTGCTCTTGCCCCTTCAGCACAGACAGGAGCTGTGCAGGCAGGTGGCAGCAGCCCACGCCACTGGACCCTGCCATTTCTCTGCTTGCCTTTGCTGTGGATTTAACCCTGCCCTGGTTTGCAGCTTTATCAGTGTATTTGAGGCCTCTCTTCAGCCGTCAGTAAAACTTTGCCAAGTGACTGCAGGAAGCTCTGAGAAAATTTTGTACACAGTGCCCTAATAAAACCTCTGTATAAATCTGCCACCAGAGCAGTGGTGGCGGAACGTGAGCTAAGGTACATCAGATAAACACTTCACCAAGCCAAAGCCCCTGTGGTATAGAAACACCCACAGCAGCCTTGAAACCTGGGCAGAACTCCTGTTGCTGCTTTTTCTTGACTACACTGTTGAAAAGCAGTAAAGGGGGACAGGGCAACACATATCCAGCTCTACTTTTCATCATCACTCTGAACATCAATATCCCCAGGGAATACTCTGCCCCATCAGAGCATTTTGCAGGATTTTGATTTCCCCTCCCCGGCTCTATGCTCTTGGCTTTCAGAGCAATGGCTCACCTTTGCCAAACGAGCTGATTTGGTATTTGGTTACACGCCCTTTGCTCTTTTTCTTTTTTAAATCAAAGCAGAGAAAGGAGCCAAACTGGAACTTGATACTGAGTCCTCTTAATTGCAAAAAGAAATAATCTGCAGCAAATATGACGTGCAGCAGCAGCAACTACAGCATGTATAAGCTGGTGTACAGCAGTTGTTAAGCAGAGATGCTTTTGAGCTCTTTGTCTTCCTGCAGGATACCAATTATGAGAGTTTTGAAGTTTTAAAATATCAAGGATGACAGAGCTCTGTGTAATAGGAATAGTTTCAAGTGGGCCACAGCTGCCAGTTCCCCCTCCCGGGCTCTCTATATATGTCCCCAGAAGGGATCTCCAACCTCACTTCACCAACAGAACTTAAATGATTTTACAAGGCAGGAGAAAGAGGATGGAGACCCATTAGGAGGCAACGCCAACACGAACTCCCTTTCGCAGCTTTCCCTTCTGGGCTGGGACGAGTGTATACCAAGGAGAGGAGGCTGTGAACTGAGGTGCCACAGTTAGCAAATGCAATAGGTGGTCACTGACGTCTGGGCAGTGTCCTGCGGAACCACCACGTGTGCAGGGAGCACACAACAACAAACCTGACACCGACCTGCTGGGGAAGTTCACAAAATTCCTGTCTCTTGCTACACAATGATGCCTGGATTAAGGTTACGTTCCTCTGTGCTGCATTTTGTCACGCAGCCGCTATTTTGGTCAGAAAGTCAGCAAGCCCTTATTTGGGAAGCTGTCCCACTGAAGGGCAGCATGAAGGGCAGTGAGATGAAAAGGCTACTTCTGAAGGCAGGCCTGGGGGAGCCGCCTGGAGCCATAGGAAGCCCAAATCTTGCCCTCTGCTTCTCGTTAACATTTCAACATCCTTTTCTCAGCCTGACCTTTGCCTCTCTTCCCTCAGACTGCATCTTGTGGGTGAGCTACTCCCACAACACAAGCACTGGGGGGAAGACACCAAGGGGGTTGAGATGAAACCTCCCTTCTTATATAGTAAAATCTTAGTGCTAGAGATTTAAAACGTGGAACTTAAACCTTGTAGATCTGCAGATGCACAGGTAAAGATGTAGACTGACAAACACCAAGTGCTCTGTTCAGAGGTTTCTTTCTTTTGCCCTTGTAACAATACACATTTACACCAGACTGACCATACTGACCCTCACTGGACCAGCCACTCAATTTCCTTCAATACCACCAACTCTACCGTGTGCCTTAACCATCTAGTAAGTAGCAGAGTGAACCTTGCCAACAAACTTTGTCATGCTGTTGCTGAATATTAAATCTGGGGTTTTTTTGACTGATACCTTTGCTGGTGATTCTTTAAGCCATCGCAAACACTTGTTTGCAACAGGCTGGCCAACACCAACCTCCACAACAGCCCAAGAGATGCACAGCAGGAATCAGACAGCTGAGGGCTGCAGACATCCCTGACTTCACAACCCCCTTGACTTGTGAGTTTCAAGTTAGTAAATCTCTTTATATTCCTTGGTTTAAGAGTGGGTGGGTTTTTTTAATCAGTCAAAAACAATTATGATGGGAACTGGGAAAGGATTTTTGAATTTAAGTCAGAAAGAATTGGAACTAACACATAATTTTGGTAATTAGCTAAACTATTCAAAGAATAAATGACATGAATTGGATGTTCCAATTAAAATTACGGTTTTTATCTGGCAAATGTTTGCTGCTCTACTGCAGTTAGAAGGTACGTGCAAACTTCCAGCCCTTGTGTGGCTCCATGGACTTACCCCACCGGGTGGACAAGCACTGGAACTGCAATTTTAGGAACAGTTGGTCTCATTTCAACAGGTGGCTCATGCCAGTAGTGGAAAGCACTGCCTGAGTCAGCTTTGAGGGGACCCTGGAGAGTGAAGCCCTCTCCTGCTGGACACAACAGCAGGAGCAAAGCACGGGCTCAGCTCCTCCCAGGATTTTGCACGTTATTCCCCTCATCTCACCAAGCCAGCATGTTTCATCAGACAGTACTTCTGTCACTGGAGTGACAGACACTCCTGAAAATCAGTCACTATGAAAGGACAGCTCCATTAACGCTTTGATAACTACAAGTATTTCAAGATATAACACACACCAACTCTAACACAAATTCCTGTGGTCTCCAACACCTCAGCCAGCACCCCTTACCCTATTTCCCGGGATTCCAACAGCTGTGGGGAACCTTACCCACACAGCAAAGCACCAGACATGTAACAGCCCTTGGAAATCCCACCCTGCTGTAACAACACCAGGAATTACCACTAAAGTCATGGTACATGAGAAAGAAAACATCACCCCAGTTTTAAAAAGGGCAAAGAGGATTCAGGGAACTCCCAGCCAGCCAGTCAGACTGCCCTAGATCACTACTCACAGGCTTGATGCACAGCTGGCAGCTAAAATACAACTCTAACAAGGCTTCTGGAAGGCTCTCCTCTAATTCAGGAGGTGAAGACTTTGTTACATACAATTTTATTTTTAAAAAATGCTGTAACACACACACCAGTAAGAAAACTGGTTCTTCTCATAAATCACATCAGTCCTTTTTCTGCTGAGCAGCCTGCTGAGCTGCCTGCTTGGCATTGTTGGCCTGCATCTTCTTCAGCCCCTTTTTGTTGTGTTTCTTTGCAAATCTCATGTTCCTCAGAAACTTGGGATCAACCTATAAAAATAAGGGAGTAACAGGCCATGTTGTAGAAAAGACATATATAAAAACGTATATAGCTCCACATTGTTCCAATTATTCCCAAATGCTGGCTGTGACTAATTCACTTTTTTTTCTGATTTTTCAACAAAATTACTTTAGCCATCTGCAACCATGCTTTAATGGCTATTTTCTTTAACTGCCATAAACAAAAAATTCAAAACTGTAGCAATAAACACACAGAAAGGACAAGTAAAGCTGCAAACAAGACTGATTTCACTGTCGGGACACATTCTGGGTCTGAAGTACTACAAATCAACCTTGGTGGACAAAGCAATATACTCTCACTTTCATGTGTTTTGCCCAGAAATGCCAATTCCTCTTATTTTGTAAGTGAAATTATCTGGATTTGTACAGATAGTAAAACAATATTGAAGGAGAGAAAAAAGAAGGAGACCCAACAGGACTCAAAAGGGAAAGGAATCATTCAACTGTCAAGTGCTTGTTTTACTGGAAACATCACTTAGTGACAGCCACCAGAGCAGGACAGGGACAAAACTCACCACTAAATAAAATGCAGCTTTATAGACATACAAGGGCATATTTCACATGTGTTAGAGATATCACAGCTACACATCAGGTAAGTAAAAGAACTGAAGGCCACAGTGGTTCTAACCACCTGGAACACAGGCCTCTGTCTGCAAAAAATGTATCAGTCAAAGTAACACAAATTCTGGATTTTTTTCCCAGTTAAGCCTCAGTGACTCAACAGCCTGGGAATATCAATAGAAATACTCACCCCTTTGAGAGATTCGTATCGATGGGTTTTGGGCTTCTTGATGCCATTTCTGTGCCACTTACGGGCTATGTAGAAAAGAAGACAATTATGCAAATGACAACCTGTGCTATTATTAAGCAGCTGTATTAGCTTCTTTTCAAGTGCACCTGACTATCAGAATGATGTGGAATAGACGATTTTCAGACTCTTCCTATCCAAACTACATCTGAATTAAGAACACACCCCTATGCTCATCTCTCTGCACACTGGGCCCTTGGCACTGCACAGCCTTCCAAGCCAAAGATTTGAGGCCCCTCATTAACTAATGACAGCGGAACAATAACAGGCCTCAGTCATGAATAAATTCAAGCACTTGTGGTCAGTGTCAGAGGGCACCATCACTTGCTGTGCAGGACCAAGAAGAACCTACTCGTGACCTCTGCTAACTCAAAGCACTGATGAGAAGACCCCAAACACAAATTATTTCATCACCGTGGCCCTCTTTGGATGGCATAGAACCACAGGGATGAAACTCTTCAGTAACATCACAGAATCACAGGATGGTTTGGGTTGAAAGTAACCTTAAAGACCATCCAGTTACAATCCCCTGCCATGGGCAGGGACATCTGTCACCAGACCAGGTTGCTCCAAGCACTGTCCAACCTGGCCTTGGACACTTCCAGAGACGGGGAAGCCACAGCTTCTCTGGCAAACCTGTGCCAGTCTCAACAACCTCACAGGGAAGAACTTCTCACTAATATGCAACCTAAGCCTACTCTCTGTTGGTGTGAAGCCACTCCACTGTGTCCCGTCACTGCCTGCTCTTGTAAAAACTCCCTCTCCATGCTTAGCTGGCGATGATCATCATGGAATCAATCAGGCTGGAAAAGGCCTGTGGGATCAAGCCCAATCTATGACCCAACCCCACGGTGTCAACCATACCATGGCACTGAGCGCCACATTCAGTCTTTCCTTAAACACCTCCAGGGACAGTGACTCCCTGGGCAGCCCATTCCAATGTCTAAGCACCATTTCTGTAAAGAAATTCTTCCTGATGTCCAAGCTAAACCTCCGATGGCACAGCTTAAGACTGTGTCCTCTCATCCTGTTGCTAGTTACCTGGGAGAAGAGACTGACCTCCAAATTTCTAGCGTAAAACTTCCTGTTTTTCTGGGTGCACAACAATACATTGAGCACAAACAAGCCTCGACTCTTATAACACTCTTTTAGACCCCATCATTCGATCTCTGTGCAGCACCACCTTATCTGGGATGGCAGACCGTGCTGCCAACACCGCGCCGGTCCCAGCCCGGTTAAACCCCCCAGGATTCCCGCCGGTCCCCGCCCCGCTCACACTGGTTGTGCGTGGTGTGGTTCTTGGACTTGGCCATGGTCGCACCTGTGGGAAAAACACACACGGCTCAGCCGGGCCGGGCTGGCGAGGGGTGCCCGGCTCCCGCACAGGGCCTGCCCGGCCCCGAGCCCCGGCTATCGCCCCGCTCCGACAGCCCCGGCCCGGCCCCTCGGCCCGGCCCCTGCGCCGCGCCCAGTCCGGCCCGGCCCGGCCCGGCCCGGCCCGGCCCGCGGATGGGCACGGATGGGCACGGATGGGCACGGATGGTGCCGGATGCCGGGGCCGCCCTCACCGCAGCCGAGCTCACCCCCGCCGCCGCCGGACCGGAAGAGAGGGAGCACCGCGGGCGCTGCCGGGAATCGGGGCCGGGCCGGAAGCGCGGGCCCGCTAGTTCCGCCGGCAGCCTGGCCGTGCTTGCCTCACCGCCGGTGCTCGCACACACCGCCCCCGCTCCCGCCTTAAAGGAACTCAGACTGAAAAAACATAGCCCAGAGACCAAAAGCCTTGTGACCAGTACAGACTGTGAACGGGACATTTTTTTCAATGGCCGATTGCTTGCAGAACAATTGCTACTCTGCCTCATGTTCAGATACCTATAAACAAGCTCTTCCTATCACAAAAATAGGGAAAAATAGATTATTCTTGGTAGTTGGGCAACGCTGATGAAAGGGAAATGAAAATAGGAAAAAGAAAGCTAATACAATTTGATTTCTGTATTATTTTGAGCAAGACCTAAGATGCAAAGTGTGTTTGGCTTAATTTCCCACCCCCATTCTGGGCAGCTGTTGTTAGCAAATAGTGTAAAAATAGATGAAAATAACAATATTTTACTGGCATTTTGCAGCTGGAATATGAAGGAAGGTCTGCTCAAAATCCTCCTTGACATGCAAACCTATGATTTTTTAAACTGTTGTTTTTTTAAATTCCTTCCACTGTAGTAAGCTGCAGTCTTAAAATATTTGTACATCACTGTGGCCAGGTAATGGCAGCCAGCGGTAGAGAGAAATCCTGACTTTCTTGATAATGCAGAGCCAAGGTCAGTGGAAGATAGAACTGAGTCCCAGACGTGTGTTTGCCTCTACTGCATTTCAGAAGGCAGAAAGGCTGCCAGGCCCCCTTAGCTTGGCCATTACATTACAAAAACTCTTTAATTTCTGATACTTCCTCCATACGAAGAAACAGAAGGGCTTATTTTAGGGTTCCATCTACCTTTTCCAAGTTTCTCAGGGTGTTGCTGCAATTATTGCTGTTGGAGCTCGCTGGGAGTCCACTGGGGGGGGCACTGAGATGAACAATCAGACAGGCGGGGGGGATTAGAGAAGCTGTGCTTAATGCCCCGGAGATTACAAGATCCATAAGCCAAATTTTTAAAATAGAACTGTAGAAGAGCATTCAGTTTATGGGGCTGAGTGTAACACATTCAGGGTAGTTTACAGGTTACTCCAAACTGATGCAGAGTACTGGGTAAAAAGGATGATCCAAGGCAGGATCAGGGCCTGTGTACACCATCAAGCCCCCTTGAATTTCTCCCCTGCCCTGATGAGCTGCCATGCCTCTAATTATGGTGTTACTGAGGACGATTGGCTAGTTCAAAACTTTTATCATACTTTTAGTGATTACAGACTTAATTAGTGCATGTTAGCCCAAGTGTCCTCTATTAGAGGAGCTGTGCTTGTTAAATAGGATGGTAATTACTCCAGCTGCAAAACAGCTATGAAAAAAATCATAACACAAAAATCTCCCAGTGCCTTTGACAACTGTATCTCAGTCACTGTCCCTACATCACACACTTTTATCCTGATTGATCTCTGTCAGGTTTGTCATGGTTTTCATGCTGACTCCACATTTCAGCAGCCTCCCCTAACTTGCCTCCTCCCTCCCTGTGAGCTGACTTTGACTTGGAGTAAAGAATTACTGTGGCTGCCCCCATTTAGTAATGCCAGGGACTGTCCATTGTTCAACATGGTGCCAGTGCCAGAGCTGAACCAGGCTGAGTTTTACTAGGGCTAGAAGAGAGGTTGGGTCCGGTCATTTCCCAAAACATGAAGAAATTTCTTCCTCATTTCCACAGGAAGAAGACAAGGAAAGGCCATGTTCATGTAGGATGCTGGACACAGTGTGACAGCACAGCTCCCCAGTGCCCTGAACACAAAATCAGTGATAAGCACTTTCAGGTGTTGATGAGAAGCTCTTTGCTTGGCACAGACTATGAGCCCCGTCCAAAGTGCTCCCTCATGGGGAGGTATCAAGCAGTGGAGAGAATGCAGTGATGCTTTGATGCTTTTGGCCATCCCAGCTGGCTCCCAGGGAGGTGCCCACCTCCACTCTGGGCTGCTCCCAGGGCAGCTCAGGCACTTCACCCATCACCACCCATTCCCACCTCGCTCTGCAGACACCACCGAAGTGGAGCTGCAGCATGCAGGGCTGTGCCTTGTCAGGAAGAGCACCCTGTGGGATATGGCCACCTTCATCACCCTCCTTCACTCCAGCAGGCAGAGCCAGGACTGGGCTGTCTGGCAGGTCCCCAGGACGTCTCTGCCCTGGCAGGTGCTGGTGGCTTTGGAGCAGTTTTAGGGCTGATCCCAGCCTGTGAGCAAAAATGGCTTGGCTGCCCTGTAAACCTGAGCTGGTGATGCTGGAGGGGAGTGAGGGTGATGGATAGTCCCCGGGGACAAATGGCCAATACGCCTCCAGAGAAGCCAGGAACAACGGGGCATGGAGGCACTAGAGGGAGCCTGAGCATAATAGATGGCGTTCTGGCTCAAAGTGGGAGGATTAGTCCCAGTCAGGGAGAAGGGGCATCACCAGGGAGTAGCAGCAAATTTCACACAGCATTTTCCCCCTTGACCTGGCATCCTACCTGGCTGTGCCTTTTTCTCCTGACAGCTGTTATAATTTCCTTGAAGGCATAAAGAAATAGTTTCATTTATGGAAAATGCCGGTCTGCCAGTGGGGAGACAGCTGGCTCTGTGCATTTGGGATAGGAGGTGAGAAAAACCAGTGGCAACTGGTGGCAATTGTCAGATGGGAGGGCTCAAGAGAAAAGGAATTCTTGCAAGGCAATGGGGAGCAGAAGTGCTGATCCACAGCTGTAAGTATCCCTGTGGGAAGGGGAGCTGTCACGGCACAGCCCTGTAAGTGCTCCTGGACTGATGGCAGGGACATGGGAACAGTAGCTGAAGCTTGTATCCTCTCCTGGTGCCCTCCAATTAGTGCCAGTTAGGAGAGCAGAGGCACCTGGAGAGGCTGGAGACCTGCAATATTTTATTTTTCCCATCAATATTTTCATTGCATTGGCTTTGGACGAGGAATAGGGTCACTGGCTCATGGTCTGTGCCTGAATCTCCTGCTGCCACTGTCACCAAGGATCAGCACAAAGAGCATAATCAAGAGTCTCTGGCTCAGCTGCAGATGGGCATCAGTGCCATGATTGGGCAGGGACTGGGAAACAAATGCTCTGCACTGCTGTTTAGCCATAGTGGGGAGATAGATGTGTCTGTTTCCAGTACATCTGCAAAGAGCTTCTTCTTTTACAATGTTTGCAAGGGGCCAAAATTTGCTTTTAACAGGGTACTCAAGTTCAGCTCAGTAGAAATCAGAGGAGCAACCAGAAGGGATTAGTGACCAGGGACACTGGTCATCCTCTATCACCCCTGACTGCTGTTGGAAACTTTCATTCCCCACTCAGATCAGCCCAGACCCTCAGATCAGCCCAGACCTTCCACACATATTGCACAAGCGTGTTCCTGTAAGCAGCTTCCTACCATGAAAGCAGGAGGAAAAATCAGGCAGCAGCCTGCAATGCAGCCTTGACCTTTCTCTCCAGGCCTGCCACCTCCTCCCACTCTTCCCCAGAGCTGGCACTACTAACAACTGGTTTCCTCTTGTTATTTTTCCACCTCCACTCCTTCCTCCAGAGGGGAGGCCGTGCTGGTGGCCCACATACCGGTGAGTCACAGGCTGGGACCTGCGAGGAGCCAGCTAAGCCTGGCCAAACTTAGTAACATCTCATTTTCCATTGCCTACACCCTGGATGCTTCTTCTGGCTGGGTTCATCACTGGAGACCTTCTCCAGCTACCTGTGGGGTTTGGGAGGACCAGCAGGAGTTGGGCTGAGATGGAGCAGCCCTTGATGCAGATAAATTCCATCTTGGTGAGTGTTTATCCAGCTTGCTCATAGCTGAAACCCACGAGGTGTTCTGGACATCAAAGAGGGATTTTTAGGCTTGGGAAACATGTAAATAAAGACATATATACAGGACTGCATAGTCGTTCCATTTTTCTGGAAGCATTTGAATGATTTGAGGGGAGCTTAGGGGTTTAAAAGCTGATTCCCTATCTGTGTCAATCAGCCTGGTCCATCTGGCTGGATGTCCCCAAACCAACAGATGACAACTGCAATCACATAACTGAGCCTGGGGCACCTGCAAGGTAGGGAATGATGGTCTGCAAAGGTGGAGGTGCTGCCGTGTTTGGGAATGGGAAATAGCTGGGTGATGACCAGGCTGGCAGCAGCGGAGCAGGCAGAGCAGGGAGACGCAGCTCCTGGGCAGCTGCATCCCGTGGAGCAGGACCCTGCAGCTCCGTGCGGGGCTGCGTGCGGGGGACAGCGCCAGGAAGGGAGCAGCCATGTGTGCTCAGCCCACGCTTGGTGCTTTAATGGGATTTTCCAGAACACTTTTTGCCCCAGTAACGGAAAAGGAAGCTCGCCTGCCGCTTCCGAAGGCTGGGGTGAACGTGTGCAGGCGACGTGACACCTGCTCAACCCGCACTTCCCGAGAGCCCGGCTGTTCCCAAGGAGGGAGCGGATCCGCAGGCACAGCGTGCACTGAGCAGCTGATCGCTGCAGGGAGGAGGCACACGGAGGCGGCTGGGAGAAACGGAGAGGGCTGACCTAAATAGATGCTCAGCTAATTTATTCATTTCTCTGCTTTATTATTTAACACAACTTCGAAACAGCTCAGGACTTCTGGTTCCTCTCAGCTCTGTTGCTGACGTTGGGATGGGGTTATTTTTTACCTGATTTTGCTGCCTTGCTCAGCACCCCTCTCTCCCAGCAGGCAGGCCAGGCACACTATGGGAAAGCTCCAACACAACCACTTTCTAGCCTGGAGCACAGAAAGGACTTATTTTAAGTTATTTTGAGCTTTTACTTCACCTCCTGCCTTAAGAAGCTGTTCAAATTTTGGCCTGCTTTATGCATTGCTAATAGGGAGATTTATCTCCAACTTAGCTGGCTGAGGAGGGGATTGGTGGGTTCATACAGCACAAGGCAGCCTTCAGCCTCCACCAATATCTTCCTCCGGGCAGGCTGCCAAAGGCAGCCCCAGGCTCTGCAGCACAGGGGCTTTCAAGGATAAACCTGGAGCCTGTCTCACTTCCAGCCAGCCTCCTCTCTCCTCAAATCCTAGCAATCCCCTGAAACACTCTCCAGGAGGAATTTATTACTAGAAGGACACGAAGCCCCAGCTGCTGGGAGAGCTGTTCAGGCTGTGGTTCACCCCACGGGCTGCACGTGTCCTCTGCGAGCCCACGTCACGTTTTAGCACTGCTGAGCTTGAAAAGCCACAAGCTGGAGGAAAAAAAATTGATGCCTGTGCAGGTTGCCTGAACCCCTGCACCATTTCTGCGCAGGCACGAGGCACATGGGCAGAGCTGCTCCATGTGAAGTGACTGCTTCCTGGGATTCAAATCCTCCAGTACCTAACTTGTGCCAAGAAGGGCCCTTTAATTTTTCATTACAGTTTGTCACTTGATGTATGAATTTAGGCCAGTGTTGTATACAATTACCCAGCCCCTCTGTTATGATTTTTAAACTGGATTATTCATCGACCTGCTTGATTCCTTACAGATTCCTAAGCAGTAAAACAAGCCCTGATGCTGTTTAGCTCGGCAGCAAGGGCATCTCAGCTCACCCGCCTTCACACTGCTGGAGAGTTCGGTGATGTTGCTGGGAGTGGGATAGTGCAAATTAGCAGAAATGAAGCAGTTAAGGAGGCTGCAAGTTAAAGTCTTCCAAACCAGCAGGCACCGAAGGGAAACAGTTGGGCGTGGGGCTGTGAAAGTAGGTGCTGCTTCCCTGGCAGTCAGCTCCTTCTCCTGCCTTCACTGGTTAAATTGGGGCAGTGTGAATCCTGGGCAGGGTCCTGTGCTGGCAACCCCCAGGGTGTGCAGCCTGGCCTGTGTCAGGCTTTGATCTGAAGGGCTTTGTGGTTGTTTATAATATAAAGTGATACTTTGGTCTGAGAACCTTGCGAGGCCAAAGAGAATGAACATGGAAAGGACAGAGGCAGCCCAAGAGATTTGAAGTTTCTCTTTCCCTCCCTATATCCTGGACTGGATTTTCGTGGATGATGCCCCAGATTGCCTAATGAGGGCAGAAAGTCCCTACATCCCACACCCTCTGGGGCCTGGGGTTTTGTTCCCGTGCACCTTAATTGCACAGGGCTGATTAGGATGCAGTTAAGGGTAATTTAGTGTCATCCTGGGATTTAGGATCCTCCATGTGGGCACAGCCTCTGCCCTGCAAGAGAGGGGAAGTCCCTTAATGAACCAGAGTGCGCAGCAGACTTGAGGTGAGGGCTCTGGTGTGGCTGCCAGCTCGCCTTTATCTGCACGGAGAGGATTATTGGGAAGCCATGTTGACAAATGCTGTGACTATAAAGGAAAATTAACTTCCTCACAAAGACCGTTTGTTTGTGCAAAGCTGAGAAAGAATAAAGAAACCCCAAAAAAAGCTGACATTAAACCCGCTGCTTACCTGCAGCTCATCTGATACCATGACTGAAACCTCTCATTTGCAGCAACATAATCCAAGATGTTCTTTCTGCAAAGCAAAAAAAGTAGGTTATTGCTCAAGCAGAGCTGGGGAAGGATAAAGAGACAAGCAGGGCCTGATCCTGCCAGGTTCTGTGCATCCTGCCCTCTGATCAGGGTTAAAACCCTGGCTAGCAGCCTGATTTGGGCGTTTTGGAAAGAACTTGCACACAATCCCTTTCCAAACCTTTAGGAAAGGGCTTCCCATGCTGTGGAGGCAGGGCAGGAGGCAGAACATAGGGCTCCTGCCTTCAGCTCCTGCTTCTCTAACCCGGGGACCTGGAGGCAAGAGACACAAACCTGTAAACCTCAGCACTCATTTAGCACATCTCACCTGCAAAGTGCTTCGATGGGAGAGAATTAATGACCCTCCACAAAAAATAGGGCTGCCCTGTCCCCACCCCTGCCTTCTGCTTTCTTTTGGACGCATTACCTGCTCCAGCCACTGGGTCGTCCCAGCTTCCCCGGGATGCGGAGATGCTGCACACACGCTTCGCTCAGCAGCAGTGAAATCCTCCCCTCTGCAGCACCCAGCAGATCTTGTGCTATTTCTTTTCCTGCCTTTAGATGTGCAGAAATCCACTTGGCTGTGTCTGCTGGTTGCTTTTAGCCGTGGTTCTGTACCAGGATCTTTTTAGAAGATCTTGCTAATCGAGAAGTCCTGTCCCTGTCAAAACCATTAATGCAAACACCTGTTGGTGTGCCCCCTGCACCTTTTGGGGGCTCAGTGCAGCCACCCTGTCTTTCTTGGAAGGCAGCTTCTTATCCTGGGTGGCAGTAACAGAAGGTTCTACAAATGCTGTCCTTGGATATTAAAAACAAATTATTGAGCTGCCCTTCCACAAAATCAGTGCTGAGAAATGACTGACACCATCCTTTTTACATAATTCAGATGAAAACCTAATTGCACCACAGCTGCAGGGGAAGGGATTGGGACTGACAAACACATTTGGTGCAGGGTTCATAGGTCCCACCAAGGAACAGGGCAGTGCAGGCCACCACAGGGGGCTGTGCCTGGGATATCTGACTGCTTTAAGTAGTGCTTGTGCCCAGCCTGTTCTGGAAATGGTGCTCAGGGGCACTGATTTCAGCCTGACACCAGCTGTTCCCCTATGACAAAATGGGCTTTATTAGGAAAACAGTATGGGCTGTGACAACACTTCCATTAGCCCTGCTGCCATCCCACCCCCTGACAGCCAAGTACCAGAATAACTGAGCTGGTCCACATAGGAGTGATGCACTGGGACACAGGACTGACAGCGAAGGAGAAGCACTACTCTCCCCTCTCATATCAGCCTCATCTCATTTGTGTTAAGGATGGCCTGATTTATGATTAGGCTGGCATCAAAACACATTTCTTTCCACAGTTATTTTATCCAGGCTTTTCAAACACTTCATGAACCCAAATGAATCCTTAGGAGGTCTCTGGCAGGTGGACACTTTCAAATATCCTTGGCATTCAGCAAATCTGATATATCCAGAGGGGATGGGGAGGGCAGAGTGCCCATCTAAGATCTGGAGGCCGGTGAACTTCTAGCATTTTTCTCTAAAGCTCCAAAACTGTAGCCTCATTCAAGTGTTTTAGTATAAGACATCAAGCCATACTGACATGTAGTTAGGAAGAGGATGCAGGACAGACCTCAGGAGTCCTTACTGTCTCCAGATACGTAGAAGATTATTCTTTTCCCCCTAGTCTGCGTCATCATGCTGCCACCCCTTCAATAGCTGCAGAATCCTGAAAAATTAACAGCTAAAGGTTTTTCTTGCCTGCTCTGGCCACCTGAAACAACCTTCTGTTCGGATGGAAGCACTGAAGTGTTTCTTAAAACAGCTCTTCCTCCTGTCATTAAATATTTAAGAGAGCAGCACCAGGGGAAACCATGAGCTTTTATGGAGGCAGGATGGCACAGTGCTGGGAACCACGCGGAGACCGATTTAAATAGTAATGAGATGGCAGCACAGCTCGGTTTTATCCCCCCATTGCTCCCCCTTGCTGCGGCGCTCCCCGCAGCATGCCCAGCATCACATCCCCGGCATCGCATCCCCATCCCGCCGCATGCTGGTGCGTGGGGCGCGCTGGCTGGGATGAGTTCTTGCTCTGCCAGGCCGTCCCGGGTTCAGCAGATCTGCTGAATGGAATCTTAATGACCTGGAAACCAAGAGCTTGTCAGGACCGATGGGGACACAGCGGTGTCCGAGCACCGGCCGTGGTGGGGTGGGAGCAGAGCGTGGAGCAGCCGTGGCTGCCGAGGGTCGTCCCTACCAGTTCCTTTGCCTCTCCACCATCACTTTCCCTGCTCTGCCTTATTTTGGGCGAGTGGAGGGTGGCCGAGGGAGGGTGTCTTCGTGCTCTGCAGTTGCTGTAGCAACTGCGGTGTCTCTGGCGGCAGAGCACGCGTTTCCTGCAGCCAGCCCGACTGTGAGTTGCTGAACTGAAAACAGATTGATTTTTTCCCTGTTAGAAAAAAGCCCCACCTCTGCCCTCCCCGCCCCCAGCAGCCAGAGCTCAGGACGGCTAAAGACAGCACCTGAGCGCCAGCCCAGTGCAGACCTGCAGGGATGCTGCCTCGTCTAGCTGCTCCCCGGAGATCTTCTGCCCATGAGTCAAAGCCTCAGCAACTTTTTGAAACCCTTCACTGATCCCTCTTGGCTTCTTGGCAAGGACAACCTGCCTTTCCCTAATCCAGGCTCCAAGGCAGGGTGGGTTTTTGCAGCCATCCAGGCTCATCCCTGGGGCAGCTCAGACCTGAATTAATTTCCACATGAAACAGAGCATCTGCTTTGGCGGGGAGGGACCAGTTGTGATCAAAAACATTGTCAGAAGAAGGGGATCAGCACAAGCTTTGCTAAGTTACTTCCCTGGGTAATGGTTTTTAAATAATAGAGCCTTTTCACAGACTGGATTCATTTGGTGCCCATTTCCTGCCACCTTATAAAACTTTGCCTTCTAAATCCTGTTGCTCCGCCATTTCCATCACCTTTGTGCATCATAAGCTCTGACTTGCTCTCCCTTCATTTTTTCTCTGAGAAACCAAAGAAACAGGGTTCCTTGTGCCAGCCCTTGGAATGTGCTGGTGCCTCTTCTGTGAGCTTCAGCCCCTTGGCTATTGCACTGGTGTTTGATCCCGAGGCACATTGCTCCAGTGTACCATCCTTGTGTCAGGACCATCCTTTGGCCGCTGCAGGAATCCCTTCGGAGCCCATCAGCCTGGTTTGGGCTCCAGCCTGTGTATATGACATGTCTTTTTTCCTCCACCACTGACTTTATATTCAGTTCAAATAAAGCATATCCTGCTGGCCAACACACCCAACAGTCCCCATCAGCAGGTAGATACAGAGGAGGACAAAGCAAACAAAGCTCAGTGCTAAGGCTTCAGCGTTGCTCATCACCCATGGCCCCGGCTTGCTTCTCTTTGGTTTCATTTGCAGAGTTAAGCTCTGGCCTTGCACAAATGCATAGACCTGCCCTGATTTTCCAGAATGCCATGAGCTCTGATCCAGCCTTTTCACCACCCGTCTTTGGGATGGCTGCCAGGGAGGGCAGCAATTGCAAGGAGGGCTGTTCTTCATGAGAGGGGGGAGGAAAAAGGGAGTGAGTTAAGTTTCCCACCTTCAGAGTCCACCCTCTAAGCATTTCCTGGCAGGAACCAAATCTTCCTTCTGCAGGTAATCACCTGCACCGCAAGATAAGAGATGAGCAATGCTCAGGCAGGGGCTGTGGTAACCCAAAATAGTTTTTTTGTGCTGTAATCATTACTTAAGGTGCCATTTCTTAGGCAGTGTTTTTAGGTCTGCAGCTGGAGCTTTATGTTCCATGGGAAGTTTTCTTGAAGAACAGGTTGGCCAGTTTGGGAATGTTTCACTGCTATTTTCAGCCTGGGATGTTTTCCTTTCTTTTTTTCAAAGTACAACAAAAAACCTGTCAACAAGTCACAAAAGAGTGATCTCAGTCTAAAATACGAGCCCTGGCACGGGAGGGCATTTGACTCAGAAGCCACTTCCCATCTTTGGAGACTTGAAGTATGTTCCACTTCGTCATCCCGAAGGTCTTTAAGTGCTTATAAAAACAGAGTTTATTTATCCACAGTCAGAACAGCCTATCTATTATCTTGAAGGCTGAATTCAGAAAGTTTCTTCAGAAATTTATTGGTTTCATTCCTACCAGTCTGAACAGAAGTTTTCCACAAAGTCTGTCAAAATACAAATGTGTCAATTCCAATTTCCCTCAGTCTTTAGCAAGACATCACATTAATTGTGTTAAAAAGCACTTTTATTAGTTACTGGGAAAGCAGGAGTCTGGCAGCTCTTCTTGACCACGAGCTATTCACTTTTGTGAAGTCTCCTTTAAGAGTGCTTTGATCCAAAGCAGTGGTTTTCTCCACCAGCAAATTCAGCAGTGCCTGGAGCCAAAGGGACCCACTCCAGGCAATGATTATTGGCTGCAGGTTTGAAGGGCTCCTACTGCTGCCTGGGCAAAGCCTTTCTGTTCCTCTCGAGGCTTCTCACATCCCCATTGTCAGAAGAAACAGCGTGGTGGAGGCACATGGTCAGCCTGAGGCCGGGGAGATCCAGGAGCACAGGCAGAAATGCAGACAGAATGGGGGAGTTTCATCCACACCTGTGATGCTTTCATGAGGACTCAGTGAACCATCAAACGGCTTGTAGAGGTTTTGCTTTAGCCTAATTTTGCGTAAGGCTGTTCCAGCCAAAACTGCCCAGTCTGGTGACAATGTGGCATCTACTTCACAAGGAAAGGTTGGTAATGAAAAAGCCAGAAATTCCCAGTCCTCCAAAGGGCAAGGAAATTCTGTTCCCCATCTGATCTCCCTGGGATGCTCTGGGATTGCTCCTGCCAACATTCAGTCATTCTGGAACTGTGTGAGCAGCCAGAAACCCAAACTTCCCACTTGCTGCCTCACATCAGCCCCCTTGACTTCCTTGAGCCAACACCAGAGTACAAGGAGCAGGATGGGCACTCAGCACATGAGCCCGCTGCAGGATGCCTGCAGTTCCCTGGGATATAAGCACCACAGTGAGACACAGCTGGGTCATCAGCATTAAAGGAAAAACTCAGCCCTGCTACATATTTCCTACTGACTGTCCCATTCTAAACAAGGTGACAGACATTAAGTGGCATCAAATGATACTAATTGAGGCTGGCCTCTACCTCATGACACTTTTTTGAGCACCTCCAATGCCACTCCAAATGGATCCCTGCTTACGCTTCAGCTCTGGAAATACTTTTAGGAGTTCCAATACACACACATGTTCAATCCTCGTGTGGAGGAAGGCAGCGCTCTGATAATTGAGACGTTAATGCTGAAAGACTGAGCAGGATTCCCTTGGCTGTCACGGCTTGGCTGCTGGGAGCTTATGAAAGGAAAATAAATAAATTGGGACTTAGTTGGGATAGCCAACAGACTGAAACCTGGAGATTTCTGGAAGCAGCTGTGCTGGAAAGGAGCACGTGTAAAGAGTTATAGGATCCCTCCTATGGTTGTGTAAATACCTCAGCACTGATGTTGCAAGTTGCAAATGTTGGCAGGGCTGGGAGAATTGCACCCATCTGACTGCACCAACACCTCCATGAACACACTCACACCATCATCTTCCAGCCAGGCAGATGCCCCTGCAGAAGGATGGCCAGGACAAGCACAGGTGAGAGCCCAAGATATGCTGGGAGCAGAGATGTCCCTGCAGAAATAGTTTGTTGGATGCTCAGGTTTCTGTGGAGGGATGCATCAGGCAGCAGAAACCCAGAGAGGGGAGATTTCAGACAGGAGGAAATGCTGTGCCACCCAAAAAGTGCAGCCCAGCTCTTGTCATTACCCTCTGTGATCCACCATTGGTTTAATACAAATTCACTGGGGAAAATAAATGTTCTTAGACTTGAGGATGGGTATCTGATACACAAATCTTACAGCTCCCGCCCTCATAAAGCAGCTCAAGACATTTTGATCAGAAAAATGCCTTCTCAACCTCCCTTGCTGCCCAAGGGTGGCCTCTTACCTACAAGAGTGCAAAGGATCCTGCCTGTGGGCCAACCAGCATCAGGAAGGGCCTTCATTCAGCACAGACCTTTAATCTTTTTCTTTTATTTTAGTACTCCACTCAAAATTTTAGACCAGAGACATGGCAATTAAGGCCTGAGCAAGGTCTGGTCACAGCTCCTGCATACGACATGGCTCCTGCACCAGAGACCAAGCACCAGTGCAAACATGTGCTGGAGAGACCTCACTGCCTATAATTTAGCCCAGTTTTGCTTTCAAGCACTGGCCTAATGATGATTGCTGGAGGCCAGATGGTGCAGTTCATTGGGTGCCACAACCTGGTGCTCTCACGCGTGCTGGTTTTACACCTGCATGATCCAATGGCCTCATCGGAGCCAGCCCTGACTTCTCCTGGCTTGATTGAGAGGAGAATCTGGCATTTCCATTATTTAGCCCATGGCCACAGCCCCATCCAGCCTGACAAACAGCACTGTCACATGCCCTTTGCACGGCAGGGGAGAGCCTCAATTACACGGCGGTGGCCAAGCATGGGCCACCAGCTCTACTGTTTACAGGAAGCACCAGCACAGAGCATGGAATTAGAAAGACCACAAGGAAGTGAGGGATTATTTACTGGTGATTAAAGGATATGGAAAAACCACAGGACAAATCAGTGGGGCCTAAGCAATGGTAGCTGCTATTTCAGTGTTCCAGCTGCTGGCATTCATACTGCGATGGGAGAATTTGGGAGGAATTCAGCAGGACAGGAGGCTGCTCTGCTTTTGGACCAGAAAAACACACCAAAGAATAGGCCCCAAACCTGCTGAAAGGACAGGAGAGATGTCTTGTTCCTTCCTCAACCATTCCCATGTGTCTTCCTCCTCCCCAGGTGTGATTCCTGCTTCTGGACTGCACCTCTAGACCAAACAGCTCTGGCTGGACCTGCCTGTCAGCAAAGCAACTGGCATGTGCCCATGGGTTAAGCCCAGATGAGTCAAGATAAAGCATCTCCTCAAACCTGGAAAGCCCAACTGCCCATGAGTTCACCTCATTTTTGGTGAGATCTGCTTTTCAGCTATGGCTGGCCACCAGGATTTCAATGGTTGCTAATAAGCTCTGACATTTGGACCGTAACTGGACCTGGTCTCCTGTCAGTGTGTGCTCACCTCTTCCTGCAGCTGTAGATACACAGCTGCTGTCCCTGTGGCTCTCCAGGAGGGCCACATACTCAGCCACATTTTTCCCTGAAAATCCTGCAAGATTTTCCAAATGCTTGGTGATACTTCCTAAAGCAGGTAAAGCTGTTTGCAGTGCTGCTGTCCTTGTCCCACAGCCATGCTGGTGATATTGCCATCCCTAGTCTCCTGTCACCACCAGGAAGTTGTGGCATAGCATCCAAACTCCTCCACCAAGCCCCATCTCAGGGAGTCAGGTGAATCTTTGGCTGCCTCTCTTTCCAAAGACACAGATGTCACTTTATCATCTCCCCCCTCCAGCCTCTGCTGCACCTCAATGCCACACATCGACAGGCCACCACTACATGCAAAGTGACTACATCTCCCATCCATCCCCACACTGATACAGACTGAGCTTCCACCACCACCAAAGCAGCATCTCCAGCAGCCCTGGGGCCCTTGTGCTTGGTCTGGGGTGGTGATTCAGCTCTGACTCAGTGGGAAGGTGGCCACTGCTCCCTGCCTGGTCCGTGGTGGAAATTACAGAGCTCTGGCAAAGGTAGTGGGGAGGCAGGGAGGCCCCACTTGGTGAAGAGGAGCCCACAAAACGCTCCCTCTGACATTTCCCTCTCTCTTGATCCATGTGGCTGAGAGAACACAAATGGCATCACCCTCATGTTTGACCAGAGCAGTGCTTGGCTGCTGGTGCCATACCACAGGCTCCACCTCGAAAGCAAACAGAAGCTCAGTAGATTTTTCTTACAACAAATAAAGGAAAGCATGAATGAGCTTATTTTACAACCTCAGAAGAATACACAGCCATTGTTAGCTTGACACAGGCTGCAAAAAGTGATGGCTAGGAAAATAAAACCTTATTCTTTCCTGTATGTGTTGGCTGAAAAATATAACCCTTCCACGGGCCAGCAGCAACGTTTCCATCAGCTATGTGGCTGATCCACAACTCAGTGACTTCCAGAGCAGGACCTGACCTGCTGCACATAACAAAAGGAGATTGAAGAACTGGGTTTACATTATTTTTGAGGAGTCTTGAGGCACACCGTGCACCCAGCCTGCCCTCCCCAGTGCAGGTGCCCTCAGCACCATGTCCCATCCTGGGCTTGCAGCAGTTGGAGTGAAGGCAATGTCACCCCTCTGTGAACACTACCATATAAACTCCTCAAAATATTTCTTTCTCCCTGTTCTCTGCAGGTAGAAAACCTTGCCACAAGGTCAAACAGTGCCCAGTCCTAGCTGAGGCTCAAGCACCTGCAATGAGTATTTTAGGGCTGACAGGACACCAAGGGCGACAACCTCTGTTTCAGAGAACCAGCACTGCCAATAAATTGGTTCAATGACACTTTCTCCCCTCAGAGATGAGGACTAAGAGCCAGGGCATACAGAGAAAATAGCCGTGCCACAGATGCTCAATTAATTAACTCAATTAATTTTTACCAGGGCCTCTTGGGTCATTCATTGTAGCTGTCTGTGCTGGGAGAGCCGGGCGCCGTCGCCTGCTGCAGCCTTGTCTGAAGCAGTAACGTGGCTCTGGAGATGTATTCCTCTCCACTCATCATCTAACTTCTGCACCAATCCACATAATTTCCCCTTATTATTGAAGTCATAAAATCAACCTCAGGAGCTCAGAGTCCGGGAACAGGGATTCACAGTTTGGAGTCTGCGGCCGTCTTGTGCAGTTCAGTGACATAGGAAGGGAAAGAAAAAAAAATCCCATTAATAATTTCAATTCCCTCCTCAATGATTTCACCAAAACAAACTTCCCACCCAAACTAGTGCTTCTTAAAAGATTGGTTTAGAAAGCAGGAAATGCTAGTGAATACACTCCTTCCCTGTCACAGCTGCAATTCCACTTTCAAGCACATCTGACTTCAGAGACTGGCTTGGATTTTTATGGCTCATGCTATTTTTTCTCCTTTACTCAGTGTTCAAAAGGGCTGCAAAAAGAAGTTAAACCAGAGTCCAGTGGTACCAAGGCATTGCTTCCCTCCATCCTCCTGCTCTGTGTTCCAGGGGTCCCGGGAGCAGCAGTGGGCAGGGCAGAGGTGGCTGGGATTGTGGCTGGGACTGTTTCCTCCATACTCTACTGTGTGCATTGGTGGGCGTCCCAGGTTAGGGAACAAAGTGTGACTTTCTTTTGAAAGTCAGTGTATAAAATCAGGAGACGTATAAAGTCAGGAGACCAGCTCCCTCACTCACCTCGGCAGAGATGGGTCCCAGGCAATTTTATCATCTGTGGCTCCAAGCCATGGCCTGTTGGAGAAGCTCTGCCCCATGGAGAGGGTGGGATCTCATCCTTTGCAGCTGCACACCCGCTCATGGCTGGGCAGTGCCCTTCCCAGCAAAACCACCAGCCAGCATCATCAGGGGGTCAATGATCCAACAAATTACAGGGAGGAACAAAACTGGGATTTTGCTTTAGCTTGGGAACACATTTTTTAAATTTTTTTTTTCTTTTGGACCTGAAAAACTTTGGCCATTTCATAGGTCCAACCTTCATCACCCAGCTGCCTGGTGTGAGAGGAGAGGGCCAGTGCAGGGGGATGTATCCCGATCCGGGATTTTGTGGATTCCCCTGCACTGAGTGGAAGCAGCGGCTGCTGCGGGAGCCTCATTATGTGGAGGCACAGGCCAGGGACTGGCTTGGTGACAGCAAGTCTGCTCAGTCACAGCTCAAATGGCTTAATAGGAACTGGATCCAACTGGTCCAGCCTTGTGGGTTTTGATTTAAACTGCAGTTATAAGGTGTGATTAGAGGCGGGGGACGCTGTGCCAAGAGCTAAGATGTGAACTAAAAAACATACATTAAGAAAAAAAGTCCTTCATCCTTCCCCTAGACCTATATGTATTTTTCCATCATTAACCCTTTGCCTGCCACTGCCAGATACCCAAGGAAATCCTGGGCTGTCCGAGGACACCTTTGGCTCTGTTGCTTCAATCTGTGAGAGGTTTGTTAGCACTGTAGAGGAATTTGACCACTGAAGTACTGACATTTATGGGTTTGCTATTAATAATAACCACAGCAGAGCTTCATAGGGACCGATTGAGTCTTTCCTGCCACTGTACCTGAGAGCCAAGGAAGTTTGTGCCCTCCCTGCATCCCTCACACTGCCCAGCCAGGGCTGGAGCAGGAGCTGGGTTTGCCTGCCTTCTTTTTGGTTACTCCTATACAGTGTAGAAGGGGGTAGTGCTTTTCTGTCTGGAAACAGTTAAGTCAGGTATTTTTTTTCTTGTCTCCAACGAGTTGCCCAAAACCTCAACAGTTATTTTGGCAAATGGAGACCTTTGGAGATGTTAACACAGTTCAAACCTTCAGCCCATATGGATAAAATCGTAATTCAGTAAAATTGCTGGTTCTTTATCTTTGTGTGGCATCATCACACAGTTAATTTCAAGCTTTCCAGTAAGCTGTAATGTATCTTTTAACCTAAGAGCTCTTTTGCACGACACTGAAATAGGTCCCAGTCTATATACATCTGCTGCCAATACAAATGTATGGTTCAGCAACAGTAAAGAGGATATAAAAGACTCCCACGTTACAAATGTAGGAGGCAGAGGATATTTTAGCATGGCAGTGGTTACACTTTTGGCAGCTTTGCTATAAGAAACATTGTTTTCAGAGCCTTAAAATATTCCCTGTGCAGTGCAGACTGACATATTTGCTTTCAGCAGAGCTGTCTCAGGGGCCAGGGCTGGTGAACGGAGCTCAAGGATGTGGGGGAACACAAAGAAGATGGAATTAATATCAACCTATGTTTAAACAGGGTATTTCCTCACAAGATGCAAATATTTACAAATGCCATCAGATCTTGGTAGGATTATTTCCATGAATACAGATAGGCACTCAGGAGGTACCTGCAGGCAGTGTGCCCAGCCCTGGGGCTGCTTCAGGAGCTGGGGGCAAGGCAAAGAGGCTGAATGGGCTAGTCAAGGGGCAAAAATATGAGGGCAAAGAGACGTAAGACAGCAACCTTATGTAGGAAAAGTCTCTGGAGACCTCCATGATCTTCCATCTGATGGAGATCTCAAGTTCCCTGCCAAGATGCCACTGCTGGGTGCCTGTCTGGACCTGAGACAATACTGCCTTGGAACAGAGGGAGCCCATCCACAGCTGGCAGGGGGATGTTGGCTTCCACATGTCTCCCAAGTCACCCTGGAATCTAATGATCCACTGAGGCACTGAGTTAGCTGTGGAGAAAATTGGTCACGCCTCAGTGTGCTCTGGAATGGTCAGAGTAGCTGTGAAACCTTGATCCAGGCAGTTTTTTGAGCAGAAAAGGGGAGCTTGTCTCACATGGCTGATGGGAAAAGGAGGCAGCAGGGACAGCAGCAGAGCCACAGTCCTGCCTGCTCTTTGCCCCCTCTTGAGGCAAAGAAGGGCTGTCCTCCTGGGCCCCAGGTGCTGAGGGCCACATGCTCTACAAATGACCCCCATGACCCTTTGCTCTGGGAACTCAGAGGGTTCACAACAAGAGAGAACATAAGGAAGATTGTTTTGAAATTTCAGGACAGATTTTCAGACTGAACAATATAATTTTGAAATGTTCTCTGCACACATACAACTCTAGAAATTCAACCTTGCTTGTTAGAGTTTCTAAGCCAGCAAGAAAAAGCACTTCTTATCATCAAGCCTCCTTAGAAAAGCTCATTGCTGCTTGTGCTGAACCTGGATGGGGTCTTGGCACAGAGGATTTCGAGACCATGTGATGGCATTATAGTTTCATGCTAATCTGTCCTCATGGTGTGCTATTAAAAATAAATAAAAACCATGGCTTCCTAATCCACAGGTTACTAACTGTGGGAAAAACGCATTTGTCACTGCCTTAGCAAGGGCTTAAAAGTGTCACACTTTTGTGTTTATTTATTACAAAGTGAATGTGTAAACACATTGTTACTAACCTGAGTATCTGCATTGCGAAACCCATGCAGCTGCTCCTGCAGGACAAAACCCTCACATCTTCAGAAGAAGCCCTGTGCCAAGTCCTGCTGCAGCTGGTGGGCTGCACGAGGGATGACCCGACCCCTTTGTGCATGGACAGCTTGGGGGGTTTGGCAGTGCCTCACCAATAAATGTTTTTGCCCATGGCAAGTTTGTTGGGATTCCTAGGAAATAAAAGAGAAAGAAATAAGTTATTTTGATAGTAGATCAAGTATCAAAGGAATGAAAATAACCAGGTACTTTTGCAACCTGCAGGCTGAGCCCTCTGCCATGAATCCAGGTGTTCCTGCCTGGGGTAAAACTCCCCCCCCAGTTCAAAGAGGCAGCATGACAGCATTGGGGCTCTGATCTCCACAGATGCACGACGTCCAGGACAAGGCCTTTATTGCAGACTTCAGAGAATAATTTTCATTTTATTTCCCTTCTTCAACCAGCCAGATGAGGCAGTTCCTAAGAGAGAAACCTGGCTGGACCAAGGAACACTTTCCTCCTCTCGTCTTTGCAGTACAGGATGAGGAACTGAATGAGCTCCTAGATGAGCAATGAACCTGCAAGTCCTCCTGCAGGGACACTCCTGTGCTCTACACACACAGAGCAATGGGGTCCCACACCCCTGGAGGGAGGATGCATTGGCCAACCTGGTTGGCCAACCATTGGCCAACAATATTTTGTCAACCAGTAAATAAAGATTAATTGGTCCTAGGAAAAAACCTAACCCAGTGTCTGCTCCACTGAACAAACTTTCCTTTGAATACTGAGAAGATGCCTGAGTTCAGCCTCTGCTGCACCTTCTGTCCCAGCATACAGTGAGGCACCAGCCACCCACTCCTAATTAACTTGATGGGTAACTCAGCAGCACAAATCACCTCAAGTTACCTTGGCCACGGAACACAGCAGATCCTTCCACAAAGAAACAGCATGGCACGAATTATCCCAATCCATAATTGCTCTGAGCAGACAATAAACCAGCTTGTGCTGGTGGAAGTAGCCACTCGGAGGTAATAACCCAGTGAGTAACAATAATGGCAGCAGATAGTTGATAAAAAGCAGGGAACAAAAGAGAAAGCTTTCTCTATTATACAGAGAGCGGATGTTTTCTGTTTGCTTCCTTCATTTCAGAAATGCACTTGGCTGTTTGGAGAGTGATGGAGTACAGCTCACCCGCACTCACAGCAAGAGGGTTTGGGCTGGGGGAGGAAGGGGTTGTTCTTCACTACTGAGATCATGAATAGGAAAATTGGTTTTCTTCTTTTAATCTCTCTTGGATTTCTACCCAGCCGGTATCCAAGCATTTTCTTTTCTTCAGGAGAAATGTTTGCATATCAGTGGGGGAAAAATGCAAACCTGTTCTGGGGTGGTTAGAAAAGAGCATTGAGGTACAGATGAGCTTGTTCCCCCCATCTACACCCCGTGAGTGCCCAAAACTGGGCAATGGGAGGGTTGAGCCATGCTTATCTGAGGAAAATCCCTAAAACCAGGGGCTTGCCTGTGCCTGGTGCAGGTACCTCCTGTTCCTGCTTCTGCTCCTGCACGTGGCTGTGACCTCTTGTTGCCCAAGCTGCTCACAACGGGGGTCTGGCTGCTTGCCCTGTATTTGCTGGCCCACAGCTCTGCTGCCCTGGCCCAAGCCCAGAGCTCACACAGGGGCTATCACCCACCTGCCTCTGATGAATTGGTCTCTGAGAGCAGGACATGAGGCAGAGAAAAAAAGAAGTAACCCCATGCTCCTCAAGTGCCACAAAGGCAGTGGCGTGGCGGGAGCAGGTGGGCAGTGACTCAGCCCCGAGGATGTTTGTGCTCGTGGCTCTGGCTCAGCACCAAGTGCTTGGCACCAGCACTCCAGCGATGCCCATTCCATGCTCAGCTCCCTGCTGCTTCACCAGCCATGCCACCTGCCACAAAGCCACCCCCTGCCCCCAGGAGGGCTGCCATGGGCACGGGTGTCAGTGCCACAATGGATCCCATGGAGAGGACAGGAGCTGGGTGAGATGAAAATCACAACGAGGAGAAATCACCAAGATGTGAGAGATGGAACAGCAAAACCCAGGGGGTATTGTGGGGGGTTTAGAGATCCAAGTGCCAGCTGGGCACAACACAGCCCCACTCCAGCCACCCCGGGCTGTGCCCTGCAGCATCACTAAGCCCGCAGCCAGCCATCTGCAGCACAGAGCACCGGGGGAAGGCTCTGCAGGCTGCAGGGGCTAAGCACTGCCCATTAAAGTGCCGGGAAAATGTGAATGAAGCAGATGAATGGAAGAAGAAATGAATGAAGGAGGGAAGAGGAAGTGAATGAATATTGCATTGACTTGGTGCCTTTCATCCCAGGATGGCAGAGCTGTGCAGCGCAGCTGATGGGCAGGCACCGTGTCAGTGCTCCCTGGAGAAACCCCCGGTCAAAACAAATCAGATTATTTCCTGTTGACAGAGCCCTTCAGGGAAAGGCAAACAGAGAGATGTGGCATATGGATTCATATTACTTGAAGCACAAGGTTTTCCCCAAACAAAATCCCTCCAACTCCCCCTTAATCGATGTGACAGATCATTACTTTTTGAGTTGCTCTTGTTCTTGCTATTCCAGACACTGGGTGATTTCCATGGCAACAGCATCCCAGCCATCCCAGGCCTTATCCTAACCTCTGTCATCTGCTCTCGAGTCACACCAGTATGTAATCTGCAGAGAGGAGCAGCAGGACCACAGAAGTGCCTTTTGGCACTGGGGAGGTCTTTTCACCCTCTGCAACCCAACCCTGTGAGCCCCAGGGAACCTCTTGCAGCCAAGCACAGCATAGGGCTTGAAGGCAGCTGTGGAGGAACGTGTAGAAATGAAAAAATTATTTTCTGGAGGTTTTATTGGGCTATTTTGGAGTCCAATCAGCTGAACCCACTGGTGAGCCTGACTGAACCTGGGATCTAGGATGATTTAAATGGGGATGATGGGAAGGAGCTGCAAGATGCTGTTGCTCCCTTGGTAATGCAAAGCAGGGTAGGGACCAAACCTGAGTGCTCTGGGGAGGAAAGAGAATCCAGCTTTATTTCTGGTTTGGAGGAGAAAGTGTGCTCTCTTCCGCCTTATGAAGGAAAACCAGTCTGGGATGTGATCCCACAGCAACCTGGTGTGACCACCACGAGCACCACACCCTGCTCAGAGGAGCATCTGGTCCCACTCGAACGTGGTGCCACTGATCCCCCCTCAATGCTAGGGTGATCCCACTTGGCTGCATGGAATTGGGGTGTTGTCATCCCCCAACATCATGTGGCTGCTCTTCCAGCAGTTCACAGCTGCTCACAGCTGCGACATTTCCAAGTGTGGCCACACAAGCCATTTTGCAAGTGTTTAGTAGAGTATTTGAGGCCGGATGCAAAGCTCAGGGTCATCTGTGGGCTTTGAGCAGTTTTTGGAGTGGACTTCAAGAGCACGAAGCCTGCTGTGTGGGGTCTGGGTACACAGACACTTCTGTGCTGAATGAACTGATGCTGCAAGCCCTGCTCACACAGGAACCGCCTCCGTTGCTGCAGGAGCTGGAGCAGGTTATTTGTTTTTGCCTCTTTCACTTACCCTGCTCCCTCTGGCAAGCAGCTTCCCCTCTGAAAGGCCAGGGAGGATTGAGGGTGGCTGAGTGCTGCTGCAGGGACTGGGAATGGGCTGCGGCAGAGCATGCAGGGACGGTCAGGCATCACGCCTCACCTGAGCCAGCAGTTAAAATGCCTTTGTCTGTCACTTCTTCAATCACATCACATTTGTGATTCCGGGTTTCACCCCAACACAACAGGGTGTTTTCCTGACAAAGGCTTGCTCCCCTGCCTCTGCATCAGCCTGCATTTCACATAAGCTGTGTTGAATTTCATGGTAACCCTGCAGAGTTATCACCCTATAACAGATGCAATTGCTGCACTAGACTCAGCTCACCACTTAGCTCATCCAAATATTAACCAAGCACCAAATGCAGAGCCATGGGCTGTTTCCCCATCTTCCCACAAGGAGTCTGGCCACTGGGCTTGGCAGTTGCAGGACTGGACCCAGACAAGAAGGTCCATTTGCAGACTGAGCCAGCAGCTTCCTTGAGTGAGGCTGACTGCTCAAAAACTTACTGCCAGAGTTTTTACAGTTGCATCCAATTCATCCTTTTTTTACCTTCCCCTCACAGAGATGTTCTGCCCTGCCACAGCCTGAGCTAAGTTGCTTTACCTGACTGTTAATGGCCTGAACTTGGAGGTCAAAGGTTCTTGGCTGAATTCTGGACCGGTTCCTTGGCCTTGCATGGTGAAGCAGCTGGTTTGTTTTGGAGCATCCACACTCACAGCACAGTAATTTCCCCAAATACTTCAACACAAACTGCTCCATGGAGGACCCCAGCCAGAGCTGGGACATCTTTGATGATTGTGGGTCTGAGAAGAGACACAGCTTTAGGAAGGGAAGGGAGCATATTTCTGTAATGCCATCATCTACCCTTCAGGAATCACTCACGCTGGTGCAGGGCTTAGCACTGAACCTAAATATATTCAAAAAACTTAATAAAAACAAAGATTCTAAAATACAGATCATGGCAAAACCTGGATTAAACAAGCTATCAATATCATCTTTACAATTAAAATAGGGGAAAGATCTGTAACACCTGGGTTTTACAGGGAGTATGGTGGTATAGCCCTTACTGGGAGCTAGGTATATAATATAACCCAGGTCAGGCATTAACTGCTTTGCCAGCTCTGCAAAAGGGTGGGTGACCCTGGTGCCATCCAGCTGGGAGAGCTTTCCAGAACAGGGCCAGCTGCAGGAAGCACTGGGTGATGTTCTGGGGCTGCGTGGGCAGGACCAGAGCAGAGCTGCTCCTTTTCAGCTTAACATCCCCAGAGTGCTCAGGCAGAGCCAGCCCAGGCTGTGTGGAGCTGGAGCACTGCTCCCTCCACCCACACAGACACCGTTTGGGAGAGAGGAAGAGGGGAAAAAAAAAATCAGAAGAGAAATTGAGACTTACCTCCATGTTTTCTTCGCCTGCCTCCCCCATAACTCCCCTTCAGCCTAATCATTCTCTTCCTCTTCAATCAAGGTCAATTTGCACGAGGAGCAGCTCCCAGAGCCTGAGTGCAACAGCCTTTAATTACTGTCATCTGGGAGGCTGTGCCAGGCTCCCTCCAGGGCCTTTTCATACTTTTTGGAAGACACTGCTCCAGGATTTGACGCCCCCAAGATGCCATTTGTCAGGCTTTATTTTAAATGAGCACTCCCTGCCTGTTGGAAGGCGGGGGAGCAAGTTCCTGACAATCCATGTGCGCTGCTGCTGCATGGACATGGCAATCACATCTGGGCAGTGGCTGATTCTGGCTGCCCCATGGACTACCAGGCTGGCAGCAGCCCCTGCATGTGGTGTCACTATGCTCAAACCCCAAGAACTGCACTGCTCTGTCTCTTTGCTGCCTCTCCTCCTGTTTCTTGACCGGGGATATAGAAAGGACTGTACATGGGGTCAGACAGAGACAAGGAAAATTTGGGGAGACCTAGCAATTGTAAATAAAGTGGCCCCAAAGCATCCTCTCCCACAAGTCCCCAAGCCTGCATCCCTGGGAGCACACTCCCCACTGGAATGCATGTTCCCTCCTGCACAGCTGGGTTTTGTTATCAGCCAGAGGTTTGTGTTTTATCCTGAATAGGAAAACAGGAATGCAGAACCTCCATAAACTGATTTGGCAGACCCAGCAAGCAGGGACAGGAACCCCCTTGCTGCCGCCTGCCCCACCACACTCCAGGCAGGACTTGGGGCATGGCCCTTTGGAGTGAGACAGGATGAGTTGCCTTAAACATAAGCACAACCTGAGCTGAGACCTGGGACTCTGCCCACACAGTGACCTTGCAGCTTGGCCTCAGCATACACTGATATACACAGGAGAGGATGCCAAAAGGCTTCCAGATGTCCAGGACCAGCACCCATGGGACATACCCCATAAATTACACCCACCAGAGCTATCCTTCTAATTTTTCATGTTTGGAACATCACCTGTGGCAAAGAAAAGCTGCAGAGGAGGATTTCTGGAGAACCTCTGCCAGTGGGTGGCACTGCAAAACCAGCAGTATGGAAGAAGCAGCAATGCAAGGGCCTGGGGGTGGAACAGCAGCGCAGACACTGCACTCACAGAGTGCACACTGCACATCTCTGGTGGATTGGATGTGGGCATCGTGGGGACACTGCAGCCTGGCTGGTGGGAGCAGGGAGGCTGCTGGGGAGGAGAGGGACAGGCACAGCGGGAGGGGAGGAGGCATCACCAAGGGGTTTGAGGTGCTGCAGTTGTGTGGGGTCAACCCAGCGAGCAGGGGTGCAAATCCATCTGCACCCACATGGGACAGAACCAATTCATGTCCACATGGATAACCGCCTCAAAGGCAGGAACAGCTCATCAGCTTCCCCTGCTGTCCTACCGTAATGTTCTGTCTGCAGCTAAAAATCATGTAAGAGGTCACCCCTGGCAAGTGGACAGGCTTCTGCCCTCACCCTGTAGCCCCAGTGGAGAATATGGTGGGGTGGGTGTGAGAACTTTTGGACCATCTTGCCTGTAGGCACAGGACCACTGGAAGCACCATGGCCAGCAAAGACATGCATGACTCAGGGGACTGGGAGCCCCAAGGGAAAGTGTTATCACTGATCACCTGCATCACCTCCTGGTCAGGTGGGAACTAAGGGTCCTAAGGCAGCTGGGTAAACCTGGTGAGTGCTAAAACAGGCTCTGCACTGGAGTCTGTCCTGGTCTGAGGGTCCATGCTCAGATCTAGAGTTCTGCTCCAGTTCCAAAGTGGCTGTGCTCCTCACACCCCTCCCGACACAGATTTTACCTTCCATGGCACCCCATCTACACTTTATGTCCCACTGTTTAAGTGTTGCCTTGACCATTTAATTGCCAGGAGATCTCCAGTTAGATCTCATATCCTCATCCAGGCAGAAATGCTCTGACCCGTCCAAGGCAATAAATGCTCTGTTCTTCTCCCTTTCACTAACAGACAACAAACAAAGGGGCATCTTCTTCCTCTCCTCTATGATGTCCCAGTGGTAGCTGGGGCCCACAAAACTTTGAGAGGAGTGGGCCTATGTAGCCTGACTCCAGGACCACGAGGCCTTGTGCTGGGAGTGGGACACCTTTGAAGAGGAAGTCAGAGATGGGCAGGGAGCCATGACAGAAAAACCACCTCTCCTGGGTTGTGCAAAGGGAATTTGGCTCTGAAGGGCTGTACCGTCTGCCTGGCAGGAGCAGCCATCTCTGCTAACAAGTATTTTCTCTAACAGGAGCAAAGGCTTCATCCAGCAGATTGTGGACTAATGGGAGACATGAGTGCAACCTCCAAAAGAGGATGCTCCCATTGTCAGAGTGTTTAAAGATGTGGCACCAGGGCTTCCTCCAGCATCTTCCTCCTGCAGGGAACATGCTGACTGGCATGGCGGGGGTGGCTGCAGAATCCCATCTCCTGCCTGCCCACATCTATGCTTACAGAAATGCCTGGGTACAGCCCACTCCAGACTGGGGAAGAGCTTCAATCTGGCCCTTCTGCTGCAAACGGATCTGATTTGCTCCTAGTGCTGAGCGCTCTGTAATTACAGTACATCCCACTTAATCGGGATGTGCTTAATTGGGAAATCCACTTACCGGGATGTCACCTAGGGAACCGATTTAAGCTTGATAACACTAAAGAGCAATGCCTGCTGCTTTATAGGGAAGGTAATTCTCCTACAGGGAGATGCCTTCAGGTGGCTGAATCATACTCCTCCTTCCAGCAGCATCCAATGCTCCTGGCTGCTTATTCCTGCAACAGATTTCAGCTTTCCCCTTAAGTAGGTTACAGGCAGGAAATACACCAACTGCTAGTGCCAGCTCACTGCTGTCCTCTGCTCCAGCTGAACAGGCTGCCACTGCCACGTGGGCCAGCCCTCAGCTGTCCCCCTGCCTGGACCCACACGCCCAGCATGCCCGACCCCCTTCCCCATTTGAAGATGGCTTTCCTTCCACAGACGGAAGCACTTTTGAAGTGGGTAACATGGTTAGGCCTGGCCAAGCTGCTCTTTGCCGCAGAAGAGGGACCAAGATGGCCTGGTTATCACCTGGATCAGGGCAGAGCAAGATATTTGGACACAACCATCATCCCTTACTATTAACCCCAACATTTTTCTTCCCCCCACTTCCCTCCAGCAATGAAAAACAGCAAATGCCCAAGTGACAATAAAAAGGGGACCTGGGAGCACTCGTTGGAGTGAAAGTTGTCAAGCACTTGGAGAGGCCATTTTCTGTCTGGTTTTCTATGGGATGAGGGTTTATATGATCACCCTGAGTATCTGTGCATGCACATGCACATCTTATAGATACCTCCAATAACTGCTAAACATCTTGATCCATCTACACAGAGAGAAGCAGCCTTTCTAAAAATAACAAACTCCCACAGATTTTGTAGTAGCAAGAGCCAGAGGAGAGAAAACTTGTGAATATCCAACCTCTCACCATCTCTCAGAGACAGGACAGCACTTCGCAACTCCAAACCCCTATGAGCCACCTTTCCACGTGAGAGGGATGCCAGCTGCCCGAGGATAGTTAGTCCTCCAATCTTTTGGCATCACCTGGCTTATTTCTGCCCTTTTCAGCCAGACTACCTTTCCTTTCCCCACTGCACAAAACCACACTGCCCCTCTTTGAAAGATGAGCCCTTGGATGGAAGCTGCCTTTGTTACCAAAACATCTGTCCCATGTGGCATCAACTCAACACAACTTTTCAAGAAGCTGTGCTGATCTTTCCGTTCTCACCAACCAGGAGGAGCTGGGGTGAGTCAAGGCAAACTCCTTGGATGCATAATAGTGATTGCCTTTCAGACACTTGAAAATGCAGTAGCTTGACATCAAATGAGGGATTTTTATGGCTGCACATGTTTTGTGTTTCTCTGAACAAGCCAACTTCCAGATTAGCTACATTGGCTTTTTAAAGTGCTATAAAATATGCAAAGGCACTTGTAATGTATAGTGATTTCTGTAAAAACAAGAGGTAAGTGCTGAAATGTCTCCTGATTTATCATTTTGCTTCTCCTAACCCACGCTGGGAGAAGGGGTAAATGCAATCCTCTACTCCCTTTTTGGCTTCTTCCAGCCCAGAGACAGATGGAAGATAAAACACCACGTACTACGGAACTTGTGCCTTTCAGCCACTCTAGTAATTGCAGAAGAGAAAACCCTCTCAATTCTTGAGTATCACAACCAACAGCACACACAGCAAATGTCTTTCCAAGGCACAACACAATGTGAATGGCAAAGCTCCACCATCACAACAGCACCTGGCTGGGCAAGACAGGCTGGGCAGCAACTCCCACAAAGATGCTGGACCTAGTGCTGGATGGAGGGTCCAAACAAGCAAATCACCATGATGAACCATATTAGCAGGGTCAGGCCTCTGCTTTCCTGACAGCAGGGCCACCTCCTTGTCTCCTCCTCTTGTTCCTGCCCCTCTTTTCCTTCACGCTGCTATAACTTAGGCAGAAACGCACAAGGCTGTGCAATGGGATTGCTCCCCGTCACTTGCTTGTGTTGGCTTTAATATACATGCTGAACCATTACCAAGCACCACATCCTCGACACAGATGTCTCAGGGACTGGGCTTACTTTTTGCTAAAACTGAGCCATGCAGAAGCTTGGCAAAGGAAAACATCCCAGCTCCCATTTTCTGAGCCTGGGTGGGAGAAATAAAGTACCAGCTCAAACTCCATTTTAGCTTGAGGAGAACAGCATCATTTATCAGAGCCAAACAGGTTCTTCTCCCCTGCTACCGAGCCAAGCTGTCCCCTCACCGTGCTGGGGCTGCTTCACCAGGGCCAAAGCAGGGCTGCCACTGACCAGGGCTCTGTGGCCACTGACACGGCCACTGCTGGCAGTCAGTGCCACAGTCAGTAGCAGACAACATGAGGGTGAGTGCCACAGCCTTATCTGGCACAGCTTACTGCAGTCAGGTTCAGACAGAGTCCCGGGAACAGGGATGAGTACTTACAAGCTGGAGGTTTTTAAGCGCGTGCCTTTGTGCCCAGCGTGTTCAAACCCATCCACCCCACTGAGCAACTGCAGCTCTCTGCTGCCAGCATGGACATGTAAACCCACCTGGGCTGCCTCTCACATCCATTTTTACACATAACAACGCTTGTACAACGATCTGGAGGGTCAGCAGACCTCCAATCTTTAAATTAACCTTGTAGATTTTTATAGAAAAATGTGTTCATAGAAAAGAGTGTTTTTATAAAACACACTTACCCTTAGCAGAGTTTAGGTGACATGGATTTCATATGCTTTTTTACTGCAAATTAAACACCATTATTTAACAACTGGCAATAAGAGAAATATGATGGGAGGGGAGAAGAAGTGTAAAGGAGAGAGTGTCCTCAAATGGAAAAATACACACAGCAAAGACAGGATCAAATCTCAAATGTTAAGGGATCCTTCACTTGTATTAGCAGCTCCTGCTATGTGGCCCTGCTCAGTCCTCAGGGTGCCAAATGCCTCTCCTGTCATTTTTTTCAGGGGTGACACTGTGCCAGCACACAGCAGAGATGCTGGATGAGCAGCACTGGCTCCCCTACTGAAGTCCTGGGACCTGAACATCCACCCTTTTGTTTTTGAAAAGACTGGGGATACAAGCCAGTGTTTTCCAGCTAATTGCAGAGAGCTGGAAAGGCAAAACACAGCAATATTTGCTAACTGCAAATATTTGGAGACCTCAGTCCAAACTGTATTGATTCACGGAGTGTAAACATGGGCAGGGAGAGAGCTTCAGGCACTTCAGCATCTCATGGCTAATTAAAGCTGGGAGAAATTTGTCTCAGCAAGTTGTGAGCCTTGTACTTCTCCAGTGTGACTAAGCCCCTGTGCGATATCTAATTTACCAGGAGGGGTGATGAGCTGCCAGCACCATGTTCCTGCAGGCAATGGGGGCTAATTGAATACAATTTGATGCTCTGGGGCAATTCCACTTGCCAGCTTACCTGCAGCATCCCAATCCCAATCGGCCTTGCAAACTGCAAGGCAGCTCAGTGGGAATTTTAATTGTGAAGGAGTATTCAAAAAATCCTGACAAAATCCGAGGGCCTGACCAGAACAACGGGTTCTTGTGGTTTTTGCAGGGCTGTTTTTCCAGTGAGGCCAATTGGGTTCTTCTCTTGCAACGCAGCAATGCTGAAACATGCTCCTAACACTCACAGGACCTCGAGGCTCTCAGCCTCCTCTGAGTACTGTCCTTAACCATGGTAAGAAAGTCATGGCACCATCTTGCCTTGTATTAGTGATGCAAATCAAGATCAATTTCTCCATAAATAGCTCATTACCAATGACTCTGTCCTTTGTCTCCAGCTCCAGCTGAAGAGAAGGAAATCACTCCAGCAGCAACTGCACATCTAACAGCAAAAAGACATTTCTCAGAGTGTACAACTGAGTTACAACAGATGCTGGATTTTGGGAATTGCCCTCTACACCCCAGAGCTCTCCTTGGGGAAAGGTAGAGATACTCAGAGGTCCCAATTTCCATTGCATTTCCCTATTGTTTCCATGGGCTGAAAATACTTCTTTCCTTACCTTTCCAGCCCAACCCGACTCACAGGCCAGGCTTATCCCAGTTGCCAGCTGGCCCTATTTTGCAGCTATGCTAGTTTTGGCTTATTTGCCCAAGAATCAGTGTGGCACAAGGAGCTCTGCCCTGGGCAAAGGTAAGAAACCAGCCACCCTCCAGGGTTTTTGGGGGTCCCCACACAGTAGCAAGCCCCCACATGTCCCACTCTGAGCATTTGGGAATACTCACCTGTCCCTGTTTCCCTGGGATAACCTGCCCAGGGGGAGGTGACCTTACTGGCTGGACTGATGCTGTCACCCCTCTATTTTGTGGGCTTGGTGGCTCTCCTCCTCAGCCAGCATTAAAGCTAGCCAGCCACTGACTCCACAGCAGAGGATCCCAGAGGACAGGCTGGAACTGTTCATCCAGAGACAGAGATAATTTTTAAAGGGAAATCCTGCTCACTTCCCAAAATGAGGTAGGTTTTTACCAGTACACAGCCCCAGTCAAATGCACTTGTGGCACCAAATGCATCACTAAAAGAAAAGGACTTGCTCTGTGGAACAGAGCTGTGGTTTTCAAAGCTAACAGGGAGAAAGGGCACTGTAAATACCTGGAGGAAGCGTGGGCACAGCTTATTAATAGACACTTGCTGTGAGACTTTAGGCTGTATGACAAGGCTTTCACTGTCCTCCTGATGTCCTCAGATGCCCTGTTCCTCTGCTGAGCTGGGCTCTGTAAGCATGCAGCACATCCATCAGACCTGCTAACTTAGATGGGGCACAGAAGATTGGTTAATGCAGCTCATACCAGTGCTTTCATTACTTGAGACTTTACCACCTGTATTCAGCTGCTGGGGAGAAGCTCCTGTCCCCAGCTCCTATAAAGGATCCAGCCAAAGATTTTGATGGGCAGAGATGAGGGCCTGAGGAAGGCAGGCAAATATGCCAAGTAGGGTCATTCCCTGAAAACCTGAATTGCAGGGGTTTAACACTTCCTGAACTGACAGAAGGAGCTAATTTTGTTATCTTTATACTTCAGCTCATCCACTCATTCCTGAAAAGGCTGCACAAAGTATTTGCTCTCTGGTTTCTCTCCTGTGCTGCTGTCAAGATAGCTCCTGAGTTTTGAATAAAAAGCCACTCCTGATATTTAAGGCTATTATGAACTGGACCGGGTTTATGCATTCCTGCTTAGCAAAGCCTTATCTAAAACAGGGTACCTATATCCTTTCCCAGTGAAAGCCATAACAGAAAATTAACACACCACGTGAGTGACGAAACAGCGACAGCCCTTAAACAACCACACTACAGGAATCTTGACAGGGTCACACAAGTTGTATCTCTTGTTTCCAGATTAAGGCTTTTCTATCAAGCAGAGTATCAGACAGTTGGACTGTTTTTGGAGAGAACTGGCTATTTAGCTGGGAAAGAAGGGAAAACAGTCCTCAAACAGCCTTCCTGCCCCAGATGATGCTGGTGAGAGCAGGTCCATGGGGAGTAAGGGACCTTTACCTTCACACTCCTGAGCTATTTCAGCATTTCTCCTCCCAGCTTGTTGATTGCTCAACAAGCCTAAAGATGCACAGACTCATGTTATTAAATGGCTCTTTCTGTTGACATTTTTATTTTTAGGAAACATCACTGAAACATTCACCATTGCTGCTTCGAGTTAATGGAAAAATAGGTGAGCTCCAGATTCTGGGTGATGGGGACCTCGAGGCAGGCAGCCAAGCTGGGCTGGATGTGGCCTGATTTCCCCACTGTGTTTACAGTCCGTGCCCTGAGCACAGATGTGATTGAATTGTGGCAGTGTCCTCAGCAGTTTTTGGCCATGCAGACCCGTCCCCACAAGTTTTAAAGCAGCTGTGAGCTGAAGACAAGCTGGGATCAGGGGCTGCCAACCCAAACAGAACCTCACTCCAAGAGACTGCTGAGCACCCAACCCAGGGATGCTGTTTTTCCCAGGATGCTGACCCAAAGGGACATCCATGGACAGCCTCTCCCCTTTGGATTGCTGGGGTGGGGGACAGGAGGCCATCTGTGTTTCTTCCTCAAGACTGGTTTTGTGGCTTCAAGCTGAATCCCTCCCCACTTTACGGTAGGCAGGCTGCAGAGAAGAATATCCTGAGAGAGAACAGAAGTTACTCCAAACTGAACAAACACTTTGCAAAATACATTCCTCTGACACCTGCTCAGCAGTGGGGAAGCGCTGCCGGGATGGGAGTTGGATTGCCACCCTGGTGCCTTTCTGTCCTTCCCTGGTGTGGGACAGAGCTGGGTCCATCACACCATGACACACTCTGGTGCTGCTGGAAGGACTGGTGGATGTGTTCCTTGCCTGATTTCAATGACAGAGCCTGGTAACCCACGAGATCCACAGCCAACTGCCCTGGGAAAGTCACAGCAGCCACTTGGCAGAAGCCATAAAGTATCTGGCAGTAAATGAAACCCTCCTGAGCAGCAGCTTCAGGGGCACAGAGGCTTCCCTAACTTCTTCCTGCCTTCTGTCTATCCCAGATTGTGAGGAAAACATCAGAATCATTGCTGACATGTCACCCACTGGGTGGTGACAGCAGTACTGTCACTCTTGGGCTTTGCCCTCACCTTGGGCTGTCTGCCCTGCCCACTATGCCTGGCACAGGCAACAAGGGGATGCCCACCATCCCAGAAACCAACATTCAGGAGGAATCACCCGGTGATAGATGGCTAGAGAGGGAAAGCATGTCTTTTGGAGAAGATGTCACATTTGGGAAGCTTTGGCAAGCTTTAAGGAACTCCAGTTTTGCCCCTTGCAGTAACAAGTGGAATGTTTCAGAAGTATCTGTCAGCAAACCAAGTGTGCCACCAAAACACAAGTGTGGGGGGGAAAAACCCTGAAGAATTTTAGGTCAAAGTGATCATATTCCCTCACTGATTTTCATGTGGATGGCATCACAAGCCTAGATACCATCACATGCCTGCAGCTGTACACATGTGGGCACACACACTAATTGATAGCTAATGTGTCCTTTTTCCAGGACTCTGCCAATAACAAAACACTAATATTCCTCTGCAAAATCATTTTCCAAAGCACTGGCTTTGGCCTGTGGGGGGCTGCTGAGCAGCCTGCTCCCTGAGCAGAGGGTACTGGCAGGGTGCAATGCCAGAGTGGTGCGGCCACAATCGTCCCGTTGTGCCAAACGTGGAGTGCTGGGTGCAGCAGGAACACTTGACCACAAAGACCTGAGCTGTGCTTAATAGAGCTCTTGTAGTGCTCGCCTGCTAAGAGCCTTAACTTCTTACTGCATTTTGCCAGGGTTTAGGCAAAGCAGGGCTCCCAGTAGGGTGCTGGATTGATTTCCTTTCCCATGAAAATATACTTATGACTTTGTGTTTGTTCCTTGTCCCCAAATCCCATTTTTTCCAGGTAGAGGAGAGAGGAATTTGATGGATTATAATTAAGGAGGTGTTGTTCTGAACAAGGAGGGGGGGCAGGAAGGTTAATGCAGGATGTGGCTGAATTGCCTGAGGAAGAGATGTGTTAATGGGAAAAGCCTTGTGAGAGGAGAGCTTTAGGGCTCTTCTTTCCTGTGTAGCAGGTGGGTACTTACAGGCAACTCTGGTTGAGTTTATTTTGGCTGTAGGTGGACATTGGACTTTCTAGGCCCCCATTTACTCTGCAGTGATGCTCAGCAGCAGTAACTGTGACAGGAGTGGGGGATTTGTACTGCTTGTGTTAGGAAGCCCCACTGCAGGGGCATCAGGAAGGAGCTGCTGACAAGACCACAGAGCTCATGTATAAAATAAAAGTAGCTACTAATATATAATATAACCCTTCCCAGGCCTCCAGCACCATTTACCCCAGGCAGTCTACAAACAGTAATTAAAACTTCCCAGCCCCCAGCTTTGCCAACGGTGCTGAATTCATTTTCCAGTATGGGAAAATAAGCCTTTTATGATTAAGAGAGACACTGCAATTTTAACAGCAGGAGAAGTTACTGATGACACATAAGCTGGGGTGTGAGCCTTGGTCCTTCCCTGGCAACAGGAGGATTTTCAAGGCAAGAACAAGTGTCTGGTCTCTTCTCCATCATGTACATTATGTGTATCTATCGGGGGCAACACAAGACTACCAGCTCCATCCATTCAGTCCCAGTGGCTCCAATCCAACTTGCTTTGCAGAGTTAAAGGCTGAAGGGAAGAGAAGGGCACATGGGGAATATGGCTACAGATGCCTGTGACAAGTCCCTTGTCCAGTTACGCCTCCTGAAGCATCAATCTGCCTTACCAAGTACTATCAGGTTCAGTGTGCCACCCTCCTGACCATGTCTGATTTCCATGAGAAATGTGATACCAGAAACATCCTACAGGAAGGAAAAGAACACTTGAACATGCAAGAGCTTGGCTTAGTTCAGAGCTTGCATTGCAGACCAGAATCACTGACCCTTTGCTTTCTGGTTTACTTAACACAGTCATGAGAGTCCAGCATCAAAAAGCCTGTCCCTCTCCTGCTTCCTGCCTGCTCCCTGCTCTCCAAGAGCCCTTGGAGAAAAGTCTTGTGCTGTTGGGTGTGGACACAGCTCTTGGGTTCAGTATGAGCCCGTAGGAGCTACTCAACAGCGTGCTGCTTTCAGGGTTCCCTGGTGCTCTGGGCCAACATTCCCTTCCCATGGTTAATGTGCTGGTCTCCAGTGCCAACCCAGGCAGTGCCTGCTGCCTTCCCCTCCATCCCAGCACTACCTTGCAGGCTGGCCAGACACATCCCCCTCTGCTCTTAACAGCTCTGTGAATCCTTAAGGACCATTTGGGAGGAAAAAGCAATTTTAACCCAGGAAACAGATTATCTCCCTGCTCTGCCAACACTCTTCAAATCATGGAGCCCAGAGCCTCTGCCCCACCTGGGGCAGACATTGGACTGTCTGGAAACCACAGGGCTTGGCAAGAGGTCCTGTGGCAGAGGGAAAGTGCCTAAACAACCAGAAATTTCAGCCTCCTCTCACTGTTGGGCTGTTCCCACTCACATGCCGGCACCACCAGTGTCTGCTTGCTCCGGGGAGTGCTGCTGCAGTCTCCCAGCAGCTGGAGAAGTGCTTATGGAGCCAACAGTGCTGCACTGAGAGTTATTTAGTTCTTTGTAATGGATTTTCTATACCTGACATTGTTTCCAGCCCTGAGTCAAGAGAAAGGGACAGAGATTTTGCTGGGAGGTGGGCTGGCTTGAAGGGCTTCGGGGAAGCCTGGAGTTTTGCAGTTGAGCTCTGGAGAGGGCTAGGCACTCACTCTGTTTCTCTCATCATCCCTGCAGGTTGATCCCCATGGAGAATGGGGATCCGGTTTGGGCTCACTGTGCTTCGTGTGTAAAAGGGACAGTCTTCTGTAAAGGAAAAAGAGAGACCTGGAAATCTGTTGCTTTCATGATGCTTTCTTTGGGGCTAATTTAGTTGTTGGCAATCAGTCCAGCCATGAAGGAAGCAGTCCCTGGGACTCTGCTCCAAATGCCTAATTCCTATTAAATATATAGGAAGAGCTGGAAGAGAAGCAGCAGCGCTGCAACAGGGAATGTTCCCTGTGGACAATGTAATTTCAAATTAATCATCCATGGAGAGGGTCTCCCAGTTGCCTAGCAGGCCTTGTGGAGGCCAGGAAGGCTGAGAGGGGGGACTACCCTGCAACAGTAGTTTCACAGTTCCCACTCCATCACCCTTCTAGGACTCAAAGTTTATGCTTTCTCTCTGAGCCAAAATGATGCCAAGCTACAACTATCAAAATCCTTCACACCATGCTCTTTCTCTATCACTGCTCTGAACTGAAAGGTGATTTCCCAGCTCGAGGTGCACCATCAGAGCAATTACTGTGCTCACAGCATGTCCCTCTGCCTGGTAGAGCACAGCCCCACCACCCACTGCAGCTCATTTACAGCAGCAGAGCTGTGGCAGAGACTGGGCTGAGCTGGAGCTGGCAGGGCACGAGGTTTCTGCTTTGATGGCACCCTCTGTTTCTGACCTAGGCTCTAGGTAGGCTTTAGAATTGTAACAAAGCCACAGGTAAACAGGAATGTCATTTCAGTAAAGCTGGATTAATCAGAAATGATTTTCCAGATGGCAGCAGCAGATGGAGGAGAGCCCACCCTCACTGAGGGTCACTACTGCCAGGAGAGAAGGTAGCACAGGGCTGAACAAGAGCATTTATCTGAACTAACGGGCCAGAGACATTTGAAGGTAAGTTTCCTTTGGAGCAAAAGGGGCAGGTCTCTGCTTTCACTTACCATCCATCCGTGGCAGCTCTTTCCTCCTCTTGGCACTCAGTTCTCATCCCTCAGCTGACATCCCATGGTAGCAAGCACTAATCACATCCTCCTCTAAGACGAGATAACAGGGAAAGAGGCTTGGCAGGACAAGGGACCTCCCGGCAGCCCCTGCAAAGCCAATCTCGTGGCCTGGGGTCCCCCCTGTGCAAATCCCTGTGGTTCTTGTTTGCTGAGCTGGGACACAGTGGGCATTGGGGCTTTAGCTGATGTTGGCTAGAAAATAACCGTGAGAAAGGAATAAACCAATTAATTGCTGACCCACTGACAGCCAACACCTCTCCCCCACCTCCCCCTGCACAATAAAACCTGTCTCCACAGCTCAAGCAGATTTAGGGTTGCTGCAAAGAGCCTAGAGGAAGAAAAAAAACCTTTCCCACTTCAGCTAATAATATTTCCAGATAATCTGTTTGAGGCAGCACCCTCTGCAAACCAGGAAAGCCTTTAAGAGCTGTTAACACCTTTATTCAGACTTCCTCATCCTCCCCCAGACAAGCTGTGATTAATTATCCAATCCACCCCGATCCCCCTGGGAAACGGCTCTCAGTCCGGGCGTTCATCCGAGGATTTGCAGGGTCCCTCTGTGAGAGCAGCTCCTGCTCTCCCCGCTGGCTCCTGATAAGCAGGAAAGGGCTGATATGGAATAAACTGCTTCCAGCCATGCACTTACATCAAAAAGGGCGGTGGATGAGGGGAGGGCAGGTTAATGCGGGGTCTTGGCAGCACTCACAGCTTTTTCTTTGGCTGGTGTCCACAGACATCACCAGCTGGACTGTCCCTGGAAGCCCTTCTCTGAGAAGTTGCCCCTGCCCCATTTGGTTGCCACCTGGATTTCACAGCCCTCCTTCCACATTCACGGCATTCTGACTCGGCTTTCTTGGAGGATACTTTCCTACCATCTTCCAGTCCTGCCAAAGGTGTTGAGGATGGAGAAGGCAGGGAGGAGAGGGGAATTACTGCCTCTCAGGTTGCTGCAGTAGCTGGCATGTTGCACTTGAGAGGTGCCCCTGTGTAGGCTGTTGCAGACCAATGCAGCTCACAGCACTCATCCTGTACATGCACTGTCCCACCTCTGCTACCTTTACCCACCAAACCTTGTGTCTTTTTGTGTCCCAGGGTAACTCTCCCATCCCTATGGCTGCACACAGACCCTCCTGGCCATGCTAAGGGAGGATCGGAGCTATTCCAAGATCACAGTATCGCCAAGCAATTTACTGAACCCAACAGGGACACATTCTCCTTGTACCAAATGCCAATCTCCATCCTATTAGAGATGACACCAAATTCATGTCCACCACAGCCCTTCATCCATGGTAGCTGTAGTCCTTAGGCTGTGTAAGGATTAACATGTCAATGTCCACCCTGCCCAATCCCCTTTGCTATGGCAGGGTGAAGACATGGCTCCTCTGGGGGTTTATGGTACTGTCATGCACATGTTTTATGACTTTTCTCACTGTACAAAGGCCCTGCAAATCCCCCATTTTCAGGGAAGACCTGCATCTCCTCATCACACCCCCAAGACCTGCCCACATCCTTGCTGGGAGGGGGCACTGTGGGGCTGGAATGTCCACATGGTGCAGCCATGGAAAACCTGCAGTTAAGGAGACACAGCAGCGTTCTTTACAGATTCTAAAGCTGAGGTTTCATAGTTTTACAACACTTGAATGAGCTCCTTTCCATTGGACTCTGTCCAAGAACTCACCCCTGTGCACTACATGTTGTCTGCTGGTCTATTTATACCTGCCAGGGGCAAAACCTCAGAAATATCCTGGTCCACCACCTCAAAGCAGTATCTGCCATCACTGTTTTCTACCATCCACCTCTAGAAACCTTCAGCCAGGTAATAAAATCAGAGAGCACAGCAGTAGCTCAGGGGTCCCAGATAGTTTTGCAAATGAAAACTATTGTCCTCTCCTTGTTTTCTTCTCCTCATAATCAGAACAACATGTTTAGGTCATTTTCAAACAAGATTACTTAAGGTTCAGCATCTCGTGTGCTCTTTGACAAAGTGCCAAAGAAAGAGTGAGGAGAAAGAGAGAACGTTTCTGCCAGATGGGTGCCAGCTCCCCCAGGACGCTTCACAGCCCCAGGTGTTCGTTTGCATCACACCTACACTCTCTGCTTTCTGGGCTGGGCTTGGTTTCAACACTCCCTTTATTTTTAGCCACACTTTCAAGAAAAAGGGGAAAAAAAAAATCTCAGAATCCCTGCAGCTTCCTGAAGCCCCTGAGAAGGAGAAAGTTGAGGAGCAAGCAGGCAGCTGGGAGCACTATAGTCCTCCTCTCCAGCTGGCCCAAGAGATGTCTCTGCCTGTCTTCCAGTCCATGTCCAGGAGCAATGGTCATCCTTTAGGCTTGGCCAAGTGCGAGAGAAGTGCATTCCAGTATGGAACAGTGCCATGCTCTGGTTCTGCCCCTCGCAAGGGCACAGGTGTTACTCCTTCTGTGCGTTACTCCTCCTGCATCCATCCCAACAGCAATGTGTGCTGCAGATCCAGCACTTTTCACATGGGTCTAGCCACTATCTGGATAGAAGTTGGGAGTTAAAAACAGGTGCTGCAGGAAGTGGTTAGGGTGATTTAGTAGGTGGCACCTTTTCTCTAAGGTAGCAGCATGATGAAACTGCTCAGCAGGGAGTTCTGGGCTCTGTGCTGCTGCAGGAATTGCTATTCTAGTGACATCCCAAGCTCACCACTTGTGGTCACCCAAGATACCACTTCTTGCAAGGGTGGAGGTGTTAGCTCCAGTGTCCCAAGCAGGCTCCAGTCACCAATTATGCTTTGCTGAGCCAAGAGCTGGAGGAACTTCTGCTGGACACACTATTCCTCACTCTTTTTTCCTACTATGACTACTGAGCAGTTTTCCCAGGTGTCAGAAAACAGCATTCACAGAGGCATTTCCAATTCAAATGATTCCCATTGTCCTGAAAAAGCTTTTCCTGTTTTGTCCCATGCTTTTTCTCTGGGATTCACCAACCCCAGAGTCTGCTTCACTTGGCTGGTGTAATTCTCTGCCTGGCTGTTGGCACTGCTCTCCTCCAACTCACCCTGGGCTGTGAAGGTCATGGACATCCCCAGCTTTGGCTGAGCTGGTGCATCACAGCAGAGTCCATCTGCCCGGTTCTCCATCATCACCTAGGAAGGTATCAACTGCACCTTGGTCCTTGACAGGAGATGCCAGCTGCTACCAGAAAAGAAAGAATCGATTATGAGACTGACATTAACGAAATATGAGATTGTGACTTGGGACAGACTAAAGCCATAGAAAGCATTTTAAATAATTCACCATCCTGAAAGTAAAGCATATTAGTGGGAAAGACATTCAGGTCCTTTCCCAGTGGCATTAACTTCTGTGTAACGAGAGCCGATATCATGAGCTGACAGCAAAACGAGACTACTGCTGGGTAGGGAATCTCGCCATTTCAAAATGTATTTGAAAGTCATGGTTTTCCCCCACCCCTCCCCCCAAATTATTTACAAACATTAAAACATTTTGTTTTGGTAGTATTGCCTACAAGACAACTAAATCCAAAATAAAATAAGAACACAAAATGCTGAAACAAATTGCAAGTCCCTGAGATGTATGCTGGCAAAACATTCATCCAAATCACTGCCTTCTGCAAAAATGCTTCTATTTTGGCAAACCCGCAGTTTTCCGGGGGTAGACTGATCCACCAGAGACTTCTGAACCCGCAGCAAGTGGCAACGGAGGCTGAAGAGAGACACTGTGTGGGAGGCAACGTTTAAAATGTCGCCGTTTTGCTTTTCACTTGAAACCACTCCAAGGGCCGTGGGGAAAGCGTTTGAGAGCAGGAGCTGTGCTTTGGCTGTCTGGGAAAGTCGCTGCCAGTGCCTGGGCAGAGTGTGGGGTTACCCAGAAAAGCCCTGCTGATCCACAAACACCCCTGGAACAGTGACTGTTACCCAGGCAATTATTTTAAATTTATCTCAGCAATTAAATGCAATTCTGCTCACACAGCAGATATATCTGCGTTGGGTAAGCTAAGCTTAGCCCAAGAGGCTGTTGAGAATGTTGTGCTGGTGGTACCCACCTCAGCTGCTGTGGTGTGTGGGGGCAGCAGGAAGGGACTGTCACAGCCAGGCAAGGGGCATCTCCATTATCTTCATTATTCATAGGGGAAGTGTTTCCCTTGGGTTGGTGGGTAGGAGTGAATGAAGGATGCACAAATGGCATAGGTTTGGCAGCTCTAGCCCCACAAAATTCACCTGCACACACATTGTAGGGCTGGGTTACAGTCATGGGTCAGACCCAGTGATGTCTCCTCTGGGAAGGCAGAACCTTTCCAGGCTTCTTGGGAGACCACGCTGGCTTCTGGGTATCTATGGACACCTTAAAACAACACTCTCATGCAAAATTGAGACTCAGTTCCTTTCATTGATGTTGAAATCGCTGCAGAAATCCCAGTGGGAAATTCCTCTGAGGTGTGACAACACTTGAGGGACAACACTCCCTCCTGCTTCTGCCAGGCCAGGAGGTCCTGCCGCTCACAGGGATGCTCTAAACAAGCCAGACAAGGAAAGACCTGTGAGAGAAACACCTTTTTGTGGTTTCACCTTAAAAGGTCAGGTCTGTTACTTGTCATGCAACGTGCTCAGAACCTGCCACAGGTGATTAAACGTCTGGGAGTTATTAGATCACACACAGATAATCCTCCCAGTACCTGGCAACATGACTCGTTATGATTCATAAATTCCAGGGGTGTTATGATTCCCAAGCGGATGCAGTGTGCTGAAAACTCTCCTCCACAGCTTTAGTAACAGAAAGCCATGAGGTGCACAGAGAAAACCACAGGCAGCACAGAAGACCCCCTCTGCCCAAGGCTGGTACCCATGTACACATTAAGGGACCTCAGTTTCAAGGACAAAACAGGGTTCCTTGCACCCTTTTCCCCCAGGATGCTGTGAGGTGCATGAGCCACCTGGGATGTGGCAGGGGACAGAGCAGTGATGTGTGGGGGGTGAGAGGAGGCGGCCTAGAAGGGGGCACATAGGCAGGAGACATTATTGGCTGGTTAGGAAGAGAGAAAAGGCAGAAACAACTGAGGTTTCTCTCCTCTGTCTCCACAGCAGTCGGCTCTGGGCTAGGGGTGAGTCACAGCAAGAGAGTTTGATTAGAGAGAGCTTGATTTGTGAAGTGGATGCAATTAAAACCTTGGGTCCTCAGGGCTGGTTTTAGTAGCTACATTAAACTGAATCAACTCCTGCCTCACTGTGTGACATGGAGGGGCTGTTTCTGCTCCTTCACTTTCTTTGAATTGCTCTTGCTGCAGCTCTTCAGGTCAAGTCAAAATCCAGCTGAGCTGCTGAGGATGAACAGGAGCAATGTCAGTCCCCCTGAGCATCAAAATGGGAGCACAGAAAAGGCCTGAGAAGAGGGGAGCTAATCCAGGGACTAAAAATCCTTCAAAGACTATTAAATACAAAGGCAAAAATGATGCCTCAGGAAGATTGAGTGTGGGCAACATGTATGCAGGAGACTTCCTGAAGTGGCTCCTGGGTCATCTTTTTCCAGAGGCATCTGCTCTGGCCACTTTGCAAGAGAAGAAAGGAGGCTGGTTGAACTCTGGATCTGATTCCAAGTGGTTCTTGGCTGAGATGAGATGAATAACTGCCTGTGGATGTGGCTGGATCTCTGGAGAGTGTTACAGTCACCCGATGTGCTACTGACAAGTGAGAAACATCAGCTTTGCTCCAGGCAGCAGTTTTGGGTCCTCAGTAGGAAAAGCTGGAAGCTCTGGGGTCAGGATCAGCCACTGCTTCCCAAGGCTCACCTGCCACTGACTCACACACCCCTCAGGCCAGATCCAGGACTGACCCCAAAAGAGAAGCACCATGGAAACTGGGGAGATGAAAGCCTCATGCCCATCCATCCTGATGTCATGAAACTTGCTTTTGAGATGCACTGGTGTCACCAAGTTCACAGGTGTAAAACCCCCTTAAATATTTCATTCTCATCAATTGCTTGCTCTAAGTGCCTTCTGAGGAATTCATGGGAACGTTTTCTATTTGACACAGAGATACTTTCAATTATGAAAGATGGCTAAAAATAAAAGGAAATTGTACTGTTCAGACATCTCTGGAGGTGGAGACAGGAGAGGAAACCATCAAGGAGAGCCAGGGAAGAGATTTTTGTTAGAAGTAGAGAAAGGCTACTTATTTTTACAGACAGAAAATGTCAGGAGGCAGCCTGACTTGAGAATCTGGAATCTGTCACTCACCTTCTCTATTAATAATTTGACCTCAGCTATTTAGGGTCTGAGCCAGAGAAGTGGAGTTAAGAGTCATGTCAGTCTCTTTGGTTGCAGGGGGTTTGATCACACTCTGAAAATTCTCAACTGGAGACTTTTTTTAATGTGTTTTCTTTTTTTTTTTTTTTTCCTTTTTAAATGCAGGACCTCAGCTTGTGACACTAAGAAGACTCTTTTGGGGCTTTCCTTTTAATGTGAGAGGCTTGGGCTGATAACCTAGGGCTTCTTATAGAGAGGCAGCCAGTGGTGATGTACCTGTGCCCTGGGACAGACACAGGAGCTCACCTCCAACAAAGGACCCACCACACTGAGAACAAGGGCCGATGCTGACGGGTGAGCAAAGGCTGCAGTTAAAACCTTGGCCTGAGAAGAAAAAAAGGGTCTTTGTTTCATGAACAGTCCCCAAAGACTGTCCCTTAGGAGAATGCAGCCAGCAAGATGAAATTACCATTCATGCTTTTTAGAGATGTTCAATGTATTAGGAATTCAATTAAGAAAATGTTCCACTGCAGGAAGCTCAAAAATTAAGATTATCATTATTGTAGAGGAAGGAAACATTTTTAATGCATTAATTTTTTAAAATGACATCCCTACAGACAATCCACTTTCCTTGCAGCACCCAGGCCAGTAAAGGAGAGCAATCTTCTTCAGCAATGGGGAACTGCAGCAAGAAGGTTACAGAAAAGGAGATGATACAAAGAAGGTTTTCTGTGGGATGCAGAGCACTGGAGGATGCCAGGCTGGAAAATGGGCCCTGAGCTGTTGTCTAGAGGAGATGACAGCACTGGATTCCTTGATTTACCTGTAGTCTTCACCCATAACTTGCTTGACATCTTTTCACTTCAGGAGGCTGACCTAGATGGAGGCAACATCAGTGACCATCACTGACTCAAACAGGGCTGTGAACCCAAAGAAAAAGGTGATTCTGTGAACTTCCCTCATGTCCCCAGACCAGGGATTTACTGCCTACATGTCTTTTGTGTTAAATTTATATGGTGCCAATAGCCCTGATCCAGGGAACAGGTGGGTGAGTCCCTGCTGCTGCCTTCGTATCTACAAAATAAAGCAACGATTCAGTTCGAAGCAAAAGGTGTTCCCAAGCACCTCCTCAAAATAAGTCTGGATGGGGGAGGTGGGTTGGGTTTTTTATTTGCAGGACAAGATATCACATGGAAATCCAAGAATAGAATAAGTTGCAGGGGAGGGAGAGGAGGAGGAGGAGGAAATCACTGCTTTTGCATTTCTTGTTCCCTTTCCAAACCTTGTGCATGCCACAGTTTTAATTAATAACTCTGCCACCCATTCTCTAGAGTTCAAACAAAGGAGTATAAGGAGGATGTATTCCAGGCACACAGGTACCTGGGGGAAATGAAGTGATGGCTTTATGTTTCGAGGCCTCATTATGGGGCTCCAGCTTTTACTCAAAAGTTGTTCACTGCCAGGAGTTATCTGAACCATTACTTCAGGAGGTCACTTTGAAGCTGGGCTCAAATAGCACTTAAAATGAAAAAAAGGGTCAAAAACATTGTTTAGAGGCTAAATAAAACAGACACACAAACACAACCACCAGTAATAACATTTCTCTGCAAGGCTCCTTATGTCTACCACCTGATACAGATCCACGTGCAACCACTGCCTGACACCAAACTTGGGAGAGTCCTGCTCCCAAACAAGCCCCAAGAGGAAGAGACAAGTGTCATTGCCTGCTCTGGAAACTGAACTTGCTGAGTGTCAGTGATGCTTTGTGCACAGCAGCAGCACTCAGGCCTCTGTGCAGACACTGTGCTGTTTCCTAGTGATGCCTGCTTGGCGCATTCCCCTCTGACTTCATTTCAGAAAAAGGGATACCTCAACTGTGACCTGCCCTCTCTAGGAGTGGCAGCTCTGCTCAATCTCTGCCCCATGTAGTTTGGGTTCACTGCAGAACACTGGACCCATTTACCTTTCTCTCTGCCACACTCATGCTGCACATCTCAACACACTTCCCACCTCCATCACGTAAGAACATCCTCCTTTTCACAGGCTGGGAAAGCGGAACCTCCCAAGACCATACAGAAATAAGAGGCAATCTCTGCAGGCCCCACTGACCTCTTTAAATCTTGAGCAACTCCTTCCCCCTTTGGGCAAGTCAAAGAGTAACTAAAACTATCTGCAGATAACTTCTGTGGAGGTAGTGAGTGCCTCGTAGGAAGTTGCTGATGTGACACATTCAGGCTGTCACTGATCATCACTTTCCAGCACAGACAGTTTGATGATACTGCTTTCCTTAATTGCACCAAAAATTTAAGTCAGGAGATCAACAGTGCCATGAAGAATTCACAGGGAAAAGAGACAATATCCACCCACCTTGGAAGGTTGCTGCAGAGACAGAGCCTGCAACCAGAACTCAAATGGCTGGTAAATGAAATGATGGAGAGAAAAAATATTCTGAAGCTGCTGTTTCCATTTCTATGGAGTTTTAACAGCAGGAAAGATTTGATAACGCTGCATATCCAGTGGCAGAGGATGTGGATACTGTTGATTTCCTTCCGGCCATTCAATGAGTACCAGCTCTGCCTCCACGGTACCCAGTGAGGACCCAGCTTGTGATGGGAGAGACAGTCCCACTCTCAGCCCCACCAGCTCCTTCTTCTCCACTGTGTGAAAAATGCACATAAAAATTTGGGGTTTTGACCTGACAAAAAGGAGGTTTTTGAAAGTACTGAACAAAAGAAGAGATACCACTGTATCCAAAACACCAGCAGCAGAGAATAGTGTCTGACCATCAGACTCAGCCTCTCCCTAGACACCCTCCCAGCCAAATCTGCCTTCTGGTCTGTGAAGGCAAAGGCCTCTGTGGTTCGGCAAATTCAGGACTTTTCCTCGGCATCCAGGCAAGACACAAACTCATGTCCCACTTTCCACTATCTCCTTTCCAGAAGGTTCAGCGAGGCTTGGATGAAGGCACCAGCACAGTTCATGCCCGGGTGAGTTCCTCATCCCAGCCTACAATGTGCTTTTGGAGTGGGCAGTTTAAAAGGATCAGATGGATGAGTCAGGGGAAGGATTTCACGACACACCAGCACATTTGGTGGCTCAGGAGAAGCATGCTGGTGTAGGAGAGCAGGGCAGCCATGGGGAGCTGCTAACAAACAAGCAAATCTCCAAGTGGATCCAAACATTACAGTGCAGGAAACCAGGGCCACAACCCTCCAAAATCAGTGTATAAGGAGGTGCCAGGGACTTCATGGGAAGGACTTGGAGAAACCTAAGCTAAAAGCCAGAGGCATGGAAAAAAGTGCACACCAGAAGCAACCTCCAGGACAGGCATAGATGGGTCCAGGAGGGTCTCTGGCAGCACAGAGTGGACAAAGAGCAGGTAATGAGAGCACCAGGGGCAGGACATGGCATGTCAGGCTGCCCCAGAATGCTGCAGAGTGGGTCACCAGCATCTCCCCGAGAACAGATGAAATGAGCTTCAAACCAGGCGCAACGGCTGCCCTAATGGAGCTCTAGAAACCCCCTGGAGGGTGTATGAGAGCATGAATGCTTCTGAATCAAAACAAAAAAGACCCAGGAAAATGTAAAAGGCAAAACTTGGCTGAGGGAGCAGACGGTCCTCAGAAAGTCTGTTTTGTGAGTCACTGTACACTGCTTCAATTGCCTTCCCCTCAAAATCACAGTCCTCACTGTAGTTAGGTGGACAAAGCCAGTCCACGAGGACCCAGAATTTAAAATCCTGATGAAAGCCCCCGTTTGCTTCCAAGGAGCAGAGAAACCAGAAAAAGCACAGTGCAGTCAAATGCAAAAGCATTTGCTCTTTCAACACCTACGAGCACATATTTCTTTTTATGATCCATTTGGAAAACAGTGTCTTCTGCAAAGAACAAAAATAATCCTCCTGTCAGGCACCCCGAGGCATGGCAGTGGTCCCAGAAGTAAATCACCAGTTCCAGATCTGCGTAATGTTGGGAAGCTTAATGAGGGTGACATGTTCCGCCACGCACGGAACACACCTTTGGATAGCGTGGTGAGGCAACAGCCCTGCTCAGAATGGGGAGCTGCAGCTTAATTCTGGCTGATCCCACTTGCTTCAACCATCACAACGCTGCCAGCCCACCACCCCACGCCCACTGTGCTGGGGAGTGCTTGAGAAACCCTCCTAAAACGCCGAGTTTTCTTTTTTTGGCACTGCTAGATGAGTCTCCAGTACACCCCGATCTCTGCCTTGAGGCTGTTGTTCTGAACAGCCTCCAGTATTTCCTCCAGTGCCTGCAAACTGGTAGAAACTGAGGGTGTATTTTGGGGTGCCCTTGAAGGGTTCAAAGTCTAGAGATCATGTAAACATGAAAGAAGTGTGGTTCATTTGGGAGCGGAGTGGGGGGGGCATTGCTACCAAGGCAGCCAGGCAGAAGCATGGCTTCTCATACGAATTGGGATCCCATTTGCATTAGATTAAAGCAAGAGAAAATTGCCAGCAAAGTGGGATTAAGAATATTTATGGATCATATTGGCTTGATGTACATGTCTCCCAAGTGATGGAAACTGAGTACAAAATTGAGAAACTTCAGCAATCTGTGGGGGAAAGGAGACAGACAGCAATGACTTTTTAATGCTTTATAAATTTTTTTTTCTGTGAATTTGGTGCTCACAGAAAGCAATTATAATAAAAGGTTTGAAAAAGAAGGTGAATATAGCAATGTTTTGTCTTTCTAGAAAGATCAGTCCATCTTAAGATCTCAAAGCACTTTTCAAACTCAAACTCAACTTAACTGCATTAGGACAAGAGCCATAAGTAAACTTCTGTCAATACCAAACCCTTTGCAGATGCAACGATGCCAGTGACTCATACCTGCCCTTCAGGTGCTCTGGACATTGAGAACACTCTGCTTCTCTTCTCACAGTGCAAAACCTATATGCAAAGAGCTTGAATTTCTAACCCCCGGTACTTCCCAAGCTGTCTCGAGCAAAGAGAGAACTGTGGTACAGACCTGTGAGGAGCGAGCATAGAGAGGGAGTTGTGCACAAGCTTTAAGGGGTATTGGGTTAAATGCTTTTTATAGCAAATGTCCACAGAAAAAAACCAAACCACTAAGGAATAGGTATCTAAAATGACTTCACGGGCACAGAGGAAATAACAGAGAGGAAATCGGAAATACAAAAAGAAGCCTAATAGAAAACTGGACAGGCAAAGATGCAACCTGGGTGTTCTAGAGCCAGCTAATTACCTAACCGATTAATTTGTATTGCTCCCATTCTTTGAGAGTGGTTTACTGTGGTTCAACACCAACCTTTTCCTAATCAACTTTAAATAAGTCAAGATGAGCCTGATTTAAAATTTACTGGACATCTGTAGACCATTCTTTTAACCAGTGTAACTACTCCTCCTTTTCTACTAGTGGAGCTACATGTGTTGGCAGCCCTGTAAAAACTGAGTTAATATTCCAGCGTGAAGCACTGTCAAAGGAGACTTACACACCTTCCTATTTCCAGGAGTGCTCAAAACTGTATCAGATTTGGCTTTAAAAGCCTCAGTGCTGCTGGTTGGGTTCCTGCATACCAGGGCACATGACTATTGCTAATTGACTTAGGTAAGCTACCTTCCTTAGGTAAGCCTCAAAGTGCCCGATGGAGTCACACACCCTTTTCATTCATGTTTCCCAACGTGCTGGGCTCTCAGTGAGGCTTCCGCTGTCCTTCAATGGGATTCCAGGGCCCAGTGTTCCCCCATCACATGCCTCAAGGATCAGTAGTAGCTGCCTTTCCCTGCATTTCAGCAACTCAGAAGTAGCTCCACCAAACTATTGTTCCTCCAGACTTTTATCTCCCCACCATACTCCTCTGTGAGCTAAAACTGGTTCCCAAGGGACGGGTCACCCTTACAACCCACACCCATAACATCCTTTTATGTATATTCATTCCAAACCCACACTTCTAGGTAGGACATCTGCTCTTTCCTAGTTTTGTTTTGTTTTCGTGCTGCACAGACAATTCCCTGGGGTGGTCCAGCCTTGGGTACAGCGGCACCTCTTTGCAAACATCTCCAGCACAAGCAGGGGCTGCAGCTGGAGCCATATCTGCTTGGCCTGAGACCAGATCACAGGAAACAGCAGCCTGCCCTGCAGAGACCATTTCCACCTTTGTTAGCTTTTGGCTCCAACATCTATTCGCATAGATGCCGAAGTCTGAAGCTGTTAGCAAGGAAATGGAAAAGGGGAATGGACATGCTTTAACTCTTGCTTGGCAGCAACATTAGCCCATTGTGTAGTTTCCATGCACTGATGTTGATACATTTAACTAAGACAAAAGAAGAAAAAACGAAAAAGAGAAAAACAAAAAACAGGAACTACTTGCTTAGAAAAAGCCATCACTGAGCCATGTTCCAGGGCTGATCTACGAACATGAAGGGAGGAGACTCACCAAGCCTGGTTGCTCACAGTGCAACTTATTTTTGTGGACTGGGATGCCCTGTACCAGCACCCCATCCCAAGAACCTTGGGTAGTGCATAAATGCTGAATTTTCAGCCTGGAAACACCTCAGCAAGGGCAGTGTGAGCTCCTCTGCTTGCTACAACCCCCACCAAAGGAAAACAGCCCAAAGCACCAGCAAAGACAGAGCAGGGAGGGAAAGGCCACAGCCGCACATGCTGCACCCCATCAGCTCTGCCAGCTCCCTTCACACCACCCTGGCCCTGCAGAAACAAGCACCCTCAGAGCTCTCTGTCCACTGTCAGGCAAAGACACACACCCCCTGAATTCCCCTCATATCTGCCAGAGAAATGCAAGGAAGTTTTACAGCCCACAGAATATGATCCTAAGGTACAAAGCCATGACAAGAGGAGCCCAAGAGTTAAAGTTGGGCTTTACTTTTCTGCTGGCATTCCATCAAAAAGCATTCCACCCCCAGCATACAGATAAAGCAGTAACAAAGATGCAAAACTGGTTTAGAAAGTACCTGATAATTTCCTTTCAAACTTCCACTTCAGAGTGAAAAACTTATTGCTTTGAAATAAATGGCTCTGGACAGGCAGAGGTGAGGGACATACAATGTGCCCTTCTCCTAAATCCATGTTTGAGCTGAAAAAAGGAAACAAACTTCTGAGGATTTGCAGCCTCAGTAGCTGGGCATATTCCTCTCTGAACTCAAGGATCTTTATCTGCTCCTCCTTCATCACAGCTCTATTGCACAAAAAAACTAAAGAAAAAGCAAACTAGTTTATTCAGATAATCATATGTGTGGATTGACATAGTTACAATTATTTTTGCTATAAAATTAATCCAGAAAACACTGAAATAAGGGAATGAAACTCAGGACCATAAAGTTAAAGAGGAAAACTAGGAAAACATGACTGCCTCATAAGGTACATACAGCAAATTTCATCTAAATTAACTAGAGGTGGACAGCAAAGAAGATTAGTTACCACACACTAAATTTCTTTGTTGGAGCCTTCTCCAGAATGAATACATGGGCTGGAGGGCTTGGTGCACAGGATGGATGTGAGGACTTTGCGCATCAGGACTGAGCCACTGAACGTAGTGGAAGACTTAATTCCGCTAGGAACTGGGAACCCCTGGTGCTCCAGCTTCCACAACGTAAAGAAAAAGCACAGAAAATACATAGAAGACCTCAGAGAGGTTGTTCATCTTTGTACCTCACTGCCTGCTGAGCACAAACACTGAAAAAATAACGGGAAATGATGGCTTGGCAATAATAAAGGCAGGAAACCACCTGTTTAGCATCCAGCTTCTGCCCAAGCTAACATGCATGAGAGAGTTACTGCCTCCTGGAGCAGGTGACCCCACAGAACTGATGGCCTTGGCTGCAAAGTTGCAGCCTTGATCCCTGTCGCACCCTTGCTCCACATGTGCTGAGCACAAGGAGGACCCTCTTGCTGCTTGTGGCCTTTGTGGAGATCCAGCAGTGGGGGTGAACACTGGCCACTGGTGCAAGAAATGGAGAAGAGCATCTTTCACTCCCAGGAACCTCTGCATTGCTGCCACCTTCTCAGCTTTGCCCTTTCCACCTGCTTCCTAAGTTGGAGCAACACAATCACAAGATGAGAGGTTGGCTGAGCCAAGGCTGGTTGCTCCTGGGGTATCAGAGACTACAAGTGGTGTGGGCAAAAAGCCTCTTTTGGGCTTTGTGATGAGCAGAACCCCAGAGAGGAGTCATCTGCTCGAAATAGAGCATGTCATGTCACCTGTCAGCTGGCATGGGGCATGGCAGCACCACGCAGCTCCACTCAAATAATAGCAATGAAACAATGCAAACAAGAACAGGGCTTAGTCACTTGCTCGAGTCTCATCCCCTTTTGTTTTTACAGATGTGTAGTTCACGGAAATGAGATGATTAGCTCATCAAAGCATCTGTCATCTGAGAGACAAACCAGCTTTTCACAAATGCATCCAAGTGACAAGACCTGTCGGATACGGGCTGCAGGGAATCTCTCTGAGTCTTATTTTTGGATCTATTATAATCAGCCTTACCAGCTTATTAGTTATCTCCAACACATCAATGGGGAAGGAAAAGATAAATACATAAAAACTTGTCATGGCAATCTAAAAATGGTGGGGTTTTTTCCCTGAAGGAAAAAACCCATGCACTTTTACAGCTCTTTCTTTTAATGCAAGCTGTACAGCCTGGCCTTTACTCCTGGAAGATTTAAATGACTTGCCAAATTATTTAAATGGACTAAGTTTTATTTTTAGGTTCTTAAAATTGGGACATCTTAAAATGAATGTGTCTGGTGGTCACAGGCTTTGCCAATCAACAGCAAAACTACTTGTGTGTTTAACACCGGACAAGTGCTTTGCTGCTTTTCCAGATCAGGTGAAAAAGAGTGGTCAGATATTCAAAAGCTCTTGACTGGGGCTCAGGGGATTTGAACTGAGCATCAGCCTCTCCCTTGGACTTCCTGTATCTGATGGTGCCTCAGGACATCCCTTCTGTCTTATGCACAATGCTTGTGAGCACAGGGAGAGTTTTAGGTTCAGTTGGAGCCACATTGATGACAGGGCTATATAGAATCATAGAATGGTTTGGGTTGGAAGGGCCCTTAAAGATTATCTTGTTCCAGCAAGTGCAAAGGGACATTCAGTGGCCTTCAGGATGCAGCAATGGAGCGCAAAGGGATTTAATTTTTTTTTAATAACAAAAGATAAAAATTGCTGAGACTGAAAGGGAGATTACTCAGTTGTTCTTAGACCTTTGCTGTAAATCACACCACACCTACTATGGGAGCAGCGGCAAGCTGCTGCCTTTGCCTCTTGCTTGGCCTGGTGCCACCAAACCCAGCCTGTGCCATCCCTTCACCTGTGCCTGGCCCGGCAAGGAGCGAGCTCGGAATCACAGCACTGCAAGTCTGCACAGCTCTGGGCACAGCCGAAACCTCACGTGTGCTCAGCAGGCAGGGAGGAAGAGAGCCCAGCCAAAGGGAGATGTAATAAGTGGAAACAAACGGAAATGACACAGCCTGGGCATGAAGAGACATGTACAGTCGGCGTGGGGGGAAAAAATGGGTTATAATATAAAATCAAGCATTATCTGTCAGTTCTAACTAGCTCATGACAGCATGACAACTCCTTGCATGCACAGAGACACCGTTTGGCCTCAAACAGCCCCAAGCACAAGACAAGCAGAGTGGGGAGAGGGCTGGGAACTTCAAAGGACTAATCCTTAGCCTTGCTGCCTAGCCTGCTAATGACACCACAATATAATATTGTTTGGGAAGTGCAGGCTGGCCTTCCCTTCACCCACTCACATCATAAGGGACTTAATGACCAATTCAGGCCTCCAGAGTTTCATTTTGGCTCATCCTTTGACCAGATGCAACATTAGCTGCCTCCTGGCGATGGCCATGGCCCTCTAAAACACCCATGGTGTGTATCCTTCCCAGATCCTTGCTTACTACCACAAATCCAGACCCTCTGCTCCCCACAATGCCCCCCATGGCACAGGATGAGGCTCAGCACTGCTCTCCCAACACTGTGCACTATCTTCTGAAGCAGAAAACACTTGTGTTGGGCACTGCTCATCAGTGTGTTTAACAAAGCTTACCAACCTCTGCTTTCTGCACTGCGCACCTTTCATTTTCTGGTGAGCACCGAAGCCTCTTTTGTGTGACAGGGATGATGGGAAGAAGCTTTAGTATAGGCAGCTGTGTAGCCTGCCAGGCCAAAATGGCTTTCCTCTTTCCATCCCTACTCTCATTCTTTTCTCCCAGCTTCTATTCATTCCTTTCCCTTCCTAAGCCTAAGAACATGTCTGAATGTCCTGTTTGCACGTAAGCAGATCAGGATCAGCAGTGTGGTGGTAAGGAGAAAGCGTCCCTTGTTTGGTGGCTCTCCCCAGCTGCCTTGTTCCTGGGACCTCGTGAGTCACAGAGACTTTCTGTCAGGACCTGCCTGGGGGATGACTCAGTCCAAGCTCATGGGTACGGAACAGACGTAAGAGCTGCGTGGAGGCTTTGGCAGGTCCCTCCTAATGCCTTCACCAGGCAGGACGTGGAGCAGTGCACTGCAGGTGAATGGAGGGGCAATACTGCATGGTCACCTTGAGTAACAGAAACCACTTATTTGGATTCCCTTGTCCCCTTCCAGCTACAGCCAGTGCCAGCCCAGAGCCCAAATGGACAACTGAGCCTTCCCTGCAGGTTAGAGGTGTTCATAGCTTGTCCAAAGCAGCACAGCCTGTCCATTCAAAACCAAAGGAAGGAAGAGGAAGATATTCATCAGCTCCTAACCAGTTCAACCCCACCACGGGCTGAACCATTTGTAAAAATTGATTACTTGCCTCTTTCCCTTGAAGTTCCAGCTTGGCTGCTCCCTCATACTTCAACATCACCTCCAAGTATATCCTCAGCTTTTTCCAGACAAGATGTCAACAAATGTCGTCTCCACGTGGCGACAATGCCCCAAGTTAACAGCTCAACAGATACACCAGACAGCTGTAGTGGTAAGCAGAGGAAGAAGAGGCCCACAGGTGGTGGTGATGCCCTGACAATTGTGTGCTAATCACGATGAATTAATTGGCAGACAGGAGAAAGCCCATTTTCCTCTCTTTAAACACCCATAAGTGATACCAGGAGTTACTTAATGAAGTAATCGAAAGGACAGAAAAATCTACAGTGTTCTACAACTTACTGGACTCCAATGAGAAGCAAGTCAATAAGAGACTTTACATTTTCAGCATTTTCCTTCTAATTTTCCTTTTTGTTCTACCCATAAAAAAAGAATGGAAATATGATGGCAATAGTGTTTTGTAGAAAACACTACACTGGGCCTGCAGTGACACAAAACCAGAGAATCAAATTATATAATTTTTCATGAAGTTGGGAGAGCTGGTCTCCAAGGGCAAATACCACATCACTTAGCAGCTATCCTGCCATAATAGCTTTCAGCTTTCCAGTGGAATTTTTCCTGGGTTTCCTCCAAAAACTAATAAGACTAAAGCTTCCTGGAACGAGCTCACTATGTAGAATTTCCCCCACTCACCACTGGACAGCAGATGTGTGTCTGCAGGGCTAAATGCACTGGAGGATTTATTCCTTAGCTTAGGTGGTCTGGCCAGAAGTTCCTCCTGGTGCTTCCCTTCCGGGACCTGCTGTTGGAGGTTAGGATTTTTCCTTTTGTTTTCTTCCTCTTAGGGAATTTTGTCCCATCCGTTGCTAAGAGACAATAACGTTCGGTACTTAAGAGAGACAAAAGATGTACCCATGGTGGAAGGGAGGAGCGCACCTGGTGCACTTCTCTTATCTGAGGGCTTTCTTTTGGAGGGGCAGAGATCCCATGGGACATGGCCCGGGGTGCAGCGCAGCTCCTAGCTGGCTCTCTGGGATTGGGAGGACAGCCGAGCTGCTGCCTGGGGGGAGAATTCGCTGCCACCACCAGAGCCCAGCCTCGTCCTGCTTTTTTTTCTCCTGCCCTGGGCGAGCCTTTGCTTGTAAGAGCGGCCGTTGTACTGGGACCTTCTTAACACCCAATTTAACTGGGAAGGACCTTCACCATCCACTCGGGTGTCCCACGGGAAAGCCCAGGACCCCGACCCGCTCCCGGAGTGCGCGACTCTCCGGCTGCTTACGGAGGGGCCCGGCTGCCTCTCCCTAGCCCTACCGCTTTTCTGCCGCTGCCTCGGCCTTTCTCTGTTACACTGTAAGCCCGCACGCCCTCGCCTGCCGGGACACACCGCGGCTCCTGCCACAGCTGCGGAGTTTCTGCCACCTCTTGCTCGCTCCCCCGGGTGAGGCAGCCCCTGCCGCCCCAGCCGGCAGTGCGAGGCTCCTGCTGCACCCCCATTCCGCCACGCTGCCCGTCCGCCATCACCGCGTGAGGGAGGCTCGCCTGAGCCCGCGCCACAGCGCCCCCTACAGGCGGAGGGCATCATCGCCCGGGCGGGAGCCAACAGCGCCCCTGCCGGCGGGGGCCGTGACTGCAGCAGGGGGAGGGTGTGACAGCCCAGAGCGCGCTGCCGCCGCGTTTCTGCTTCCTTTGGTTTTGCTACCGTCGTTGTTGCTTGTTTGCCTTGGTATAAATACCAATAAAGAACTGGTATTCCTTTTCCCATATCTTTGCCTGAAAGCCCCTTGATTTCACAGTTATAACAGTTCGGAGGGAAGGGGGGGGTCATTCTCTGTTCCAAGGGAGGTTCCTGCCTTCCTTGGCAGGCGCCTGTCTTTCAAACCAAGACACGTGCCTGCAGTCAGGCACTTTGCTAAGGCAGCAGGGGTACCCCCCGGCATGTCTGACCATACCACTGATCATCAGTGCGCTCTGGCCACCCCTCCACGTCACACAGCTCAGTCACCCCTCTGTAAGGCTGGAGCAGAAGTGCAGTGAGCAGTACCAGAGGTAACAGCTCGAATTCCAGTAATCCTCAGTAAAGATTGCACTGCCTGCTACCAAAATCGGTGGGAGCTGGGCACCTCATTCCCCTAAGTCTGGACAGGAATTGCAACCCAGGTACTCCCACCCTAACCCAGCCAATCCTGTAGGGAGCTGCTCAACTCATCACTGTGATTTGGGGATTAAAAACCAACCATCCACTCACAACATTTGTGCCTGTTGCCTAGAAGATACATCAGGGGGTCAAATCCCAAACGGAAATGCCTTTTGCTTTTCATATTTCAGTCCTGCTAACTGCTCAAAGAGTTATTGTATCGTTAATATCTGCATGGAGCTTATTCTGAGTGGTTTACTGGAAAATTACGACTTGTCAGCAATTAGCATAAAATGAGTAGGAGCTGAAGGCAGAACAGCCCATTATAAAGGACTTTTTAGACAGAGCTCTGACGCTGGTGCTCAAAAGAGTATTTAAAGAATGATTCCTAAACAGCTACAGGTCAAGCAGATATTTTATATAATGGGTGCAGGAAAGACTGACAGTCTGATTTACAGCTGGAGTCCAAAGAGTTCCTTGCTTTTGAAAATACAGCTTTTCTCCTTGTCTTATAATTTCTATTTGGAAAAACAAATTCCCCTGCAATACACACCTGGCTTTTCATGTGACTTCTCCAGAAGGTTCTAGGGAGAGACCATCAAAGACAGCTGAGTGTCTGAATACTTCAAGCCCTTCCTGTGTACCTACTTTTTTAGAAGCAAACTGAAATAAGAGGGATAATTTTACTTTACACTTGAGGGATCTGCATAAGCCTTCAGAAAAGGTGGTATTTCTTGAAGGTATGCATGTGGATATAATCCTTCAGTCACATTCTCCCTGTCCTGCTTTGGACAGCTCTTGGGTTTGTTTGTTTGTTTGTCACATTGGACAAATAAAGAGAAGATGTCAGAGCTCTCTGGCAGTTCCCTTTGGGCCGCCAGGTGATTCTCCTCCATGCCTGACAGTGAAGCTGGGATCCCATCCTCTCCCATGGTAGGGCTTTACATGCCCTGTGATCAGGAAAGGAGGTGGTTTAGCAGCATGAGAACTTGCTCTCTTCTATGTGAAAACACAGGATAATTAATCTTGCCACCATTATATGGGTAAGGATATGAAAACAGACACAACAGCCCAGGGACAGCCAAGAGACCACAGGTGTCCTTCACCCCATTTGCCATTGCTGAAATCTACTGGCTAAACCTGCTCCTGTTCCACTTCAAAATCCTGCCAAATCTCCAGTGCCAAGAAATCACTGCCTACTTCTTCTGGGATTATGATGCATTCCTTCCTCAGACTTACAAACCCATTTCCTTCTCAGTGGCAGAGGATTAAATTTCTTTCAGAATCAGCGGAAACACTCTGTGCTCTTACATATAACGTATTAGTATTAGAGCAAATTCATCTCTGATCTCATTCATCATTTGCTTCAGTCCTCTTGGCAGACAATATATCAGTCCTTTAGCAGTCAGCACAGACTTCTTACTGTCTTCAGAGAAATAGCTTTGGCATCTGGTTCAGTCACTGAACTCCAGCATGACCTGAGTCCTAAATGGACAACAGAGGTCCTGCAAAATTACTCAGTTCCATATGGCTTCCTATTAGTGACCTTCATCAGAAACCTGAGGCTTCCTCACTGAAGCTTCATCTGTATCAACCTGCTTACACCAGGGTTCCATGTGCTCTCCTGAATGACTTTCCTTCCCACATTTCTCATTGTCTGTGAAGTGGTGCAGAAGTGGATTAAATAAACTATCATCTCGGTTAGTGATAATGAGAAAATTGAAACAAGCTGTTCCATAAATGTGATCATTATCTATTAAATTAAATGAGATATTCAAAGTGTCCACCCAGCAGTGGCCAAAGAACTTCTCTTACTCTGCATTTCTTTTATCTGGGAGAAAGAGGAAATTATCACAATCTCCTGCAAACCAGAGGCTTCAATGGACACCCTGTCATTAAAATCATCTGGCTCTCCACACTTGCTGCACTGGACACAGTAACTGCTGGCTGCTCAAAGACCAAGACATTCAACTCTGGAATGTTGTTGGTGCTAATGGCCCGTTAACAGGGACCACATTCCTGAGGTTTGTCTTCTGGAGAGTGAGGCTGGGGACACCACAGGACACCAGGGAGAGAACTGCTGTCATGCACACACTACCTAGTCAGCTAGACCAGAGCACTGAGTGCCATGCCCAGTCTTTCCTTGAACACCTCCAGGGATGCTGATTCCACCACTGCCCATTTCAAAGCTTAACTAGCCTGTCAGTGAAAAATTCTACCTGATGTCCAACCTGAACTGCCCCTGACACAACTTGAGGCCATTTCTCCTTATCTTATGAGTGCAGAAGATGTGTCCAGAGAGCTCACACCCAGCAGTGCTCCAGCCTGCAAGCACTTGTCAGGTGCTCCCCTTGAAGTGCAGCAGCTCCAGGTATTTTGTAGCTCACACAAGAGCCTCAAAAACCACACACAAGTGACCAAATTATGAAATGAAGGACAGGCCCATGTTATCTCCAATAAGACAAAACTGCCTGCAAAGAAGCAGGTGCTGCTGGAGAAGGCAGTGCTGGGCACTCATGAGAGCACTTTACTGCAGCAAACCCCCTGCTCTCCCTTTCAGGAAGATTATCCTGGGGTTGGAGTAAAGACATAGGCAAGGAGCACAATGCCAATCCAGAGTCTGAATCCATCTGAGCCAAAGGAAACCTCTGTGGCAGCACTGGAGAGCAGAAGCTGCAAGCTCCAACTGGCCATGGGAGGGCAAACTGCTCCAAGTGTTGCTGTACAGTTCAACACCAGCACTGCTAACTTTGCTTGCAATGAGCCTCCCTTCTTGAAAGGCAATCCAGGCCTGCCTTCCAAGGAGTTATAATTTAATTGCTCAGAAATTTTGGAAGGGCTCTTATTTCAACCAGACAGAAGCTTTGGAAAAGGCAATGAGCAAAGCAGGACACTCTGGGAATGTCCTGCAGCTCCCAGGCCAGCACAGGAATTCCTCTTTTCCCCAATGGCAGAAACATTAAGGCAGGCCTTCAGCATAACCCAGTCAAAGCAGGCTGCTAGGAAACTGCTGGAGACAGTTAAAAATAGGGATTGTGCTGATCCAGTATTAACTCTTAATGGAAAAGGCAGTGATTCCTCTCTGGGAGCACATCACTGCCACTGCTTTTATTTAGCACTCTCCCCTATGCTGTCTTTGATTGTCCTAGCTCTCTCATATTTTCCTTTATAGACTGTTTTCCTCCTAACACAGCAGAAGTAAACTCAGAAGATCCAGTTTTGTGGCTGGCCTGTTTTTAGCACATTTTCTGCCCTGCAGTCCTGATGGCAATAAACATCAATCAACAAGGAGTGGGTACTGCAGCCCATCACCATGGAGAGGGGCAGAGTGTCAGCACAGGAGCTGGAGATCACTCTGCCCAGCAGCATCCTCATGTGTCTGCACACACATCTCCACTCCTTATGTCATAGCCTTTTAGCACAGAAAAGCAACAAGGTGGTCTCCTTGCAAATATCTTTGCCTCCTTTTATTTATTGTTGAATTTCAAGATGAAGATCAATTGAGTTTTGTGTGCATGGGCCAATTCCCAAATGCTTTATTTCCTTTTAGCATTCTGTATGGCCCAGAATACAGCACTATCCTAGCTGGAAAATAGTGAGGATCACTAACCTCAGGGAGAGCCAAACTTTAGAGCAGAGTGCCAGGTCAGCCAGTGAGCTACTCACTACCCATCTGCAGACAGTGCCTCTGGCAAGCACTTCTCATGGCTGCATAATGCCTAGAATGGAGAAAAGCCTCTCTCTCACCCTGAAAAATGACAAATGTCCCCAGTACACATCCATCTGCTAGGGAGAAGACAGGTCATGATCAATGAACAGTGAAATATTTGGAGTTTAGTTAAAAAATTAGGAAGAAAGTAGACTTGTATCTGCTCTCTCAAGCCAGCTGTCACTACCACCTGAAAACCCTTGGGGGAAACAAAGGGAACTCTATTTCTCTGTTCCTTGAAGTATCATGGAGCCACTGATGGGCAAAGCTCAAACACCATTGCTCAAATGGATCAGCATGGAAATGCAGAGGGTTGAATGCAAAAGGCACAGATTGCAGCCAGGTTTGGACAAGAAGCTTTCCAAGACCAGAGATAAGCAAAGCCAGCCTGTGTTGGCTTGACCTGCCACCAGACCCAAACCTGAGCCATGAAAACTTTGAAAAGTGCCAAAAATGAGCTCCTTATCTACCACAATCCTCTGCTTGGCTAGTAACAACCCACCCTTGTCCAGGCACTAGGAAGGACCAAATAGTCTGGCCTGCAATTTCTCAGTGACCACGCAGACACGGAGGTGCAAACCTAGTGCCATTTCTCGTAGACCTGGCAGCCTTCCCAGTGCCATAAGAGTCTTGCTCGAGTAAGCACCCAGGAGGGTCCAGCAGGCTCCAGTAAGCACGAGCTCTGCTTGGTGAGTGGAGACCTTGGCAGAGCTGGGAAGAGGCACTCGTGCAGGGAGGCAGTCCGGTGAGAAGTGAAAGTCTGGCATTCAGGGCAGGAGGGCCAGGAGAAACCAAGAACTGGCCACAACGGTAGATGCCCTGTGCTTGAGCTGCACAGCTCAAATCCATCCTTAAATCCTGACAGTGAGGAGCTCAGGGCCCTGCTACTTCTGTGCTCACACATCTGCACAGCTCCATTAGGCAGGAGGCAGATTCTAGGACTGCTGTGTATTCAGTGCTGACACCTTCAAGTGCCTTTTGGTCCTTTTCTGGTCTGCCCAGTGCTTTACTGTGCCTGAGGGCTAAAGCCACTCAGCAGCAACACTCCTGTTTGGTGATGGAGGATCAGAGGCCAGATAAAGCATCACCCCCAGCCCAGGTGATGAGGGAAAGCTTTCTGGGACTGAGCTCCCAGCTTACACAGCAAACCACCAAAGCACCGACTGGCTGTGAGCAGGGCAGGGTCTGGGCATTGCACACAACCAGATCTGTGCTGTGCTGCGATTTTCAGGCCCTGGCTCTTGGCGGCTGCCAGAGCTGGGCAGGTAAGAAAGATCATCACCCTCGCTGTTACCAGCACGGGGGGTGGGGGTTGGCAGCAAAGCCCTGGCGAGCTGTTCCCTTCACAAGCAATGATTTGCCATGGTTCCTGCAATGTGGCGAACGTAGCCAGGCAGGATCTTTCCATTCTACTGCTGCTCTTACAGGAACAGGAGGCCAGGTTGACAGCACTTGATCCCAGACCACAGTTGAAGAGAATGCTTCCAGATCATTGCACAAATAATAATAGTATTAATGGAATTACAGGAAATCCTTGCTTTTCTAACTCCAATTCCAGGTTGAAAAGCAGTGTTACTAGCAGGCACACATGAGCTCAGCTGCTTTGATTAAAGAGCAACTGTCTAATCTCTGCCCGGACTCTGCCCTGGGTTTTAATGCCTGATTAACTCCCCCCTGCCAGGATTATTTTGCATCTTTGCATATTTTGGAGCTCTTCATTTTAGTTTATTGCTACAGAGAAGGAGCTGTTTGAACAACTTACATTTGCACTGGCCATTAAAGCAGTGTGTGCGTTTGTAGTTGAGTGGTGGCTGGAGCACAATTCAAGGGGCTTTCTGGGCACTCTGCTGCTTCTCAGGGAGCAAACCCAGGTCAGCACACTCTCTACACAAGGGAGGCTGTCACTGTGTGTCTTAGCCCTCTGGGAGACACCAAATGTCACCTCCAGGAAATCAGAAAGTTACCACCAGTTTCACTAGAAGTGGTTGGAAGATTGACTCCCTATCCTGAGAACACTGAGGCCTTTCACAAAAAATAATAAAATAGATTTAAAGTTTTTAATTTTCCAGCACAACTCAAAAGTGCTGTGGAAAACACAAAACTTATCATGGCAATTATTTATGCATCAAATTCTAAAATTCTAAAATTCTAAGAAAAAATTAAAACTGTCTGAAAGTGTTTGGGGCCAAGAAGGTTTGCTGTGAGCAATACCTAATGCCTTAGATGGCTATTGCTTCCTCAGTCTTCTCCAGTTCTCCTGTCTTCTATGTATTTTCAAGTACCACCCTTGAGGATGTATTTTTTGGTGCAGCCAAGGCATTTCAACGCAGAACAGGATTTACAGATGGGCAGGCTGGTATGGGGCAGGGGGAAGGAGAATGGGGTTCGGTCACTGCCTCAAGACCAAAGAAGCAAAGAGAATATTTTCACAACAGTGCCCTTAAAGGAGAACAAAATGTCCCTGTTACGTCAGGTAACTGGGTCACGCCACCAAGCTGATGGAATGCAAAGTCCTGAAGGATAACCATGCTTTGGGGTGGCAGGGTGGAAATCTCCCTGCAACAGCTCAATGAGTAACAGCACAATGGAACAAAGAGCATATCAGGTGATTCATGTGCAGCTCTGCAGGTGCCCACCACACTGCAGCCACCAGAAAAGGCTCACTCGTGTGTTAAGGCAATTCTGCCCACAGGCTGTCCCAAGCCTTCAGCATTTTTTCCTTCCTTCCTTTGTTTTTGCATGCATCCAATTATTGAGGATGTTCATAGAGAAATGGGATTTCTGGTCTCTGGAAGCCCATCTGCTCCCACTGTTTATTTCCTGAAGTTGTCACAGTCATCTCATAATGAATTCCAGTTTCACGACCACACTGATGGCTCTTCCCATGGGGAACACACAGGGAAACCACTCTGATGGAGAAAACATGCCCGCAGTACCCAAAGGACCCCGAAGACATGGGAAAGAGCAGAAGGTAGCCCCATGTTTCATGAGGATCCCACCAATGAAGAAAAATCTGGGAAACACAATTTGCTGCAGCAACACATCCCAGCAGGCTGGAAACCTGGGGACCTGCTCTGTAAAATGCTGCTGGGACACTGCACACTTCCAGTCCACCAGAGCTGCCTTCCCACTGGGGTCACTGGTTAGGCCAAAAAGTCGCTCTGGCTTGGTGCTGATATAACCAGTCCTGGCTGGCCAAAGAAGGCCACAGAAACTGGCTGAGGGGATAAATGTGGCCATGGGTTTTCAGAGGCTCAAGACCTTGAGGTGGATCTACCCAAGCACTCCCTTGCTGCAAGCACAGCACCAGAAACCCCCACGACTGCCTCCTACTCCTGAGCAACAAACTCCAGGAATAAAGAACTACAGTAAAAGAGTTAAAACTGCCCCCCCCAAAGGATTAAAACAAACTCTCCCCCCACTCTTGACTGGTAGACAAGTCCTTTCTTTTAGACTTGGTTTGACTGAGCCTTCTACACTGCTGTGAGCTCAATACAGTCTTCTCCAGGTGCCTTTCTTCCCATCAGCTCTGTGACCTGGCTCTGCAGCCATGTTCTGCTCCTCTGAGGAGCTTCCACCTGGTTTCTCAGGCAGTTGGGTTCCTCGTCAGGCTGTCCCTGCCTCCCTTCCCCACTAGGCTCAGCACCCCATAGCCAACTCAGATGTTTCTCCTGGAGAGAAGGTTCAGGGAGGGCAGATCTTTCTGTCTTTCAGGGCCAGGCCTAGAGCAGGAGCAAATCCTACCAGGGCAGAAGCACAACCGGACACAGAGCAGACTACACACAACATCCGATGGTTGCAGAAGCCTCATTTCCCAATGGAATTAATTGTACCACTTGTGCACATGCTGTGGAGTGGTTCAAGGGGCAGACTCAAAAGAGCAGACAAAGCAATACTGCCCAGGTCTGTGTACAAACCTTCAAATGAGCCAGCTCACATCTGGCTTCCACCCGTCCTACACTCCCCTTTCCTGCCTGCTACATGCCTTGAATGTCTGTGCAGATTCTGCAAGGTTACAAGCAAGTAAAACAGGGCTTTGCTCTCCAGCTCAACACTTGGTTGCACCAGCTCCAGGGAGGAGCTGAGGTTTGTCCTCAGCTCGAGTGTATCTGCCTACTCTGTCCCACCTGCACCTTGCAGCAGAAACACCTTTGTGGCACATGAGCTCTCCCTTTTTGAGCACTCCCAGAGGGACTGTGGCCAGCCCAGGAGCACAGGCAGACTGGAGGCATCCAAACCACCATGGAAAGCACACAGGCTATGCCATCTTGTCCTGAGGATTCACACAGCAGGGATAACACTTTATATTCCAGTTTGGCTTTCTATAAGCGTGGGGGAATTAATAGGACTTACTGAAATAACCCAGAAAGAGATACAGTTAAGGTCTTCTTACAGGATGCAGGTATTGCTCAACTGAGCTGTCTTTAGAGGGGCCCACACGATGAAAGAAGCATAGCAGGCTGTCCTAAGTGAAGTGCAGCTTTGGGGATGATTTGCTGTCCAAAATACCAGCTGAAGACATGATGCTATGCAGGAGAAAGAACATGATCAGGGTTCCTCGTGATCCCGACTGGCAGGATGAGCATGTGCAGCGTGGGAGAGTGAACAGACAGTGGGAGAGTGAAATGGAGAAAATAAGGCAAATGTATGAGAGGCAGATGAGTATCATCAGTTTAACCACCGAAACACCGTCAGCTCTAATGGGCTTTGGGTCATTTAAGAGGTGGTAAAACAAAACAACAAACGTATTTTTTTTCTTTCTTTGCTCTCTTTCTAGTCACCATTGGTAAATTCAACCCAGCTCGTGCCACAATACACGTGGCTTCCTTCTCACTTAGGAGCTTCCTTAGTTCAACATTATACATCTCATTTCTCCACTTTTCCAGAACAAAGACAGCACTGTTTTGTTACTGTACAGCTACTTAGTCACTGCTGAACCAAGCCAGAAAACCTGGTATGTCAGAAAAAGCATGAATAAAGGATTTGATTAGGGCAAAGGGAAGAGGGAAAGGGGAATAGATGTGAGATTTGTGTTGTTGCTGCACTCAGTTATTGGAAGCAGTGGGGACACTGGTATTGCATTTGAAGTTTACAACAAAGCCTTTAATAAACAAATTCTTGGCTGATATACTTTATACAAATTTAGGGACTTCGATGGTAGCAAGGTGTTTCATACTTGCTAAGTGCAGCTCTGAAGCTGGACTGTTTCCTAATGCTGTTACCTAATTTCTAATAAAATGCCATTCACAAAGCTAATACCCACCACACAAATGGTACTGTTCAGCTGCTTAGGACTCACTGCCTGTGAATCTCAGCAGGGCTCCGAGGCAGAAAACACAGGATTTTTTGCCTTTTATTCCTACAGGCTGCATCGCTACTCACTTCAAGTAGAGAGCTTTCCAAATAGGAGCTGACCCATTTCTGCCTGTGGCATTGAGGGCACCTCTTCCACTAATCTCGTGTGTCAGCGTAGTGTGGTTGGTAATACTTGTCTCTGGGACAGCAGGTTAGGGATTTACTGAGTCCCACACATCATGTCCTTTAATTCAGTGTCAACCAAGGATAAGCCAAGGACCTAGGGCAAGGCGTGATCCATTACAATTTCATGCTGGGTGGGTGCTGTATTGTTAGAAACACAGCCCCAGCTTCCAGATGAGAAACCAAGCCCGAACTGCCACCCGGCTGTACGCGCTCCAGGTTTGGGGAAACAGCGTATTCACATTTTCTCCCTTCTGTCGCCCAACACGGCTTAACGTGGCCAAAATTAATGGTGATTAAAAAAATTAATAAAATACATATGTGGCTATAAAATCAGAAACAGCACAGTTGCAAAAGGGAAAGCAGAGAGAAAGAAACGCATTTCCCTCGATCACGCTGAGAGGTTTCAGTCACGGGGCCGTAAAGGGCTGGGCAGAGCAGGAGGCGATGGGCAGTGACATTTACACTGCGGAGACCGCTCCCGTCCTCTGCCCCCGGAGCTGCCTCCCTCCCTGCTCAGGGGACACCTCCACCACGGACATCTTTCCGGCTCGCTCCCGCTGCAAATGGCAGCGCTGTGACTGACCTTTCGCCGGGTGGCAACAGCGGAGCACACGTGTGGCACTGCCCGTTCCGTGCCGCCCCGCAGAGCCCCCGCGACAGCAGCACCGAGCCGAGCGTCCCCCGCACGCTTTCCGAGAGAGCAGCCCTTGGCCGCAGCTTTGGACCCGATCCCTTCACATCCTGCAGACTCTGCGGGCAGAAAGGAAAGCACGAGAAGATCTGCCAACATTTTAAAGAACTCCAGTGCCATTTCTACACCAGCAACATCCTCCAGCTTCCGTGAAAGTGGCTGGAAGGGGATCTGGTGTTAATAAACCCACATCTTTTCACAGTAAAACACAGCGAGCCTCTGGGGCTCACGTTAGGACTACAAAGCTTGTTTGTATACTGCGAGGCCACAAAGAATTATCCCATCTGACTTCCCGTACATCCCAGCCTATTCATTTTCACTCAGTTGCCCTGTATTAAGCTTAATTACCCCAACATTAAGATTAATGGCTTCTGTTGATTACGCCTATCTCAAAAGAGGGACTATTAGAGTGTTTGAGACAAAGCAGTCTCTGCTGTGGGTGATTTGTCCCCAAGGCTCGCTGTCCCCGCTGCCAAAAACACAAGCCCTGTTGAACTTTCTTCACTTCTTTTCACCAGCTGGGGATGCTTGCCCTGATTTACCTCCCAACATTAAGGAGCCCTTCCATATCTAGTGCTTTCTCTCTGTGAAAATAGTTGGGCACAGAAGTCAAATTCTTCTCACTTCTCTCTGCCTCGCTAAACAGGTCTCTCACCCTCGAAGTCTATTTTCTCTAGCTCTGCTCTCTTTTTGTGGCTCTCTGCTGTGCCTTTCCTGTGTTTTCAGACAAGCTGTTAAAAACCCAGGGGCAGGGCTGCATCTGTGGCTCACTGAGCCTTCGGATGCTGCAGCCTTTAGCATCAGCACAGGGGACTTGCTGCAGTGGCACATTTGCCAAATGAATCCACCTCCTGCCAAGGTGGGTTAAAATAAAATTGAGGCAATAAAAAGGGGAAAAAAACCCCAAAATCAACTGGATTCTCCTTTGCTCTTGTTACTCAAGAACCTGAGAAGCCTTTCTATAGAGCAACATAAGCACTTTGCATTAGCTGTAGCCACTGTGGGCTTGTATTAGCCAGGAAAGATCTTAACACAATTCAAAAACTGCTTCCAACATCATTCCTGAACCAGATTCACTACTTTGCAGCCTGGCAGATAAATGCAGATACTGAAGTCCTGTGTTTTTTAGGAAAATAATTTCTTAAATTATTTTAATCCACTTACTTTTTTGTGGTCACTAACAGGTACAATTTAGTACAACTTTTAGTGTGGCAGCCACGCAGCCTTGTGATGGACCATGGACTGTCACATTGTCACATACTCAGCTGCAGCAGTGGAAATCACTCCTTCCCCTCCTTGCTTCTGGAAACAGAAGAGGGTCTATGTCTCCATGGGGTTTTTTTGGCCTTCAGTCCAAAACCAACTAAATCTTCAGTGATTGAAAAAGGCTTCACCTAGGAGATGTGATCTTCCTCACTAGAGACTGCCCGCACAGACAGTTTGTTCTGGGGAGCTATCAGAGAGGAGCTAACCAAACATAAGTCAGTGAGAAAGATGCCTTTTGAGCCTTGCTTTGTCCCTTCCCTCCTGCCTTGTGCCAAGACTAAGAAGTCAGTTTAGATGGCATGAAAAACATCACCAGTCCCTTTTTTCTGCCACAATCCTTCCCTTCCCCTGAGCTCACTCCAGTGCCAAGTGGTCACATGGGTCATGGTACAGTTGGACAGATTCCCTACAGGTCAGGTGTGTACGAAAAGAACATATTTAGGAAATGCAAATGACCATATGAGGACAGACATGCCCCAAAAGCTGCTCTGGGTTTTGGGCATTTGTGAGTGCTCCTAAGCAGACAGATAAGGTGTCTTCCCACTTGCACCAAACCCTCTAAGGTTTGTTTGCTCAGATCTCATCCCTTTTCTGTTGATTTTGCTGTTCAGCAGGACTTTATTCCCTGCGTTGAAAGACTGAGACAAGGCAACTTCTTAATCTAGTTTTCAGTTGCTACCATCTGTTTCCCTCTTCAGACCAAGCTGAGCACCAAGTCAGACAAGGCCACTGCAATGGCGAAAGAAACACATTTCAATGTGGTGAGCTTGCAAACGCCTTGAAAGCACGTAGAAAGGAAGACAGGGTGTCTTCCTCCAGGCTCTCCTACAGTTGTGGTACTTCAGCCTGCCCAGCAAAGCCTCCTCAAGTGCACTCCAGCCATGAGCTAGTTTGGATCAGGTTTAATACGATCCTGAATAGAAGGACTATGAAAGTAAACTAGCCTCAAACCTCATTAAAGTCCTCATTTAACCATTAAGCTTCCTTAACTCTACCTGAAGGATGAGATTGCCTGGACCAGACAATCTTCTTCCCTTATCACTTAATACTATTGCATTTTAATGTCAAAGTAATATGACAGTGGTACTATGCTCTCTTCAAGACATGGTTCATAGTACATAAACAGGCCTGTGCTTACTGGTGGGTATCATCACTACTCTTCTGGGCTATTTATACCAAAAGTTGCTGGAAAAAAATTTCAATGAAAGGAAGCAGCCTCCCTGATTTCGTTTCTATCCAACCAAAATGGTGCTATGCATATAAAAATCAGGGAGCAAAAGCAGCATTCCTGGATGTTTGTACAAATGCAGGCTGCTCAGAGCTGTGGCCAAAAAGGTTCATGACCTGGGGACAGAGAGGTTGTGATCTGATTCCTGCTCTCCTGCATGTCCCTACTGTTTTCCACTCAGTTTGGCAAGAGCATCCGTAAGGTTCCACAAATTAACATTTGTGAAATGTTTTGAGATCTCGAGGTAGGAGTGGCTATAAAACCCCCCAGAACTATTGATGGCTTTTATTATTTATTAACGCTGCTGTCGTGCACTTAGCCTGGAGCTCTTGGAGTATTTTGAATAACAGAAAACAGCCGTGCCTGGGCAGGGGCTTGAGTTTTGCAGTAAAATGACCCCTGTGAGCTGCAGAAGGCCATTTTTGTGAGCAGTTTTGAGCCGGACAAAGCCAGCAGAGAAAAGCAAAGCAGAGGGAAAATGCCTCCTGAAATGTCAAGTCAGGCACTGGCTGCCCAGGCCTCCTGGAGCAGTGTGGGGGCTTTTGGAAGTGGCTGGTGGACAGGGCAGGGTGTCACTCACAGGTGAGAGGCACTGCTCCATAGCTGTGTCGAAAAGTGCAGCCTTAAGATGCAAATTTTGCCCAGGCAGCCCTGCATCCAGGCTCAGATCAACAGGGAGAGGTTTGTCCCAGCTGGGAGAGGGTCGGTGGGTCAGGAGGGCAGAGCAGCACCCACGACCCCTCTGGCCACAGGCTGGACCTTCCCCATCGGGGGACCCTGCATCCAACCGGGGCTGGTTTTCTCTGCATTGTGTCTGTAATCGAAGCACAATAGCCATTCGTTTAAGTGGGTTTAAATGGTTAAAGGCACTTGTTCCTCTGAAAAGAGAATGAAATTGCTATTGACACCTCTATAAAAGAGAGGCTTTTCAGACTCACTAGGAAAGCAGCAGACGAGGAGTCTTCCTCATTTTGTTGCCTGCAATTAGATCTGCAACCTCCTCCTTTGCTCTTGTAATAGAAATAGGTACCGGTATCTTCAAAGGATGGGAAACTTAATGGCCTCATTGGCGGTTTGATGAATAATTCATGCTTCTGCATGAATCGGGAAGTTAACTAAGGCCTGGAGAGACACAGACTTTAATGCAGAAAAGCATCTTTGGGCAGTCACACTGGGTGCTTGGTCAGGGAGACACACGATGATCTACACACACTGCATCTGCCAGAGAGCACAGATGGACAGACACTGCAGCACTGCCTTTGCTCAGTGCCATACACTGAGCGACTTTTTAAATGAAGGTAGAGACCTCCAGGTACATCAGGCTTCCTTCACTTACCCAACTGCACACTCAGGAGAGGAGCCCCTGTGTGTGTGACCCCCGTTGAGCACCCTGGCAGAGCTCAGAGCAGTGGCTGGGCTGTGGCTCCACTGTGGGCGGTCACTGAGCAGCACCAGGTTGTCCTTCAGCTCAGAGAACCTCAGCCCCCTCTTCAGCATGGCCCACAAGGCCATTGTGCCTCATGGGGAGTCACATCAGTGCCGTGCAGTGGCTCAAGCCATGGACAGGTGGCCACCTCCATCCCTGCAGCATGGAAGGGAGGTTGGCAATTTTAGCCGATACTTTGCGTGTTTTGCTGGGTTCCTCTTTAAAAGCAAAGCCGTTCCCTCATTGGGCTTACTGCAGTGCCTCCCACAGGAGCCCGTCACTGCTGTGCTGGAATACAAATAAATAATATTGCACATGACTCACTGGTTTTACTTGTGAAACATGAGGAAAGAAGGTAAGAGCCGAACCTGTTTAAACACATTGGCCTGACTGACATTTTTAAGAAAACAACAGCAACACTGTGCCCATTGGAGCCTTCCCAGAGAAATGCTAAACGTGCCATTGAAAATATCATCTGTTCAGATTCGGTTCAGATTTAATCATCCTCCATTCACCCTTCCCAAAAATAAAAAGAAAGAAAAGAAATGTTTCTGGCTGAAACATTTGGTTCTCACTCAAGAATCTGGTCTGAATTTTATAAAGGTTTCCTGGAAGTGGAGATCAAGGGGCTGGTTTGGGGCTCAGAAAAAGCCCTCTGGCAGGATGAAGAAGAGAAAACTGCCAGAGACTGAGACTGATACTTTGTCATTAACTTATTGGGAACACTGCACAGGACTGTTCCTGCTAATTAAAACCAGTGGTGACCAAAGCTTATTTGCAGAGATTGGGCTTTGGCCAAGCGTTTGTGTGTTGATGAGGAAATGAGATCATAAAAGTCATGACCAGCCTCCAAGCTCAGGGTGTGTAATTGCCTCTCACACCTTGCTGCCTGGCCCCTCCAAATACCCCTTTTTCTAATAAAGGTGTGAGTGGGGCTACTCATGTCTGTTTTGAGGTATCAGATCACAGAAAGGGACCAAGAAAATCCCTGCACTGGGGCTATCCTTGGTATGACTGGATTAAAACTCCTCGGAGGCTGGCCCCCCTCCAGCTGAATGTAGCTTCTCTACCTATGACTTTTATATGCAGGATTTCTCCTCAGGTAAAAACCTGTGCCACTGTGAGCTTAGCCAGAAGCATACTAAGATCCATAGGATTTGCCAGAGCTAGGACTTGGTTTACAGTTCAGAGAAGAGCAGCCCTTCCCTGCTGAGCTACAGATCCACGGGGATGGCTGAAATCCTGATGTCTGACACCCGTCTCGGAGATGGGCTCCCCACGACCACATCCAACCCCATGGCCGAACAGTGGGCAGAGGCCCTGACAGTGTTTCCTCCAAAAGCTGAACTTGTCACACTTTTATCCATGAGGTAGGTAGGGCTGGTGGGCTGATGTGAGCAACACTGCAGAACTGCTGCCTACTTAAATATATATACACAGGGGAGGAAAATACGCACTGCCTTCAGCAGATACTGTGATCTAAGTCACAATACGCCCACTGGCATGTCCACCTCCGTAAATGTTCCGTCACAAGTGTCCCCTCACAATGATACCACCGGGTTAGAGCAGTAAAATCGTGTAGCATCTCTCCTACCGCACAGTAAGCACTGTATCCACACACTGGGGCTGCCCCAAATACTGGGGCTTTGTTACACTGGTGTACTTTTGCTGGGAAGTTTCTGAGCTATGACCTAACATGCCATGACTTTTTCTCCAGGACTAATGCAGTGCCTGACTGGCACCCTCAGCCAGACCCAAATCTCTGCTGATAAAAGGTGTCCAACAGAAAGAACAGGAATGTCAAACCAATGATTAAGACAACTCATCTCCTCTAATGGCATGTCTTCTCGTTTGTTTTCTTCTGAGAGGACAGAATCAAAGCCTGAATTAACTAATTTCCTCCAGTCATACACCCACTAATTGCACTGGCTGTGTATCCCCAGCTCACTCCATCTGACAGCCATTACTCCTAATGTGCCTTAAAAGATGGTTTGTACATGGGAAGTGGTTGTGTCTCATTTCCCAAGGAAAGCAGTATTCTTTGGGAAGAACCATTCTTTGCCATCACAGCCTGATCTCATGGCTGTTCCCCCCAGAAAACACAATGTTAAAGCAGAAAATAGCACAGCAAACATCCTGTCTGGATGCTTGGGATTGCACAAGGTCACATTGTTTTCAAAGATCCAACCTGTCCCCCAAAATGGCATCAGCAACAACCATCACACAGCAGAGCACTGGGGAGATGGGGAAAGTTTTGTAATCTCTGGTTATTTCGTGTTGTTGAGATATTTGGTGTGTTATGGGTGACTTTATGAAGGGCCATGAGAGCACAACCCATGCACTGACCCATCTCTGCTGCAAAGACTAAACTCAAGCAGGAGGAAGGATCCTTCTGGATGCCCATGAAAGCACACCTGAGCCCCATCCCTCTTCAGGGCTCTCAGAAGGGGACAGAGGGGACAGTTCTGCGTCCCTTGTCTTCTACGCATCCTCAGTAGCAACATCCTTTCCAGGCCTGCACATCCTGCACCCAATGGGACAAACACCCACTGGCTTCATGGCAGGTTGGGGATTTACATGCCTGCTGCCTTGACTGGGGGAAGTGACAGAGAGAGAGGGGGAACGTAACAATTATCCTACATCTAGGTTTTCACCTAGAACTGGCCACTTCCACCAAAAGAGCTGCCCTGTAACTGCAGGCCCCACTGATGGATCCAGGGAGAAGTCAAACTTCAGGGCATGAACTGGTGGAGCACTGCAGCAGAGGCTAAGCACATTGGGAAGACCATGGAGCCAAGCAGGGAAGTGAATGAACCCCACTGTGAAAGGGGTGTGTGCGTGAATGGGGCTGGAAAATGGTGCTGAGATCTCCCACAGTGGGAGATTTTCCACAAGGGCAAGATGGAAGGGAGGGATGGGAGAGGACAGGCAAAGGTTCAAACATCAACCCACTGAAGAAGTCTCCTGGACCTGCTCTGTCCTGAAGCCTCACCTTAGGCATAGGGACGCTCTGCCAAAAGGAAAAGGGAGAAAGGTGTTCAGGACAGGCACTTCAAGGCTGGCACCTGCCTTGCCCTACTTGCACCAGAGCCAGGGAGCAGTCCCTGCTCCTCCCCCTCCAAAACAGCGATGAAGAGAAAGGACCCAAGTCAAAAGACATTGGGAGACAGAATAAGGAAAAAGCGTGAAGGCACAGACAAAACAGTCCTTGTCCTTTATCTCCCAATTTCAGTCTGCCTTGCCTGAAGAAACACAGTTATTTCCTCCTCCTCTTCTGCTGCCTCTCACAGTTCTTGTGATACAGGGGAAAAATCTCCAGTACTTCTGAAGCCCCCCAATGTGGGCACTGCTCCCCAGAAGCCTTGTGAAACCTCGTCTGGCTCTCCACATGGCTCTCTCACCATCCTGGGTCCCATACATCCCCTCCACATGCCCCTTCCTTTGGCTCCATGACACATGCTCCATGCTGTTATGGAAGACCCACCATGCTGCTGGTGTCCAGCCCATGCTTTACTGGTTTATTTTCATCTGCCTACCTCTTGGGGTGACTGGGGACTGTTCTATTTTGTTGTTGCTGTTGTTTCTGAATTTTATTATACAAACAATCCTTCTCCAGTTGTTTCTTGCAGACTCAGACAGGACTGAGGCTCTCAGACCCCTCGTTCCTGCTGATGAGAAATGCAATGAGCGGGAGCAGGCAGTGCTCCTTCAGCTTCACCTCTTCTCCCTCTCCATGGGTTCCTTCCTTGCCTTGCTCAGGCACATCACAGAGGCGAGGAAGGCTTCTTGTTTAGCACACAGGGACCCCAATGTGCTCAAGTCTACAGGTGAAACACAGCAGTTTCCTCCATCCTTTTGTTAAATGGCTCTCCCTCACCTCATCACAGCCTGAGCTGCAGGAGACCCCTGAGATGAAGAGGGGCTGCAGGAAGCACTGCTGCATTGAGGGGGGGTGTGACAACAACTGAGCTCCCAACACCTCTGAGAAGACGAGAGTGTTTTACAGGGCTTTTGCTTTAAGCAGAGAGTAGATAAACTTCAGTTGTTTTGTCCGAGTGCATCTGTGCACCAGTACTTGGGAATGAGCAGTGGAGGGACGGTGGAAACAAGCCACTCATATAGATTGTTCCTATGTTTAGTGCCCACAGACGAGACAAGAGCGTGAAATTCTGCTTCTGCTGACTTGCTAAATAACCACAGGCCATATTGTGAAAGCAGACGTTTCATGAAGTGAAGACAACTTTTCCATGTGTTTTACGAGATGACTGACCCTGGGGGCCGTCAACATCCTCTGTTTCATCTGCACCTCCTGTAATACACTTAAAAGTTTCAGGTACTTCTTCAAATGACTGCCTTTTACTGCCATGGTCACTGTGTGCATCCTGGCCTGGCAGGCACTTTACCAGGTGACCACAGCAGAAAATGAATTGTCTGTGGGGAAGGTCCTGGACATCCATCTGCTCACAACACATAGGAGCTGATGAGGAAAACTGATGTGGAAAGCCCATGCCACCATCTGAGGCTCTCAAACAACCATGGTGGAGCATCTGAGGCTTCCTGTGCAAGTTTCACTGCATTTTTTTTAAAAAGATTTAGGCTTTCTTAATTCCACTCAATGCCCGCTGGCTGGCAGTGGAGGTAGGACAGCCCTGGTGACACAGGGTCCCTGGTAAGCTGCTGCGATTTACACACCAGCATCTATCCCCTGTGCTAATCCCAGGATACCAGGCACCAGTGTAGGTCCAAGGTATGAAATCTTAGAGTTCTCCCAAGAGCAGCAGGGCGGGTAACCCTGCTCACTGCAGAGTCAAGCCAAGGATTAAGAAATTCTCATTATTTCAATTTGCAGTCACATTTTTCAGAGTGTGACTCATTCAGGGTCACACGGTAAATACAGGAAAGACCTAGAAATAGGTTGAGGTGCCCTGACCCTCAGGGCCAGGTGCTAACTACTCAACCATGCCTGTCAGATTGGGCGAGGAAAGTGCAGAGCTCTGGAGTTCTGACAAGGTTTCACAACCTTCCAACTCAGAGCTTGGAGAAAGAAAGTGACATTAAAGATGATTTAAAAGAAAAAAGGAAAAGAACCCCTCCCAGCATTAGTGACAAGATTACCTGCTGACAAAAATAAAGGTACTGAGAAATAGTCTACGCAGGTGGCTCTAAATATTATGAGACAGAAAAAGGAAAGAGGAAATGTAATTGAAAGAATAGCCTCTCTCACACTAATGCCATTCTTGACATTTGAACAAGTAATTTTAAAGATGACTAAGATAATATTTACATTCCTACAAAATCACTGTATTTTGAACACAACTCTTAGGTCATCTCCAGGGAACAGAAGAATGATGGGCTAGTTAGCTGTGTTTTCCAAAAATTTCTTTGCTTCTTTTTGTTATTGTTTGCTACGCACTTTTCGCCCAGATTGGGACCTCTCTGTGCAAGATACTGCACACACAGACTGAGCAACAGCTCTGGCCTCCAGATGTTTACTGCTGGCGAGTGTTTGCACTGTGGTGGTTCTCTGAGGCCATATCCAAGCACAATAAAATCCCACAGCGAAGGTGAGCTCACCCTCAGCAGCTGCCAGCTCTGCTCTGCTCCAGAGCTCTCTGTTCACTGGTCTTACTCAGCAAACACAGGTTGTGCTTCACCCAGAACCCATTTGCTGAGTTGATTAGAGAAAAAACAGAGCTGACCCGAAACTGCAAATCAGGCCTCGGTTCCAAACTTAGACAGGTCGTGCCATTATTCTCTCTTTTCACACATTGGCTGGTTTCCTGCTTCTGCTCAGAAATGAAAATTAACACACATGAAGGGAAGTTTAGTGGGATGGGGTTTGTGGTGAAACGGACAGGTCTGAACACAGCTGAGGAAAACACACCAAGGGGCTGCTGAGGGCCACACCTGCTCACTTCAAACTGCCTGCACCCAACAGTGTCCATGACCCAAGAAACTAGAAATTCTGCCTCAAAGCAAGCCCTTGGATGGTGTCACTGATTTCACGATCACTGCTGTCTTTATCTCAAAGCACCAGATTCCTCCTTTCACCCTTCTGATTCTGTCCCCCATCCCACAAGAGGGGACCAAGCAAAAAGCTTGTGTGGGGCTTAGTTGGTGTTTGGGTTTAAACCATGACAGAAGAGAAGAGTGAAAGTGAGGGAAGAGAGCAAGTGAGGGAAGTGTTGCATCAGGAAAGGACAAATAAAGATCTCCTGTATGCTAGAGGGGTCTCAGAGTTCTTCAAATAAATGGAGGGCATTCCCGTAATTTCCGAGTGATCATTTGACCTTCATCATCAACCTAATTTCAGGATCAAATCTTCCCAAAGCCAAATGCCTGTAAAACCGCAACACTCACTGTATGATTTATTCCAGGTAATCTGCTTTTGCAATATGCTATGTGCCTCCTTTGGCACTATGGAAATCCATAAGTGACATGGATAAAGGAGCAGCAAGCTTTATGCTTGCTCAAAGACAGAATAGGAGAAATGACCAAGTTTAACCTTATTTTTAATACAGTGTAATTCTCAAATCCACTGGGGAGTTGCTGCCAGATATTTTTCTGGTAAAGAAATATCACTAGCCTGAAGCCAAGCATTGATTTAAGGCTGTATCTGTGTGGAGAGGTTATAAAGCTAAAGACATGATTCTGAAGGAGAAAAGGAATGGGTGATTTAGAACAAAAGACTGTGTTCAAAGTACTAATTACAAATGAACCAATTCTTGCACTAATGCCAGTAGAAAAACTTAAAAGATACACAAAGAGCATCACTAATGTGCTGGGGTAGCTTCTGCCTCTTCGCAATCTGAGATGATCATTAATAAACATTCAGGTACTTGTGAAAATGTTTCACAAGACCTCCTTAATTTTGACCAAACACTTAGTTCTCCAAAGATCTTTCCTAGAAGCCTGTTACTTATTAATTTCTGTTTCTTGGACCTTCAACTCCAAGCTTTAAGGCTTTGATTCATGAAGCAGAAACAACGGCATGTGATCTCATCAACCACCCACCCTCACAACTGCAGAGACCAACCCTTTGGTGCAAATCCTCCCAACTGCTGAGAAAATGTTAACCAGGAACACACTTGCAAAAACCAGAACCAGTTTGTGAACAAATGAACATGTCTCACTGTAAAAGTTTTTTGGGGAAAAAAGAGATCTTAGAGCATGGAATAGAAAGTAACATTATTTTTCTTATGCCTTTGAGTCCTTTTATGAGGCATGAGCTGCAGATTATTAGGGTACACCCAGCTCATGGAAATCAGTGTGGCTGCTTCAGCTTCCATGGATCTAGATGGATTTACACCAACTGGATATTGATCACAGGCTTTTCAAATAAATCTTGCTGGACCTTGCTGCTCCTAAACATGCTGAATTTTAGTGATGCTTTTCACAACAGGAAGAACATTCTAGTGAGTATTAAACTGGACTAATGCTCTCACATAACATGTGCACAACAAAGGGTCCACAGAAGTACATTACATACATCAACTTCGCTGCAATCACTGATAGAGGTAAAATTGGACTCCAAACACAAATAAGAAACTTCAAGACTGGGGATGATCCAATGTACTCTTAAAATGTGTTACCACCATTTTTTGGTGTAATTTCTTCTCTGTCACTAGGTGGATGCACTTTCTGCTGGAAGAGGAGGGAGGAGTCCAGTGCCAAGAGCTGATCTGAATACTCAGGATATTAAGGGACAAAACAGCAACTCCTAAACCAGGAAATTCTGGGTTGGATTTTCCTAAAATCTTGAGACCATAAAAATGCTCAGTTTCCAGTGGGTTGTCTGCCACCTCTATTATCTCCAAGTTCTGTTGGCTCCCTTAAAAGCCCTGGTCTTTAACTGATGATGCAGTTTTGAACCTTAATCCACAACGTCTCCCCGAGTACAGCCATGCTCGAGAATAGGTTTATTCAGGCCAAGAGGAAGGGTCTGTCTCTCATGCACATCCCAGACACTTCCCACCTTTCCGCTGTCCACACCACACTGCAAAAAGCTTTCCCAGGGATTTGTGTGCCCAAGGAAAGGAAACCCAAGCAAACAAAAACCCTTTTGATCATTTTATTAGGGTACAACCTACAGTACTTCTTTATGCCAAAACTGGGACAGGAAATACAGACGTGACTTTCAGGAGTCCTCTCCCTTCGTTATCATTGGAAAGGATGGGAACTTTTTGTCGTATTTAGCCAGAGAATCACGCAGCTTGTGATGCTCTCTTCTGCAAGATGTAAACAAACTGGCAGCCAAGAAGATTCTCTCTCTAGGTTGTTTATATGGTTTTCCTCTGACCTGGTCACTTCTTTCCTGCACAACTGCTTGCTGTGGGAATGTATTCCCAAGTGCACATCTCCCAGCCTTTCTTACTCTTGTCTCTCCTGCCTGAAAAACCTGTCTCTCCTCTGAGGCTGCTGTGAGGGAACACACTGAAGCTCTGCCTATCCCCAGTCCCTGGTTTCGGCAAACCCCACCAAAGCTACTGGGAGTCAATTTAGCTTCAGTGAGAAGAAGTCAAAGCCTGTGCAGTTTCAAGTTTGGGCTCTTATTGCCTGTGTAGAGAGGGACATGGTCCTATGGATAAACCTGGGCAACACAAGGACAGCCCTGGTGACAAACAGAAAGGGGCACTCGCGTATGTGGTGCCAGACCAAATGCAGTATGGAGAGGGCTTGTGGCTCTGCTGCCTGGGATGCTTCCTCTCCTGCCTGTCTTTCTCCCATCCTCTGGACCCTCAGCACCGCCAGAAAGAACAGGTCTCCATAGGGGATGTCCCTTTTGCACCTCAGGCTCTGAGAAAAGGGAGGCTGTGCTGCAGCCACTCCTGTCCTCCAGCTCCAGCCTGGGCGATCATGTGGGTCATTGCAGATCCAGACTCTGGATTTCAAATCCCCTAATAGTCAAGCAAGCCAGTACCAAGGGGTTGAAAACTTCCAATTCTGAGAGGCTGTTTGATCCCACCATCACTGTGATGGCAGGAGTAGGGACCAGCCTTCTGGCTGCCCTATGGACTCCCTTGAACACACATACAAGGACAAAGCCTACGGACTTCTTTATTTCACAAGTAATTAACTGGCAGCCTCCCCTGAGCCTCTTCTGTTGCTTCCTGGGCACATCTCTGAAATTAACCTCAGAGCTAATGAAGCCAATTATCAACAGCAGACATGGTCTCCCTCTAATTATTTTCCCTGGAAAGGTCACCCAAAGTGGCACATTGTGAAACCCAGCTAATTGCATTGTCTGCTCACAGCATGGAGCCGGCTCCTGTAGGGCTCCGCCAGGCTCAGGGGAGCCTCATGTGCCATTGACCAACAATTGGAGCCTCCAGCGGGGGAAAAAGGCGGCTGTGAGAGAGGGACCCACTGCCAAGGCCTCCTTGCCACCAACGTCGCTCATGGATGCAGGCTCTGACTGCTGGCTGATCCCCCTCCTTTCAGATGTGGCCAGCCAGCCCAGCAGTCAAGGCAGAAGATTAGATGATCGTGCCAAGCTATCTGGGTATCAGAAGGAAGCGTCTGGATGCTTCGCTTTGGAAATTGTTTTGTTTTCATTTGGCCTTTAAAAAAAAAAAATTATTATTATTTATTGTCTTCTTCAGAAAAGTGAGGGAGGGAGAATTTTGGTTGAAAAAATCTAAGCCTGCAACCTAGCTCTGGGACATGGAGAGGGATGTGGTTGGTAATATCAGCTATAGAAGAGCTCAGTGAGGGTGCTGCCCTATTTCTAAATTAACAATGCGGGGAGGAGGAAATCCTGGTATTTTTGAAAATTATCTAGATACAACATGGTCATACCAAACCAAAGAAATGGCACAGGGCAGGACAAGAACAGAACATCTTGCACTGCTTTCTTTGGGCAAAACATTTCTTGGAGAACAACCAGCAACATTCCTGAAGGCTCCATGAATCTACAGATTCTCTACTCTGTGAATTTTATAGCAGCCTTGCCCTATTTTATTTCCATGATTACCAAAACATCCCTGAGAAGCCACCAAGCCTTGCTCTCACCAGTCCACAGAGCAGCTCGGGGAAGGGGAAAGGGCATCTTTCCTCATGTTTTTCTCATATTTTCATACAATAAAAATAGAATGCAACATACTCTTCTCTGTCTTCATCACCTATATCCAGCAGCAAATACAGCTCCAGTGCAAGACCCCAATATCTTTGATTCTATGGATCAGAGCTCACCACACCCCACCTTTCCCTATAAGGAAGGTTTTAGGAAAGCTAAAATTTTGAAGCAGCGCTTCTCAAATCCTGTCTTTGACATTTGGGATTAAAGAGGACAAAGTATTTATGCCTACAAATGGATGCTATTTGGGAATTTGAGTGGGAAGTAATGCTGTGACTGCTTGTTACGTAACCAAGCTGAACCTGGAGGTTTTCTACCCCGACTCCCAAAGTACAGCAGGATCTTTGCTATTTCTGATGGGCTTCCCTGCGCCCATCAGCACCACCATAATCAGGTTGCTGTGAGGCTCCAGTTTGTTTTTAAACACACAAACAAAACTTATCTGGGTTGTAATGCAACATCCACCCCTCCAGCAGGACAATCTAGGATGGAATATCCAGCTGCTACCCTGGATGCTGTAGCTCACTTTTATCAGAGGTTGCTTTGGAAAGAGAACGTGCTAAATCAAAAGTAGTTGACAAAAGATATGTGACCCATCAAAAGCAAGCTCCAGATGCTGTATTTCTGGCATCAGCAGCAAGAGGATCCAAACAGCTGGACTCCAAGCTGTGTGGACTCTTTCCCTCTTCCCCTCTCTCCTCTCCGTGGCTTGGGGCGCAGTGTGCCTGTGCCCCGATGTGACACAGCCCCTAATCACATTCACATGTCAGGTCACACCAGGCGGGAGATGATGTGTGTGACCACATTAAAGAAGGGAGTTTTTCCCTTTGAGATTTCTTTGTTGACTTTAATAAAGGCTCCCTCTGGGCTTTCATGCTTCAAAGGAAAAGGGGAGAGGGACCATCTTCACACATCCTAATTAACAACGTTTAATAATTGTTCTTGCATGCTGCTTTGGTTCTGCATCTTTCGCACAGCTCAAAGGAAGGAAGACATTTCTGAAAGGGCTTAGAGAACATCTATGTCCTACAGCCTCAATAAACCGTAGAAAGCCATGGTGTAGAGGTGGATATGCTGAAAGATTTACATGCAACCCTGTACAGAATGGCACTGGAAGAGGCACATGTGGGGACACGGATCACCAGATACCATCTTCTGCAGAGTTTCTTTCTTAGGCTGGAGAATGAGAGCACTTTGGTGGCCTCTCCTCTGCCCTATAAGAGGACAGAGCAGACATTTCTGTTTGGGAGGTTTAGAAGGGAGCACAGAGTCAGTGTGCCAGCAGCACATCCCCATCACCTCTGAGGTTCCTAGTGCTGTAAAACCACAGTCTCAGCACCTCCATGAAATCAGATCCTGGATCCCACAGTGAAGTCCAGGAGGGACGAGGGAATACCAGGATCTTTTGGGAAGCCAATAGAAATTAGGTCAGTCATACTTTGGCTATTTTCAAATGACACTGAGCTTTCAGTAAGAAACAGAATTTGTCCCAGCTGCATGACCACTGAAAAAAAAAGTCCCATGTATATCTGTAAAGAAAGTGCAACTCTAGCACTGAAGCCCTGTCTTTGGGGCTCCTGATGAAGACCTGCAACCCCCTGGCTGCAGGTCAGTGCAACCCCCCCTGTACAACCAGCTGCACAGCAGAGCTTCTGCCAGCTCACACCACTTCTCACTGCAGGTGAAGATACAGCCTTAGTGCCCTGAGGGAGCACAGCAGTGGCTGTGATATCAATATCTCTGACCCAGGCAGGGCTGGAGTCTTGCACCTGAGACAGGCACCACAGGCTTCCCCCAAATTACCCGTTCAAACTCTAGATACCTCTTAGAGCTCTGTTCAGAGAAGGGGCTTTTGGAAACCCACCTGGGATTTTTAAAGTTATTTTCCAGACTTTGGGACTCTCTACTCCCTTGCCAGATTATGGCGTTCACTTAGGCATACATCCTCACACCAATTCCTTCATTCTCATAGCAAGCCAATACCTTCATCCTTGTAGTAAGGTCCTCTCAAGAGTCTGAAAGGTCAGAAACTCACATTTTCCATGAGGGAAACTATCCCTTTTCCATAAGGGAAAAACCAAGTACATGTGATACCCAAACCACATGAGTGGGATTACCTAGGCAATGTGTCACTGTGTCTGTGAGTCTTGTCCCAATACCTAAACCACAAAACGATGCCACTTATGGAAAACTTTTGGGCTAAATACGGAGATCGCACCCCTTCCAACATGCTCAGCTGGAAGATCCAGGGCTTTGTAGAACATCAAGAGTCACAGCTGGTTTTCCTGGCCTTCCCTGCAATGATCCACTTGAGTAGTTCCCATCACCACTCAGAGGTGGGAAGGTTCCCACCTGACATTTCATTTAACAAGGCAGCCTGTGTAGGCCAGCTCAGATCCCATCCTGAGTGGACGTCTTTGAAATCCTTCCATAAGCTCCAAATTTTTGTTTGCCTGGAAACACTACAATGAGTATTTGAGCTACAGCCACTAACACAAGAGCTCCCAATGCCATTCATAAAATATTTAGGGAGGAAAGGATCGCAGTCCATTTAAATTTTTAAGGGCAGCTTAGGCACTATTTCTGTCTGGCCTATAAAGAAGGTAAATAAGAGTCCTCAAGCTGATAACATGAGTAGAAACAGGAGGACTGGCAAAGTTTTCTGAGGGCTCCAGGCCTGAGGACTGATGGTTTGGGAATGGTTTGCCAGGAATACACTGGGTTTAGGTTCAGGCCTGTTATGGCCTTGGGTGAACGAATGCTACATTTGTTAACCAACATGAAATGCAGGAGTCTATAGAAACCACATGTTTTCCATCCATTCCATGTGCTCCATCAGCTTGATGGAGTTAGATGATGCAGACAGACAGTCTGAGATCTGGGTTAAATAAGTTGAACCGCTTTATTTTTCTCTTGGCATTGCAGTGGGCGCAAGAAATTCTCACAGGGTGGAACATCTGGAACACATTCACTAAGAGTGAAAGATGCTGTTGTGTTTGTGGAGGAACCAAGCACGCTTCTTGCAAGCATCTGACACAAACCAGAGTGACAATTAACGGCATGGCAGCTTTCTTTAAAGGGAATTAGTTCTGCCTCATGTTAAATAAAACCTTTTTCAGCTTAGCTGACAGTGCAGGTTTCCAAGAAGGCATTTGCCTAGCCCAGGAAGAGACATGAAAGAAGTGGCACCCTGGCATTTGCAGGGGCAGCAGGGGGAATTCCTACATACAGTAGCAAGATGGAACTCCTGTCAGATTTAGAGCACAGCAGGAAGCAATGCTATGACTTCTATCGACACATAGATATTTTTCACCCAACAGCCTCCTCATAAAACTAATACAGAAATACAGTGTAAGTCAGCCAGAAATTTGTGGATTTCAGTCAAAATCAGATGAGCCAAAGCAGCAAACAAAAGGGTTTTCTATTCTTTAGTGGCTGGTGGCTCAGGCCCACAGAATGTGGGAGCCCTGGATTGGGTCCCATCTTTCCTTGAAGGACCTTTAGTTCAGACCTTAGTCCTGTTTTTCAGCTACTTTTTTTCCCTAGCTAAGACACCACATCCTCCAATAATCAGCAGTCTGTATCCTGTGTGTGAGGTGTTTCTTTCCTGTAAAAACTCACCAAGGAAAGCTATGTGAAAAGGTGAACACAGAACTGAAGAAAGAATCAAGATGACTTCCTTGGAGGACAGATGGCAACAACCTGAGTCAGGAGAGGCTGCACCCCATGGGTGCTGCAAGGGAATGGAGGGTGACCCAAGGAAAGCATAACAGAGATGAGACCGAGGATGTCATCACACAGCTGAGCAAGCCAGGCCACGTGGAAGAAGAGAAGGAAGACAGGGCACCTGAACTAAAAAGTCAGTGGAAGAAAAGGACTTAGGAAGACAAAGGGAAGATCCTTCTTGTGTCCTTGGCTGATGATACCAACATGTCCCACACCTCCCACATGGAAATCCTGAGCCACGGCCTTTCCAAACTACAGGTTTCTGCGAAAGCAAATATGTACATGTGTACCTCAGTATACACATGCCACATGATGACAATGCCAAAACCATGTCAGCAATACATTTTAACTCTTCAGGAAAATGCCTTTGTTTCCCTTTTCTGAGTATGAAAAATTCAAGTAATTTGCTCTTACCCACTCTTCCAGAAATTAGAAAATAGCTTCTAATAAGACCCAGAACAAGCTTATGTAAAAATGCCTACTCATTTTACCATGCTAACAGAAGAGCTACTTCACGTTCAGACAGAATGAACAAATAAATATGTTTTCAGACCATAATGCAGAAAAGTGCTTCCACTCTATGTGTACATCAATTATTTCCTTCTATTTAAACCCATGACTAATTACCCTTGGAAGCAAAATAGCTAACATCCAGTCGAGTACAGGCATCCCTTTTAATTTAATCAAGAACTCATCTAGCTTGAAAATCATGGCAATTATCAATGAAGTGGAGGGTGGTATGGACCTAAGCCCTGTGGCCGAAAGTGCAGTGCATCATAGGCGGGTGACTTCCAGAAAGGATGAAGGAAAATATCCAAATTATGGACAAAAATGCACAATTTGTGAGGTAAGTTCAGAGAGGCACTCACGACTGCTCAGGAAGATGCAGAGATTAGTGTTTGACCCGGCCTCAAAAGTCCATGGTCCAATTTTCAATAAAAATTAAATATTTGGTGTGAAAATGGCGGTTTTGTGGAAACCCCCAGATTTTTCCTCCAGAAGGTAAACTAGGTATAAAACTCCAAGCCACCATCGTTAAAAATCCTTTGAGATTACTTTTGCCTGCACTGACATATTCTGAATCAATTCCTCCTGCAGCTCAACACAGCCTGGGTCATCACAAGATCTTTAAGCTGACCCTGGAGTTCAAACTGATTTTTTGTACACCCACACACATGAGAAAGACACATCAAGGAGACCACACATATGCACTGTGCCAGCTTTCTCAAAGTTTTTCCCCATCTACATCCATTACAGCTCTGACATCTCCTCACAACACATCTTTACCTGCTCTTGAATTCAGCTGACATGCCATGTGCCCAGCAAAGCAGCCAGGATATTGTTGTGGGCAATATTTTGAGATTTTTGGCCATGGTTTCTAATATGCAAACAGAATTATAGTTTTTGCCTTGTTGCCATCCCTCAGTCTTATCCCAATTTTGGCCTCTCTCATTTCACTGGTTAGAAACAGGCTGGCTTTCAGAGAGAGGAGTTTGAGCAAAAGAGGAGGGCCAGACCAGCATCTTCTCCCTCTCCAGTGACCAACCACTGAAAAAAAATCACAGGAATTGTAATCACAGATTTACAGAATGGTTTGGGTTGGGAGGGACCTTCAAGATCATCTTGTTTCAACCTTTGGTATGGGCAGGAAACCTTCCACTGGACCATGTTGCTTAAAGCCATTCCCCTTGTGCTGTCACTACATGCCCTTGTGAAAAGTCATAATGATGTTCATAAGGCAGCATTGGGGGTAATTTCTTGGTTTTTAACACCCATATGTTGGGAATACACCCCATGTGTTTGACAGGAAACATACAGCTAAAGCAAAAATGATGTGTGAGAAAGAATGTCCTTTACCTCATCAAGTCCCTGCGAGAGCTGAAGAGCATTAGTGGTTTCTTCCACTGACATTTTGCATTAGTCCTTTTGGAGGAGGCTCAATGTAATGTGAATTAGATATGTCTCTAAAAAAAACCCCAAATCAACAAGAGATGTCCATGGGTGTTTTTAATGCCTCTTTACACCACGCGTCTCAACGCAAGACTTCTGAGACAGAAAAAGACAACACTAAGCAGCATACGCATTCATGTGTTTATATATATGTATGCATAAAAATATATATTCTCATCTCCAAAGATCAAGACAGATCACTGGTGGATTCTTATATTTAAAAAGCAACTTCACGAAGCCAAAAATGAAGAGGCATTTGATTAAAACAACCAATTAGGGTTTGGCATGGGTACTACGAGAACCTTAGAAGCTGTTGGCTATCAAAACTTTTCTCCTGAAAGAGAAATCTTCATTGCCTGCCAAAGACAGTAGCAGCTCTGCAGGCACACATGCTGCTCTGCTCCATGTTTTCTCATCCCTGAGCAGCCACTGGCCAAAACTGATGTGAGACACAGAGAGGAATGACTTGCTGCTATAGTATTTGCCTTTTGAAAGTGTGGCAAATCATGACCTGAGATTCAAGATTCTAAAAAATTCCCATTTCTTAGATAAATATTTCAGTTTACAATCAGAACTAATTTTTCATGAGTTTATAGAAGCCATGACTCATTCATACTTGAAGGAGACTCATTGGGTTGCTTTCTGACCAAATACCCCATTAGATTGTGTATTGTGTTGTTTTGCAGATCTCCTACAAACTGCACACGTTCAGAGCAAAAGCTTTGGTACCTGAGTATCTGTGAAAAATCCAAGTTTAATCCCAAATTCAGTACTGTAACTACAGTGCTATATCACACTACAACTTCTACCTTTCAAAAGTTATTTAGCAGGACACAGAAGAACTTCTGCTCTTCATAAATAAAATAACTAAGAGACATAAATTTCTAAAGTTAGGGGTCTGAGTTTGCACTCAAGCCCTTGCAAAAGTGAGGGATGATTCTAAGACATAGGAAACCTTTGGCCTTCTCAGTAAGACGCAGTATGTTTTCCTTGCCAGTTTGAACATGTTTCAACAGCCTTCTGCCACAGTTTTGCCCTTCTGGAACTTCAGGTTTAAACAAATCTAGGATGCCACAGGGAAAACTAAAGCTGATGTAGAAGCAGCAAACCCTGTTCATCTCCAAAAATCACTCCTGAGATGGTCTGTGAGCAGATGCAAAGATATCTTTGGAAATGCAAAGTGGGGAGGTGAGGATGCAGCAAAATGGCAGAGAAGGTTGTTTTATGTTCATTCCTTCATGCACACACATCGGATTCTTCTGAGCAAGTCCTAACCAGGCAGACACAGATCTCAGACAGAAATGGGTGCTCCCAATCCCTCCTGAGTTTGGGGGGCAGGACACTTTGCAGGTGGATCACAGTCCAACAGAGTAGCTCTCTGAAATAAAGGGCAGCTTGGCAGATCATCAACTCCAACACTGTGCACCCCAAGAAGGCAGGACTGGGTGCCCAAATTCCCCCTGAAGCCACCGCAGCCCCTGGGCTCAGTAGCTTTGCTATCACAGTGCCCAGCATCCATCCCCACTCCCCAAACGGGCCGTGATACAACCGGGCTGGCTCTGTGGGAAATCCCAGGGCATCCAGCACTGCTTGGGAAATTAAAACTCAAAGATGAGCCTGACTTTTGTTTTCTAAACAGGCCTTTGAGTTTTCTTACTGTGCTCTAATCACAGTTAATTTTTGTCCCATGGCTCACTTCCCTCCTGCAGATGCCGGGAATGCCCCGGGGAGGTTGCAAGGGAACCAAGGGAAGGCTGCTCTTTCTGCAAGCCTGGGCGAACACAGGTGGTGAACAAATGTACAGGCAAGAAAAAAAGAAGTACAGAGTCAAGGAGAGACCAAAGGGGAGAGAAGAAAAGGAGCAGAAATCAGCAGCAAGGCTGACTATGGGGTTGCAAGGAAGAAAGAAAAGAAACAAGATAAATACAGGGTTGTGGCAGCTGTGTGATGACAGGCGCTGGGATGAGCGGACAGATACAAGATCCAGCAAGAGTTGTGAACTAAAAGTTTACAAAGACTGATTTCTTTCCCGGACTCCCACTTTACAGGACTTGAACTCAGGAAGAGAGAAAACCACAGACTCTGTGTCTGCTCAGCCTGACCGGGACATCCTTTAAGAACCAGCCAAAACCCAAAAGTGCTGTGATGTGTGACTGGAGGCCATGAAGAGCTCATGCAAGAGAGAAATCCCAGGGGAGCCACCCATTTCCCAGTGGTGGCTGGCTCAGAGAGAGGCTCCCTGGCCTCTGGGATGTTGGCTGTGGGCACTGAAGGACTCGTGCAGAATTAGCCCCCAAACAGGGCATTAATTCTGTCAACTGGGACAGGCTCTCTCTTATGGCTGGAGATCCAAGTGGCATTTAGTATACTACATTCAGGTTTGTAGGAGAGTCTTCCTGGAGCAAATTAAATACTTTCTTTTCTTCTTCTCTTATTTCTTTTTAAAAGAAAAAAAAAGCCATAGCATGCTCTGCTGTTACAGGTGAAAGCCAAAGTAAGGACATGAGCATTGCCTCAGGATCCAGAAGTGAATTTTAAGCCATTTTGCTGCAGCAGATAAACTGATAAAAGTGGCCCACAGCCAGCAGGATTTATACCTGCACAAGCAACACCCAGTGGATTTCCAGTCCATCACCATAATTGCTGCAAGCACTATATGCCTATTCATAGGGAATAAGGAACACAGACCTGAAATGCTGGATTTGCTTTTCTTCTTCATTAGTGCTTATTTTAACTTTCTCCTGCAAGTAAATGGGCAAGTTCCACTACTGGCAGCTGAAGATGCTGTTTATTGCCAAGATGCAAAACTAATGTTCCCTTCCTATAGGCTTTATATTCAAAGCAGAGGGAAGAACATGGTTCAAGACTGCTAATGCAGCTGGCTGCTATTAAAGAAAAAAAAAGTCTCCTCTAAGCCGGCTTTGATGCCAAACAAAAGAAACAGCTAAAGGTTCTCCTCCAAATTGAGTATCCTTTCATGAAACAGAGTCCTCAATGGGAAAATATGTAGGTAAAAATCTTGGTGTCGGCAACTTTCTGAAAAGCTGTCTTTAGACTTTCCCTTAGTATACCTTACAAATCTCTCTCCATGATACTGTCCCATGCGGGAAGGAGCATAGAAGACATAAAGGTGCAGTTCCCACAACTGGGACTCTGTACCTAAGTTGTGCATCATGGCACAGAGAGGGAAAATGAAAAGCAAACACGTTTAGATCATGGAATATCCTGAGCTGGAAAGGACCCATAAGGATCCTTGAGTCCAAATCCTGGCCCTGCGCAGAACACCCCGACAATCTCACCACACCCCTGAGAGCATTCTCTCCAAACACATCTTGAACTCTGTCAGGCTTGGTGTTGTGACCATTCCCTGAGGAGCCTGTTCCAGTGCCCAACCACTCTCTGGGTGAAGAACCTTTTTCCTCAATTCCGACCTAAACCTCCCCTGACTCAGCTTCAGGCCATTGCCTCAGTTCCTATCACTGGTCACCAGAGAGTTTGCGCCAAACCCTTCTTTTTGCTGGATGAAAGGAAGGTGGTTGCCTTTTTCCAAGGAGCTCTGCTCCCCTCCCATACTACCATGCAGCCATTCCTCTCAGCAATAGGGAATACTGACTTCAAAATTGGTTTCCCTGCTCCTAAGCCAACACACAATCTTGTACTTTTACATTTAACGAGTTTAAAACATTCAGGTTCCCTTCTGGTCCCAAATGCATATGCATTTCTTCATGTATTCAAGCCTAAACTAACCCAGCTCCAATTCCTGAAAATATTTAAGGATGCACTTAATTTAAAACATGTGAGCAGGCTCAGTGAGGTAAGTGGGATTATGCTTCAATATAGCTGCTTTCTAACAGACCCCAGTCCTGCCTCTCCCCAGTATACCCCAAAATGAGGACCAAGAAAACTCAGTAACAACCAATTTTGCCCCAGAAGAACTTTGCCCAGGAGGTAAATAAAATGTAAACAGGAAATAGAGAAGTGAAGCCATTTACCCCAACATCGGAAAGCAAGTCAGTAATACAGGCAAGACAAGTACCAATGATCCAGGGCCCAGCAGCTCCAGTATTCAGAGGGAATCTCACATGGGACTTTCACATCACAGCGTGCACAAGGGCTTCAACCACAGCAGTGTTTTAACAGCCCATCTTCCCAAAACAGTCTTAAGGGGAATTAGAGGCAAGTCAGGCCTGATGAGATTATTGTAACAGTCTCCTCCAAATAAATACAAGCTAAAAATAGCAGCAGAGGACAGATATTGCACCTCACCAAGAGGCGGATAAGCCGCCCTCGCTGTAGGCACAGGAAAGCAGGCCAGACAGATGTTTATGCTGAGTGATTTAGTGCATCTGAATTTGTCAAGTTGTTTGATAACTTCATACTCAAGAACATTTCTTTCCTCATTACAGAAACATCCTGGTTTCCAGCAAAAAGTGCTGCTGGCACCAGAATTCCCCACATACTGTCTTCTGCACAGCAGAAATCAGAGGAGTTTATAGCTCGGGAAGAAAAGCTATAGATGGGTGGCGGTTTTCAGTGAGCTTCTGGTGGGTCTTCCCTTCCCTCCTTCCACCCCTTAAAATGTGGTGGCTGTGCCCATGCAGTATGGACAAGCTGGATCCTTTCTTTCCCCAGGCTCCTGGCTGCAAAGCAAACATGCAATGCCAGCGCAGAGCTATTCTTCCATTGCTGGTGCTCCGCGGGGAGATGGGATCCAATTTACCCCAGAAGCTCTGCCGCTGTGTTCCAGCTCTACAGGGACACTCCTTAATCTGCACGAGGAATCCAAAGGACTTGAAACAATAAGAGAAAAGGAAATCATTGTTTTAAGACACGTACTGAAATATCATTGTGTGGATGTACTTAACAGATGGGGAATGCAATGACCAAATTCAGGCCCCCCTGGGTTCGTTTTGCAGAACCAGGCTGCCCCATCCTTTCTGTGGGTGGAAAAAGAGGAGGGGGATGATGTGTGAAAGTTTCCTCGGCCACATGGAGAAGTGATGGTAGCTGGGATCCAGGGCACTGAAGACCCCACCTGTGCCAGGGTGATGCAGCCAGGCATTTTGCCAGGCTTGGACAGGAAGGGGACTTTGTGCATGGCCATATTTCTACACTATTCAGAGCGTTCAGAAACCTCTGGGGAAAACATTCACCATAAAAAAGGTAGTAAGAGAATTAAAATGCTGTATCCATTTACACACTGGCCGACAGAGGCTCTTGACTTGCTAGGGGACAGCATGCAGGGGAACTGCATGCTGCCCAGCAGTCCCTGCTAGACACTCAAATTTGGTAAGGGCTGCATGCTTGGGCCCCTCTGGCTGCTGCTGGCAGACCCAGCCCAGTGCCTGTTCTTTTTTACAGGAAGGAGGTCTGCACATCCCATTAGCTCTTCAGGACTTGCTACCCAACACACACAGTCAGGAACAAGGTGTCAGAGTATCCCCACCACCCTCAGCACTGCTGCTGGTGGAGAGTCCATGGAAGTGTCCTGAGAAGTATATGATTTGGACTAGAACTGTGGGTTGAGTGGAGAAGTCCTGATCTTCTGCCCTTCCTGCACTTTGCCTCCCACCACACAGAGGGCTCAGGCTGCAAGAACAGGATTCCTTACAGGTACAAGTCATAAGTATGTCCTATCAGCTAACGGGTCCAGGATCTGACCAGAAATAGTCAAAGCAAACCCCAAAACATGTACAGTGTGGACATCAAGTCCCTACTATAAATACTTCATTCTCCAGACCCATTTCATGTCGATACCACCTAAGCTACAAGGAGGTTGCATGTGCACCCTGTGCCCCATCCTGGGGTGCCACATCCACGTGAGCCCACTGTACAAAACAACCTGTGGCCATCAGTGACTGCCACAGCACAGGCTGCTGAGTGAGGACAGCTGTGAGACTGCAGGCCTGTTTTTAAGGGCACTCTGTTTCACACTTCAAGGGCACACACTGGCTCAGTCCATCTGAATTACTGCAATGACAGGTGTCCTTCAGTACCAGAGCCCATCTCACTGTCTCACTACAGCCCCAGGGCCACTAAACCCCCCTGACACACACAGGGGATCAACTGGGGTGCCCAGCCAGTGGGACCCACAGATATTTGGATCCCCCTCTGAGACATGCTGCACAGCCAGGACTGGCAGAGACATTTCAGGTAAGAGCTCCCATCAGTCCCGCTGGGAGCTGGGGACCTAAAATTCTGCTGTGAGGAGCTCTGAAAACATCAGCCCAGGTTCATTTAAGGAGCGGGGCTTGGGATTCCCTCCTCCTCCTCCTCCCTCTCTCCTTCACTTCAGCAACACAATGTCGCCCTTTCTCCGTTTCCGAAAGGGGTCTTGCAGGGCTCTGCATCAGAGATCAGGGGCTGTTTTGAAAGGAGGAACCCGCAATTTGACCCCTGCTCTATTGAGAGACCTTTTGTGCCTCTGCAAAGCTCTCCACTCTGCATTGGCCTCGCGGCCAGCGGAGGGAAACGCTGCAGGAAGCAGGGATTTATTCTGCTGCTGACAATCGGGAGCAGCAGTGTCCTCTGGTGCCTTCATTGTCCAAAGGTGTTTGAGTGTAAAGCTCACACATAATAGCGACTTTCCAGTGATGCCTGTTGAAAAAGCCCTTTGGAGCTTGCCAGTTCTGCCGGGAATGCAAGACCTCAGGTGTCCAGGCTTATCTTCCAACCAAACTCATTTATTTAACAGCCAACTCCGATTACTCCTTGTAGTTAAAAGAAAGCCCCAAAACAAAGGCTCAGCAGCCGTGTGCTCCTCAGCCATTCAGTGCTGCCGGTGCGGGAAGCAGGTGTTTCGAGATCTGCATTCCCACTCCAGTCTGAAGAGGCTGGAATAAGACACCGCCTTTTGAAATGTCCGCTCAAAAAGAAAGAAAGAGGCAGCACAGCATCACTTTGCAGGCTGGGAGCAGGCGAAGGGCTCAGCTAATTCATAGTAGGAACTGGCTGAATGCTGCAAAAAGCATTCCCACGGAAATTTCTGCAAAAATGGAAATGAATCCAGCTAAGTGGTTTTTACACTTTTTTTTTTTAATGGTCTTTTCTAAGTGCTTGGGGAGTGCGCATTTTTTACTTCAAACATCTACATACCTCCTTTGCTGATAAATAGGCATTTGCAGTGGAAACAGGTTGGATATCAGGAAGGATTTCTTCACAGAAAGGGTTGTTAACACTGGAATGACCTGCCTGGGAGGTGGTGGAGTCACCATCCCTGGAGGTGTTCAAAGTGGCACTCAGTGCCATGGTCTGGTTGACAAGGTGGTGTTTGGTCCAAGGTTGGACTCGATGATCTCAGAGGTCTTTTTCAACCTCCTTGATTCTGTGATTCTGATTCATGAACCAGCCAGCTCCATCACCCTGCAATGACAATCCAAGCACCCAAGCAGCCATCCCATCAGCATCCCACTCTGTCACAAAGGCACTGGTAAGACTGGGAGTGCTTGGTTGGCACTGAAAATCTTGGCACTGAAAATCACTTGGCTCTGAAAATCTTCACCTGAATTTAGAAAAACATTCTTCAAAGTGCAAACTTAGTTGGGGGGATGGGGGGAAAACCCTGCAAAAGGAAGTTTTTAGTAGGAGCAAAAGATAATGTTTGTCACATAAGTAACAAACTGCAGCTTGAAATCATCCAAGCACAGCTCGGGCTGCCAGTGACATCTCTCTTTTACCCTCATAAATAATATTGATTGGTATTTGTTATGCAGAGGTATTAAAAGAAAGGATGACGAGGAGGTGCTTGTGCTGACACAGGCCCAAAGGGTCTGCTTTCTCAGGGTGTGTGCTCTGAGGTGCTGCACCAGGAGAAGCAGGGGCAGGTGCTCTGAAATTGTTTCCTCTGTGATGGCTCTTCAAAAACATACCCTGGCCAAGCAGCAAACATGACTGGACCTCTGTGTCCGTTTTTTAAAAAATCTATTCCACCAAAACCGTGCCATTTCCTCTCCCTTTTCTCGCTTATCAACCAAGGAGCAAAAGTGGGGCTAAAAGCCGGCCCAGCTCAACTGGTTTCTGTGCTGTAGCATCCTCCAGGTCTTGGCCAGAGGCTCCTTGTCCTGCTGTTATGACACACAGTATGGCCAGGCAGTGCCCATGTCAGCACTGGATGAGCCCAGCCCCACCACCCAGATCAGAGAACAGCAGCACCTTCAGCTCAAAGTAGCCCAGACAAATCTCAGCTTCTCTAGCATTTGGCTGTACCTCCAGCTCTCAAGCCCACAAACCTCCCAGCGCACTGGGGCCCTTCTGAAATGCATGCTCTCTCCTAACCCAGCTATGTTAAGATAATAGCATCCCCCCACCTCCCTTTTTAATAAAGCTGCCAGTTTTAAAGATGCATCACAGTAATTTCTTAAAAGCTACAGGCCATCAGTGCTGCCTAAGTGCTCTTTACTGGGAGTATGGCACTGGGGGACTGCAACGAACGAACTCACAAGCTAAAAATATTCCCACCTCATTATATACTCCAGTGGATTACTCAATAATTACACTTATTAGATCCAAAGGTAATTACCATTTTGCTATTCAGGTGTCCCTTTTGTTAATACACAAAGTCAACCACGCCACCATTACTGTTGGTCATGTCTCATGCAGCAGGGCCTCTGCACTCACACCACCCTGCAAGGAGGGTGCTCATCCCCCAGTCATCAACTCTAACCTTCTCCTCCTCCTGTCGGGGTAAGGCTTCTGTATCCAAGTCATGGTCAAACTCAGACAGAGCCGATGTGACTGTCAGGAGATGGAGGCTCTGCCCAAGCCTTCTGGCTCCAGAGCAGGGACATTTGCCACAGGTTCACACTGCACTGAGCACTTCATACCATGGGTGATGCCTTCAATGAGACAGACACAGCACAGTGGCAGTTCTGTGTGGGTGTGACAACTACTGTCTGTGCTGGAGTGAAGAGAGACTCTGTAAACCCATCCTCATCATGGGTTCCCATCAGAAACACCCCACCAAAACCGCTCCAGGAGCCTGAACACCTTCAGGAGCTATGTGCAGCAGCAAGCTGGTGACCTGCAGTTGGATTTAGGAGGTGCATAAGTGTTTATTTTACAAACACTGGCCATGCAAAGCCATTCTAACTTCCTGTGTGCTTAGTACCATTGCCATGCCTGAGTTGCTCCAGCAGGTACCAGCCAAAGCAGCCCACATAGGGAAGGAAACAGCTCTGTTGGGGTCGTGACAATCCCTCTTCCAGGAGAGCTGTAGAAATCACTCTTGGTGAGTGGTAGCAATATTTCCAGCTGGCCCAGCCAGATCAGGAGCTTCAAGGGGCCTTGGACCATTTTCACCCCCAGGGGCACCAGCTCAGAGCTTCATCTACACTCCCATGCACACCCATCAGTTCAGTGTGTGCTTTTACTTTGGTCCTCCTGTTGCTTTTTCATGGGATGGGTTTCTAAGAGCAGAGAGAGGGAAAAAGCTGCCATGCTGCCAGTAGAAAATATGCAGGAATGAGAGGTCAGCAGTACAGTCCCCTCAAAATCCCAAAGACATGTTAAAGGCTTTATTGTTTGGCAACTAATACTGGGGCCTGCTTTGTCTCTTCTCTCTGCGATTAAAGCTACACTCACTTTTGGGTTTTTGTCCAAGTCTGACCAGTTACCAGAAGGCATTTTTATTCTTTCCACAGTCATTTCTGGGAAGAGTAATTAATTTATGTTAATTTGGAGAGAAAAGGCATAGCGATGAACTTTTCCAGTCCAGAGAAAAATGGTAATATATTGAAATTGTACTGGTGATAAAAAGATAAGACACATAAGTTAAGGTCTTTCCACCATAAAGTGCTGCTTATTGAAAGAAGAAAATTATTTTGAGTAGTTTCAACCCTTTCAAATAATCTATCTCAAAACAATAGTCCATTTTTTTTTTAATCTGAGCTAAAATGCATTAGGCTTGTTCCTTCCAAACCAGACTATATTCTGTTTACTCTTACTCATGATCCAGAAGCAAGAAATTCTCTTAACCACTCCAGGTTGGCTGTGCTAGGTATGGGAGGTATTGAAGGACTGGGCTGGATAGAGATGAAAAGGAAGGAAAGAAATTCAATAGGATTTTACTTTCCACTGAACATTTTACACTCCTGTTCTCTGTGTGAGATGCTTTTTTTGTGTTTTTCTTTCAAAACAAAAATCTGTTTTCAGCAAATGAACCAGAACACATGAACCAGATTACAAAGCTGGTGAAACACAGGTAAAAACCCTAAACATCTAGGGAGTCATAATTTGGCCACTCTGAGCCTGAACCAGGAGCTGGCTACAGTCTTTTCCTTAGTTTGAAACCACCCTAGGAGATGCTAATTCCATGCTTTTGATAGTGTTGCAGCCCCAAATTTCAAAAAGGCACAAATGAAGGACAAGTGCTCAAACACCAAAGCAAAATGACTGTGCAGGGACTGGGTGGATGTAGAGAATAGTGGAGAGCATGGCCAGAGCTACAGCTCATTTCCGGTAGGGAGAGTGAGACAAGAAGAGCACTGGGAAGAAAAGTAATGTACAGCAAGAAAAACCTCAATTTTACAGCCGCCATACCTCTCCTTCCCTGGTAACACCAAGGTATCCACCAGCTACATGAAATCTCACTTTCTAGAGAAAAAGCTAAATTACTGACAGCATGTAGGGAAACAGAGACAGAACAAGCTGAAGAGCTACTGAATCACCTGCATTGGGAAGGAATGGCACTGGTTGCCCCCCAAAAACATCCCACGCTGGGGATGGAGCAAAGCCTTCATTAATCACTAGGTGCCGATGCCGCCTCTGTGGCATTTAGTGCTAATTTGCAGCATTTGAGGATGATTAGAGGCTTAAGCCACACAGGTAACTCAATCCATCAGAAAACACATCCCAGATCCAGGCTTTATTTTCCCTACACCGGGTGCCTTTGGGATTGCACAGAAACACACTTCAGCCCAGAACCAAATGACAAATCTGAAGCTGACAGACTGTTTACAGAAGGAGAAAAGCTCTGAAGTAATTGCTGGCAAATTATAATGAGAAACATTATCAAGCAACAAGGCAAATCCCCTTCCAGAGGGAAAGATGTGCTGCTTGTGCTGGTGTCTCCTTGGGGATATGGCTTAAGCCCCACTGCTGGCTGCATTGAGAGCAAGGGCTCAGGGCTGGAATTTCAAGGCTCCCTTCACATTGTGTTATTTGTCAGGAGGGAACAGCTAATAGCCTTTTGTCAGTGCTTTCTGTGCCCTCTCTCCAAAATCAAATTACTTTGTGCAAATGGAAAATTACCTGAGAAATCAGGCAGGTATTTAAGAAGGGCTTGGGATCTGAGAGGAGGAGTTAAGTGTACAGAACCAACATCCCCCCAGTGGAAACCCCAGCAAAGCATGGCCAGGTTAGGATCAGGTTCATAAATGCTCTCTGATGTCTGTGTGATCCTTCTAGACTTGTCAGCCTCAGCATCATGGAAGCAGGGCCCCAGGAAGTCAGCAGCTTTGCTGTCAGCAGGAATTATTCACATCCTTCCCATCCTGTACCTAAAGACCAAGTCCAGCTCTTGTTGTCCCCTCTTCCAACTGGGTTTCTTCTGCTCCCCCAGCTACCTCTTTCCATAAACTTTGGAGAGGCTTGACACCTTCCCCAGCTCTTCACCCTGGCAAACATGATGGCCGTTCCTCAAGATGCTCAAAAGCTCTTAGCAATCACCCCACCAAGTGAGTTTGGCTCCTCCAACCAAAACAGATCACTGCAAGAAGCCAGCTGGGACTGAGCAGCCAGCATTGACCCTCTGAGTCAACTCATCCTCCCTATCCATCCATCCATCACTCAGCTTCTACCAAATTTCGGCAGAGGTTTCTCAAAGTGCCCTGAAGGATCCTGGTGACCATCAATACTTTTGTCACTGTTAGTTTGCTGCCCTTTCCCACTTCATTTTCCACAGGGCTACAGGCACCTGTCACATTTCAGGGCTGTTTGCAAGGGAGGCAAACAGCTTATTTATCATTTATCTTTAGTTATTTATATTTATGCAAGATATTGTATTATTTAATACTATAAATATATTAATACCTTAAATATTTATTGATTTAGGTTTATTCTGGTGCAATGGAGCACCAGAATAAACCAAGATGTCATATACTGTCCCAGAACCAAGGCAGTGAGACAGGGGCTTAGAAAACAGGCTCCCAGGGTTTCATGTTCAATCCACCAGACCACAGGGCTTCTGCACACTCTGCTGCTGCTGGCAACAGACAAGGGAACTACTTGGGAACTACAAGGGAATTACTCCCATCAATGACTCTGGGTTGTTGCAGCCTGGCTCTCTTGGTGGAGGAACTGCAGAGTCATTTAGGTGAAGGACTCATCACTGATTTATGTTTTTTTTACTGGGGATAAGGAAAAGTTACTGGCAAGCAGCAGGTTCTCCATGTAGGGAGGCAAGTGGCAGGGTCAGCCCTCAGAGCACTTTGCAGCAGCAGGCAGCTCCAGGGAGTTCTGATCAGTGCAGAACCAGAACACACAATTGGCATTCCAACCACAGCCAAGTTTCAGACCCCTGTGTAAGGAATAGCCACAGCCTATTCCTTAACGCAGAGCTTTATGAGCAAGGAAAGCATCGCTGCCGACAAGGACAGGACAAAACTCCTTCCTGCACCACCACAACAGCCGAACACAAATGTTTCTTAATGCTACAATGGCAGCAGAGCCTAAGCAGGCAGATGTAGGGTTCCCTACAAGGCCAACCAAAGCTTCTGTTTGCTTCTAGGAGCCTTCTGAGGTTCAAAGATCTTAAATAAACAAGGCAGCAATTGAAAGCCTATCACCGGCTCCCCTGGCAGCCAGTCTGCAGGAAGCAGAAGCTTGTAAAGAAGGTACTGAGCTCCAGCTGGCAGACACCAGCCAAACTCAAGTACATTTGTAGGGAAAGTTTAGGGCAACATGGCTGGCTTCTCTGCTTGGGAAACAAGAGTAGCTTTCCCTTCCTCTTTGTTACACCAGCAGTGGAATTTAAGATCTCAGACCTACAGCCTGAAAATGAATGGGGCTCTCCTGCCCCCAGAGACCCAGGACCAATGTGAAGGCAGGATTCCCATGGGGAGGGATATTTATCTGGGTTCCCTTAGGAGTACTGCAGTGGCAATAATGATGACCCAGCAATTTAAACTAGGACAGACAAAGGATTTTCTTAGAATAAAAGTTTTTAGAGCATGTAGGACAGCCACTGCAAACAGCAAAATTTCTCTACAACCATAAAACCTCACAAAACCCCCAAAACCACAGGCAGGAAATTAAAGAGAATTCAGAGGAAAAACAACACCAAATGATTACATCTCTGTAGGGATTATACTGGGAAAAGCTAAAAAAGAACAAAGACCTTGATCTTTCAAACACAGGGCCCGTGCTCAGCTTTGCCGGCAGGAGCTGCAAAGGCAGAGATGGGGCACCAGGGACCATGACCGACCACGGGAGGGGAGACAACAGGGCCCACGAGACCCCCTTTATTTCTGGCTTACTCTTTATTAATTCCAAAATTGGAATCAAGTCCAGACTAGCTGAAGCCACAGGCTTATTACACTTGCTTGCATTTTTTCCCCTTAACTTTCTTTTCCTTTTTCTCCACTGCAGCTCTGTAGTACGGTTTTTATTTTAGCTAATGAATCCCTGCCCACACATACGAGAGACTCCAAAACACCCACAGACCAGAGGCAGGGGAAGGAAATGCCGGAATTGTTTGCTGAAATCTGGCAGAGGCTATTTTTCGCGAGGGGCCAGAGGAACACAGTGTTCTCCAGAGATCCTGAGAAGGGTGAGGTCAGAGACTGGCTTCTGCCACAAGGCCTCAGCATTGGGAGGCTTTTTTGTCTTTTGCAATTACATAATGTCTTTTCCATGCCTTAAGTTGGTTGCTTCCAGATTGCTGGAGAGAGCTCTGAAATGACACACTCCACAGCTTAAAAAAAAAGAAAATACCAAAAAACCACACAACACACTTCTGCTCATATAAAACTGCAAAACCTCGTTTCCTGCCACAGTCCCGTATTGTAACAGATGGAGGAAAGGGGGGGGGGGAAAGGGCTTTTTTTTCCTCTTTCATTTTCCATATTATCCATGTGTTGGCAACACACTGCTGTCACAGAGTGGTGGAAAGTTCATTTACGGGAAACCTTCCGAAACTGGAGCAGCTCATAAAACTTTTAATGCAGACCTGGTTAAAAAATAATGACATGAGACCTGAACATTTTTTCAGTGCAGTTGGGGAATGCATTTTTGGTCTATTTCTACACCTTGAACAAATCACGATATTAAGAACTATTTTAACCACAGAAAGAGAGAAAAACTCACCTAAAAGGGCAAAACAGGGATGAAGTGAGAGTTCAAAGAGTGAAACTTCTTGGGTCTTGTGATCCAGGCAGGTGATGAGGCCCTAAACTATGCTGTCTAAACCCTTTGCCCACCATTACCTGTGGGGGAACTTCTTACCAAGGCCTTTAGCTACCACTGACCAAAAATAAAGCAGCTACGAGACAGCCTGGAAGCTTTAGGGAAAGAAAATGTCACTTTCTAATTTTTGACTACAGGCAGAAGATGAAGATGGTTTGGATGCTGGGGCAGATCCACAGGCACCCACGGACTGAGGAGCCCTGCACTAAACTGCAAGCTATACCTCCAGTTGGTCACAGCCTGGGGAAAATCACTCATATTCAGATCCAACAAAATTACTTTGGCAGCAGACCACTACTGCTTTGAAGGCTTAAAGCAACTTTTTCAGCTCTCAGAAAAATGACTGTGTTCCCTAAAATAAAATGGTGGCCCCATCCCAGAGGAGAGGTGTGAGGACCTGTGGATCCAAAGCATCTAACATCATGAGGAAACGTTTGCCCAAGACACTCTTCTCTCTCAACACCTTCCACCCTGATATACCAGGGCTTTCCTTCTCCCATCCTATAGCCTTTCTGTCCTTCTCCTGCTTTTTATCCAGATGCCTGGGAGCACAGAATATGGGTTAGTAAATGGGATCAGCAGTGAGGGTGTGTTTACCTAATTTGAGTATCTGGATATATGGAGCAACTTGGAGGCTCTTGGACAAAGCCACAGGAGGTTCTGTGACAGCCAGTGTGGATTACATGCTTCAGCTGTTCTAAATCCACATGGTCCATGATTTGGTTGAACCTCCCAGCTCAACCCCTCAGGTGAGGAGCAAAGTCAAACAACACCCTGGAAGGGGCAGAGGGAAAAAGAATAGGACAAAAAACCCCAAGAAAGCTGGTCACAAACAGCCCATTCTCTGCTCTGGTGATGGAGAAAAGGCATTTTCTACATAACTTGGCCCGTATGAGCAGGAAATCTGTGTACTGATGTATTCCCACACCACGCACACGAGGGGTCTGTGTGCTGCTGCAGTGCCTGCAATGAATCATTCATTGTCCTTCCTCGGGCTTTCCAGTAGGAAGAAGCTACACATTTGACCTTATAAAAAGCAATAATTTTGCCTGGTAAGATGAGGCCAGCAGCAATCCAGGCCTTGCTGGGAGCCTCAACCGCACGGGAGGAGATACGGGTTGCTGCTATGCCGCCAAGTGCTGCATCAGCATTTCCATATGAAACTACTATTTTCAAGACTGCTACAAGTGAGCCAAGAAAAGAAACAAAAGGAATCTGCCCCCAAAATACCTTTCCTTCAAAAAGATATTAATTATCCTTCAGGTTCTCATCTCCAAGAGAAAAATTTCAAGTGGACATTCTTGTTTTACAATATCTTAGTTCCCCGTGAAGAGGACTGCCATTTTTGTGATCTTTACGGGAAGCTTGCTCACAAACTTTCTCAAGAGAAGGAATCAAACAGGTAATTTTTTGTTAGAAAATTGGTAATATGATGGATCCAAGAATCATGGAGGTCAGTAGGGCCAAATGGGGAAGAGAGAATGAAGACATCTCTCAGTATATCTTACAACTTGTCTTTTCTAAAATACTTGCTCCACCAGTCGCTGCTGTTGTATCTATGACCTCTTAACAAAAGCAATAATTAGGATTGTTAGAAGGAATTAGTCACCCTGGGTAAGTTGATTTTCATTGTCTACTGGGGGAAGGAGTAAGAAAGATGGGTCAGTGGTTGAGACCACCTGTCTGACATCTCTGCTCCTTCCCAGATTCCTTGTGCAGCCCTGAGGACCCTTGGAGGATGTTTCTGGCAAGTTAGCACAGAAGCTAGCAACACAGCCAAGTTCTACACTCCGTACCACTGGATACTGCCAGAGACTGTGCTGTGACTGGCCTCATACTCCTACTGGTGAAATGGGGATAGGAGAGCTTCCCATCCAACAGGTGTGGTGGGAGCAGGGAGACATCACTTGGGAATCCCACACAGGTAGAGGCAATGCAAGTACATCAAACAGACAGAAACTGAAAAACATCCCAAAAACTTGCCCCCTCTCAGATGACCCCGTGTTGGAGTTAAGGCAGGAATAGAGATGTGCCTAGACCTCACCCATCCTTGCTGAGAGTTGCTGGGAATTTCATGCTCCAAACCTGAACATCTTGTGTTTCATGTAATCTCATTGAAAATATTTTGATTTATGATCTCAATTACCCGTTAACTGAAATCCCACATCTCAGATATCATGAAATTAAGCAATAATGAATAAGAAGCTGTGCTGTTGAGGCGCTTTACAGAGTGATTCATATTAAATAAGGGACTTCACAGCCAATATAATAGTTTGCCAGATTAACACATACCTCGCTGAATAGTAAATACTTTTATTTGTGGCTGCTTTGGAAACATCATTGCATTCAGTAATTAGCAAAGAATAAGACTAATAATTTTTTTTTTAAAAGTCAGAAGAAAAGAAAAACTTTGGTATAAGTGGAGCTTGTGCCTTATCCAAGCCTGAAGGAGAATTTAAAGATTTAATTACAGCTAATGAGCACATATTTCAAAAGCAAAAGCTGCAAAGCCCTTTTTGCAGCTTAATAATGCATAGAAGGAAACAGTGAAGTGTAATGCTCCCATGGGGGGCAAATTGTGTTTCTCTGGGAACACATTCAAAACCCAAAGGGAGCACAGAGTGATCCAAAGGCCAAAGAGAAAAAGCAAATCCTACCATGAGATGGTCACTTCTCTTCCAGCTTTTGCACATTAAAATTCCTCCTGGGCTCTTTTGAGAATTACTACATTCGGCAAAGCTTATGGTAAGCAAAGAACCTGAAAAATTGTCCACCAAGAAGCTGTCAGGGCCTGAAGAACCATCTCTGCCAATTCTGTTTGCTTATGAAATATTAACGTGGTGCAAAGCCAGTTGTTGTCTTTGACTGGCAAACATGGAATACACAAACACATTCCCTTCTGAGGGTGCATGTGAAGAAACCTTGAGGTTGGAGAGAGAAAGTATCAGGTAAGGATACCTGAGAATACCTTGACCTTGAGATACCACTGATGATGCCAGGGAGGTCACATGCCTTCTATGATCACAAACGTTCCACTGTAAATCTGAACCCAGCCACTCACATGCACCTCCCAGGTGGAAAGGAAAACATGATCCATAATCAGTATTTGTAAGGCTCTTAGAGGTCCTTGTAAAAAAGGCACACAGACCTATTTATCTCAAAGTGGTCTAAAATTTTGCTCTAGATATACTACTAGGGGACTAAAATTGGTATGAAATATTCCCGTACAAAGGAGTGAGACACCACAATAACTAAAACATGAATGACTTTCTACCAGGAAACAACCAGATGAGTTGTATTCCTCCCGCTGAGCGCTTAAATGTATCGCACCAAATCTTTGAATGAATTTGTTCCTTGAAATGTTGCTGCCTTGTACGAGCCTATTTCAAGGAATGCCTTGAAAATAGTGCATTTCAGATAGCTCATGGTCAAATTTAGATTTTTTTTCCATATTGAACAATTTTAAAAGCCCCAATATTGCTCATGTTCCCTGTTTTGGTGGCTCTGCACTCGCAATTTGCAAGGCATCGCAGAAAACACGCGACACAGAACTGATGTTCAGAGAAAATTCGCACAAACACATTTCATTTGCTGTGAGAAAATCATGTAGCAGAAACATCACTGCTGGAATGATCACACAAAGATAAAAAAGACTACAGAAAAGGTGAAAAAAAACCCCAAGAACCCAACCCTGAAAACATTCAAACAGAACATTCATACAAAAAGCAAAAATAGTCACAAGCTGGTTTGCCACTTGGTTTCCAGCCCCAGTTTACTGAGTGATGGGTGTAGAGAGAACTGAGAAAATTAGTTACATTTTTGAGGGTTTCACACAGCTTAAAGAACAATTTTCATGACATCGACAAATAGTTTGATTTGGAATCTGAGTACATAATTCAACTCACTATCAAGTCTTTACTGGGGGGAAAAAAAGTCATCCTGCAGGGGCGCAGAACTTAAAAATCAAACCAAACACTTCCCACCCTTAAACATGAAAAGCAAAGTTGATTTAAATCTTCAGCCTTTTATTCAATAAATCCATCTCTTGAGGCACACCATGCCATGGATTCCTGTATGCACAATTGGTCATTGCACATGCCCAGGTGTCCTACTGCCAAGTATTTGGCTGGAGTAGCTGTAACCGGGCCACTACATGGCTAAAATGTCTGGGGAAAGATAATAATGCTTTCAGCTCCATCCAGCAAACCAACTGTCTAAGGAGCCTGCTTCTTAAGAATTGCAGATTACAGATTTCCATGGACAGATTCCTGCCGCTGACACAAATATCCACTTCAACTGTGAGAATTTTGCCCTGGAAGTGGAGCCTCCACCAACAGGGCCAGTCTGTTGGTTCCCACGTTGGCGCTGGAGTCTCAGCAGGAGCTCAGAGCAGAAGTGCATCCCTCCATCCATGTGGACACACTGGACACCACACAGCCCTTGGCACTGCAGGGAGGAATTCAGGCCCTGGTGAAAGTGTCACCTCTGTCCTGCTGCTGTTTTTCCAGCAGTGCTATGAAAACACCCTGGGGCTGTGACCACATCAACCAAGAAAAGTTTCAGTAAACAGCTCTGGAACACAAGCAGTGCAAACCCCAGGGATCAAGATGAGGAAAACCCTGCTGCCAATCACAATCTGTGTGCAGCTCTTTATTTTAGCCCTTAAAGCATAAGAGATTTCCAAGTGATGATGGCCCTGCCACTGTGTCTGAGAAACTGCACAGCAGTCATGCCCAAGCATACTCTGGGGTAGGGGGCAGTTTGTTCTTGGCTATATATGGATCCATTAAGTGATTCTTTTGGAAAATCCCACCTCTGTTGCACCTCAAGAGACAGCTCTGGTTATGTATGAGCCCTCAGAGGGTGAAAACCCTTCAACACTCCCTGCCAGTACAATAACCTGTAGTGGAGGCAGTGACTCAGAGCAGCCAGGATCCCAGATCGAGCTCTTGGGCCACCCTGTCAGGACATAGCTCCAGAAACTGGAGTTAAGTCAATGCAAAAACCCCAAGTTCACCAAAATCCAAGAGCTTTGCTCAATAAACTCATACCTTGAGTCCTCATAAAACCACACACGATGACTGGCTGGATTTTTGTTCACTTGCTTGGTTCCTCTTAGGACATTTACAGTTTTCCCTTGCCCACATGTTGCTATTAAGATCCATGGGCAAAGCCCAGCAATGTGTTTGTAGTCTAACACTATTTGCAAAAACATAATAAAAAAGCCAAAATTCAATTATAAACATAATTAATTGCCTCCCCAAAGGCACCTTTTGCATCCTGCAGCCAGCACAATCCCAGTGGCACTGGCAGTCCCTGGGCAATGCTGTTTAGCCAAACCCCGAAATGGCCCAGGTGCACTGAGGGCTCACAGTGGCCATCTACAGTGTACAGCTGGCCATCCATGAGCCTATCCTTGCTGCTGAAATGTTTTACCCACCCAATGCCACCTTTCACCAAAAAGGCCAGTGGGGGACACTGTATATGGAGCTGCCACACTCGGCTTAGCAGAGCTGTGTGCCGGAGAGGTGGGTGTTTAAATACTGAAGAGCTTAGCAACAAATGCTCAGTACACAGAGCAGGTAAATCATTTAACGACTTCTCTGTGTTTATTAGCCAAATCAAATATTCACAGTGTGAGGTGCTAACAGTAAAAATTGTGTTTTTCTGTTTGGGCCAGGTGAGGTTTCCTCTGTTTAACTGCAGTCTTAACTTTATTTTCTTTACCAATTGTGGAGAAAACAAAAATTATACCGCAAAAAACTGGTGCCCAAAATCCATCTGTCCCTGAAGGCAGAAGCTATCCCAAGTGAAGAACACACTTTGATTTGCTAATGTTCTCCTGTTTCCCCATGGTTTTAATTTCAAGTAGGCGTCAGTCTCTGGGAAGCTCAGAAATACTCTTTACCTCTTGGAACTCGACTTCTCTCGGTAACGCATTAGAACACTTCCTGCTCCAGGAGCTGGTTAGGTTGAGGACTTGTCCCTGTCAGTCTGCTGCTCAAGTGTGAGAATAATTATTCCTTTGGCACTTCATTCAGTTCTGTTCTGCTCCTTATAATAAGGATTGGAGCTCATTAGTACAAAATATGGTGTCTGAGAACTATTAACACAAAGTAAAATATCCATGTAAAACACGGAGAGAGAGTCTGAAATCTATGTGTAAAGCTCCATTTCCCAAAGTTCCAGTGGGCCCTGAAGTCACATAGATCTAGAATAAGAAACCATGCCTCATAACAACACCCTAGAAATATTTTCTATCAGCTGCAGAGCATTTTATTCTGTCCATCAGCCTATGGAAAGCTCAGCGGGCGGGCTCAGCATTCACTCTAGCCACCAACCCTCCAGTGCATGATGCAAGGAGCAAACACAAACCCTGTTGACTCCTTGGCACTGAGAGCTGCCCCTTCCTTGCTGGGCTGTCCTGCTGTTGCTAATCAGTCACCCAGTAAAGAGGAAAGGAGCTGGCCTACGTGCTCGGAGCCTGGTGCACACGTAATGAGCTCAGCAAGCTCGGCCGCTGGACGTGAAGGTTAAACACGAGAGCGGATATGAACTTTGGACAATCATCAAAGTTACACTTGGTGACAGAGAGAATGTTTAGAGAGGAGATAAACAGAACTGTGAGGAAGGTCAGAGAGGAGTGTCCTAAAGTGACTGCTCCCATAGAGTCCCCCACCTGAAGGAGAGGGGCAACATCACAGGGTCTTCAGTGCTCCCATTCACTGCCTTTACCTGTGGAGATACACACGGTATTCCAGAGCTGCTTTTCCCATTGCAGCTACCCCAAGAGCAGGCAGCATTTACTCTGCAAGATTTGCATGACTGCCATATTCCTGCACATTCTTTACTGCTGCTGAATACACCTTTTTTGTCCCTTCATTTTTACTTTCCTCTAGCAACTTGCTGCTTCTGCTGGGACATGTGGTGAGTCTGGTCTCAAATTAAAGAGAGCTGAGTGGCGTGCAATATCACAACTGCTGTTAATGATACACAAGAGCAGCAGCCCTCAGCCCCGGTAGGCAGGGCAACACCCTGGAGAGCTGGTCCATGTTTAGAGGTGCTGGGCAAGAGTCAAAATGTCAAAAATTAGAATGAAGCATAGGGGGGTGTGTGTGAAATCTGTGCTTTCCTTCTGAGTTCCAATTTGTTTCCTTTTTTTTAAAAAACTAAAACTAAACAAATGGAATTTGAAAAAAAAGAGGTTAAACTTAGACCAAAGAAAACCCCAGAGAACTAGGAAAAACTTAGCTTCTTTACTTATCATTGCATGGAAACAAATATTGCCTTACACTAAGAAACTCTCAGGCACAGTAATGGGACTGCAGAAGGTTCTTAACTTTCAGTCCTCTCTCTCTAGGCACAAACAGGAAAATGGTGTGAGCAACACATGCATGAATTCTTCCCAGTAATTCCAATAATGGGACTCAAACAAACTAAGGCTGTCCTGAATTGCTGTGGAATAGGAAAGAGGACAAGTGTTTCAATCTGATATATTTCAATGACTTTACCAGCCTGAAAGCTCTTCCTCTAACAGAGGCTGTGTCTGGCACAATGTCTTTATCTGCTCCTTTATCTGTACAGAGGAAAGAGTGCCAGGCCCATTGCTTCCTATGAGGATACGTCACTGTGGTTAAACTACAACATCCCTCTTTATGTCTGCACATACAACGAGGGGTTTACGTGATGCTCTGTGTGTCCTTCTCCTCTAACATCAACTCTGAAGGCTTCCACCAGCACCAGCCACACCCTGAATCGATGCCATTGCCAGGGCCCTGTGAGAAATGGGAGCCTTGGCTTGCGACAGCTCCCACTTCAGTCACAATCTAAATAGTGGCTAAAATAAACAGGTTATGGCTTCTATCGTCACTGCATCATCCTGTCCTGAGTCAGTTCTTACCCTGGGAAACTCATACTGAATCACAGAAAGTTTGTCTGGAGTAAGGGATTCATGCTAGGAGGAAAGGTTTCACCACCAATACCACTTGGGAGTATGGCAAGAGGAGGAAAGTCCAGGGAAGACATGAAAGGTTTGTTTTGGTTTGTGTGGATTTTTGAATGAGCTTGGCCCCACAGGGAAGGGACAAAATCTAGGGACATTACAGAGAACCAATTAAAGCAGTCACAACAGAGAAAGCTGGCCAGCCTTATACAGAACTGAACAGATCAGTAGTGAAATAATGTCAGCTTGTGTGGTCCTTGGTCTCCTGGTTACCCCTCCTGGGTGAGGATGTGTTGAAAGATGAGAGCCCCCAGCCAGAAAATCCTCTGGCAGCTCCCTGCCTAAGCATACAGAGTTTTATCTTCCTCTCCAGAGGCCCCATTTCAGCTTTGCAGAACAAAATCAGCTCTGGCCTGTTCAGATAAAAGCTCTCCCAGCCAGCTAACCATGCCATCTCCTAAAACAAGGGCCTTTGCTAGCCCTGGAGGAACTGCATGCACACTGGGTTTTCCCTTCTGTCCTCATAGATTGAACCATGCACCTTGGGTTTCCAACACTAGAATAAATACCTAGAATAAATACCTGTAAAATACCTGGACATGAAAGCACAGGAAAATAAGGATACTCCCATTTCCCTACTGACTAAGCTACCTGGATGGAAAAGCAGATTTTGGCTTGTGCTGGAAAAACAGGGCTCTGATGAGGAAAGCCATCCCAAACGGCACTTTCAAGCCCAAATGCAGGTACTGAGGGTATTTATTTCTTTATTTCTTTAGTTCTTTATTACTTTATATATTTCTTTATTAGTGTTGTTACAGAGTGAACTGTTCTTGTTCACTCTGTACAGAATTTCCATTGCAGGATGCTTTTCTGAAGGTGCAAGGAATTGCTGAGCTCAGTGCTTGTGTCACTGGTGCCCAACAGTGAACAGCATCTCACACTTGTGAGTCTCAGAGGAGTTCAACAGGATTTTAACGGAAGGATGTTACAAGCTCACAATTCAATTACACCAAGTGGGAAAGCAGATTTGAATTCCAGCTCAGATGACACTCTATAGAGAGATCTCCCTACCTCTGCTATGCTAAAAGTGCTATAGCTGGCTACCACCCTGACATCCTTTAGGAAAAGGAACTAGGGAAAAAAAAAAGCTAAACTAATATTTACCTTTCCAGGCCATGGCTGAAATCCATTATGGCAGGCAGACCATCAGTTTCACAAGATGTTGTTATCTATTTTATTTGTAGGCAATTACACATGGAGATACAATAATGAAACTGAATCAGAGGGATACAGAGTCATCACAAGGAACACAGCAGTTTAACCTGGTCACCTGGTTATACCCCGCTCCATAAGGTATTCCCTTACTTTAGCTGCTAGTCAGTCACTTTTTGTGCTCAACTAAATATTTCTGATTAATATTTTCAGCCCTCTGCCATCCTGTTGAAACCAGGCTACAAATGCCTTTGTCAATAAGGGTGGTTTGGAAGCACATCTCTGTTTACTGAGGACTCCTGTTCATTCACTCACACCAGAAAGTTGTGCAAACAAATTCCCTCCCTGCCCTCAGCTTCCCAAATTCTCTCCTCTCCACCTGGCCTTACAGTTTGGGATCCTACACACTGGTGGATCATTGGCAGCTCTCAAGTTAGGGAATGACTGGCTGGCCTTTACAGCACCAAAGAAAAACCGTGGCTTTCCAAGGCTGTGCCTGGATGAGATACTGAGTTTTGTACAGTGCAGCTGTTCCATTGTGCAGTTTAGACAAAAGTTCCCATGAATCTAAAAAATATGAAAACATATTGCTGGGCCACCTACAGCAACTTCCATTGCGTGCCCGTAATGGGAATGGCAGCAACATTTTAATCAAACAATCCTGATGAGTTTAATACGTGAGGCGAGTTCTGCCTTGCAATTCTTTTATTTCTGTAACGGGTGAATGACCCACTTATAGGTTGATGATGATGATGATTTTTTTTCACTGCAGTAATGAATTCAGTGAATTTTTAAATCCTACTACATTGTTTTCAAGATGATGAAACGTTCCACTTCTCTACTTGATCCTTTAAATATCAGACCAGAGGAGTTAAAACCAAACGATGGTATTGCCCTTGAATATGTTGCTTTGCACCTTGAAGATATCTTTCATAATGTAGAAAAGGCCGGTTGTCATTTTCAGATCTTAAAAATACTCCAATGATCAAATAATTAGTAGAGCTGCACCAGGACTGTTCTCTTAAAAAAAAAATTCCTTTTAGCTGAAATACTTTACTCAAGCTACTTTAAACAATGAGAAATAAAGATCAAGTACATTTTGAACTGTAATGCTGCCTCAAATTGAAAGTACTCAATGCTTTCTTTTGCAAGTCCTGATTCACAGAGGAAAGAAAAGGGGATGACAGGTGAAAGTGACCTTTTCAGGGAGAAGGTGAAGGAAAACCCATAATCTCCAGCTCCTGTTACCTGCTGCAGCCTGGACTGATTTTCCCTAGATTAATGTCAGATGCTGATCTCCTTAATTACAGTAAGGGCTGTTCCCCTCTGCAGCTGCTTTGTCTGATTCCAGCAGGACTAACTATGACAAAATACAGGATTCAGGAGGAAGCAGCATTGTCCAGAACCTCAACTACAGGATCATGGTTTGGGTTGTAAGGGACCTAAAGTCCATCTTGTTCCAGCACCCCTGCCTTGGGCAGGGATGCCACCCATCGGACCAGGTTGCTCAGGGCCCCATCCAGCCTGGCCTTGAACACTTCCAGGGATGGAATATCCCCAACCTCTCTGGGTAACAGGATAGGTTTTGCCTGGAATATTTTCACCTAGGACTCTGAACAAAGCCAAGTACTTTATCCTCCCAACCCTGCTTGCTGTCTTATGCAGGACGTGGAGAAGGTGCTTTTGCCTCTTGGAACCTTTACCTTCACCTTTTGCCCTTTCTGCATCACCTCCACTCTTTGCCTGGCTTCACTGTTAGAGACTCTTAAGCTCTGCAAAGCAGGATGGATCTCCCATCATGGCAGCAGCACTGCTGAGCTCCAGTGATGGCCTTTTCTAAAATGGATGTCACCACAGTGTCATTAATCACCACAGTCAAACATGAAAAAACATTTCTGATTTTCTCTGCATTGGTAAATCTTGGTGCCTCCCCCAGGGATGTTCAGACAGCCGCTGATACAGCACATGCACCAACTCTGAGAGCATTACAAATTTTGGAGAAGCAAGGGTAGACCAAAGCTGCAACTGACCTCTTTCTCCTCCTGTCCCACAACAGGCAACAGAGAAATGTATTCATTCCCTAGGATTTACACCCAGTGGCCTCTTCATCGTAGCATGGTGCACTATTATGTAGAGATAATGGTGAATGCAAGTGCAGGCAGTGAACAAACAGCCATTTGGAGATAAGTCAGGCAGCTAAATAGGCCCTTGTGAGGCCAGTGCCACTGAACCCAGGACTCAGATGCCCAATTAGCTCCATCACGGGCCATGGAGTTGGCCCAGAGCCTGTGTAGGAGGGCCACAGATATTTCTTTAGTGCACAGAGGTGGCTCTGATCTCTTCTTGATGCATCTGACACACTCATACAGATCCATTTGGGCTGACAAAGTGACGATTTCAGCAGCAACACTAACGGAGCCTGATTTACCACTCTCATTTGCAGGCCATGTTTCTAGACTGTCAACATCACTGCTTGAGTTCCTCCCTTCTTGCCATGATCATCTTTCACTTCTCTCTCCAACAAGAATACACAGCTTTTCCCCATGTCCCGTCATCCAGCCCTGGGTAACCTCAGTGTTCTGTACATCCCCAATCCTTTCCCTGAGCAGGTGGTGGCATGTGCCAGGGCTGGTGCAGAGCCACTGCCCTGCTGCCAGGGGAGCTGCTGTGGCCACAGAATATGATGTTAATGTTCCAATGGGTACATGCTGAAAGCGAGGAGGAGAGGAGAAAGTAAGGAACAAGATAGCATTACCTTCAACCTCCTTTTTGCTGACTAGCAATAAGTTAAAGTTTTCTACTGGGAGGGTCATTCAAGCTTGTCTCAGAAATAACCTCCTGGCACAAGGGCCACCTGGGTCTGGATGCAGCAGCAGTGGCAGAGGCATGTGGAGTGTCTCCATCCCTGCCATGGGATCCCACCCAGCTGTCCAGGGCAGTGATGTCCCCTATAGCGCAAACAGCCCTTTCCACAGAGAAGTCACAGCTTGATTCATAGGATTTTGTGAAGGCTGATTCACAGCTATGGGGCTCATCCATACTTCTTCTCAGTCACAGGAACTAACACTTCACTCTTTCCACAGTCCCATGGCTGTGGGGGGCCATCAGCACAAAACACATTCCCTGGCTCAGTCCGATGCCCTGGGCGGAGCAGGGTTGCCCCAAGAAAGAGCAGAGACTCAAGCCACTTCATTCAAACCACCAGGGCCTGGGGAGAGTCTCACACATGGGAGTGGGCTCAGGCAGGATGTGGCTACCAGACCCTTCCAGTGGCCCCACGGCAGCCTGCAAACCCAAACAACCGTGGACCCTAAACTTGTCACACTGCTCGCTTTTTCTCTCCTCTCCTCCTGATGTCAATTCCTGGTGCAATACCAGAAATAACATGGACAAATTCTTGGCTTGCTATTTTTGGCAGCTCCTCCCACCAAGAAAAGAGGGAGATTACACTGTGGGCTATTCAGGCAAGCTGGCACGCTGGCCACAAACACGCTTTCTAGCCCGTATGGCTCTAATGATAAATCCTGGCCATGCTGAACACTCAGTTTTGGCTTCAGAGCGCATTTGGAAAGGCCGGTGCTGTGCTAGACAAGCCGCCTACACGTTTAGAAGGTTCTATTTATTTATTAAGTCTATTTAACGAGTAGAAATAGAGCTGTGTGGTGGGCACGGTGACCGAGGGTGACTGGTGTGGGATGAGAGGCTCCTGGCTCCCCGGCATGTTAAACACACCCGCCTGGCACCGCCCCCTGGGCTGCAAAGATAAGTAGCTGGGTGATCACCTTTTAATCTGCGCGTAATTAGCAAGAGGCAGATGTCAACCGGCAGCCAGGCCAAAGCAAACGAGGCCATTTACGGACACCGAGCCACAAAGACACCTCCTGTATCTAACCCAGCACGTCCCAAAGGCCAAGGCTGGGAATAACAAGGTGCAGCGTTCCATCAGCCTGCCACAGAAGCTGCACACTGGGTATGGTACATGACTGCCTTCACACCTGAAAGTGCAGGTTTGTGTTGTGGTAGGTGGGGCATGAAAGAACATTTTGTTACTCTGGGTTTACATGGCATTTACTACACCGTGGCACCGCTTCTAGGAATTTGTCTTCAGTGATAACAATAATATCCTCGGATTTTTCTTTTTTTTCCTAAACACAGTGCCCACACACAACTCAAAGCAGTACAAAACTGAGGAACACACCAAACAAGGCTGGTTTAAAGAAAATCAGCAGATTGTTTTTAAATTTACGAATGCTTCAATGGCCAAAGCCTGACACAGTCCCAAGTGGAGGAAGATTTTTATGGAAATACGCAGGATCTTTCATGCTCATGCATAATAGATGGGTTGCACCCAAACGAATCCTGCCAGACCTAAAGATGAAATCTTGAATCATCCCTTTCAGGGCCTTGAACCTACAATTTGGTCCCAGAAAGTCTACCTCTTTCCCAGCTGAAACTTTGCTTAAACACAAAGGTAAATTGTGACCAGACCAGATTAGATTCTACTAGTTCTACATTTTTACAAATTCCTGCACTGTTAAGACCTAGGAATTTAATTTGTCTAATCACAAAATTTCAAGCCAGACATAATATTTGGATCTAGTAAGAGGCAAGGATGTCCCCAAAAAGGAGGCTGGCCAACTTGTGGCTTTGATTCAGAGCCGCATTTCATTGTAGTTGGCATTAGAGCCAGGATTAACTGCTCAGCACCTCAAATCCTTGTACATAAAAATGAATCCATAACTTTGAATTCACAAACCCTAAGAGCACTAACGAATGTAATTTGAGAAGCTTGAGACCTCCAGAGTCAAACAAACAAGGGATAAACAGGAGCATCGTATCTGTGAGATGTTGGGTTCTGCTGCGGAGCCCCTTTGTCATCCTGGTCCCAGCATTACAGATTACAGTCAAAACTCCTTCTGTTACATAAAGAGCAAGCAGATGTTGTGTGTCCTAATCCAAAACCCGCTTCCCAGTCCTGTCTTACAGATGTCACACTTTCAGCCACGCACCAATGGTGTGGTGGCTGACAGACCAACTTTTTGTCGGAGACCAGCAAAACCCACAAAAGATGTGCATGGTTGGAAACCCAGGTATGTCATTATTCATAAAACAACTGCTGGGGGGCTTCAGAGGACAGGGCAGGAGGGGAGGAGAATCTGCAGGAGATGGCTGCATCTGGCCCATGGGATATTGAAGTGGAGAAACTTCACTTTCTGATGAAAATCAAAGTCTAGCTTGATGCCTTGACCGGCAGCCACACCAGGTACTAAAACCTAAGGCCATGTCTGAACTAGAGCAAAGGCACAGGAACAGCAACGCTATACCTAGACATATTTTAAGAGTAGTCCTTTTAAAATAGATTTAAATTGAACCTACCAGTCTCTAGACAACCTAGACCCAGCCTAAATGACCCCAGTTTTCTTCAGGGGGACAGCCAGTAAATAAACCCCATGATGTCAGGGGATGGGGGAAGATTCTGCCAGGCCAGATGGAGTTGTCCAAAAGGCTTCTGACTTGACGATGTTAACACAAAGAAAGCCCAGATGTTTGTAACTGTTCATGGGCCAGAAATTCACAGCACAGCTCTCCCAGATAGTTCTTCAAATATATAAATCCTCAGCCTCCACAGTACTTTTGAAGATGCTGGATCACAACAACTGGCTGGACTGCCAGCAAGTAATTCCCATCACTTTATAAAGCACATTAGGCTGCCTGAACAGGAGTACTGCTCTCTGCTACAGCAGCTTTAATCCTATTGAATATCACACATGACTCCTGTTAAGACAGGCTGCAAGGACTTCCATTTTCCTCCTCCTCTTCAAATGCCCATAATGTTCCTGAATTTTCTGAGCTGCAACTTTTCACACTGTTTTCTTTGCCAGCATTGGCTTTCATTATTTCTTTTAAATATAAACTTGGAGCAAAACCTCTTCAGATGTTTCAAGTTACAAATGGGTGGAAAAAATATAATTTTCTACATTAAAAAGAAAGTTTTGTGTGCAATGTGAGGGAGACACACAGAAGGAAAGAAGCAGGGAATAGCTCAAAAATGGCAACACTTTGAAACCTGAAACTTGGCATGGGAACAATTCCTGACAAAGTGTATGCTCTGCTAAGTTTAGAAAAAATTGTGGTTGTAAAATAATGAGATGAGCACTTGCGTACACCCTGGTGCGCAAACAGCAGAGGACACTGTTTGGATTTAGCCATTAACCCTGAGGACCATTCTCTGCATGGCAAGCACCAATCACAAAACAAGGACCCTCCAGGTCTAAAACCTCTCAAAACTTTGGGATAAAAAAAAAAAAAAGCCAATGGCCTATCCTTCCAGTGCATACCAAGATATTTGAGCAGTTTGGGATGAACTAAATCAGACAGCAAAGCCTTGAATTTGGGCCACTGAGCCACTAATTGCTAATTAGTGGCTCCTGTACAAAGAACCTAGTGCCTCTTTCTCTTAAAAGATGACAACTGTATCCAACTAGACCTCCCTGCTGCTGTAGGCGTGACCTGCCATTCCACAGCCATATTCCTCTTGCATTTAAATGTTCCCTATTTCAGCCACTCATGAGGGGATGCAAGGGGAGAGACAATGTCAAGGTAGGCAGAGCACAGATGGCTGCCTGGGAAGGCCCTCCCATGGCAGGGTTAACATCCCCTGGATTAAACAGGGCTAGTGGCACCAGATGTGAGTCGCAGCACACCAAGGACAACTAATCCCAGCAGCAGGAGGAGCAATTAGATTTGACACCTTCCTTTGCATCAGGCCAGAGCTGGGATCCTTTCAAACTTCAGTAACAGGTACCAAAGAGAACCTCTCAACACAGAATGAGTCATTCACATTCAGAAATGACCAAAGAATTCAGTCTTGTCCTCAGTACCTGCTGTCTACCTGCATGAGAAAAAGAGGCTGTTCAGCCAAGGCCAGGCTAAACCCAGCCTCAGGGCTGGGAGAGGGTCAGATGTTCCTCCTGTGGCTGGGCAAGGGACAGCTGATGAAATTTTTAAACTGGAAGAATAATCTGTCACTTGAGACTGGGACATGGACAATCTGGACAGATAGGGATATCCCTCTGTACTCAGGCATCCACCTGCAATTTGTAGGTGTCTGCACAATACTGAAATGTGCAGATGTATTAATTCAGAGCCAAGAGAGGCTCTGGTGGCAGCTGGTGAGAGCAGCCAGCCTGTGCAACAAGAGCAGAGCGTGTCCTTACACACTGATGGTGAAAGCCATGCTCACACTCGGGGCTGAGCTCCCAGACAGCACAGAGGGTGAGCAAGAGGCTCTCAGCTTCAGTGACTGTCCAGCAGCTCACAGCACCCCAGCACATCAGCCTGGTATTTGCACAAAGTGCTGATTCCCAGCAGTGCTCTTCATTCCCAGATCTCACAGCACCGTCCCAAGGAAAGCAGGTAGAAAAAAAAGTAGATTTATCCCTATTTTAGGTAAGATAAAATGCATAGCAGCTCTGAGGTTCCAGCTGAGTGCTGCTCATTGCTACCAGTACCTGTGATCCATCCTCAAACTGTCCCAAACTGCAGAGGAGCCTCACACACAAGAACATTCCCATGAAAATTAGAAATAACAACAGCTCCATTTCATTTTTATATTCCAAATTTGTGCACCGTGGTTGAAAAACTGGCTGTAGCAGCACCTCACAGGGCCCTGACAGCCTCCCTCAAATCTAATATAGGAGACTTCAGGAGTGAGCCTGTCTGGAAGGAGCCTCGCAGCCCCTGTACTGCTTACTGACATTTCCAACAAAAGGTTCAATTTGTGTAATTTTGGAGAAGAGCTCTCTATTTGCCCACCTTAAAAGCTGGACTAGAGCAATCAAACTCATTGCACTCGGGAAATTCTGTCTGGACACACAGAGGCAAACAGAGGAGCTGAGGCCCAGCGTGCCCCTGTAAACACCACATTTCCTTCCTCACACACACATGCAAAAAGGTGGGATGGTTTTGAACACCCTGTGTTCAGAGAGACCTTTCATTTTAGCTATCCTGGGTCAAAGCAAACAACATCACATGGTACGTCAAGGTGGTTTGTTTGGCTTTTTATACTTGGAAAACACTGAGCACATTTTTACTGATCCAAGTATTGTCCAAACAGGCACTGGCATCACTTCATATTAATTTCATCATTCTCTGTGCTGTAACCATGGAAAATAAAAAACCTCAAGCACTGGGGAATGACTCGAACTTTGATCTGAAGCAAACTTCTGCAGAAGATTGGGAAAAAAAATCACATATGCAAATTATTTTAGCATTTGTCATTTTTCAGCATATTTTTTCGCTTTTTTTTTTCTGTTCTGAGGAAAGGCAAGAATAGAAAAAAAATAAAACCAAAACCCAAGAGAATTACTATAAAGTGTTTTGAAGGCAGCTTATTTGGAAGGGAAGTCAGGGACAGAACATAAAAGCCTGCTCTAATGAGATTTCCAGTCCAATTTTGCCAAATTTAGGACATTTGCATATTGGGAATTTTGCAGGCATCCAAACTGTAGTTAATTGAATACAAAACTTGTATAATAAAACCTGAGATACAAGTTGAATAAACTGACCTTACACAGCATTTGACCAGACTTTAAGTGCAAGAATAGGAGGTTTTGGTGAACATTTTGGCATGTCAAAGAAACCAAGTAAAATGATTTTGCACAGGGTGCATTGTCTAAGCACAGAAACAGCTGCAGAAAAATTTCTCTGGCATCAGGATCCCAGCAGGATCAAAGGAAAGATTTATATATTTGTGTGGATAATGAGAAAACACACTTGGGAACAAAAGGCTTCAAAGTGCTGGTGCTCAGTGGCTGAACCTGGGAGATGGCAGCAGGGAAATGTCTCCTTTGAAGACAGCATGGAGAGCACCTCGCAGCCCATGCACTGTAAAGCAAACAGCCCAGTCAGAGGTAGGAGGTGAAAGAGGACAAGAGGAACTTCACTGTGGTGAAGGGAGTAGGAAAACAGAACTGTTTTGCTGATAGTTTCAATTGTACATGAATGATCCACTGAGTGGATCTCCCGACTCTGAGCTGCCTGGGGCAGGAGTGGACCTAATCCTACACTTGGTGTAAGATTATCTCAGCAGGACCATAAATGCGTTAAAAGGATATATGTGGCATTATTGTGTACCCAAAACAAGCTTGAGTCCAGGTGCCTTTTTAACAGGAAACTGTGTCACTGGGTGGGACAGGTGATTCCATGCAGGTGATTCCTTTCTTTCTTCTAAATTCAAGAACTCCAGGTAGCCACCAGCAAGCCTGAAACAGCCAATGCAGACTTGAAACAAGGATGAATTTCAGGATTGACCTAGAGAGCTGGGGCCACACAATGTCTCTCTTTTCCCAAGGAGGACCAAACATGCATGGCTGTGCTCCAGCTTTAAGGAGAATCATGTAACTGAGACAATACCAGAGAGACAAGAGCAGCCTGGATTCACACCATTTCAGCTGATGTGGATTTTTGTCAGGGGACCATTATCTCAAACTCACACCCCATTTATTAGTCTGCTCTCCCAGAGGAGCTATTCTGTGGGTGAAGCAGTGGAATTTACACCAGGTCTCTCGCTCTCCCTGTTTCCCATCAGCAGAGTCCTTTTAAAGAGAAAAATCAGGCAACAACTGGTGACGTTCATAAGAGCATTTCTGCCAGCAGAGCTCTGAGAGGCAGGGATATGGAGAGGTGTGATCCTCCTCTGATGGAGTTGTGCTGGAAACAATCCCATGTGTAGATACAGCCACACCCATACAATTCCACCCCCCTTTTCTATTTCTTAACAAAGATGGCTTGTGTTGTGCTGTATGTCTGTATCTGCACAAAGGTGTATTTTTTTCTTTATATTCTGGCAGTACAAAGCACATCTATGTCCAGATGAGGAAGCATTTGGTGGGTGTAACTGCCTTTGGTGTCCTATTTTGGGCAGGTGTTCGTAGTATAGCCAAGACCTCACATTTTCTGGAACAGATGAACGCAACTCAGGATTATCCCTTGACACATCTCAAAACAGCTTAGTGGGAAGACATGAGGAAGGGGTGTGAAAACAGTGAAGACTTTCAGAGGTCTGCTCACATGCATGAAATGAAAAGCAACTGCATTTTCAGACTGTGTTAGTCTGAAGAAAAAGCGAGTAATAGGTCTTCGTGGGGGGTTGGTGGATGGATTGAGACAGTGCAGATGAAGAGAGAAATAAACACAGCTGAAATAAATTCTGATTTCTGATCAAGGGAATATATTCATGGAATATGGCACATGGTATTATCCCAGCTGAACACACAGCAGCAGCAGGCACTGAGACCCACAACCGCAAAGTGAGCAAAAGCTGTTGGCAGCAGCAGTGCATAAAAAGGACATAAATAATTAGAGTTCTTCTGAACAAGGTCAGGTTTTAGTTGCTGATTCTTTTCCTCTGATGAACAGTCAAGGCAGATGGCTCAAAATGATTCAGGGTGAGTTTTGTCCTGGTAAATCTCAGAGCAAGGTAGAAGATTGTAAAAGATGCAGAGCCTACAGTGTTTACCACAAACTTTGCTGTTCATTAAATGTGAGCTGAGCCATGAACTCAGCAAGTCCTGGAAGATGAGTTTACTGCATCCTCAAAGTAGCTTTCCTGATGGGAACTTGGTTGCTGACACCTTGAATTGTTTCAAGATGCTGCTGCAATTTTCACACTCTGTCCCACAAGACAATTCCCCCAGACCACTGAACCACAACATTTCTCTAACTGTGCTGCCCCTTCCACTTCTCACAAAAAGGGAAAAATATACAGCATTATCTGCAGGTAGGGACTAAAAGGGGGTTATTTCTTAATGATTCAAGGCAATTTAAATATCCCTCCATTTGCTGCTGCTACACAAGTGGCTGATTTGAGGTATAGGGTGGGGCGGCTGGAGTGTAATCATAAGTTCTTCAATACAAAGGACACACTTGGACATTTGACTCTGCAGCATCTCCCTACCACAGACAGCCTTGCCTTCTACAACTTAATGGAAATACAACACTGTAAAGAAGTCAGAAACACCATGTAACAAAAGCAGCCAAGATTATTATTATTGTAGGATTTCAACTTTGTATTTTAACGTAAAAACCCCTGGAAGCATCTGACTCATGCCAGAGTCTCTCAAAGGAAAAGATTTTTTCTCTCATAATTCTACATCAGGTACAGAAACATCCAGGAAAAATAAATGCAATGCTCAGTGGCTGGATCTTCATCATCCACCTTCAAGCCTCTGTACTTCTATAGCAGACAGCACAGACAGGGTCACTGTTCCTGTTGCTGGCCATTTCATACTGAAATTCCCACAATTCCCCTCCAGTAAGAAGACATCCATCAGAAGGAAAGTTACTTCAGCTCTGACAGGCAGTCACGGGCAGAGGAGGATTGTTACATAAAACATCAGTGGGAGTAAACAGGAATATTACTTATAGGCACAGTAATGCTTCCATCTCGGGAGACCCTCACTGTACCACACAGGCTCTGGGACTCCTCCGGGTGATTAAATACACTGATCAGCTTTCTGGCAGCTATTCAAGGCTCCATACCACATACCTGCCTTCTCTCCTGTATTTTCTGTTTGTGTGCACTTCTGCTGGCGCTGTCTCCTTCCAAGGAATTTGCGCTTAGTACACATGAGGTCTTTTCTGTGAGTAGCCTAAGGATGGAGCAGCAGACACACCTTGGCTTCTAAGGAGCCCTTACAACGTCTGGATGAAGATTTCTCCACTTGAGCATGTTGTTCTACTGCAGTGTCACAAGCACTTGGCACCCATCTGGCATTTTTCTAACAAAACTGTTCAAGGATGAATTATCATTAGCACCCAATTCTGACAATCTCTGAGATGAGAGACACCCCTAACAGTCAGCACTAACTCACAGACTGATGGCTGTAACACAGAGCAAACACAGAAGAAACTTTCTGCCCTTTGGTCAAGTAAATTTTGAGCTTTTTCATCACTCAGAGCACAAGCTCTCCTAACAGCACCATGTGAAAGAACCACAGCCCCACATTGCCTTGCTGTCCAATGTTCCCACACACTATGCCCATGCATCCATCACCCAGACAAACTCAAGCTAGAAAGGGACAGCACATGGTCACAAACAGCCTCTTGACATTCCCTCAGTCCACCCTCCGAGATGAAAACTGGGCTCCATAGGAAACAACCCACTGGTAGTTCCCGAAACAACAACAGGTCACCCCCCCTTTGTTCTCTATGTTTGGGCACAGGAGCAGTGCAAAGAGAACTGAATGCTACTGCCATGGCCCAAACAGACTCCATCCTCTTAACTCAGAAAACAATGTACTGCTTTTCTACCTCCTGTTTTGTGCCATGTATCATAGGTGACTACCACCAAACTAAATCATTGCTGGAATTGCCTAAGCTGGCATTTTTTTCCAGGACTGCAGCTAATAGTGGCTTCTTACTGCAGTTTTGGGAAGCACTGTGTAGCCTCTTGATTTTGCTCCCAGCTCCTGATACGACAAAAGACAGGAGCCTGACAAAGCCCTCTCTCTTCGAAACCCCTATGCACAGGATATGGCTGGGATGGAGTTAATTTTCATCCTAGCAGCCCGTATGGTGCTGTGTTTTAGATTTGTGACTTTGTCAGTGTTGATAACACACCAGAGCTCTGGCTCCTGCAGAGCATAAAGACCTTCCTTGCTTCTCACTCCACCACCGGGGAGTGCATGGGAGATGTGAGGGGATGCAGGTGGGACCAAAAGGGAGGGTTAAGGTTTCCAAGGTAGCTGTTGCTCAGAGCCTGGCTGGGCATCAGTCACAGATGGTGGTGGATGACCATCTTTGCAGCACTTATCCCCCTCCTGCCTTTGTGCTCCTTCAGTTATTAAAGTGTCTTTATCTCGACCCAGAAGGTTTTCTGACTTGTGTTCTTCTAATCCTTCCCCAACTCTCCCGGGGGGAAGGACTGAGCAAGTGGCCAGGTCAGCTGCTGGATGAGGTCAACCCAACATACTGTAAACCCCTCAAAAGTACATTTTCAGGCTAATCTTCACTGGAATTAACTTTTTAAAATTTTTAAATTTTTTTTAACAATCACAGCTAAAACCATTCTGTATCAATCAAAACCTCCCTTTAGCTGTCTCAAAATGTCCTGCATCTGATTTTTTTCAGATGTCACATTCACTTCAGACTTTAGGTCATATTAATTCAAATAAACACTAATTAAAGCCATGTCAGGACTTGGGACACACTGTAGGCATCACAATATTTCTCAGAAGCTTTCTGGACCTCAGCCCTTGAGCTTTAGAAGGTAAAGCCATGATTACGGCACAATGGCATTTGGGATAGATTTGAATTCCCAGATCCTTCCCTTGTAGAAGTCAAGTCTCCCTGAGAGACTGAGGAAGCAGAGAGAGAGGAAAAAGCGATCTCGGTTTGTCAGTTTTGTGTGCAGCTCTCAGCTGTGCCCATCTCTGGATTTTGTTCTCAAGTGCTGAAACATTTCAGGCTGCTCAAACGGGGAGAGCTGCACTTTTGGAGGCTGTCCAAACCATCCATTAGGCTTCTCTTAGTGAATAAATTGTTCTGCTTGATTCATGGGCATCACTGTTGTCTCTGAAGAGAGTTAACCAGAGTGTAACCAGGACTAGAGCACAGTGCTGCGCAAACAACTGGGACCAATTTGATCAATACTGAAACAAACAGCAAGAATTTTATCCCATCTGACATAGAAGCTAATTGAGTCCTGAAAAGAAGCTTTGTAGAGGCAGAAGAGGCAGAGAACATTTCTGCAGGTATGTGAGCATCCCCAAAATCCTCATTTCATACACAGTCTTGCCTATCATTCTTTGCACCACTTCTTATCCTCATTTTCTCTATCAGCTTGTCAGAGCCACTGGGTGATTGTTGCACATCTTTTCCCCACCGTTCTCTGCGCACATCAGTGGCTGGCAAAATGTCAATGCCTGGATCAGCTGCAAGAGTTTCTGCACTTCCTACAGCATGTTTCCATTGCAACTCTGCTGCTGCTCTCCTCTGGGCCAACTCTGGGACACTCCACAGAGCCACATCCCAGCTCTGTTGCTCAGAGCTAAAAGGTGAAACCTACTCAGGTCCCCCCAGGAGCTGCTGCCTGTCCAGCTTGGTGCAAAGAGATCATCACCAACAGCTCCAATGACTGTAATTTTAACTTTCACAGTCATTCTCCTTTACCGGAGGTGCCAAATTGAGCAAGGTCCCCATTGGGCTCTCCTCTTTCTCCTGTCTTGGCCTTGCACAAGACTGCTTTCAAGACTGTTGCCACTTAACCTTGTCTGAAGAGTCCACAACTCAGGATAACAGTGCTCCATTAGCAGTTTTCTCAAAGGGTACAATGATAACCAACATGACCAAAGCAGTTGCAGAACAGGCATCATGTCTGTCTTTGCTTCTCCCTGGGCCCCAACAGCCCAAGGTGCACCTACGAACCCTCACAGGAGGAGCTACACATGGAAGTGGAGCAGGAGATATTTAGTCCCAGCACAAGAACCAGCCAGCCTTGCCAAAGTATTTATGAGCAGCTGCTGAGCCCTCAAATGGCAGCCTCAAAAACCAACCTCACTTCAGTCAGGCACAGGCAAATTTTGAGGGCTTCTATTAAGGTTATTCAAGGTACACCCTTTTCCCTCCAAAGTAACCAAATGCATCTCTGGCCTATCATCTGCAATGCAAACACTACCCAAACGCTTCCAGTGCTGACAAATATATTCTTCCATCATTGCTCAATTGCTGTTTGCCCAGTTTAGCTCCGTGTATATTATAATAGCATTTAAAGCCAGAGCCAGCCTTCAAAAGCAGATGAATCTGAAATTAACAACAGAGGCATTTTCGCTCTGAGGTCTGGATGAGAGCATAAAATAACTGAACTTTGTTCCTGTGGCTTATTACATCATCCGGCCCCTCTTTGACAGAAAATATTTCTATTCCTCATTCCAGCCCATCTGTTCTTCAGAAAACTCCTTCTCTCTATTTACTTGGAAAACAACTAACTGGAGGCAAAGGCTCTCCCCCACCCCCAGAGGAAAGTATGTTTGTAATTAAGCAAAGAGCACTCCATGTTTATCCCTGCTGGTGCATGTGCATGCAGGCACATGTGTGTGTACATGCCTATTTTTAGCCACACTGTCAAAATCAGCCTAATATTTCACAGCAAAGGAGGTCTTCTTGACCCGAAAAACACATCATTACTTCTAATTAGGAAAAAAAGAAACAGAATTGTCAAAAATATCTCTCTGCAGGGAAGACATGCTGTGAGATGATGGGACTTTTCCCTGCTGTTGTGTTTTCTCTAGCTTTAATTTGCACTGGTGTAACAACCAAGCCCAGTGAAATTCATCAGCCAGCAGGGAAAGGAAGAAAGGGTTTAGGGCACCTTCCTGTGGATTGGGAAAGACATTTTGTGTCTTCCTTTCAGATGAAAAAGTGCACTTGTCCAATAGAGGTTCATCTCATTCAGCACAGCCTCCCCTGCCTGTACTATGTTCAGGCTCTCTCTGCTGCTGCACCTCTCTTGCCCTGGAATGAGACCAAGCTGAAGTGGTACAAACACAGGTACAACCCATGCCATCAGTATAAGAATTATTTCCACTAAGACAGTTGAGTACATCTGTAACAAGACAGGTATTCTCCTTTTGCCATCTATAGTGGGAAAATGACACATTCCCCTTTGTCTTACCCTTCCTTATTATAATCACTTCTGGGAAAAAAAACATGAATTTACCACTTGCTGGGACAGTGCCTGCAACGAGGTGGGTCTCCAGCGTGTTTGTGGCCTCAGGACACAACTTTAGTACAGACAACAGCAGAAGCATGGAATGAGTTTCATTGCACCATCCCCGGGAAAAACACCCGCATGCCTGCCAGGTCATTGGGACACAAACACTGAAGAAATCCTGCATGAGTCAGGGCTGAGCTCGTTTCAAACAATGACTGCAAAACCACACAAAAAGGGGTGAAATCCCCTCTAACAATCTTGCTGATGAATTCTCAGAAATGGTTGGCGAGGGGAAATGCATTTGTAGTGTTTGACAGATGGAAATCCCTCGGACAAGGCTGCAATTCCCTCCTCCAGCAGAACACAGAGGCTGAGCAGACTTCCAGGATGTGCCTCCAAGGTGCTAGGACCCAACAGGGTGCACAGGCTCAGTCATTCCTTAGGGGCTGATTTATTTCTCCCAGGACAGAGGAGAGGTATAAATTTGAACAGTGACACTTGGTCAGGTTTGTCCTTTCAGCCACATCCCCAAGCCAAATTAAAAATTCTACCATATGGGGCATGATGCACTGCACAACAGCCCAAACTAGCACGATTTATAGGTAGGGTTGGAGAAGATCATTCATACTTCATGCTCACTGTGCCCTTGGTATCTCTGCTTAAACCTTTAACTTTTACCTAATTTGGTTTCTGATCCACTTAGATCTGTACCTGGACCATGAATAGATGTATTGCAAGGAAGTCTGCTGATGAAAGTCTACTTTGCTGTTTGTGGTGTATCAAAAAATGTGACTTTCTAGATACAGGGTCTATTCATGTGCGTCTGGGTTGTAATTCACACTTGGTTACTTGAAACAGAGATGTTTCAGTGCAACTACTCAAAAGATTATGGTATATAAGACTATAAACTATAAAAACCTGAGCAGCAAACTACTGAAGACAGTTTTCTTTTACCAAAAAACCGAACCAACCAAACAACCAACCAAACAAAAAAAACCCAAACTCACAAAAAATCGCAACACAACAACAAAAAAAAGAAAAAAGAAAAAAAAGAAAAGCACACACCAGGCAACCTGCTCTAAGTCTGCATTCCTGTTGAGAACAAAATGGGTTCACCATGTCCTGCTTTATCCACGGGGGTACAGAATGCAAGTGGCTTGCCTTTCTTCTCTTACCTCCCTCTGACATTGTCAGAAGACTCGGTTATGCCTGAGGAGTGCATCAGGCAGACAGCAACACTCAGTCCATTTAGCTCCATAAAGCAAAGCAGCCGTGCTTGCAACAAATAGCATTTCAATACAGAATGAAACAGATCTTGCAAAGTGCATTACTTCAGAGATCAGGGTTTAAAGAAAGTATTTGTCTGCAATCTGTGGGCATCACAGGTAAGGACAATACTCTTGTTTTTATTTCACAGCAATTTACTGGTCCAAAAGACTGAAGAATCAGGCCTTTAATTTTTTTTAAGGCCTTGATATATATTTTATTTAAGGCCTCCTGATATATCCAGTTTCAAGATTATGAAAATTTTTGGCATATAGAAATTATTCTCTTTTCCTACTGCAGTCCATAGGAATACAACCCTTAATTTTATCAGGAGCAATCTGGTAGTCAAGGAAGATGTTTTTCTACGGATCCAGCTTAGACAGACACAATACACTTCTGAGTCCTTGAGCCTGAAGTCTCTAACCCCTTCCTCACCTGTGGCATTGAAGTTCCACAGTGATTTGTCCAATTTGCTTTCCCAACTCACTACACCCTGCTGGAGGGTGTCCTGCTTCACACAATAACCCCTTCACTCTCCTGCACAGAACCTCTCTGCATCAATTCTGTAGCCCACACCAGAGCAGGAAAGGGTATTTTCTTCCTGCTTGTCTGTAGCTTCATCTTTCCACTTGCCTTTGGGTAGCATTACTAAACACTGCCTTTTTCCCCAAGCTTAGCCAGAACGGGTACAACTGATTTCCTGATGCCTTGGCACCCATCCAAACCATCCATTAGCCACAAGTTCGCAAACTGATACATCTTCCAAAAGGCTCATGGGCAATGCTATTGTTTCTAAAAAGAAATTAACTTCAGGTAAATGAAAATAAGATTTACTGCTTGGGGCAGGTTGCAAGCAGTAAATAACTCAGGATTTATGAATTGTCAACCGTAAGACTCCATTCACTGGCAGTGACAAGGGGCCCTTGCATCGCCCAGTCTGGTCACTCTCCATTAAATCGCTGCTCTTTGTGTGCATCACTCGAGCAGCTCTGGATGTGGATCACATCTTCATGGGGCTAAGATCTACCCAAGCACTACGGCAGGCCATCACAGTCACATTATCCTGATAGTGCTGGTTGACAGAGCCCTGTGTAGGAACTCGCACCAGCCTCTCCTCCTCCCTTCCCCCTGCCCTCTGCTGCATCAGCAGCATTTGTGAGCCAGGCAGGCAGCTGGGTCTGGGGACGGGGCTGCTGAGAGAGCCTCAGTTCCCTGTCACAAGGCTGAGTCCTTGGCATGCTGGTCACTAAGGAACACCAAGGCCACCGTGGAGCCTCAGGAATGTACAGCCAGGAAAGATTTTCCCTGCCACTGCTCCCTCCCACTGGCTGCTGTGGGCTCTTTCAATCTAGGTTTGTTGATATCCAGTAGACAACACAACACTCAGACTTAGAAACCTGCTCTTCCCTCTGGCCTTGCTCCCAAACCTCGCAGCCTTCTCAGTAGCATCAGTCCTGAGCAGCGAGAGGTCCCTACCATCAGCACCCACACAGACCTGCAGAGGCTCCTTCCCACCTCTGTGTTCTGTGTTTCCATGATTACTGAATTCCATCCAACCACGCAAACACTGTAATATTGCACTACCCAATGTGGAGTAGATTTCTTACCCCTAGACAGCTCGTCAGACCCTCACAATTCATCACTGTTGCACGTCCCAAATACACCTTCAGCAGGGGCTGGTAGCAGCGCACCTCAGGCTTGATGTTAAACCAGAGCCCGAGGGTTTTGCTGCTTCAGATCCCTCAGTTTGTCCAACACCTACAATTTTTTAGCAGTTTCACATACAACTTTCAGAAATATATTCTTAATAACACTGTTGCAAAACAACCTCAAGGTACCCAGTGCCATAAGCCACAGAGCCACCATCAGCAGCCCATGAAGATGAGCCACCTGCTTCTCAGCACTCTGAGCAGAGCTGACCCTCCAGAAACTCCACCCTAGGACCTGCTGGCAGTGGAGGGAGTAGGGGAAAACTTAACTTTGTGCTTGTGGGATTTAACATCATGGCCAAAGCCACTCAAACCTGAGTCCCCATCTGTGTTTCAGTATAAACATTGATTTTCTGTGGCAAAGGGGGGTTTTAATATAGGACAGACACATCCTTATGAAACAAAAGCTGTTTATGATTACCCAATATTTTGCCATATTAAAGATTTTTACCACCAATAGGACATATAGATCAGGGTTGGTTGTGGTTGGCTTTGTGTCACTTTTTCCTCCTCTTCCTGGAGGCTTCAGGAAACTTAAAACTTGGGTGAACAACCACTCGAACAATATGAAAATCACCACAAGCAAAAATTCTCTGAACCAGAAGTGGGAGAAAAGCTTTTGCCAAACCAACAAAAAATGGAGAATGCAGGAGAGAGGCACTGCCAGACAGCGTGCCTGTGAAAATGGTGACCTTGGATGCACAGGTAGAGTGAAATCTTCTCCTCAGTTACCAATGCTACAGCACCAGGGACAGCAATGGGGAGACTTTATCAAGGTTTGATTCAAAGAAAATTAAAACCCATCCAAAAATAAAATTATTGACTTGAATTCACATTCCTTTCCTGAGGTTGACAAGGTTTAACTAACAGGTTAGTTCTGTCACCAGCTTTGCACACAGAATTATGGAAAATGTCAGAATTTCACTCCTGTTTCTGGATGTTATTTACAGTAGCTGGTAATTCTTAACAACCCCTCAGAGCCATCCACTGTCTAATTGTAAAAATGGATTCACAGTTAATGTGTAACAAAAAATAGGTGATTTCAAATAATCTTTTAAAGCTGAAATTCAGTCTCACAGGAGAAGTCCCAGAGTTACCTAGAAGGAAAAATGCCTTGTAGGGACAGGTTTTGCATGGACTTGCAGCCATGGGAGCAACACTGGACTATTCACAAACCTTGAGGAAAAGGAAGGATGACTGTGAGCAAAGGGTCCATTTCCTTCCAAATCTTTTTATTTTTAGGATTCATTACCATAGCAATGTGTCATGCAGTCTGTCCAGGTTAAGATTTTTTATCCTTTCTCCTGGGAAGCCACTCCTTGTATCAACAATGCTCAAGGCCATGTCTCCATCTGGCAAGAATTCCCAGAACTTTCAGTAGAGCTACAACAACTGCCAGCAGCAGATCTGCTAAGCCCACCCTAAAACTTCTCTTAACTTCCTTTGCTGCCTCTTACCTAAAGCCCCTTTGGGCTAGAACTTCTTTTCCTTCAAAGTGGCTCATCCCTTAAAAGTACATTCAACTTTTCAGTGTTTCAGCAAGGAAAATTTAGCTGCTATAGCTGCTCTTTCAATCCATCCTACTCTCACACACTCAGTCTGGTATGGAGCCTCCTCCTATGCATTTTTGGACACTTATGAGAAGCAAGTACAAACCCCAAACTTGCTGAGGTGGGAGTGGGTCTGGCACAGGATGCAGTCAAAGAAACCAGGGGATTAACAGCCATTTGGGAACCTCAGCCAGGCTTCAAACATAAAACCCAATACTTCCTGCATGGCTGAGGGACAGTACCCCTTTATGTGCTCCCAGACACGCTGCATGCGCCTGGGTCTCCAGAGACCAATGAGCTTCATTCAGCAGGGGCAAAAAATAGACAAAGATGAAATCAAATATCATGACATTTTCTCAATGTTTCTAGTCAAACAGAAAATTGAACAGGCTCAGTTTTATTGCCAGAATGTTAATTTATGCACGGCTTTGGGGAAAGCAGACTCGGGCACACACAGAAGGTCAGGTTTAATGCTGTTATTAACTGTCCTTTCCTTCCTCCTAGAAATCCTCACAGAGCTACTTCCTAATCAAAGGGGCAATATTTAACATAGGGAAGATGTGGGTGAAGGGCTGGAGTTTTATACAAAGGAGGAAAGCAAGGACAGCTCAAGCCTCTTGGTGGCAGACAGACTGGGTGGGCACTATCTAGCCCAAAATGATCTCTCCCTCTGCCCGTGGGAGACTTCTGCTGTAACAGTGTTGAGGATACACTGTACTGGGGGGACTTGGGTTGGTTTGATTAGGATGCAGTGACACTAGAATCTATTATTCTGTGACCATGAAATATGGAGTGGGAGAGTTTACCCTCTTCAAATACCAAAGGCTGAGTAAATAAATAAAACACTGATACTGAATCAACATTCTGATAAGACAAGTTAAAGGAGTAGATACATTCCTATATCATGCTTATTAAAGCACTGCAAGGGAGGGTAGGAAAGGTAGCCTTAAAAATAACAGTACATTCCTAGGTATAAATGTTGTCCCAGGCTTCTCAAAACCAGGATTTGTGCTGTATCTGTATGGATGTGTATGTGGATATCCCATACACTCTCTGCAGATTGAACTCCCTGTTTCCATGCAATGCAGAACACAGCTGGCAATGTAGAACTAGCACTGGATGCTCTGGCACAGATACCACATCCTCATGCACGGAGGAGAGCTAGGCTGGGCTCAGAAAGGAGGGGAATTTGGAAAAAGTGCCAAATCATCCATCTCCACAGGCGCCAAACACCAGCTGCATCTGTGAAAATGGATCCCCAAACCCACCAGCATCGTCAGACAAAGAGGGAATCTCCTTCATTGAAATCACACTGTACAGAGCCTGTGACCATGGTGTCACCAGCTCACTGTGGACAACAGCTGGCGTGCAGGTTTCCACTGAGCTGTGGCATTTCTGAACTGATTCTGGATCATCTTTCCAAAATCTCTGGCAACTGAAGGAGCTGGATAGGAAAAATGGGCTGACTGCAGATGAAATGCGAACCTGAAGCGCTTGCTGGAATGAGTGCTCATTACATTCAAAGACTCACAAGAGAATTGAATGCTGTAAGGATTTTTTACAAGTTTCAGCAAACAGATGCACTGCAAGCTCCTCACAAAATCTCTCCCCTGAATTCATATTTACCAGCCCTTGGAAGTGTCTTTTTCTTGGAAGATCAAACACCCTGAGTCCTTCCAACTAATTAAATGGATTTCCCTGGGAATAAATTGCAGTTGTCACCTAATCAGATGGTGCATTTTAATATGATGTTGACTTTCTGATGCTGAAGTATCTGAATTCCACAGTGTTTTGGTTAGGCTATGTACGCTCCTTACAACTCAAGTTTAGTTTGTTAACAAAGAAGTTAACAGCTCACTGGAAAAATTTATGCCACCAATTCAAGCCCCCATTTCATGTTTCTTTGCTTCTTCCCTCATATCCTTACTAGGGTGCCCCTGTTTATCTTTTTTTTTTTTTTTGAGCACTGAGAACCTAGCACATCACCAACATTCCTTGTGTCTTTTGGATAATATCAACTCGTTGTGGCCACACCAAGAAGCTCAGTGTCTCTCAGCTCTGGCTCAAGCCCTGTCCAAAATTTGATGTGAATTCTGAGTAAAAGTTTCATCAACATGACTAACAGTTCACATTTGCAGAATAACAGTACCAGAAAAAGAAGTCCAGATACAGCGAGCAAAGACACAACAATGATTTCTGAAGTCATTCACTGGGAAGGACTTAAGTTGTCCTGAGGTGTCCCAAAGCCATCAGCAGTGGCAGCCCATTGTCCCTACTGCAGGTGATGGAAATGCAGCTCAAGTCAAATCAGGTAGAAAAACTGATGCACTTAATGAAAGATTGTTCATTTACTTTTTAAAACCAGGAATGGGCTGATCCAGCAATTCACAGTTTTTAGTGATTGTAGTAGCAATGGGACCAAAGTGTAGAAGATAACCCTGGGAGAGGTGACAATAGGGACTGAAACAAACTGAGCCTTTTGGGCTGCTGAGCTTCTTGGGAGCAATATCCAATATTTTTCCCTGGTGATATAACTATGAAGCAACTCCATCTGGTAACTCATATGCCTTACACCAGTGAAATACTTATGCCCCAATAACCTGTGTGACCAAGCCCTGAGTTGCACCTGGTACATTGCATTTGTTCCCCAGAGAAACTTAGAGGGATGCAGTTCCTTGCCAGGACCTTTTCAGGGTATCGCAAACCATGTGCCAACTTCTTACTCATAGTCAGTGTCACAATACAAAAACATTACCGAAGTCTTGCAGTGCAAGTCATTAACACATTGAAGTCACTAATGGTGACACTTGCACCTCTGCCCTAGGTACCAACTCTGCAGAGCATTACTCCCAGGGTAAGCAGGAAGACGTTTGGGTAGGAGCTAGGCTTTCCAGGGCTCTTGTGAAGAAGCCTCCTTGTGCATGTAAAAATACAGGCCAGGTATACAAGGTTAGAAGTGAACATTGAGTAAAGGAGGTTGAGAGCATGCCAAGGGATAGGAAACCCCACTAGAAGAACTCTGCTGAAGTTGCAAAGGCCATGGAACAGGCTATGAAAGACACTAAAATGTTTTCATAACTAAAAGGTCAATCACACAAAGTGTATGACTTCAGTAAACTTTTTAGAAGTGGACTTTTTGAAAAAGGAAGCAAATTGTCTCTCTCTCTCTTCCCTTTAGATATCTTTTCTTTCAAATCATTATGAACACTGTATGGCCAAATTTTCTAGCTCTCTGACAAGAAACCAGGGTGGGTCAGAAGGGACATAAGCAGAACACTTATGTCTCTCTGTTACAGAAAAGCAGGCTAGTGCATTGTTCTCAAACTGGACAAACTTGGTGTGGTTTGTTTGGGGTTTCTTAGGTTAAGTGGGGTTAATGTTTGGATGAGAAGCACATTCCAGCATGATTTCACCACTGAAATGCAGCTATCCCTGGGGTGGAGTCCTGCAGCTGCTGGTGGTGCACATGGATTTTGCTCAATACATCCAAAGAACAATTGAGGATACATTACTCTTTGGGTAGGATGCTGACTTGAGCATTCCTGTTCTTGCTATGTGTGCCAAGAAAAGTAAAGGACTTTTGCTTTCCCTGATAACTGCTGTATTTTTCAGCTGTATTGATTGCAAGGGGGGAAGAGAAGAAATCTGCCTCATCAGACAGGCAGAAGGCTGATGGTGCCAGCACAGAGGGACATCTCTCTGCGCCTCTCCTCCCACTCCTGGCCTTCACGTCTACACCTCTTCCCCAAGGACCACAGAGCACCATGTTGCTGGGTGCCAACCTGAGAGACCCTGAGCATATCAGCATGTGCTGCTATTCACCTGGCAGAGTCAGGAGTGATGCCTCGTCCCTTCACATCCCCCAGGCCATGTCTGAGCAGCCCAGAGCTATGCAGGGCTATCAAACACACAGAGCAAGATGCCACCTATTAATTGCTCACACTTTTTCTGCATCCTTCCCTTTCCTCATGCTTTGCCAGCTCACTTCATCCTTCCTCACAGCAGGCTGAAGCCACTTCATATCCTGCTGGCTTTATTCCAGCTATCTTGACACAACACAGTTTCTTCTATTCCTAATCACGCTTTTCCTGGCATGATCCCCATTGGAAAACTCAGGTTCTGATAACATTCAATGACCTTTCCTTTATTTTTTCCCACGGCGCTCTGTGGTCCCCATAAGGTTCTAAAAGTGGGATTTGCCTTCCTGGAAAGCCAGCCACTGGGGGTGAGTGACTCATGACCTTGGCATGTGGCTTCAGCAGCCCAGGACACAAAGGCAGTACATTCTCCCTCACGAAGTGGATCCAACAGTAGGAAGTATTATTTTGCAGGGCTGTGCTCTGTGATTTCCTAGAAAAGCAACAAAAATGCCACATGTGTTTGTGTTTCCATGTGAATTCAGCACAAGGAAATCCACACAGGCCACATGTGGTTTAGAAATTGTAGGTGTTGTGAGCCTTGTGTCTGCATAATGTCTTGCCCTTGGTATGCAGTAAACATTCCACATCTTTAGGGGAAACTCCCACATAGGCAGGGGAAGGAGGGGCTTTAAAACCCCAGATCTGAACTTCAGCACAAAGGCACGAGCAGACAATAAATTTTCCATCTGCAAAGGAAACGTCCAATTTCACCCGCTGATTTTGATACGCTACTTTAACAAGGAGATTGTGCAAGAGTAATCACAGAGGGACCAAAAAAACCCTGCTTGGCCACATTTAAGCTCTGAAGAGAGAAAGATGCCTGAGAGTTAAGGGTCTACCAACCACCAGGTCACACCGCAGAAGTCGATGGGGCCAGATTTCTACCCAGCTTTACAGCTCACAATCAGAGCCTTGTTCAGAAAGAAAAATCAGCTCTTATCTCACCACCAAAAAAGTCTATATAGCAGAGCACTCAACTTGGAGCAGGACTCTGCGCAGTTGCTAAATCATATCCTCCATGTCAGAAAAAACTTGAGTCTAGATAAATGCAGAGTACTGACTCTGGGATAAATTTCTGCGCATCACATGGGACCATAAGTGTGTCTTTGTCCCTCTGACATGAAGATGTATGTCCCAACATGGTTGTTGGTTTTTTCCCCACTTTATATTTTTTAAAAAATTATAAATAATAATTATAATAAAATCTGGTTCTAAATGTAGAATAATTTAATCTGAAAGACAAAGAACATGAAAAGTATTTGAACTGAAGCAAAAATTTGTCTACTGAATCAAGCCAAATGTTCCCTTAGATTTTCTGCTGAAGAAAAATTCAGATTTTGATTCAAGTCTGAATCAAGATTGAAAATCTAACATTCATAGAATCATTAAGGTTGGAAAAGACCTCCAAGATCATTGAGCCGCCATTCAACAGAACTCTGAGGAGGAGTAGTGTGGGGAAACATTGAGGAACGATTTAAGAAAAAAAAAAAAAAAAGGCATGAGGTCATTTATATTGATTCCAGGTTGAACTTTGCAGATTAATTATGGAGGAAAAAATAGGTACTGACAGATCAATGTTGACTTTTAAGCTGGTTATTAGAACAAAGCAGGCCAAGCGTGATCTTTAGAGGAAATAGCATCTGATAGGGTGCTGGTGCTATGTTTCTTAGGTAACTGGACTCTAGCCAAACCATCTGGCTTGTCTGCATTTCATTCTAACAAAGAGGACTTCACAAAGCCTGGAAGAAAATCCTGTACACAAGAAATGTAAGAATCATACTCAGAAATGTGCTATTCAAGGAGATATTTGATACATTTCAGAAGGATTTACAGGAAAGAAAGTAGGAAAATTAAAAACAAATACTGAAAAAAGTGCTTATACCTGAAAAATAAGCAGGACAGTACCTGCTGTTATTATTTGATTGCATGTAGGAAACAAGCATCTTGTTATTGAAAGAGAAAGCCTCATTCTCCTGGGGCAGAAGGAAACAGCAGTCTCAGGGTCACAGTTCCCTAAACAGACCTTGGATCAGGAAGCTCCGGAAAGCAGCTTGCCTGCCTTCTTTCCACTAAAACTCATGGAGAGCCACCTAAATCTGAAGGCAATGATGGTTTCCTCTGATGTAGTCACCCAAGCAAAACAGCCCCAATCCAAATCACAGCCTGCTCATCTCCTGCCTGTTCAGCATCGGGGGAGAAACACAGGTCTTCCTCAAAGTCCTCTGAATCCATTGCCTTTCATCTTGGTAACTAAAGCAGATTTGGATTCACAGGGATGTCCATTGTGGAGAACAAGAGTATAAACGTGTCCTCATCTACTCATTTGGAGCAGCATCAGCACATCCAGACTCCAAGTCTTACATGACAAACCTGTGTTGAGCTGACAACCACAGAAAATTTGGCAGGGAATAAGGGGTAATTAGGACTCTCAGCAGATGCTCCTAATCTGCTCTCCAAGGCAGATGGGAGCTTATTGACAAATTCCTTGAGTTCATATGAGTGTCAGAGGAGTTTCTCCCTATTTCAGGGCAGCCAGGAGCTGTCATGCCTTGCACAGCGAAGTTACATGGTGTCCCTCCTCTTCATCAGCCAGGCTTAGGATCAAACAACAACAGGACACAGCAGAGAGGGACTGACATTTGCTGGCTCTGGGATATCCTGTGATATCTCATTTCTCTGTCAAGGCTCATCCGCTTTCTTTCAGGTTCCTACCTGCACTAGATTTGTGGCAGATGTCTCCATGCAGATAACAACCCCGGCTGATTGAAGTGACCTATGACAGCCCCGTGCAAGGTGAGAGGGCTGCTCCACACAGGACAGGCAGTAGCTCTCAGGCAGAACAAGGTCTTGGTTGTTCCAAGGGAGCCACAGGGTTTGTCCTGCAGGTGAAGGAGCAGAGCCTCTCTGGGCACAGTCCAGGAGGGTTGGAGATCTCCCAGCTGTGAGCTGTGTATATGTGAATGCAAATTTAAACAATTATAACTGTTTAAACAATTATTAACTATGAGATAGCATCTTTTTTGCCTGATAGTTATTCTTGGAGCTTTTGGGTTTCATTGTCTCAGGAATCTTTTATTGAACTGTGGGCTTCGAGTATTATGCCAACGGTTCAAGTTAAGCAAACAGCTCTGACCCCATCATCAAGCTTCCCTGTGCTTTTTCAGCTCTTCCAGACCCCAAGCGACACCAGGGATTACCCTCTACTCCCATCTCCTCAGGCAGTTTGATAGCCCTGCCAGCATCCAGCACCCTCTGCACGAGCAGGACAGGCAAACTGCTGAAACCAAAGGAAGGTGAGACTGACAGAGCTCATCATCAGAGTTAAAGCCAAGGAGCAGTTATCCATGGGGCTGTGCTCCTCCAGAGCCTCAGGCAGCTCCCTGCCAGCACTGCCCAGGTAGGGCCACACAAACTCACCCCACCACTCCTCTTTTCCACAGCTCCCCACTTGGTTGATTTTGATCACAGCAAAACTATGCCTTTGCTGCTCACTTTCATCATTAACTTTGTGAGAATGTGCGAGGAACTGAATTTCTTCCACCTCACCTGGAGTGAGGGTCAAAATCCAAAGGCAAAACTTTTTGCCTTATCCAGAAGCTTTTTCTCTGCATGAGTGGTCTCAAAGGTGCTGGCAGTAAATGAATTGACTTTTCATTTTACAGTTTTTCAGTTTTGACTGCCCTAAAACTACTTTTTCCCTCAAGTGAAAAGGTGCATAAACATCAAAAATCTTTGGTCATAATGTAAATGACAGATGTACAGAGTGAACCATTCTGAAGGGTCACTGGTGCCAAAAGGAGCTGGTCCCCTCTTTCATGTTCCCCCATTTATCCTCTTTGCACCGCAGCTCTCGAGCTCAGCAGAGCCTGTGCTGAACCAACTCCCCAAATACAGCAAACCTGCTTCTGGTAGGTTATCAAGCTGCACCTTACCAGCACAATGTGTGCCAAGCACCAGGACCTGTGCCAGGGAGGAGATGGGAAGACACAGCTGGGAGCAGGGAGAGGATATAACAGTTCACTGCTGCCAGGAAGAAGAAATCAGCTACGGCACCTAAACTTCACCCTCGCAACTCTGGCTACCAAAGGTGTGACTGAAATAGAGCAGAAGACAGTGAATAGAGCTGGAGGCCATGCACCTCCTGACTACAGCAATTCCACTTCCCCTTAAAGCCTCACTTTGCTCCACCTCACCAAATTTTTCAGAGAAACGAGGCAAGAAACTACCTATTTTCCATCCTATCTCCCCTCCTGCTGCTAATAATTCGATTGCAGAAATTTCAAAAGCACCAAAGAAATGCATTTGCCTGATTTCTAATGGGAAAAAAAAATGGGAAAAAAGTATCAAAAGCCCTTTGGCTGCATCACCATAACAGCCCATACATGCAGCCTGCCATAAAGAAATAACAGCTATTTACTGAGTGATATAAAAATTAGTTTAATGCTATAAATACTTCCAAACATTGTTGAAACGTTGACTAATCCACTCGCACAGCAGCTCCTTCTGGCAAATAAAGACCATTCTTTCTGTGTGGAAGGGGATTAGACCAGAGATTTCTCTATATGTGCAGCAGCATCTCCTGGCAGTGGCTCTGAAACTGGCAGTGCTATTAATGACCTCCTTCAGGGATGGACCAGGTTCGGGTGTGAGGGCTGATAGAAACACAAATCTCAACTGGATACTCTTTAAGAGGAGGATGGGGACCATCTCACACAGATGCAGATTGTTACGTTCCACCGAGAGGAAACAGCTCCTTAATCACAGTCAATTATTCTGAAATAAGCGTAATTTTGCTCTTTTTCACTGGATGTCTCTGATTAAAAGATAAGAGGGACCAACAACAGAAAACAGGCTCCTGAACTCAGCCAAAATATAGGATAGAGGAGCTGATGGTAAAAAATTGCTTTCCACAGATATTTCAGACTCTCACAATTATTTTGGTCTATGGTGGTTTGACCACACTGAAACTACTCTGGTGAAAAGGGTAGGTAAAAATACCAGTGCAACGCATCTTTACTCATCTATCCTTACATTTTAGAAAACAGCTACCTATAGAAATGGCCTGCTCTTTATCTGGAAAGATAGGAAAACTGTTCCACCCAACCAAATGTTGTATATATCTGGGAAAAATACATAAAGTCACACAATACTCAAAGGGCAAAGCATCCCACAGCTGTAATTCAAATGGGATTGGTTTCTCCCTTTCCAGCTGGCTATCACACATGACCCTGAATAAGCTCAGTTGGTCAGAGCATGGTGCTAATAACCCACCAAGGTGGGTTTAATCCCTGTATGGGCCTTTCACATGGGAGTTGGACTTATAATGCAGCAAGGACCCAGCTCCTCTCCCCAGCAGAAATTCGGATAAACCACACTGAGCTTGGATTGGGCATCTCAGAATTAAAAGTGGCAAACATGGCTCTGCTGCATAGCCCAGGATGAACGTCTGCCCACACATCACCCCTCTAATATTTCTCATTTTAGACCCAAACCTACTTGTGTTGCTCCTAAGCTGCCACTATCTCCATTTCCTTGTGAAAATTGCAGACTGGAGGTGCACCTAACACAGAGCTGAGGTTGTACTGAATGCTGCTAACACACAGAGTGGAGGAGATTCCCACTGCTGGGAACATCTGCTATTTTGGAGCAGTTACAGAAACGTCTTTAATCTGTTCTGCACTGGTCACATCAGAAAGCAAAGGCGGGGTTATGCAGAGAGCAAGGCTGGGTGGGAAGCACCTTGCCAGTCTAGCTAGGAATACACTGGTGATTTTTGCTCTTTTCTCTCTGAGATGGGAATTTGGGGCTGATCCCAGCTGAGTGGCAGCAAAGTCCTGGAGAGAGCCATCTGCCACACTCCAGCAGGAGTCAGTGACATCCCTGGGACAGGCTCAGCTGCACTGGACAGAGACAGGAGGAGGCCAGTGCAGCTCTGGATCTTCTCTCTGTTCACTCAGTTGCTCCAGTGAGCACAGAGCAGTGGAGAGACCATCTCTGAGTGGACGCAGGAACCTGGCCTGCCTTTGTCCAGGTCAGGGGTCACACTGGGAGCCCCCACACTGAACTGTCCCCACAACCTTCTGGGGATGTGCCAGCAAGGACAGATATGCAAAGAAATCTCCTATTTTGAACAAACCCATAATACAACAAATGCATTGAAATATTTTTGTTAAACACTGAACGGGGAAAAAAAAAGGCATTGAAATTCCTATTTTGACATATTTAAAGTTAAAAGTCACCAGGAATACTCTGGGGTATTTATAAGAATCTTTGTTTAAATCCAGGTTATAAATAGAGTTAAGGTTTTTATTTCAAGAGAGGATGGGGTTGGGATCTGCAAGTTCTTATTTTGCTGTGTAGGGTTTTGAGGTGGGAAATTTTGAGTTTGTATCCAGGTTCAGGAAAAAGAAAGAAAGAAAGAAAGGAAGAAAAGGCACTACCTCTTAAATTTTTTCCACAGATCAAAACCACTATACCTGAGCATCTCTACTCACCACCTCCATTGCTTACATTTCCCCATCAAAACCATCACGTACCAAGGACGGTTATGTCTACAGCCAGCTAATTAGGGTTACAGAGGCCTGGGCTTAAGGAGAGAAAGAAAATAACCACACTAAAGGTTGCAGGCAATGAAACCCCAGTGGGAACAGAGTCTGGAAAATTCAGCCTCGTCCTGGCCAAGAGCTTTCCCCTATGCAATGTTACTGGAGTAGCTGAGGCAGTAAACAGCACACGGAGCTGATGTGCTCCATATGACAGAAACCTGCGAGGAGAAAACCCTCCCAGACCCTGAACAATGACAGGAGCTGGGAAGAGGGGTAGTTTTTGTTCCTCCCACTGGCTGCGGCCAGGCCAGTTTCTGGTCCTTTCAATGCCTGCTCTGCTGAGAGGAGATGCTGGTTTAGTGCCTCACACAGGGCTAGGAAATCCAGGTTGAGGTCCATGGCACCACATGGGGACAATGGCCACAGGCTACCAGGGATGACACGGTCACCACAGCACACCCAGGGAGACTCACCAACCTTCTGTCTGCCACCAGCTTTGTTTTCATGTGAAATACCCACCCCACAGAGCCTACTGCAACCTGCCTGGTCAATTTTGGATCATGTCAGTCTAAAAGGAGCACTGTAGTGGAAACAAAGGCAAGGTATCTCTTTGGGGGATGGGGCAACAGCTAACACAGGCCTCCAGGAAGGTACATCTGCTCCAAACACAACCAGAGCCAACAGTCTCAGACCAGGGTGTTCTGAAATCAAAGCCCATCTGTCTGCAGAAGGTACTGTGTTCTCTGTGAAGAGCTGAGCTCCAGAGCTCAGTGGTGTTCCTGGGGGATAGCTGAGAGATGCAGCTTTGGCACTTATCTTGTCACATCCATGTGGCAATTATAAATCCAGTTGGTTGGATTTACATATGCCAGCTGGCTCTCTGGAGGTGAAAGGGTGGGACCTTGTCAGGATTATCAGCTGGGAACACAGATTTAGGTCCAGGGGAGCAAGCTAGCATTTGGGCTGTGCTGCCTCCAGCCTCAGAGCAGTTTCAGCCAGTCCCCCCAAGGCAGTAGGAAGTGTCAAAGTCCAGCCCAGCAGAGAATGCAAACATTTGAGTAAAGCAATCCCAGGAATTGAGGCAATAGGACGACATGGCTGGTATTAGTGCAAGACAGGAAATAATGTTATCATCCAAGGAGAATGTGGTATTTTGCAATGTTTTCTTGTCCAAGATCAGTGCAAAAAGTCTTAGTAAGAGTTTTTGGCAAACCAAGATTAAAAAAAAAAACCAAACCCCTCAAGACATTATTTTAAGCATTCAATCTGTACAGGCCTTCCTCCCTAGTCTGCTCTTACAGGACAGAAGAGCCATTTTAACTTATAATTTATCAGTTTTCTCAGTGTTAAACAATACAAACCAAAAAGACAAACCAGTCCTGACTCCCACAGGTCTCCCTGCGCAGTGCATCACCTGCATTCTTTAATATCTGGCTCTTCGTGGCAATGGACACACTTCTACACCCACCTAGGGGCAGAGTCCCTCCTTTCCTTGCCTTCCTTCCACCCTGCTCAGCCAAGGGAATAACCAGCTAGAAAACTCATGTGAAAAACAAGCAGGAACCATGAGCTTTCTGCTAAAACTAAGCCAGGCAAGCAAGATCTGTAACACAGCTGGAAATTGCTCCATGGTTGTACATCTGCAGATTTACTGTTGCACCCTAATCCAGAGCCCCCCAGCTAGTGTGATTATGTGCCCATGGGACCAGCCAAGGAATGTAATAAATGTATGGACGAGAAAAAAAGCAAAATACAGTATCTGGAACAGAAAGGCCTCATAATAAAAGCTGGAACAAGGGTGTCAAGCCTTTCCCTCTACATACAGCAGAGAATTAAAGCATGGAGCTATGCCAACACCTTCATATACAAGGAGTAATGATGCCCTCAACACCAATTCAAATTTTTCTCAGGCATAAACTCCAGGGTCTGGTGAAGCAAGACCCTCACAGTGTTGTTAACATAATTTCAGGGACAGAGCACCTATTTCCATAGGCTGGAACCAGCAAAATAACAAGGACTGAACAACGGGAAGTCATGGACTCACCAAGGAGGTGGGTTTATACCTCGGCTGGCAGGAGGGGCCAAGGCAGGGGCTGGTGCTGCCAAGCCTGAGCAATCCATCAGAGCCAAGATGTGGACTGGCTGGCTGTGCAGTGTGGGGTGATAACTGTGACAGCACTGCCATGGCGAGGTGGAGCAGGGACAGCTTAGAGGAGGCGAGTGAGGCTGGCAGGACCAAGGCAGGGGCTCAGGAGAGAAGTCATTCTGAACAGTCAGACCAGATAACTTAAGGAAAGCATTTTCAAGAGAGGCACTCACAAACACCCTTTGTTAAGGGGAGAGAAAAAATGATCACAGTTTAATCCTATGCAGCAATAAAGCCCTCAGTGACTTGCTAACCTGTTTGTGCAGACATGCAGACTGACACAAGAGCAGAGAGACAGCCTGGAATCAAGGAGGGGTCTCACTGTCCAGGGAACCGGCTCTGCAAGCAGCCAATACTCGTGCTCTCCATTCAAGCCCCAGGGCTTGGGCTCTTACCACAGTGACTCCTCTAGAAAGAAAACAAATTTCTCTGCTTCACAGCCAAAGAGACAAAACTCAAACCTATTCACCCTAAAGATTAGTCACAGTAAGAAAATTAGATTAAAAGCTGTTGGCTGTTGAGGGCCCCAGCTCAGGGCTGCTGGGTGCCTGTGAGCTGCAGCAGTTGGAACAGAAATAGGAAAGCATACTGGCCTCAAAAATCCATTTACTATTTTTTGCACATAGACCAGAACCTGCAAAATGGCTGTTCTTATCCACTACTGCTCCAGCAGACCTGCAAGCAGGCGGAAAGATGCACTGGGAACAGAATGAGAAGGGGTACGGGTGCTTCAAAGGCAATGAAAACCGCGGCACTGCAGCAAAAATCCAACCCGTACCAAAAAAGCACGGTGCTGGAGCAGACTGCTGACATTCTCTCCACAAGCCATGCTGCCAGGGTAGCCTTTTCCAAATGAGATTTCCACCCTATTCATTTCGATAACACAGCCTGTACCCTTGGGAAGAAGGGGGAAAATGAAAAAAAGCAGGAAGATCAAAGCTCTGCAAGTCCATAATATTTTATTAGTTCCTTCCATCTGTCACGCACCAATGACTCCTCGGGAAATAAGCCCCCTCTTGAGAACTGCTACCTTTTCCTTGCCGGCTCCGGCTCGGGAGCAGCCGCTATTGTGCTCCTTTATTGGTATTTGTTCCGTCTGAACGAGCTCCGGCTCCTCATTCACAAACCAGCCTCTGCTCCTTGAATCGGAGGGCGAGGGAGGGGGAGGGATGGAGGAGGATCTTGCTGCGTCTCTCTTATCTCTTTCACGCTCCGCTCGGTGCCTTCTGCATCAATGGAGACCTCGGGAATCCTCGGGCTTTGTTCTCTCCTGTACGCGGGGGCTCTTCCTGCTAAAATAGCAGGTAGCAGCGATAACCCTGAGCACACACAATCATACAAATCCATCTGCCGGGGCGAGGGAAAGATGCAACACGCTGCTTTTGGAGAAAGAAAAGCGCTTTGGGGGAGCAGGGGAGAGGAGGGGAAAGAGCCAGATTTCCTGAACACCTCTGAATAAGGCGGAGCAGAGGGAGAGTTTTATAATGGAGAAAATTGCCTTGCTCTGCTATTATCAGGATGCAAATGGAGGAATTTGAAAAGCTGATTGCGAAAAACTCCATGAGATGCTGTGCCATGGAGATGGAAAGGCTCCCATCCATCCGTGGCCCTTCCCACTCCAAAGGCACTGCAAGCAAGCATTGTCCTGCTTTCTCCTGAGCTGTGAGGCTCTTTCACAAATGTATGATTGGGATAGGCTTCAGTCACCTTGACTTTCACCATCAATTAATGATGCCCTAAATGGAAGCATCTTAAAATGTTCAAGCTCCCAGATCCCACTCAATGGAATCAACTCAAGCATTCAAAATTGCCCTCAACTCCTGGTTTTAGGAGGGTTTGACCTTGTTTCACTGAAATTAAGCTCCTTGACTGAACACAGGCTCAAGCAAATCAAGAACCTTTTGTAAGGAAGCCCTCAGGACACCAGACCCAAGCAGGGCAGCCTGCCCTGGGCACATATCCCACAGTTACACGGGTGGGTGGGTGCAGACACGTGCTCCCATCTGTGTTCTTCATCCATGGCTCTTCTGGCAGAGCTGCAGCTCCTGGGTGAATGATAACTCTGCTCTGTTCTTCATTAGAGCTTTTGTTAATGCACTGCTGGTGACTTCGCATGGACAGTGCCCACTGTGCTCAGCACCATGTTGGGTAACGGCTGGCTCCGAGACGAAATTGCTCCTGCTCCTTCACCCTGCAGAAAGCTGCCTGCACGCATCAGCTGCTGCTTCCCTCTGACCCATGCCTCCCTCTTACCCGACTCCATCTGTCTCGGTAATTCAGGGCTTGCATTTCATCCAGCCTGGCTTTGCCTTTGCCAGCCACTGCAGATGTTCGGATGTGGATATTTGGCTGGTGTGAGTTTCTCAACGGCAGAGCAGGTGGAGTAGCTTCCCCCTGCCATTCCCAGACCTCATTCTCTAGGGCCCCAGCAGCATCTTCTCCTGGTCCAGTGGTGAACCCAGAGCACATGGAGCTTACAAAAGACCTTAAGGTCATATCACCTGCTTTAGGAAGTCTTGCACACAGTGCCCTGGGCCCAGGTTGCACGTGGCAGAACAGAACCCCTTTTTGTACAAGGGCTCATGCACAGAACCAGAGTAGCTGAGTTACTTCTTTGTTCTGCCTGAGAGACACGATGGGAGATACAACATGCTGGAATATTACTGCACACGATCTCTGCCTCCAAAACAAAAGGGAAGACCTAGTAATGGATTATGGGAAAGACAAATATTTTCCTTATTCAATCCCAAGAGTATGTTTCCCCTTATTTAATAGGGCACTAAGCGAAATGCATGCCCCTGGATGTGTTTCCTCTCTTGGGGGCATTTCACTCAGACTAGTACCACCTGGGCATTCGCAAGGGCATATGGCTAGGATTAAGGCCTCTTCCACTCTTTCCTCCTGACACCTGAGCATCTGTAGGGATGCCACTTTCTCACACCAAAGGCAATGGGAGCCAAGCAATTAAAGCAAAGGAGGATTTTGAAATCAGCACTTCACCAGCACTTCTTTTAGGAAAGAGAAATCTCTCTTCCCTAAAGCTTTGCCCTTTTTACTCAGTGATTTCAAGAATCAGTATATCTAGATTTTGAGGCCCATTCCTTCCTCCAGCAGAAAACAAGCAGGCGAACTTGGCCAGATTTCTGTGTGTCCTGTAGATCTCAGAGCAACATTTTGAGCTATAAAGCAATTCATAAAAAGACTTTTAAGCCTTCTGTGGCCTACAATGCCCCAGCCGCAGTCTGGCCTCGGAAGAATAACTGGCTGGCCTAAACATCAGAGTGGATTATTGTCCTGAGGGGCAAAGTCAGAGATGAGGCTGCTGCGCGTCATTAAACAAACAGATGGAGAGACAGCCCCAGAGGCTCCGACGGAGCCTGATGCTTTCCGGCTCTGAGTGTGCTTGTTCCAGGGGCAGGAGTGGCTCCAGAGCACTCTGTGAAAGGAAGAGAAATGGCCATGAGCTGCAGCCTCAGAGACTGGAGCTCACTGATGATGGAGAACAGAGGCGAGAAGGGGACAGAGGCCTTTTCCTTCATTGGAAGCGAGCATTTCACAAGGCTCTGCTGGGATTTCAGAGGGAATCCAAACTGCCCGGAATGTGCTTGTGGGTGCTTTGCTGAAAGGACTTCAAGGAACACCCTCAGGTACTCAGACTCAGCCACCATTTCTGGTACTGGGAGCTGCAGCTCTCAGGGGATGCATTTCCTAGCATTTTGCTTTGTACGTCTCTAACAAAGACAGAGTTTTAGAAGAGCAAAATGTAAATTACAGATGGATTTGTAGGCATGTCCTTATTTCTCATTAGAATTCATCTCTATTTTCATAAATATATAATCAAATAGTGCAATTCTTCCCAAACAGGGTACTGCTTTCACTTGGCACAAACCTGCTACAGCTCCATCACCCTTAGGACAAGGAATGACTTGGTGCAGCATGGCTGGACACCCAGGCCCTTCCCAAGGCAGCACATTCCTGAGCTGCCACAACACACTGCTGTGCTTCCTGCCCCTTTTCGCCATCCCTCCTCCCACCATACACTTGTGGGACAGCAAGAGCTCCAGTCAGAGCACCAATGCACAGAAACCAATTGCCCAGTCCAGTTAGCAGCCGCTCTCTAGCACACCCCAGCACAGGGAACAAGATGAAGCAGGACCACCTCCTCTACACCAGGGCCCTTTCCTGAGGGAAGCGAAAGAAGGAGGAGGAAGGAAGGATGCTAGAAATTGGGCCATTTTTCTTTCATCCTGAAAAGAGCAATCATTAGAGCAAGCTGGCTAAGGACGACCAAGTGGGCTCCTTCCAAAGGTTTTCTTGCAGCTGCTTTGTAGTTTCTATGTTTTTATGCTACCCAAAGGCACAAATCAAACAAAAAAGAATGAGGCAGCTTCTTCTGAATACTCACATCTATCAATATTATCAACCATGCAGAGGGTTGGACTAAAGACCTCCAGAAGTTCCCACCTGAATTTTTTTTTTTTCTATGACATTCCAGAACTAAAGCCAAGACAAAAATATAAAAACAGTCCTCACATAGTTTTTGTTTCACTTCTGACTATGACGAGCTAGGACTTATTCTATGAGTTCTCCTGGACTTCCTGTTTTGACCTTCAGTGCTCAATCCCAGAGGACTCAAAGGAAGTCTGGCATGGTCTTCCAGACAAACCAGGCTCTTGAAAGAGGATGAGTAACTTGATTTACCACAAGTCCTGTTCCATCTGCAGAGAAATGGAAGCCACCATCCTTCACTGAAGTATCTCATGGCCAGACCTTGCTTCTGATATATCTTGGAGCCTGTTCAGGTCAGGACTTTGGGAGGATCCTGCAGGTATAAAAGCAGCCACCTGACAACCCAGTGAAATGGAACTGAGCAAAGTTTTCTTCCAATCTTTTATTCAACATGAGTAAGTGCATGACCTCCAGTCCCAGAGAAATCTCATGACTGCACTCTGAAAAAGTCCCTGCCTCAATAGATGCTGCAATTTTAGAAACAGAGGAATAGTACAGTGCTCTGGAGGTCTCCACATGGGGATGATGCAGCCCGTAACCTGCCAGAGAGACATTTTTAAATGGTTGCATCCTGTTTACCTGGGGGAGAATTATCTCATCCGCCTACCCACTTCTTAGCAGCTTTGGTCATGTTAGAAATCAAGAGTTATCTCTGGGATGGCAGGAATTTCTCACAGAATTGTTCTGGCTGAATTTGTGCTAAGCTGGTATTAATATCAGTTCCTTTATCTCCATTTCTGAAAAAGGCTCCAAGCATTAACAGCTTCAGTAATGATTTATGGGTTTAAATTCCTAAACCTTTTGAGAACAGGAAATTAAAGCCAAGATGAACAATACACACAGATTAAATATATTTAGCTGCTGTGTTTCTTGTTGAGAAACTCAGAGAACTGTTTAGTGGTGCTTTTCATGTGGCTGCTCCATGTGGAAACGATGGCAGATTGCGTCTGAAGTCAAAATGGCAAAATAAAGGGGGGATGCAGGAAGACATTTTATTGTTTTCCTTGTGCTTTCTGCTCTCCAGCAGAGCTCCTCTGGGCAGGAGCTTTCCTCCAGGCTTCTCAGCAGCAGATAAAAACAACGAAAGGAACTGCCCACATTCCATGGTAGGGGCACAAGGCATGAGGGAGGGAATCCACCCTTCCGTAGGCAAGTTCTTTCAGAAGGAAAACTCTGGGAATGTTTGCAGAAGGGGTCACCTTCATTCCAGGTGGGCAGTGGCAAACAAAAGCTGGTCTCCAGTAGCAGCTGCTCTCTGGGAGAGAACCAGAAAAAGCACACAGTTCCCAGCATCTCCCTCTTCTTTTTGGGCTGAGGCATCCTTTTTTGCATTTCTTCCATGACTGTGTAGAGTCAGGAATTGAAACCATCCCTCAAAGCCCCGGTTCAGTGCCCTGGCTGCTCGGTCCCTGCTCATCCACTCTCTCGGGGCTGCTTGTTGACAGCTGTTTCATAGAGGCAAGGATCTCAGCCCTTTGTTTTTCCCTACCTCATTAGCTAAACAAACAATGACACCATATAAAATACCACCCGGCTCGGCCGTCTGGGAGATGCAAACCCGTGGAAAACTATCTCAGAAACAATTTTAGAAACAGGCTGTGCCTCTGCCAAGCGCTTGGATCAGCGTGGCAGTGGAGTGCTCCGCTCCAGTTCTTGGAGAGCCAGGAGCACACCGAGCTGAGCCCACTGAGGGAGCACAGAGCACAGGCAGGGAGACACCAGGGGACTGAGCTATCACACTGCTAAGGCTTTCCATTAAAAAGGTGGTTGATGATCAAAATATCAGCACCAAGTAATTCTTTGGGAATAAATTTGGGTTGCAGATACCCCCTCAGACTGAAGTCTTAACGGAAGATGTTATAAAGACATTTAAGACAAACACCATAAAGCTGACTGCCTGGATGGGAAACACATTTCAACATGACTTTCAGCACCAGGCATTTAAACCTAAGCTGCCACAGAAGACCAAGACTGAAGAAAAACACAGGAAGAAAGGACCTCAGGGTGGTAAAGCCAGCCCTCAGTGCCCTCACAGACAAAGCAGAAGGATATGTCTGACGTGAGTTAGAGCAGCCTGTTCAATTCATTCAGCTCAGCACTTGTCCAGACAACCAGCTTGAATCCTTCCAAGAAAAGTAACCCACGAGCACAAAGTTCAAGAGAAGGTGAGGTGACCCCAAGAGCAGCCACGACTTTGGTGAGGGATTGAAGTGGTTTCAAGTGAGGTCAGTTTAGCAGCACCCGTCCTGCTGGAGAGAAGGAGGAGTGCTCTTCAAACCCTGGAGTGGGAGATGTAAGGATCACAGGGAACAAGGGCCCTTCTCAGTGAATTTCAGGAGAAAGAAGAGGTGAACTCCAGACAGGCGAGGACAGTAAGGCTGCACTTCACCCTGCTGCTGCACCATCCTTGCTCTCCAGCCCACACAGCCCCAAGATCATGCTGTTCCACCCCCAAAGAATAAGGCAGCCAGGATTCTGTTAAGCCAAGTGCTTTTGTGGACAAATCTATTCTGATTTTTCACTGGTGAGCACTTTGTCTTTCAGCTTTGGTTCTATAAAGAAGCAGCACCCACACCCTGACCACAGCCTGGCTCTGGTGCAGGTTTTTGGGACCCAGGAGGGGACACCTCTGTGGCAAGGGCCTGGTGGTACCCTGGAGCAGCTGGACCTGCCCCACTGGAGAGTAAATGGGACGGCTGTGTTCTTCCATCCTAGCTTGAAGAGGCATCAGGTACTATGAATTTGGTCATTAAAATCTAAATATGCTCGATTTTCAACTATTTTTGAAATGTGTTTTAAAAACCCATCCTACTCAATAAGTCTTTGCTTGCACAGTGTGACATTCAACAGGCTTATAGGGAAAAAAAAAGCCAGTTTAAACCACTCCCGATCTGACTTCCATCCATCCCTACAGAGCATGTCAGGAATTGATCCTTCCTATGTTGTGAACAGGGGGCAGACAAGCAGGATTCCTCTGCAGTCAGGATACCAATATCCAGCCTCACCATTCCAACAGCCTCCTGCCAGCCCGAGGGATGTCACCCTGCATTGTTAGCACAGTGCTGGTGACACTGCTGAGCATCCCTACCCTGTGAAGCAGATTCCAAGTGGATCCATGCACACAAGCATTTCCTACTGCCCTTCACTTCCCAGAGGTTTGCACCACAAAGCTCAAACATCTCAGCAGAGCTATAAAGAGATGCAGTGAAATCCATCTGCAGAGAGCACCAGTCCACTTTCTGCTCTTGCTGACTTGCTGTAGGAATAGGGAGTGTATAAAAAGTCTAAACAACTAAACCTATGAATGCAGGAGGTTGTGTTTCTTCTCTAAAGCTTCCAGTCCCTTCTATAACTCAATGACATTGGCTACTTCTGCAGCTCAGCTACCCAAGGCACCTTCTGCTGTCCAAAAGGCAATGTGGCTTCCATTAAGCTGCAAATTTAAGGAAACAGATGGCAAAAGCAAAATGATCACTTTGAAAACAAGAACCAGGAAACCAGTTTCTTCTGGTTGATATTTCCACCAACCACCAATACCATTTTTTGATTAAACCTGTTCCTAAATTTGGATTTGAGCAGTTTGGTCCTTTAAAAGAATTAAAAAAAAAACAAAAACAAACCCAAAACTAAAATCAAATCCTACAAAACCATTTACAGCATTAGAAAAAAACCACTACAAGACAGAAATGTGTCCCATTTATCACTTAGCTCTGGACTGTTGGCCAGCCATGAAGACTGACATTTCGAGGTTTAGAAAGAATTCTTCCATTCTCCATGAGAAACCAGCATGAAGTAGATCAACCCAATAAAAAGCTGTAGCATTTTCCTTCCAGTGACATGCAAGGCCAACTGTGAGTGATATATTTACAGCTACAAAGGTCTTCACTGTTTCAGAAAGATTCACTTGGGAGAAGAGAGGAGGGTCAAAATCACCTGCCTCCTCAGCTGGCAACTCAGTGCTTTGTCACTATCTCAATACTTCCAGGTTGGTCCATACTTCTAAAAGTTTCATTCTTTAAGTGTATTTCTTTAGTTTAGTTGGGGTTTTTTGTTTTGTTTTGTTGTTCATTTTGGGTTTGGGATGGGGGGTTTGCACTAGAGGTACTGCATTGTCTCCTCTATTCCTCAAAAGACAGAGTACAAATACAGCACTAGAGACACTAAAAACAACTTAATAGTCCATATTTTCCTTTCAGATCAGCCATATGGGATTCTCTTGCGTTCACACTGGAGTTCTTTTCCTCACACCAAATATAGAAATATCTACTTATGTGCAGAAATACAAATTACACAATGAATTCTCAGATTCAGGTCCTGTAGCCACCTACACAGTGGTTGACTTTGCATGTATGTACATGAGTCCTCCAATTCAGCCCACCCGCCCAATTCTTCACTTTTTGAAGTTTCAACGTCCCTGTGACCCCTCATGGGCAGGAAAGCCAAGAAATAGTTTGGTAAAAATTTGTGTTTGCTCACACCAGATACTAGACCATTTCCCCTGCCCCTTTTTCTGAGCCTCCAGGAGCTGGCCGGTGATGGCCACTCCTGCCAGCACACTGCTCTGCCCTGCCCTCCAGCAGCTCCCAGCTCCAGGCAAGCTCCACTGCTGGGGGATGCCCAGCCTGGGTAAGGTCCTTCAGGGACTCAGAGTAATGCACCAGAACAAAACACCCCAGCAGCCTTCTGCTCTAGTGAGCAGCCACAGGCCTCTAAAGCAATAAAACATGTCACACTGAGACACTGCTTGAGCCAAAATGCATGTCAGCGAGTTAAAGGCTTGTTCCTCACACTCGGCATCATCCCCTGCAGCTCCTAAGCTCTCCTAAGAGGAGAGACAGCTGCAGTGCAGAGCACCTGCACTGAAGAGCCCTCATTAACACAGAGCTCCTCCCTCTGTCTGGGGCGCTGAGGGCCACCTTGTGCCTTCAGTGCCAACGCTGAGACAGAGCATCTGAAACACACACAGACACAAGAACTCTCTCAGCCCCAGAGCCGCTGCTCTTGCCCTGAGCATGAGGGAGAGGAATCAGGGAATCTCGGGGAGTTCTGCCAGACCAAAGTCACTTGCACATCATTTTCAGCAGCTGAGTATAGTCGAGGAAGAAGCTCTCCTCTAGCCACAGCTCTGTACCCACAGCCAGAGTTACAGCAAAGGCATCATTCCCCTGGCTGATGGACTACTCGGCCCTGTGAAACTCTGCATGTTTCCTTATGAGCCCACAAGCTTGCAGTGATGAGCACAGAGCAACTCCATCAGCTCCCACCTCCTCCTTCATCCCCTTCCAGAATATTAATGCCATGAACTAGTGACAAACATAATTTTTTCCTCCTGTTCTGGGCCACTGCAAAGACTCTGTGCACAACCATTTCCACTTGGGAACAAACTCAGCCAGTATTTCACTCTGCCAGGGGTGCCCTGGCTGCTCCTAATCTCCCTGAAAGCACCTTGCTGAATTTGCCCTTACTTTGCTGATTACTCAGAGTTAACTCAAACTACACATCCCTGGACCCCTTTGCCTTAATAAGCAACACCCAATATCATTGCCTTTGCACCAGCAGAGGCTGTGGAATGAGCCCAGGGAGCTGAAGTTAGAGCAAGCCTTTGCCAGATAAAGATATTGGCCCAAGTGGTAACGAGGCAGAGATTGTCCTTGGCAAGGTTAATTTCCTCAAAGCCTGACCAAACTCAACTGTCTGGGCAGGACAAGACCAATCACCAGAACCCCACATCTTGGATAAAGATAATTTTCACATTTTCAGTTGGAAAAGTGGAAACTGATTGAGTACTCTTGTACAAAACCTGCATTTTTGTACTTTAAAGGTACATTTAAATTGTTGATTTTTGACAGTTTTCTAGGAAAAAATGTGGCTGAAATGTGAGCTGTGTTTTGATGGCCTCTATTATTTTTGCAATGCTCTTCACCTGAAATCCAGGCTTGGGGGTTTGTTTTGCTTTTTTAAAAAAAAAGAAAAACCAACCAAAAAAACAGAATTCTCCAAATTCTCCATAAAAGAGAAAATGTAGCTCTTAACCCTCTTTTAAGGTGTACTTTCTGCACCCAAAGTGTTGAAAGCTATGCCAGGGGCTGCCCCAAAGTAGGTTGAAGGCATTCCGGCAGGGCCGGTTTGCAGGCTGCAGCTCCAGATACTTGCAGTGCCCTTTGACTGCCGATGTAATGTGACCCACAATGAAAATCAGGGGGCACTCTGGCTAAAATAATGAGTAACACCCCCAATATTTTTTTTTGTGATGGAGCAGTTGAGAAAGAGGTTTGACAGCTGCTTATCTCAGACCCAACACTTCAGTTAGAGGGTCCAGCCCTGACTTCCATTCCACTTTTAACCCTCGCAAACACTTCACAGTCTCCTCCTCCTGTAACAGCTCACTCCTTGAGTGAGGACAAGAGCTCTTCTCATGGCCTGTGGTTACTCTGGGAGGAACCTGGCATTCCCTGAGCACTTTTGTATCCACCCTACGGATACTCTGTGTGTACTGGGCAGGCCTCCGAAGTACTTCTTCTTCTTGAGTAATGTTTAAAGCACTTAGACTTACAGGCAGGTTTACCAGAGGGCAGACTAAGGAAGCCATGAGTTGATTGAGGAAAGAGCTGGACTCATCCCTCGAGCTTCACTCTGACCCCAAGGATGGTTTGATCTGCAAGGCCATTCAGCACCGGAAAGCAGAGTCTGGGCACATCACAGAGGATTTCCAGCACCCCCATTTGTAAGGTGGGAGCCTAGTGCACAAAAGAGACAACTGGTGCTTGGACAGGAAAAAAAGTCTAAAATTCTACCCAAATTTAGGAACTTCAGATGTGTGCTTGGCTTTGAAGAGTGATGATAATCCAGCAGGATTTGCGTAGAGCCACCGTGAGAGGTGAGAACAGGTTCTAAATACAATCCTACGTGACTGAATTTTAAGCACTCCAGTTGGATCTTTTTGGCATGACAGTGACAATCTTGGCACCATCACTCCCACAGTCGTCTGTAATTAACAGTTGCCACATTCAAGCCTCCTTGTGTTTGTTAATGTCCAGGCCCTGCCTGATGCCCCACCAAGGTGGCAAATGAGGCAGCAGAGCAGGATTGGAGGTGTTCCGCTGGAGGAACCTCAGTCACTTTGTACTTCCCTTGTTGAACTCGTGTTGGCCCATTTCTCCAGCCTGTCCAGGTCCCTCTCAATGACAGCAAAACCCTCTGATGTGTCAGCCACTCCTCCCAGTTTTGTACTGCCTTCAGCAGAAGGATACTGACTAATGTTAAAGTAGTTACGTGAAAAGAGAGAATAATTTTTTCACAGTTTGCACCAAATATATGATCTTATATGATCCCAAAAAGCTATACCTGATGCCTGGAAATGTGTTTAAACAAACTTCACATATGCATGACCAGCTCATAGCTTAAAGACCTCAGATCCAACAGCCAATCTCATGCACCCATGCTGGAAAAGGGAGAGTCCTACAGAGAGACAATGATACACATCCTATCCACTCATTCCTTCCTTATTTTATTTCATTGGTAAACTAAAATTATATAATTAAAAACTAGCAGCTGCAACTCAGAGAAGCCAATATCCTCTATAGATGACTCACCCTCTTGTGGGTTTTTTTTGGGATGTGTTTCTGAGGAAATGAAAACACACTAGTGTCTTTCCCTTGCTTCCTTACAGAACACACTCATTGTTCTCCTGCTTAGATGCTGGTGTGCATCTCCGTGGATCCTCTCTGTGTCAGGCTATGGGAGACAACTGATTTTTGTGGTCATGTGCACAGTGGGAGTCCAAAGAAAGTAAACGGGTGTCATATCACACCTCCCTCTGTCACTGGCTTGGCAGAAATGAGAAGGATGAAAATACCCATGAGATGGGCAGTGACCAAAATGAGTGAGGCAGAGAAACGAAAGAAAGCACTCCCTGGACAAAAAGAGGCCATATGGTGCTCTGGCCAAGGGATGACAGCCAAGTGACAGCTGAGTTTTAGTGGTGGACCACTGGGCACACCCAGCACTGTATTACATGGCTTTGCAAGACCATGAGAAACTGAAATAAGGATGTCAAGGTGCCCCAATTCTTTCCCTTTTTTTCTGTGGGATGCTGGGATTTCAGAGCTTTTCCCTGCTTGAGGGAGCTGTCTGCCCTGGAGGTTCTCCTGCACTCTGGCACAGCTTTTGATGTGCATCAGGCTGAGTCCTGGTGTCTTGAGGCTGACTCAGGCTTGGCCCGCTGAGCTTTGCATGCTGGCCATGAAAGGAGCTGATCCCCCACTGCTGGCAGATGCTGAGCTTTTCTGATGTTCTATATTTTTAAGTGCTTTTGGGACTTCTGCTCTAAAATGCTTCCCTTTAATTTCCATTTAATTTCCTTAAAATTGTCACTGGAGCTGTTGATATCTCTGACGTGTGTCAAATGCATCCTTTTCTCTGCTGTCTCTTTCTCCCCCACTATGCAGTACATATAAAGATTTAAAAAAAGATTTTCAGCTCAGCACTTCACTACCTCCTCCACACTTTCTTGAGCATTCAGCTCCTTTATTTTTTTTTTAATTTAAAAACCCTAATGTAGTGCACCCAATTGAACACATAATTGTTTCAAGTAGAGTTTCCCCAGAGAATTATATAATCTCAACCTGTCTCCTTTAGGCAGCGTATAATCATACAATCTACTGGCTCTTTGTTTCTCTTCTTTCTTCTTCCTTTCCTTTTTTTTTTTTTTTACCTCCCAAATACTTGTAATAAGCCTTCCACCTTGTCTAGACATTTCTGACATATGCTGCATTTACCTCATCTTCAGCTGCTGCAGCTGGGAGATGCAGCAGTTCTCCTCCTTCCACAACTACATCCTGGATCTCAACACCCCCCACCTGACAAGTCCTTATTCCAGCTGCTCCTCTGCCAGTGCTATTTCTACCTCTTGCAGAAAGCTGTGTATTTCCAGCTATGTAGTTCACCTCAGGGAGGGATTTTTTTTTATTGTTGCAACTGCAACCCCATTAGGGTGAAGGTTCCCTCTTCATGGGAAAATACTTGCAGAGAGCAAAATTGGCCGTGTTTGATGAAGGGTACTCTAACTGGTAGTTTGAAATACTGCTGCAGCTCTCAGTGGGAATTCTGGGGAACCTCTGGTCAGCTGCAGTTCCCATGGTGCTGCACTGCTTCATGCCTTCAAACTACCATTAAGAGTCCTGGGCAGCACGCTACTACTGGAAAAGCCCAATTTTCAACAGGCAAAAGGCCGTATCTTCCCAAACCCAGTTTGAATAAGTCCAGGCCTTCTACTCATGCTAAGACAGAAATTAAGTTTCCTTTGGGTTTGTAGAAAACTCCCTCCCAGTTCACAGCTTCCATGGGGGCACAGAGAGCAAAATTATTTGCATTCGTGTTCTTTGAAATGTGTAAACAAAATTACCTTGGAGTGAGTTCACATCCCTTCAGATCTTGCTTTCGCCAACAATCTAGCAAATATGTTCCCTGGCAGGAATGTTTGCTGAGACAATGGATCACATTTTTCAGCCCTTTGTTCAAAGTAACATTGAAATATGTAGTGCCGAGTATTTACCTCTCCAACCTGATCATCAGAACTACCCTCATCCACTTGGAGATTAGGAACATACCACATACCTGAGGTGTCCAAACATCGAAACTTTGAATCCAAGCAACAGAATTGTGTTTGCACACCCTGAAAAGTCCCAAGTACCTGCACCAACAACCATCTTACAAAGCAACTGCAAAGCCCCAGGGCACTCCAGGTAGATGAAGAAAGGAGGAAATAGCTTGAAACTGATATGGCTCCATGCAGGTTCCCTCTCAGGTAACATGTCCCATGTTTACACAGGCACTCGTTGTATTTTTGAACTTTCTCCAGCCAGCTGACCTAAGAGTTCCTACATTTCCCTCATAACCTGCTTCTTCGTGCTTTCCAGGCTCTTGTTCCACCAGAAGCAAATTATCACCACTGACATTTAGACATATTTAAAGCATCACATCCAGTTCCTTCCCAACTTTCTCATATTACTTCAGCCTGACTGTTGTTGATGTTACACTCTTCAAGCTTTGGGAAGGGATTGCCTGTATTTTGAGGACTCTTATATTCCCAAGCACAAGATCCATGGGCAACCTACAGCTTAGCTTCATTCTGGTCCCTGAATGGAAATGGGGTAGCTGAGTACTCACCCTGGGGTGCTGACCAGGCTGCTCTTGCTGTCAAAGATAAAAAGTCCCAATCCCAAGCACTTCCCCGTGCCTGGCGCCACAGCCCTGGGTGACAAAGGTGAACCCACTCACACTTCCCACCCACAGGTCCTTGACTCCACAGTTCTGCCTGACCCCATGAAAAGCAGGTGGGCTCTCTTTTCTGGTCTAATCCAAGGAATAGGGTTACCACCTCTCAAAACCATTGGGTGAGACAGATCTTCTACTGTGTGCAGTTTCGAGCCCCACAATTTAAGCATTGTGAAGGTCCTTGAATGCGTCCAGAGGAGGGCAATAAAGCTGGGGAAAAGGCTAAAGGAATGTCCTGTCAGGAACAGCTCAGGACTCCAGTTTTGTCCAAATTGGAGAAAAGGAGGATGAAGGGTGACCTCATTGCTACCTGCAGCTTCCAGAGAAAAGGGAGAGAAAAGTCCTGATCTCCCTGGTATTCAGTGCTAGGACATGTGGGAATGGTTCAAAGCTGCATCAGGGAAGGTTTAGAGTGGACATTAGGCAGCATTTCTTTACTGAGAGGGTAGTCCAACACAAACAGGATTCCCAGTGGACAACTAATTCCCCAAGGCTGTCAGTGTTTAAGAGGCATTTGGACAATGCACGTAGCAACACACTGTAACTTTTGGTCAGCCATAAATCAGTCAGGCCATTTGCCTACACAATCGTTGTAGGTCTCTTCCAAATGAAATAGTCTATTCTATTCTACCATGTGTTTCCTAATTTGAATAGCCACTGACACTTGCAACCCATTCCCAAATTCACAAGTCAGCCTCTACCAACAATTTAATGACAGTCCCAGATATTCCTAATGTATATGCAAGAAATCTATAAGCAATAGTTAGTTTCTTTTTCAAACAGATGTTTTTGTTTCTCCATTTCCCTTTGAATTTCAGAACCTTCAAGGACTGAATTTACCAGGTTGTTTCAGGAACTGTGATGTGCTGCTGAAAAGAGACATTTCCTTGATCCAGGACCTTGGTTTTCAATGAAACTCAGTGTAATGTTGCAACAGACTGCTGTAACCCTGACACATATCTAATTTGCAGCACTTGTACAGAAATGATTCATTCCTAGATAATGATTTGTGGGATTCTGAAGTAGCTGTGAGAGAACAGCTGGCTGCACTTCTATGTCTGTCACGCCACTTCCAGGTGATACCAGCAATGTGTTCTGCTCCCCAACATGCAGAGCTGAGTACACCAGACAGTCCGAGGAGCCAGGAGAGCTGGCCTCTTGATTTGCCCATTGATTCATTCACCAATTCCCAGGAAGTCATGGAAAATTATTCATTTTATCCCTCACAGGATGGGCTGTGAGGGTCACTCCTTGAGGAGAGCAGCAGCTCTCTGTTACCTGTGGCTGGAACTCACAATCAATACCATCCTGTTATCCCTTGTTAGCTGCATTGTTCTCATGGCAGGACCACAACACAGACAACAGCCAAGCAAACTTCTGCAATTCCATATAAATGTGGTATAGGGAAACTAACTAAAGCCCTTGTCTCCATTTAGATGCCACAGGTAGGTCACAGAGCAGCAAAACAATATGAATTCTTGGTGATGATTTTTCTTTTGGTAAACATCAGCTGGAATTTATGTTTAAGGCTGGAGGGGCTCCACTTACTCCTTACTTAGGTAAAATATCTGTCAGGGAACCTTCACTGGATCCCTCCCCTTCAATCCCAGGTGGAAAGCCACAGGGTTGTATTCCACATAATAGGAAAGCTGGTCTTCTACCTCAGTTATTCCCCAGTGTTACAGCTGCATCCTTCCATGGAGCTAAGCAGGGGCTGTTCTGTGAGGGGAGAGTGTGAACTCTCACACTCTCCACAGCAGGACCCAGAAGCTCTGGTGACTTGAAGCAAGATGTCAATGAGACAATCAAGGGAGGCACCAGTCTGGGTAAGGAGAAGAACAAATCCCACATGGTTTAACCTGATCTGCTGTGCTATCCATGACCATTATTTGCTGATACCAGTCCACCTGCAGCGACCAAGGCCTGGCCACGATGTCTGGCAGCAGTGCCCTGGGCCACTGCTGTGCCTTAGAAAATGGTTTCATTTCCTAACAATGTTCTGTGTGAATGTTCCTTCTCCACTGGCAGCACCAACCCCCCAGAAAGTTAATAAGAGACTAACAAAGAGAGCCAGGCTAATGCAAAACAGTAATGAAGATTAATCTCTCCCCAGAGTAGAGGCTGACAGAGACCTAGTGCACTGCAACAGCATTTGGAGGGTCAAAAGTGGGCCAATGAAAGATAATTAATAGAAAATCTCTCTCTTAATTACAGTGTGGTGTGTAGGGATTTCAAATAAGCTACTTGTTCCATTCTAGACACTGAATTCCCAAGCTGGGAACCATAAGCCATGCAGGACTTTGATGGCATATTTGGGCACAGGCCTCTCAACTGGGAAACAAGCAGAGCCAGGAGACTGGAGAGGCTGGGCTTCAAGCCTTGATAGCAACCAGAAGTCTTGGTTTTGGAAGATGCATTGGATGACTTTGTGTAACACAGCACAGGACCTCAGTAGGGTCCTGCCTACTCACTAGGGCAGCAAGTGATTCCTGAGCAGGAATTTCAGGTCAGGCTGTAGTTTCTCCAGAACAATAAGCTCCTGGCATCCTCCAGCAGCCTTAGGAGTCAGTAATCCTAGAGTACAATTCCCTGATGCACAGCCTATCACCAAGAGAAGTTAGATTTGTACATGGCTTCGTGGCATGGCCTTAACAAGTCTATCAGAGGGTCTCATCTAGGGCTGTCACCTACAGAGACATTATTATTGGACTGAAAAGTTCCTGAACACAGAAGCAGCACAGGAAGACCCTGCAACTCTGAGGAGGCTTGCCATTTGGGAATTTGACTGAGTTCCCAAGCCTGTTTCTCACTTCTACTGTGACCTTAGCTCACTTCAACCCCCTCACCTGATTCCTGGCCCATCAGGACTGTATGAAGACTTTGGTGGCAGACACTGTAACATCCCAGGTAATGCTCCTGCCTCTGCTGCTTGTGTGTCTGCGCTGCTTTGTGCAACAGCATTTGCCAGGCCTTCAAGACATGACCATCATACACACATGGTGAAGATGCTTCCATTCCTCCTCTGCCTGCCCTGGATAAACCTATACAAGAGGGAAAACCAGCCCACAATTTCCCTGGGCCATCCTGTGCTGAGAGGTTGAACTGGAGAAGAAAGCACCAAGCTTGGCTGCTCTAGATGAGCCATAAAGCAGCAAACACTTAGGATTCCTGTCTTGCCTGGCTGAAGCCCAAGTGGAAGCAAATCCTCTGCAGGCAGGGCTGTCCTGCCAGCTCCATGATCTCACAGAGGGAAAACACACTGGGGCTAAAGAAAAATCAATGACTTTGCACATGTCTTTGCAAGGCTGCATTCAGAGAGGTGACTGGCACTGAAATTGCCCTACTTACCACAAAAAGCAGTGACAGTGCCACCACCACAGCAGGGGACAGGCAGGATCCAGGCCTTGTTTCAGCCCTTGTGTTCTAATTGGAGCAGGCTGTGCTGCCAGCAAGAAAACAGGATCAGAGTTACATGTCTCCCACTATGCTTTCAAAGCTAAGACAGCTGTATTTAACTCTTGCCTAGCTGATATCCACAGCACCAGTCCATGTACACTGCCCATGGGAGTATGGAAATGAAGGGAGAAGGAAATCAATAGACTGCAAAGATTCCCAGTGGCTCTGCAGTCAGGGACACTGCAGCACCTCTGCTGGAGCATTCTCCCTTTGAGAAACATACAGCTTTACTGCTGGATAAGCAAGAGTCACTTCACACATCAGCAGAGTACACAGAAGACATCCTGAGCCTATCTGACCTCTCACATGGTGAGCATCTTAAGTCCTTCTTCTCCAGCATGAGCAGAGGACTGAAGTGGACATTATCAGGGGCTGGTTCAGGCCGTAGGTCTGTGTCTAGAGGCAATCTGTGCCTCTTGCTAGAAACGTGCTGCCCAGGTATTCAGGGGAAATGCTGCTCTCATTTAAACATTTAAAGTTGCTTAGGTATTCTGCTAAGCTGTGTGTTTAAAGGAAGTACATACCCACCTCCCATAGATAGCAGAAGGACTTAGGTATCTAATTCTGATGGGCTTCTTTGAAAACCCTGGATTTCAATGCTCAAAGGTCTGCTCTAAATAGGCAGATCACTGCCCATATCATGTGCGTGCTCTTAAATGATTGGCAGTAGAGCTACCTTACACTGATTCACCTTCTTCTGACTCACAGTCATTTATTAGCACTATTTCCAGCACTGGGAATTGAAGCAATGATACATGTTTTTCCATACATTCACAAGAGAATTCATAAGCACCACGAATGCACAACTTCATGTCCAGCCATGCCAGGCTCCCCTAACTTCTTAGCCAGACAAAACCAAACAGGTCTGAATTGCAGGCATGCTGAACCAAGTCTAAGTATAATTCCAGAAAAAACCTTTTCCCCCATTTTAAGGCAAATTCCAGCAATGTGAAGGCTCTCAGGCTCAGAGACAAAGCATTTCCTCTTTACTACAGAACTAGTCCCTCCTGGCTGGTCTTGGCTTTTGCCTCTATGCTGTGAAAGGAGAGAATGCTTAGAGGGCTGAAAAAGCCCACCTGGCTCTATGGTGTTTTTCTAGTTTTGGGTTTACAACTGCCCAGCAGCTGGTGCCAGCCATGACACAGCTGTGTCCCAGCAGAGAGCATCAAACAGCTCCCAGCAGGGTCCACATGAGCCACGTCCAGCTGTGACATGAGGCTCTGAGCCCTTCAGCTCCTTCCAGTGCTGCCCAAACTTCAGCCTGGTGACCTAACCTGTCACTTTCTTCTAACACTGCAGTGCTTCTGCAGGGATGTCTGGCCAAACAAAAACCAGCAGAGGATTGATTTCAGCTTCTAAATCCAACTGTCAAGTTAGGTGTATTTCTAGACTTGTGTTAGGCAGTGGAGGGACCCCTTGCCACCATCCTCGTGCTTGACTCCAAGGCCACTGGAATTGCAGGGTAATAGCATATAGCAGCCAAGGTACTGGGACAGTAGCACATTTGGCTACATTTCAACTGAATCATTTATCTCAGGATACATCAAACCATGTCTGACCACTTCCTGAGATGAACCAATGGAGATAAAACTGCTAATTTGAGTCTCAAGAAAGAGCAATGCCCTTGGATTTAGCTGAATGCAGAGTTAGGGAAACTTCTCCCAGAGCCTGACTCTGAATCACTCTTCAAACTCTGAATCACTTGGTTTTAGCTCAGCCACCAACTCCAGCTAAGAGCAAAATGACCATGTGTAGTTCCCCCAGGGAAATACTCGCCAGCTGCCTTCCCACAAGAGAGGAACCGAGATTGTGCCAGCTCTGCAGGTGCTGTGTGGGAAGCAGTGGGTGGCAGGGCCAAAGAACAGCCAACCCTGGGACAGGATGGCTTTTTGGGCTTTAATTTGAGGGTCTCTCTTCAGACTGCACAAAACCAGACTCAGTGCACAGGCTTAAAGAACATAAGGTAAAATCATGCCATGCCTGTCCCAGCTCTGCAGTCAGGTAACCAGGGAGAGTGCGCTGCTGAGCAGGGATGGCGATGGTGCGAGGCCGGGATGCGAAAGTGTCTTTAGCAGCTCTCAGCACTGCAGCTCCTTGGAGAGGCACAGCAGAGAGGCCAAGGCTTGAAGCTCTGTGGCAGAGTCTGACTTCTCCATGGACTCCTCTCAGGTGTCAGGCCCTGATCAAAGCAGGTCACAGCAAGGAAGCTGTCTGAAGGGAGGACAGAGGTAGGTCCATGATTTGTGACCAAGCTCTGACTTTATTGCCAGGACCCAAAACCCATGCAGTTGTGCTCACAGGACTGCACCATCCCTGCGCTAGGGCTGAACCCTGGCTCTCTGTGCGGCTCAATGCTGAGTTCATCACTCTCCAGCCACCAACCCTTGGTGCTCTTCTGCCAAAAAAAAAATAAAATTCAGTGACCTGAGAAAGTCTGTGTCCCTGCAATACCCCACAGAGGCACAGCCTGTGCCCAGACATGGCTGACTGTGTGTGGGAGGTGACCTTGAGTCCCCACAGTTCTCCACCTCTTGCTGCAATAATAAACACACCCCAAACCATTGCTGAGTACTCTGAGGGGTGCATAAATCAGACCACTTCTGAGCTATGGCCCAGGCTAAGGTGGTCAGTGGAAGCTGTTCTCAAGGTGGTTTGAAAAGCCCTGCCTTCATTTCCTCAGCTTTCTAGGGGTCATTACAGGAGATCTGTGAGGGGAAACGAATGCTTGCAAGGCACATAATTGAATGGAATAAATAACAACTAGTGAAATGTGAGGATAAGTATTAAACTGATTAAAAGCTATCCAAGCTGAAGAGAATTAAAAATAACTGAAACCCAGCTACAAGCCTAATGAACAATTGCTTCACAACTGTTCCTAAATCATCTTTCAAATAAAAAAAAAGGAAATTGTTTTAAAATTACAGATTTCTTTTTTAAAATAAAACTGTTAAGAAAAAGGAAATCAAATAGGGCCATGTAAGGATTCATTTAAACTATATAAACTATATAAAGTATGGAAAATAACTCTGAGCTCCTACTTCCCTCTGGTATGGATTGTAAGAAATCCCCAATCATTTTTTGCCCATTAAAGCAGGTTCTCTCTCCCCATGCCTCCTGGACACTGTGTGCTCTTCCAGCATTAAGGACAGCCAAATGCAATTGAGCCAAATTCACACCTTTCACTCCATAATCTGTGATCTCTGTGTCAGCCTTCTGTGTGGGGAAGGAGAGCCGCAAGAGGTCAAATGCACCATTTGGTAACAGACTCTCCCTTTTCTGGGCTTCCTTCAGCTTTTTGTTCTCCTCACGGTGCCATCTCCCAGCTCTTAGACTCCATTTACACTGTGAGCACATGGCACCTCGTGGTCAGGAGGTGGCTGGTGTGCCTTGTAGGCACAAAAGCCTCAGTTTAGCACAAATCCAATTTTAAATGCAAAAGCAGGTTCTTTAAAAAAAAAAAAAAAAAAAAAAAGGCAAGCAACCCATCAAGGTAGCAGACTGTGTGATGGATATTAGCCATGCACTTAAGTGTCCTGCTGAATCAGGGCCATGGCCTATCGATTACGACGCTACATTAATGACGTAATTTTCTCAGAAATGATGATGGAGTCTGGATCTTGGCCAAGGTTATCCAACACACAGAGAAACAGCAGCCCATAGATCTGCCCCCCACAGGCCTTGGCCCAACAACACACCTTTACATGCCCTGCGGGTCCAGCACAGTGGGTCCATAGGGTTGGCAGCACCTTGTCTTGCCAGGGTCAGATCTGAGCAGGAAATATTTGCTGATTGCAGGTGGACTGTGCAGAGGTTTATAGCTGGGCCTGTTGTGGTTTAACCCAGCAGGCAGCTAAGCACCACACCGCTTCTAGCTCACTCCCACCACAGTGGGATGGGGAAGAGAATTAGGGAAAAAAGCCATTCCCCCTTGTTCTGTCACTACATGCTCTTGTAAAAAGTACCTCTTCATCTTTCCTATTATCAACATTATTCTCCTCCTAATTCCAAACCACAACACTTTACAAGCAACCAGGAAGAAAATTAACTCTATCCCAGCTGAAACCTGGACACAAGTCACTAAATGTGACTTAATTAATAAAAATTAATTAGCTAGCATTAATCAAGTAAAATCCATTAGCAATCACTCTAAGAGCTGTACAGGAAGGTTGCAAAGGAAAGTCTATTCAAGATCCAAGCTACAGTGCCAGCACCATCTCCATTGTGTATACTTCATACCACCAATGCCTTAACATTCCAGGCCAGTTCCCTACATGGAGTGAATCTCCAGACTGTGTTTTGGTGCCTGCCAAGCACCAGGCATGGCTCTGCCCTCAGTGCTCCGGGGGAGCTGTGGACAGAAGGAGCAGCCATCACACAGAAGATGCCATTTTTCTCTACAGTTCTCAGCTGCAAAGGGCTGATCCAAACTAGAGGCACTGCCAGCTTGTTGTGTGGTCCCTTTGGCCAGCCCCAGGAATACACAGAGGCAGAATATACAAATCTCATCTCATTTATCCTGAGCACCATCATACACTGCTGACAGGGTTTGTGGCCTCTTTGTGTTCCTGCAGCAGTGCCCCAAGGTGCAAACCCATGATTACAGCACCTTATCCTGACCTGCTCCTGGGAAGTTGCACTCTGTGTGTTGGTGTACCTGTCCTGAAACACCCAACTCATACACTGCTGCATCTACTCAAAGTACAGAATATTCCCCTCTCCTCCCCTTTGCATCTTTACCCCAAATTTTAAAGCCACACAGCTTTCTGTCACTTACCCACCCACACAAGCCCATTGCCAGGGTATCATTTGCAACATACAGGGGACAGAATCTCGCCCACTTTCCCCAGGAGCAGTATGGATTTCCCCCGGAATTAATGCTGCAGGCCCAGGCACCTGGATAGACCCAGCAGGGTGCCAACCGTGCCCTTGTCGGAAGCAGCCAGCTTCCCCATTCACATCCTGCTGCCCTGAATTAAAGCTGGTTCATGCCCAGCTGCATTCACAGGGCAGCGCTCAAGTTAATGATGCAGGAGAGCAGCCGGGTGTGACTTCGAAGGAAGGGGAGAATGTGCTTCCAGCTTTTCCATAACAGTTAATCATTAACACCTTTCATGGTCACAGAAGGTGCTGGCCTCCTTACAAGCTCCCCTTATCAGCCATAATTATTTCCTGATCTGCTCTCGCCTGACTACCTGGCAGACTTATGCACAACACCCCTGAATCACCTGACTGCATTTATTGCCCTGTATTCCAAGCCAAATGGGTCTTTGCTGTGTCAGCTGCAATATTTACAGCATTACAGTTATTTCCCCCTGCCCATGCCCAAATACAAAAGCTGTTCTGCCCCCCACCTTGCCCTTTACACCATCCCTCTTTCTGTGACAAAGCAAAACAGAGCAGTCATCTAAATACCTCAGCGCTCCTTTCTCCTTCCCCCAAAGCACCTCTTGCATACAGCCCAGGGAAGCTACTGCTGCCATCTCCCTAAGGCAACTTTAAGTTTTCAACCATTTAAATTCTATGGCTATTGCCTCAATATCTAAATTAATAAATTTATATTTACACTTCTGCCTTTTTTTAAAATTTTCTGACAAAGTAGTTCACCTCCATAGAGGAAAGAGATGTAAATCCAAGGGATAGATGTGAACATGCCACCCACATGGTGTGTCATCTACCTTGGGAAGAGAGCTCTGAGTGACCAGCTTAACTCTGTTATTGAATAAATATGGATAGAGAATCCTGACCAGCAAGGTTGGTCTGAACAAATGAAGCCCTATATGAGTGGAACTAGTGGAAATGGCCAAGAGTGGGAAGATGGCTCAAACTTAGGTAAATAAAAGAAACTTAAATAAAAGCAAAAACTGGAAATGAAGCCCTTATTGCAGCCCTGATGAACAAGCCTATTCTCAGTGAAGAAGCAGCTGTGTAGTCTATATGCCCATGTAACACATATGCCGTCCAAGAGTTTTATATCAAAACACATACAAAAGGGAACAGAGGTATCCAGGCACAGAGGAGAAAAGTAGAGCAATGGGAACATGGTAATTCATGATCAAATTAATTTTCTCAGTGAGACAATAGCATCTAAAAAAAGGAATAAAAATGCAATGAAGGGGGATATCATCTTCACTGCCTAAGCTTAGGAAAAAACTTCTTTAGGGAAATTCAAAACCACAAAATGAGCCGGGGATGTACACAGAATAATTCCAGGGCCAGATTACACTGTTACCAGCACCAGTGCCTGACACACAGCTGACTCTACATCCAGGAGGTTACAAGGCCACTCTGAAACACTTGTAATCTACAGCTCAAACCAATGCTTCCTCTTTCTTCCACATATGTATGTATCCACATAACCCAGCCAGGAACTCAGGGAGTTCTCAAATATGACCAAGAATTTGGAAATGCTTTGGTCTGCTCATCTTGATTGCTGGAGTCAGGGCACTGCCGAGGCTGACCAAGCAGATGTGCCCCATTGCTCAAAGAGCATAAATAATACACAGGCAAAGTATAAATTCAGAAATTGTTCAGAGCTTACCTGGATGTGCAGTTCTCCACTCTGGGAGCACACGGTGCTTCCTTCTGCTCTCAGTCATCTATCATTTTGCTTGGGGTTGCTGCAGACAGTGCTTTAAAAATTCCAGCTCGGGGCTCAGGAATGGTCACAAACACTGGTAGGATCTCAAAGGATCACTGAAAGGCTAAAGGAAAGGCATGTAAAGCCTTCCTTTTTTAAAGCCATCATGAAAAAATGACCCTATGATGCACCTAGTCATGACTTCTTTCTCTCTTAGCAAGGATAGACAAGGCATGGAGAAGAACGGACTGACCAATGATGTTGCATCCTGTACAGCTCCTTTCTCCATGTGGGAGGATGCCTCAGCTCAGATGAGATGCACAGGGAGGAGGCCAAGGTCTGTAGAGATAAAAAGGGCAGAAAGGTGATGAAAGCACAACTGTTCAGTACTTCTCACAAAAACCAAAAAAACCCCAAAATTAGAGAAAAATAAAAATCCCATACAAGCAATCCCAAACAAACAACAAAAACGCACACACACAAAAAGAAAAGCCAGACCAAAAGACAATCTAGACTTACTGCAATTACAGGATGCACCAAAAACCATCAGGATGTTGATGCCAACAGATGGGACCATGGGTGAGAGCTCATGCCAGAAGATGGATCATAATACAAACAGTTTCACTCTTACACTCCCCCTAAGTATGTTACCAGACCCAGTCAGGAACAAGGTACTGGGATTAAGGTGAGCCTTTGGCCAAAGCCAGTACAGATGTTCTAGTGATCATGACCTCACTACTGGGCCACAAGCTAAGAGCTGATCCTGGAAAACAAGCTGCATCCCACCCAGAGCAAGACTCAGACATGCAACTCCTGGAAACTGTTCATTTGATTTCTTGCAATCTTTTATTTCAGAGTCTCTTCCTGTTGCTTTCTTTCAGCTTCTTTTTTTTTTTAGCATTAAAAATACACCCAATTTTAACCTACTGTGAAATACACTGCAATAAACAGTTCTGCAAGTCGATGCCAGCTATCTCTCAACAAATAATCCCGAAGTCCCCCTTTACTGCTGCCTGTCCATGTGCCCTGACCCTTAACTAAAGAGGTCTCTTCTAGCGTGAGCCCAGAGCTCATTCCCCACGGTGCATTCAGTCTCAGCCTCTCTGCCAAGACATCTAACACCAGTAGCTATTATGGAAGTCACTCACTGTGACATGATGTCCCATCTGTGGGGCACACAAGTCAAATCACTCCTGCAAAACCCACCAGAGTGGGGGAGTCACCAGGGAGCAGCACAGGGCTTGCTTTTCCCTGCACAGCACATCTGGCTCTTTCACATTAGGACACCGCAGCTTGACCTGACCACTGAACTACCTAATGCAACAAGCCCTCTGTAATCAGCAGCCATGGAAATTAATAGCACAATTCTTTCAATTTTCAATGCAGTTTGAGAGACTTTAATCAAATCTGATGACGGATAATGTAGCCAGGAATGAATTTATGCAGGAAACAAGTTACCTGCACTGCAGTTATGCCTTGTGCCAATGCTCCTACAAGTCTGCTACCAGAGAAGCTTAAACAACTTTTAAGGGTACCAGACCATGTAGAGCAAGCAATAGCTGTAGATTCTGAGCTGCTCTGTTCTTTTACTGCAGTTCATCTCCCTGCTTAATTGACATAGATATTGCTGGACCTTCTCCTGCAAAAGGTCTAAAATGGATGCTACTTCCTTGGTTTTTAGTGGATTTCTGGGCAAACTTCCAGAGTTAGGACCCTGACCTTTAGCAAATATCTGTATCTTCTCATTCAGAGCTTACTGATCCATTTGGGACAAATTCCCAGTGCATTCCCTGGTTCACTGCAGGCATAGGTGGGAGCTCACTGGCTTTTCCCAGCCTGGAGCCTGTGCCTGCCAGCCCCAGGGCATGCAGGGCCCTTCACCCCCATCAAGCTTCATCTTGCCCGTCCACTGCTCAGCCTTGTTTAACCACAGTGAGGGAGGCAGGGAGTTGTTCCCTACCTTCTGAGAAATATTTCATGAGACTGGATAAGGTTTATCACTGTATTTTTCTGAAGGAGGTTTGTTTCCTAAAATCTAAGTAAGTCACTTATACATCCCCTGCAAGAAATCCCACAGTAGGGATGTCAGAAAAACTGGGTTTCGGTTAGCAAAACCTGTTGTCACACACACTCCCTACCACCAAAAGTCCTGAAATGTCCTGATGAAAATAGCAGGGCTTGGAACACACACACCTATCAGAAAGCCCCAGCTTCCAATGACAAAAAAAAAAAAAAAAAAAAAAAAAAAAAAAAAAAAAAAGAAAAAGAAAAAGAAAAAGAAAGGCTTCTGAATTGCTTTGTGCTCTGAACTGAGCCAAGAGACAGGGCTGGTGCCTGAATCACAGCAGAGTGCAGCTCACAGACCAGTGCAAATCACTACCCTCTGCTCACATGGGAGCCCCAAAGACGCTTCCAGGCGTTCCCTCCTCCCGTCTGGCGGAGTTGCGGCTCCTGAGCTGCACCTCGTGCTGAGCTGCCAGGGCCACTCGCTCCCCGGAGGGGATCCCCACTACCGGCACAGACAGATGCCATCAGTCACATCCATTCCCCATGGCACAGCCAGGCTGTCAGCCCTGGTGACAGCTCCGCCGTGACGGCTCTCGTAGGCAGTGCCCGGAGCACAGCCAGTACTGCTGAGTGCGGACAGAAGGCTGGGCCTGCCTTTGCACCTCTACCGTCACAGTGGTCACTTTCTTAGGACTAAAGAGCTTCCGCTCTATCTTCCAGGTCTGTTTTTTCCATTTCCCCGTGTATGGCTTTTATTTTTTTTCACATAAAAACCTACCCGTCTTTACTACTAACTGTATATGGGTTCACATGCAAAGCCCTGGGACTGCAGCTCCCAGAGAAGAGCATTGGAAGGCAAAAAAACAGGGAAACAAACTGTATTAATATGAATTATCTTCTGCACAGGAGCTCCACCCTCTCTTTCAAGACCATGCATTCAGATAATGAGAAACAGGGTATTCCCACCCCTCATGGACAATCCCCTTTTTATTTCATACAGTGAGGAATTAAGACATGAGGCTTTCTCAACCACATCCCACAAGAGTTGTCTCTGGCTTTGACTTTGATAATCCAGCTTGACTGATCTTTCCCCAGCAGTAGCACTGGCATCAGTAGCCAAAGTGATGGATGGGCTTTAGAGCTCAAACAGCCTTCAGATAGCCAGTTGAAAAGAAGTGCCCAAAACCAGCAATTTATGCTTTCTCATGTTCCTAAGCCACATGAAGTTCATGGAAACCTTTTTTCTTTACTGGTGGCTTTGAAATAGGAGAAAAATTAAAAGGGTGAGACTGTCAAGCAGCTGTACTGCACCCACCACTAGAGGAAAATGAATTATATGATTGGGAAGCAGCAGTGGCTGCCCAAATTTTACGCCATCCCAAATTCCTGATGACATTGGTTCATACACTTCTTCCTGGTTTCTCTCCTTTATCTGAATTTTAAATCCAGGTCTCCTGGGCCAGGTGTGACAGGAGTGAATGCTGTTGTCTGCAGGCAGAAAATGAAGGTAGGAGACCTGAGAAGACAAATAGCTCAGCTGCCACAAAGACACTGGCATCAGTGCAGTCTCTGCGCATCCTAGAAAGATGAACACGAGTAATTTTAAGCACTTAGGGACATCACAGTTGTCAGGTCACAACTTCAGATAAACTCATATTCTGCTAAATCTTTCCCAAGTTATCTCTGCTATCAGAAGATCTGCGATCACTTGGGTAATGTAACAATGGCTGAAACTTTACATGCAGTCAGATTGATAGGCCCCATTAAGATGCTCATCACAAGCTACTAAAAACCTACTGATTTATGGCTACCAGCAGGAAAGTTTCCTTACAGGCAGTGATATTTTTCTTCTTCAGCTTTCAGAGCTGCTTTTGTAGAGGTTTCACTGTTTAAGCACTTAGAGCTTAATGAATACTCAGACAATTGTCTGATGTTAAGCTCCCTGGATGCCAGCGATGACTGAGGTTGAAGATAACCTAGAAAAGAGCCCAATAGCAAACGGTGAGCACCAAGGCTCCTACTGATAAGCACAATTGCTTGGCGCCCTTCAGAGCTTAAATTTGTGACCAAGTTGCCACAAAATGAATGCAAATGCACTTCAGATGACCTCAGCAACTTGCTGTGTGTACAATCTTAACCCCTAGCAAAGGCAGAGGGATCCAAGTGACACAGACGTGCATGGACAGAGACAGCAGCAAACGTAGGGCAGAGCCAAGCTGAATACAGCCCCAAACACCCTTTAAAGTAAAAAATAAGGAAAAAATTGTTCATTTGCTTCTTCCACACTGACACAGACCTTTAACTGTGTGCAGGGCAGGGAGTGGGAGGGTAGTCCATGATGTTTCTGTCTGACATAAATATAATACGTATTTAACATCTTGGAGGTATAAACCTGTGTTGGCTCTCCCAGAGTTTAACAACCAGGAGATTCTAAGCACAAGCAGACAGCAAAACGGAACTGTCGCAACACCTGAGAAATATTGGGACAGATACAGAGCTGTGTTTTATCAAGGAATGTGACATCCAACCTACTTTCTCATTATAAAAGCAGCGGGACTATGCTTTTAGGAAGATGACAGTTTCAACATTCTTGTACTTGAGGACTTTCCCAACTATCACACAGCCACAGAGTAAACAGATGTACCAGGGTGAATTCGGGTAAAGAGTGACTCAGGATTTCTGAGGCATCATCAAGTGCAAACAAGACCTTTGAGATCAATTACTGGCTGCTTAAAGTGAAGCAGAACTGACAGATGCACTCAGTGTCACAGGGCAGTCACCTTTTTCTCTTTAGAGGTGATTTTTCCTGGAGATCAGACCTATGGAAGCATCAACTTCATAGAAGTGATCTGCAGCCATTTTCTCACAATACATAAGGAAGACAGCTCCTCTCTATGAGCACTCTATGTGCCTCATTACCTCTGGGAATTGTCCTACTTCAACCAGGGGAGAAACCACCAGCATACTGAGTTCCTATGAATTTTGAGAAAACTGGGGGACAAATAGAGCGAGAAGTCTCTGCTGGTGCCTACTAAGGGAAGGATTGATAAACTGAGTTCTCCCTTGACCCCAAAGAACACCCAGAAGGATGTGTTAGAAAGCAGATCTAGCTCCTGACGCTGCTTATGACACTGCTGGCTTCTCCTTCCATTACTCTGTGATGCTCCCTGATGTTCTTCGAGGTGCTGAGATCCTGTCTTATAGGACACTTTCTGCTCCTGACCACTTGTGCCAGCCTTGTGGGACTTGGCCTTTAAAGATACTCTGCCTTTACCCAGAGCTTGGGGGCAGCTCTGGATTCATAGTTCAGAGTCTGTGGTTTTCCTCTCAGGAGGAGCAGTAGTTCTTGAAAACCTCTACTGGCTTTCAAAGGGGACTTTTCCTCCTCATTGCCTGCAGTGCCTGAAACCCTCTCAAGTCAATTTGTTCCTGTAAATGTTTAGGGACTCCTCCAGCTCCCTAGAGTGCTCTGAGCTCTCATCTGCAGGATCCCTTTGGACAGGTCTGGAGGATACCCAGCTAACCAGCCACTTCCCTGCCACACTGGGAGATTGGATTCAAAGCCTAACTGGGCAGGAAGCTGAGCCCTGATTTCAGCAGGCCTGCAGAACAACTCATCTCTGCACTCTGTGTGAGAGAAATTCTTAGACCTTTGCTCACAGTGAGTGGCAGCTGACACTCTTAATCATCACAGAGAAGAAAGGAGGGGGATGGAAAAATGTCTGCCTTCCAGCTCTTACTGAGGCTTTAGAATGAGAACTTTCCTTGGGGGGAGGTTCTTCTCCAACTTTCTACATTTTTCCTTTGAAGCACCCTGCCCTTCGATCCCTTTGAAAACAAGGTACAGGTAGTTTCAGTAGGTAAGTTACAGTCTTCCCCAGGCAACTAAAAAAACTGCAGACAATCCAAGTGAGAATCCTTCCCATATCTATTATGAAATGACCCTGAGAGACTGGAAACACTGAAGCAGCCTAACAGTAGGATAGTGTACCAGCACAATATCAAAGCCTCTAAAACAGAAGTTCCCCAGATTTTCCAGTACTCCCTTGTTGTTCAAAGACTCCTACTCCATCAAAGCTCAAACTGTTGCAGGACCAACAGATCACGTGAGAGGCATCAGAGGATTATTAATTTGAAAGAAATGGGTGGAAAGTGTGTCAAGCACGCCCAATCTTTGAACTGGGTACTTTAGAAGATTATTACAAAATAAAACACAACTGCACATTCATTTCTCTTTAGGAAGAACATATTGCACAAAGCCACAAAAGCTACATGACCTTCATGTGAAGGAGAACAGAAAGACCAATCTTCACTCATTGCAAATTGACTTGGAAAGGCAACAAAGCAATGCCAGTTTCCACCAGCTGACGATACGACCAAATGTCTGCAGTGCTCAGAAGATGAAACTGTAAGGCCTATTCATTGCAAACCCTTCTGGGCATATGTTAATCAGGGAGAAATTTCTTTCCAGAGATCATTATGGTGCAAATAGAAGTCCGTGATTTTGGCCTGTTATGATGATTGGGCCTTCCTCTGAAGCATGCAGTGGAGGGTGGCATCTATTAACTGCATCTGCTTGCAGAAAAGCCTCCACTTTGTGCTTCTGACTGGTAGCTTGCATTTGTCTGCAACGTCACCTTTACTGTGCTCTCTCCAAATCCCTGTCCAAAAGACAGGTCAAGAGCAAAACAAATGTTTTTCCCATTGGCACTATCTGGTCCAGCAGCATTGACAAAGCAAGAGGGATCTATGCCTTGTCCTATCCTGGCATCTCACGGGAGTGGTACAACTCAGTGTCTCTGGACTGAAGGTTGCTGTTAATGTCCCCTTAAAGGATAATGACACTGGCCATCTGCCTAGAGGCCACAGCACAGGCAGGGCTTTGTTTAGGATCGTTTCCTTCCAAAAGTGAAAGAGGATGCTCTGTATTTTCTACAGTGACATAGAAACCTGAAAAGGGAACTTTATCTTGGTAGAAAAGCCCCACTGCTCACGTTGGTAGCAGATGCCAAAGGAACAAAAGGTGACCATCCCTCCCATCCCAGGCTGTACCACTGACACCTCTAAAACACTCCAAAACTTGGTGGCATCACCAGTGATGTCATATCCAGCATTTTTCACTCTAAGATACTTACAGGATTTTATATTGGTGACACTAATGTTGGCCTAATATTCATGGAAAAGAAATGAAGATATCAAAGAAATAAATCTGTGACCAGTATTCAATAACCCAGCAGCCAACAAACACCAAAAACCAAACAAAAAACCCCAAACCACTCAACAAAAACCAACCAAACAAAAACCCCAAACAAACAACATAAAAAAAAAATCAAAAACCAAACAAAAAAAGAACCCACAAAAAATCCATCTACATGAATGCCTGCTAGATCTCTTACTTGGTTTGGAAAAATTCTTGGCAAGAAAACAGCGCTGGCCTGGTTCCATAAAACTGCACATGAGACAATTCTGATAGCCTCCAGTTTTGATAAGGAAATTGCAAGCAAGGAGATATTTTGTAACCAGAATTCCCCACACACAAACATTCAGCATGGGATAGTCATAACACCAATAGGAAACAGATTCGCAAAGCTTTCTTTTCTATTAATAAAAGTAGCCAGTACAGTTTCTCACACTTATAGCAGCACTGGGCCCAGTGGCACAGAGGCCCTCCTGTCCCCATTTTTAGGTGAGCTGAATGCTAAGGCAGGGTAGTCCAATATGGGACCGAAAAGTCAACTTCATTGCTTCTAGCTTTGAGTCTTCTCATGTCCATCAGCTCCACAAGAGTCATTCCCACTTTATTCCTTTTTCTTTAGTTTACAGGATAATTAGCAGCAGACTGAAAGAAGGAAAGGCCATTACTTATGGATACAGAGGTGCCAAACTTCTCAAACTCCAGCAGAGAGAGGGCAGCAAATTTGTAGTTAATCTCGACTCCAACACCTGCACAAAAGCACTGGGTGCGCTATACAAGGTTGGCACAACCTGTGCTGCCTAAAGGAGCCCAACAGCCATGTCCCAGTAGGTGTGCACACTCTTCAGGGGTCAGAGCACCCCACGGAAGCTCTTTTGGTATTTCCACAGCAGCGACAGCAAGGAAGCAGACATTAACCCCCTGCCACCAGCTCCACCTCCAGAGGTACTAGCCGTAGCACACAGTGCATCCATGATTTAGAAGGCTGTTATAAGGCAGAAACAATAAATCACAGCTGGCAGGGTGAAAAAGGTGTGAAGCTGCGAAGGCTCTGCAAAACACAATGGTGGAGGACAGACCTCTGAAGAGCAGTGAAGTGCAGATCTGGCTACAAGTAACACCAGCTAGCACATACCTAGATTATACATCAAAAGCCCTCATATGCTTAAGGAGGAATGCCAGCACCAGGCACAGAGTTCACAGCAGCTGAACCCTTCCACTTCTGAGTCCGTGGGCTCTGTCCCAGGGGACTGAACTCAGATACCTCTAAAGTGGAAGACAGAAGAAGGCTTGGCTGGGTGGATACCACATGGGCAGCCTAACCCCTAGGCAGGGGACAGCAAGAGCTGCAGCGAGCAGCACTCTACAAAGCAAGCCTTTTACAGCGATGTCCCAGCTTCCCCGGCCTTCAGCAAGGCTGTGAGCCCAGGAGCCACCAGCCAGAGTCATATTCACATCTGGCCTCTCTGCTCACCAGGACTGACCTTGGGTTTTAAGTCATCACACCTTGAAAGAAATCTCTACACCAAGGCAACCCATCTGACTTCCAAAAGATGACACAAAAAGAAAATGGATCAGAAAAAGGTGGCAGGCATGAAAGGAAGAGAAAAAAAGATGAACAAAGAGAAGAAAGGAAAATATGGAACAGAGCAATCTCCTACTCTTCATTCATGTCATGTTCTGGCACACTTCATAGCTTCCCTCTCTGCAGCCCCCACATCGATGCAGACAGCACAGAAATCAGGTGCCTGGGCACACACACTGGGATGAAGTCTGACACTGAATGCCCTGAAGCCATCCCCATCCTGCCTGCCCTCCTCTTCCACACAACCTGATCAGGGGGTAGGGGCTCTGATGTCCACTGTAATTAAGCCCTGTTCTTATTTGCTCCCTAGGAACTGTCATAATTAACTCAATGAATTATGGATGTGTTACTTAACTGAGACTATGAACCAGCTTGTAAAGAATTCACTGAAAGTCTCAGTCTTGCATTACAAAAAGGAATGTGACATCCAAGAGCAGTATCATTAGCAGCATGGCAGGGTCATGCCTGCACTCCTGGGTTCTCCAAGCCAACAGATTTCTTCGAGCATTAGCAGAAATGACAGGATCAGACCTAGGGTGTTAGTGTCTGCCTTCCTCATTAGGTCATTGAAAACTCTCTGTGTTCCCAGAAGTCTCACTATTTAAACATTGCTCCAAGCAAATGCTTTGGATGGGTGGGAGCACAATGCGCATGTTAAAAAAACAAGGACCTTCACCTTCGTGGCTATGGAGAAGTTCCTCTGAAGACCATGCCCAGTGCGAGGACAGAAACGACTGGCACAGAGACTGGCTGTGTCCCAGCTGCATTTTCTCAGAGCATCTGCGCAGAAGGATGACATGGAGACATAACAAATCACATCTGCCAGGTAATACTTTAAAATGCTATTTCCCATACAGTCATCACTGTAAAGTGCCAGGGAAATGGGGTCTTCAAATGAAACAGCTCCCAGACAGAATCTGTCCAAAGCAGTGCAACACATCTACTTCTAGACATTTTTTTTAAATTAATAACATTCAGTAACCAAATCGAGTCAGAGATTAATCATCACACAGATCCCTTTAAGATAAGATGATTATTAAAGGATAAACCACCAAGCTACCTTCATTTGGACAAGGTTCTTCCCATCTACTTTCAGGTTAATATTGAGCTACAACTTTTTTTCGTATCAGAGAACACCATGTCCTTCTCTCTCTCTCTCTCTCTCTCTCTCTAAATATCACTGATCTATCTAGAATAGCAGATGAAGCATAACTTATTTTCATGTTTCAAGTCCCAGGTTACATACTCAGTTCCTTCCCTGTTTCTGAAGTCAACCCTGCCAGTAAAACTTTTGCTGGGCTACATGTCCTCTGGAGTCCCACAGCAGGTCAACACTCTATCCAAAGTGAGCAAAGGTGGTGTGTGGTGTATCCCATACTCTTCCTCCCATTTTCTCCAGACAATCTCTTGAAGGCATTCTGTTGCTAACAAACAGATTGTGACTCACTGAGACATTCAAAATTATGTTCCTGTAACTTCCATTTTAATTTCACTCATTCAAATCCAGCCTGTTGTGGCTTGCCCAGCTTCTGCTTGGCAAATCCTCACTGGCTGTCCTCATACGGCAGTAGAGTATGTTCGAACATCAGCTCAAAATGAGATCTAGCCAGGACAGTGTTAGAACAGACTGGTTTCTTGAGGTGGTGAAAGGCAAAACAAAGCAAGAACCCGAAATATCAGTGTCTCCACAATATCTATAACACAGTCTCAAAGAAATGAAAAGCAAGAGCTCCAGTCCAGGAAAGCAAGGATGAAGAACAGCCCAGGTCACCAAAGCATCAGTGCATTATCAAAAGCACCCTATCTAGATACTTGCTGTAAAGTCCCCAAAGTGCGGGGTGTAGTCCCTGCTCTGCACATTTGGGAATGGGAAGGTCTCACCCAACAGGCTGCCTGAGCTGGGCAGTGACTCTGGGGCCAAATGTGCAAAAAGTGAAACTTAACATCCCAGTTTTTATTCTGCATATTTGGACTCCAAGAACATCAGCCAGTCACTCAGGAGGGTGCCACAGGGCCTGGATTGTTTTTCCTAACATGCAAACTGCTTCCAGCCAACAGAAGGGGAGGGCAGGCATTACCAGGGCCGGTCGGGAGCTGAGACACTGCTAAGATATGGTAATACTTCAGTGTCTACTCTGCTGCTCACACAGTTATTGATCACAGTATTTGAATATGGGGCTTTTTAAGAAGAGATCTCTTTGGTTCTAAGGACTACAGTATTCATAGAACATAGTTAAGATGTTTTATTCATTCTTTGCTCCCAGCTGATTACAAGGCTCTGCCCAAAGTTTTATTGATGTTTATTACCACACCTGACATGGAAGATTTCCCAGTTTCACGCAGTAGCTTTCACTGGACAGTGCAGTCAGAGAAAAATAATGTATTTCACTTTCCTGGTAGTAACACCAATCCTAATTACCATTTTAGGGTTGATGGGATTGACTTGAGCCAGGGAGCCATTGCTGATTCCTGGCCCTGGCTCCAAGCAGTCCTGCAGAAACTTCATTACCTCACTACCCAGCTTTCCTTCCCCACTCCCAGCTTTCCCATCCATGTGGATGCCCCAGGGAGAGCCTTGCTTAGAGGATCATAGTCCTGAAACTCCTTGCAGATGCTCCTCTCAGTTAACATGCTCTGGAGGATTACTGAGTCTACAGGCAGAAGAGGCAGAGAAAGAAGCAAAATGGTGCTAAAATACCTGTTTCTCAAAGAAATAAGTACCCCAGAAGTTATTCAGGGAACAAAAAAGATTTCTGTTCATGCTGAAAAAGCTAAAGAAATTATTTTAACGAAATAACTGCATTTTAAAGGAATCTTTGTGGAGCTGAAACAGCCCAGATAACAACATGCTCAGCTTGATTTGATTTTCCTAAGACTCTGATGAGTTATATTCTTAGGGAAAGGCAGTCTGTGGATCTGCTTGGGTTTTTTTGTCCTGTAGGTTCCCAGAAGAACATTGCCTTAATGTCTGAGGGTCTTGGCATTTAGAATGTAGAATCATAGAATATTTTAAATTGTAAGGGACCCACAAGGATCATCAGAGTCCAACTCCTAGCTCTGCACAGGACACTCCAACAATCCCACCCTGTGCCTGAGAGCATCGTCCAAATGCTCCTTGAACTCTGGCAGCTTTGGGACTGACCACTGCCCTGGAGAGCCTGTTCAGTGCCCAGCCACCCTCTGAGCCTTTTTCCTAATATCCAATTTAAACCTCCCCTGACACAGCTTCGTACCATTCCCTTGGGTAATTTCCGCATTTTCAACAGCAATGCTTATCTGCCTGTTTTCCTAATCTAAATGGCATTCATGAAGCAGGTTCTCTAACATCCGTTTGCAATTTCTCAAAAGTAAACACACCAAAAGCTGCTAAATGTTCCCACTCTCCCTATCACACACTCTCAGCTATACTTCACATTACAGAAAATGCTATGTTTACATAACATATACTTTAGGTTACAGATTGCATTACCATGCTCCTGGTACAGCCTGCCCAGGACCTTTCAGCATCCAGCTCTGTTCCCTTTTGCACATAACTTGGCTAAGTTTTAGCTCCTTGTGTTACAATTTTCCATAACAAGCAACTACCTCAAGCCGGATTTTTAAGCTATTTCTAAACTTAAATCCAAGAAAATAGATATTTTTTACAGTCTAAATCCCTCTCCCATGCCACCTAAACCAGACAACCATTTCAGTGAGAAACTCCCATCTGTATGTTTGGGAACAAGATTTGTGATTTGGGAGCACTTTGAGGTTTGTCCAAGGCACACATCTGTAACAGGTTGCCATTTTCATTGCATTTCTTCTTCCTCTTGTTACATATTTTAAGTGCTTGCTTCTCTACATGAGACAAAAGAGAGGAAATATAAACCATTCCAATGATCACCAGGCAAAGTTTGGGATTTTTAGAGAGGACTGAATCAGTTCTGAAGACCCTTAAAGTGCTCCATACATTGGCCTCCTTATGTAGCTGTACCTGTAATGTAGAGGAATCATAGAATGACTTGGGCTGGAAGAGGCCTTTAAAAATCATCCTCTCCAACCCTCCTGCTACAGGCAAGGATATCTTTCACTAGATCAGGTTACTCAAAGCCCCAGACGAACAAATAAATCTAATAAATCAGTTGATAAACTGGACTTCTTATATATGGTTATACACTGTTTTGCAGGTGCACCTCAAGTCTGGCCTGACTTATCAGCCAGTCTCCATCCTGTTCTTAACAGTGCCAACTCTGCATTGCCTTACTCAACTGAAATTTTAAATTTTTTTTTAAAGGAGACATGAAAGACACCTCCCTGAACACTCTAGGGGTTGTTAATACTCATTTTAAGATGTGACCTAAGATCTGAACTTAGGTATCCAGAGGATACTCACCTTTTAAGCTACAGTTTCCAGTTCCCTGCTTACAACTCATTCTTTAATGAAAATATAATTTGACGGTATCTGGTGCATAAATCAATGATGTGGCTAAAGTCTCAGTTAACTCTTCTCAGAATAAATGTTGCCATTTAAAATGTGGCAATCAAGCTTGTAAAGGGAAGGAAAGAAATGTCACTTGCAACCCAAGCGATTCTGTTAACAAGCTGGGTTCCCGCTTCAGGTTTTTGTCTGATAAAGCCACTTATCTGATGGTATGAAAGGTCATAAGTAGTTGTTAGAACAGTGGAAAGTCCACAGAAGGCTTTTTCGCCATCCTGCAACTTTTGTTTAAACTTTTAGTTGAATCATTATTTCAGCTCCTGCAGCTGAGTCATTTCATCTGCCTGGCACAGGAACACGCACAGAGCAGCTCTGCACTGCGGAGCAGGCACAGGACGAGCGAACAACCTTGATCTTACAGGAGTATCTCCCTGCGTGTGGAAACACAATGAGCTGCTTCACTCATCTCAAGATGTTTTTGTGAGGATGCTGAACTCTCTGGGTGAGAGAATTATATTCCTCACCAAAGCTCACCCAGCAGATCCCAGGGCAAAACCTCAAGCCCTCTCCTCGGTCCCGCTGTACAGATGGAGCCTCAGAGAGCAATCTTGCATAAGAAGTGTTGCTACAAGGAGAAGGGTTTAGATATGACCAACAACTGTCAAAGGTATGGAGACTCAGTACCAGCCTTCTGTACTAAAATTTTTTCCCTCTGGCACATCTGTGAATATCCTTTTATAGAGGCCAAGTGATTAATTCATTAAAAGAGGTATCGACTCTCTGAATTTGCTTCTACAACTGCCTCAGTACGGTATGCACATGCCATTTGTTGAAATATCATAAGACCTTGTAAACCACAAGCATTACTAAAATATTTTTCTCCCACTCTCACTCCCTCCCCCTTCTTTATATGAAGTCTATGTAAAATCTTTTACTAGAGATTCAGATTCTCCTACTGAAACCAAGTGCTACTTGTCTGGAAATAGACCTTCTCCGTGCCTCAAAAAGCACCCGGAGCAGATGGCCAGAGACAAGACACTCTGGTATCACAATCTCACACTGTCTCTCCCATTACACATCAGAGGAATGGTCAGGCAGAAACATTAACTATTACAGACTTCCTTACAGAAGAGAGCAACATCTGGCTGAAGTGGAGAACAGAACAACTCATGTCAGTATTGAGGATGTCAAATGAGATCTGAATTCAAATCCCCTAAATGCTCAGCTTCAGTGCCAGGCCAGGGCAAAACAGAGTGATCACAGAAAACACTGTTCAGGCGAGCTGCCCAGAGACAGGGATCCACACTAACAGGAAAACATGTATGTCTTCTCTAAAGAACTGGGGGGGGGGGGGGGGGGGATGGCCTTTCAAAAGTCTGGGGGCTGCAGCCCTCATTTCAGTGGATACAGGACTGCTTGCATCAAGCTTTATTTTTACAGAGCATGATTCATTTCTCACTCAGTGAGAATCACTGGGATCACTCTGCTGTCAGTATCTCTGACACCAGCAATGCTAAAAATACAAAAAGCTCCAAAGTCAACCATGTGCTGTCAGTTCTAAACCTGATTGCTGCATTGCTTGCATCTGCTGACAAAGAGCAGGAGCAGGTGCTGACACCTTTCAGATCGGTCTGTTTAAGAGTGCAGGACTGGGCCCACTCTCAGAAAACCCGCCTCCATTTATCCTCAACAGTAAATATTTGACTTCTCCTCCTGGTCTGACAAACGATGGCAGCCTGTAATTATAGCTAATACCATACGGACTGCCGTGCTATCACTCACTTTTGCTCTCAGCCATGCTTGAGAACTGAAGGACCATACAGTTCCCTTCATGGCATTAAACTACCTGCACAGCTCACACCCAGCTCAAAAAATCACTGTCATGACTCTTTTCCCCCTGAAAAGGATGACATGAACCAGAAAGCAGCAGCAGAACCTTTTCTAAAACCCCAATGCTATTTTATATTTTAATTTACAATGATGGCTCAGGAATGTATGTTATCCAATTTTGTCTACCAAATTACAGCTAGAGAGCAAACCAGCAGTGAGTCCTTCATTTTAATTGATTATTTACATAATCTTTAACATCCACCCCCTCCGGAAGAGAAATTATCTTGCAACATATGAAGATAGCTGTGCTAATTATGATTTCAGTTGCCATGAAACAGTCTGCAAATGTGGTCCCTCCCATCGTGTTATAAACAAGGTCTTGGGATGTGGTTTGCTTAACAAGGAGCAATATCTGCAGCTTAACTAACTGTGTATTTTCATGTATGGTGGGATTGGGCAACCACATGCCAAGAGCTGTAACAGAGGCCAGAACTGGATTTTGTACCAGCTTAGACAAATTCACAAAGAAAAAGTCCACTGGACGTAGCCTCTGGTTCTTAAAACCATTAAATGCCTGTCTGATGGATAAAGAAAAGTGTGTTCAGAGTGGAATTGCTCTGAACCAGCCTCTTCCTGGATTTGATTGCACAGCTGGAATTTGGGAGATAGGTTTTGGTCTCAACTCCTTTGGCCAATGTAACATGCCAGCTGGAAGTTGGGTTTCCTACCAGGTTTGATCTGGCAACAGACTGATGGGATGGCCTGTTCTTTCTCATCCTCACTTCCATGATAAGTGCTTTGTTTAGGGGAAACGGAAAAAAAAGGAAGAGCTCTTAGTAGAGCTGTTGGATCTGCTTTGAAACAGCTGTAATTGGGTTGGACATCGAGGTTCTGAGCCCACATTTTGTCTAGTTCACACAAGATAATATTTCATTCAGTGGCACAGGAATCTCATTTCCCTTGGCAGAGTTGCTCTTTTCTGTCTTATCTCTAACTAGGTGATAAGTTGACATCATAGAATCATAAAATAGCTTGAGTTGGAAACAACTTTTTACAGGTCATCTAGTCCAACTCTTCTGCCATGGGCAGGGACACCTTCCAGCAGACCACGTTGATCTAATACCCATCCAACCTCGCCTTGGACACTCCCACGGATGGGGCAGCCACAGCTTCTCTGGGCAACCTGTACCAGGGCCTCATCACCTTCATTATAAAAACCTTCTTGAAATACATTCTTCAAATATTTGAACATACAGAGCACTCTCTGCATATTAACATGAGTTTTGATACCCAGAGAATTTCAGCTTGGTGTCATCTATAAGAAGAATTTTTCTGGCATCAAGGAATGAAGGCAGGGCAGAACACATGTCCCCAGAAAGCAAGGTACATCACCCTGCCAATATTTTCACTTGCCCAACAAAGCAATGGAAAGAAAGAAACGGCCTCAAATCCCTTACTGCTATACCACACTTCTTCCAAATAGAAAAGGGGGCTTCTCTTCACCATGCATCAAGCCTGGCTTCCAGAAGAGAATGGACCATGAGAGCTGCTAGCCCAGTAATGGCTGTTTAATAATGCAAAACTATTTTGTTCAATCTAAACATTTTTTTTTGTTCTTTTCACAGAACAGATTTGGAGAGTTAACACTCAAGCTGACCCAAAACAGTGCCATGGTTCATTAGCAAGTTACAGTTTGAAACCCAACTATTCCTACAGCAGTAACAGCAGAGCAGGATATGTTCTTACAAGAAGGTTAAAAGAAAATGCTGCCTGGACTACTGAGATTTCTAGCCAGACCTACAGGGCTCTTGTACCCCCTGTTGTCATTTGTGCTGATGCACACAGGTTTTGTGGCAGAACTTTGTTCAGTGGAGATAAACCAGGTGCCCTCTATGCCCAGCATTCAGCCTCCTGAGTGCATTGCCCTTCTTTCTGTCCCTTGTCTTTGTAAAGATTTATAGAATAGATTTTGTTGGATCACTTCCACACTGCAATAATTGTGAAATCCCTGTGTGGTTGGCAAGACACAAAAGAGAGACCACTGCAAAGGGCCTGCCATATATTTTGCCCAATGGCCCATATATCACAAGCAGAGTTTATTCCAGAGTAACTCTACCAAGCCCAAGGAGTTTCATTTTGGAGGAACTTTTCCAACAAGTCTCAGCTCAGTAAGGAAAAGAAAAAAAAATAAAGAAAATTATTCTTCCTGACACCTAGAGAAAAAACAAACCAAAACATGTGGCTTAGGTCCAATACAGGGCTCTCCCAGCCTTTGAGCTAAAAACTAAAATACTTTGAAAACAAACAACCATTTTGTTTCTGTATTTCTCCATCTACCAGACATAATAAAGCAATAAGAGGGAAGGACTGCAGATAAAAATGCTACAGGCTTCTCCTTACATCCATCCTTCATAGCCATTTGCTTCCTCCTCCCCACACACCATTTCAAAGATAAAAGCCTACCTTCAAAGCTACCTCTTTAAATGATCACTAAAGGCATTATTGATTTTGTTTTTTTTCTAGACAAATTCTCAGGTTTTCATCCACTGAAGTCTCTGATCCAAGGTGGGTTGGGTACACTGAAGGAAAGTTAAGACTTTCCCCTTGTCCTGAGACAGTGCATGAGCACAGGCTGTGAGGGTGGTGGGGTCAGTGATGCTGTCTTTACCTCAGAGCTTGATCCTAAGACACAGAAACTCACTCCACAAATACAGTCAAGACAATTATAGAACCATAGAATGCCTTGGGTTAAAAGGGACATTAAAGCTCATTTAGTTCCAGTCCCCCTGCCATGGGCAGGGATACCTTCCACTAGAGAAGGTTAATAACTGAACAGCCAGAACTGTGCCATGCACCTCTGGCAGATATTTCATGAGGTGAACTCACATATCAAACATCTGGCTGCCATCCATTTTGGTTGCAAGAAAAGAGTTCATATTTCCCAAACCCCACTTTCTTGCCAAGAGTGGGCTGTTTCTGCTCCAGGGGCAGCCATGAGCCCCCAGAGCCATCAGTGGTAAGGGACACAGGAACCACAGGGAACTAGGAATTGCAGGTTGCTGTTCCTATAGGATTAAGTAATTCGTGTACCTGTAGCAGACAGCTCTGAATTTATAGGCAAGATGAAAATACAGTCCCACATAAGCAGCAGCATCTCCTAGAATAGGTTTTTAAGAAAAACTTTACTACTAGATCCTGAATTCATTCAGGACACATTCAGCACACATTCAGCACAACCCATTGACACCAGCAGAGGTTCAGTTCACACCAGCTGGGGATGGACCAATTTCCATTAAACTCGCAGCACTCTGGACGGCATTTGAACGGGGTTGATTGTGCCCAAACTACTAAGTGCTTTTAGAAGGCTGATTGACTGATAGTATTGATTGGGATGATGTGGTTGCCAACAGAGAGGCTGCACAGAGCATTACAAAGCTCAGTTTTGTTGCAACAATAAGCTGCGTTGCCCTGTAAAAGCCTCTGCAAAATGTTGTGATCAGAGCTTTGTTAAAGTTGGAATCAGTCTCCTCCTAGAAACAGTGCCACAAATGACTCCTTGAGGCTTCTCAGGTAGGTCTTGCTGCTTTTGTCTTCACTTCCTATTTCTTGAGACTAGGGTTTTTTTAGCTAAATTTTATCAGCTTGTTTGTAAACCTCGAATCCCTCTTGCAGTCTGCTTAATCCCCTCCACCACCTCCTCATGGAAAGGACAGACCTCTGGCATAGACCACAAACACCCAAGCCCAGCTTGGCTCCCTCAGCACCACTGGTATCTGGGGATTGCTGACACAGGCTATAGGCCATGTCTGTCACACTTATGAATTACCTTCTTGCAATTGCATTATTAAAAGTAGAAAAAGTTTATTTAATGCCTTCCTGAGTTTTTCTAAGGGGCTGATTCTTTGCCCTTGTCCTTAAAGAACAGAAGTGCAGTTGGGATTTCCTTGAGGCTGACACTAGAATGTATGGAACAATACAGACCTACATTATGTTCCTTCTTATGGAAACCCTCCAGCCCTTTACAAACTGCACAAGTCCAACAAAACAAGACAATAAAACATGAAAACATGCTAATTGAAATATTTACCATTAACATTTCAGTGCCTAAGTACTTCCTACTAACAGTCTGCAGTATAAACCAGTGAAATCAGGCCAGTGCCACAAAAGCAAACACTACATTTAACATTGCAGTCAAATGAGGAGGAAATGGGAGGAGAGTGAGCCAAGCCTCCCCTGGTGTAATCAGGCGCAAAGCCATTCAGGCAGTGGCTTCACACCTGTTCACAAAGTCCAGCTCTGACCCAGCTCCTCAGCATGCATCAAACCAACCTCAGTTTGTGAAAAAGTGGAGCAACGATCCAGTCCCTGAGGCTCAGCAAATTTTTACCCTCCCTAATTCTGTGGGAAACAACCTCCCAGCTGGGACCACCGCCTGCCAGCTTTCTATACAGTCTTGGGCACTGTCAGCTGGTACAGTGCCTTAACTAAGCTGGATGGAGAGGTCTGAAAGATATTGCATATTACGTGAATAAACCAAATCTAGTCCTCTCTTAAGGAAACATTTGCTATAATGCAAATAGGTCCTTGCTCCCAACAGGGAGCAGTTACAGTGCCATCCTTCACCCAAGCAGGAACAACAAAAGAAGGGACATAGATAATCATTGTGAAAAACATAATTCAAAAAGTACTGACTGCCAGAGCATGAGGCCACTGCTCCCATTGGCATTCCCCTGTGCACCTTGATGAATCCTCTGTTTTGTTCAGGCATTGAAAAAACTGCTGTGAAAGTAACATTCTAGAACACAGTAGATCAGTTGGCACTGAAAAATGTTTGTATTCAATTGTTCTTCAGTTCTGTTAGCCTTTTGGCCATCTTCCTAAATTTGACAGCAACGTCTGTCATGTGAAATCAATTCTGGATTTTGTTTTCTTAGTGTCTTTATATGAACATTCTGCATTTTAAAAGGTAGAAGGCTGATGAGGGCAAGGAAACAAGGGATTTAATGGATCCCAGTGGAGTTACAGAGAAAGATGTTACCAAATGCCTCTGCTGCTGTTGTTACAGCAGTGTTGTTGTAGCCACAGTGCCCAAGGATGGTTAACCAGCTAACACCTCCCTAAACTTTATCAGCTTCTATTTCAGACCTGAAAAAGGTCTCCAGGGCCACTTCTTGTCAGCTTTATCCCCAGATGGAGCAGCTGATTTATTCTCAAATATTCTTCCCAGAAACCTTGTCTTGTTGGCACTATCAGAGACAACTGTTTCCCTGTTTTCAACATCTTGCATTTTATGTACAAGTTTTACCAGACATAAACCCCAGTTTATCATCTGGGACAACTCCTCACAAACAGTTACACAATTGGAACAGCAGACAACAAGGGCAAGGAACTTCCTACTGGAGTGTAACCACACAGGTCCCACACTTCAGCCTGGCTCCACCAGGGCAAGGACATCACCTCCAACAAGAACAAGGGGTTTGCCAGTGCTGTCTCCTTTGGTCCTGCATCCAAACATCCAAGATTTCATTCTAAGACCTGTGAATGGGGATCACATCACTAAGTGAGAATCCCAGTTTCCACTCATGTGGTTAGAAAGAAAAAAGGGAAAAAACCCCTATAACCAGATTTTTGACCACCAGAGGCTTTTAGTTCTGCAGGTCTCAATTAACAGCTGTCCAGCAGAGACACCAGTTCGCTCTGGTCTCTGACTGAGCTGTGCATACAGAACTGTCAAAGCTCTGCCTCAAAGCTGCTTGTGGGGAAGGGGAGGGCAGACACAGCCAGTGGGACAACTGTAAATGCCTTCCCTGCTCCAGCCCAGCTCAGAAGCCATTCAGAAGGACTTTAGATCAGTCCTTTAGGCAGGGGTGAATTTTAGATATCATTCTTTGATACCACAGAGACTTACACCACCAGTTTCTATCACTGTCAGTAGAAAGTAATGTCAGGCCTCTGCAGCCAGCCCTGTGACCTTCTCTTTAAAGACTTGTCAGCTTTACACCGTAACACTGATATCAGCCAGCTTTTAAGAACAGCCTCCAAGCGCACAGGCGTGAGCCTGCTCACAGCTCCCCTGATTAAGCCAAGAACAGAATTCATTCCTTATTACTAATAGGGGGAACAGAACAAAAATGGAGCTGCCACAAATAAACCAAAGTAAAGGCCAGCTTCTGCCCTCAGCTGTAGGTGAGCTGGAAGGGGTCATTCAGGGAAGACAAGATAATTGAGTCTGGGGAACAATGCCAGGACAGGGATGCATACCTTCCTCTGCCTCCCCCAGAACTACCAGCAAGGCAAATTCTGGTTGTTTCTTATGCAAGCAGACGGACTCTGGACTAGACTGCAGTCAAACAGGGACCGCCTCAGCCAGTCTAGACACATCTGTGCCAGTGGCACAGGAGCTTGGCTGGATACCCATAAGCGCAGTGGCTGCAGTGGCTCAGGATAGTTTAGAAAAAGTAATTTTGGATGAATTTTTCAATAAGGGAGTATACTCTGTGCCAGATGCTCTGCTGACATAAAGAGGCAGAGCTCCCCAGATGTCAGTGTCTGTGATAACCAGTGGCTGGCAGATAATGGTTTGGGTCTGGATGGCTTTAAATGTGCTGCATTTCAGGTTGGGGCAAGATGGCTTGAGGTTCCCCAGTGCACTTCTCAGACACAGTGAAGGGAAGCCTGATGCAGTATGCACATGAAGCAATTAATGAATTTACTTTAAAAGCCCCTCTTGTGACATTGTCTTTCTCTCCATAAGGTTTCATCGCATAGCTGTGCACCTTTTTGATTTGTCAGCCTTCTTTCCCCCCATTTATTAATATTGAAATGTTCAAGTCCTGCAGTTGATTCAGATGAGAGGACTATAAACATTGGATACATGCTCTGCAACAAAACACAGCACAGCCTTGCAACATTACCTTTCAGGAAAACAACATCGCCAAAACACAGCAGTAGAAGGATCAATTTAGGCCATGTTGGGATAACACATTCTTCATTTTACTCCTCCAGGCACAGGTGTACTTCTGTGCCCTTCCCTCCTTGACGATTTACATCTCACACAAACCTGACCTGGCACCGAGGTACTCCAAAACCTGAGCCAGCACAGGAGTGGGGTTGGCTTTAATCCACCTTTGTGCCTTCACTAGTCCAGGACTAGGAGAGGCTATACCTATCTCAGCACAGCTTAGACTGTGCTGTTTCTCACAACCCAGGCAACAGAAAACAAAGTGAATTACACCAGCAGCAGCAAGGGACTAGGAGCAGGAACAAAATCTGGGCTTCCAGGGAAAGCTCCTGGGAGTTTGTTCTGAGGGGACTCTGTCCTCTCTCTTACCATCTGTTTACTCAGCCCGGATTTATTCAGCCATATTGTAAGGAAGAGTTGCCCCTTACATCTCACTCATTTTCATATGAGTTCAAGTTCGCTACAGCTGAAGGGAGTTGTGCAAAAGGATCCTGTTAAACTGTAACCAGTCATCGGATGTGCCAGTTAATCATCTACTTTGAAGCTTGTCCCTTTTGATAATAATTTTCCATGGTTGCAGAATTAAAGCTTAACTGGTCATTGGCTTCAAAAATGACCTTGTCTGACAGGGAATGTGGAAGAGGAAACAACAGTAACATGACCTTCTTGTGTAAATTCTAGATGTGGACAGAGGGGAGAAAAATACTGCTGGCAGTTTCCAATTGACTCAGTGATTTACCTCAACCAGTCTGTAACCTCCCCCCAGTCATCTCCAGGCATGAAAGAAACACCAGCTTCTGCCTCCAGGAGCTGCAGGGCAGTGTCAAAGTGAGCCCTAACAACCAGGCTCATTAGACAGGAAAGATGCACTTGGAAAGTACAGGAACATTGCAAACTATGGACCTGACTGGTGACTTGAGTGCTTCCTTCCTGCACTACTGACCTGTCCTGAGGAAACTGGATGAAAACAATTAAAAATCCAGACTATAGGCAGGAGAGTTTCTGAACAGGTACCAAGTGTAGCAATGATCCATGTAGCAAACATCCATGATTAGTAGACACAAGGTGTTAAAACCAGTCCAGTTCCACTGGACTCAGAACTTACAACAGTAAAACTATGTTACACTCCAGTATCATGTCTAGAAATATTTTAGCCCTTTAAGTCCATGATAAGATGGAAATGAATCCTAAATTTTCCTAGGCAGACAACCAACACTAAAAAGCAAAGGGCAAGGACAAGACAAACATCACCAGATGTGATGATATCCTACAAAACCCACGCCAGATTTTTTCCAGCAGCCAGCACTCACTCAGTCAAGATACTGGGGAGTCAGGGCTGGTCACACATGTGATTACTACAATAATTTTTGGAATGGAACAAGAGGGAATATAATTCATTACCAAAAACTTAGTCACACAGTAAGGAGGGTAAGTTACCAGACAGATTGTCAAAGTAGAAAAGCTCTTAGCATGAGTCCTCCCTTTTCAAAAGCACCTTGCTTAAGATTACAAACCCATGTTGCAGAATCGGAGTGAAATAAAAGCTTAAAATCCTTGAAAACATTACTCAGTCCAATGAGATGATAAATCAATGAGGTAAAGAAACATCCATTCATTTATGTAATTATTTATTTACCCAAGATAAAGTGGAATTTATGCTGCTCTAAAGCATTGGGAGAAATAAATGTCTACGGGAATACTACAGTAATAATAATTTGTTTTTAAAAGGTTTTGGATCAAATAACACTGGAATAAGAAATTTCCAGAATTCCTCAAAAATAAAGACCTCCCCAGTCAAAAGGCCCTTTTCCCCTGCTTGTGCCCACTGGTGGTCTTTGTTTCACTGGACAGTTGCAACGTGCAGGCTCAGAAGAAACTCCCCGGCAGAGCTGCTGAGGTGAAGTCTCCAAGCTTCCTTGGTGCTCTGCTTCAGGCCAGCTTCCCTGGCTAAATTGCTCAAGAGCTGGAAACCTGGTCTCTGCAGCTCCACTCAGCTATTTTGCCCAGAAAAATAGGATCTCAGGTCACCCACTCAGTAAGATCTTGCTGTTTTGGAGATTACCTGTGAGGAAACTTGAAGCTGCGCTTTGGATATGGCAAAAGTTCAGAGCCTGAAACACCCTTCTCTCAGCAACCCTAGTTCGATGAGAAATACACCACCCAACTCCAATGACTTGCAGGTACAGCTTGAGATCACACAAGGAGAAAATACCCAGTAAAAAGGAAGATGAGACTCTTCTAAGAGTCCTGTAGCTGTGGGGCATCGAGTGCTTATTGTTGTATTATGGGAAAATTCTGCAGTGCCACAAAGAGCACAAAGATGCTGTTTATATCCACTGCCTGGTTTCGGTGAGCTATTTTGTACTAAATTTCCCTGCTGATCCAGCTGCATGGTGATAGCAGGTGTCTGCTAACATCTATCACATGTTATTGCATTTTTCCCTTCCACCTTCAGGTGTAAAGGACGCAATGCATCACTGCACAATAGGAGAGGAAGAAGATGCTGCCTAATTTCCCATAGGATGCAATATTTATCCTGTAAGTGCGGATTAGCTGAATAACTTGCTAGATTTGTGTCAAGGCTTGTAAGGAGTGGTGACTAATCCTAGCTAGTGGGGATTAACAATGTTTGCTGTGGGAAGTGTGGCAGACTTTTCAATTATATCATGTCTTACAAACAGACTGCAATGGTTCTACATGAATACAACTGTGTTCTTGCCACAGCACAGTGATAACAGGAGACATCCTTTCTAGTTTTTTAATGCCACAGACTACAGCAAGCCTCAGCAAGAGCATCACCTGGATGGACAGCAGTGCAAGAGCTTGCTCTTCCCTTAAACTAGGGCAAAAGGAGGAGGAGGATAGGGTGTGCAGTCAGAAAGCCCTGAAGTTACACCTTAAGAAGCTATGGTTGAGTGTGCACCACCTATGTTACCCTCACCGGTCAACACACTCATATTCACACACTTCCCAGAAGGAGGGAGCCCTGGAAGGCCACGGATGGCAGCCTGGAGAAGTGGTGTTGAAGACTCAGACTCCAAGCAGCACCCAAGGCCACTCTCACAGTAGTGAAAAATCATATGACTACAGCTCTCATCATCAGCAAGGGAAAAAGCAGGAAGAAAACCAAGAGCTCCAGCTGGCAACACAAGCATCCCACTGTGTTCTTACCCAGGAACACCTTCCCACGTAACTGTGTTGTGAAAGGTGCAGCTCACTCAGCTTTTCCTTTCACTGCCTCAGCACAGTGGGGAGACATGAGGCTCCTCACAGTCCAGAAAAAAGGTGTGAGGTGTGGCACTCAGAGCAGGTTGAAGTAATACAGCCCATCCTGACCACTCCAGATCATTTCCACATAAACATAGCCAGACCAAGGGCTTGACTCAACACCAGTTTGGATCTTCCATTTGGCTTGAAAAATTTCTGGATATCACTGAATCAATCAGGTTGGAAAAGATCTCTGAGATAATTGAATCCAATCTATGACCAAACTCCCCGATGCCAACCAGACCATGGCACTGAGTGCCACAGCCAGACTTTCCTTAAACACCTCCCAGGACAGTGACTCCACATCTCCCTGGGCAGCCCATTCCAACGCCTAATCAGCCCTTCTGTGAAGAAATTCTTCCTGACGTCCAACATGAACCTCCCAGGGTGCAGTTTAAGACTACATCCTCTCATCCTGTCATTAGTTATCTGGGAGAAGAGGCCAATTCCCACCTGGCTACAACTGCCAGGGAGCTGTGCAGAGTGGCAAGGTCACCCTGAGCCTCCTTTTCTCCAGGCTAAACATCCCCAGCTGCTCCTCACAGGACTTGCGCTCCAGACCCTTCATCAGCTTCGTTGCCCTTCTCTAGACCCACTCCAGGCCCTCATTGTCCTTCCTGAACTGAGGAGCCCAGAACTGGACACACGACTTGAGGTAGGGCCTCACCAGTTCCAAGTACAGAGGAAGAATACTTCCCTAGTCCTGCTGGCCACACACCTTCTGATACAGACATCAGGAAAACCAAAATAAACACAAAAATAAAACAAACTATAGAGGCTCAACTTGTCAGTATTGCTCTACCATTCTCTGACCTGACAGAATTCAATTCCCAGGAATAAACTGGTTGTCTCCTGAGTATAACTCCTGCCAGTGAGCCTTCATTCAGACTCAGCCATGGGAGCTTTATGCTTTGTACAAGACAAAATCCTCCTTTTGCGCTCCTCCTGGAGCTCTCCTAAGGAGCTACATATTAACATTGATTTCTCCCACAAGTATCAGTAGTTATTACTACTTAATAGTGTTCCAGCGTGCTTGGGAGTAACAAGAGCACCAAGGTAATTAGAGGAAAAGGAACATATTCTTATGAGTAAGGCAGGCACAGCTGAACGGAGTGTTTTGCAATGGTGTGACTGTCCAGTGACAGCTGTTCCAGCACACCTAAGATGGCCTAGTCATCTTTCAGATTGGTCACAGATTGTCCCCAGTGACTGCACCCACCTCCAAAGGACTTGGCTCGAAAGGCAGAGAAACCCATCATGAAACAGCCCACAGTCACCTGGCAAGGCCCTTCTGTGTCATCAGAGACATTTAAATCCAGATTCTGAATCTAGACACAGAGAAGGGATTTGAAACTGGGTCTTGAGCCTCCCCCTAGCAATGCTTTCACTAGCTAACTACAGGGGAAACATTGGGCTTTGCTGCTTCAGATCCTTCAGTAAAACATGGAACAGGAAACCTACTGTCAACTTCAAACAAAGCTTTGGTGCTCTGCAGGCTGTTTCAAACATCTGCTCCCACACCGTTTGGATGTCCTGTCTCCACCTGCCCGCTCCTGCCTTCCCTGCACTGAGCATTATGTTAATGAATCATGCACCAACCTCCTTCCTTGATTTATTTGCCAAAAAAAATTTATGTGGGGTGGCAATTAAAGAAGTAGAATGTGATATTTATCAGCTTGTGTGCCTCTGAACCTGACCACATCCTGGAGCAGCAACTCCTCACAGGTGTTCAGATACTGTGGTGGTAATGGGTGTTTGGACAAAAAATACACCGTCAAAAAGAAGAGCTGGGAGAAAGAATATGAGACTCCTCAGAGAAAAGGAAAGAAAGTATATTGGTTAAGGAGTTCCATTTCCCACTGTTTTTTTATCAACTTTCAGAGATTTCAGTCAAATGCAAGACTATAATGAAAATGTTAGAGAGGATAATATTTTACAGCTATAAGTTGTATGCATCAGGTATTCAGTATGCATACCACATAAAAATATTTTAAATCATTTTCTACTAAACCCCATACTCTCCTGGAAGCAACAACAACAACAAAAAAAGTACTCATATTCTTTGTTTAACTCCCGTATGTAAGGTTCATGTTTTCTTCTAACACAGTGGTAGGAGAGTTGTGAAATACAAATAGCTTCTCTTTTTGCTCTTCATCATTATGTACAATATTGACTGCTCCCACTCATTCAGATTAGCTATATTTTGTAAACAGCAAATGCACTTTAAAAGTGCAGATTTTTTTCCAAGGCTTTCTCAATTCTGCTGACGTAAAACTTTGCATTGATCTATTAAAATTGCTTTTACATCTAAGTACCTTCTAACAGGCCATACCCCTTTCCATGGTCTTCATTGTGTACTTTTCATCACTGTTACAAAAGTACAAATCCCAGACCTATTATACCACATTTCTGACTGTTTCTGATTTGTTTGAGAATATCTGACTTGTGGTGACCCAAACATTCTAGAAAACATTCCCTAAACCTCAGCTCTTTCCTCATTTTCCATGCTTGATGCTCTAACTGTGCTGGCACTTCTTGTCCAGAAAGATAAGAGCTGTAAAATTGGTAAACATTCCTAAGGGGTTGGTTGCACACTTGCCTCTCTAGTATTTAGATAAACATTTTAGCAATATCAGATATTATTTGGAACTCTGGTTCTGTACACTATGAACAGTATTTAAAAGTATTTTTGTAAAAGCTCTGCATGAAACATTTGTGCCTTTCAGGTCCTCATTAAACACCTAAGTTCCCAAAGTATTGATTTTGAGTATGCCTTAGTATAAGGACCTCTTTGCTGCTTCTACTCAGTTACAATAATCATCAGCGGAGTGTTCAGCTTCTCAAGCAAGAATTGAATGCTTTTTTTGGTACTAGAAGGGTTAACAGCTGACAGGATATTTTTAAGTCAGCTCTGCCAATTATTCTGTCAATATTTCAACTTTTACACTGTCTTGGGAGTTCAGTGCTGCTTTTGTTGCTTTTCCACTCTAATGTTTCAAACCCTCTTGAGCAACATCCTCCCTCCCCAAACTCCCATTTGTTCAGCTTTTTAAGAAACCTTTTGCACTTGTATTGTGAGTGTAATCTATGCCAGAAATATTAACTGCAGATTTTATAGCTGCATGAAATCTGGTATAAATATCACAACTTAGTCTTAACTACCAAATTTTTGCAACATACCTTTAGTGTCAATGATTACACTATTTAAAATATGAACAGACTGATGGTGGCACAACATTTTCTCATTTGAAGAGAAATTTAATAGATTTCCTTGGACTACAGATGCTTTGGAGAAATTAGTATTTGCAACTTGGACTGTCCAACTGGACTGTTTCTTAATTACAGCAAAGAACAGGCAGCCTCTGTCAGCTGAGACTACCAAGGATAGAGTTGCTCCCTTCAACATTGCTTTGATAAGCAGATGGCCTTGGCCACTTCTTCATTGTGGAGCTGGAAATTGAGCGGGTTCAATGCAAGAAATGGCAGAAATGAGTTACAGGCAACAGGTTGGCCCTGACTCTTGTCTTGTGCCTGGAAGTGGTGCCTTTAGAACAGGAGATGTCAGGAAAAAGATTCTTTGTATTGGAGTTGATGCTCCTTCACAACATTACACAGCATAAAAGTGTAAGATGATGCTGATCCTGTCACATCTTTGCCTAATAGGATTCCTCCCTTCTTTCATTCTGATTCTGTGTTGGGCCCCTCATTATAAGCAAGACATTTTGGTCCTGGAGCTTGTCCAGAGAAGAGCAACAAAGCTGGCGAAGGATCTAAAAGACAAGTCCTGTAAGAAGTGACTGAGGGAAATCATGCAGGTGCTTGGCCTGAAGAAAAGGACCTTATCACCCTCTACAACTCCCTGAATCTCTGCTCCCAGGTAACAAGAGATGGGACAAGAGGAAATGGCATCAAGTATTATGTACTTGCAACTGCTCTGCATTAACATCACTGTACAAATTAAGTACCCAAAACATCTTGGATGGTGTTTCCTTAGTGAAACAATCTCAGTGAAAAGACAGCAAAGAGTGCAAAGAGTATAAGGACATTTCTGCAGGTATCAGAAGCACCCAGCTGAAAAAAATCCTAAATGGGACACTGGAATAATAGATAAAGTTTACATGATGGGTGTACTAAGGATGTTCTTTCCAAAGGAACTTTCAAACAAGAGGAGTATGATGTCAAAAATGTTGAAGACTACAGCTATAAGGAATAAGATTTCAACACCTACCCTGGTTATTTAAGGATATATTTTCTTAGTTTGTATCAAATCATGTGTCATTGTTCTTTAAGATGACACCCATCAGAAAAGGCAAATGAATTACTCAGAGGCAGGTCCTTACCAGTACAACTATGTACAAGCAGGCAAAGTGGATGAAGGAACGTCATCTGGCTGCTTTTTGGACAGGAAAGCATCCTCCTGGTATCCTTAGAAACAAAGACTATAAGCACAGCTTGCAACCACCTGGCCCCAGGCTATGCCTTGCCCTTCTTGGAGCACAGCAGGACTGGGTGTGGGCAGTGCTGAGCAGAGATCCCACAGGAGAACATGAGCTCTTCAGGAGGTGGTGACTCAATGAGGCAGAATGCAGACACAGCATTGGGGCACTGCATCATTTTAGGGACTAGGACTTGAAAATTATTTAACACACACAGCCTAAATCACAGTCACCACCAAAGACTTTGTGGCTGCTCTTGGAAAAAGGCCTATTCCAAGTGATGTGGTGATAGTCAAATAGCTACTGTTTGTACTTCAAAAGCTTAGTCACTTTGGAAATTTAAGCAAGAAGTAAGCATTCTTCACTTCCTGTCTGATAAACCATTCAAAACAACATCACCTGGTTTATCAGCACTGCCTCAGAGAACACCATTCCAAAAGAGAGATAAAACTTGTGTGCATATCATTTCTTCAGTGACCCCTTTGAATCTGAAGTGCTATTGAAGTGCAAGATCTTATCTGTGCGTGGTCACAAACATATCAGCTTCGTAGCAGGCTTTGCCCAACATCATGCCAACTCTGCCAGCCTCACGTCCTCTGTTGTACTCTGCTCCAGAGGGACAGAGCAGATACTACTTTGCTCACCAACTCCAATCCATGTAAATAGCCAAGTGCTTCATTTGCAATCTGCATTCACATATATCTGATAATAGCATGTAAAGCAAGCTTACAAAAAGAATTTTAGAAGGATCAATTTTTACCTCATGAGGTGGGACTGAGTCTCCACGAAGTAGCTGTGGGAAAAAAAGCCTATCTGCTGCACACAATCTCATTTGCCCCTTCCCTGACCTCTGAGTCCCCACTGTCACCAACCATGTACCCTCATGCCTCCCAACCCTAGGTATTTTCACTGTTGTACTGATCAGCTTCTCTTCAGGAAATATTCAAACAGGCCCATAACCCCCAGTCTCAGTAGCTTGGGGATAAGTCTGTATCTGACTTTAAAAGAACCACCTGCAAGCTGGGCAGGAGAGTTGCTGTTCTCTTTTACAGTTGGGATGGGGGCGAAGGAAGGAAGAGAGAAAACCTTTCAGTCTTCCTGTAAGTGAAGCTTTCAGCCTTATCTTCAACCTTTTAAAAATTCTGTTCAAGGCAGAAATACTACAGCCAGTGTGTCCAAAGAACTTTGCTTCTACAATGACCAGCCAAGTCCAACCAAAATATCTTTCACATTCAGGCTGGATTGGGCCCTTAAATGGAGTAGCTCAAGGCAATGGGCACCAACAGAGCAAACTAAGATGTCATTATTGTTACTGAGTTGTAAGCAGATGTCATGATTTGGAAGAGCACCAGTGTTAACAGCTTAGTTATACTACAAAAAACACCAAAAATACATTTACTTCCTGCACACTGATACTGATCAGAACAGCCTTTAGATCATGGCCTTATTTCCTGTAAGCATATAGAAATGTGTAGAGAAGACCCCTGCCATGATTCACTGAGTGCTTGTATCAAAGTGATTAGGTAAGTACTGACTTTCCAGAAGAACCCAATGAAAAACAAGGCCAAATGCCAAATATTTAGGAAATAGGGATATTTAGAAATGAGATTACAACATCAATGTCAGAAATATCTAGAGCTGGAAAAGAATCAGGTAAATTGCAACATCAATTCTACCAAGTAACCCTTCCTCTCCAAACTCACTTTGAAGTTCTAGTCAAATATTTCAGACTGCAGATCAAATCCAGGTCTTGTTTTGGCGGAAGCATTTTTACAAAGAATTTCAGGAGTCAAGGACTTGGGGTTTTGCATCTGTGGGCCAGTAATCAGGCTGTCAAAAGAATAACCATCATTGCTGTAGAGCTCCCTTTCCTAGAAGGGCCAGAAAGATTGAATTAGTGTTTAAACTACACACACACACACACATATATATATATATATATATATATATAAATATGCATTCCCCAAATGCAGATTCCTGGTGCCTGTGTGTGATTTCAAGCCCCCACATCAGTCAGCATAGCAAGCTCCTATACTTATGGCTCAGAAAAAAAATGATTTGCACTAGAGAAAAAGTTAGACTGTGGCAGCTTTACAGCTTCTTCCAAGGTGGCTCTGACTGTCTGAGCCTGGGTGCTTGCAATTGTTGCAGGGCATTGGAGAGCAAAACTGGCACCAATTTTGCCATTAAATGGCAATGCCCCATGACAGAATACCTTAAGGGCTGAAGGGACCTCAAGGAATTAGAACTTGACTTCTGTGAGGGCTGGAAACCCACCAGAAATGTTTCACTTCCATGAGGTTTCTGTCACAGCAGAGGATCCTAAATCAGCCAAAAATTAATAAATAAATTGATTGTTCAAGGTACAGGGATGGAATGGTAGAAATGAGGCCTGGAAAAAGCAGGTTTGGTCTGCTTGGAAAATAGGATACAGCCTTGGGGGGGTTACCATAGTGCCTCATGCACTCAGGTCTAGTATTCCCAGAGTACACCAGCGCTATCCTGCAGGGATTTCCTCATCTCGAGATCCTACACTGCAGTGTGTGACAGCCCACTCATGGATTCTCTGCAGCACATCCCAGGCTCGGCTCTGGAAAACCAAGGCTTGTATAGGAGAAGAAAAATAATGACAGTACTTCAGTTCTCCCACACTGTTGCAGACAGACCATTTGCTGAGATTCTCTCACAGAGTTAGCTACCTCATGCAGCACATCTCCTGTCACTCACCCTGAAAAACAGGCAGCAGAATCAGAAGATAATGACTCTGTGAGAAAGGGTACAAAACACCAGGGTCAAGAAGGGGAATGGGAGGGCTGAGGAGCAGGGATTCATAGCCAAGGGCTCTGCTCATGCCACGGATTCACCCTGGGGCCTTGAACGATGCGCCTGGCTCCTGTCCCTGGCTAAGGTCAGGTAGAACCCTTCATATAAACCTGTGCCAGAAGCAAAACACTTACAGGAAAGTAAAGGGGAGGTGTTTTAAGACAAGCCAACACCATTTCCAAGCTACAGAGAACCTCAGATGAATGGAGTTCTATCTCTGTATACACTTAATTATCTCAGTTGGTCCTAAGATAAACAGAATGAAGAATAAATAACTTTATGTCAACAGATCAAACAGGACAAGACAGTCAAACTGCTTCCCTCTCCAACCCTGCTAATTCTGTTTTAGGCTGCCTCTAACCACAAGTCCCTTCTTCTGAAGGGGATTTTGGGGGAGTGAAAGAACGTAGGTGGAACAGGAGTTTTGCTGAGAGAAGAGAGGAGTCACAGGGCCTCATGGGATGTCTCTTGGACATGGCTCATTAATCATGGACCACTTTAAATTTTCTGTCTCTCAGCACCTTTTTTTTGTAAAATATATTGATGGAACAAGCTGTTACAGCAATGCAGCAGGAAGCAGAGCACATGCTGCAAACCACTGATGTCAAATATAATCCACTGGAAGCAAGGCAGGCTTCTAGTCATGAGGAAGCAAGGCACAAGGAAAACTGGCCTTGCCCAGGCCAGGGGAGACTGGAAGAGGTCACATCCTGGCTGTGGAATGGGAAAGCAGACAAGGACTTCAGGTAGGCCAGGACTGAGCAGGGAGATCAGAGGTCAGGAGAAGCAGCATCCATAAGTAGGGTGAGAGTGGCGTTCCCAGGACAGCCTGTTTTACAGCTTCCAAGCACGGATCCAGTGCAGTTCTCTGCACAACATAACCTCACGTCCATGTCAGGCTCTTCTTCCTCTCTGTCTCTTTGCCCACAGCACAAGGGGCAGCACTGCCTGTGAACTGCCAGGGAGAAGCAAGAGAAATAATCCAAGCATCTCCCAGACTGCTTGGTCTGAGCATGGAACCGTCTTCTTTCAGGATCAAACAGGGACTCCTGCTGCCCCCCAAGAATTATGGGACAAGTTCCGTCCATACCTCACCTCATCTTCCTCCTCATGCAGGACCTCTAACTTCCTATGCTCTCTCTAGTCTGCAGTGAGGCAGAACTTGAGGAGGTGGATCCAGCCCCCAAAAGCCAAAGCTGAGGGCAAGCACTGTGGGCCAAGGGAGAACATGTCCCAGAACAGTAAAATGCTGAAGACCAGGTGATGGGAACTTGCCAGGAACAGGCTTCTTCTCCTTTCTCCCTCAGAGAGGAACAATGAAACTGGGCAGAGCAGTGATGGCCTGATTTGATTGCAAGAAGTTCCTGCTTAAAACAGCTGTCACAAAGTATTTTCTTTATGAAATATCGCGTAGAAGTAGATAGTAGCAAAACTGGGGGGAGAAAGAAGAAACCTCACAAAGTACTGAAAGGCTCTGATAAGTCTCTAGTGAGAAGCAGCACTCTATCTTACTAAATCAAATTCAATCTGCCAAATTTTTTCGTGTTCAGGTTCTTTAAATGGATAAATTGTGAAAATTTGTAATGACAGAGCACTGATTTGGGAGATGAAGTTACAGAGGCTCTCCCGACCCAGCCAGGCCTCTGTGTGGTCTAGAGCAGAGAACTTTGCTGGGAGAAGGCAGAGGTTTCTGGCCAGGCTGTGGGGCTCAGCAACACCCTCCCCAAGCCGAGGGGAACACAGAACAGCTGTGGCTGTCAGGATGGCTTTGTTTCCTACCCATGCTCAAAGTATGTGTTGAGATGAGAGATGTTTATTAATACCATCATATGAAACAAACTGTATGAAATTATTACGACAAACTGGAGTCCACTCCTGACATGGTCTTTAATTCTGAAACCAGCATTTATCTCTGTGTGACAGAAGAGGAAAGATTGGTGGATTACAATAAAAGAGAAATGAAGGTTCAGGACAAATTCCATTTCCCTGCTGTAGACCAGTTACAGTCAAGATACCAAGATCTTGGAGAGTATGCAAAAAAAAGTGGAGAAAAGTGATAGACATAATACAGGAAGTTCAGAGCATCCCATCCTGTTCTCAGCTACTCAAAAAGAGATGAATCAAACTGTTTTCCATATCCTGCCGTGTTACATCTTTGACAGAGCCCCTCTTATTTGCTTTAACAACAAGCCACAGTATCACCAATCCCTCCCAATCTGTCTGTGCCCTCTCTCAGGATGGGCCACCTGAGAAGACTGTCAGAAGTAAAAGCAGTAATGGACAAGATACATTTGCAACCCTCTTCCTTGTGAATCTTGGTGCCCCAGGGAAGAGCAAGAGTTTTCCTTTCGGCTTCATAGGCATGTGGGTTGAATAGCAGCTAAGCATAAGCAGCAATACATTTCCAAATTATTAATTCCTTTCAGTTTTTTGCAATGAGCTCCAGGAGAGCTCCTGCACAGTGGCAGCAGCAGTTCCGGCAGTGGCAATGTCATTTAAGCCATGCATTATTGCAGGCTGGCAGTGAGAGAGCAGTGCCACTGGGAAGTCAGGCCTGGACAGATGGGGAGCCTTTAGATTTGTGGCAGTCTCAGGCCAGGAACATCATCTCTCTCTCAGGATGCACCTGAAACCATTGAGTCCAGGGGTGGAAGAAGCAGACAAGGGACATAAGTAAGAATGAAGTGAGAATCTACTCAAACTCTGCCATAACTCCCCAAATGTTGGTAATTTTGGCCTGTCAGTGTGTTTGCAGTCAAGAAAGAAGCAAGGAAAAGTCCTTTCCCACCCTTTAAGTTCATCTGTCCACTCAGACTGGGTCCCAGGCCAGATCTGGCCAGGTTTGCAGACCCCACAAGAACAGGTCAGTCACCATGGAGCAAAGGGAGACTCATATCTACAAGTGACAGTCACAGCCCATAACCAACTTACTCATCTTCTCCTGTTCCATAACACAACCTGTCTGCTCCAAATCATGTGGAAAATCTGGGGATGACAGGGCAAAGGCTTCGCACACCGAGTGACTCACGCACACACCGCCTGTACTGCTCTGAATTTTCTCAAGCCTTCATATCCTGGGAAAGTGGTGAAAAGGCTTATTCCAAATGATAAAGAGGCAAGGTTGAAACATGCTAGTGCACAATATGGCTTACACAATGGATCCACTACATTCAACAAGAGCCTTTTCTCTGGCTTCAGCAGGCTGATCATCAGGCCAAAGTTGAGGAAAAGGGGGAGAAAATCACTAACTTCTTGAATTCGTAGAGTTTAGAGCTGCTTTGACCTAGCCATGCTCCCTGATGCTGAAGAGGGCAAGGCAGCAGCCATAAAACACATTTATGTTTTCAGGAAACCACAGCATGTCGCACAATCTCAACTGCTGGGTGTTAAAAAGGCCTCTTAAGCAGTGTGGTAGAGGGTTAAATCATGTAACAAAACAAACCCCTCCTGGAGTTTGCTGGTGCTCTGCACAGCTTGGAAGCTGTCTCCAGCACCTGAGACAGGTGGGAAAGCACATCCATGTAACACAGCTGTTCACAGTAGTCATCCCCAGGGCTGGGTGTCCTTCCAGCTCCTGTTTGTCCCCTACATAAATTAAGGCACCCACATGCTCTTTAAGTCCCCAAGGGCTTGAGGAAGTGACACAGGACTGCATTCGAAGGATCCTGCCTGTATTTCCTTCCCTGCTCTGGCCAACATGCCACCAATGGTAGGGGACAGACCTCAGTGATGGCTCAGTGCCCTGCAGTGCAGCACTGAAAGCAGCTGGAAGTAGCCAGACACACAAAGCCTTGACCTTTTCCTCTTATTTGATTGTCATTTTTTCCAGGAACTTGTTGAAACTACAAATAAAATAAACATTTCATTCAATTTTTGTGCCAAAATGGGAGATGGGGGGGAAAATATATATAAAACCCCCTCTTCATAAAAAAGGAAACCTATGTCCAAGACTTTAAACTTGTTTTCACAACTACTTACAGAACAGGAAAACCATTAAATCTGATCCTTTCACACAAAGGTCTCAATTTCAACAAAATTTTCTAATGAAAACACTTTCATGGAAACATTGTGGCCAACTTGCATTTTATTCTATTCCTAGGACATGTACCTTATGGGTCTGGAAACAAGATGGCAATTGTAGAGTGAACAGGCAACTTTTTCACTTTAACGTGCAACAGTTTTGCTAAAGGACTTTTCACCCTACAATTGGAAATGCTCTAATTCACATTTGATTTCTGCTGGCAAAGATTTTCAAAACTTCATGGGGAAAAGAAATTTGACTATAACTCTGCCTCCCTAGCTTCAAAACAGAGCTTAGGCATGATTTCACCATTACAGCACTCCAGCAAATCCCAGTCCTGTCAATATCTGGTCTCTGGAGTTATTAACCATTCCCTGTTGTTGTGGGCCTTCTTTGCAAGTGAGACTGGTTAACCAGCAGCAGCAGGTCTCTCTCATCATTCTTTTCCTCTTCAACACCCTCCCAACTTCTTTGTCCTCAGCAGCATCTAACAGGAGCCAGCACATACACCCACATTACGATCAAATTCATGTTAGGCAAGAAGGACAAAATCACAGATATGAGAAGATGGGATTATCTGCTTGGCTGCTGCTTGCTCTGTAGAAGTTGCAAAGTCCAGGACAGTAAAATTTCCACTGAACTTGCATTTTCTGTGATGGAACTCCCTTAAATGATTTAGTTTAAAAAATTTCAAAACTGCAAACCTGCTGCTGACAAAATCCCATGTAAACTGTGTCACTTGTGACTAGGCCTGTCACAATCCATGAACACACTGAGGATTGGAGGCTTTTGTTCAGCAAATAGATTAAGCACATGTCTATTTCAACAGGGGTAATACCCCTCGGAGAAGCTCTGAGACTCAGCTCTTCCTTTGCATGGTCACCTGCCCATGAACTTCACCTTCTCTACATTTCAGATGTCTCAGAAACAGAACAAAGCTAATGCTCCTCTCTAAAGAGCCACCAGCAGTAAGTAGGGCAAGGCAAGCACCCAGCTAAGGAGCCAAGATGCATCCCAAGAGGGTCAGGGGAAACATGGGCTCTGCTGCCCCAGCTCCACCTCTTCCCTCCTGGCTGCGTCTGCCACACCTGGCACAGGGCTGTGTCCAAGCAGGAGCTGTGGACAAGTCACACTCCTGCTGTTAACAGCTCAGTAGGACAAAGAGTTCAAAATAATAGTCTGCACCCAAGGGCAAGTTATTCCTGAGTACGAGATTCCCATAGCTTCAATTCTCCATTTCCAAACTGCATCCCAGGCTCAGAACTTGGTGAAGCTCAGTTCCACTCAGGATGCGCAGCCTGGATTCATCTGAGCTGGATGCAGGGAGCTTGGCCATTGATGAGTTTTCCAGGTCAGGGATGGAGAGTGAGCTTTTTGACCCACCTCTCACTGGAAACACTGACATTCACAGGATTTCTTTTGGTATTTCCTCCCTTTGCTCTCTGATTCAGGACAGCAGGACCCTGAAACCTTGCCCTAAAGGCAAGCAGCGCTTTGTGCCATCCTTGTTCTTCCTTTATTCTGTTAGATCTAACTGGAAAAATGGGGTTTGGGACCTGCTTTTCTAAGGATGAGGCAAAACACTCAAGTGAAATGGCAGAGTTTAGCTTAAAAGGCCTCTTGAGGAGATCAGAGTTCAAAGGGACTGGTGTGACAACTAAGGGGAGCTCCAGTTTCCCTTTAATGGGACACAGCCTTGTGAACTCAGTGATGGTACAATACAGCTCACAACAGCTTGTTCAAATACTGTAAAAATTGTTCTTGAATTCACTGAATTCAATGGAATTCTTGAATTCCACAAGTCCAGAAATCCTGGTACAAAATAAAAATTAAAATATGGGGGGAAAAAATCCATTCATATTCTCCATCAGTTCTTTTTCTGAATCTTATAGGGGATAAAAGTCTAGGGAAAAATTGAAGTGTATCCACATAGCTACTAATCCATGGATTTCTCAGCTGCTCAGTCTAAAACTTGCACAGCCACACTTTCTAGGAAACACATCTGAACTTAAAGCATCAAGATCTTAACACAATCCAAAGTGCAAACTGCATGCAAGATCCATCTGTAAGACTAATCTATCCTAGAAGTTTTTGCCAGGGCTGTAATTGTCATGGAGTTGTGTAGACACATTTGTTTTAAATACATTAGCAGGCAAAAGGCATAGGAACACAGTCGGCAGTGGGGAAGGAAGGGGATCATTTGCCCCAGTAGTACTTGTTTTGTTCACTGATAAATGCTCTCAAGGCAATTTTTTTTTTTCTCTCTCTCTCCTGGAAAGGTAGGAGGGGCTGCTCCAGCATAGTGTAACTGCGCTGACCAAGAAACCAGATCTGCTCCAAGTGAGTCCCCACAGAGCAGGTTCTCAGAAAAACAGGAAGCTCCCACATTTGAACTTTTGGAAACCCTCCTGTCTCTAGCAGTAGAGACACACCAGCAAAAACACAAGCCATGATGTCGTTCCTCCAGACCTGGTCCCCTGGGTCCCTGCCATATTTATCCCAGTAGACAGCCCCTATCCCTGACACCTAAAGTCTTTCCATAGCTCACAAAACACAGATCCTCCATGCACTTTGGTTCTGCCCCAGGTGTAGGCTGAGCATGGCAGGGTGGTGACTGTACTTTGGGTGTGCTTTGGGAAGAGCGTGGTAACATCAGGCTGGCACTGACCCAGCTGCCAAGTCACCAGGACAGCCCTGAGGACTCATTTCCCCACCAGCTATTTCTATAACGCTTGGGCTCCTGTCTGTTTACCTTAAGCCCCAGCCATTTTTGCTAATCCAGAGAAGGTGTGGAAGACTCCTGCAAATATCGTGTTCATCAGCATGGGCTTGGCAACTGCTTCTCTTCAACTCCCTGCCTGGCAAAAGCCTCCTCTTATCTGTGGTGCCCTGGCAAACAGGGCACTGCTGGCTCTCCCAGGCTGGCCTTTGCCTTTACCACCTACCTCTGTTCATGTTACTTTCCCAACACACTTGCAAATATGATAAAGGTTAATCTGGTACAAAAGGTAAATAGGGTTACACAAAGCTGGATTTAGCAATTTAGTTTTATTGGCCACTAAGGCAGGCAATTCTTCGATGCAGGTAATGAGGAGATAGTCAAGCCAGATAAAGGAGCTGTGCAATATAAACATCCTCCCAAAAGCCTGCTCCCTGCTTGCATAAGCGCTGTAATCATGAAAGCAATTCTTAATGGAGCCACTTGGCAGAGGCCCTGGCACAGCAAGCTGTGAGCCTCTCCCCAGCTCATGGACCTGCTCCAAGAGCCTGTTACTACAGCCTGCAGCGGGCAGGAGGAGGGCGAGACAAAGCTGGCTCCAGTCTGTGACCAGTGGCACTGGGGCAGGGCCAGGTCTCCTCTAACATGTCACCTGTGTGGTTTGGAGCAGGCCAGTTACCCCTCTGTGCGCAGCTCTGCATCTGTAAATTGAAATGGATGATTTCCCCTTTGTGCCCTATTTTTTACAGGTAAACTCTTACAATGAAGGCTGTTCCTTACATACAGATAAGGGCTTCTGGCTGAAAGTATTATTGTCACTCAGAAACTTGCAGTATTAGTTCTGCTAATAGGTGACTAACTTTTCCTGACCTTTCAATATCTGTCTTTTACCTTAGAGAAGGAAAACCAAAACAAATCAAATCCATGTTTCCTGCACTGGCATCCTGCCCTCTTTCACCTCTCTGTACCAAAACCTAGGAAAACTCACAAAGCTGAACAGGAAACCTTTTGCACCTCACACCTTTTGCCGTTTGGCTTTTTCTCCTTTGCTATCAAATTTAGAATGTCTCCCAAGGAGCACACAAGTGCCAGACTTGCCTTTTCTCTCAGCAGAGATCACCAGTGTCTCACACTTTGCCCCCACACCACTTCCCACCAAGGTGATGGCTTGGGCACTGCACAGTGGGACACCACCCTCAGTGGGCTCAGTCTATTGCTCAGCTCTGCTTTCCTGGCAGTGCCACAATGAACTCTAGGCAGGGGGAAGATTCAGGAGGGTCTCTGTTCCTATGCCTTCCATGAAAAGTAAAAAAAAGAAGGTGAAGTTTACTTCACCCCAAAAGTCCCTAACTGCAGGACAGGTCTAACAGTCACTTGCTCCCCATGGTGTGGTTTTCTCACCCAGGAAAAGTAGCCTCATTTCCACAACAAACAGGGCACATTTGCCAGCTGCAGGACTGAATCAGAGGCTAGGCATCCACTTAGATATCCATTATGCTCATTTCCAGTGCCATACATTAAGATTTTCTCCTTGCTTGAACTCCTTTAGCTTTCAGCACAAATCCTCATCAAACTGATGTAGGAATTTTCTCTGTCCTACACACTAAACAATGGTTGACCAGTTACCATATTAGGAGTAACTATTGGGAAGTATTAGTCTAGAACCAGCAAGTTTTAGTCTAATAGATAAGATAGAATCAAAGGTTTAGTCTGATAGACTAGAGCTCATTTTCTAGTCCACAGCTTGCCACTGACAAACTTCAGCTGAGTAACTGTCCTTTTCATGCCTTTTTTGCCCTCTGTGAAACACAGATGTACTTCTGCAAAGCGCTCGAGGACCTATGAATAGAAAGTGCTGCATAACAATTTGGGTTATTATGCAGAGCAGGACCCACAGTGGTCTAGTGACCATGCACCAGCTGTATCAGAGAGGCCAGTAGTGATACATTGGCCAACTAGGAATTATCTCCAGCTGGCAGGCACAATGCATTTAGACTGACTATGCTTCTGGACTTTGAGGGTTTTTTCAATAGTCAAGTTAACAGTGATCTTTTGCAGAAGTATAAAACATATCTATAAGGATTATGTGCCTTGTCTGAAGCTTGATCCCAAGCTTTCTGAAAGTAATACACCTGTTTGCATCAACATTAATAAACTATCCAGCAAGAATTGTTGAACTGAGCAGCCCCACTGGTCCAATAAAGAAGACTGCTTGCCAACATGGGACTGGGACTATAGGAAGGCTGCAATTTTATTTTCCATTTCTGCCAAAAAAACCCCACTGTCTCCATCAGCATCCATGTCTGAGCTAGGACACTGGGAAGGCAGTTGTTTCAATTTACATACTGTAAGGATTTGTTAGATGAAGTGATCATGCAACTATCCTCATGGCACAAAAGCTACTCAAATGTCCTTGTTTTTCTCATTCCCCATTTTGCAACCCACCTTCAAATGACCCCATGTCACAGGCTGTGAACAAGCAGTTCTTTCTTCACTGAAGATAAGAGAAAGGCTGCCAGGCTGCCAGCTCCTTGGGCTTTGGTTTGGGTCTTGTTTGTTTTTTTATTTTGGAACCACCCATTTGGCTTCAGTATCTTGATATACTCTAAAGTGGTGTCACTAAAGACTATTTTGGGTTTGTGGTTTTTTGGAGACAAATCTGTGATTCTTCCACACTTAATCAGCATCTTAGAATATAGCTAGCCTGCGTTCTTTCCTATTCCTTATACCTGGAAAGTCTCTGATGACCTATGATCTTGCCTTATCCAAATTTCAACTTTCAGTCTTATTACTCACCTCCTTTGACAACTGAAAACATAACCCTGTCTGAAGTTACACTCATGTTACAGCTTCAGGACCAGAGCTGGTTTAAACTGACTAATCTCCACTGGCATTAAGGAAGCAATGTTGATTTCTTCTTCTTGTTGTTTTGGTTTTTTTTAAAATCAAATTATCTGTTTCTCTAGGTGGTATAAAATAACACTTGACATAAGAAAAATCTTATAATGTGTTACTTAACTGAGTGAGCAAAGAAGCAGCACGGGCATTCTTCTGAGAGATCAAATGACAAGTGTTCTTCTGCTGATAATAAAGGCTAACTTAAGCCACCACAACTAATTCAGAGTGCAGGCTTGACACTTGTTTATCTGGACAAACAATTATGAAATGTTCTTTTGTCCCTGTGAGTACTGCGTAGGCAAGTGTCATGACTTCCTGGGTTACTTTAAAGGGCCACTGCTTAGGTATCTATTCACTGCTCAGGAAATAAGAGATGCCTTGAGCAGACTGACCAAGCTCAAGAACCACTTTTTCCCTCTGGCTCCCTTCATGGGACTGACTCCAATCTGAACCAGTTGGAGGTTTGGGGTGTGATTTCCCAGAAGTGGCAGGGTGTAGCAAGTAAATGCTTTCCTGAGGCATTTAAATCTCTAATGGCAAATTGTGATCAGACACACAGAAACCCTGAGCAGATTTTAAAAACAAACTTGGGAGTCTAAACAATTCAAATGCTTTGGTAATTTTTATGTGTATTTCTGAATTGGGATTTTACACCAATCTGTAGTTTTTGTCATCTAGAAATTACTGGTAACAACAGACCACCATGTTACACTCTAGACCAGCTGTACACAGATACAATGATCCCCTCAGCATCTTGCCTGCTACAGATCATTGCATCCCGTTTTCTTGGAAGGGGAAACAACCTGCTGGCAGACCCCACTCCAGACATCAAACTGAACTGTGTGACTGCAGTCATGAAGCCAAGGGCAAAGGCTCCCAGGCAGCAAAAACCCAACACATTTCCCTGCTGTTTCAGGCTGAAGGTGCCCTATTGCCTGACTGCATGGCCCAGGGTGGCTCAGCCCTGGTTGCAATCTCTGCTGAGCTTTCACAAGGAGCAAGTCCCCAGGGTAATGCCTTAAGAGGGACAAGGAAAGAAAAATCCAAAGGCAGCTCAGAATGGGATCTCAACAGTTTTTCTGGGAAGCCAGAGCAGAGAAGCCATGTTGTTAAATCCTTCATTATGTGGTTGTGGGAATGCCATTTCTTATACCCCACATCTCTTTCAGTGCCCTCCCACAGAGATCTCTCAGTCACTGACGAGTTTAGGAGCCATTTGAAATTTATTTCGTATAGGAGAAGTTGTATATTTAAGTCAACAGAGCTGGTCAAATACAGCAGTGACTTACAAAACCCCTGCAATACTTGCGCATGGAAAAACCTTATCTGACTGTTCCCGTGCTGCTAACTCATATCCTTGCTCCCAAACACAACACTCCCAGCTGACATTGTGCACTTCACCTTTTTCTAACAAAAAAGGAGAAGGGAGACCTGCTATTGAGGAGATTTGAGAGCACAGGCTTTGCCAGAAAACAAGGCTGATTAAAGTTCTCAGAGTAGGACCTAGCACCAGGACAACAAAGTATCACAGACTGCTTCAACCACAACCTCTAAAACTGCTAATTACCAGCAGATGACAAGGATATCAAGGGCTTACCAAGGATTCCAAAAACTATTTGACAAATTCACAGAAAAGCCTATTGGAAGCTATTAAGCACAGGACACATCTCCACTGGAGAGCACATCCCAGAAGGAAGTTATCACCAATACTCTTGGTTTATGCTCTGTGGCCTCTGTCAAGAGCCAGGACCCAATCAATGTATCTGTGCCAGGTTAATATGCCCACAAATAAATCTCTTGCGACGATCAACCAGACATTAAATGTACTGTCTTTTCAAAGTATATGCTAGTTCATAGCAACTGAGAAATTAACTTGATACCTTTTCCCCCCCCCCTTTTTTTTGTGTCTGTTTTGCAGGTGGGAAAAGTTAACTACACAAGGTCAAGTTAAGCCAAGTTTAAGGGCACCCTCCATATCTAACCAAAAAAATCTATGGAGATACTTCTCCCAAGGCAGGCAATTTATTGTAGCTGTGCTTATCATTAGCAAAGTGGAAGGTGATGAAGAAATGCCCTTCACTTTAGATAAACATCTCACCATAAATAGACTGCCTAATTAAACTACTTGTTTTTAAAGAGGAACTAGAGAGATTTGGCTTGTTCATAAAAACAAACCAGCCACAATTAAGGTTCTGAGACTCACTATTGTCAGGACAACCTGCCAGCTTCTCCCATCAAGCTCAGCCTCTTGTACAGCAGGTGGCCACAGCAGTGGCTGCTTTAGCACTGCTGGTGTTTGCAGCCACCACTGAGACCTCACCCAGGGCCAGTGGACTTAGCCAGGCAACATCCCTCTCTTTATTGCTGAACAGTGCAGCTGCATAATCATGGTGATCCATTAAAATAATAAATTCCACATAATAAAAATGTTAAGCACTCACTTTAAGCTAGTAGAAGTACAATAGCTTCTTTCCCTGTTAAATGACATCCTGATAAAGATTTATGTCACGTACACCATTTTCATGAGCACAACACTATTCAAGGTGACTGTCCTGCAGGTGTTTGATCACCATAATCTTATTTTTGAGCAGGCAGTGCTGGTACAGATTGAGAAATGAGCAATAAGGCCTTATCATATAAATTAGCTCTCTTCAAGGCAGTGCTAATGTTGATAAGATGTCTCATGATAGCATGTCATGCAGAGGGACAAGAAAAGCAAGTGACTACGTGGAACCCTGAGTGTAAGAGGGAGCAGAGCCCAGCTCCTAGAGCTGCCCTGGACCTGTGAACTGCTGGAAAAGGCTCTGCCTGGGGAAACCAGATAGCTCACGTGAGCCACTAGGACATGAAAGCACCATAGAGACTGGCAATTTCATCTTTTCAGCTGAGGACATCTTCCAGCAGGGAGATGAAATAGGCACCATAAGGAGGAACAGAGGGCAAAACCAATGCAATTGGAGATAAAGCCGCTAATCACAACAGGAACACCCACCCAACAACCCAAAACCATACAGCTCTACTGCTTTACCAAGCTTGTTTTGCTGATCTTTCACATCTACAGCTCAGTCCAGTTCTGCTGAGCCCATGAAGTCAAAGTTCAGCTTCATATTTTCCTTCACTGGCTGCTTTCTGATGTCGGAAGCTCAAGAGGCAAATGAGTGAGTGGCAGCTGCACTGCTGCTGCACAGCTGGCTGGGCCCCAAAATCGCAAGATAGAGACACTGAGAAACCGACAGGACCTCACAGTCTCTAAACAAAAATATCTTCTACTTGAGTTCACTGACGTCTTCTCTTGTAAGGGAGAGCTGAAGATTCACAGAAATATGCTGAGGATGCACAGAAATAGCCTTGTCATCACACCCACCCTCACGAATCTCCTTTCATACCAGGGACCCAGAGACCATGTTGCAGATTTTTTGGTAGCCCAGGTCACTGATGAAAACCCAAGAGCCCAGGCCATGATGGGCACACACGCTCAGCCCTGCTGCCCACATGTCAGGTGGTCTGTGGTGCTGTGGCAGGAAGGGCACTTGTGCTTCTCCTCCTAAGCTTTATCTCATCTCTCTCTGCCTCGAGTTCCTGGCAGTGCCATGCCAAGCATGAACAGGATGAGCCATATCTTTTGCAACAAGACTGGCTCACCCTCCTCTCAAGGTCATTGGTCCCTTCACTCATCGTATTATCAACATGACACACTTTTTCCCCCCTTCCTGCTGTTTATTGCTGGGAATTGGTTTGATCAGAACCAGTGACTCATGAATCCAGCAATAAAAACAAAAGTCACGAAGCCAAGAGGCCCAAATCTTATGGCACTTGTAGCTTTCCTGTGTGAAGGGAGACGTGAACTTTTCCCTTCCTTTAAAATGAAATTGCTGCTAACAGCGTGTGCTGGAGGGCAGTGGGATCAGCAAAATACACCTGGAAGTCCAAGGTGCAGAGGTCTACAGCACTGCAACCTACCCTAGCTAACAATGTCGTAAGCAAACTGTTAGAGATGGAAACAGGAGGAATGGCCAATTTTTACCTACATTTCGAAACTGAATCAATATCCGATCCTTCACTTCTGCTCAAAAGACTAAATGTAATATTCAGGAAAGATATCGACTACATAAAAGATATACGCTACCTACTGCTTTGGAGGGGAAAAAAAACTCAAACCACAAACAAAATAAGAAACAAGCAAGAGCACCAAGCAAAGCAGCAGTAAACCTGGTAACAAACTCACCTCCCTCCTACAGCCCAGACCAATAAAATATTTTGTTGCCACTTGCTACCACCAGGTTCCTTTTAATTTCTGAGTGTTTCTACAGTTTCTTATGTTTTCCTGGGACCAGAGGTGGCTGCTGTACCACACTGAAAGCCAGCCTTACAACGTGCTTGAAAAGCTTTGCCTTTGGCATGATACAGCTGACAGTAGATTTACTGCAGTTGCAGCAGCACTGAGTATAAATCTGTTTGTTGGTGGCTGCAGACTCTGCCCAGATCCCTTCAGATGACAAGAAGTCTTACACTGGCCTGACAGTTCATTTCAGCAGCCATTTCTCCAAGGCATGGTATTAATTTATCTTCATTGTTAGTCAAATACCACACAGGCCAAGAAAGATCCTCTCCCATAAAATCACAAGCCTGAGTCAAAGATCGAAAAGGTTTTTATGCCCATAGAAACTGCACTTTTGGGATGTCTAACCCTCCCCAAAAGACTTTAAAAACACCAAAGGGCTAAGAGTAGAAAGCTCCTAAGAAGAGATACAATTCTATAACTTGTGCTCTAGGCCACCTCCAAGCACAATGCTTTTAAAGAAAGCAAAAGCAAACAAGCTGAGCAATGGACTTCACTACTGTTATTAACACTGAATGGAACTTTGCTTCCCTAATAGTTTAACAGGCCAATCAATGGAGAAGTGTGGCCACTGGTCAGCCCCAGTGGGGAGCACCGGGAAGCAGAGCTTTCCCAAACCCTGCAGATATCATCTTACAGCCTGAGGCATCCATTTTGATTACCCTTATCTGAACCTGCATGCTATTTGTATCCAGAGCTGCTTGGATGCAGAAATCACCTTCATGATTTCCCATAATGCTGGATTCCACTAAGCTTGAGGCTCTGAAGAGGCATTCCAGACACTTGCTCCAAGCTCCTTAGCAATGTGAAGAAATGTTCGTCAGCCTAAATCTCAACACATTGACATGACACGATCCCTTTTCCATGCAAACTTCTTTTGAATGAGACACTTTCTGATCCTCAGTCTTCCACTAGGAGTATTAACTTTTTCTTGGAGCTGTAGCTAATGGAGCCATGTTGTTATGAAAAAGTAACAGCCATCACTGCTGCACAGAGTGTCACTTAAAAAATGGATTCTAAAGCCTCAAGCACCAGAATGGAAATGAAAATTTCTATTCATTTATTCAAACTATTGTTTTTACAAAGGGTATTCAAGGGTAGAAAAGTGCTGGCCTATGATTTGCCTGACTCCTCAATCAGGCAGCATGTGAAAGCCTGAAGAACTGGGAAAAGGCTAAAAAATCTCGAGCTCCAGGAGACAACAGGATGAGGTCTGACACCACAAGGATCACCAGAAATCTGACCCCAAGTCCAAATTCAAGTGGAAATTAATGGGAATTTGGGTTTCCTTAATGTGGGGATAGACACCCAAGAAGAGGTACAGCAGTTAACATCTCAACCACCACAGCAAATGAGTTATCTACATCTCATAAAATAGAAAAAAACCCCAAGCACCTGAAAAGCAAGACATCAAGGTTAGTGAGAGCAGAACCATACTTCTCAGGCATTGCTTTTACCAGACAGACACTGCACAAAACGGAGAGATTGTAAATCCATTTCCTGTGGGGTGTCTCAGGTTAGACAGCACAGCAGCATGGCCGTGGATTAAAACAAAAACAGTCTATCCACATCACCTCCCACATTTCTCCATTTCTGGGACTCCTACAGGCCAGAGAGCAGAGAACTCTTGCTAGACTCACAGCTTTTAGCCCAGTGTTTTTGTAACCCTCTTCTTGAAAACAGTTGATTAAATATTGCTGTCATAAATTCAGCCTAGTAACAGCTGGGACAGATTTACAGGGGATGTGTTTTTTTTATGACTATCTATTATTCATGGTGTGTTAGCCCTTACAATGTGTTTAGCCAAGGAAAAAAAAGATAAGATATCCTCTGGTTGATTATTGACAGATTCTTGGCAGCTTGTGTCTCTGGGACTGCCTGGTCACAAATAAAATGATTCCAGCCTCTAAGAAGCACTGATTCGATAACTTGGCTATGTCAGACTGGAAAATGATATGGACTGAAGAGGACAGGGGCAATCACTTGTAACAAACACTGTATTTTTGTCTCTTAAATCTCAGGCAGAAGTTTGTCAGAGGAGCTAAGCTGTCAGCCCCAGGAGTGTGCAGTAAATGCTACCCCAGAAACAGCCTGACCTGATTCCTTCATCCTGAGGAAAGCCATGTCTGCTCTGAAGATACCAGTGTCATGTGCAGGAGAATTTCAGGTGACAAGTGGGTATCCCAGGAGCTGTGTCAGGTGTCAATCACAAATGTCCTTGTAGGACACGGACAAGGAGCCAATCTCCCCTCAGCCCAAAGAACACCATTGCTAACACAGGCTGCTTTGGCTGCCCTGTCAGGTATGTAGGCACATTCATCTGAGTAATAGATAGTAGAGATCAGTGCCTGGCTGGTGTGCTTTATACCATGCCAGACTTCAGGAGACATGGATATCAACTGCAAAGCCACTAGAGAGAACAAAAGTCAAGACTCAGACACAGGTTGTTCAATATTTTGGTGTCCACAGAAACATCACTTTGTAAGCAAGCCAGAAGACCCCAATACATGGCACTGAATTGTGTTTCTGTTCAGCAGCTGAAGCCTGATTTCTTCCCAAGTTTTGTGTTGTGAGTGTCCCTCGTTTTGAACAGGAACAGCTTCCAAGGAGCAGGGGAAACTGCCAGTAGAATTCCTGACACCAGCTTATCTGGCCAGTACCATCCCATAAAAAGAGGTGACAGGGATGAGTTATATCCCCCACTTCATTCACACACATACAGTTGCCATTAAAGCACCATCCATAGGATTTTACCTTGCCTCTATCCTACAGAGTTCAGGTGTTGCTCAGGAATGACATCCCTGTTGCCCTTTAAGAATCTACAAGGCCTGATCTTAAAAGCATGATATGGAGGGACTGTATCTTTCAGAGGATGAATTTCCCAAAAGAGGAAAGTTTGGGGACTAACCTGAAGAAATGTGGTGTGTTGAGCAGAGGCACCAACATGCACAGAAGGCTGCCCTCAACCCCCTTGAATGTGCTGCAAATTCTCTTCCAGGACTGGTTCACACCCCACTCTCACAATGAACAAAAACACTGCTGAGCACATCCCTGCAGCTCAGTGCTGTCCTCTAACTGGAATTTGACTGTCCAAGTTCTTTGCACATCTGCATCTCCCCTCAGTTTGGTTTGCTGCACTCCCCTCCCAGCCATCACTGCTCATGTGGGTATAAGCATCAGGACAAGCTTTACAGAAGTAATTTCTTTAAAATGAGGCATTTGTATTCTGCTCTGAGCTCAGGATCTCTGCCAGCAACACAAGCAAAAGATTTTTTTCGGTCAGCTGGGCAGACTCCTTCTGCTGGGAATTACAAGAGCTGATTTCAAGCTGGGTTTATTTCAATCTTGGTCAAGTCACTTCATCCCTCCAGAGCTTTTCTTTTCAGACTCACTTGTCTGCTGTTGACTATTAGATAAAGATGAACCTAGGCTAATTAAATAGCAACTCTTTAATTAGCTTTTTCTTCTCAGCAATCATGTGAAATACTGTTTGCTTGCACAGCAGATATAACAAGATCCAAGGTGAATGTGTTTTATTATTGATCTTGCACAGTTCATTGTGCTCACAGTTCCCTCACTTAGAAATGGCAAGACTGCAGACAGCCCCTCAGCAGAGCCTCCCTTCTGGTTATAACCTGAAGTGTTGTTTTAACTCTCATTCATCATTTGTTTGCTTTGCCTGTTGGCTAAGTACCTCACCCCACCCCTCCATATGACTTCTTCCTTTGGTTGACTCCATGCATGACTTGACTTCTAAACTGCAAGAGGTCACCTGACACACAGGTCAGTCAAACATTAACTCTGCAAGCACCCTGGTGTCACCAGGACACCAGCTGCTCATATATCCTGGCTCACGAGTCACCAAGTTAGGTCATCCCACCCAGCACATTCAGGTACTGCCCTGCTAACTGCTCTTACTGCTCCATTAGCAGGAGCCTTGTGCCTTTGGGAGAAAGAGAGGAGAAACTATCAGCTTCCTGTTGATCAGTCCAGTGAACACTATCTAAGCAGCCTCCTGTTGCTGGTAGAGAAACCAGGAATCCCCCTCCCTAAATATTTAACAACAACGCTGAAAGCCCAGACTGGTTTCTGTTTGTATGTCCTTACTAGGCATTAGTGACCAAAGCCTGAACTTAAACAACAGATACCTTACTACAGTCGGCCCTATAGTCATCGTGGGGGCTGTGTGGCCTCCAGAGATACCCGCAGGATGTCCTGACCTCGGAGCAGTGCTTGAGCTCAGAGAGCAGGGCTCTGCACCTGCCCATGCCTGCCTGGGACAGCCAAACACACAGGCAAAAAGCTGAAGCCAGGAGAGCCCCAGAAAGCACAGCCCAACAGAACTGGACAGAAAAGCTGCGACCATCAGTGAGCTGGTTACATGAAATAAAGCCCAGATTGTGCTTGGGAGGGAGAGGTTCATCATCCTCACTCCTGCTAAGAGCGTCTGAAGGTGCTAATTGCTCTCTCTAGGAAACCACATTCTCCAAACGCCACTTATTTCAAGACACGTGAGGTTCAGCTCTGTTTTATCTCTGGTTATGATACCAGGTGGGTGAAACTGCAGCAGAGAAAGGATAAACCCAGAGAAGGTCTTGTGTTTTGTGACGGAGGCAGTGACGCATATCAAACAGAAAACTTCAAAAGCTCTTATCCAGCTCAGAGCTGGGTGATGATGTGTCTCCTCAGAGAAAGCGATAGCCTTGAGAGACAAAAGGCCTCCTGAGAGCCAGGAACTCGCTGCGCCTCCCCGCCTGCCTTCATTAAAGCTTTGGGCCAGTTCCCAAAGAGCCGAGTCGAATCTCAGCTGAGGCTGCTGCCAGAGGGGTAGATAAGAGCACAGAAGAGCTGCATCTGCAAACCCCTTCCTGCCACTCCCCCTCCCTGGGGCTGCCTGTTGCACCAGCACATTACCCTTTTGTGCCTCCCACCCTTGGTTTTTTCCTCCTATATCTGTTTTCCACCATCACCATAACCCCCAGACACAGGGGCTGCACTGAAGCACAGCAGCTTCATTACAGGCTTTGGACACCATTCAGAAAGCACCACAGTGCCAGTCTCAGCCTTGGTTTCACCCAGGACATGGAAACCCAACAAGCACTGCTGAGAGAAGGCACAGGTGGCCCAAGGGCAGGGCCAGCTTCAGGCAGAGGCCTGTGAAATAATGACACAAGAGTCATGGTGCAAATTCAGGCAGGAAGGAGGGAGGTGTATCAGATCCAACCAGAGCCCTGGGGAGGACTTGGACAGGTAGGCTGTTCTTACTCATCCTTTAATTCATCTGGGAGAGAACATCCTTTGCTTCCCATTGCACAATTATTGCTGCCACATCTTCAAGCATCTTAACCCATGCCTTGGATAACCTTCTACAATGATAACCTTCTGGTTTTTAAAAGCACAAAGATTTTAAAATAATTTATCCATTTGACTTTATCGACACCACGACTAAGGGGTTTTTGAAACTGTAATTTGGCCTGGAACTGGGACAGGATAGCAAAGAGTCAATACAGTAAGAGATGTGAAAATAAGCAACCACCTTTATCTTGCACAGTTTTTCCATGGGAAACACACCATTTTCTGTTGCTGAATGCTTTGCAACCCAGGGTAGAAAGGACACACAAGCAAAATCCTGGGTGACAAGTTTTGACCTTAAATTTGCATCAACACAGGCAGATTACAAAGGAGGCAGCTATGACATCTGCCCAGGTCACCCTGCCTAATCACCATCTCACCAGGGAGCACTTCTTCCTCAGGCACACACAGAGGTGTCACAGAAGGTCCAGCACTGCTACAGACACAACAGAGGCACAACTTTTGGGCCTTGGCAAAGCCTTATGCAGATGTGGTGCATTCCCAACCCAGTCCCCAACCCTGGCACCCAGTGGCATCACACTTCAGCAACTTCAGGTTCTGTTCTCATCTGTGTCTGCAGACTTTCTTCCCTTTGGAGGCAGCAGCTTTGTGAAAACTTGAGTGTTTTAACTAAATCTTGTGACAGAGACTGACAAATCTTGTGACAGAGACTGACAAGACATTTACATGGATAGCCAAAATAAAAATACCTGCAAGGTGAATTTTTGAAAGCAGACCTGTTTCTGAGAGACATTAAAATGCAAGAAGTGTTTTGACAACAGCAGTTTACCAGAGCAATCTCTTAGAAGCACAAAGTGAATTAAAAGAAGTGATTTCTGATGCCTCATGGGACCATGTTGCCTGTGACCTCTGCTTTCCTACCTGAGCCAGAGCTGCCAACAGGCTCAGGGTGGTTCCCCATTCAGAGGATTTAAACAGAGAAGCTGTGGCCGCCCCATTCCTGGAAGTGTTCAAGGCCCTGTTGGATGATGCTCTGAGCAACCTGGTCTAGTGGAAGGTGTCCCTGCCCATGGCAGGGGGTTGGAACAAGATGGTCTTTAAGGTCCCTTTCAACCCAAATCATTCTCTGTGATCTCCAAGCACAGCTACAGGAGGTGGCTTTCTCCTCTTCCTCCATTTTGGAGACAGTATTTCAAAGAAAGCTTCTTAAAGCAACCCAACCAGCAAGCTCCCCTCATTAAAAGGGAGCTGCTGCTCTACCAGATACAGCTGCCATACTCCTGGCAGGCACTGCCTGCAGCAGTGCCAGGACTAAGCTCATGGTAATTAACATTATTAGACAGGTCACACTTCTGATCCATTTTACAACAGGCAGAGAAGGGTAAGTGCCCAAAATCCAGGTGCTTTGGGACTTATAAGGAGTCACCCTAGAAAGCCAGTTGTATCAGGTTACTCTGGATGCTGAGTTTTACATGAAAAGGAGACCAACAATTCTCTGTGGGGTTATCTACAAGCCTTTTCCATTAATTGCTTTGTTAGTGTCTTGCAGAGAGAGTTCTGGGCACACGGGCAGTAAAACCTAAAAAAGCACCCTGCTGGCAGGTGGAATTGCTGGCCAGAATCTGCTCACTTTGCATTTGCTTCCAAACTTGAAGCCATGCCCTAAAGAAACCACAGAGCAATCATTCTTCAAAGGGAACCTCAACAGGGGGACAGGATTGGTTTGGCTTTCCTTGTTGCTTTCCAAAGTCCCAGAAAAGAGAGGATATTATTTCTCTATGGAAATCTCATATGCAGAGTTACATCTGCAGAAAATAATAAAGAGAGCATTGATGAGAGAAAAGCCAAGAAATAGCTCCAAGAGCCATGTGTTCATGGAAACACTACTGTTTTTCTTGACTGTAAACACATTTAGGGAACACAAAAATGCAAAGAATCAGGTTACGTTATGGATCTATGATTGCCTAGCTTATTTTACACCCATGCAAGCCTCAGCCTTTCAAGTTACAGCCCAGATTCTGCAGTGGTCTCCAAAAAACTGAGAAATTTCCAAGTCTGAAAAAAAATCCTGGCTTTTGCTCTTGTACCCAGTTGAGACCCTTGAGAAGATTTTCTGACCAGTTAATACAGCAGCTTAAAGTTAACATGGAAGCGACCAAGTAGTTTTGATGGAACCTGACAAGCTAGCACAAGAATAGATTGGTGAGTGGGTTTTTAAACTTTAAGTCTGAGGATTTCTTTGAATCCAAAGTGAAAGCAAAAATGCCACGGTTGTAAAATCCCATAAGATGTTTTGAAATTATTTGAAGAGCTCCTTCAAAGCCAAAGACTTTGAGTTTCTCAGAATCTGAGTTTCTATCCCCTTCTCATGGTAACAGTCAGGTTCTGAGCATGATAGTCAAGTAAAAATGGATTCCAGTTCTTCAACCCAGCACCTACAGCAGAAAAAGATGGTGCAATTCAGGTGTCTAGTTTTTTGAAAAATCAGGCTAATTTTTCTTTTTTTTTTTTTTTCCAAATATGTAATGCCTGGACACAGGGCTTGAAAGGCTGAGAGGGAGCATAGCACAATGAAGAAAAAGGGAATTCCATCATTCTGTTCCGATGTAGCCCAGCCCCAAGTTCTTGTGGTAAATGCTCACAACACTAATTTTTAAAAGTCCGTTTTATGTATTTTGGAGAAAAAGCAGAAATGAAAGCAACGTGAACTATTAGGGAAAGCCAGCAGGGAGGGGAAAGGGTTATAAATTCTTGGTACAAGCCTTACATCCTATTCAGCAAAGGAACTGCTCAGAGGAACACAAGCTACTTGTATAAGAGACAGTTTCACCCACTCAGCTCAAGGTGATTTTGAAGCACAAAAAATGCACTAGTGGAACACAGCATTGCCTATATTCTGCTCAAAGGAGCAAATGTTCAGCCAGAAGAGTATTCAGAGTGAATGGCTGCCAAGACACAAGTTACATGGGTACCCAAAATAAAAATACCTGCAAGGTGTATTTTTGAAAGCAGACCTGTTTCTGAGAGACACATTAAGATACAAGAAGTATTTTTACAACACCAGTTTACCAGAATGATCTGTTAGAAGCATAATGTGAATTAAAAGAAATTACTTCCGAATTATTGCACTGAATACAGTCAATAGGTGTAGTAGAGAGAATTCAGCTCTGCACCTCTCATAGAAATCATGTATTTCAGTTTTTCCATGTCAGGTCTTCTTTACTTGTATCCATTCATTCTCCCAGCATCCATCTGAATGAGGAAAAAGTCTTATAAATCCCTCAGATTTGCCTGGATTTTTTTGTTGTTGTTTGCCGTTGCTTTGTTTTTAAATATTCTACTAAAACTTGTTTACTTCATTGCAACCTCTTCACGTTTGGCATTTCTGCCAACACCAACAGAGAAATGAGGAAGAAGGGGCTTTGCTATTAGAGAAGAGGGAAAGAATTCAGATCCAATTACTAGCTATCCTAAAGGAGCCCTTTTTTGAGGCAAATCAGCCTAACAGGGATTTTCAAAATGCTCCATGTTTCAGAAATAGATCAGTGACCAATATGAAACCAATATTGCCAGAAAACTGAAATCAGTATTTGTTATTTATAGGAGCATTACACCTCACCTCACATATATCAGACCCCAAACCGCTTGCAGACTGCATCTTACACACCCTGCCTTCCTTGGGGGGGCTTTAGGAGCACCCATGGTATCAAGGGGACCATTTTACCATTACTTCACATTAATTTTTAGCAATTTCCCTGAAGCTTATGGCTTCACACTTCACAAACATCCCTCGAAGGCAAAACTGAACTCTACCAACTTTGTGCAAGGTCAAAATCCAAACTGGCACCTACATGGTATGAAGATGGCTGAAATGCAAGCTCTTCTTCCTACTGAGGAGACTCAAAGAGATGCAATAAAACTGTCAGACATCCCCTCAAAAGGAGAAACCATGCCCTCCAAACGAGGAGCCAGTGCAGCATCATATGGAAGTCAGAAATCACCACTCACCACGATGATGTGACTCATCACCTGACGGACAAGGCAAAGACAGCAGTGCTAAAAGAGGAGTCAGGAATGCACTTCACATCAGCCAGAGACATAGCAACAGACTTGGGATGCTGGGGGAGACAGCACAGCCTCTTTCCCATCACACCCCACATGACAGATCTTATATTAATCCTTTCCATTTAAGAAAGGAGGTGGAAAGATGCACTTTCACTCCAATGCAGAGTTAGAGAGGAGGAAACTCACAGCCCCTCCTGTTCTCTCCACCCTAGTTCCTTCACCTGACTGTAAGATGTCTGGTAAGTGCAAATGTCAGTATGCACAGGCTTTTGCTCCAGCCACTTCAGCCAGCTGACTTTGGTGCTGTCTGTGGCCCTGGACCTGTGAGCAGCATTTTCTTGGTGAGGCTTTTAAGGCATCTCCTGTTGCACCGTCCTATTTACCTTCTATTCCTTACGTTTTGACGTGAGCCTGACTGTGCACACAACCGGCTCCTTTTAGCCATGGTGCATTTAGAGTGATCATTCCATGCCTTCCCAGGTTGTTAGTTTAGCAAACACGGTGTGTTTGTCACTTAGCCACAGCACAAATCACAGCACACTGCTCACACTCTTTCCATTCAGATGGGGAGATGCAAGACTTGCCACGAAGCCAACAGAGGGTACTGGGCAGACGAGAGCTGCAGGGATGGGCTGCACCCCAGTCCCTTTGCAGATCTGGAGACTCTCCCTTCGGAATGTCTGAAAAACCCTTGCAGCTCCATCACAAAATAAAACAAAATCCACTTAAAAACCAGCAACTGCACTGGAGCAGGTGGATAGTGAGCCGGATGGGATGCCCTCCCACAACAATTTGTGAGGTTTTAAATATCTCCGCTCAGAGAAACGAAAAAGTCAAAAAAATCTCATAATTTCTCCAGAAATAAGAAGGCTGGGGGAGGAAAAGAGGAAGAGAACATTTTGTTTCTATTCATTTTCAGGAATTCCATTTCAGTTCCAACATTTTTTTTAACCTTCAATTAATGCTAGCTATCAAAATGAAGCAGCATTTGGACCTAAAAACATTGAAACTTTGCCATTTAGAAAAGGTCAAACAGTTTTCAAAACATATTCGTCCAATATTTTTCAGCAACTGAAATTCATCAAAACCAACATTTTCCCACAAAATTGTTCTGTCTCAGACAACTGGCATTTTCTGAGGCATGATGCTCCTCAGGGGATCTCCTTGCCAGCCCAAGGAGCTGCTCCTTGCCTTTTGTCACCAGCTGCCCCCTTCAGCAGGCAGCCTCTGCTGTCCTGTCAGACCTTGGTAAGTCACCCCGGCCCCAGCTCAGAAGATCAAGTCAATCAAAGTCCAACACCAGGCCTGGATATGCACATCCACAGGGGTCATTACATACCTCCCTATCTCAATGTTTTATCTGCATTTTGTCTCTCTCTTTCATCACCCAAAAAGCAGTCACGGGGCAGAGGAGTAAGGACAGGTCTCTCCCAAAAACCTGCAAATCCCGAACACCTGCTTACTCTTGGATGGGATTTACTGACAAATTACTGTAAGACAGGGAAGCTGCACAGCAAGGGCTTCATTGCAGCTACAGAAGGTATTTCCATGGGCTGTGAGCAGAGTTATACAGAGGCTGGCATGCAGTTGCTTCTGCTCTGACTCCATGCTAAGAGGTATGTGGCTCACAGTCAACTTCATCTTTGCATAGGCAGACAAGCTCAGGTTTGTCTGTGCTCATCTGTGTACACATGAGTAACATGCTGGGGCCAAAGTCACAGTCTAGTCCATAAACAATCTCCATCAGAGCACAGCAAACCACATCAATTAAACGAGAAGAGACTGCAGCCTTCACCAGGAACTAACTGGGGGCTGAGTCAACAGGAATGCAGACATACACCTGAGCTGCCAGTGTTGGCTGGCATGGGAAGCAGGAATAGCACCAAACAACAGCCACGGACTTCCCCAAAATTATACAGGACTATTAAAATCAAAAGGCAGAAGTGCCATATTCTCTTCTCTACATACACTATCTCTCCCCAACACAAACCATTTTGAAAACCAGAGCAGTGCTGAAGGAGCACCTTCACATTTCAATAGAAACTAAACAACATTCTCTCCCAGAAATGATCAGGATCTGGGGCTGCAAACTCAGCTCCCTACACCTGTCACTCTGTAATACAAGCTGCTTCCAAAAATCCTCTTACAAACACAGCCCTGAGGAGCTATTACAAGTGAGCAGGGTTGGGAACTCGCAGGGTCATCACCTACTCATTGAAACACAGACCCACAGCACTGTCCCAAATTAAGGCAGCCTCAAGTTAAGCCTTGTTCTCCAGATCTGGAGCCTCTTTGCCAGACATCTACAAAAGAACTGGCTGTCAAAGGCTTTTGGACTGTGCCAGTCACCACTGCCTGTAGGTGGGAAAAGTGCTGTGGAAGGAAGGTTTTCATCAAGGACCTGTTTCCAGTAAATCCAGCTCTAGCACAGAATGCCAGAGGGATTTCTCTCACACACAAAATGCTGGACTCCTCACAGCACTACAGCCAGAGAGTTGAAAAGAGCCATGGCACAGAGCCCTCTCTTACAGTACCACCACAGAGGCCTCAGCTCCAAGAGGGATACAAGCACACACAGTTTTCTTTCAACCTGGAAAGAGAATAGAAGCCAGCACTGCAGGAACCCAGTGTGATGGGAGCCAGAGCAGCAGATGGGAACTGGAGAATCTGGGCAAAACCAAGGTCACTTCTGTTTCCTTCAGCAAAATCCCAAATATGTGGCACAAGCCCCCCCAAAACCAGGTGCAGAACTGAGTGCACCAGTAACATCATCACCACTCTGTGCTTCAAGTAGATGGTTCATGTTAGTGAGCAAACAACTGCTTCATCTAGGATAGGATGGGTATCCTATGCTCTTGCAGAAAAATCGCAATTCTTCTTGACTTGAAAAATTCATCTTAGGGCTTTTTCAGATTTCCAGGGCCTCCTTGAGGAGAGGTCTAATTCTCAAAATCTGAGTCCAAATGTGAAAGGTCCCAAAAAAGACATCAATCCTTCATCCCACTTTAGAGCCTGGGGTTTTTTTCCGCTCACATACTCCATGCAGAAATAATTTTGCCCATGTTCCTACACAAGTCCTCAGGAAGCTCCAGAGCAATAAAGAGGGAAAGAATCAAGGCCTTCTTTTAATAGTTATACAGCAGAAACCATCAAACAACTTTGTGGGTTTTCCACTGAAGCAAGAGCTGCTTAAGCATTTTTCAACTAAAAAATATGTGGCAAACCTATAGCCTTGGTTTCAGTTTTTGAATGCTTCTAGCAGTGTAAGTTTTTAAGCAGCACAGGACAATGCCCCAAATCTAAACTGCAGGTTGTATTTAGAGGAAAAAAGCACTAAGCTCTTCTAAGACAAAGGATGGCCAGAACTCCATTTCCAATGTGTTCTACCAGCAGTGACTGACCCTCTTGTACACCTGATCGGTCACATACGGGTGCTCTTCTACCACTCCACATTTCTACCATTACTGGAGCCTTTTGTAGCCACCTTAAAGAGGGGCACAAGTGTTATTTGGTCCCAATTCTTCCTTATGTACTTTTTCTACAAGATCTACAGATCACCAGTATGAGTAAGAGCTGATTACTTTGCATCCCTCTTCCCCTACCAACAGGTTGCTTTGGATCATGTTTCTGCCCCAGCAAAGGTAACAGCAATCCTTTCCCCAATTCCAGCAAGTCCATGAAGAGGCAGAGCTGGGCGCAGATCCACAGCACAGGGATGCTGGAAGCACAGCAGGCAGCACTGGGCCAGTCTGGCCCTGCTTGGAACTGGCCAAGGCTATTGGCCTTGGTTTGCTTACAAACCACAGATAGAACGGAGAGGCAGCAAGAGGGGAAAGAATTAATTTGGAAGGGCTCTTGGCTCCTGCATCTGCACCTTATGCTTGACAGGATGGGGCTGGATGGCAAGAATGACTGTGTTTATTCAGCATGTTTACACAGAGACTCTCTCTCTCTCTCTTTCTGGGAAACATTCAATATATGATGCCACCCAAAAGTAACTGGCACCTGGAGAAATGCTGGGCTGGGCTGACGCTCAGCTGCTCCTGCACCGGATGGGCACCAGTGTTTGCAGAGGTGGTACTGGCCTACTGCCTGGCACAGGGCAGCTGCAGAGAGAGAATTTATTTCTCCTCAGACTTAGTCCCTTTTGTTACTGCTGGGCCATGCTTTCCTCCCACCTGCTCAGGTAAGGAAGGTAAAAGCAAACTGGTTGTGACAAAATAAATTTTTATGAATTCTGCAGAAGAATTACTCAATCTTCCCCTCTCTTCCTGGTCAGACTCTCCTTCCTGGGAAGGATTTTGGGAAAGTCATTGAGTTGGTTGGGACTTTTTTAGCAAATTTACACCTGAAGCATCCTGCAGGCAAAGGTAATTCCAGTTCTGAGATGCAAAATGTCATTTAACTGCTTTGCTTTGACCCTCATACACACAAGGACACCAGAATACTGCACAACCAACATCCAAACAGTTTTGTAGGAACAACAGAGCCTCAGAAGGGGCAGGGATTTTGTGACACTGACAGCATTTTACTTAAGCCTGCTTTACCTGTGGGACCTCTATCAAGTCTCATTCCTTGCAAACAGCAGGGCATGCCAGTGTAAACTGTTTGCTGAGGAGGTAAGAGCCTCCATTCAAGGAGGTGTTACTGCTGGGAAGCTGAAAAAAGTGATTTCTGTTAAAGTCTTGCTTCTCCTCCAGCACTTGTTCCATGCAGATAGTTTAGCTCTGCTGTACTAAAAAGACACCCAAAAATCAGGCTGAGGAGTGACCGGGCTGAAAGGCAAACTCAGCTTTGGGGGGAGGGCAACTGGGAGCCAATTAGATGAACATTAAAAACAGGTTCATCATCTTGGGCATTCCCTTGTCATGCATTGCCCAACCAAGAACAACAGGCCTTGGAAACCAGGAGGAAGTGAAAAGATAAAGGCAATGGCACAGGGCCAGCTGCAGCCACCAGACCTGGGAAGATGACCTGAGCCATCTACTCAAAAGTTGCATCTACTAGTTGTATCTACTAGTTGTTGAATACATGGACCCAGCACCGGCTGCGCTGGTGCTAAACCATGCTGGTGGTTTCTGTGGCTTGGACCGTGGGCCAAACAAGGGACAGACCCACTCAGCCCCACTCTTTTGCCAGGTACATCTCAGAAATTGTCACACATTTACACTCACTGCATCAAAGCCCCTGAAAATTCCAAACTTCTGCAGTTATCAGAAGTTCATTTAATAAAAAACTTCATACATATTTTACAGGGTACAAGAGAGAATGCACTTTCCCATATGGCAAGAGGAGCTTATGCACAAACTATTCCTAGGAAGTTATAAAGCCAAATACAGATTTCCTGGAAGAAAATGTACTGCTCAAAATTAGTATGTGCAGAACAGGCTCCACACAAACACACATTACTGAGCACTGCAGGCGGAAAACCCTCCTGCTGGGCAAGGAGCTGGAGCCCTGATGGCCAAAACGCTTGACCAGCTCTGCTTTCAAGCAGAGCAACTTTGACAAGCATTTGTCTCCATTTCTTCATCAGTTAAAAGCTGTTTGGGACTGGGCTGAATCAGACAGACTGGGAGGTGAAATTGCCACATCTGCTCTTGGGGGCAGCCAAGCCAGAAGTCAAAGGCTTCTGGCCACATGGCTGGGTTTTATTAGAGCACTAAAAAGGTACAAACAGGACAAGATAACTCCAAATAGAGAAAAGGCAGGCACATCACATAAGGCAAATCAAGTTAAAAGCTCAAAAGTAAATCTCTGTGCCTGTGTCTAATGCCTCCTGGGATGAATTCTGCTCTCCAGTTTATTCCAACAACTTTTTGTGAGCTCCTGATCAACACAAACCCTTGTTCCTGACAACTTTTTAATCTGTCCTCTCTGCAGCTTCATGGCCAGGCTATACCCCACAGACAAGAGGCTTTCCAATGTCTGGGAGGCTGCAGGTACATATTTTTGCTCCCATACTCCTGCCTTGTGCCCCTCATGCCCCACGCTCTCAGGCAGCCCAGCATTCACCAGCATTCCTGGGAGAGCAGCAGTCTAGGGCTCAGTGCAGTCAGGAGCTCAAAAGAGTGTGCCCTCATCCCAGATCCACCACCTACTGTGTGCTCCTCACATGCTGGGGAATTTGGAGGATAAAAGGGATTTAGGATGGGACAGGGCCTTTCCCCATCCTGGGAGCTGCGATCCACTACTGGGCTCCAGGATTGTGGCATCAAGGCTTTGACCCATTGTCCTACACTAGGACTAGCAGCACTACTTGAGGAAGCTCCCAACTTAGTCAGCAAGTAATGCTGGGGTAGAGCCTGTCAGGAATTCCCCAAGGAGATTTCTCAGAGCGCTGATTCACCAAGGTTTAATCCAGCTATGGGAACAGAACAGCTTCAGCAATCTCCCAGTTTAACATTTTGGGAGGGGGAGGCATCTTGGAACAGGCCAGAACTGTTCTTGTTTTAGAAGGTTTGGGTACCTTATGTGCCTTTGCTGCTGCTGCCAACCAGTTTGGATTTTTTGTCAATTACCAGGAAACACAAAATTACAATAAAACTCATTGCAGTTTGGGAGGAAGATACTGAAAATCAAAACCATGAAACAATCTTACATCATGAGAACACTTCCTCTTCCCTGCAAATCCATCCCTCTGATCCAAAAATTAAGATGAGACTGCACAAACGTTTGTAACTCCCAGAGAGACTGACTCTTTACAGCAAAGTCTACAGTCATGAGCTGAAACGTGAAATGACAGAAGAGAGGACAAAGGGTATGAAAGCAAGAAAATAAGGCTCTGAATTTTCTAAGCAGTTGTTTATGTTGGTGAAGTTCAAATTCAGTTGGACTGCTCTCAGACCAACATTTTGGGTTGAATCTGAGACACTGGGTCGGAGTCTAGTCAAAGATCTGATCTCTTTGAGCAGTTTGCTGGTGACACGTGTTAGACAAAGGGAGCAGCCTCAGGGCTGCCCTAACTTGGTTTGGTCACTGTGGTCTGGACTGAGGGATTAGGACAACACAAAGCCAGGCTTCTCCCCAGTGGGGACAGTGTTCAAGGAGAAGCAATTCTAGTCTGCGTCATCAGCAGGAAGAACAATGGTGTAACAGCCTCTCCCCAAACTTCTCTCTGCAGGGCAGATAAAGCCAGCCTTAAAAATTCCCACAGGAGGTTTAATGGCCTGATTACACTGGAAAGTCTGGCTTTTGTGGCTACAATTTCCAAACAGGTCCAGCTTTCACCAGCAGCAGCTGATTTCCTAAGGAGTTCAGTGCCCTGCATAGCAGGAAATAACAATCAGGCAGCTGTAGGAAGAGAAAGAGCATGGACGGGAAAGAGAGAGACCACTGAAGCAGCTCAACTTTTCTCAAGTTATAATGAGGGTAAAACTCAGAAAGGGGCATGAAGCAATCTGAAAATCAACACGGATGGAAAAAAAGGATGCTTCTGCCATTACGATCTCTGACAGAGTCCTGTTTCTCCGCCACAGATTTCTTATATGCTCCAGGCAAGCTATTATTATTATTTTGCCTCTGTGCAGTCTCAGCCCAGCAAGACAGGAGCATAACTACATTATTTGTGGAGGAGACAATCTCCATCCCAAGTGCAAACCAGGGAGGCTGTGGCATTGCAAGGGAGCAGGTACCATGAGATCCCACACAACCAATGTCACCCTGCAGAAACTGTTCAACTGTGATTTCTGACCCACCGCACATTTTTCCCATCCAGAAAAACTGCTGATTAGGAAAGTAAATGTGGATAGCCTGGGTGGATGGTAACTTCACACCAGGCTGTTGTAAAGACACAGGAAAATAAACACATCAACAGAAGGTACAAGTGGAACGTGATACTTCAGATTGATGGTTATCTACAGCTACCGGCACTAGGCAGGTCTTTCCAGGGACATTGTGCCCTTTCTGGCCCACAGCTATCACACACTGAGCCTCCTTCACCCTGCTAGCACAGGCATTTCAGAGACCCACAACCTTGTGGATTTGTGCCTGCCCACAAGAGCCAATTCTATCTACTAGTGTGAATAATTTGAACTCTCAAAAAAGTATAGGAAAAACAACTCGGGTACTTTTCTGTCCCTTTCTCAGAACTGGTGAGGGAAGTACTTCCAAGTATACCAGCTAAGGAATTACCCCAAACATTTCTGTGAGACTCAAAGGAAATGTGTACTAGAGAGACCTGCTTGTAAGAAGAAAATACACATGTGAAGTTCTGTGCTCAAAGCAATGAGCTTAGTTGAGTCCTGCCAATCCCCTAAAACTAAAGCTCTGCTTACTGCTAGCAGGTTTTCTCCCTTCTTATGGAAAAAATAATAAGGGTTAGCAAGCTGTGGAAAAGTCCCCCAGATGGTGAGGGTCAAGGGGAGATATTTTGTCAGCAGGGACACCAAAACAACTTGAGTTTCTATTTGCTTGTTTAAAACAGGTTAGTTCTGCATAAGATCAGTAAATAAAAAAACCTACATCCACCATCCCATAAATTACAATGAGCTAATTAAGTCATAATATTTGTGATTCAATATACACTATGCAAAGGGAAACATTAATGAATTTTACATAACAAGCAAGCAAAGAACATTACTTGTCAGATAGCCTCAGAAATTCATTAAACAGCCCTTTAAGAGAAGTGGCTCAAGTGCAGAGCACTAAAATGATAACAAAATCTATTAAGGAGCCTGTTTAATTAAGCACATACTTGCTGGCACATCTGACACTTATACAAGGTGTTTGTGCTAAGACAAATAAAGTCTTTCTTTTGCAGTACAGCCAAGAAGATTGTAGACAAGTCTATTCTTAAAACACAAAGATAACTCTGTGACTAAGCAGCCAAATACCACACTGTTGAAAAATCTATACAGGCACTAAGGGAATTGTGCATCTTTTCTGTAAAGGCCTAGATGAGCTTTGTGTGTCCTCCAAAATGGCTGAGTGACACAGTTTGACTCAGAGTCATGCCACAGATATCTGTGACATCCCAGAGGAGGATGGAAACAGCTCATGCTGGGCTGATCAAGTCTAAAAAGCTGCTCTTGAGGAGCTCATAAAACACCAGTAAACCCCAAGGGGTGAGGCAGGCCAAGGAGGGTGCTCCTTGTGCCCATGCAGAAAGGACTGAAAAGCAGGGAGACCTTGTAGGCACATTGTAGCCCTGCTCTGCATCATTTTCTCTCCTGCTTGTGTTGCATAAACTGCAGTGCACTGAACACCGTGCAATACGTAAGATTTATCATTTTAACAGACATGCTAAGGGTGGCTTGTACATGGATCTGTTACACAGTGATGCCTGTGAGGAACAAGCTGCCTGGCAGCATGGAACACCCATCGCTCACTCCCTCAGAGCCACGACAGGGACAGAACTCTAAATACATTCCAGTCAAGCCACCCACGTGCTCCACATGCTCTGCAAAAAAACAAAATACCATTTTATATTCTTCACCAGAAACATTTCTCTTCCTGTCCTTCTCCTGCTGCTTCTCTTTGTTGCTGATCATTACATACAGCACACACATCTTAGTTTATTACAAGTTATTGCTTAATCATCATCTCACCAGTACTTTGGGGAAGTTTTATTGCAACTGACCCACCAACACTCAAGCCTATACAATATCCTCAGAATACACTGTAATATATTGCTGAAACGAGGCAGTTGAGCAAGCAGACCCAGGAACTTCAATTAAAATCAGTCTGATCCCACCTCCTGCCCACAGGCACTAAGAGTCCTCATTTGTCAGCTAAATCAACTTGTGTTGGAGATAGTTCCCTTATTTGCTTGTTTGGAAGCTATGAACTTGGTTTAATCCCTGTATGTTCACTTAAGAGTTTGACCTGATGATCCTTGTGGGTCCCTTCCATCTCAGAACATTCTGTGAATTCTCTGAACTTCCCTCATGCTGCTGAGCTTCCCTGCTCAACACCTTTGGCTGCAGGGTTTTCACACAGGTTTAACAAATCTCAGTGCTATAAGCAGATTCCAGTAACAGCCTGTGCTTTTCTCCTTCTTGGCCCCATTCTAGTTCTCCTGGATTTTAGCACATGAGTCTGGGACTCCTGAGTATGCAATTTGCCTGCTGACCTGGGCAGTCACCTCTTACCATACTCTACCATCCCAGTTTCTTTGTAGGCAGCATTTTACCAGGAGAGGACCAGAAGCCACCTGCAGAAATAATTCGTTTCCCTTTCTCCAAACTTTCTCACAGGGCAAGTTTTCTCAGCTCTCAATTCCTGCATTTTGAAAACTCCAGCTCCCATACATCTTATCTAGATAACACCTGTGTCTCCACAGCTTTTCCCAGTCCTACAGACCTGTGCATCCTGTGAGCAAATAGCTCCAACTCACAGGCTGGAGTCCAGCCACCAGTGCTGTGTTTGGGCAGGAGCTCACACAGCATTCCCACTGCCATGTGATCTGTCTCTCTAACATCCAACACTGCTCTCTTCAAGCCTACCTACATGACCTGCCATTGTAGAGTTTCCTGAAGCACTTCAAACAAAAGCATAGTCAGAGAAGCTCTGACTTCCCATAACATGGGCAGGCACTCAGGAACAGAAGACCAGGAACAACAGGCCTATTACTTGAACAACTTGGCGAGAAGTGAAAAGGCAAGCACCAGAAAGGTGGAATTGTACCTGAAGAAAGGCTGAGAACTGTAGAGCTCTTTCCCCACTTACAGATAAAATAACCAGTCAATAAAATCCAAATCATTGGTTTACTCTCAATCACCTTTAACTCAGGAGTTCTCAGGGCAATGCTGCTTCCAAACAGCACCCAGCACAACACCACGTGGCCTGAGGCACATCTCAATGCATTACTCACCAAGTTCTCAGTAAAAATACATTTGAGAGGTGCCTTCACAGTTGGCCACAGCCTCTAGGGACATACACGCAGGCCCACAGATTCAAACTGCTTAGGGTTTATGAGTCTGAGACTCAAAAAAAAAAAATAAAATAGTAGACACCTACCACATGCATGAGAAATGAGGCATCTTTTTCTTCTTTCTCTTCTCATTCTTGCAGAGCGACCAAACCTCCCAAAGCAAAAAAACTCCAAACCTCCTCCAGCAGGACAGCTCTAACTTAATTTCAGAGAGCTTCCTCCCCTGTTCCCCAGTCTCCAAATCAGAGGTAATGATCCCCACCTGCCATGGCAATTAGTGATCCCTGCCTGACATAGATCAGTCAACCCACAGCAGCCCCTCCTTATACCAGGTGGCTGAGGCCACAAAACTACCCATCTGTTTGCAAGGCTTTATTTCAAGCAAAGCTTTATCACTAATTCTGTGTTATTCTGCAATGGAGCAACATGAAAAACAAAGAGGAGGGAGGAAAGTCTGAATACAGCAGTGCTGACAGAATCACTGCATTTCAAAACCCTTTATAAATGGTTATTTACAAACCTAAGGGCTCCAAATACCCTATTCCTATGCATTTCAGACAACCCTATTTAGATGTACCTGGGTCTAGGGTCACCACTCAAGAGAGCAGGGGAAGCCTGACCCTCCCTACCACTCCTGAAAGCTTGCATGGCATGCTTCTTTCTCCTGGCATTTACAGCCAAAAGTGAGATGCTGCTAGGTAATCCCTGGCCAGGAAAAGTGTGGAGGTGTCTGCCCAGGATTTTGCAAAGCCGCTCAGCTCAGTCACCCATGGCTTGTCCCCTTCTGGCTGCTGGGCTGGCAAAGCCAGGCATAGTCATTGCTTGGGCTCACACCTTCTAAGCCATCTGCTGTCACTGCTTCTCCCTGGTCTCTGTTCTGAAAGGAAGGCAAATTTCTGTGCAGTGGTTTTTAAAACTAGAATGCAGGTGCGGCCTGGAAGCAACCCCAGGCTGACTCCACTCAACTGAGGGGTAAAATTTTTACAATAATAACAGTAGCTGGCAAGAAGAAAAGTCCAGGTGAGGTTAGCCCAGGAGCTTAGGGAAACCTATTTTCCAAACATTAGTGACCATCTTCCTTGAGCAAAGCCCGTGAAGGGCTCCTCCAGTGATTCTGGTCTTCATTTCAGTACAGTCTTCTTATCAGGCAAGTCATCAAAAAGTCCTGAAAGTCCAGAGGATGCCTGAATAATAGTTCACTGCATTATCAGAACTCTCCATCTTCTCCTCACCCACACTGATGCAAAGTTAATTGAATAATGAAAGCAACTCAAATGCCCACAGTTTGTTCCTATCTCTGCTTTCAATTTCCTCCTGATTGAGGCTGATTGAGAGGCTGTCTCACCTGTCTCCTGGTGCCAGACTTTAGGCCAAGAAGAAATTTTCCCTGGAAGACATTGCCCAGGAGAGCTGAATTTCACCCTTTCCAAGCGTTCAAGTGTTGAGATTTCCAGGACAGCAAGAGGGATTTTTCCTCCAGCACTCCCAGCCATTAGTGCTCTGTGTTTCTCCTGCTCTCTTTTGTGTTGCAGATCCCTCTTTCAGACTTTTTTGATCTAAAGATTTTAAGGTAATTGAAGTGCCTTGTGGAAAGGGCAGCTCAAAATTAAGCATTTTTCTCCCCTTTCCACCATTTCCATCAGTTTCACTAAGAGCACAGCTCCATCAAAGTGACTTTAGGCTGCAAGCCCCTGCTCAGTAGAGCTGGCAAAACACCATTTGGAAAACAAATTCACAAGTTCTTATGCTTTTCACCACTTGAATCACAGAGGAAGGAAAAAAAATAAATCATTCACCTACTGATGATCCAGGGACAGGAAAGCAGCTCTGCATGGTGAATGTTTTCCAGGGCTGATGTCCCAAGCTCACAGGAGTTGTAGTTTAACCTAAGTTTTCCCTGAAACTCTCTTAACATAATTCAATAGTACAATTATTTCTGTGTGTGTTATCATGAGCGATGCACTCAGTGATGCTTTTTGGTTATTTGGGGTATATTTATAAATTTTGAGCTCTTGTACAGTTTTAGGGCTAGACAGTTTTATGACAAAGAAAATTCTAGCAATTAGCTTTTCTGATTTTGGAGCTAGAGGCAGGGTGACATGCCATACAGCAACACCTTATGCGTTTTATACCTCTTACAAAAATGCAATCGTCATTTTCAATCTGAACAGTCAGCCATTACAACAAAAATTACTTCCTAGCACATTCACTGAGTAAGAATCAACAAAATGTCACTCCAGAACTTGTGTACTTGTGTGTTTCTAATTGATTCTGACAGAGCTGCCTGGGCTTCAAAGGCAAAAATCTGTTTGGTTCTCAGAGCAAGGAACTCTTTGGCAAAGACATTATGCTGAGGCCAGGATCAGGTACAGGCAATTCCACTGGATGCATAGATCTAGGCTGGTTTATCTTGGGTCTGAGTAGAGAAACAGGGCCCTCAGGTGCTTCTGAGGGCACAGATGGCAATGAAACATCTCAGAACAGAGGGAAAAAAAGAGATAAAAGGTGATATACGTAAGCAAAGCCATTCTGATAAAACTACAGGGGAAAAAAACCCCTGACCTGAACAATTTGCCTTCCAAACAGTAGAGCTTTAAGAAATGAAAACCACATCTCACTTCCCAAAACTCTTGATGAAAAGAAAGCAAATACAGTGAAAATAGTACAGGGGGGATTTTGACACAGCGTCATTCTTATCAAAGCCTGGTACATAGATAAGACTGCTTTGGTCTTTCACAATAACCAAGTGACAATCTTTCCCCATAAACTCTCAGAAACATGGTTTCTTGCCAATGATAAGTCTCATCCCTATTTGTAAGTTTTTGACTCTGTTTTCCATGCCCCCACAATGATGTTTCACTGGGAAAATACTCTATGGGCTGCTAAAGAACAGTGTCTTCCCATGACCAAAGCATCAACCATAATCCTCAAGACATTTGGCCCATTTTCCCCACACCAAAACTTCAGTCCATTTATCTCTTCTTGTTTAACAAAACACAATCAATCAAAGCTCCCTCTCTTCTTCGTGTGGGTGATGGTTTGGGAATCTGATTTCCATTTCAATTGTTCCCCTGAATTTACACAATGCCAAAAGGGACCGTTTCCATCATCTACTCAGCCCTTCAACAGGTACATCTTTCTTGTGGGACAGAGGGAAATGAAGGATTAAAAGGTCTATTAGCACATCTTGTTCAGCATCACAGGATACTGTAGTTCCTTCCTACCCAGGAGGGACAAGAGAAATCAATTACTATGAAACAGTTTATATTTTATAATTTTTTTCTCCTGTGATGACACTGTGGACAGTTCGGGCTGTAGGAACAAACCTTGACAGAGGAGTTCTGCAGTGCCTGAAAGCTGGAAATATTTAACCAACACCAGGACAGCTCCAATGCCTACCCCGCATTAGAAATCCAAACTTAGGTAAGCTAGGGGTAAATTTAGGATCTTATTTATAATCAAGGCAGGGATATGTTACTTTAAAGTTGACTTAGGCAGGTTGTGACAGTAATAATATAGGCAACATTTAAGATCTCTGAAGGAAGACGTTGCTAGACAAAGTGAAAGAAAAAACCAAAGTTTAAGAGCAAGAACACATTCTGGTTTTACAATAATTAAGTCATACAACACCCATTATCTGGGTAAGTGAATTATGTTTCACAAGGCATCACAAGAACATTTTCTTCAGCTTTGATTCCAATTGTTCACGTCTCCCCAGTTTCAGATGTCCAGTTTAATCCAGCCCTGAATTTCAAGCAACACAACAGCACTCTTCTGTGACTGTGTGAAAAAACAACCCCAAATTTCCGTAGCAATAAGATTCTTCAGCCCTGATTTGTCTCCACAATAGCAAGAAAAGCTTCATAGGAGCCTTGTGTCAATTATTACTTTGACAAGGACCTATATAGGTTGTAGGTTCTATGTGTAGAATACTTGTAGGACCTATGCAGAACACCCAATAAAGCTCTTCTGGGCTATAGCTGGGCTGCTGGGTCACAAAACCCCTTTATTTGGGAAGAAATAAGGGCAAAGGCTCCCAGTGACAACAATTGTCCCACTTAGCCCTTCAGTGACAAACAGGGATCTCCAAAACATCGTGGACATCTCCCAGCCATCCCCAGAGCAGGCCTTCTACTCCACCCTCTGAATTACACAGCATATGTGGGAGGATTTTGCTGTAAGTCTCTGAAGGCTGGCAAGAGCTTGCAACCTTCAATATCTGCAATCATAGGTGAATTTACAAGTCTATCAGAAAAGAGGAAAAATAGGTTTTATTTGCCATCAGCTTGAGACAAGCTCAGCAAGGGAAGAGAGGGGAGCAGGAGGGATTAGCACAACCCAGTGCTAAATTATGAATACACGCCACAGGTGAGAAGAGGATTCCTGCACCACAAGCCCCATGCAGAGCTCTCTGGGAGGGGCAGTCCCCTCTCCATCCCCCTGAGACAGCAACAGCCGGCAGGAGCTGCCACACTCAGCTAAATGCCTCCGCATTTCCCGGCCCTTTGGGATGAAATAAACGGCTGCGTCTGCAGCACCAAGTGAGGGGGTGACGTGGCAGTGCCTTTCCAAGGAAACCTCTGCTCCCTCCCTTGAGACGCTGCCCTAGGGCAGGAGGTACAGCTTTGCTTAGCTGGGCCTGGCCTCCCGTGGGACAAGGCTGCAACAATTCAGTTTGCACATTTTACAGCCTTATCAGTGAGGAGGCTTCAATTTCACAGATGGGCCCTTGCCATGGCACATCCCCTCCCCAGGGACTGCTCTCCACCCTGTCCCTCCTTTACTACCCCTGCTTTCTCAGCATTTTTCCCCTCCCTTCTCATAAAACTTACTTATCTAACCTGAGCATTTTTCTTCCCTTAGTCTGGTTCTTATTCTCAAAGGAGCCATTTCCTCCTGTCTGTTGTTGATCGTTATTATTTCTGCTCTGTAAATGCATCTATCATGGTGTTTTCTTCCAAGGTGTGAGCAGTCACAAGTTCCTCATATTTTTCAGGGAACCTGTTTAGCAAGGATTCTGCAAAAGAATGGCTTCTCTTCTTGTCCTGGAAGATTGCAAGCGTCACAGTACAGGGCAGCTTGCCGATTGCAGCAGAAAATACTAGAACTATTAGCAACTTAAAAAGCAAACAAGAAACAAGCCCCCAAATCCCGAAACATCCTTTCCTGAGGCTGGACAGAAGCTCCTGCCTGGCCAGCCTGCTGAGTCGAGAAACACATCATATCCCATGGCTGGAATGCTAATTAATTTCGCAACTAATGAACTGGTGCTAACACATTTACCACACTGGAGATTTGAAGGAAGGCACGGCTTTGATGCACAGTGTCACCTTCCCCAGTGGGCAGACAGGATATCCCCAAGGCCACATGCTCTTGTTTTGCTGGCTGGTAGTTGAGGACATGTTTCACACAAAGATGAGTCTTTCCAAAGAATCACCTGTCCATAGAGATCTCTAAAGGGTCAGGGATCAGGAAGGGCTGGCAGCTCCCTGCAGAATGAAGAGTCGAGGAGGATAACTCAATCAGCAGGGCAGGGCTCCCTCATCACAAAGGACATAAGTGAGACCAGCAGCCAAGTCTGGGGATGGCAGCCAGGGCTGACCCAGAGCCCAGATCATTTGTGGTGATATGGCAGATCAAGGCAGGAACTCAAAGTGCGCGGCAGTCAGCTCCAGTGACAGTGACCCCAGTCAAACACAGTCTGGTGGTCACAGGCAGGTCAGATATCAAAATGGGATGTCAGTCCATGGATCAGGGTCCCAATCCAAGGCCTACGGCCAGGCACAGGTATGGCTCTATGGAATGGTACATCTATACCACAGCTCAGGGAGCAATGGAAAGTCATGGACTGAGTTTAAATGGATGCCCTGAGCCCATGGGCAGGGTGGAGGCCCATGAAAAGCTTATCAGGCTAATTACTCTCAGGGCCCTGACACTTCTTTCCACAGTCCTGGCCAGTATCATGGCCAGACACTAAGAGAGATGCCCGCACATCCCATGACATCTAAGCACCACTGTTCATACCAGGTAGCCCAGAGTTAACAGATGGATTTTGCCACTGTCCCCTTTAGGTACAAGCTCCACAGCCTTCACAACAGGCATAAATGTCCCTTGACCTCCTCCCTCAGAAATAAGAGGGATGATATTCCATATTACAAAGCAGCCTGTGTCTGAGGCATTGCAAGAAGGTGAAGCAATGACCAGGAACTGCTTTTCCTCCTCACATGTTGATGTGCCTTGGGGCAGGGAAAAGCAGCTGCAGGAGCAGCAGGGCACCTCCCAGCCCATCAGTACAGCAGCACGGAGGCAAAGACAAACAAAGATGCAGGAAATGATTATGCCTTTCGATAACAGAGCTGCGAAGCTGAGTAAGCAATTGGTGATTTGAGCTGTCACTAAGCATGGGGCTTTCTTTAGAGACAAACAACAGTGGCAGTTCATATCAGTGAGGGAAGTTAAATAACCTCCCCCAATGGATACTGCAAGAGTGGGATAAGAGTGACAGTAGCGTTAGAGAGGCTGGAAATTGATCAAGACACAACTGGTGCACACACACAGACACCCTCATCATTCAGGAGAAGTTCAGCATTCCAGGAGCGTCATGGAATGCTCCTTTCCGGGTAACATTTAACTCAGTCTTCAGACACTAGAAGAGAACGCATTCTGCAATAACTGGAGATGTCCAGTAATCCAAACCAGAAAAAGCTTTCCATTCTGCTGCTGAGCTGTACCCCTGCCATGGTACTGTCTGACCCTGGGTCAGAACATACAAGCTTACAATCAGAAAGATTTAATGAAAAGCATGCAACAGCCAGGGATCCTGCTGCCAGGGGAGGAGGGGAAGAGAGAGAAAGAGAGGAAAAATACATCAAATGGCTTACAAAGAAAGATGCATGTGCACTTTCCAGCAGAGGATACAGCCTTTTAAGCCATCCCACTTGGGGAAGCTTCCCCTAACTCTGAGACTTCCTTAAAGGCAAAAAATAAACATATCATGGGGCCAATACGAGGGCTGTGCAGCTGTACAAGTCTCTTAGAAGGTCCCTTTTGTATTGCCTTGGCTTGTTCTTCAAGCTCAGTGGGAAGGTTAAGTTGAAGTCACCTGCTCTCTGATTCCCTGTGTACACACTTGAGCCATCGCAAAGGGAAAGGCAGGTTCTGCCAGGGACAAGATTTATGCACTTAGTCCTTTTGAAGTAAAAAATAAAGGAAAAAATCCTGCAGTTCTGCTTTCAGAAAAACAGCTCTGGGAATATGCATTTCCCCGACACAAGTTCCATGTAGACATGACATTTAACAGTCCTCCAAAATCCCTCTGAGGAGTTGTCAGACTTGCTGATACCAATATGTGGAAAGCAGAGAGTCTGGCTTCCCATTCTGAGAAAACCAATAGCCAGCACTGCTCCTTTGGGTTGGTTGTGCTCAAGAGTAAATGGGACAAAGAAGCATGCCCACAGCTCCCAACAGAGCTTCTTTTTCATCACCAGTTCCTACCCCAGCCCAGTCCAGCTCTTGCCCAACTTTCTCAATCCACCTATCCATTTACAGGCAACTGAAATTTTCAAGAAAATACAGGTTGCCAAAGATTATGCTTCCAAAGTCACACTGCAGTGCCTCTCCCCAGACCTCCCCTTTGTCTTCTGGCCCCTCTTGTGCCTTACTCTTCCCCAAAAGTCCTCATTACTCAGGGGATACTTCCCTGAGCAAGCTGAGACCTTCCCATTTACTGCTTATATGGTCAGGGAGGACGTTAAGGAAATAATCACTGAGACTGCAGATAATTTAGGAACAGCCTGGAAATAATTTCTAAGGAGATCAGTCATTCTTGGGATGTTCTATAAAGCTCCAGTTGTGCTGATGATTCTTTTGCAGGACTAAAAAAATTAACAATATTGTCTCCAGGCTTAAGTGTCTCAGAACTCCTACAGCAGCCATACAAGTCCACAGCAAGGATCCACCCAGCCCGCCACTGTGTCCAACATAAACTGTGAGTTGACACCTAGGAAAGAGGAAGAATAGGTCAAAAACACATGGTACTTTCCTCCTCAAACAAAAATTATTTACTTAACCTCCAGTAATTTTCAGTTGAAGGATTTTTTTTTGGCCTTAGAGGGTTTGTCTGTTCAGTGATCCCTAACAAATCTTGGTTTCAAACACTATTGTCTTCCTTTGAACACAAGAATACACCTTGCAGCCACAACACCCTTTGATGAGAAGTTCTCTGGGTCTGCTACGTGGTACATCCAGAACCAGCTCCCACCATTTGTTTGAAATCTGCCCACATTTGTTGGCCGCCAATTCTTGCATGGGAAAAGGTAGGAATAGGCAGTCCTTATCCATTTGCTTCATGCACCTCCAGATTTTGTAGGTCTCTGTTACATTCCCCCTCAAATCATCCCTTTTGCCGACTGAAGTATCCCAGTGCGCTCCATTGATTCTTTTATGGGAGTTTCCGTGTCTGGACTCAGAAGGTCACCCACAGCAGAATGGGACAGGGTATGGTGCTTTCCCACTTTTAGAGTGCCCTGTTCTTCAGAAGTGAATTTGACTTGTGCTTTCACAAGGCTTTTACAGAAAAGAAAGAAAATGCAGGCAAACATTTCTTTTTTACATTCACTTTTCCTTCATTTGAAATCAAAGGGAATACTTCTGAAAGCAGAACAACTTCTCTTCTAAAAGCACAAAGATCCCCTTCTCAGAAGAGCCAAACAAAAGATCATGACTCAGATATGGGGCTTTAACTTCCTCATCCTATGACCCAAACCTTTGACCTCCAACATTCTCTGCTTTTCTGAGGGTGTCATAAGTCTGCCTGATCTCCAATCTGTTGGATTGATCTTGGAGATCCACAGCACTTCTTAAATACCTTTTGGTCAACTCAACAGCACTCAAAAGCAGCACCGTGGAATTTGAAAGTTTGACCTTGCAATTGTGACTTTCATTTACGTATACAATATTTGGGAGAGTAGGGAGGGCAGGGTAATGACTGGGTGGAGAAGGTGCTGTGTTTACAGAATACAGCCATCAATACCTCCCCAGCTGTCCACAGACTTCAGAGACCCCTCCACTCCAGGGCAGGCCGAAGGGATTTCCTGGCTAATGCCAGGTAAGGAAAGATTTCTGATGAATAGCTGCACGTTAAGATGTATTTTATAACCTCCTGGTTAGCCCAGAGGAATTTACTGGCTGTCGAGAGGATCAACACATCCATAGTGCTGGGATGCTTCGGTATTAGATTACAGCTTTGGCATCACCCTTATGTTCAGCAAGTCAAAGAAAATAGTTGCAGGTTGTTTTATTTACTGAGCACCAAATAGATAATAGGATTACTGACACGTAAAGTCAATTAATTTAAAGCTACAAATGAACATTTAGAGTAATTTGAAGGTGTTTCACACTTTTTAAGTATTCAGTGAACAAAATCTCGAGTAGAAAACCAGTTTAATACAGTCCTTCATAGTAAGGTTGTTTTTGTGGCACGGGGCATTTCAGGAGGCGCTGATGTCCTTTCACAGCCTGCAGCCATTCCAGGATCACAAGGATTAAACACAACTAATCTCCCAAATCTCAGGTCAAATCAAGAATGAGCTTTGGACCTTCCAGACACTAGATCACTCTGTTCTACCTCCTTCAGAAACATCAGTGCCCTTTGCAGTTATCCCAGGCCCAGGTAGCGAATGCAGTGAGGGTCCACCGCCCAGGGCCTCAGCGGAGCTCAGAGTTAATCTCTGACCATGACCATTCTCTCCCACCTGGTAGAACAGCTGCCAGTGGGTGCCTCTTCCAGCAAGAGCCAGATGATTCCCCAGCACTTACATTCCCACACTGGTCTGGAGACACAACGTCATGCATCCAAGGCTGAAAATCAGTGAGGAAGCTCTCCAGATGAAAGCCATTGCAGCCAAAAGGAAATCACATTATGCATTATGATGATGTTGGGGACTTTATTAAAAACAAAATAAGCAAATAAAAGGAGGAGCAGTGGAAGGAGAAGCTTCTGGCCATACTGCCACCAGAAGAAATGCTCAGCAAGCCTTGACCTCAGCATGAAGCCTTTTCAAAGACCAATTCCTGTTTCACATTGGGCATGAACCACCACTCCACATTATACAGATGTAGCAAGGTATTTAACCTGTTGTAATCTTGATTGCCAGTAGCTCAGAGCAATGTGTTAGGAAAGCAGAATTAAGGAGAAGGAAATAGGGATTGTTGCAGAATAGCCATATTTACACTAAAGAGTACTGAGTGCCTTGAAAATTACAATTTTTATATTTCAAGATGTTAAGAAAGCAGCAGGAATAATCATATCGGTCTCCTGCATAAGAATGTTTTTAGATTTCATCTGAAGTCCCAAATTTCTTCTGGCTGAGATAACACAGCATGGATTCTTCAGAGGCTTCAAGAGACAGAACTATCACTGTATTCCTTGGTAACTGGTGCCAAAAATTATTTAACTGTTGCTATTTAGTCACTGTTAAACCATGTACCTTATTTTTCTAGCTTACATTTATCTAAGTTGAATTTCCAGCTACTGGATCACATTATGCTTTCATCTGTTTTTCATTCACACAGGGGCATCACTTTACCCAATGAAATTCACCCCTGCATTTCAGCCTGACTCAACAATTTTGGTCAGGTAGGAAAGGATCCTGCATGTGAAAGGGTGCCACTGAATTCAGACAACCAAGTAGAATGGTGACATCTGCTTTGTAATTAAGGGTTGCTTAGAGCAATACGGACAAGCATCATCCCCCCAGATGTTTCTGGAGCTTTCTGAAGGGGTGGCCTGAAGCAGCCAGGCAGCAAGGCTGCCAGCAGTAGACTACTTTTAATATTGCAATTGAATTACTGCCATCATCAACTAAAGTTATGAGTATAAGGGAGTCCAGTAAAAGACAGCAAGTGCCATCAAAGTTGCACAGAAAGTTTTCTAAGCATTCCCCGAGGGGAGACATGTGGGCAGGGGTGAGGATATACACTTCCCAGCAGCTCTGCGCCACGTGGCTGTGCTGCCATCCACAACCCTGACCCTGCTTCTGGTACTGCTGTGCTTAAGAAACAACAGCAGATTTACCCCTTACCTCAGAATCTGGGCCAAGTTTGAACAGTGGCTGGCTTCTCCAGCTGAAAAATCTCCTGCCTTACGACACAGGCTCTCTGGAGACTGATGCAGGGCACAACACAGCCAGCTGGGACCAAACTGTAAATGGAGAATTTTGAGAATGTAAGTTAGAGTCCCATGGGTCTTGCAACGGCCTAGAGAGGCAGAAAAGGAGAACCCAGCTCTCTCTATGAGCTGTGGTACCACCATCCATCTCCAGGACAGTGATGCTGTTCACAATCACAGTGGGAAAACATTTTCGTAACAGCAACACTCTGAACAGTCTGTCCCATCCCGTCCCCCCCCCCCCCGCCCAGTAATGACACAATGGAGGAAGCAGCTGGTGCAGCCAAGCAGCACCAATTGGCATTATCTTAACACTCTGGGCTGTAAATTGTGTCAGAGCTGGTTTCTGTGTAGTTCAGTCATTCCTTTCATGAGGGCATGAGTGCCTGGGGCAGGGGAGCACAGATAACCCTGGCCAGAACCTGCCCAGAAGGCCCCTGCAGCTCCATACTACATCCTTGAAGCAACAGCTCTGCAGCAGATCCTTGGACACCAGCAATGGATTGCTACAGTCTTAGAAAAACAGCTGCCAGGCTTTGCTCTCCCAGTCACAGCCTTGACACAAGCCACGTGGGCAAGATGAGTCTTGACAAAGAGGGCATGTCTGAGGGTTGAGATTAGGAATTTCCCCACTCCAGGCCAGTGGAGAAACAAAGAGCAAAGGGGAACCAGCCCACTACATTTAACTGCGCGGTTAGACCAAACAAATCTATTTTCCTTGTGTCTGTTGTCAAGATGTGGAGGATTTTTTCCATAAGAAAACTGACAGTGGAATATGCACATGAGATATAGGGAGCAGGTCACTCTCTTTCCCTGTGCCAATTAGTCTCTCCCAAATGACATTTTTTATTTTTAATTCTAGGTAGTTCTTAGTGTATGAGAGGTTCCAGACAAGACTGATGCTTGGACAGCTGGGACTCATCCCTGCAGCCCAGAGCCAGGACAAAGTCAGTCCTCCAGGTAGAATGTGTGTTCACAGCCTAGGGAAATTCCTGCTTTCCCTTGTGCCTGAGGCATGTGCACACACACATCCCAGATCCAGCTGCAAAGCAAGCCTGGTCTAGTTTGGGCTTGGAGTTAGCAGGCACAGGGAAAAGGCTGAAACCTGACTCCAAACCTTCACTATTGATTTGGCCCAAGTGTTCCCCTTTCCATGCCTTGAGACATTTTCTCCCCCCTCACCTAGATGCACCCCCTCAGTCACAGGATCACCAAGCTGTATTCACCAACTGATCTAAATAAGCACCCCATGTTTCCCAGTCTAGCAGGACAGAAAACCCGTCTGACAGCTGAAGTTCCTGCAAGAAGCGTGATGAGGTGCTAAGAAAATAATTGTGCTTACAAATTCTTTGGGCTAAAACAGCTGCTTTTGTAGCTGGATGAGTTTTTGGCTGGCAGTCAGCTCTCCCTACAAGGCATCTCTACAAGACACTCCATTTACTTCCTGTTCCCTCGCAAGTCCCTGCAGGAAGGCAAAGAAACTGGGATTAAACATATACGACAGAGCCCAGCCAAGATACACAATCCGAATTCCCAGACAAAGTGCAAGACAAATATAAGCATCACAGAGGAACAAACATAATATGGGCTTAAGTCTTGCATGAGCCCTCTGTAAATGTGATCTAGCAGCAGGCTGTACCTTCCAGCCTGGCAGATTCCATAAATGTAAGGTCTGCAACACATCAGAACTCACAAAGAGAGACACAAGGACCCAGGGATTTAGAAAGAGGCTTTGGGGATTCACCATAAACTTGAAGGACATAGAACCACTACACTCAAATGGTGATTGGTGCACTGACGTAAAATGAATGGGTTCTCTGAGTCTCAATCCAGTTCTGCACAAGAGGAGCTACAGGGCTCCAGGTTTTTGGTTGGGAAGGAATTAGAAACAAAAAACCTGTCTGAACTGTCCTCTCCCTGTCTGAGACAGGCACCCAGTGGCCTCTAACACCATAAGAGCACCTGATGTCTGAGTGACATTATCAGTGTACCTCCAGCTGTACTACAGATGAATCAACAGCAGATTAAAAAGAGAATAAAGAAGAGAAGCAACACTGTCCAGCCATAGCCAATCTTACATTCTTAGCTTTCCCGAAATACTTCTCTGGGGTCCCAGCACAATACTCCAAACACTAAATTTCCTTCATAAGATTAACAAATCTAAAGGCCGCCTTCTACCCATGAAGGATTTAACATAATACCTACTAGGAAAACCCTCAGACATGAAAACTTAGAGTATTTAAGTTGAATGTTGTTCTTCACAGGTTCCTCCTCTGCTCAGGAGGAGCCTCAGACTTGAGGTACTGAGCAGACACACCATGTTCCACTGGCCCCAGGGGAAGTCCCACTGAATCTGGCAGCATTGTCAGCCCAGTAGGAAGCATAAATCTCACAGGAAAGGCTATTCTAGTGATGTTTCCAGGATGGTTTTCCAGATCAGAGACATTTTGGGATCAAAGCCAAGGCAGAGTTGGCCAGCACCTCCAAGATGGTGGCTAAGTGGCAAATCTCCACAGTGGTAGAAAAAATAGAGGCTAGACACTTTTTCTGAAGTTTCAACTACTCATTAAAGCAATGGGGAGTTTTCTTCTCTCCCTAAAATGTTGCATTTGTTTTGGCAGTGGAGAAAAAGAATCCTCTCCCCATCATAAAGGCATATTTCCTTACTAATGAAGTAAAAGAGTTTACAAAAACTGAAAAAGAAAAGAAAATTCTGCCACCAGAGTCATGATTTTTAACAAGTGTTTTTAGTACCATGAATAGGGAATATCAAAGCAACCAAGTCCACTCGATACTGTTGACTCTTTTTCAGGAAGCAACCATCAGTGCCACAAGGACATTTTCTGTCATGCTGGCAGGGGGGCTGTGAGCTGCAGACAGCGGCTCAATGAATTCCTTTCAAGGACTTTGCTGAGCTGGGGTCTAAGCGAGGAAATGCTAAGGGAAGCCTGGAGCCAGAGCACTTCCCATGAGACAGTGAATCAAGACCTTCCTCCTCCTGTGAGTCAGTGTCACAGGAGGCAAATTGCAGAGACTTCTGGCTGGCTGGAGCTGCAGCCATGGCACTGCCGTCGACTGGCTCCTCCGGATGCATCAAGACAGGACGGAAGCAGGACAGGAGACCTGCTAGGGAGGGCCATGTTGCAGCTGCTTCTGTTCCAAAGCCTGGCTGGCGTCAGCTGTGCTGAGATATCAAAGGGGTAGCAGGCACCTCTGGCCTGTGCTTCATGCACAAAAGCGGAAGAGAATAAGAAAGAACAGCTCAGAAGACTCAGAGCAAAGTACAAGGGATGAGAAACACATGGGTCACAAAGAACATGCAAAGTGCACGGAAACCATGCAATTACCTGCTGCAGAAAAGACAGCAGGATCGTCTCCCTTCACAGATCCTTTGAGAAAAAGCAGCCTTTCTGCCACTCCATCCTGCTTCAGAGGCTTTCTTCCATGCCTCTTCTTAGCCTCCTGACTGATTCTTTCCACCTAGGTCTCCTCCGTCCCTGAGCAGAGCAGGGACACTACTGAAGAGCAAAATAGCTCATGTGCTTCTGAGAAGCATACATTCTTCTCTAGTCACTGAAAAACACCCCAAAACAGCAACAAATGGTGACTGGAGAGAAAACAAGAGTGGAGAAAAAGGAAGATGGTTTATAAAGCCAGCCAAATATTAGAAAGTAAAGTCATTGCATTCACATATAACACAAAGCCTCTGGTTCAGTGTGACCACATCAGAGCCTGTGAGGATTACTAACAGCCTCTGCATGGGTTTGCTGCCCACACCCATTCAGCAAAGGGTACCCACAGCTAAGAGAACACGTGTCTTCCTCTTGCTTACTTATTTGGAGCTCTCGTTTGGAAACTCAGACTCAGAAAAGTAAGAGCAGCTATTTCCAAATACTTCTTAGGTGGTTATTCACACACTTGCAGTATTCCATAAGCATTTGTCATTGCTGATTATCTCAGCAAGCACTGTTTGCAAAGCAGAAGTGAAGAAATGGTGCAAGGGCAAACAGTTCACATCGCATCTTAAAGCAGGCCCCACTTTTGTGTAGCACTGCTGAAGCTCATGGACAACCTCTTCCTAAAAAGTTTCAGAGACAGACACCACAAGCTCTCCAGACAATCTACCTCTCGGTTCCTAATCCTCAACTACTTAACAAAGCCTTCACCCTCCAAAGTTTCATGCTATATCAGACATAACAGCCTGCCTAAAAGAGGGAGATGCAATGAAACATCAGAAAGAAAAAAGCATGAGTGCAAGGAAACCCTGCATTTTCAATCCACCTCATGCAGTCAGCCAGAAGAACAAGAGGTGAAACCCCAGCTCCAGTGAGGACCACAGGAGTCTGCCAAACAATTTAAGAACTGCTTCAGATACTGTGCTGAGGAGGTGCTGCAATCTCCATCCCAGGATGGGGAGAGCACAAACTGAATTAAAAAAATCCATGGCAAATACAATTATGAAGGACTGTAAGTTAAGTTTTCATCAATTCCCACTGCAGGGTCATCTTCTGTGAATAGCCCTCCAACACAGGAGACACTCCTTGTTTTCTTCTTTCACTTCAGGAGTTTCCATCCGGCTGTGAGCCACTCACTGTTCATGTGCTTTCTCCAGAGCATCTCATCAGCAGCAAACAGTGCTGCATGGATCATGCTGGAAAGCATGGTCTCCACTTCTTCAGTCACCAGGGACACTCCTACAAATGGTGGAAATTCAGAGATCCCTGGGTCCCACCAGTGAAGGGGAGAAGGGGCACCAGAATTGAGTAAACCAGACTGACTGGCTTAATCTAACAGCTGCCAGAAGGGCCAGTCTCAATCCCACTGTTACTGTGTACTCTGCTGATGTATCCAGCACTGGAGATGCCTCCATGAGACAAATTCAGTTCACTGAACTGACAGAAAACCAACAGTACAAAAAAAATACTGCAGCAGTGATGGGCTCAGTCACCTGCCCTGGCTGCATCCACCCAGTGCAAGACTATTGCAATATGTGCCCAAACCAGGTATTTTGAGCCGAAGGAGCACTAGACACTTTTTCTGTTGAGAAAATCATTTTGTACACACTGAACTAACTTTGCTGGGTTTGTGTGCCAGTAATCAACCAAAAGGCCACAAAACAGTCAATAATTCTCTGCAACTTTCCCCAGCTTTCCCATTATCTATTTTAATATTATTTGTGATTTAGAACAATCTCTTCCTATCTGTGCATGCCTTACACAAAAAGATCCCATCTGATGGGGGGGCTTTGCACATCATGACAAACAGCAGCAGCAAAGCCCTGCCCTCCACTGAAAAATCCCATCTCTACATACAAGTGGTCACTCCTACCACACTGCTGGGTGAAGACGTTTTCTTCCTCCCACAACAGATAAGAAACAGGATCTGTGCAAGTCACGCTCCCTGCAAGGCAAAGCAGCAGCAGGTAAGGCCAGTGGACACTCCTTACAAGGAAGTGGAACATTCCCTCGCTTACGCACCAGGAACAACTGTAGCCACCCTAAAGGGCGGAGGGAGAGATAGGACTGTGAGGCAGCACAAGGAGATAACGGAGAAAACCAATAAATATATGGATCCACTGTTTTACTCAGGCTTGAAATCCTAGAAAAGATTTCTTCTTCTGATCTTCAGCAGCATGAAACGTCCTTCAGATGACAGCAGCATTTCCAACACCCTATAGCACTTGGAGAGAGTTGGCAAAACAAGTCCTGGATACTTATAGCCAGGCACCTCTGGCTCCTCGGCTGCCACACTGCCTGTCCCATCTGACCATGAGAGAGCTGGGTAATTCATTTAGTTTTAGAGAAAATTGTAAATTCACAGGGAAACATATGAAACTCTGCAAATTTCCAAACAATTCTGGCAATAAAAAGTCTGAGGGTTGCAAACCCTCAACTCTTTTGAAGCAGCCATTTTAAAGCACACTTGATGATTTCAGTTGATGAGATTACTTGGAGATTATGTACTGCCACTTCAACAAAGGCAAAATTTGAGGTGAAATCACTCAAAAGGACTCAAAAGGATAGTGGGGAGGTGTTTCTACTGGTGCATCTTCAAATGCAACTGAAAGAAGTGACAGAAAGCCACAGCAAACATCAGTCCCTACTCTCACCAGTCCTCCCAGAAACTCACAATGAGGGCTAGAAGTCACACTTCTTGGCTGCCAAACCAGCATTGATCCATTAGGCCCTACTGTCCCTGGTATCTGATGAAAAGCATTTCTGGGTAAAAATAAGGATACTGCTAGGTCTTCCTTACATTTCCAAGTTAAAATGTAGAAGGCAGACCAAGGGCATTGTCACAGCTGCCAGTCACCACAGTATTACATCAGTCACAATGCTACAATTCCAAAGACAGGCTAGCATGAAAGTTAAATAGAAGGCTGGATCAAACCTGCAATACTCCCAAAAGATATCCTGAAGCTTAATTTAAAAAAAAAAAAAACAAAAAACAGAAGGGGTTCTACTTCTTTCTGTAGTTATTTTTAATCTAGGGTGGACTGTGTCGTCCTGGAACTGAGTCAAATGAAAAGTAGACATTCAAAGCACTTTACTCTTCCCCTGCTGCCCCTCTGCTCTGTGTCAGTCATCACTTCTGGGTTTGTAAAAGCTTAGTGGGATTTGCACAGGGCCAGGCAAATCAGGCTCCTCCATTTACTGCTATACAACAAATATATTCCGGTAACAGGCTGTTCTCCTGCCAATGCCTTCTGTTTTCCAACTCATTTCATTTTCTTTAGTGACTTTATTTCAGACAAGTGGATAACCAGAGCCTTGGGTCAACTCCATGTGTGGATTCTGCCTCTCAGCAGTGCCAGTTAATTCTTTGCAGAAATCCTACTCGCGTAGGAAGCAGGTACAAAATCTCTCCTCCCCATGCTGGACCCAGTTTATTTGCTGCTGTTTCCGCTCCCTTTTCACCATCAGTCAGCCCACAAAGCACTGCCTGCTTCTCTGCCTGAGGCTTTCCCCAGCTGCCTCCCTGCCTTTCCTGCCAGGCTCTTGCCAAGGGAACCTGTCCACACCTATGCAGGCTGGGGCCCTGCCTTTGTTTTGGGCAGTGACGTGTGCTTGGGGTGGAGGTCACCATTGTTTCAGCTCCCTGATTCCACAAAGGAGTGTTAATAATTTCTTACAACTGCAGTAAATGAAGAGTGGAAGCTACACCCAGCCCATAACATTATACATCATTGCTTTTCCTCTTACCTGCCAAACAGAGGGGTTCTTTCTTTTGCCATGGGAAAGTGCCTGAGGTTGCAATGTCATCTAGGCAGAAGCCACTAACTTTAATGGGCTTTCTCTTAAATATATGGACCATATTGATGCACAGACAGGGCCACCCTGCCCTGAGCCAGGCCTAAGAAGTCCTGGGGCTGTTTGGATCAGAAATCAGAGCTGGGGTCCCTCTCTCACATGCCATCATGCCTCCCCTCATAAGGAAGGGATGCAGTGGATAACGCAGCTGCCGTCTGCAGTGTTCAAACCGCAGTTTGACAGCGCTAACAGAAAAGTACAGTTGTGCTGTGGAAAGCAGATGCATTTTCACAAAAATTAAGTACCTTCCATTGAGTCCATAAAAGGTATTTCTTGCAGAGAAATTGTACAAGAGTCAGTCAGAAAATCTCTAATTTGTCTCAAGAGGTACTCAACTCTTAAGGTGTTCTCTGACTTGAAGAGTGCAATCACACACCAACCTTTGGCTTCTTTAAGCATCATATACAGAAAAGAAAACAGTAAGAAGCATCTCCCATGCCCCTTCCCTGCCTTGTGTAGCATGAGGGTTATGTACAAGAACTAAAACATCAGAGGCAGAAGCATTAATTTGCAGAAAATACTCTCATTTTTCATATTCACTGCAACATTAAACCCATCCTCCCAAAACTCAGCTGTGCCAAGGCTTGTGAGTTTAGAGTAAAATTATCCCCAACAGAAAAGTTTCACTGCCCCAGCAAAAAATGAGGAGCAGTGGAAAACAGAAACAAAATTACACAAGTGGTGAAAAGTAAAAGGACATGGTTTAGACACATCCCATCTTGATATACAACGTTTCAGTAACCAGGGTGAGGAAATGCGTTTTCCTTTTAAGCACGGGTGGGCCAGATCCTTGGCTGGACTAAATCAGCACAGCCCTGCTGAAATCAATGGATTGTTGCTCATTCACAGCAGTTCAGGGTCTGGCACATGGTTTTCTCCTGACAGTATCACAGTAATGTAATTCTAAATTAAAATCATGTGGAGATGTTGTTTTGACAAAATGTTAAATACTAAATATACCAAATGTGAACTGAACTAAAGTGAACCTAAAATGAGAAAGAGCAAAGGGAATGTCTCTCTATTGTAGTGTGGATTCAGAGGGTAGAAAGAATTATAGGACAATTTGACGAAATCCCTTGAAACATTCTCACTGACTAATTAGTCTCTACATTCTGGAAGGTTTCAGGGTTTAACACATTTCTTCACACTCACTAAGAGCTCACTGTAATTCCTGCAGCCAAAAGCACCAAGGATGCAAAGCACAGCTGGACCAACTGGCAGAGAGGTGACTGTAATGGTGATCCCCTCACTTGCCCCCAACAGCACAGGTGGCCCCGAAGAGTCTGCTGGGCTTGAAGCAGACGAGTCCTGCACAGCATCCCACTGCCAACTGAAATGCGGCAACCAGCTGAGAGAAACTAAAGCATATTCTGCAGCTGCAGACATGGAAGCAGCACCCTGGGAACCCCTTGAGCATCACAGCAACCAGGCAGGGGAGACATTGCAATCACTTGTGCAACTCTGTCCCGTTTAGTCACAAGGTGGATGTGAGCAGGACTATTGCAGCCACATCAAGTAGGGAGTGATGGATTTCTCACAGAGTATCCCAGGCACTCTCCTTCCAGCTGATGCTCTCTCTCCTAGATCCATCCTCGTGGCCATGGCAGTGACCCACCTTGCCCTGTCTTGCCAAACCCCAGTTCCCCTGATCCCAAGCAACCAGGCATTTCAGCCTCTCTCAGGATCAGCTGGGAAGATGCTAATTTAATTCCCTGCTGAAGTGGGTGGCAGTCTTTATTGTGTTTCAGACCTGAGAAATCTCATCAGTGCACTGAGAACCACAGGGCTCCTTCCTAATTGCACAGCAGAGCACCACATGATTCATGTCAGCAGCTCCCCGGCCCCCTCACCTCCATCCTGGCCGGTGTGACACAACAAACCCAAGTGGAAGTGATTAGCAGGTTGCAACCAGGGCTGCCTGCTCCACAGCACCATTACCAAACACGGCGCCCAAACAGCCACAGCCGGAGCCCTGTTGAATCACTGCTCCCCTCCATTGCAACATCGGAAGTTGCACTTTAAAACCCATTGCCTCGGCCGCTCTCAGATTTCCCAACGAAGGCTGGAGGAGGATGGAGAACTCAGGCTGAGCACATTATAGATGCATTTTTAAATTCCATGGGGAGGTTTGAAAATTAGAACTAGCTCTGGGGCCCCTTTTGTTTCTGTTTTTCCCTTTCCTCCTCTCTTTCCTTTTTGGTCTGATTTGGTGACTGGCTTGCACAATTTTATCAGGTTGGGCCTGATGAATCATTCATCTCCAGCAGGCAACAGTGAGAGATTGCAGGCCAGGCAGGGTCTGTGTTGCAGTAACCAAAAACAGCAAAAAAAACCCACCCCCACCAAGAGACAGGGAATGGGGGCAGGGAAAAATGAGACAGTGGGCCAACAGCACTCATGGACAGCTTTCCGATGTCTGGTCTCAGACAACTAGCAGCACATTCATTTGTAAGCCTGCCAGACCTCCTAGGAAACCTAAAAGGCTGCTGTTATTTATAAAGCTAGATGTAGTTATTCTGCCTGCATGCAAGACTAGCTCATTATATTTATAGGTACCTGTCCCATTCACCTACTTCTAGGCCCTCATTCCCATAAATCCATGAGGCTGCCAGGATCTGCCTTCAAACACTGAGATACCTTTCCTTTCCAGGCGGGGCCATTTGGAAGTGTCTGTCACCACTGCAGGGCTCAGCAGCATGTACGTGTAAATATGTACCTGAAAGCCCCACATTTCTGTCAACGTACAGGATGACAGATTCAAGAATTTGTCTTCCACGTGGAGAGCACCAGATTTTGCATTTCATTTGTAAAAAGCTCCCAGTAAATCTTAACCACAAAAGTTTGATTTAATGATGGTTTAAAACTGTCAGCTAGCTTCAGTAGAGAAGATATACAAGCCAGTCACATCAATTCTGGCAGCCTGGAATCCCAGCCCCCCCTAACAAAAATAAAATCAATCCTCCTAGATTTTATGCCTGAACCTCGAACAATCTTCCCATAAATCCAATTCAGAGCTCATCTGATAAGGCATGAAGAGCTTTGCAAACAGTGAAGCTGGGGCTGTGGGCAAGCAAAGGCAGCTCTCTACAAGTTGCACTGGGGACAGGAGAAGCAAGACATTTGGCCTTTCCAGTTTGTGAATGTTCACTCACAAACACAAGGGAGTTTTTCCATTTTAAAGGTGGAAGACTTATATAGCAACAAAAAAAGTAAAAATGGCACATACAGCTGTACATCTCACTCTTGAGACCAGCTGAGCTCACTTCTGCCAACCAGAAGCCTTGCCTGAATGTAGATGCAGAAATTGAGGCAAACTGCTAATTCCAGTTGTCCATACATTCATAAATTTTCAAGCAGAACCACGTTTTACCAATCCCAATCCCAGATTTCTTAGGTGCTTCAATATGTGCCATCATTTTGGGTTAGCAATTGCTAAATCAGCTTTAAAACCTCATGCAGTTGTCCAAGCCTGGCTCCCTCGAGCAGGCACACAACCATGGCAAGGTTTTTGGCTCTCTGCAAGCCTCAACAGTAGGCAGGTCTTGAGAGGGGTCTCAAAGAGCCCCTCAGAGGAAGAAACTTACACAATCCAAGGGCAGATACAATTCTCCCTGCTTAATTTCTTGGACTAATTCCCTCTCTCTCAGTCATAAATTAAAAGTCACCCAGACAAAAATATTTTCCCTTGTGTAATACAGTTCAGGAACTGATTATTTAACATCTGATGGGGCATAAATGCAAACCCTTAAAAAACCTTCAAAAGACGAGAACCAAGGGAAAAGTAAAGGTGTTCCCTCAGCTTAGAGCATATCCATTTCCCACATCTATCCAGAAGAGCCAACAGTCCAAAGCTGAGAGGGAAAGAGGCTGAGATCTGTGGAGCTGGATCTGGAGGCAGGAATTTTCAGATCTTAGTTCAAGTGTCTGAGTCACTGCTGGAGTGAGCAGGTGTCTCTCTACAATAGGTAGCCACAAACATTTTAACCCAAATTTGTATTTCTCTATTAAAGTCATCATCTACATATCATTTACTACTAATAATCTCTGAAGATTCCCAACCAATTCTCCTAGGAACCTAAACAATACAGCTTTGGGTTAAGGGTGTGAGAAAGATGAAGCAAAGCTGACTCAAGCTGCTTCCAGTGGCTAAGCTGACTGAAGTACAATAAATATAAAGCAAACTTGATTTTTCCCTTGCTGTTGCACACACTATTTGCAAACAATTACACTGGCTGCAGCAGTTTAACACTCAGGAGAGTATCAAGATACTTTGTGTGTTATTTACACATCTATTTATGAAAGTTCAGGTCATAAACTGAAAGGAAAACTAGATTTTAAAAACCATTTTGTGCTTTAAGATGCCCATTTCAGGGACAAATGGAAATAAATAAATACATCGAAGCTCTTTTCTCTATGGACTTCCATCTCAGATGATCATTTGTACCTCTCTAGGATTAACAGCAGCTCAGTTTCTTCCTCTATGATAATTATAGATTTTACTTCATCACTTCTACCTTATAATCCATAGCCATGGATGATTTATTGCATGCTCTTTAAAAACCCTCCAGTCTCACTGTAAGGCAGTGAGGAATCCATGTTCTCTGGTAGGTTAAGGCCACAATCAGTCGACCTCAGAGGAATGAAATACCACCAAGTGTCCTAGGAGAATGGAAAGACAACAGTGTCTGTGAGAAAGGATGAAGCAAAAAGAATCCATGCCGTTTATTTTGTTAACAAAACCTGACCATCTCCCACGTGCTTTAGAGGATACCTGAGGACTTCTCTAGCAAAAGACGTGGAAGACTCGGGTAACAAGGTGGGTACTGTGCACTCACAGCCCAGAGCTCAGATTTCATTGGGGTAAATTAAATAGTGACCTACAGCCACCAATACCTGAAAGCTGACCAGTGACCATGGCTCAGCTCCTAGAAGACATTCCTCCCTCCCCCAGCTCAGCAGGAAATCAAGCCTGGAAGCTAAGCAGCCCCTCCATCCAAGAGGCCCTTACCCTCAATATGAACACACACAATCTACACTGTTGTGTGGAAGCTTCCCTGCGTCTGTACTTGGGGGACACAGGACCCTTTGGACCTCTAGGTTGCCCTGGCCTTCTGCTCCCATGCTTTCAGGGAGCTGGAGACTGGGCTACAGCAAACAGACATTGAGTGCCTCTGCAGGTCACCTCACCATCTGCAGATCTTCTCTGGTGTGGCAAATGCTAACTCCCTGTCTGCAAAGAAAGCACAGAGCTTACGAGAATCCTCTTTCAAGGGAAAAACACCTTCTCTCTCCACTAACCCCATCCTTGAAGTAACACTAAACCACCTCTGGAGTCTGCTAATGTTGATGTAGCAGGGTTGGGTTTGCAGGAGGACTTTTAACATCATCACCAGGACACCTTATTTTTCAGCTTTGAAGTGTTACAAGAAGAGACACCTTGGGAAAAAAAGAAAAGAAAAAAAAGAAAGTTTACTCCCAAAGTAAAACTAAAACACCAGAAACAAACACTTCCATTTCTGGAATCTGGGGAAGAGACAAAAGACCAAAAGACTTTCTCTGTCAGGGTCTCAGCAACAGAGCTGAGCAATGGATGACAGAGCAGCTCTCCAAGCCATTTGGGGAACATCCCACAGAGTCTGAAAGCAGCATTTACAATGCTGTTTTGCAACTGGGAGAAGAATCACAGTATGATCCAGTAATCAAGGAAAGGAGTCAGATTCATAGAATATTTTTTTAACCCATAATAAATTATAGTTTCCTAAACTTTATTGCGGTCACAAAGTCAGAACAAAATTTGATAAAAAAATACAATTATTGTGCATGGAAAATCTTGAAAAATGTCACTTAATACTCAAGGGAAAAACAGTGAGTGCCTTTTTAATGAAAACCAAGCCTACAGATTGCTGGTTTCTGAAAGCAGTTTGGTAAATGGTTTTGTTTTCCAATAAGCAAAACAAATACTGGAATGGGCCCATAGTCCTTTCTCTTCTCTTGCTCCAAACCTCCCCATTTTTCAAAGTGAATAAAGGATGTCTCTCCTCCGATTTTAAAACCAGTAAATTGTTTCCAAATGTACTGTGAGCCAGAAGGGAGACAGGGCACCAGAGGAAGGTCAGGAGACCCTGCTGTATCATGAGGATTGCAATGAATGGACAACAAAAAGCAAAAGCAAAACTTGCTTCTCACAAACTAGATTGGGAAAGTGCCCGGAGATGGGGTTTATTGTGCCCCAACTTGAAACTCCCCAAGCAAAGCACACACCCATGTTTCTACATGAAAGCAATGAGATGGGAAGGAAGCACAGTTAGGGTTTGGTGCTGCTCAAGCCCCATGCAATTACAGGCAAGAGTAAACACCTTATTCAAGGATGAGCAATCATCCCTCAAGGGAAAACCCTGGAGCTTCCAGCCCTCCCAGGAAGGTCGCAAATGAGTACAGGAAACAAGCGGGGACTTGCACAAAGAGAATGAGCTAAACCTCACTGCCCATGAGTGAGGAACTGAACAGACAGGTCCATGTGTTCCAGCACTGGGCACAGATTTCAGAACAAACATGTGGGAAGCTGTGGCGTCACTGAACCTTTTATTTCTGAAGCTCTAAGATTATTATTTAATCTTTCTTCCTAATACAGCAACTGCCATAAAATCTCTAGTTTGGCAAGAGCACCTAATTTAGTGCTCCTGACAAGAGTTTCCTCTATGGCAGGAATAGGGGGCATCATGAAGCTGGGAGCAGATCTGTTCCTTACAAAGGCAGGGGATCCTCAAATTGTACCCAGTTCTCACCAGCCCTCCCTTAACATGTCTACATGCCCATTACACAGGCTTCAACATCTCCCAAATAACTCATGGCTTGAATAGTCTTTAAATCCATTTTTCACTTTCAGGGCCATCTTCTTAGAACAGCCAAGTTTACAGCCTTGCAGATGCTATTTCCCATTCATAAGGGCCCAACAAGGCATGAGCTGTACAGTGTCTGATCCAAGAAATTCATACTCTGAAGACTTACTCACTGGTAGCTATTGAGAACACTTCTGCAGAGCTGTGGGGGCTCCCATGAGATGAGCATATGTGCTCCTCTGCAGTCACATCCCTGCCACCATCCCACACAATAAGGCAACTCTCAGCAGGCTCAGAAGTCTTTCCTCCGTGGAGGAAGAGGTGGTGGTATGAAGTTGGCAGCAGAACTGTTCCTCACAGATGCAGGGGATCCTGAAAATATACCCAAACTCTGGTCAATCCTCCCTTAACACACCTACATACCCTCACACAAGCTTCAACACACACCTTGAGAACTAAGACAGGTAACATATGTCAGCACAAAACATTTAGGTACCAAATGCCTGAGGAAAAGTCTATTCAACTCTTTCAGCAGGCTCAGGAGGGGACAAGTGACAGCTCATTTGTTGCCATAAGTACTTGTTCCTCAGATGCCAGGGCCAGTCAATGTGAGCTAATTAATCTCCCTGTAAAAAATGAAACCATCTGGCTGCACAGCAACCACTCTTCCTGCCTGGGCTCCAAAGCCCACATGGCAGATCGTGGAGACACCATATCAAACAAGGAAGCATGGCAATGACATACTCTTCGCTACTGTCACAGAGCCCAAGTAACCACCTGGGGAGGCCAGGCAGCCACCCAGCCTGCAGACATTTCCCTCCTCTGCCCACTGTCCTGCTGCATGGGAAGAGCCTCCCTCACTCCCAGACACAGAGCTGGCGGCCAGGTGCCCTCATGTCATGGGAGTCTGGGTCAGGAGGCCAGAGCAGGCCCTTTCCAGCACAGCAAGAGGAGCTGCTGCCTGAGGGCCAGCAAGATTACGCAGCTCTGGTCACAAAGAGTAGGGCTGAGAGCACTGAGGTGAACAGGGGCAGTCCAGCTGCCTCCAGCCCACCTACTCCTGTTGATCCTTGTCTGTGAGCACTGACTTCACTTCCTCTGCTGGTTGCCTGGCCTCTTGGGGAGGAGGAAGTGGAGTTTCCTGCTCTGTGGAGCCACAGTTTGGCAGAAGTACCTGCAGCCTTCCCAGCACTGGCCATCACGAGTCCTTGGCTGTGCCCCTGCACAGCCAAAGTCACATCCAATCCCCAAGGCAAGGTGCCAGGATCAGGCTCACAACGATGAGAGATAATTACTAATAATCACTTGATCTGATCCCCACCTCCCACCACTGCTATGAACAGGAAAACCAGTGGAGGAAACAAGCCTTTCCTGGCAAAGCCCCAGCTGAATTGAATCAGCAACAAGTTTTGAAGGATGTTCAGACTGGTGGCCACTACAGGACCTTCAGAAATGCCACTGCTTCTCTTACATTGCTGTATATATCCACTACACAAAGCTTTCACATATTGGTCACATAAACAACATTCAGGGCAGTAATGAGACAATCAAACCCATAGTTCACTACTAACATGGCATTTGGTCAAGGTTTTTCCCTCATTAAACAAAATGCAGCCCATTACCTAAGCTGGAGCAGAGTTTCTCTTTATCGACTTTTTTTTCATTACAAATGTTGACAAAACCAAAGTGAGGGTAATAAGAAACCAACACATGTAAACTACAAAAATTCCCTGAAGGAACCACAAATTATACTCCATAAAAATCTGGTAGGATAACTAGAGCTGTAGCCCATTTTCCCCATGCCAGCTGCCTGGACAGACTCATCATGCATGGCTTGCAAAGGTCTTCCCCCAAAACAGGAGGTTTCAGTTTTTAGCAAAGGACAGAGTTAAACTCAGCTCAAGGTAGGTAGAAACAGGCAGAGCTTTATTTCAAGCATGTCCCAGTTGCTCAGTGCAGTACAACAGTGAGAATTAGAGGCGGGTGGGGGGGGGGTAGGCTCTGTGGTTAATTATGAGTATGCTAACATGGTGAGAAATAAGGCAATGAGGAAGGCAGAGATAATTACTCGATGAGCTGCATTTCCCTTTTGGACAGGAGATAATGAGACATCCTTTGCTATGCAGAGGAGTCTCCTAGCAGAGGAAACCAAAGGGCAAGCAAGGTGCAGCTGCAGAAACCCAGTCTCCTCACCAGTGCTGTCTAAGAGGGCCAAGCACAACCTGTGCAGCTGCCCCAGATTTCCACAGATGTGTCCTGCTTGGCAGGTACTTTGGCTCAGGGAGAGGTGCAGAAGTGGCAAGTGCACTCTACTCACTCACTTTTTGAAGCCTGGGCAGGCCGAAGTGAGCTACTTGGGCTGGGAAGCCCCAGAAGACTCCAGGTAAATGCATGGAATAGCACAAAACTGTTTGAAACGAGCCACAGCACAGCAGTCTGCAGCCAAGCACATCCTTGAAATCCCTTGGTTTCAGTGAGCCAGGGACTACTCCATACCTGTCCCCTCTGATTTTCAGTGCTCAAGCTCCCAGGAGCACTTCCAAGTGCTGCAGCCTTGTAAGGTTTCTAAAGTATTCAGCTGCTCAGGGAAAAGGCTCAGTGTGAGAACATTAAAATAAACCTCCAAAGCTATGTGAGCAGGGTCTTCATTGGGTACACAGTTACTCCAGGCAGTGAGGATGGAAAAACCTCCTTTTGCTCAGAGATGGAGACAAAAAGCTTTGCTGGTGTGTAGCCTTGCAAGTCTGAGTTAGTCCGGGAGCTGACAGGGCAGTGGGATGGAGTTTCCTCTTCTTTATTTATATCTTGAGTCCACCTCAGTACCTCTTCCTCAGGAGCTCCATTGCTGATCACGAAAAGTTTCAGTTAATGATGCTATTTTTAGCACCCACTGCTGGGAGAAGCTAAATCTTTTAACAAAGCCTCTTCTACACTGTAATGAGCACATTATTGCTGAGGGGGAGGAAAGAAAAAAGCTGGGGGTGGGCCTGTATCTAGGTCAGCATCAATCTCTGTCACCTATAGTCTTGTTTTATGGGAAGCATGTGGATAATAAATGGTGATTATGGAAAGTGAAGGGGAAGAGGCAATCCTGAGAAATTTATAGATAGGAGAAAATTCACATTAATAGTAGATAATACATAGCTGCAAAACTGTTATAAAAAAAGCATTAGAAAAAGCTCTGTAATTGGGGTTATTAGACACAACTACACCAGTGGGGTTTTTTTCCATTCTGGGTGCATGTCACAGTGATGTATGTCACTTTTGATAGTGATAATAACAGTAAAATATCCGTGTTAAAGCCAAGTACATTAACTTCTATATTGGTGTAATTTACTGCGTTATGAGTTCCCATCATTCAGGAGCCAGACAAAATGCTCTCCTTACAATGTCGATAACTGTGCACACATTTTACAGGAAGAAGTGTTTCTTAAAATATCTATCATATGTTAACGAATTCTTTTAACTTTCCATTACTCTTGTCAGAAAAGACAGGGAGCAGGAGAAAGTGGTAGGCTATTCATATTGCTAACATACATCATGAGCTAGATTTGCCATTGCCCTGTGTCTGTCTCATGCACAGCTGTTTTTCCAGCCAAACATACAAGAGATTAGTTTGCTACATGGGAAGGGGCAGAATGGACTGGACAGGAGCTATTATTTTTTTTAAAACTCCATGTGCCGCAATATCATATTGAAGGAAACTTTAGGAGTCACTCATTTGCCAACAAAAATAATAAAGATAAAGGATTCTCCTGATTTACAAGTGTGGTTCAATAACAGGAAGGTGGAGAACCTATCTCTCAAAGTTGAAGAGATGCTGTACCTGCTAAAGTGCTTCTGGTTATAAACAAAACAAGCCAAACCTCAAATTTTTCTGTCTGTTCTCCATTGCAGAAGCTAAATGACTTCTAAAAGAACCACAAACCTGGTCATTCTCAGGCTGTAACTAGAAATCACAGTGGCATCAACAACACAAGTGCTAGGTCAGGCTTAGGCTCCCTGAGGAAGAAGGGAGGAGGCTGCTGATAGCTGAGCCTTTGGTTCCCATCGCTGCAGAGCTATGGTCTACTCTCATGCTGCCTCCCCAGGCACCTCTGCACCCTGGGGCAAGTCACTCCTTTGACTACTCTTTCCAAAAAGTGAACGCCTCCAGCTAAGGGCTGTGATTATTCAGGGACAAGCACAACGAGGCCTCAAGGGACTGCAGCAAGAATCCTTCCTGCTTCAAGATAAACTCCTTCTGAGACAGTGTGGAGCTGTAAAGCAAACCAAACTACTCATACCAAGGGCAAAAGCATTCTCAGAAAATCTACTTCAAAACTGAACAGAAGAACTTGATACCACTGTGATATCAAAAATGGGGTGGGCATTCAGAGGCTGAGCTATAAACAAGTTCTAATGCTTTCAAAAAATCACATAAGAAAATTATCCTTCTTCCTGCAGTACAGACCATATACACAATACAATGCAATCACTCCCAGTAACTCTTAGCCAAGAGTCCCTGTCCATAACAGCAGTAAGACCTCACAGCTCCCTCCAGCTGCTGTATTCCTGAGGGCCAAGGGCTTTGTAGGGCTCTGAACATGAAGGTAGATCTGCTCACACTCGGTTTGGCTCATGAAATCAATCAGTTCACTTTCGGGATCAGGCACTGAGAAATGCAATCAGCTCCCCCAAGCTGCACTTTTAAATTGCAAATTACAGAATAACTTCAATGCTAAGAAAGAATTAAATTACTCCGGCTTGTTTCCAAAACAAAACACTGCAGTGTGGCATCACTGAACACCATCCCACCCAAATGGAATTTGATACTTCATTCAAGCCCAAACATTTTGCTTCCACATGTGCAGATGATTAATTGAGGATTCAACCATTTATGCCCTACTATGTGCTGGTCTGGGCTTTTGGGGGTTTTATCTCTTAACAGTTAACTGCATTTGACCAAAGGGATTCTTACCTACACACATAGGAAAGGCTTTAGGTGGTGCCTTGGAAGTGAGAGAAGGCAAACTGGAGAATTCTCTCCTTCTTTCACCTCTGAGCTAGATGAGCCCATACCTTCTGAAGACCCTCTCTTTTCTTTCCTTGTTCCTCACTGTGAGCCACACTCTGCTCTCCCCACTCTGTGCAGACTGGACAGTTCCCTCTCTAAAAGGTAGGGAGGTCTCTTTGTGCTGACTTCCCTGGTGTTATCCACCCTCGAACCCACCCTATCTACAGATACCTGCCACCTCCCTGCCCTCTACTGTTGCTTTCACAATGGCTTACCTGCTGAGAAAATATTTACTTTGCATTTGAGAAAAGGTCATTGACTGGTGGTTTAAACCATTCTCCCCCGAGACAACAGGAATGGGAGTAAGACTCCAAAAGAGAAAATTAGCCTGGAGTCTTTTTCCTCCTCCCTTGCTTCCTCCCACATCCCATTCAGATGGCATGAAAAGGCTGTCAGAGGCTCCAAGCCCAAAGAAAGGAAGACATATTTAACATCTCTCATGAAATCTACCTCCATTGGTCTGTTGTTCAGCAGGAAGCAGGGCTTGCCCTAATTAAAACCAAGGTAGACAACAAAACAGAAAGATTCATTTCCTGTAGCACCACGGGGCTGGCAGGAGCAGTTCCCTGTCCCCAGCACTCTTTCTGAGGACAGTCCTCCAAGTAAACACATTGACTGGAACAGGAACCAGTTGCATTTGACTCTTCTTGCCTTTGAAATACATTTTGTCAGGTGTGCTCCTTATCCCCAGCTGTAGAAGCAGAGACACAGGAGCATGTCAGCTGCACCACAGTGCTGCAGCACAGCGGGAGATGCGGGACATGAAACAAATTTGGCAGCACAATACCCGGTCAAAGGAAGCAATGCACTTTCCTGTGCACAACACAGTGGTTTGTATCAATGTCAAGTTCACTTTTTGCCAGGAACTTGGAGGTTCCTATGTGGTTTATGTACACAAAGAACAGAAGGGCATAAACACTCTATAATTTCAATGAGAAAATCTCCCACTCAAATGAAAGGAACAATAAAGTTAACAAACTATATAATTACAATCCCAGAGTACACATCTGTCTGTACAAAATACCCCCCAGTATAGTGACCAGCCACACAGAAAACCTGTCTTCTATGAATGAAACTGCGTAACACCAAGCCTAATTCAAAGGCCATTAAACAGAATGTGAAACTGGATGTTGGTAGCTTTGGACTAATCCACTCCAGCATGTGAAAAGTTTCACCATTCCTTTCCTTGCATCTGTCCATTCAGAGCAGCAACAGCTCTTTAACATGGAGCAGTGGCTGGAAGGAGCAAACATACCAGGGAGGAAGGTGACTGAAAGAATATATGCTTGGGGAAAGGATTAGGGGAAGAGAAGTGGAATTTTAACAAGAATGAAGATTGCTGGTATATAGATCCCTCCTGGATTTAAATAACTTAGCTCCCATGCTGTAACAGCACAGATTCAGCTTCTGCACCTCTTCCTGCCTCAGATCCTAAAGTTGAGGTTTCACAAGATGGTTGGTTCAAACTAGGACCTCATTTCACTTCACCCTGGATCCTGTCCCCTGCTCCCCAAAGCAGAGCCTCCCTCTTCCCCTGGGCCAGCAGCAACATTGGTCTAATCCCCTGGGGAACTGCTCCACCTCAAAAAGACAGCAGCAAATAGGTTGTCAGGGAAAGAAGTAGTTGTAGTTTTTGGCTGAGAGTGAGCAAAGCAATTTCACAGACAGGTAGGTAAGTAAACAAGTTGTTTGCTTTTTGCAAAGTAAAACAGTTGTGCAGAAAGCACCAAGCTTCTTTCATTCGCCTCCAGAATCATCCATCCTCCCTGCTGCTCACAGAGGGCTTTGCATGCACATGCACTTAAGGAAGGGATACTATAGATAACAATCTGCACTTCAAACACAATCAAAAAGAAATTGTAGCTGTGTCAGGATTTCAAATCACTTTGACACCTTCATGATCACCCAACATGACATTTCAGGCCAGTCATATTCCCTGCCCAGTGCTTAGCAGCTCCTCTCTACTTCCAAGAGGTTCCCAGTCACAAATGCCTTTCTGTAGAGCACTTACCAGCACCTTGGGGGGACCACATCACTGCCTGGCAAGGCTCCCACCATGCTTTGTTTGCAGGCAGCTCTGTTGTACAGGAGAAGGATGAAAAGGTGGGGTCAGTTTATCCCTCAGCCTGCAAGACAAAATGGTCAGGGAGTGCAGAGAAAGGGCAGACAGGGAAGTTGCCATAATTAAAATTCTGAGAAAACAGAGCTGCCACTACAATAATTTATGGCAAGGTAGAACCCCCTTAGTTGTCTCTGGGCAATAAGAACACATGGATACATGAAGGCAAGTACTTGGCCCTTGCTTTGCTTCAGTTCCCTAATCCAGCACAAATGCATTTAGGGATTTATGGGGTTTTGGAAGCTTCCAGCAAAGCTCAGGGCCCGTTCCTTGGGTTATTGTTTTCCCATCTGTTTCTCTTCATTTCATTCCATCACAGAGGCCCCATCGTGGGACACAAGAATGTGACCGGAACAATAGGCAGAACTTGAAGCCTCCAGGACTGCAGTGAGGGCAGAGCCGCCATTGCAGGATGGGAGCCAGCAGCTTCTATATTTAGCCCTTTCTTGCTCATTCCAGATCACAGTCTCACCACAGACTCAAGAAATCAGGAGGCTTTCACCAGACCACTGTCCCTGAGCACTGCACATCCAGCAGGGCCCCCGAACATAAACCATTCATTTCCCTTCTAATAAATGCCAACAGGAAGACTTCATGCTCCCCCCGTCTTCTTTCCAAATCCCTATTTTGACAGACTTATTTTCTTCATATAAGCAAGCTAAACAAAACCATCTTCTCCTCTGCAAGGCTGGCGGCCTTGGAGCAGCCCCAGGACTCCGGAGCTTGGACAGCATGGCACTGCCTGCCAGAGCAGGGCCCTGGGAAGAGGCAGATACAGAGAGCTCATTTCCCCCCATGTCTGAGCCTGTATTAAACTCACCAATCCACAGAGACTTGCTCAAGCCCACGCCCCAACACCTGATGGTAGGGCAGGTGAGGGACAACCAGGTCTGAGCACCCATCTGGCCTTGATCACCACCGCAGCACCTGCACACACCTCTCAAACTCAGATAAGAGGGGTCTGCTGAGAAAAAGTTCAGGTGTTGTTGCAAAGTCAGCCCGCCACATCCCAAGGCACCTCTCTATCCCTTTGAAGGCCCTGCAGGAAGCCCAGCTGACTGTGGCACTGACCATGATGCCATTCAGCACTTACCTGAATTACATCATCAAGTGAGGGGATCCCATAGAGCAAGAGGAAAACCCATCATGTTTCCATAAACACTCACCTAAAAGCTGTGTCACTTGAAAGAAGCCTGGTTATGGACAAGTTCTCTTTCTGCCAAGTTCTCAGGGGTTGTAGGTTAGGATCACTCTGCACTTTGTCTCTCCAGTCCTACCAAACTTCTATCACAGGCTGCTGGTGCCCCAGCAACAGGCTTGAGCACACAGCTGGTCTCCTGGGAACCTTGCTGCCATTCATATTACTACACCTGTTTACCAAGATGTTTCCACACCCTATCTTTTCTCCTGTAGGCATTATCACCACTACCAGTTCCCCATTACTTCTAAAAGCACTGTAAGTGGTTGTATGAAGAAGAGAAGGCTGAAGCTGGGTGTTATGCAAGAACAAAGTTGGCTTTTACATTAATGTCTGTACCTGGAAAATAAGTGGTACTTAGCAGTGCCCAAGCACAGATGGAGAAATTACATCTTCTGGTCATATCACAAACCACGCCACTAATTTACTTTGTGGCCTCAAACTCATGGCAGGTTAAATTTCCCTCCCTAAGGTACTTGCTTCTGAGGGCTTCTCTGAAGTAGGGGTACCCCACGAGTGTTTGGAGAGGCCTGGACAAAACCAGCATAGTTAGGAGGCTGAGCAGACTGTCTTTCTGCAGCTTAGGATCCACTGAACACCACTGCACTGCCAGTACTGACATGTCAGCTGCCTTCATCTGCCACACAAATCCCTTCTCCTTTACTTCTTTTGTGTTCTGGAGCCTGGCTTCCCTCTGCTCGTGCAATGAAGCAGTGTCCAGTCAGCTCTCTATGACTACCACATGCCAGCAAACTGTAAATGAGCCCTTGTGTGCCCAGCCAGTCTGAAAAGAAGAGAACACTTTCCATCTGGCATTCCTGCAGGTCTTGAGATGGCAGTCATTTGTCCAAGGTAGACGAGAGAAGGGAACTGGAGTTTCCAGTGGAAGAAGCTGACAGACAAAAGCATCAGCAGCACTTGATGCTTTACTTGGCCCACAAAAGCATAAAAAATGAATAAAAAAAACTACGCTGCTCCATTTTGCAGCCAAAACTTTCCCTTACATCTTCCCTTTGCCTTCCAGATGTACCTCCCTGGAACAAATGAAATGAAGCTCAGACCTTTTGGAATCTTTAGCTTTTAGCCACAAAGACTGTGAATTTTGACCAACTTAAAACCAGAGCTGTCCTCAGGCAGAGGGCCATAAGAGCAAGAGAGGTTGCTGCCACGGAGAGAACAGATCCAGCCAAGATGAGACAGGGGATGATCTGAGGCACACACAGGTAACTGAGTTTCCAGGAGGTCGCACAGCAGTTCAGGGTAGGACTGGGAAATTACCTGAAACCTTGATAAATCCTACACCACAAGGATGCTTTTCCAGAATATCAAACATGGAACTTACACCACCTTTCTCAGTGCGGGGACCATGCACAACCCATTAAGTGGATTCAGACTATTTATACACACTTCCTTCCCTGTGTGACTGAAATACTCTGAAGTGCTGCCCTGCATTTATAACAGGTCTTTACCAGCCTTATACCAACTTTTAATTCTCAGAGTTCCTCCTCTGTCCTCATCCTATCTTACTCCCATCCATTTAGAATAAACAGCAATAAGAAAATTATTCTCCTGGAAGTCAGATCTAGTCTATCTCCCTGCAGACACATTCTTTCAGAGAGCCACAGAACAACCATGATCCTTTCTAGACCCTAAAGAGAGTCTGGGTCCTCAGCCCTGCTGTTCCACCAGCCTCAGACACCCAAGGAAACCACTTATTTCCCACAAGTGCAGCTCGGCAGCAAGGCCCAGTGGCACAGCCACTTTCCAGCTGTGTGGGAGGCACAAGAGGATAAAGACAGGGATGCAACAGGGAAGGAGGTGGCTTAGCAGAGCCGCACAGAGCACAGAGAATAACAAGCAGATGTATAATACCAGAAACTTTAACCGAATAGGGATTATAATTTTACAGATAAGTGCAATCAATGCATATGCACAAACATTTGTGGTCAACAGTGCAATTCTATCCCCAGCTGAATGATCCACTGGGTACACATGTTCAAACGTGCACAACACTCACTGCTCAACTAAAAATCCGTTCCCATAAAGCCACACAGACTCCCTTGGGCAGAGGCCAAGCAGTTAAATAAAAAAGTCTATCCATAGTGAGAACTCTTCAGAGACATTCCACCATCTGGAAAGAGGAGGGGGTCTTACTCTGAGAACTCTTGGAGAGCCCGACCTACTGCAGTTAAATACGTGCCTCATCCACTGTTAATTCCTGGGGAAAAGCATCACATCATTCCCACTGCCTTATGCAGCAGGACCTGCAGTGAGCAAATGGGCCTGATTCTGCTCTTCTCTCCAGACAGGAGCATACAGCCTGAGCCCAAGATGGGATGGCAGCTGGCCATTCAGTATTTGCTTTTTAGTGGAGCCAGACTCACAGTATTGCTGGTGACAAACAAAAGCCATTACTGTTAGTGTGGTCTTCTTCACTTCCTTTTATTATATCCTCACCCATGGCATGTAAATAAAGCTGCAGTCAGCTTCCTCCAAACGCTGGGGCACTAAAGATTGTACAGAGCATCAGGAGGGAGCACAGCCACAGCCAAGGCTAAGGGCACTACCTCCTTCCACCATTCCCTGAAGAGACTGGGCACTCCCAAAAGCAGAAAAAAGCACTTGGAGCAAAAAAAGATCACAGGACCCTGCTCTCAACAAGCCTTTGATATGTGAGCTGGCCTAGGACAGCAGTGGTCAGAAGAAATTAAGTTGGATGTAAGACTTGGCTCTCTTCACAGACCTGCCCCAGGAGGCTGTGTCCTGGTAAAGAATAGCATTTGAGATGGCTGTATAAAGGCTCTGTATTTCATAGTCACATGAGGTCTTGCTCCTGGTGGGCTTCCAAGAGCTCAGCTAGGCAGAGGGACCACCCATATGGATGCAATTGCAAGAGACTGACCTTGGAGAGATCCGGCCCAAGAAAAATTAACACATTCACTGGGAGCTCTCATCCCATTCCCTTTCTGCCAAGGGACACAGGCAACATGGAAGAGTTCAGAAAGTCTCACCTGGCAGAACTCAATCAGCATGAGAGCTCTGATTCCTATTCTTTCACTCAAGGCTGGCCTGAGCAAGTTTTGGTACCCTCATCTATCTTTTTCTTGGCAAACCAGAAAGAAAACCACCTTTCTTTAGGTGAGAGAAGAGGCCAAACCTCTGCCTTAAAGCTCAGCACATCATCAGTCAGTGTCCCTTGAGAGGGGCCTGAGGCAGCTCAGCCTTAGGAAGTATCATCCCAGTGGAAAGTTCCAGGGAAAGAGGAAGATGGACAACAGGGAACAGCTCTCATCCCTTTAGGACAGCATACCGCTAGACACAAGCAGCCAATGCACCAAGCATTATTCAGCACAAACAAAAAAAGCTCTTTCCAGCCTCTGCCTCACAGCTGCTCATCTGTATTCCAAGAACTTTGACCCCGACAATCCTTCTGGCTGAAAGAAATGGGGGACATCATTCCATCTGCTCCCTCCTATCACTCCTTTTCCAACATCCTTAGCCCACCCACCCCCACTCACTAGAAAGCTGTTTGTCCCTTTCACAGGGTCACCTCCCTACAAAAGATGAACCTCTCATCTGGACACCGAGTTTCCTGGATGTTATCTGACCAGGACAGGGAAGGAGGAAAGAAAGGTCTTCCTCCAGAACACAGAGATGGAATTGGTTGACACAGCTCCAATCAATTGGGCTGCAGTATCTGAGATGGTATTTTGATTCCAGCCCTACAGCAAGAGACAGCACAAGGCCAGGCGAGGGCAGATTACATGATCCCTCAAAGCCGCCTTTCACTGCAGCACAACATGTCCTCTGTGCTGTTAGAGGGCTTTTTTGGACTGAATGAAATAACACTCCACAGCTCTTGATTCCTACCTCAGGGCAGCAACAGCATCTCTCCTGCCCATCTTTCTCCAGGGAGGAGATTAAATAGCAGAGATGAATCAAAATGCAGTCAATCAGGCCAGGCAATCTGCCAAAGCAGGAAAAAGGAAGGGAGGGAGCAGAGAAGGTACCTCCATACTGAAGTGACCTGTTTAAATGCTGCTGCTGAACACCGAGCTGCTGGATGTCTCCAAGGTTCCAAGAGTCAGGAAGAGAACACAGAAGCCAGACCAAGCACACGTCTCTCAAGCATCAGCTACACTTGAGGCAAGAGGCAGACTACGCTGGAGGAGCTGAAAACAAAGTACAAGGCTAGTCCAGCCTGGTTCTGGCAACTCAGATCTGGCAATGACCTAGAGAGGAAAATGAGATTCAAACATTTACTACTTCAGGACCTAGGGAAAATGCACCCCTCAGCCCAAGGGATTACACCGCTCTAAGGGGCTCTGGTAAGTCCCAGCCCACAAGATCTTCTCAGAGTAGAGGTACAAAGGTCAGGCTTCCAGACCCTCCTGGGCCTTGATGGGTATCTCCACATAGGGCATTTCCACTTTTTCTGCAGCTCTAATATAGCTGGAGCCAGCTTCTTTTTCCCACAAAAACACAGGCTGCTGGGGCTGGAGACAAGGGAAATTGCTTCAGTGGCTCTCTGTATTTTAGCCACATTAGGCCAAAGACAGCTGGAGTCTGGGAACAATTCACATTGTGCTACCACATCAGAGTCCTGCTCTGAACCAGAGCTCTGCTGTGCCACAGTCTTTGCACAGACACACAGAGCAGGCTTTCCTCTTCCAACAGCATCTGCCTGCACTGGCCATCTGGGTAACCTGCAAGCAACCACTTTGCAGGAAGAAATTGTCAGCACTACATGAGCAGGCTGAGTTCAGAAAGCATTGTAAAGTCTTGTCAAGAGGGCCTGAAACCCTGACCAGCACCTCAGAAACCCTGTGCCATCAGGGTGCGAGGCTGGGGAGCACAAGTCAGAGTTCTCAGAAAAGGATTGTTCACAGTATCACCCCTGTCTTCAAGACAGGCAGCAGCAGGTAAACAACAGCAGCAGGGGAGATGGGAAAGCAAAGCAGAGAAGCACCAGAAACTCTGACGGAAGGATAGAAAAACCACACCAAGAATGGAGAAGCAAGCTGTGGTCTCTGAAAGACGTACATGCACTCGTATACAGGCACAGTTTCTTGGACTGTTTATCAAGCTCAGGAAGGAAGAGGGATCAGTCTGCCAGAAAGATCAGAGATGTTGGGGCTGTCATATGATGCTCCCTCTAAGAAACAAAACCCACAGAGTGTGCATACACAGACAGAGAGGAAGCTACAAGGAAAGCCTTGAAAACAGCAGAGGAAACCCTAACCCCACCCCAGAAGTCCTACCTTTAAGTAACCCCCCTCCCAAAAACTAAAGAAAAGCACAGCCAAACTTGCATTATTTCAGGCAGGCAGGGGACAATTTTTTTTACTCCCTGATCTCCTCCTGCCTTTTCAACACAGCAACTGGACAAGTAATTTCTTACCCTGGCTATGTCAAGGACAGGGACCTCTGCCCAGTCCTAAGTCTCTGCTAAGGGTGCTCAGCTGCATTTGGAAAAAACACTTGCTATGCAAGTGCACTGACATGCCAAATAATCCTTCCTTGTTCCCCGGAGCTTTGACTACAGCTTGTATAAAAATCAGTAGAGTCAATAAAGCTACTGGCTGTGGACCCAGCTAGAAATGAAAGGTTTGGCCAGCAAAATTCTTGTACCCTGGCCTAGGCAAGAGATTTTGACTCCTACTCTGGTAGTAAAGCCCTGTGCAAACTCCTCATACAACGCTACTCTCCATTTACAACCACTGCAGAGCAAGGGAAGAAAAGCCTCAGTTGGTTGTTAAGAGGACATTGGGGCATGGCTTAGACTCCCATGCTTGCAAATGCTGGGACACCCAGGCAGGGGGGCCAGAGTGGGAAACACATCACAAGAGCCATACAGCATCAGATGCTCTCCTGCTCTGGTTTTCAACCGCTCACACATGAAGCCCAGATGGTTTCCAGAGTGAGGGAGAAGGGTGTACTGCTTACACAAGCAATGCCATATTTCAGTAAATATCATATGCCATCCAGACATTCTGGACTGGATCCAATTTCCGTTAGGCTTTGCTCAACTGGGGACCTGGCTCCTCCAGCAGACAGCAAACTCCATTCGTGCTAATGCATGTCTAAGGCAGATCTGTCTCAGGCAGACACACATTTTTACCAGATGATCCTTGTTACACCTGGCATGAAGAGAGGATTTCCAGTGTTCAGTCAATCAACCTCTGCTTCCAGCCTCAGCTCAGACAGAAGTGAGTTAACTCTTCCTCACCAGCTTGGCGTAGGAATGGGCAGGCCACAGTAACCTGCTCCTCACACTTGCCTCTCTGGGGATCCTCAGAGTCTTCTCAGGCTCCTTTCAGGTGCTTCACCTAAAGGTCCCATGGGTATTTGAAGTGCTAGGAAATACCTACTCTATTTGTTTGACAACTATCACAAAAGACATAACAGAATTGGCAGTGCTTGAAGATGAGGTGTGAAAGTCTCTTTGTAATGTCAGACAGAAAAGAACATCTTGAGTTCTTTCCTTAGGTCCTTTTCAAATTATAATTATTAAACTTATCTCTAAACTATTGGGGAAGGGAAGAAGTAGGAAGTATTTCAGCAATCCCCTCTTTAACATGGTAAATTTAAAGAAATGAGGAAGTTCTCCAGTGTATGCATAGAACCAGGCACAGACTTGTCCTTGGTACAAAAATCCAAACACAATTTTAAAAGGTAGTTTCCCTAGTCCTGATTACTGCTTGCTGCACTATGATGATGCAGATCTCTGCACAACCTCTGTCTAGTAGCCTATCTGGCTTCAGGATCCTCTACTAGCCAATGTGAATGAGGTCTCATCCAAGGAATTCTTGCAAGCACTCACCTTTTCAGGACACAGTACTCCAAAGACATGCATCCCTCAACCTGCCAATGAGCAAATGTGACCATGAAAGAAGCACTGCATATACTCCAGGCAGTTAAAAAAAAAATAAAAATTCAACCTCTCTTTAAAGCAGAACTCTTGAACAGCAGAACAGGCTTGGCAGAGGGACACTAGATGTCTGGCTCACTGACAACGATGACAAAAGGAGGGCTCTCCTCCTACAGCCCATATGCACGAGACACACTGGAATGGACAACACCTTTGTTGAAGCCAAACCAGAGACCCGACAGCTTTTCTGGAATTTCTTTTGGACAGTGAAGCCAAAAAACGCACACACTCATGAGCCAGGATGGTGTGGGTTTAATGGGAAAAACAGCAAGCAAGATTTGTTCCACTCAAGCTCTGAGTTCAGTTGGGGTTTGCCAGCATTAACGCACTTGAGCTGCAGTGGCTGCGCAGCTGCATCCTCCCCACACACACCAAGGACCAAAGCAGGAGGTGGGTACCAATAAAGCCACAGCAAATGGCACTGCTGAAGTTGTTCTTGCCCTCTTAAGGGGCAAGAGCTTCTCTAGCTAATTTCTTTGATCTTCTGTGGCTTCCTAGCCCATGGCTGAGAGCTTTCCTCTCCCCAGGCCACCCAGACCCTGCATACTGGATAACCTCTGTCTTCTCCCTGGTGTTGTATCCAAGCTCCCAAACGAAAGGAGATGTGTCATTCAGAGTAAAGCCTCAAATAAACTATTCTCTCTGGGAGCAAAGGATTTTATTTAAAATACCCAAACCAGATATTCAATATATAAAGCAGTTCTCATAGATCAGAGCTCCAGGCATACTGGGCTCAGCCCAGCAGCAAAGGCATCTGGGAACCCTGGTTTCAGCCATTACACTGCTGACAATACATGACCATCCTCACAACAAAGAGGAACAAACCAAAAAAGATCTTTTAAATCAGCCCAGCTGGTGACATATTCCTCAAAAACTCTGACAAGTTGTAACTGTTTTAAAGCAAACACATATACCAGCATGGTGCAGGGCACCCCTCCAGTTACTTCCATGGCTTCCTTAGCACTCTGGAAGATGGTGCTTGCCTTGTTCAGACACTTTGCTCAGTCCTTTTGCAAGCTCTGAGTGTCTGTGTCTGTCTCCCATGACTACTCCTTCTCTGGGACTCATGCTGTAAATCTTGGTATTGCTACAACAATTTCCCAGTCTAATCACATGCCTTGTTGCATTACCACAGCAGTGATAGCTGGTTGAACCACACACCACATCCTTGCAATTGTTTCTGTTACTCACAATTGACTTATTTATTAAATTTCAGCTTGCCAAGCTTTGCCAGGAGATGAGCAAGAAGCCTGTCACCCCTCCTTGCTGTTGATCAGAGTGGCAGAAGGCAGGTGAGTAGGCTGTAAGTCTGAGCTGTGAAACAGTCCCAGCAATTTTGTAAGTTCATGCTTTCTCCAGCAGCCAAGCTCCCTTGCATCTACACACCAGGGCTTGAGTCCTGGGAAGCAAAACCTTGAATTGCAACAGAAATCAGAAGGGAAAGTAGATGCAAACGAAGACTGAATTAATTTGGGATTTTAGAGTAGACAAGTATTTCCACAGACTTGCTTGTAACATGACACCAGGTACAGTCCCCACACCAACCCTCTCTTACAGACCTGCCTAAGAGCCATCCATAACAGCAAAATCAAGTGCCTCTGGATGCAAGGAACTCCTCTTGTGGGGGATTTCCTAGGCTTGGAACAAACAGCTCCAAGCAGCTCCTGGCTGCTTCAGAGGCCCAACCCACCATCTTGTGCCTCCCAAACTCTCCTCTGACAAAAGACTTTGACTCCTTGCTTTCAAAGGGGAACAAACAGAAGGCAAGTTCAGACAAGGCTCATGGCTGCTTGCCCAGCCGGGCCTCAACTAGTCCTTCATAGTAAATATTTGCTCTTAATTACACTGCCGTTTGCCCCTGGAGCTTGCCTGCAATCTGTAGGAGGGAGGGGGATTATGTTGTTGATAGGTAAATAATAGCTCTTTCATCCAGAGAACCCAGTGCATTTTCCAAAGATGAAAGCCTCCTGAATGCTTTCCCCATAGGTTAGGGTAAGGATTTTAAATCTTTGTCCCACTCAAGGACATGCCAAAAACTCCCACATTCAGTTCAGAGGGAGTGAGCTTGGAGCTCCACTGAGACAGCTCCCCCTCCAGCCTTGCTTTGAGCTGGAGTCAAGTGGGAGAGGCTCAGCTCTGGCAGTGTGGGTTAGGCAGGATCTGATCTGCCATCGGAATGTGACAGGAGGACCGAGGCTGCTGTTGACCAGCAGCACCCAGCACATGCTGCTCTCCATGTTCTGTCATGTCTGGTCATCACCCTGAAGCCAGGAAGGAACTCCATCCCTTCTGGTCCCCGGGTCCTGCTTCTGCCCAGCACACAGCCATGCTGCTTCCTGCCCAGCTCCTGTCTGGAGAGCTCCCAAGGAAGGGTGAGGCACTGCCCAAGCACCATGTGAAGCAATCCCACAGATGACATGTGAGAAGCAGCCTGTTCTCACTCTCGACAAAAGCCAACAAGTGTGAGTTTTGATCTTCCGGCACTCAGCTTCCAAAACATCAAAATTATAAATATTTATCAGCAGGACTAAGGGAAATGTAAGCCAGACAGCAGACCTCTGCTCTGTCTGAGGAGGAAGTGAGAAGTGACTTCCTCCCACCCACCATGAGAAAACCTCTGTGACCTCTGGGAGGCAAGGAGTGCAAGCATTCCCCCTCTCCCCAAGCCAATGTCAGTGCCAAAGCATCCAGCAGCTCAGAGTCAAGCTAGCTCCAACCACACATTACCCATTTTTTCCATAAAGAGGAAAATCAAAGAAAAACAGCAACAAAAAAAGCCACCACAGGCAATCAAAACTGGTATCTAACCATGCTACAGCTCCTACATACCTAATCCCTTCCCAGTTACCAAGCCCAGCACAGAGGATAAATACTTGTGAACACCAGAAATGAAAGGAGCCTTCAAAGGCTCTGAACTTTCAGGGAAGAGCCAGACATGCAGAAGTCTGACACTATAATATTTTAAAATCTAAGATAAACTGCACTCCTTTCCTCCCACATCAGCCCATCATTCACAACAGGTTTTTTTCTGTGTCCCAGCCAGGCAGGAGCAGCCACAGGGCTGATACTGCACTTCTCATGCTCAGGAAAACAACGCAAACCCTCCAGCACCACCTCTGCTCTCTTGCCCTCCTTGTCTTATTGTTTACAAGCAGATTTGCTGGGCTTGGGTTTGTTCCTCCTTCTAAACATCATCCAAGCCTTTTATTTTTCTTTGCTCTAAACTCTGCTTAAAAGAAAAAAATATTGTCATTCTCTGCCCCCAGCTGTAAAGGGCTGATCTGAAATCTGTTGCCAGCATGCAATAAATATTTGTACAGTTCCTTTGTAACTTCATTCATCTCTCTGCTGCAAAACTTGAATCATTAAGCATTTTTCCACTCTTACCCAAGGGCTTCAAATTCCTAGACAGAAATTTAATGAAGCCTCTGAAAATCCCCAGTCCAATATCCTCTATTAACACCCCCATACTGAGCTGGAGTTTTTAAGATTGACCCATGTATGAAATCACATGTGGTGTGAGCAGCAGAAAAGAGAAAAATTCGCTCCATGCATCATCCCGTCTACAGGAATATCCCCACGGCTGGGGTACAGCCAGTCCCAGGCCTCACACCTGGACTTTTACACAAGCCCCAACACTATGAGAGTTCAGACAAATGGTTAGTTGGATTATGCCCAGTAAAGAACACCACTGGAGCTACAGGACCAGAAATGTAACTGGTGTCAAGTCTTTCCTCTGGTATGTTGCTGTGTCCTACCCACCTGAATCTCTTTATTACATCCTTTAGATGTTGACTTTGCTTCCTGCCACTAAATTCGTCAGACAGGCTTCCTTGCTATTATGGTAGTTACAAGGTACACAGTTAGAGGCACATTTTATAGTGCCTAAACAAGGAGTTAAACCTATAAATCTATGTAAGAAGCACATTACATTTAGAACAAGAAGTGAGCAAGGAGGGAAATCTTGAAAAGCAACTTTCAAACAATTCTTGTTTATCCCTGACTGATGCTGAAGCTTTAACACAAGTCTGCCAGAAGCCCTAAATCACCTATAAAATCAAAAGGCACCTTAAAACCAAAAGCACCAGTAGGTCCGTGCTGCTTGCCCAGAGTCCCTCTCCAAAGATTTCCAAAACTAAATCACCAGCTTACAACCTGGTAAAAGATGCAAAATCTTGGATTTGGGGTTAATATGTATTTCTCCTTTTGAAGGGGGAGCGGAGGCAGCCAGGGAGCACAAATATGTTTATATGCAAAAGATCAAAACCTAAAGAATATTGTTCCAAAAAACCAAATTTCTTTCAGTTTAATGTTGGGGGGTTTTATCCCCTTGATTCAGGACAAACTACCTCCAAATGCTAGCAGCAAGGAGGAAGTCTCCTAACTCTGTTCTCTAACATAGATGCAGACTACTGCTGGGGAAACAGAGAACAGGGTTGAATAGATTTCTCATCAAAACCCATAAACCTGAAAAGAACTATCAGACAACAGCAGCTATTGATGACTTCTGGAATGAACTCACCTTGAGACCAAAGCAAAAAGCCCAGTCTCTTGATCCTTACAAGTCCTTTGAAATAATCAGAGGAAGGATGCACATATATTTAAGTTAATTCATCCAGAGTCTAGGTGCACACCCCCTTACCTTCAGCCATACAGAACATAAATATTCACCAGGGAATGGAGCAGGGCAGGGGAGACCAGAAGAAACACTACACATTTTGTGAGTCACAGCAAGCCATGACAGAGGATTCATAAACTGGATTCAGGTGATCCTATTAGCTTTGCAATTGCTGCACATCAGGCTGCAGAGTAATTAGGGCTGCAATTCAGAAAGATTTACCAGAACATTTTTTATTAAAACACAGTGGTTGTTAATCAGCCTGACTAAAGCCTTCAGAGCTATTAGTCTGCTGCACAGAAGTCATAATTACTTCATCCACTGGGGAAGAAGGCATCAAAGAAATTGCCTGGGATCATCTGCAGGTTTAGAGGACCAAAGGAAAAACAAGGAATTTAATGGGACATCTCCCTTTGGCATCACCACAGGTTTTTGATCAAGTTTCCAAGTGGAGCATTTGAGAAGCCACCAGAGAATGTAAGAACATCAAGCCTACACAGGAAGGATTTGCCATCGGAAGTATGCCAAGGCAACACCCAGCTGCATTAGTTGACTCAGAGTTACTGCATAAGTCCTAATTGCTGCCTAAAAGTTTAGTGGTCCACCTGAATTACATGATCTCTATCTGCTGAGGATGTTTGGCCATCCTGCAGCATCTCAGAGAAGCAGGGCCTGCATTTCCTCTTCCAGAGGCAGAGCATTTTTCAGTGCAGACAGACTCAACCACCCCAGAGAAGGGTAAAGGGCATCTCCTACCAGAGCAGTGAAGCACCATCAGCTCCTGGGTTTCCCAGCGTATAGTTAGCCATGGAATATCAGGATACATTCCAGCTCCAGTCTCTGACCTCACTACCACCAGGTTAAAGCAGGTTTGATTCAGGGGACTGAGAACTGGGCTCAACTCTGGCTACAGGGCTGAGAAAGAACAAGGCATTTGGGTCTGCTGCCTTGCCCTTCTCTGCCTCACAGACACTACATACACAGCCCTGCACGAGAACAGGAGGGCAGAGGCACCAGCACAGACCAGAGAAGAAATTATTTCCCTCTCTGCTCTCTCAGACCAGACTTGGTGAGTGTAGCACAGGGGCTCTGCATGCCAGGCTGACCCCCCTGTGCCACCAGCATTGCCCATCCCCTTTCCTATCCCCCTTTGCTCAGAGGTTTACTAGCAGTACACAGAACATCCTTTCCCAGTTTCATCTCCACCATAGCAACTCCAGGCACATTCCTGCTGGGAGGGACCTGCCTGGGCTCCACTGCCTGGCCCATAGACCATGAGACCACACTGTGATAGCTTCTTTGCAGGGAACCTTGCCAGACCCTCCAAAACCAACACCCTCGCCCATATTAAGCAATACAGTTTATCAACAGTCTAAAAGGAAGCTCAGAAAGGAGAACATGATAAAAAAGCAAGTAGAAATATGTGTGCATACAGAAGGCTGTGAGGACATGAAAATTACATTGGGGCAGTAACAAGTAGCCAGCCCTCACCATAGGCTCTGGGAGAGGGGAGATCTGCTTGTAAACCAGGCACCTTCAGAAGAGATACTTTGACTTTTATGCTTTGCAGGGACAAGAGTTTGATGGATTCTGCGTTACCCAAGGTTTCTGCACAACTGCCCCAATGCCCAGCCTGGGCTTGTGTCAGTGGGAATAGCCCAGTGGAACTCTGACAGGGTCTCCCTCAGAAATGTCCTGCTCTGACACACAGCACAGAAAGCATAAAGGAGTTTCTAACCTGTGCAGGCTTTACTTCTGAAGAAGAGTATTCCATTTTAATAGGTAAACTAAATTACATGTTAAATATGTTACTATTCCAAGGGGAGAAGGTAGGGGAGGTTTTGCCAGCTTCTCCTCCTTGAGTACTTCGAACACTTTCGCACATCTGCCCTACAGGGAAGCCTGTACAGTGTCCAAACCTGGGGTAGGCTTTACATTATTAGCCATGTACAACACCTAGCACAGGACTAGTGATGTAATGCAAATAATTAAACATAAAATCATGGTTGGCAGTTGATAGAAGAAGGGAGTTGGTTAGAACAGCTTATAGTGACAGTTTGTTCTTCCTTTGCCCTAATTCAAGTTGCAGAGATGAAAAGTGCTGCCCTGCCTGGCTGGGACCCAGTACAGCAGAGACAAGGACCCCTTCGGACTTCTAGACTGAAGAAATTCCTTGTTGACTGTCTGACCAACTGCAGAGGGGATAACTGCCTGGCTCTGACCTGCTGACATCCTGACGGAAGGGGTTTAAAAAAAAAAGACATTCCAATGACTTCTCAAGTCTTTTCCGAGTAAAGCAATAAAAGTAGATCTGATCATCACAAACCATACTGAGCTCAACTGAACATTTTGCTCCTTTGCAGATGGACACTAGAGCTAGGTGTGCACCTTGGAGCCAAATGCTCAGCAAATGATTGAGCTCCTTTGTCAGTTAACAAATAAGCCACGAACACACTTCACTTTTGATGACTCTACTAATTGTGTTCAATTACTCAGTTTAAATATATTTCAGCTAATAGACCATTCACCAATTCTTGGTTACCCAAATCACATAGTGACTTCTCAACATAAGATCACATAAATTACATATTAAATTTGGATTCCAAATGGAGACAGCCTTAAGGGACTTGCTTTTCTAGACAGTGTTTATAGGCCACCTAACTGCTGGTTTGAGGGAACCTTCCATAGTTACTTTTTAAAATCTAGGCCAGAATTCTCTTTTACTTTAAAATTGAAAGTCATGCAAAGGTTTCCAAATTACAGACTCATTCCAGTGACACTGCTGAGAATAAACCATTAACATTCCCATGAAGCTCTTAAATTTAAAGTGGTGCATACACAGCCGGAAGCCCTCCGAGCTGTTTTCCTTTGAATCTTCCTGAGTTGCTTTTTTCCCTGAAGACTTCACTGAGATTTACTGGACATAAATAAAAAAGTTAAACATTTCCTTTTCTGGTACATCACATCAATTGATACTTGACTCACAGACCTTCCAGGCCTAGAAGGTTTTGCATTCTTAAGGGACTATGTCTCCAAAACTAAGCTTTTTTTGGTATGTTTTCCTGTTTATGCTTTCATTGTGTTGCAGTTGTAGTTTGCTTTTTCTGTTTCCATGCACAGCAAGAGGCAATTTCAATTAACAAATTACAGATTCCTGTAAATTTTCTCTATTTGGAGAAGGTAAACAAGAGGTTTATGGGGCAGAAGAAGAATTAAAAAAATACAGAATGAGGGTTATAAAGATGAAAAGTAAACAGGCTAAGCATGTCTTTAAGCATGTCTTAAAAATCTTTAGCACAGAAGGCACCTGTCTTCCAGCAGGCACAGGAGAAGCAGTGACGTGAAACAGCAAAAAAGGGATATACTGAGACCCAACAGCAACTCAAGAGCTTGTGAAAAGCCATTGGCCTTTATCAGAAAGGCGTGCCAACAGCAGAACCACCCGTTCCTCTCCATCCGTGTCTGCAGGAAACGTGATAAAAACCTTTACCAAAATATAAATAAGGAGTCAGGACTTGCCAGCTTGTTATTTTTTCTGACAGCTGTGCCACAGGGGTGCTGACCCGGCTCACATCCCTGCTGACGGGGGTACTAGAGATAGTGGAGAGCAAAGATGGTGCCCACCCTAAACTAACTCTCACTGCTTATTCTGGAGCCAGGCACCTGAATTCTTGTTTAGAGCCAGGAAGGAGGAAGACAGACAGACTGGAGACAGCCTGTGTTCTCCATTCAAAGCTTTCTCTGGTCACCAGGAGCATCTGAATGCAGGCAATTGAAAGTGGCTCTGCTTTTTGGCATTATTTGTTGCTTTATATTCTTGTCCATGGTCACTGGTAATAGAGCACACAGCAAAACTCCCCACTTTTCCCACTTCTGCTCTTCCAAACACAGCAGTTCACCCAAGCACCAACACTGGGTGCTCACCCAGGAAAAGCCTCCACTTTCAGGAAACTGATTACTTCCACCAAAGCTGCTTTAGTAGCAAGTTTAGTGAATGAAGAATGCCCTAAGGAGAAAGGAGACAAGTGAGAGTTTGGCACAGAGGATCCACCCCACCCTCCTCACTGAACACCAGTCCCTCCCAGTGTTGTGAAGAGCATTCACCACGGCTGCCCCAGAGTTGGACCTGGAAGTCAGCCTGTCCTCAAACACCACCTCAAGATACTCCTGTGTGCTCCCCACCTCCTCCTGGCCAAGCGTTCTCCAGGGCTTCCCACATGGCAGGAGGCTGCTGTCTGCATTTCTCCAGGGAACACCTTCCCAGGTGTGGATGGCTACAAATCAGGATTCCAGCAGTTGGGTACTCTGGCCTAACACCTGACTCCTATGCTCAGAGCTGGCCTTGGAGAAGAAGGCTGGAGCATGAGGTCACAGACCAGCGAAAGCTGGTTTGTTAAAAGCTCAGGGCTCAATCTTTCTGCTGGGGCTTGGTCCATGGTCTGTACACAGCCAGTGCAGGACATCCCTGTCCATCCATTGCCTGCCTGGCTGAGCACCCTGCGGCTGGTATGTTCCTTCCACAGCCATCAGCACAGGGACTCCCTTTCTTGCAGCAGACCAGATCCCAACAGCTCACGCAAAACAAGAGTTCTTAAATCTTCTTTCTGCAGCAAGCCTCAGCTCTCACTCCAGTTCTACCAGCTTCCCAAACTCCAGTGCCACACCAGGTGACTCAGGGCTCTGCAGGAATGCTGATCCCTTTAGCCTCACAGCTCTTTACTGCAGGATATCTGTCACCTGTAAGGGGGGAAATACTACACAGCAACACCTGGCCAGCAAAGCATTCTATTCCAACATCCACACTGCAGAAGAACTCACAGAGAAAACCAACAGACAAAGGCAGGCTTTGAGCTGTGAGAAGGAGTGGAGCACCTGACAAGCAGTGACAGCAAGATGTAGTGAACTCAGTGACCAGGCAAAGCATTTCAGCAGTGATCATGGAGACCCACAGTCGATGTTTCCAGACCTGACTGACAACCAAGCAGGATTAAAGCACCACTTATATAATTACAAGGTTAATAGATGTTATAAGCACCAGGTGTCGTGACTTGCTGGAAGCGCATCCCAGAAGATAGCAGGAGCAATTATACTCTGCTCACTATCCAGCTGCATCAACCACCTGTAGGCACTACTTAGCAACCCTTTATGAAAGGAAACTCAGCACAAAGAGGATCTGCTGTGCCCACACCACCGTATATGTCCTCTGAGCTGGCCCTGCTCCCTGACAGATTTTATCTGAAACAGAGCCCAAAAAAGAAAACCAAGACAGCCATCAGAGTCAAAATGCATAGTCTGTAATGAGGTAGAACCCTTGGATGACATAACCTGCTCTGGTGAAGAGAAAACAGAGGCAGGCTCCTGGGGAAGGAATGGGAGTTCACATGGCAGAACATGATTGTTCAACTAACTTTCAGGCAAAAATCAATTATCCTGGGAGGGCCAGAAACAATAGGAAGTGGGAAATTAAGATACAGGTGGCATATAAATAGTTTAAAAGCCTTGTCCTTACTAATAGAGGAAGCATGGGACAGGGAACTACTGTATCACTTGTCTTAGGCCAAGCTTTGCAAGATCTCCTGTCCAAGCTGAGCTACCCAAAAGGGACTGAAATTTCTAGGAAGCAGCAGGGGTTTGTACATCACTGTAGCTTCACAAACCTGGTCCAAGGCTAGGCCTGAAAAGCTTCTGAGGGAAGAAGAAGTGATCAACATCACCACACACCTGTGAGCAGGACAGAGAGTGAAAAGCCAAACGAGTCCAAACCCGCAGGGGCATGACGGCATTTTTCAGGAACTTGCAACACCACCTTCAGGGTGGGGATGAGCAACCAGTGTCCACACCTTGTTGCGTTGTAGTCATTCAGATGGCCGTGGGATCATGTTAGAACACCTGCTGTACATGAATATACAGTTAGGGACCCTCACACCTCCCATAAAGGCAATTCATTTCTCACAAACAGGCACCTGCTCTCACCCTACTTGCAAATGAAACACACAGAGGCATCACAGGCTCTGTGCATGGTGCCATGATGTCGACAGGACAGGCAGGAGGCAGCTCTTCAGCTTAGAAATTGTCTAAAAAGGTTCATAAAAGCAACTGTCTGTAGAGAACTCCCCACCACAAACAGCTTCAGCCCACTCCACCCAGCCCACATTAAAAGTGAGCATGAGGGACAGGCCAAGCTTCTGACTGGTCCAGGCTCCAGCTCTGGGTCTAGGTAGAGGAAAGCAGTACCCCACCCCAATAGCTCACTTACACTAGAAAAAAAAGATCTATGTGTTTCTGCTTTTTTAGTAATGCCATGCAATTTTAAATACCTAATCGGTATATTAGCACGTCTGCTTCAGGAAAAAAAATCACATAGCCCTTTTCTTCTCCTTATTTAGCATCTTATTCAAATAAAAACTGTGAAATTAAACACTCCATCCATGCACTGCAGTTTGAATCAGTACACAAATGACAAAAAATTGCTTTTAAAAACACCTTTCCCTATTTGTTTTTTCTCAGCTTACTCCTCTTCTAGTGACACAAAGCAGGATCTGTCTCTTTGCCTCTGCTGAAGCTGACATCAAACAGCAACTTCACCACATCATAAGTGACAATTCAGGCTACTCCTGGAAAAAGATGATCCTTTCCTAATTAAATGCTAAAGCTCTCCTGGTGCTTCTCTTCCTATTGTCTGCATCCAGCCCTGTATTTATAAGATTAACCTCAAATTAGGACAGTTTCCTCATTCTTTCTTCACTCTTACTACAGCCTGGCTCCTGGGAATCTGATCCTATCTTCCACAGAGGTTACTCCCTGTTGATAGGAAATATCTAGTGTATGTGGGCAGGAAGCGCCAACCAAGGATAATGAGGATTAAGAGAGAGTCCTTGTTAGGACTTATCACCATAGCAGATCAAGAGACTCAGTGGGCCATTTGATCAACAGGAACATTAGGAACTGTCTCACACTCCCACACAGTGTCTCGCCCCACTGTGGTGTGGGTTAAAGTAGCACACAAGGGCTTTGAGGGCAGGACGAGTCGACCTGCCCCATGCAGCTACTTCCACAGCATCCAATTCTCCTTCACCATAAGCACAGTACTTAAGGAGTGATGGGAGAGGACAGGTTGAAGAAAGCAAATCCTTTTGGAGTTGATTTCCTGCCCAAATGTTCCTCAGAGGAGACAAGAGGTGGGTCTATTGACCCAGGCATTGGCTTCCCATCACATAAGGATTCTGTCCATTTCAGAGGGACTGGTGCTGGTGAAGAACAAGATGTTTCTATTGGGACAAAGACCTTCTCATTGCTTGGGCTGTCTGCAATGTCCATTTGATATCAGATGTGCAACAGCCTCAGGAGTCTTCTCCAGCCATGCACTTCAGCAGCTCTGTTTACTAAGAAAGCACAGTATGCCCAACCTCCACAAAAGTTCTTCATGTATACACAATCACAGCATGCCACACAGCTTATTCCAGGACACCATTTTTTTGGAAAGGCAGAAGAATCACAGCCTCTCCCTGTTGAGGCAGAAGAATCGCAGCTACTAACTGTTGTTGGATCAAGCTTCATCCTGCCTTGTTGTGCTCTTTTCTATAGTACTTAACAGCAGAACCAAGGGAAGAGTGTAAGAATGGGCCATGTAGCTATGTAGCATGTAACTATGTTACATTGCTAATGCTTTCCCAGGCTCCAGCTCTTTACAGATGTGGGATTTTCTTAACAAGATACTGTGTATTGATATTTAAAAGCACTCAATGGATTTTCCTTGTATTAGTTACTCTATTGCCCGCAAACCTAGAGATGCTTTTGCTCACTGCAGATTCATACAATGCATTTATCCAGTTTATTCTTAGCTTCTTCTAGAGGCTGACTTTTGGGGTCCTTTTGACCATACTCAGAATCAAGCCTTGCTCCCATAGCACAGTTCATTGCACTTATGAGATCTCTCTCCCTTGTGACATTATCCCATTTTGAGATGGATTGCTTTGCTTTTCTCAGCACCATATTTCACAACCCCACCATTCCATATTGCAAGGACTTCCTTCAGCTATTCAGTGTGGCTTTTGGGCTTTGCCACTCTGAATAGTCAACAGAAAAATTTGTCTGCCACTTACTCCCCTTTTTCATTAACAGACACATTCAACAGCTTTGGCTTTTCACAGGCCCTTGTTGCATCTGACTGATGCCAATCCTTCACTTGGAAAGCTGGCTCCTCACCTCTCTGCCTTTGTTTCTCATCTTTTGGCTTATTACTTACTCATTAGAGACCCCCTGATGAGATAACCCCAAACCCTGAGAGCACAACAGGACCTCTGGCTGGCCATGGTACAGCCATCCACAGAGAATCTTGAAAAAGGCCTGTTTTCCCATCTGGTCTCTCAGCCCAACTCCTCATCTTCCAGACTTCAATAATGCTCCCCAGGAAGGCTCCCAGTTGTGTCAGTGAGGAAAGGAGAACAGCTGCAGCCCAGGCACAGCCCAGTCCTTAACACCGGGACCCACACAAAGCAATGGAGCAGCGAGACATGGAGGCTGAGCTCCTCTGGCTGAGCATCCTTCACTCTGCTAAGCTCAGCCTAAGCCAGACCACTGCAAGAAATTTCTGGGGTTCGATCTCTTTTTCTTGGGGTAGCTTCAACTGGTCCCCACAGAAACACTACCAGGACTTCCTCCTGCAATGCCCTGGGGCAGCCACAAAGAGAACTGTCGTTAGTCAGTAACCCAACTTGCTCCCAAAGCCTGGAAAACATCTGGAGAAGAAAAAAAAAAAAAGGCTCTTCCTATTATCCCTTTCACTGGATACTATTCCTTAATCCCATGAAGATAAACAGAGTGCAGACTTTTCCTCCTAGTGACAATCTCCCATCGTGCTACCCATCCCCAGCTCCTCCCCAGATTGCCCCTGTGGATTTCAGTCTTCACTTTCCAGCCACACCATGCTTTTGCAAAGGGCCCCTTCAGCCTCCTCCACCCCAGAGCTCCCTGTGTTCCAGCATCCAGAGAACAAGTCTCAGGAAGAGCACCTTCCTCTTCTTTCACAAGGAGAGGCCGATTGCTTCAGATAATGGCATTACGTGAACAAGTCGGACACTGAGCAGCAAGATTAGTTCCCACAAAGACTGGTAGTAATGAGAGTGGTTAAAGACAGGTAATGAGTGGGTGGCACCTGTCAGCTTCATAATGTAGATTATAATTTGTTTATTACTCTTGCTGCTGCTTTCGCTGCTGTTGGAATGCAATTAATTAATAGCACCGATGAGTCCTGCCGAGTATCTGTCATCCCTGACCTACAAACATCCCTGGGCTACCACTGCACAAACAGTACCACTGGACATGTGGTGGCATCACACGGACAGTAGGAAGGACCCCGTAACTCAGGGAGAAAAGTTAAGAACTTCATAAACAAACCCAAATGCATCTCCACAAGAAACAGGCTCACAGAAGTTTTGGAGATTCAGGAAAACTAACCATCATCCAGAGTTTTGTTGACTGGAAACTGTATCTCAAGGAAAGCATTGATTCTGTATCATCAGGACTCTGTATCAGGACTGCACACTGGCAAACTGCAGCTTCAAAAATTACTGACTTTGTTTTATTAAAAATACCAATATTTTTAAGCCTTGCTTAAAGCACACACACTTCATGCACTTCTCTCCACTTTCACCAGATTTAAAACTAGGCTGGAAATTTTTCTAAGCTGCCTGAGCAGCTGGCAACACAGGAAAGCAACAAGCTGGCTGCTCTGGGCTTTTTCAGATACAGGGTTTTTGTAGCTCAGGCCTTTATTTGAACCCCCATCACACCCCTCAACACCAGGGCTTTCACCATGTCCTGCTGCAGGACTCGCAGGATGGAGGCAGCCAGGGTGAACTGAGAGCCTCAGCTTCACTAACAACTCTCCCCCCCCGCCCCAAACCACTTAAATCCTTCCCTTTGCAAAGAAAAACACACTGCAGGGACATAAATAAAAAACAGTGGTGAACTTCAGCACTGAACTGCACTATCAGTACATGTTTGGGCACAAGCTAATGCCCACTGAAGTCAGCAGAAGTTTGGAAAGACAAAACACCTCCCACACAAAGGAGAGACAGAGGAAGCAGTCAGAGCTGCCAGGCAGATAAGCTGCGTGTCAGAACAGGCTTGGACTGTCCTAGCAGGAAGATGCTGTCCAATGAGAGGGAAAGCTATTTGGGGAATGAATGAATAGTGAAGCTTCTTGTTAAAAAAAAAAAAAAAAAAAAAAGCCGCCAACAAAAAATATCCTACCAAAAAAAAACCCAACCAAAAACCCAAACAAAAAAAACCCACAAGACTTTCTCAAACATTTCTCACTCTCAGCTTTCTGCCAAGAGGATGCAAGGCCAAGACATGCAGGAGCCTGCCTGAACCTCTAGCACAGGATCATTCAAAGACAACAGCTGGAATGGGGCAGAGGGAAGGTGAAGAATGGCAGAGGGGACACAGAGATGAAGCTGACAGCAGAGTCGATCCTTGTTCAGTCAGAGGAGAGAGCAGGTTTCTGCAGGCTCAGCACACTGAATCTCTTCAAACTCATCCAAAATCCCACTTTACACAGCTTTGAGAGGATCCTGCTTGGCTCTTGGGGCTGTGATCCTGCCTGGACCACTGCCTGCTCCAAGCAGCAAGGAATCAGCCACCCAGGGAGAGGAAATGACAAATTTAGAGTAAGACCCAAACAAACTGCATCATTGGAGCAGGGCTGTAAATCTTTCACCAGGTACTGAGCACTTCACTGCCAGGATAAATGCATGGGGAAATGATGGGTTCGATTCAGAGCCACATTGGCAAAAGGAGGGAGAGTGCTAATCCTTCTAACTGCACCCCCTCATATATAATTCAATTCAAAATCTCCCGTACAGAAAAGTGCTGTGCTTTTAGGATGCAATCAAACCTCAGAGCTCAGCTTCTCCTGGCACAGGGCTTTCACTAAAGCCATATCGGTGACCAGGGTCTCGCCAACGCACCAGTCTGCTCCCTCCCATTTTTTGCAGGGCTTATCACAACAATTCACCTCCCATAAGAAAACAAGGCAAAACCACAAGTCAAACTGGAGCAGTCCTTTACAAGAAAAAGAAAGAAAAGAGAAGAAAAAGACAACACAGGCCAGAAACAAAGAGTAAACTTCATAAAAACAAAACCCCAAATCATGAAGAATCTGCCCCTGAGGCAGTGATGGGAGATGAGCAGAGTGCCCAATTGAAGAAACTTTCAAAATAAAGCAGTGAAAAACCCAGTAAATGGTTTTACATAAGTGAGATGTATCTCTAGTGAAAGAAAGCAGGAAACTAAATCTGCATGGATTCCCCTTTCTCCCCAGACTTGGGTCCCTCACCAGATACTTCTTAGGGCCCTACATGTTCGTGGATTGCTTGTACCACTGAGCAGAGTAGAAGTGACAGACATATCCCCTCCAAAGCTCCCCATAGCACAGCTGGTCTCCATTTCCAACATGTCCCAATGTATCTGAGAGGAATCCAAGGGCTCCTTTGTCCTACAGGACCAAAGCTTTGCAGGAGCCGCTGTCAGGTGAGATCACCTCAACTCCCAGCCCTCTGAAGAAACAGAAGGCAGTGGAGAAACCAGGGAAAGGAAATAAGGATAATGCAGAACAAGAGCAATTTTAGCTATGAGCACAATTGGAAGGGAGGAAAAAAGGCCAGCAAAGCACTGGTGGTCTTGCCTTGCACCAGGCAGAGGAGGAGGGTCTGCACTGCCCAAGTACCAAGGGGTCCACCCAGCTCATGGAGGGCTGGGTCCCAGCAGTCCAGGGCCAGCCAGCCAGCCCGAGCAGCTGCGTCTGCCACAGGATTCATTCCCAACCCATAATTAAACCCCAACCCTTGACAGAGCCACCAAAGCTGAACCACAGCTTCCGCCCTGACCCAGCTCCCTCCCCAAACCCAGGATGGCAGCATGGCGGAGTAGGACACCAGGGAGGAGCCCAGAGGCTCCAGAAACTTACAGTTCCTTCATGGGCAGCTCCGAGTCTCTGACAGCAGGCACCACCTCCATCGCAGGCTGAGGGGCTCGGCTGGTTCGGGGCCTTCCTCCCCCGGCTCTTCTTCCTCCACAGGACCCAGCCACTGTGAGGGCCACAAGCCTTTCAGACTTTCCCCGGCCACCAGCTGGGGTCCCCTCAGGTGGCACCCGAGGTGTCACAGCAGCTTGTGGGGAGGCCAAGTGTCTGCCACCGCCCATGCTGGGGACAGCTGTCCTGAGGCCAGACACAGATCACTTCCCCCCTCACCATTTCCCCCTTCATGTTTTCCCACCTCATATTTCCCCCCTCATATTTTCCCGCCTCACGATTTCCCGCCTCACGTTTTCCCGCCTCACAATTTCCCACCTCATGGCTCCCCCCTTACATTTTCCCACCTCAGTTCCCCCTCATGGCTCCTTCTTCACATTTTCCTGCCTCACAGTTCCCCCCTCACATTTTCCCGCCTCATGGTTTCCCCCTCACGTTTTCCCTCCTCAGGGTTTCCAGCCAATTTTCAGCGATTCCCACACGAGTGGCCATTGGGCCTTGAGCGTGGCCCCCAGAGAACAGCCACGCTTCTACTGAGACACGTGTGGCAGCCTGGAGCCTGGACCTGTTGGTGACACAGCAAGAGGCCAGAGCGCAAAGCCATTAGAAAGGGGAACTGTGCAGTTTGAATAAAGGAACTTGCAAGAACAGGACGTGGAGGCTGGATGGGACACCCAGACACTGTTGTCCCTGGTGAACATTCCCTCACCCACCCTGTCACCCAAAATTACATTTAGCCAGCCCAGCACTCCACTATGAAGACACAGATTTGAGGAAGCACGGGAGAAAACGGCATAAAATCCAGGAGAAAGCCTGTTTTCGCACACATTCCAAGAAGCCCAGAGCACGACTATCACAGCTTGCGCCAGTAAATACATGTGTTTATTAGCCAAACTATTTGCGTGCCTTTACAACACTGCAAATAGCCCGATTTCCTCACATAAAGGATAAAACAAGAATGTAACAGCCCACAAATAACCTGGTTACCGTGGAAATGTGAGCACCCAAACTCAGATGGTAGCAGGAAGAGTCTGCTTTTCCACGTGTGTCTCTGAGTGTCGCAACAGCAGGCAAGTGCAGAGCTGCAAAGGTTGACTTGCATCATGCTCAGGATGTGTTTGATGCCACACCAAGGGAAGGGTAGACACAAGCAAGGGAAAAGAAGTTACACGCAACCACAAAGCCCCTTCCCTGAGCTTGTGTCCTGCTCACAGGGCTCCTGATGCTGGGCTTCCCAGTGGAGAATTGCAGAAGCTTAGCTCTGTGATCAGAACTTCATGCTTTTGCCATGACTTGAAATGGAGGGAGAAACTTTTTGAAAGCACCTGGGACCTGTGGTCCTTCTAACTGTTCAAATGAGTTGTCCATCCATGGTCATCCATTGGGGAAGAAAAAAAAAGATAAATTCCCACTCATATCGCCAGAGGGCTTGTGGCATCACATATGAAAACCCAGGGACAGGAGATCTCTGTGCACAGGCAGAAGATCACCTGGTTTTGTAGAGTAGAACACCACACAGCATCTTACAAATAACTCGTCTGGAATCAATGGGTTAACCAAGGAGCTTCTCCCTGTTGCGTGTGGGAAGCTGTATCTCCTTGCCAAATTCCACTGCTCTGAACATAACCAGCTTTCTCACTCAGCCTGTGCTCCTACGCTCAGCTAGTGCTCGTGCCTGCCTCTGCAAGGGAGTGCAGACAGACCCCACGCTCTCTTTTCCCTCTGTAACTGTTTCTCCAGCACTACCCCTTGCCTGATGCCAGTTCTCTTCTCCTCACCGAATTACAGGACATCAGGTCTCCGAGGAAACCCCTCCAAGATTTGTAAAACACTGATGGCTGAAGACTAGCCAGGCTGGCTGCTCCTTGCTGTTGAGGCCAGGAAGCTTGGAAAAACCTCCTCTGGGTCCTGCTTGCAGGTAACAGGATGATTTTCAGACAGGTCATCTCCTTCCTTTGGGAACTGGGCTTTTGAGTGCCACAGTGCCAGGACACTCACAGCATGTCCCAGGATCAGGTCCCTGAGGAGTAGCCTGGTGGTTCGCTGCACATCAGCTCTTCCTCCGAAGCCACAGCAAACAGCAGCTGTGCTGCTCCAGACAGCCACAACTCAGCTACCACACAAATGTGCTTACAATGCTAACTGCTAATATCCTGCTCCACACCTTAGCAGAAAATCCTAAGAGGAAATTAGATGGAAACAAATATAGCCATACACCTGACAAGCTGCTCTGCACTCCTTCAGTGCACAGCCAGCCTAAAGCACAGTTTCCCATCTTCTTCAAGAGCTCTCTACCATGTAATTACAAGGAAAAACCTAAAGGTCTTCTTTTTCCTGCATACCAGGTAGATTTTTGTTTGTTGAGCCACAAACAGGCCTCTAAATCAATATATAGATTTCCATCATGGAGTCCAGGACTAAACAAACTCACACACACACTCCCTTGGCTCCTGCTTCAGCCTCTACTTCCCCTCTGCACCCACCAGACTGAGCTGCTTCTGGAATAAAACTACCTGGTTTGGTGCTCAGGCCCTAGGATTAGTACAAGATGACACATACACTTACTCTGAGGAACTGAACAATTGAATAATCATTTAATTTCTTGCCATTCAGGTTAAAACACGGAATGCTGGGGAAAACCCACTCCTGCTCAGTCTCGCCCAGCTATAAGCAGTCGTGGGGAGCCACAGCTCCCTTAGCTGGGCTGCACTCAGGTGTTTAGAGCTATGTTTCACCCTAAAGCAGCCTCATCAGCCCCTCCAGATTGGCCACAAACCATGCAGGGAGCACAGCCCATGTGCAACACACACTGCACCCCATTCCCCCAGGGACGCAGGGGGGGCTCTGCCTCTCCGGGAGCCCCAGGATAAGTCATCAGGTGGCTGTCCACAAGCCCCTGACTTCTTGCTTTCCTACCAAAATAAAGTCTGCTAACACAACAGTTGTGGGCAAGGCCATGCCATGCCTTTGTAGGCCATGCTTAAACAGCAAACAAAAGTGTCCTTAGTTTATCTATTTATTTTTGGCACAGAGGAATGGCTGGGGTCAAAGCCAGTCCCATTCTCAAGCTGTTCTTTGTTCTCCAGTTTATCCAATACTCCCTATCCCTCTCCTCGCCCTCCCACCTCCCCCTCTCCATTTTACCACAGGTCTTAAAAATTAAGCTGTGCATGAAACCAAACACCACACTTGAACACTGCCCAGCAAATGCTCTCCACGGTCACAGAAGAATCCTAATCGACCATAAAAAATGGATAAGAGCAGCGTGCCCTTATATGGGCAGAGGCTAGACAAGCATCTGACACAAACATCATTTTTAAAGAAAAAATAATATTTATTTGCAATATAAACAAAGTCCCAATATTGGATCAGTATATATAGGGTCACTGATTTTCCTTCATAACTCAGAAAGCAGAACCATTCCTCACTAACAAGCTCTCATTTGTACTAATCAGAAGATGCATCTTATTTTTTTCATTTAAAGAATAAAGACCACTAACAGCACAGGAAGCCTTTACAAACCAGCTTAGCTGTAATGCAATACAGATGCACTGTCAAAAAATCCCTGAAAAAATAAATTCCTCCATGAGGTAAGATGCAATTGGGATATTCTCAATTTTCTCACTCACAACCGTACGCCCATTCTCCCTTCCAATGACCCACGATCCCAACATTGTGGCAAACAAAACCCAACAAACAAACAAAAAACAACCAGAAAACAAGAAACAGAAGCTCATTCCAACATTCTGATAACATCTTTAACAAAAAGAACAATTTCAGGATGTGACAGCGTCAAACATTCCTCCAGATGGAGTTTTTTTTTAAAATTTTCTTTTTCTTGAAAAAAGTACAAAAAACTGGATATTTAGAAAAAAATCCGTGGCTTTTTTTTTTTCAGTTACATGAGAGTTAAAGTGGACAGGGAGGGGGGAGAAAGGAGGGACTACATTGCAGCCAATAAAGAAATCTCCAAATCCGTTCTGCCCTCCTCCCAGAAATTATTACCACTTCCTCCCCTCCCAGCTTGGTAAAAGGAGTTTGCCAAACACTAGCCAGAAATACATACAAGTCTTCTCAGAATAGAAGGCACGGCATAAAGTTATTCGAAAGAGGAAGAAAAAAATCAGAACCTCTGTTGAAAGCTCCAATCATCTCAGAATTTGCCAGTTAATATATATATTCATATATATATATATATATATAAAAATTCTCTGTTACAATGCTCTCCTCATCTCCACACCTCTTCACTCCCCTCACGCGCTCCAGGCGTGACGATTGAGTTCCGTCCCGCCACGCAATCCTCTCTCTGCTCCAGGCGCTCGCTGCATTCCCCCTCCACCCCGCACACGTGGGAAAGAATCCAGTGTGCACAAGAAACGTCAACATCGCAACTACCTTCTGGACTCGGGAAGCTGGAATGGTTTCGGGCCAGCTGGATGACGTTAAGTCAGTCAACAGGCAGCAGAGAATGAAGCCGGGCTCAGACATGCTTCTACCAACTCTGGAGGCTACAAGAGTTTTACCTCTGGCAATAGCAAACAGTATTTTTGGCAGGGGTGGCATTAAAAAAAAAAGCTTGCGGCTTAGTCACCTTGGCTGAATCAGTGCAGAGTTTGTGATTGTGAGTGCAGGAGTGGTGAAGGGGTTGCGTTTAAGCCCAACTGGCCTTCACACATAACAAAGCTTCCTACCAGATGCTAACAACAACAGCAGCAGCATGTATCTCTCTCTGGAGTACCCAGTAATATGCCAGGACATACCAAGGCTTCACAAAGTGTGCAAAATGCATTTGGTCAATATAAACATTTGATTAAAAAAAATAATAAATGATCAAACAAGAAACAGAATAAAATACTGGTTTTGCAACCTCGTCTGTACAAACAGTCAAGAACTTACATATTTAAAAAGAGTTTGAACCCAAAGCTCGAGTAAGATCTACCTTTTCTTATTTTTTCTTAAATCAAAAAAAGTAAACTTGGGTTTTAAAACAGTCTTGGCCCAACACCTTTTGTTCAAGGTTTCCAAGTGCATAAATCTCCTCATTTTCCACAGCAAGCTAACCCCCGGTAGCTCTTCACACGTGTGCGTGTTCTGACAGTCCCAATGCACCCAGGAAAGCGCTTATTGCCGGTGACAGCTGCGTTCGAAACGCTGTAACATCGCCCCTGTTAAATAACCCCTTGTAAAAACACTACCTCTTCAAACCACTTGGATCAGGATACTACTGAGCGGCATTAGCCTTCGTAAAGCAGCGATCAGGCACCTCTGCCCAGAGAAGCTACTCATCTCAGAGCTGCCTGGCAAGACATATATTTTCTTAAGAGTTGAAATACTCAAGAGAAGCGATTCGATGCTCGAGTTCCCGACCAGGCAGTGTCCTCTTCATGTGGACTCCAGAGTGTTCAGCTGGAACAGGTTGTGGTTGGTGGGGGTGGTGAAATAGAGCTGTTCACTGGGCGAGCGGTTGTCACAGGGGCTGTTGAGTCCCAGAGTCCTCTCAAAGTCCAGGAGTTGGCCCATGAAGTTAAAGTTTGGGGAAATGTTGGATTTTTTCCGTTTCACAAAGTCATAGGCATCGTTCAGGGACAAGTTGAGTTTTTGCATCAAGTAGGCGACAGTGACTGTTACGGACCGACTGATGCCAGCGAGGCAGTGAACAAGGATCCCACACTTCTTGGAACGGGCCTCATCTGAAACAAGACAAGGAAGGGGAAGGGGGAGTCTATTATTCTGCACCAAAAATGCATGGCTTTGGAGCAGGGCCAGGTGGCAGCTGCAAGTTCCTAGGATCAGGACGACTGCCAGAACTGGATCCCCTGCTCCTAGTGAAGCATCCCGTGTCCCTTTGATACCCACATCTCTCCCCACAGGGCTCCTGAGATATTCCTGCTGCATGGCAAAGCTGCATGTACAACCCCAGCAAGGCCAAGCATCTCACGTGCTTGAGAAGTATGAATCGAGTTTAGTAACACATCCCTTGCCTAGGGAGCATCGGTACCCTCTATTCAGAGACTGGAGTGACCCACAGGAGGCAGATGAAGCTGGACACAACAGCCCCAGGGAGATGCTGGTGATGGGGCACAGCACACCCATCTCAACACCAACTAAACCAGGGAAGGCTGTGAACTCAGGGCAAGGCTGCAGCCCAGCAGCACAGGAGCTATTCTTTTCTGCTGCTCTTGTCCTCCTTCCACTAGAAAGTTACGTGAATGCAGCCAATGCCAATTTAAGCAGAGTCTGAAGTGCAGGAACTTCCCTTATTGTGAAATTGAAATTGTTCTTTAGGATCGACAGAAATGCACTTCACTACAAACAAATGCTTGTGTTGGAGGAGACTCTCAGGATGAATGGTAGCGGGAAGCAGGAATGAAGGCTGGACCAAAAAATGGCGAGAGAACAGCAGTGAAATTTCCCCTCCCTTGCCACCGATTGAAAAGCACACACACACTCATTGTCTCTCGCACAGCCGGAACAGCGTGATCCCTTTATGAATTGACATCTCAGTGCTGAAAGAGGGACACGCCACTGAGAGCACTGAATGCACGCAAGTACCCAGCACTGCTTTTACTTCTGGGCAGCCCTATTTGAAGTCAGTCATTTGACTGAGAGCTTGGCGGGGAGCAAAAAGGTGGCAGGAGAAAGAGGATCCTCAGGCAAAGCTCGAGGTAAGAGACACTCTGGCACCATAAGTGAAGGGAAGGGCAAAGCAGATGCAGGAAAAACAAAAATCCAGACCCAAGCCACAACAGGTTTTCTGCCCAGCCTCCAAAACCAGGCAAGAATTTCCAGTAGGGTGGGCAATCACAACCCAGTGTACCCAGCCCTCCCCTCAGGCTCTCCCCTTCAACATTTTTCCAGACGTTTTTGCCTTTCATCTGACCTGCACAGCATTTCTTGGTGTTTGGTTTTAGAGTGAGGTAATCCCCCATTTCCTGTCATTAACTAGAAAGCACAAGCTCGGTGTTCACAGAGCCATCGGCTGACTGGAGCAGACAGATCCCAAATGCCACATGTCAGCAGGGACACTGTACCTCACCCCTGACGTTAGACACCACGCTCATGCAGGAAGTGCAGACGGGACATCAGACAGGTCCCTGTTGCCACACTGAAGCAGCAGCTTCTGACCACAGCCGTGTTACTGGAGGGCAGAAGCTGGAGAGCGTGTGGGAATCAGGGTTTCTGATAGCTGAAGAGCAGCCAAGGATTCACCACTGCTCTGCTCTGTTTCAGGCTTTACAGCACAGCACAAGCTGTGGGGTCTGAAACTGGCAGTACTGAGAGGGGCTGCACAGCCTTCAGTCTGCAGGTAAAGGTCACCCTCTCCTTTACCTATACAAGTGTTTTTAATCAGACATGAAACCATGGAGCTTTTAATAGTTAACGGTGATATTACTGCCTGTGCCATTCACCCCCATAAAACAGAGCTGATTAGGCTAATGACCATCGTGAGCAAACAGCACAGGTCAGGCTGGAAGTGTACATTCCTCTTCAGCCCAACACACACTTCCCACAGAAAAAGAAGCAGGTCTCAAAGTCAAGGTTGGCCTGAGAGATTTTCCTTCCTGAACCCCACCACCACCAGCCAAAACTGTCTCAGGGGCTGTCTGCAGAGCAGTTTTTCCATCCAAACTCTGCAGTATAATTACAATCACTAACTCATTGTGTTGACACTTACCTTAGAAGAAGTATCCATACAAGGAGTTAGTTATGCTAGGGTGACTTACAGCAGGATCCCAACTAGACTAGCAAATCCCCTTGGGAAAAGAAAATGCAAACACACTCCCTGATTTTAACCACATTTGGGGCTAAGGAATTGCTAGCACCAGTCACACTAATGCAGCTCCCATCAACACTCATCCCCCGAGCAGAGCACGCAAAGGAGCTCCCCACTGCCTGGGTTCAGCCATTTCACACCCCCACAAGCGTGTGCAAATCCCCACACAAGGGCAAGAAGTAGGGGGCCAGCCCGGCCACTTGCAGATAGCTCAGCTGAGGTGCTGCAAGAAGGCTGAATTTCGGAATGGGAGGCCTCCCTGAACCCAGCCAGGGTGACATGCACCAGAAGTGCCACCTCACAGCGTGACACTCAGCTGCTAAGCTGATGCTGTGCCTCAGAGAGGTGAGGCTGGAGACAGCAGCAGCCCTGGGAAGCAGCACACCACATTCCCAAGCGGTGAGTATGAAAAGAGCTGTTCTGCCAACTACCTACCAATGAAAGCAATGGCCTCGGGAAAGAACTGCGAGAGGTTCTGGCTCCAGTGATCTGAGATGGGGATCTGCTTGTACTTGAACTCTCCATCGTGCTCAAACATGTTTGGCAGATTAGGAGTCACATTCAGGATGTATTTAATGCCGTATTTGCCCAGGACGTCCAAGTTGGTTGAATCTTTGGCACAGCCCAGGTACAGATAAGGTAGGATCTGGACCGGAAAGGCAGGCTGATTGTTAGGGATGGGGCTCCCGTCCGACTCCGTGGCACTGCTGGGCTCCCTGTCGGACTCGCCATCTGAGCAGTCAGAACTTATCCGCAGCCCTCCCAGGCCAAGGACCGATGCTGGGGGAGAGTTGCTGGGTGAGGAGCTGTCAAGGTTTGTCTCGCAGTGCTCAGAATATTCAGTCTGAAACTTGTTAAAGCCACCTGGGAAGGGGGAAAGGAGAAAAGGAAGGGGAGAAGTAGACAGAAAAAAAAAGATGGTTTATTCCTCAGAATGGGAAATCCTTCTACCTGTGAACACATGTATGTTACTCAGAAAGTCTTTACCAGCAAAAAGTTGGTATCCCTTCAACTTCACACCAAGAATGGCATCTCCCTGCTCCCTCATCTTCCCTGAGCAGACTGACACTGAGCAAACAGGTCCCAGGAGATCAAAGAGTGGTTCTTACAAAGTTCAATATTGCTTGTGAAAAACAGGGGCCAGTTCTCAACCACAAAAGAGAGAAACATCCAAAAATAAAATCAGTGTCAAGACACAATCTTGCCTTGTTTAGCTTCTCAAAAATATGGGTCTGGGGCAGTTTAGGCAAGAGCTATTATGCCACTTAGACAAAAAAGTACAAAAGTATCCGAGTCTGAAAAGACAGACCAAGGACAACCACCACATACGCACCCCAGGCACTAAAACCCAATGAAATAATTCATCTCCAAGCAGGGAAAAAAAAAAAGACCCTAAGTTTTGCCACAGAGTGATCCTCACAACTATTTTATCACTATAAATAGGTTTTGCAACAGAGCAGTGTCACAGGTTTGTTCTTCACCCAAACCACAGCCGAAACGCAGAGGAATCCCTTCACATCTGCCCCTAAGTCTTTTCCTCCAGCTCTTCAGCTCAGCAGCTTGGGAAGGAAGGCAGAGGCAGGGAAGCAAAAACCCCACAGATCTACCTCCTTTCCAGGCACCATTAAAGCGGAGCTCAGCCATCGGGATCTGACACTGACAAACAGTTTAATTAGAAAGGGCTCCTGGAAACTTCGTTAGTGGGTTCGGTGGTTGTGGCGGGGTCACTGAGCAGGACAGACAGCTCCTGCCACATCCATTCATGAAAAAGGCTCGTCCTCGCCCTCCTCCTCCCCCCGCGCCGCCAGACAGCGCCGAGGAGCCATTTTGGAATTTTAATTGGAAACATTTCCCACTGAGGCTCCCGGAAAAAGGCAGAGAAAGGGGCTCAGCTCCTCCCCTGCCCATCGGGGAGAGCCTAGGAGTAACTTCAAAGCCGCTCCTTCCTGCTTAGGGATGAAGACGATGGGGAGAGAAGCAGAAATGCAAAGCGAGGGAGCAACGGAGCCCACGGGGAAACCCCAAACCGGGATGGGATGATGGATTGGAGACTCGCCCACAGGCAGGGATCGGAGAGTCGAGGGGGGAATTGGATCAATCCCTGTGCTGGCTCCCCACCATGTTTTCCAAGGAAGCTTGTACGGGCTGCGCAGCCCTAAGGGCTGGTCCCTAAATACCTGCCTGTCCCCCTGCCACCTCAGCCCGCTACCAGAGGCTTTCCCGGCTCCCCAAAAAGGGTCTGTCAAGGACCAACCGTGTTTTTTAAAGATCCGCAAGCGGCAACTTTCTTGACCACTCTCCCCCACACACACTCCCCCACTCTCCTGCTATTCCTGCCTCAAACCCGCCACCCAGCGACGGGACTGGGAGCACTGAGAGGATAGGAAGGGTCCCAGCAGCCCAGCTGCGGACTGAGCAGCGATCTTTCAAAATGGCCAAAAAATCCCCAAAAAACCAAAACCCTCAGAGCACCTCCAGCCCTCAGGAAGGGGCGTGTGCGGAGCTCGGCTCCCCCGCAGCGCAGCTCCCCGTTCCCCATCGCCCTGCCCCGGGGGAGCAGCCGGGCTGCCCCCTCCAAACCCGCGAACTGCCTGGAAAGGGGGAGGAAAACCCAAGCGCTCGCTTTTCGGTTATGGAGGGAGGCAAAATAAAAATATGGGAGGGCTTTCAGCCCCTCAAAATCCGGCCATCCCTTCCGGAGGGGCTGGAGAGGAGCTTGGCGCCGGCGTAGGGAACCCTCGAAAAGCTTCCTCCAGGGAGCGGAGACGAGGGGCGCCCGGCGCTGCCCAGTCGGGGTCGGCTTGGGACGGGGCAGCGCTGGAGGGGCCGCGCCGGCGGCGAGGCTGGAGGGCTCCTCCCGCCGCTACCGGGGAGGCGACGCAGGAAGAAGCGGGGCGCACCCGGCCGCTTCCAGCCTGCGACCATTTTGTGCGGGGGATTAAAGCGGGATGCAGAGGAAAGGGAAAAAAGAGAGAGGGGGGAAAAAAAAACCCAGGCAGAGGGGATAAGGGAAGGAAGCAAAACAAGCCAGTCACCTCCGTCCGGCCAGGGGATAGGCACTCCGGGGATGCAGCGGCCGGCCAGGGGCTGCGCAGGGGGACACGGACAAGGGCTGCGGGAACGGGAAGCCGGGGCTGGAAGGAGGGCGAGCGGCACCTCACCTTTCAGGTAATAGGCTTTGCAGCCGTCATCGCGCAGCTTCTGGAGCAGGAGCCCCAGGACGGAGGTGGCGGCGCCGCTGTCCTGCCAGTCGGCGGTGGCCTCGTCGTAGAGCAGCACGGTGTCGGCCTTGCAGCGCTTGACGAAGCGCTCCTTGTCCTCGTGGTTGGGGATGATGGAGCGGATGGGCAGGTTGCCCTTCTTGAGGCGGCGCAGCATGAGCCCGGGGATGGCCAGGTTGATGGCCGTCTCGATGTGCGAGCTCTCGAAAAGCTCGTGGGGGCGGCAGTCGAGCAGCAGCAGCGAGCGGCCGCCGCCCGACTCCAGCTCCTCCTGCAGCCACTCCGCGCTCTTGCACGGCATCGCCGCAGCCATGGGCGCCCGCGGGGAGCTCCCCCAGACCTGCGTTTTCATGGGGCTCGGCAGCGGCGGCCGCCAGCGCCCGGCCCGCCGGCCACCCACGCGGCGTCCGGACGCGGCCCCGCTCCGCTGGGTCGGTCTCGCGCTGCGCCGGACGCGGCTCCGCTCGGCACGGCCGTGGGTGCGCGGTGTCTGCGGCCCGGAGCGCGGCGGCCCCCGCTCTGCCCTACGCGCTGCGCCCCATCCCGGCGGCCTCAATTAAAGCGGGGCTTCGCCGGCGGCTCGGCGTGTCATGCCTCGGGAGGCGGGGCGGCGGCGGGGCCGAGCGGCTCAGCCCCGCCCGGCGCGGCGCGGAGCTGCCGGAGCGGCGCGGGCGGCACCGCGCACACGCACCCAGCGCCGGCCCCGCCCCGCCGCGCGGCCGCGCCCCCACAGCCAATCAGGGGCGGCGGGGGGAGCGGGGCAGCCCAATATGGGCAGGGGCGGGGCCGCGGCGGGGGCAGAGCGCGGGAAGGGCTGCGGGAGCCGCGGGACCCGCGGTGCGGCCGGGCACGGCACGGCACGGCATGGCATGGCAGGGCGCGGCACGGCGCGGCCCGGCACGGCAGGGCACGGCATGGCATGGCAGGGCGCGGCACGGCACGGCCCGGCACGGCATGGCACGGCATGGCATGGCAGGGCGCGGCACGGCGCGGCACGGCACGGCCCGGCACGGCATGGCATGGCAGGGCGCGGCACGGCGCGGCACGGCACGGCCCGGCGCGGCACGGCATGGCAGGGCACGGCACGGCACGGCACGGCACGGCGCGGCATGGCTTGTCCCGCCCCGCCCCGCCCCGCCGGGGCTGCCTCCGCACCCCTCTGCCGGACCGGGCTAGCGTTTAATGGAAAGGTCAGGCAGTGAAGTGACCCCGTCCACGGGCCGGGTGTTGAGGACCGCGTGAATTTTGAGTGGGTCGTGCCCAGCCCTGTTTGGTCTTTGACAGGAACTCACAGTTCCAAAATAAAATTGACGGAGACTCATTAAACCTCCCCATTCCCTTTCGTTCTCAGAATGAGCTGCAACATAGATGTTTTTATCCGTGCATCCTTGTTTATTTTCAGAGTATCTTCCCTGTTGGTATCCACTACTATAAATACAAACCTTTCGTGCTGCAACACTAACATTTCAAGACAGGAATGTAACTGGAGGCACCCTTTGGTTTCCTTCCATCTTTTACATTCCTTTTCATGTGAATCAGTCCTCTGGTACCAGAAGTTTTCCGTGCCTCACACAAACTGTTCCTGTTACAAAATAGATCTGATCTTTCTCTTTTTAATGAGCAGGATGACATTAAAAACGTGGTTCTGTATGAGCCACTTCTACTGCAGTCTATTTTCACCATGCAGGCAGTCGAACATTGGTGGATTGCTCAGAGAGGTTGTGCAATCTCCATCCTTGCTGGTTTTCAAGATCCAACAAAACACATCTCTGGGTAACCTGGCCTGACCCCGGGGCTGAGCCGGCTTTCAGCCAGAGGTTTGACTGGAGCTCTCCTGTGGTCTCTTCTCACCTGGGTTATCCTACAAGCCCTTGCTTTCCAAATTCTCGTGAGCATGAGTGGAGGGAAAACCATTCCTCACCAGTTTGGGACAGATGAGCCTTTTTTTTTTTTTTTCTCCCTAACTTCTCATCTCTTTAGCCTCTTACTATAAACTTTGTCAGCAAACACTGTTTGAAGAGAAGAGGCAGGGTCTGTTTCACCAGCAGATTCCCAGGCTCAGTGACCGGACTAGGTCTCCTCAGGTTTTTTTCCGAGTTGGCTGAATTTCAAGAACTGGGCTGTACCTTGTGTAACAGGAAAGATATTGCTCTTAAAACACTCCCCCACACGCAAACAAACATGTGCACACACAGAGTCTTAGTTGTAATGTTGTTAGAAACTGTGATGTTCAAATGACATTGTCTCTAGGCAAAACTTCAGATTGATTTGTATTTGAAGACACTTTTCTTCTGGTCAAAATCTGCTTTTCTCAAAGCCAAGATCTACTACTGAAACCCTTACAGAGCCACTATCTCTTCAGTAGTCTTTCATATACCCTCGACACATAAAATATCCCAAGAGGGCTGTATTCCTGTGCCTTTAGTACAAAAGCAGCACTCAGATGCGCAGTGGTCCCTGCCTCCTTTTATTCTAATTCCTAAGTCGAGATCCTAATGAAAATACGAACTTAAACAGCATTTGAGCACATGCTTAACTCTGAGCACAACAAGCATCTCATTGCAAAACACTCCGTGATTTCAACAGGACCGTGCACTGAACCATTCATGGATTTCATTGGCATCAGCAAAATAAATGTCTTGTTCTACATCGCTTTTTTTGTGACTCAAGTGCGCCCAAGAAAGCGGAACAGCAGAAGCTGTCCACTTCCCCTTGCCCAGTTTATTTTTACCACTGGTTGCTGTGGGAAGCTATTGTGATTCAGTGTGGCAGTAGGAAGTTCCTAACACTGCTCTTTGCAGCAGAGGATGTTGAGGTTCTTATGCAAGCCACAGGCACAGTGAAAATAGCTGACCTTTCAGAATGTTTATCGAAGCACCTTCAATTCACAAGGGGAACAGCAGCGGCTTGTGCAAAGAACTAAAATCTGGGTCTAAAGTCCCTGTTGTGCTGAAAACAGCCCAGAAATCTCACGGGGATCCTTTCTAGTGGTGCAAGGGAGGCAGGTGGAACCGCCAGCATGTGGTCCTGTGAAACCAGAAGAAAAATGTTTCACCTCCATTCTGCGGTCGCATCAGCAACCACATAAGTTTCGGGACAGGCTCCAGATGCATCACCTGCGGAGACAAGAGCAGATTTCACCCTGAGAAAGGCGAAAGCAAAATAGTGTCACTTAACAGCAGCGTGACATCCTCTGCCTGTCCAGCCAGGACCTGAAGGACATCGGGAGCGCTTCCCCTCGCCTCTCCCTACTCCGGGCTGTCAGGGGTAGGGGCCATCCTGGCGAGTGCCCCCGGCAGCCCAGGGCAGGGCAGGGCAGGGCAGGGGCAGCGCTCGGTGCCAGCTCGTCGCCGTGCTGCCCTCTGGAGTCAGCGGCTCCAAAGTGCGCCTGAGCCAAAGGCACCATCCTGCCCGGCTCCGCGGACTGACATCCAGGGGAGTTTCTCCCGTCAGAAAAGAAATCCCGGCTCTGCAGGGAGTTGTGGGCATTTCCCCAAATCCCCTCCCAAGGAGAAGGCACCTCGACCCCACAAGGTTTCCTGAGACATGGCTTGCAGGCTGGGGCCAGGACATGGTGTGCCAGCGTCTCCTTCAGCCAGCAGGGCTGGCAGGGGCTCAGGGATCTTGGTAGTGTTTGTCCCCCCTGTGTGATGCTTTGTTGACAGGCAGAAGATCAACACGTGTCCAGAAATGGGCAGCTGCCAGCTCACCTCCCAAAAGCCCCAAGTGCTTGTGACAAGGACAGCACAAAGTGATAACCACTCTACATGTGGATTCATAAAATCACATAATATCCTGAGTTGAAAGGGACCAAGAAGCATCATTGAGCCCAGCTTCTAGTCCTGCGCAGGACCATCCCGATAATCCCACCACATGCCTGAGAGCATTGTCCAAACACTTTTTGAACTCTGGCAGGTTTGGTGCCATGACTACTGTCCTGGGGATTGCCATTGTCCCCATGCCATATGACCAGACCTGACTCCGGATCTCTAACATGGGTTCTGTGCATGTTTCTGGTTGTTTTTCTGCTGTGGAAAGACTCTCTCCTCCAACAGTCTTTCTACTTCATGCCCAGTGCTGTGACCAGACAACTTTCCCTTGCCCACGGCCCCATCTTGCTGGCTTAGCTTCAGACTGCTTTTGTCTTCATGTGTCCCCATCTCCTATGATGCTGTTGCAGATGCCATCTCAGGTTCCTCATTTCCATCACCACCACCTGTCTTTTCCTGGATTCTCTGACTGCAGAGCCCACAGGCTGTTTTGATGGTTTAGAAACAAAGACCATGAGTCACGGCAGAACACAAGGTAAGTGCATCCTTAGCAGATGCCTGCCCAAAACCCACTCCAGGCCCTGGCAGCCCCTGCAGTGGCATCGCTCCCAAGGATGTGACAGACCCTACTTTGAGCCAAGGGAAAAGGCAAGATGTGAGTAAAGAGCAGAAGGGGTCACATGCCAAAGGGATGCCCAGTACTACCTACAGCTTAGGTGAGGGCAGGGGTTCCTAAGGCTTTGAAGAGCAAAGCAAATTAGAAGCTGGTCAGAAGTTAATATATATTTTCTTCTTAAAAATGAACCTCTGAAAAGCTTTTTTCTTTTTAACATGCACTTTCTCCACAACATTTCACCCCCAAAGGATTTTCCTTCCAGTCTCTCCCCAGGCAAATCTGGGCTGTAGCAGCTAAACCTTCCTAGAACTTACATTCTCACTGCTCATCAACTGTTTGCTACATCTAATAAGAGGTATCAGGTATGATTTGTGGCCCAGATACCAATCCATAAAGCTATTAAGCTCCTTCTAGAAGGAGTCTTTACCTGTTTCAGGTGCCTGTGGTCAAATATCCATTGGTACCAAGAAAAGAAGCACCCTCCTGGCAGCTTAATGCTGGGCTGGCAGCTCAAAGCAGTATCCTGTGAGCAGGATTTCAACTGGGAATTTGCTCAGGTAACCTGGGCCCCCAGGTCAGCTTCTGTTTTGCTCTGTGACGCTGAGTGAAATCACAGTTTTCTGTACTGCACTATTCCCATCTGTAGAATGGGGCTGATACCTCCCATCACCTTTGCAAGCATTTGGGTGCTAAGAAACCAGGCAGGTGGGCTGGTGCGATGTTAACATCCTCTTGCAGCGCTGAATTTCTAGGACTGAATCAATTTTTTCTATCTTTAAAAAAAAAATTTAAAAAAAGACTTCTTATTTAACTTCAGCTTCCCTTCCTAATTACTTATTGAGGAGTAGGAGTTATTTTGTCAGGAGAGGGCACTTGTTGATGGTTTATCCCATGTTTCATTAATGCATGTAAGAGGTTAATTCCTGGTAGAGAAACAGATGCATGGTTTTAACAGGGGAAAAAAAAAAAGCCCCAATTTTACTTTCTACTCCTGCACTAATTTGTGACTATTTTTATCAATGTTAACACTGAGCCAGGGTAAAAATACTCCCTAGAAAGTTTAGAATTTACATTTGTCTTCATATATATTCAGCAGAAATCCAGCTCCCCAGCCTCCGCACTGCCTAATCTGGACTCATTAACTTCACCCGCCCCCGAGAAAAATGTCAGATGACTTTGGCCTGGCAAAGCCCTTCACCCACAAACACTCAGCAGGAGGGTCCAAGTCTCCTGTCTGCAGCAAACCATCCCCGTGGAGCATCAGCTCTGGCACTGCAGGCATCCAACTCAGCCATGGGAACAGATTCACCCTTCCTACCACAGCCCTGCCTCAGGGCAAAGTCTCCATCAGCTCCATCCCGTGAGGATGCTGAGCTTTGGAAGCATCTTCCACACATCAAGGCAGATGGATGGAGGCTGGGGAAGAAGCACCACAAGGAGAAACCATTGTGGAGCATCTCATGAAGCACAAGGCAGCCACAAGCACGTGGAACTGGCATCGCCAGGTCCTGGGATGCTGCCATTTTTCTTCTATTATGTGGACATAACATTGACTCTCTGAGATGCACTTTTGCTGCACAGCTGGAGACTTTCATGTCAATGTGTCAATGAGCTCTGCTCCAAAGACAACAAAATTGTTTTCTGGCAGGTTCCTGCAGACGAAGCAAACCATCCCCTCCTGTGCAAAAGCCAGAAGGCGTGTGCAGTGTCTGGGCAGCCCAGGGCAGTTACCATCTCACAGTGGTCACAGCAGCCCAGAGGGGCTGAGGCTGGAGGTTCCTCTGAGGAATGTCCAGTCCAGCTCCTGTCTCACAGCAGCATCTCTTAGGGCAAGTACTGCACCTACTGTTTGGTATCCCAATATCTCCAAGGATGGAGATTCCACACCTTCTCCAGGCAGCCTGATACAGTATTTGACCACTCTCACAGTGAAAAAGTGAACTGACATGTCCTATGCTTCAGTTTGCTCCCGTTGCCCTCACTGACCATCCAAGAAAAGTCTGGCTCCATCTTCAGGTTTTGAGGAAACCAAAAAACTGCATTTTTATGGAAAGGGGTGTGCTTTCTATGAAAGCCAGGAGAGAAAGGGGGCTCATGTTTAAGCAGGAGCCAAGAGCTCAGGGGCTCCACCAGCAAGGGAGGGCAGCTCCAATCTAATTAAACTGGGAAAACATCCTTGAGCAACACCATTTCCCTTCTTCCCTGCCTTGCTTCCTGGGCTCCAGGCTCTTCCCAGAGGAAGAAGTGAAGAATATTTAAAATTATTTATCCTTTTAGCAGTGAGTTTTAAATGAGCAGGTCTGGAAGCTGTGTGTCACTACCCTTAGAAAATCCTCCCTAGTAGAGGACCAGAGGAGAGGGAAGCTCCAATGCTCCCTATGGCATTAGACCCTCCAGAGTCTGTCACTGCAATGATGGAGTAGGACAGGATATTTATGGGACTTAAGATGGCAATAACTCTCAAGCCTGGCTCAGGCATGTGTTGGACACAGACCGCACAGTGTGGAGTTGAATACACACCTCCATACTCCATTTATAAACATTCCTCCTTTTGTATGCCAGAAGAGTCCTTCCTCCTTAGAAAAGAGTCGAGCAAGAGAGGGATGGCCGAAGACATGGAATGCAGGACCTGTTGGTGCCATCTGAGTACTTGCCCTTGGTTCTGCTCAGCTCCATCTCCTCCCTGGCTCTGCAGATCCGGCACCTCGCCCGCCCCGCACACGTCAGTTCCTCAGCAGCTTCTCCTGGGCGGACGGGCTGTTTTCAAGAAGCAATTTCCTGCAGAGAAAGATTTTCTTCCAAGGAGCCTAAGTGGGGAGCTTCCTGGTGCAGGCTTTTCAGGGGAAACCATTGTGAAAGCAGCTTCGCCACCCACCAGCAAGGGCTGTCACTGAGCAGGCTGCACCCAGCTCTGTGTCCCCAGCCCAGCCTCCCTGTACATGCCCAGGGGGTGAGTTTTGTGACCCTTACTCATCTCCCCCAAGCTCCTGCTGGAATGCTGACTTAGGGCAGGGGAAGAAGGTGGATGGTGAAGGTCTGGACTGGGTGCAGGCAGTGCAAAGACTCCCAGGGAAGGTGCTGCATGGCCTCTCCAGTGCCCAGCTTGTCCCTGCAGTGGGAGAAGGTGTGGGAGAAGGTGAGAGAAGCTCAGAGGAGACATAAGACTTCACCAAGCTTTGGCCCACCAGCCTTTGCATTCTCCCTCTTCACTATGCTGCTGGGTCTGATTTCAAGCAGGGCCACCAACTACCAGGACAGGCTTCTCCCCACACGGAGCTGTGTGGTCACTGCTCCTCAGCCTGGTCCTGGGAGGCTTCTGGGTGCTCCTCTGAAATGCAAACCCTGCCAGGACTTCTCCCCACTCCTGAAAGGGTGGAGCAGGGGCAGTCCCAGTGTCTCTGGCAGCACTGCCTGGAATTTACAGTGTGGCACATCAGAGGCAGCCTCAGCACCGTGGCAGTGACCCCCAGCCCTGGCTACCAAAAACCCCAAAATGCACCAGTTAAACCCTCAGCTAACACAGATACTGGGACAGCAGATTGCACAGTTCTGCAGCTTCTCACCAAGGCTGGCTTTAAAGTCTATTATTGTTCATATCCTTTCGTTCCAGTGAGCCGGGCAGGTCTCCCAGCCAGTGCATGTTCCCCACAATGCTGCTTTTCATTCAGGTAGTTGTTCTGACTTGGGTGTATTTGGTGCCTATGGATGGACAGGCAGCGCAAGCTCCTGCCCTGCTTTGAGCTCTCAGCACCTGTGCTTTGGCAGCACTGCTCCATCATGAAGAAGTTCTGCTGGATATCCCTGAAGATGCTCTCATTCTGGAGGATTTTTCCTTGCACCAAATTTTGTGGCTTTGCAACCCCTCATTGCAATTAAAATTATACCGAACTACTCCCAATAAGCCATTTCCGTGAAGCATTTCAGGAGTAAGGGGCTGGTTCCTCTTTCAGAGCATAAAAAACTTCTATTTTCCTCCCAGCGTTAGCAATGTTCAGCAGAGTCCTGCTGTGTTTTTCCCAGAAAAGTTTTGTTTCCAGGAAACAGGACTTTATTTTGAACACAAAAAAACTCTTGGGTCAATCTCTTTTTCACTTGACTTGGGTTTTGGGTTTTTTATTTAATGTATTTAACAAAATTCCAATTTTCTGTGAACTCATTTAGCAATTCCTGCTGATCACTGGTCCAGCCAGCTTGACACCCTTGGGTGCACTCACAACTCTTGAATACACATACATGACCTGCAAGAACATGGCCCAGTACAGATGGAACTGACCCAGGCCTCAGGGAAGAATCTGGTCACTTCCCAACCCACCACTGGCTTAATTGTGTGATGCTGGGCGGGTCCCTTTCCTCGGTCTGTGTCCTGCTTCCCAAGCCTTGAAATGGGGTTAGAGTTCCTTCATGCAGCACTTTGCTGGACCTCAGAGCTGGCAGGAAATAGCTAAAACTCTCACAAAGTGCCAATCCAGTTTCCACCAGTGGCAGCAGTGCTTGGTCAAAAAAGATGAACCAAAACCTCCTCCCTCCTTCTCCCTTGGCCTGCTGGCAATGCTCTTAATCCAGTCCATCATGTTGATGGCTGTGAGAAAGCAGCATTGGCTCATGGTCAGCTTGTCCATCAGGACCTCCCAGGTCTTTACCTTCAAAGTTGTTTTCCAGCTGGCTGGCCCCTAGGCTGTCACAGTGAGTGGGGTTATTCCTCCTTGGTGGCAGAGGTTCATATCCCCTTTGCTGGACTCCATAAAGCTCCTCTGCACACTGAGATCCTTGTGAACGGCACCCTGGAGCGTGCAAAACCAGGGGAACAGGGAGAGCTCACAGCATTTAATAGCTCAAGTGGTGGAGCTGGGAGAAAAGGATGGGATTGGAGATACACATTGCTTCCCTTCTGACCACTTCTTCCCACCCTTCCCTTCTGCCAGGGGGGACACCAGCCTGGGGACACCCGGGGCACAAGGAAAGGGGGATCCTGCGAGCAGCTGGTGCCATCTCAGCACACACTGTGCCTGCGTGTCACCATTCCTTCACTCATCGTCTGACGGGCGAGGAAGCAGCGCTCAGGGAAAGAGGTGACCAGGCACATTTAGGCAAAGCCACCCCAGGGAATGAGTCAGCGGCTTTGCGTAAGAAGGCAGACTCCGCTCCGGAGGGAGAAGGGCAGCGGGAAAGAGGAGCACTCCCGGGAGACGGCTGCAGAATGATCAAAAGGCATTCGCTTGGACCTTGCATTGGAGCCCCCCTGCGCTGGCAGCAGAGGGGTGAGAGCAGAGCCCTGGGTGTGCCCACAGAGCAGCTACTGCCCACGAGGACGAGCTCAACTCCTCAGGGAGGCTGCTCCCAGGAGCGGGAGAAATCACCCACCTAACCCACCCAAGCTTTTCTCAGCAAAGGCTCGGCTCTGCTGGTGACATTTCTCATGGGAAATGTTATTTCCTTGAAAACCGCGGGTATTCAGGTCAACTAAAAGCTTTTAGCACAGTGGCACCAGACACACTGAGCTGGTTGAGTCAGAAGGTAATTTCCAACGCATGTAAGGCAACTTCCGAGGACCACAGTGCTTCATCACCATGTTTTCCTGGTGACAGCTTTAGTTGTTTTACTTCTAAGAATCAACCTTTTGTTTACTGTTTTAGCTTATTTCCTCATGGAAAGCCTTTCATTTACTCCCCAGCATTACCTGTAGCTTTTAATCCGAGCAGGTGACGGAGATGGAAAAGGAGCAGCTCTTCAGCAGCATGGCTAGTGTGCCAGAAATGTTACCTTTTCTTTAAGCTGTTCATAAAGATAAGGAGAGATGAAAAGGTTGTGTCGGGAGGAGGATCTTCCCTAGTTGGAAAACACGAAATACAAGAGCACTGCTGTCTCCTCTGCTGGGGCCCTGGCATTTCTGATGTTATTGCTCCCAGGGTTTGCCCTATGAAGCAGATGCCCCAGAAGGGCAGCCAAGGTGGACGGGTGGATGGGAGAGAACCTGCCAAGGGACTCACACCCATCCTAGAGGGGCTGCAAGGCCTCAGAGAGAGAAGAAAATCTGTCTGGAGAAAAAAATCTCAGAGCCCAGACTTGTTGGGTGAAAGGTGCTGGAAATGCAAATCATTAATTTGAAGAACTGGGCCAGGAACGAGGGGTGCCAGGCTGAGCTGTTATCTGCTGCATCAGCTGCGAGCCTGGCTTGAGATTTCAAAATAAAATTAGACTTGCAGTATATGTCTTTAAATATTTAAATTACTTTCAGTAATTCATATGGTGACATTTAAACAAAGTACACCAAGCAAACGGCTCCCAGTGCTAAAAGGAAATGTTTGCAGGTAATAATATTTAATTTAAGAGGGGACAGCTGATATCAAGGCAGAATCTTAATGCTGAATTCAACCTACATTTCTCTCTCAACCAAGCAGGGAAGAATAAAATCCCAGGCGTGCGAATGGTTAAACATGCAGAGTGGTGTGATTGAAGTGCTGGTCCCAGACACCCCAAAAAGCTGTGAATTATGTGGGTGCCCAAATATTCGCAGGATTGGGGCTGCCCTGCAGAATAGCTTTGTGGGCTCCCAGAGGTGGGGATAGGCAGCTCCATGCTGGGAGGTGAGGACCAGGGGGACTTGGTGATGCCAGCCCTTCCTGCCACACTCACCTGCCCTCCCACATCCTTCCTGGGCCCTTTGCTGTGAGTCTGTTCCAGTAACTAAAGGGAAAATCCATCCCCGGTGCAAGCAAGCAAAACTCAATGAAGTCAACTCACACACAGGCGGCTTCGCCGTGGTGCTGCCGGCCAATTTGGAGAGCTTAGCTGGGTCTGTTACATCAGTCACACTGGATTTCATAACATTAGACATTTCAATGAGGGTGACTCATTCTCTCTTGAAGTGTATTGTATGCATGAGCAAAGATGATTAACTTTTGCTGAATGGTATGATTTCTGGGATGGGAACTGCTATTAATTAGGAGCGGATCTCAGATGTTCACAAACCCTGTTTTCATGGCCTACTTTGTATATTTTTCTCCATTCCACTTGTTTTTTTAGCTCAGGATAAATATTAAAGTGCTCTTCCCTGCTATCTGGCACTAAAGCAGCCAGATGTCCAGCAAAGGCATCTGACTTTCATAGTCAGGCACGGCCTGGGGTTCAGTTCCTGTGGCCAAGCTTCAGCTACTTGCCCCAAAAAGATTAGTTTTCACATTAAAAGCAAATAAAACAAAACAAAAGGGAGCTACCAGCCAGCACAAGTGCAGCAGATAAAGTACCAGGGGAGGTAAAATAAGCACGAGTGGCTTAGAGTGTAAAATCCAAAGACTTATCCTTCCTCATCCTCCCCCCAAATTTTCTTTATCCAAAGAAAGTTGTGGGCTTATGCTAATCCTGTGCTTCTGGCTGTTGAGGGTTGAGCTTTGGGGGTTAGCAACACCAAGGATCCTTGGGATAGGGTTCAGGGAGAAAAATACCCTTTGAGCTGTACTGGCTGCAAAGCTGGACAATTCACCAGTGCAAGGGTCAGGGTGCTCAGTGGCTCCAACCACATCCAGCACCATGGTCCTGCTGGAAGGGCCTGGAGGAATTAAGACCAGCCAGCTTGGAAAAGCCGAAGGAGACAGGCATGGGATGAGGTGGAGTTGTCCTTCCCTACCCCAGGCAGTGCTGGGGGGATGCCAAGGAGCAGCCAGACTGAAGCTGGGGACCTGACAGGTCAGTGTTTAATAGCCAGGCTGTTCAGTGGCATCTTGCCACCACCTCACGATTCCCAGCATCTCCTTTGGGATGACAAGGTCCCCTCCCAGACCCAGCCTATCCTCTTGCCCCATCCCATGGCACTGGCAGTGAGCAGCACAAGATCCCAGAGAGCGAAACATCCCACCCTACCCCAGCTCCATTGCTGTGGGCAGTAAAACAGTCCTGGGAATAGACAAACTGTGGTCAGTCCCCCTGCCTGGACAGCAAGGAGCTGGAAGGAGTGCCTTGTTCTTGGTTCCTGGTGAGACACCACCGTGAAAGTCAACTGGGACTTCCAGAGAGAGAAAGGAAGGGTCACGGCTCAGCCTGGTATTCTACCAGCAAGGATGAGGTTCGTGTGCTTTGCCCAATACCCCATCCCCATGCCCCCTCCAGCACTTACAGCACTCCTCAAATGTCAGGCAGGGACTGTGGGCAGCAGTTACGCAAACAAAGGTCACTGGATCTGCGCTTTTCCCTTCTATCAGCTGAGGCTGCTTGAAGCTCCTGGGCACAAGCTGGAGAGCTGGTCCTGCTCCACAGCAGGCAGCGATGAGGACCATGAGCAAACACAAGAGAAGCAATTGTTTGTAGTTAATTGAGACAAGAAGAGATTCTTTTTTTGATTAAAACTCAGGGCTGGGCATTTCAGCACAAATGGGGGGCGAGAAGTGGAATTGCCTGTGTGGGTGGCCAGCCCCAACCTGTGGGGGTTTGGAAAATTTGGGGCAGTGACATTCTCCACTCCTCCCTCTCATCCCCAGGCATTGGGCAGAGGCAGCTAGCTCAGGGTGACCTGCTCTGGCTCAAGCACTGCACCCAGGCTGGTGGCAGCAGACCTGGAAGCACCTGCTGCCCAAGCTTCCCTGTAACCACCACAGCTCCCAGACTTGCTCTCAAGAAGCTGGGAGGTGTGGGAGCATTAGAAGCCTTCTCCTTCCAGACTCAATGGTGAGGAATGTGCATTAGAAACAGAGATAGGGCTGGTTTCACTTCTCCTGCACACCAAACCCAACCATGAGTCTCTTTGAGATAAAGCGGCATCTAGGGGTAGGAAAACCCCACAATTTGCCTAAATTTTGCACTTATAAAATGCCACTGTCAGATCAAAGTGTGGATGTATGATTCAGGCACAAGTCTGGGATGTGTGAGCCACTGCCCAAACTTCAGGCATGCAACAAAGGCTGAGCCACGCAACACCAAGGGTTTCCTTGGAGACTGACGCAGAAGGGGCTTCTCCTCCAGAGGCACTTTCTCCCTGCCTTACCAGGCAAAGAAACCCTAAATCCCATCCCTGCCAGGAGAGCCAGCAGGGTTCCTCTGCAGCACTGGAGGAAGGGGCAGTGCTGAGAGCCTGGAGGGGGGTTTTCCTCACCTCCGAGTAGTTTTCCTGTTGCGCAACACACTCGTGCTTCTAAAAATGTTTGCTGGAGCAACAGTCTCTAAGGCGATTTCCATAACAATGGGTGCAGAAGAACGATCCATGCTGCCGGAGTGATTTGCTCGCTCACACACTGGCTGAGGACCGGGCACACTGCAATTCCAGCGGTGAGATGTTCATGTGAATAAAAGAAAAAGAGTATTTGACTGAATTGCTCTCAATAGCTGCTGGAAAGCTCCCCAGAGACCCTGTTGACCATTGCCCAGCCGAGGGGCACAGGCAGAGCTCTCTGCCTTGCCCAGGGGCACTGCCAGACTGCTGGAGTCTGCAGGCACTAAAACACCCACAGCAAAGGCACAAAACCACAGAAAGTGCTTCCACACCTTTGCCACTGCTGTGTCACCACTGTCCAGCAAACACACACCAGCGCAGGCACCTGCAGAGGGGCAGGACCAGGGACAGGCAGCAGCAGCTGCACTCGGACCTCAGCCAAAGCTTCTGCTTCATCCGAGGCCTCAGTCCTTAAAAGGCCGTGAGTTACACACAGTCCCCACGAGTTTCTCTTTTATCTCACAGTTCTGGGTGCTCAGCCCCAGCCAAAACCAACCAGGTTTGCTCCTTCCCCACATCTTTTCCAGTTGACCCATTAAAATCAACACTCAGCCACTGCCTCCAGTTTGAATCACTCACATCCTGCCATTACAGCTTTGTTTAAATCCATGCAGAGCTCAACCTGTTGTCAGACAGACACTAATTTGTATGTTTCTAATTATTTGTTTCCATCTTAAAACCTGTTTTTCAGCAGATTGCAGCTTTATTTTAATACATGCTTGGCTAGAGCTTGATATACTGGTTGCCAGTAACCTAGACACAAATGGGATTGCACTGCACAGGGGGAGCAGGGGGAGAAAAGAGACTGAGTTAAACTGAATTAAGAGCCTGTTCATAGAAATGAATTAAGCAAAACTGTGAAACAAGCAGCAGTGTTGCATTGCAGAAGATTGTTTCTATATTCCTGTTTCTACCTCTCCAAATAAGATGAACCCCTGCATTTGCAAAAGGGCATTTGAAACATCTCCTTACACAAAGGTTTTGACCATGTCCTTCTTATGTGATTAAAGCTCTTAAACTTAGGGGTAATCCTTTTTATACTCACATGGTTGGTGTTAAAAATTAGCTCATCAGTGGATGACCAAACCAGGATCAATCTCCAACTGCTTTCTCAGGATGTGAATGCAGACAGTCAGGCACTGTTCTCAGCCCCTTCGCTCAACACCAACAGCCCTTTCCAGGAGCAGGCTGTGCTCTTTGTTTCTTGGTCATTTCCACACAAGTCTTCAGAGGGCAGGAGAAGTAGCTGAGGTGCTGCTCTGAGGCAGCCAACACCACTGTTGCACACCAGGCAGCTCAACCAGTGCTCTGGAACCTGCCTTGCCTCATTCTCTCTCTGTAGCTGTTTTTCCCGCGCTGAGGATTTTGGGGTCTCTGATCTAAAATGCAGTTTAGGAGACTGACTCTAAGGCAATTAAACCACAAGAAAACCATATGGTATTTGCTGGCAAATGCTGATTTTTTAGTGGAGGTCATGTTCTGCACAGCCCTGACTGAAGCTGCTTGCAATGGTCTCACATTTGGCTTCTCCCCTCTCCAGCTCCCTGCCTTTCCCTCGGTGTGGAAAAACCCAGCAAGAGCATCCCATAGACAAGAAAGCTTCAGTTGCCCAGCCCAGGGGTCGTGAGCTGCCCACAAGGATAGGCAGGAGCCACATGAGGAGCGGCAGAGTGGATCCAGCAGCACGTTGTCTCCCTGGCACAGCCTGACCTCTGGCTGTCTCCATAGTCAGCCACAGAGGGAGAGTGAAATCCTCGTGCAGCTCTTTCCAGCAGTGAACACACTCCAGGGACATTGATTTCTCTGCAGGCTTTTTGTCAGCAGACAAAGGGGCTCAAAAAGCTGACACAACCAGTGGGGTGTGAGGACGTACTTCCCAGGAGGAACTAACTGCCCGAGGGAATCAGGTTACCTGTTGTCAGAAAGTAGCCTGGGACTTTGGAGGAGACACCCAGGCTGAGGGCACAGCCCAGAGCACCTGGTCCATCTTGCTCCTGGTGTGCAGAGGCCCAGCTGGGAGGCTGAGAGTGTGCAGCATCTCCAGATGGCACCTCCTCCCTCTTGCAGATCTTTGACTCTGTGGGATACATGGCCCAAAGTGGTCACCCCATCAGTACCAAGTGGCATGGAGGTCACCTGGGAAAAGGCCTTTGCCAGTCCAAATTTTGGGGGTGGCCTCCTGGTTTGGTCCTTGCAGAGCATCTCATCCAGATGTATCTGCCTCTTCCCGTCAACTGTGCCAGTGGGAATGGAGAGGGTCCATCACCTCCTTGTAGCCCTTTCCTATTCCCATCCAAAGACATTTTTGGTGAGCTTCTACTCCTTTTTTTATGCTAAAAAGGAAAGAAAAGAGGAAGATACGCACTTGATGTTAAGGAAATCTAACAGAGCATGCAGCAATCCAACTGCTCAGACACATATGCCTCCTTCCTTCTGCTCCATACCAGCGAGGCTGTGCCATATTTAGATCTGGCTCCATCTCTCACAAACTTGACCAACTGTTCCTCCACAGTGTCATCTTTTCTTGTTTACCCCCAAACTGTTCACTGAAATCTTCAATTTGGTGAGGGGAAAATAATAATAATAGTGATTTTAAAAAAGGTTTTATTTTTCATGACAGGAAAAGCACTAAATGCCAAGAAAGGCAGATCGCAACAGTGGCGGGTAAAGAGGTTGAAAGATCCCTTGGTGAGTCATCATCTCCACCAGGGACCTCCCGTGTGAAGAGGCAGACGCATTTCCTAGAAATTGCTGTGCTGTGGCGGGGCCAGCCCTGCACTGGCCGCCAGGGCAGAGTCCAGCCGGCCGAGTCATCGGCCCTGGGATGCTCCTGCAACTGTGCTCCCACAGGAGTGGCCCTGGGATGCTCCCACAAGCGTATGCTCCCACAGGAGTGGCAGGTTCAGTGACCACACATGAAGGCAGGCACAGAGCTGTGGCCACGCTGGGGTTGCCTGGGTGTAACTCCTCCAAGGAGCTGCCCCGTGCAGGGCACCAGGCATCTGCAAACCAAAGGGGTAACAGCCTCCCCGAGGGAAAGGCTGAAAGGACAGGTTTGGTACAAGCAAAAAACATGGGAAAGAACAGAGGGCATCTCCCTACCTTCCTCATTGTGCCAAACCATGGCAAGCTCACCCCGGTGTTTGGGCACCAGCATCGGGACGGGAGCCAGGCAGAAATGGTCTTGCTCCACAGTTTCAGCCATGGCTGTGTCACACATGAGACAGAGGTGAGCCCTTGTCCTCCCACACACAGTGAGGAGCCTTGGAGACTTCTCACTGAACATCCACACCTCTGCCTAGCTTGCCTTTGATGTCAAGACGCTGTTGTCTACTGGAGGACCTGGTGACAGCCTGTCCTGCAGCCTTGCAGGATGTGCAGCATCGCACCCCCACACCAGCCACGGGCCTTGTACACAAAACTTTCTCACACTCGAGGCAGATCTTACGGAGTTAAGAGCATTTTCTTGGCTTGCTGTGCTGGTGGAAGAGCGACTTACAGCACAGCAGATGGATAAAATTCTAATTTGGGTTTCACATGATTTATATAAATAGGCTTAGACGAGGTTGCACAGAGATGGCGCAGTCATCTGCCAGCCTTGCTCTGTTTACCTCGAGACCCTCTCCTCCCCCTGTGAATGAGCACCCCAGTGGTGTCTTGTGCACTGGCAGTAACAACTCACCTCAGCTGTGTCACCTCTGCCAACGCCACAGCTCCGGGCTGTGCTCCCAGGGAGGCAAAGCAGCCTCCTGCCACCCCACCTGGCCGGACACAGCTTTTATGCTCATCCCTCAAACCCAGAGACAAATTGTCAAGGAGCACACCAGAGTCACAGCTTCCATGATTGGCTCAGAAGATTGGGGGAGGGTATGGACCACGCTGCTTCCTACCCAGGTGAGTGGGGACAAGAACAGGGCTCCTCCTGCCCCCACTCACTCAAAGGACACCAAGTTCTGTTGGGGTCTCTCCCCAGGGGTGGGTGGCTCAGAGTGAGGGGACACCAGTGGTCCCACTGCCACCCGATGAAAATAACACAGCAGCTCCCCCTCCTTCTCCCCACTAGTGTATCACCAAGGAGCCTTCACCATAACCTGGTGAAAATCATCAAGCACATCTTCATTGGGTTTAGTTAGAAACCCCTGCCTCATCTCCATTGCTCCTTTGTCCCTCAAAGGTTGACATGAGCTGGTGCTGCTCCCAAGAAGGGGCTTGTGACAAACCGATGAAGATCTGGCTCCCGTGAGGCTCCAGCACACATCTGCTGAATATCTCCATCACATGTGTATTCTCTCCTAGAAATCAAATATGATGTGATCCCAGTAGGAAAAAAAAAAAGTAAGAAAGCAAGGTATCTTTATGTGGTCACCAGAAGCTGGATATGTGATAGCTACATTTTCTCACTGTCAGATACAGCTCAGAGGTCACCCATGCCTGGTGCAGAGGACAGGGGCAGGCTCTGCTTTTAGCACACATTGACCCGCAGGTATTCAGGTAAAGCAAAAATGCCAAGTCTGGGCTGAAATGGGAAGTGGGACACAAGTTTCTCCAGTTTGAAGGCCAAAAACCAGACTGCCAAACAGAATGACACCTCCTCTCCCTGTGGACCTGAAGTACCCCAATCCAACACTTTGTCGTGTAACACCTCTGCCTTTGAGCGCCTTTGGCTCTGAAAAAATGATCACTATCACAAAGCAGATGCATAGTTTTAGGCAGAAAATGGTGAAAACATCATTAAACTTGCCCAGAGTTTGTCTACCTGCATTCTCACTTTTACAACCTGATTTTCTATAGGTTTACACAGCCATACCACCCCTGCACCCCTCCTCTTCAACTCTTCTTCTTTTTGGACACTTTCAGCCACACGGTACAGGGGCTCTCAGTTATTATGGGAATGTAAGTTTTGTGAAGTTTGGTGGCTGATGAGAAGCCTTTACTGGCCAGTGAAAGCTCCTGCACATCCTTTACTCCACAACATAAACCCATCGGAAACCAGGATTTGCTGGTTTCCGCTGCTCGTGGAACAAGTTGTATTATTTGTATAAATTGTATCCTAGGAGCCCTAGTTTCTGTCCTGCATAGTCCCTGGTATGAGCAGTATTTTCCATGGTCAGCCTTGAAGGAAGGAGCAGACTTTAACCCTTTCGGGGCAAAGAACAGATTCCCACATCAGGTTATTTCCGTGCAACCTTCCCTATGAGAAAAAAAGCCCTCCTAGGACCAAGGCACATGCAGAGAAATCCCAATGCCAGCAAGGGATTGCCTCTAGAAGAGGTGCAGGTGGCTTGGCAGCAGCTGGAGATGCACCTGGGGGGCTGCTTGAGCCTTCATGGCTCCTGCAACTGGTACATGCTCAAACCCCATCTTCAGCCTGGCCACTGCCAAAACTCTGATTCAGCCTCTCTTTCCAGCCATGCATCATAAACCAGCTCTTCACCAGCTGGGATAAGGCACAGGTCATCAAACAAAAGAAGAAAAAGAGATTTCTCAAGGGCCAAAGCAGATAAACCCCTGTGATTTGACAGTTTCTCTGCTTGTGCATCTGTGCTGGAGGAGAAAAGTGATGTTACTGCGGCAGCTGGAAATACCTCTACCCACGGAGATGCAAGCAGAGTCAAGTTCCTGCTCTGGGCCACTGTGGAAGGTAACAGGAGCTCCATCAGGCACCTCTGGCTTGAGATGAGCAGGCCAAGGCTGTGCCGAAGTGACACATTGGCTCGGAGCTTCTTGGGATCTGAGTCTGGTATTGCTGAAGGACTCCAAGTTGAGAAGGGGAGGTCTTTGGGGTGATCACAGCCATCCCAGAGCATAGCCACCCTGGTCCTTGTCCAAGTTCATCACTGAGGTCCTTGTTAGCCAGCCTGAGCCACATCAACTACCATTCCCACTCCAACATGTTCTTGTTGTCCAAGACCTGCCCCTAATAACAGGCAGCAGAGAGAAGAAAGGAAGCACAGAAGGGCTAGAGATTCAGGTCAAAAAGTGATGGGATGCTGGGACACCAGCAATTCCTGAGAGGGTCGCAAATGTCCTGCGGAAGAGGGCTAGGAGAGATGTAAGGTGCAGGACCAGGTGTTCCATGGAGCCCCCCACCATCAGCACCTGCAAGGGCTCAGGGCCAAGCTGGGCTTTTTGTAGTGTGGGCTGTGGCATGCGTGGGCCTAAAAAGCTGGACCATGAAACTTCTGTCAAGCTTGGAGAGTCAGTTTGTGCTGCCCTGGGAAAGAAGAGCAAGTGGCATGTTCAGGGCACTGCCAGCAGTTGGGCAGAGCATTCCTGCATTTCCCAGTGCCCACAGGAGTGGCAGATGAGAAACACGTCACCCGGAAAATATTTGGGGTTTTCTTCTAATAGTTGTTGCCTCTGTGCTGAGGACACGCAAAAAAAGGGCTGGATCTTCTGTCAAAACCATTTCCCACTACTGCAATGTTTTTAAGCAAAACCCAACGCATTCCAAAAGAGACTGGGGAAGACACTCATAAATCAGAGAGAATAACTTAGGATTGAAAAGGTTTCAGAACTGGATGATTTGATTGTTTCTGGATTTCATTTAAGCCTTTATTTTTCTTATGTTTTTAAAAAGCACCTACTTAGTAGTAATGGCAAAAAATATTTTCTTGGAGAAGTTTGAGTACCTTGTGGAGGCAATGCTTGAAAAATAATAAAAAATAATAAAATTTTGCTAACTCCCCTGAGAAAAGAACAAAATCACATTTGTCTAGGAATACACTTACATCAGCAGGATTTTAGTAGCATGTGAACCAGCAGTTGGTATGGACTCAGTCTCTGAGGCTTTCCCAGTGTCTTAGCAATTAAGTGACATTATTTCAGTCCCAAGCAGTAGAATTTCTTACATCTTCCAACAAATATCCCATCATCAAGCTTTGATGAACAGGACGGTCGATTCCTGCCACAGATCACAAACCGCTGCTTCCTCCAGTGAGTCAACGCTAAGCACAGATTTCAGCGTGAACCTTTAAGCACAAATCCAGCCTCAATCCGTGCCAGCAGAAAAGCTTGGATGAAGCATCTACTGAAGCCTCTTCCTTGAGCGAGGGACTTTCCTGAGCTGGGCGCTCAGGGTCACTGCCTCTCCCTTGGGACACAAGGGCATCGAAGCCTGGGTTATTTCAGTCTCATGTGGAGTGAAATCACCACCACTTCAGCGGCCACTGGTCCCATTCACAACTGTCATTCATTCACTCCAGAGCATTCCCATGGCCAGATGTTTATCACTCTTGTGTCACCCTCCAACTATTTTGCAGGGGTGGTAGGAGTGGCTTTTGGAAGACATTTGAGTACACACACAAACACAGGCTTGGGCTGCTGTGTGTTTGGACAAATAAATAAGTGCAACTAATAAGTAGAAATGTTTTCATGTTAGCTGTGACCAGGAAGAGAGTATCCCAGCACTGCCAGATAAAAAATCCCCGTGGGGACTTCTAAGTGCACCCAAAACCAGCTGGACTAAGACCTTGCTTGTTCACCCCATGGATTTGTGTGGGCGAGGAATTAAAAAAAAAAAGTAGGAAGTTTTTAAAAAATAAAACTAAGCAAACAAAATAACCCCTCTGCCCCTTAGTTTCACACAGTCTGAATTGCTGGAAGAACAACACGGCTGCATGTGCTGGGCAATACAGCCCTGAGCCAGGCTCTCCAGCCCTGAGCTGGGCACGCAGCACTGATAGAGGTGGCTGCTCCTGCAGCTCCCAGCACCCAGAACCAGCAGCTTCTGTCCAAAACAACCACCCATACACATGTACTCAAAAATACCTGCATTTTTACCCCACTTATAACACACCTTGGAAGGTCAGACTGTCTGGAAGGGTTTTCCCTGGCCTCACGGCACAGCAGCAGCCAGCAAGCAGCAGTCCTGGTGCAACACCAGTGGTGGTTTTCTACCCCAGATAAAGCTTAAGATAAAGTCCCAGACCCACTTGCCTTGATGTCCAAAACAGATGCTGGCAGGATCTGGTGTTCCTGCTGGTGTTCCTGCTGGTTACAGGCAGTGACGAGCTGTTTCCATATCAGGACATGGTTTTGAGAAGTCAAATGACAAATCAGCAGCTGCTGCTCAGTGAGGTTTCACATCTCAAACGGAGCAAGGTGGGCTTGGTTTGGAGTCAGGACCTGTACAGGGGAGGCAAAGGACAGCTGGAGCACCCACTGCCACCCTAAGTACTCTGAGATCACTGCAGCACCCAGGAAGCCAGATCCCACCCCTGGGCAGGGCAGCCCATCCTGCTGAGGTCAACAGGGCAAATGTGCTCAACACCTGGCAGCAGGTCCCAGCCCTGATCCCTCTGAAACCAGCAGCTAAAGCTCCCATTTAACTTCAATGGAGACAGGATTTGGCCTGGATCTCAACTAAACCCATGACCATCAATGGCTCTGCTTGGGGTTTAATTCCCTGGATTAATGGGAATTTGCCCCACAGTCACACAGGGAGCCCCAGCTCCCTGGGCACAGCTCAGCACCCACATCCCACCACTGCTCCACCGTGGCCAACGAGAGCAAACCAACCCAAGGGCCCTGGGTTTTAAACAAACAAACAGCAAAAAGAGAAAGAAAAAAAGAAGAGCATTTATTTCCCCCACAGCTGTGCTCTCCCAGACAGAGGATTTCTGTGGCAGGACAATGACGCTTTATGCAGCGAGGTTAAGTTTCAGTTACTTGAAACTATCAGCTCTTGTGTTCGAATCATCTTATTACCTCCACAATCAAACAAGGCTTCCCCATGGGCAAGGATTCGGTCATGCTGTTTAAACTGGACACAAAGGTCAAGCAGGGCTGGATTTAAAGTGATCTGATGGGAGCTGCCCGAGGCTGCTTTGGGAAGAGGGGTACAGTTGGTGTGTTATTCATCCTATTGGGACAGGCAGGTCCCATGTGCTGAGCCCCATTTGTAAGAAAGAGGAATCCAAAATCAAGATCTAGAGTTGGTCAAATGTCCTCTGATAGAAATTTACAACCATCTAGCATTACTCTTGGTCCTCTCCAAAATACTTAAGGTATCTTCAGACCCAGTGTGACATCACCACTAGAATTCCACTTTATCTTTCTTCAAGCAAATATTCAACTCAGCTCTCTCCTGGCTGTTGCCTCTCCCACCAACAGCTTGGGGAGGGCCACACCTCTTCTAGTTATATATCCAAATGCTCTCCATGACCTAAGTGGAAGAAACCGCCCTAGATCCTAGCGGTTGCAGTTTGGCCCAGCTTGGGACTCAATATTTGGGCACATCCCACAGTCAGCAGCACATAACATGTGACAAAGCCAATGCACATTTCAGGGCTGCAAAGCTAAAGAGAGAAGATGCTAAAGCCTGAGTGGTGCTTCTGAGCTGAGACTGCAGGGAGACAGTCAGAGCACAGGGAAGCACATGCTGAATGTCACTTGGGGAGGCCATGGCTGACCAAGCATTTGCATTTTTCCCCATGCAGGGGACAGGGATTTACAGACCAAGATGGTACCATGAAAAGACAGGGGAAACATCCCTCACATTGCACAGGGGTGGAAGGCAACATGCAGTGGAACAGGAAGAAAACAACTTGCCTGTATCTCCTTTGCTCATACCAAAACTGCTGCTCCTCCAGCCAAAACCTGGATCCCCATCAGCCCCTTCACCACTGCAGCCTGGCATGGAGAAGGCAGCAAGCCTGGAACTGTGCTTGGAGTTGTTCCACCTCTGCACAGCTCCCCAAGAGAAAAATGTGGCTTCCATGTTCTGATCCACCCCCTTGTCCAGACGTAAGATATGCCACTGAACAGCTGTAGAATGAAGATGTGGTGTGGGATCTCCCATGCAATCAGCTTGCTACCCTGCAGTCTTGACTACCAAAGGAGAAGATGTTGCATTATTAGACCCCAGCGCACAGCCCCAGCTCTCAGGAATTAATGCCCCAAGAAGGGAAGGTGGGGGAGCAACACAGAATTCCCTGGGGATGAACATAAGCAGAAAGCTGCTTGGAGCAGTCTTCTGGGGTGCACGCAGCAATGCACTAAGGAAGCTTCCAAACACACAAGGCCTTTCAAACGAAAACCCTTTTTTTCCCCACCCAGCTTCCTTTCCAATTCCTTGGAATCTCAATCCAGGGGAAGGAAGGAGAAAGCACAAATACAGAGGAGTTAAGCAGAACCTTTCTTAAAGTGGCGTGAACGTTTCCCCAAAGCAGGACCAGCTCTGCATCCCAGATCCACACACCTCTTCCTCCACCTCCCTTAGATCCTGTCCTTACAGGCACCACCTGAGCTCGCTGGCTGGCTCTTCCTGTGAGGCAATATCCTAGCCTTGTCAGGCAAGGCTGACAAGGCTCCAAACACTGCAAGATGGAGCAGAGGCTCAGCTGGGCTTTCTGCATGAGCCAGCTCTGCCTGTCCCTCAGGGGCACCAGCCAAGAGCCAGTCACTGGTCAGGTGCTCAGGGGATGGTCTAGACACAATCACCATTTCATATGCCAATTTCATACCTTCCATCTTCAAGTAGCTCCCAAGTAGCTTGTTTTAATGATCCCACGTTTCCACCCAAGCCCCTGGCTATGGGGAAATTTGCACAGGTGTGGCAGTGTTTTATTACAGCAAGAGGGAACAGCTTCTGGCCCTGTGCACTGGAGCTTCCCAGAGCTTCCAGAGTGCTCTGGATGCTCCCTCTGCATCACTCCCTGCTCGAGATGCTACATGTGCAGCACACGAGAGCCTGGGCACCTCTGAGCTCACTGGCACCTGGAGAGGGGCTGGCACAGATTTGAGTGCTGAGGCTGGGCATGGAGTCCACCTCCCCTCACTGCTCCATCTGGTACTTGCCATCACATGGTCACCCAGGGCGTGAAAAGGCACAGGGCGAGCTAAATCCCATAATTATTTCATATAATTAACCACAGGATTGAAACGGGCCCATTACCAAGGAGATAGGCTGATCTTCCCTGCTCTTCTTTGACCACAAACCCGAACACAGGAAAGACTTTGCCATATCTTCCCAATGGGGGAGTGGAGAGGAGTAGGTCCTGCTTTTTGTTTTGCTTTTGTTTAATTAATATTATTTTCAGAGATTATTGATCCTAACTTCAAAGAGAAGCCATCTCTCATCTCGGGCTCTGGCACTGCAGGATGCCAGCATGACCCCACATTTCTGGACAGTTGCTCACACTGGTTTGGATCAAAGCAAGGGAGACAGCTGCCTTCCACATCCCCATCAACTGCTTCCCAGGGTTGTGGCCAGAACCCTTCCAATGTGGATAGTGAAATCAATTCATTAATTGCTTCCCTCCTTTAGTGTTTTATGTGAGGCAGCTTACAAGAACAAGCCATTCTGCATTTCTGCACCTTCTCAAAACAAAACAGACCATTTTAAAGCATTTTTGGTACTCCAGTGGAGATCTTTTCAATGAGCCTGCTTCTCACTCTTGCAAAAGAAAACGGGGTCCTCCCTGGACAATATACAGTGGATGGACTCCAGCCACATGCTGCCCTTGCACCAGGGCTGGAGTGTTTCTGCAATGCTGTTCTGAGGCTATGGTGGGATACAGGGATACCTCACAGCATGCTAAGGCTTGTGCTTTTTCACCAGCAATCAATTCAGCCCAGGAAAACTGTGCTGCATTAGGTGATGTGCTTCAGGTGCAGCTGGAGAACATCCCTACAACTGTGAATGGGGAAATGGTCACCTCACAGGACTACAGGGTTTAGTAACAGCCATACAGGGCTCACAGCCAAACAGCCATTTCCCTCCTTTCACCTCCTCCAGAGCCAGCCAAAGCCACCACTGTGACCCACAAGCCAAAACACACCTTGAGGCTCTTGGGGCTTTGAGTAGAGCCACCAAAAGCTGCACTATCATCCCTGGCTGGCCCCTCACTGAATGGCATCGCCTCAGCGTTTGCAAACACTGCCTGCATTGGGGTATGAGGATGAAGACATCATTGGCAGTGCTTCTCCTGGGCTCCCTTCCAGCAGCCCTCGCTGCGAGGAGGGGTGACCAATTCCCGGAGTGGCTCCGTGAAGTCATTCTCTCCCAACATGCCTTCTCCTCCCTGACATCATCAGCTGGGCAAAGCAGGCACAACAGCGGTCCCCTGCTGTGGGATTTGCTTCCAAAGGCATCAGAAAGGAAGCCTGGCTGCTCACGGAGCGTGACTGGGTGCACCTGAACGAGGGAACTGCCATGGAGCAGCAGCCCCCCCAGGACTCCAGTGAGCTGGGTGACACTGGTGGGAAAAGGCTCAGGAAAAGCAGAAAGGAAACAACTCACCCAGCTCAGTCTGTCTTGATGAACCTGGCTTGGGAGCACCCTTATGCTGCAGATAACCAGGAGTCCACAGGCTCAGCAAAGCCTCCACCTACCCCAAGGACAAGATCCTGGAGCAAAGACTCATGTGGTCCGGAGCAGGGATGCATGTGGATGCAGAAACTTCATTTAAATGAGAGAAACAAGGCATTAGTGATGAACATCTTCCAGAGGGTTTTCAATAGGAAAGGAGGGCATACACCGCTCACTGCAGCAAGGTTTTCTCCTCCAGTCCCTTTGGTGTCCAGCACAACACCCAGGCAGAGAGGGCAAGGAGCTGTTCTGGAGGGTACTGGCTGCTGACCCTGGCGGCAGGGCATCCCTCAGAGCCAGAGAGAGCAGCTGGGAGTAGCTCCCAAATTAACAGGAGTGGGGGCTGAGCTCCTGTGTTGGAAGTATTTAAAGATTTTCTGGGCTGGCGTCTTCACCTCCTCGTCCACCCCAGCAGCACCCGCCATGGTTTTACCCAAAGAGAGTCCCAGTATAGCTCACCCTGCAGTGCTGGGGCTGCATCCTGCCCTTCCAAAAGCTTTTCTCTGCTCAGGATGCCCCTGCCAACACACCCACAAACACTCACCTTCTGCCCCAGTTTCCAAATCAAATGTTTTAATTTAAGGCAGGATGAATTATTTCAAGTGGGGGGAAAAAATGACAGGCAGAAACCGGAATTTCTCTGCCTTTTCCAAAAACTAGCATGAGGCATTTCTTTAGTCTTTAAAGTTCTTAACAGATTAACCAGAAAATTAAAAACATTTGGTCTTTTCATTACTTCTCACGTTTTTTCCTCTCATTTTTTTGCTACAAGAAAAAGCAAAAGAAGAAGAGAATATTGAAACAGCTGGAAATCATTTAAAAAAGAAAAAACTTTCAATTCTCAACTACAACACAAGAAAGATTTGTAGTCTTTTTTAGCATCTTCACTTTCTACCTTCTTACTCCTAGAATTTAGCAGAACAGGGAGACATCTTAAAAAGATTCAGGAAAGAAAAGCTTGGTTCCAGGGATTCTGGCTTCTCATGGCCAGGAGAAGTTGCCAAAACTTACTGATACTCGAAGACAATATACTAGCACTAGAACAGTGATGGTCGTGGAAATAGCCAGGAACTGATTTGAAATTAATTGGATTTGATGGTGTTTGTACCATTTTGTGCTCATTTTCGTGCCATTGGGGTTTAATAAGAGGCTGCAACGCAACCCTTGGGCTCAAAACTCTCAACCAGAGACAGTAACATTTCTCCTGAGAGAGCAGCAAAGCCACACACAGCTGCTGTGAAGCTGTGTAACTGGGGTTTGCTCATTTGACTCCCAAACACAGTGCAATTTGAGAATAAGCTTCCCCTGAGCAACTTCCATGACCAAGTCCAAGATAATCATGGAAATCATGGATCTCTTGATGGCAGCTCTGCCAGCAAGAGAAGATGCACTCAAGAATGACTGGATCTGCTCCGACTGCTGGTGGTCAGCCGCCCACAGTTTGTTCAGATGGCCAGGGGATACCAGCTTAGGAATGAGGTGTCCTTGCATGTCCCAGAGTGACAGAAAGAAAACATATCACATGAAGGTTGTGTGTAGCTCAACGTGCTTTAGAGGTGCTCTTTAAGGGGCCTACAAGCTCTTGCAAATCAAATGCACCTAAATACCAAACGGATTTCAACCTAATTCCAGAGGTAACACCACCTACTCACATGCCAAAGCAGGGAGCAGACGGCTTGCTAATTAACGTGTCTCCTTCATGAATATTGCACTTCCCGAGGAGGAATTTGGTGCTCAAGCAAAAGGCTGCTGAACACGAGCCAAGCTGGGCTGAGCAGCGAGGATGCTTTGAAACTGCTGAGATCCCTCTGGCAGGGCTGGTGCTAAAGCCAGCCCCTGGTTTTCACACCCACTGCGTGAGTCAGTGGGTGCTACCCGGGTGCCACCTCCAAAACACACACTCAGCTCACAGCCACATCTTGGGGGACACAGGAGCGGTGGTGGCAGGGACAGGAAGGGGAAACACAAAACCACAGGATGCTTGTGGTCCTGAACCTCTGTGACATTTGACAACACCTGGGGCCTGACCTTTTATAACCCACAACCAAACCCTTCCCTAGAACCTTCTGGGAGCTTCCTTGGGCTGCAATACCTGCCCTGGCACTGCCCTAATTTCTGTTGTAAGCAGCCACCCGGGCAGTGCCCAACAGCCCCATCCATGCACAGTTGTCACACAGCCCAGGGAAGGGCCAGCACAGCCCCGCACTCTGTGCTGGGAAGAGCCAGCTTTGCCAGCCTGATTGGAGCCAAGCAGGCAGGTTTCCCTCAGCCAGGGCTTTCAAGGCTCTCCCATGATGAGGTATTACCTTGGTCTCTATTTGTTTCCCCTGGCAGCCTCCTTTGATGTTACCCCATGAGACTGAGCGAGGAGACACCACAGAAACCTCACCCAGATACATCTGGCATTCTCAGAATGCAGCATGTTCCCTTGGTGTCCTTCCCACACCAGCATCCCTGCTCCCACCTCAGCACTGCTCGGATGCCTGGTCCTCCAAAACCCACGTGGTGCCTAAATCCTGTTGGTCTTGTGGATGGTTAGATACTGAAGTAGAAATTGCACTCCTAAGCCCCCTCCAGGAATCTCACTTTACTAGTTGTAGTTGAACTGGACAAGGAAAGCCAGGTCTGACCACATTAAAAGGGTTCCTGCTTTTTAACCAAGGTGCTAGAACTGCCATGCTGGGGTCAAAGGATCCCACAGCATCAAAGCCACTTCTGAGAAAATACACAGCCCATGTTATCACCCTGTGGGTCAAGCAGACTTCAGAGATCTGTTCTGTAGCTGTTTCTGGACAATCGGCCTTTAAATTTAGCTCCTACTACATGTCTGCATGAAATCTGCTTGGCAGAGCAAAAAAAATCCCAGAAAAATCACTCAATCTTATTAGCATTTCCAGCATTGCACAAACAGCCTCCCTAGCCACTGGAAAGTCTGCCTTTACCCAGCCAAAATGCTCCTTTGCAAGTCATTTGAGCTCTCACCTCAGAAAACTCCTTTCCTGCCCGCACACACAGCAAAGGAGCTGTAATCTGACTTTTTTATGGTCACGCACATGCTGTTGCCATGGAAATGGACACGATGCTACTGGGTCCGACTGCAGCACGGCCAGGCACAGGCAGGGACCACAGCCAGGATCCTTGAGGCAGTGCTGCTGGAGAATCCCCCTTGGCCAACTTGCTAAAAAATCCCTCAACAAACAGCAGTAAAACCTCCTCACACCAGAAACCTCGGGGTAGCATCAATGGCAAGTACACCAGAGACCCCTGGAGACCACTTGACACTTATGGTGGTAGCAATGCAGCTCTTTCTTTGTCATTATCAACACATCTGCTCCATTAGCTCCGCTGGAAAGTTATTAAGTCAAGGGACAAACATCTCCAAATGTTTCATGTTCCTCAGGTAACTACCCTCAAGGATTTGGTCACTTCAATAGTTTGGCCAGTCAAATCCGCCCTGTGTAGGTGTGACATGGGCCACCACAAGAAGACAAAAAGTCCTTGCAGTAAAAAGCAGGGTATATCCCAGCCTGATGCACCCTCCTCAGATTTGAACCTACAAGGTGCAGCCCCTCAGGAAAGTAACTGCAGCCTTGGTGATGGGGGAATTTCCACAGTGATAGTAATAGAGGCTATGAACTCCTGGAGAAGCCATCCTCTCTTAAGCATGATGGAAACCATCTTTGCCAGGGGAAGCAAAGTTTAAACCACGGCTTGCCAAGGGCTGCCTGCCAGAGAAGGATGGGTCTACACATGCTCCTGATTCTTCTTCTAACAATTGCTGCTGGAAACAGGAGATGCTTCCAGTTGGACACACAAAGGTTATACTTAGCTCCTCCTTCAGGTCTGTGCTCAAGCCCAGTGCTGGGAAGGGCTGGGGACAAGTCCAAATCCAAGGCTCAGGCTGTGCCAAAAGGGGACACAGTCCTGCACCAACCTGCCCCAGAGGGTAGGATGGAGAACAGCTGCCCTGGAGCTGAACAGCAGCCAAGGGCTTTGTAAGCATGGGAAGACGAGAGGCAGACAAGTTCTGTGAGTTTAGGAGTTACTAGCATGTCAAGCAGAAAGGGCTGTGTGTTCAAGGCCAGATTGGACACACAGCAAGCTCATCTAGTGAAAGGTGTCCCTGCCCATGGCAGGGAGTTGGAACTCAGTGATCTTTAGGGTCCATTCCAACCCAAACTATTCTATAGTTCTATGATGATGCAGATTGCAAAGGAAAGCAAAACAAAAACTTGATTCACTGAACAGAGAGAGGACAAAGCTTCAGCTGTCACATGTAGGACTAGAAGAAGCAAAAATGCTCCTCTAGGGCCCAAGGAAGGAAGGAAGGGCATCACAGCATCAACCTGCCCACTGACATCCCACTGTTCCATCACGCCAGGCTGTGTGGGGAGCGTCAGCACTCCAAACCCTCAGCCTCGAGCAGCCATGGGAATGTCAGGGGGTGCACCCAGTGCCACATCACCGAGGTTCGGCTCTTCACCTGGGTAGGAAGGCTTTCAGCATCCTGCCATCCTGGAGCCAGCGTGAGTTATCTCCCAGGCTGGTGTTGGCAGGTAGGAGCCGTGGTGAAGGGAGATCCCACATCAAGCACATGGCTCTGTGCTGCACCCAGAGCTCCCAGCCCGCATGGCTGAGCTCCCTGCTCACAATGACACATCTGCTCCTTCCTCCAGCCCTTTCATCATCCCAGACACACAATACCAACCAAACCTGGCAACAGACTCTCATTTACCTTTCCAAGGGTTGAAAGAACCTGACCAGTATTTATAGCAGCAAATCAAGCAAGTAGTGCACTGGCTGCTTTGAGAAAAATAGCTGAGGCTTTTCTGAGTCCAGGATTATTTATTATTCATCAAATTGGATTCCAGCTTCCCCCTTCAATTTTATGTGTTGTTTTTCCTAAAATATGGATTTTAGTTTATGATGAGGTTTTACTTAAGGATTAAGAAGGAGGACACAGAAAGGCAAAACGGGAGAAGGAAAACAGGATGATAATGAAAGGCATTCTGTAAAAACAACAGAATTTTCAGCAAACAAAATTTACCCTCGCAGAAACCTGGCAAAGGCCAGGACGTCAACAAAAGTGACAGTGCACATTTTTTATGAATTACTTCACATGAATTACTCAGTGAAGAACCCAGTTTACACCAACACCTCTACCAGAGCCGAATTGTCACAGCTGACAGAAAATGACCCAAATTGGCTGTGGGACCAAGTACCCTACCAACCAGGAGGATCCCTCTGGGAGGGCTGGAACAGGCAGGAGGGGCAGGAAAGGGCATTTGGCTGATGCAAGGCTCCTGCTCAGAGCACCTTGCTCTCCTGTCAGCCACCCGGAGCACATCTGACAAAGCCAGCTGACCACGGGGCTGTGAGAAAAGGATGGGATCTGCAACTGAATTACCACATCTTTTTTCTCCAGGGCTTGCCCAGGAGTGAGTCATGCCAAGAGGAGGCTTTGAGCAGGGTCTGGACCTGGGCAGATAAAAGCAGTGTTATTTGTGTGCGTTTGCTTGAATCAGCCGGAGAGAAAACTGCACAACGCATCAATCCTGCAAAATAAACACAACACTGTGGAGGCTTACCCAGGAGAGATGTCCTGGGAAATGCTCTCCTTCATTCATCATCTGCCCAGGGAGGAGAAACCACAAAGGAAGAACCAGACATGGCCAGAGGAGAGATGCCAAGGCACAGGACGCCCTGTGCCCACCCCAACGCTGCGGTGGTGGTTGGGGCAGACAGTGCCCAGCACTACACGGGGCTGGGAGTGAAACGACAGGATCAGATCTTTCTGGGATTGCTCCTCCAGAGTTTTTACCCTTTCCCTTAGAGAAAGGCACCCCCACAGAAGAACAAAACCCCTGTCTCAGAGGTGGGAGAAAAAGGGATGATCACTTCCCCAGAACCAAAAGCAAGGCAGAACTGACTACAGTTACATTCCCCATGACATGAGGCCACAGTGGGCACATGGTCCCTTCTCCCTGCATCAGGGACCCAATGCTGTGCGGTCAGGGTAAGAATTACCCACAGATGCACAAAGACACACTCCTACAGTGCTGCCAAGCACTGAATAGGGAGGGGAAATGACATGAGGAGCTTATTCCCTGAGCAGAGTCTTTTGGGAGAGCCACTATAAGGGCTTTAACACAGTCAGGCAGGCAGTTCCCATTGCCCTGGTTTCTACAGCAATGAATGCTCTCTCCCCTGTGTTACAGGTGCTCTCCACTGCTGCAAGATCACGTCAGGACAAGCTCTGCAGTCCCCAGGGCTTGAGCAAGTGCAAGTCAGACAGGCAGAGCCTGAGTGTGTCTCTTCTATGCCAAGGGGAGGGAGAGACAGCAAGAACCACTTAAATGAGGAAAAACAAGTTCACAGGAGGGTACTACTTCATGGAACCAAATCCACCGCAAAAATCCAAACCCAAACCTGGTACCAGGATGCTGGTAGGAAGAAGGCTACATAGCAGGCTTAGGATGGAAGAACAGGAAGAGGAAGAGAGCAGCACCTGCAGTAGGGACCATGACTGCAAAGACAAGAACCAGGCTGAGGAAGACACCAGGAAAGGCAAGAGACACCTCCACAGCAAGAAACAGATGGTCCAAAATGACAGGCAGGTCCTTGCACGTCACGTCAGGCACCATGGGTAAACATTCACTGCTGACATTTCGCACCTACACAAGGCTGCATCATCACATCTCAACACCCAGAAGGGGAGACATCCTTGCTGCACTTCTGCCCAGTGCCAGGTCCTCCAGCCCAAATCTCTGGAATTAGACTTCAGGTCTATTCCTCAGAGTCTAAACAGGAGGTCTGTGTGTGAGAGAAGGGAGTCCAGTTCAAGTGGTTTGTTGCTCTGAAGAGCTGCTGTGCCCAAGACATCTCTGCTCAAATCTATTTGGTCACTTTTCTCTTGCTGTTCAGTCCAGGGCAAGAATTTGCAAGGATTGCCCAGTGGGACAAAAGCCCCTGAATTCTCTTTGATTTCCTCACCAGCCCAAGGGTGACAGCAGCCTTCCAAGGCTTGTGGTGAAGAGCCACAAGGGGCCTGGCAAGGGACATCATGAACATCAAGGAGTTATTTTGTCATCCAAGGCCAGAGGGGAAGCATGCAGGTGTCACTAGCCAAGCAGGTAACATCACAGCAACAGCTTTGCCAAGCCAGGGCATGTGATTTAGAGAGCCTTTTCCTTCCTGACATTTTAGAAAATAGCTCTGATGTCCTAATACCTCAATCACTCAAGAGTTTATCTTCCTCCACCATCACAAGCTTCAACACAGGACAAAATGAGCAGCTTCTTTGACTGCAAAAGGGCTGAATAAAACAAGATGAGTAGCATTTAGGAACTGGGCAAAATGGTTTCAGATCTTACCAGAAGCAAGAGGGAGTTGCACCTGGATGGGGATTCCAAGGGAGTGCTTTGAGCACAGGGGAGCAGCGAAAATCCCAGCACTGCCCTGACCAAAGCCAGGCTAAATCTGTGATGGGTTCAGGGTAAAGGAAGCGACAGTTTTCTGCAAATTTGCTGTTCACCCAAATCTTTCACCCAACTTCACTCATAGCAAGTCAGTAGACTGGCAGCAGGCTGGCAGCAAATGCCATCTTGCTGATCTTGCAAAATTACTCCCACTGAAGCACTAAACTGATTCCTAAAATTTCCACCTTTAGAAAAGAAAATTTTCCCCAATGCTATCCAATGAGAAGTCTATTGTATTTCAACAACAGCAGGAAATTACTAACTACTTGTCCTTTGGAAGGCTAAGAAAAACTAAGCAATAAGAAACAAGCAATTTCAAAAAAGACAATAAATTTTCTCTTTGTCATAAAAAAATCTGTCTTTTTTTTCCCTCAAAGACCCCAGAAGTCTCTAAAGAGTGAATTAAAATCAAAATCTCTGCTTGATGCCTCCTCCACAACACAACTTTGTGAGTGTATGGAAACATCTATAGCAGCTATGTAACACAGAGAAAGGAGATCAGAATTACCTCTAAAAGAGCAATGAAGCTCCAAGTTCCTGATAACTCTTTGTGGCCATTACACCTTACACCTGCTTTGTAAAATGAGTTTGTGCTAAGGGCAACTAATACCCCTCACCCCAAAACATTCTGATCAGATCTGGAGTCTGCTGGAAAACAAAGGCACTTTTTATGGGAAAAGATTCACAGCTGTTTTTCTATCCACACATGTCAAAACTGGGGGGGAAATTAGGAAAGCCAACTAAGCAGAGAATGCAATAGTGTAACTATTTCCACCAAGGTACTTGCCCATCCTTGCCCAGCAACTGTGTATCCTGGCACTGCTCACAAGCCACCTGGGTCCTGGGCAGAGGGAAAGTTTTATGTGTAACATGCACTTCAGACACTTCCTTAACACCTGCAACAGGTATGACACATTTCCAAGAGCTGTCAGCTCTACCTCAGCTCTCAAGCACCTGAAGGCAGTCAGCATTTCTTCTAGACCCACCCCAGTCCCTGATGGAGGGTACATAACCATGGCAGTCTCAGCACTGCTTCCAGTGACATCAGCTCCTTCAGCTTGGGAGCCAAGAAAGAGTTTTATTGACCTGGGTTGTAAGATTTAATAACTGTGAGACCTCTGAAATATCCCACACAAAATGAGCTTGTGCAGAAACGTTGTATGGGCTTTGAGAGGAGCTGACATCTGCCCTGGACTGAGGACACACTTGCTGCAGTGAAACCCAGCTCCTTCAACAAGAGCTTACACCAGTTAAGTGTTTCCGAACAGTGCAAAGGTTCTGTTCAGAAAACTGGGGTGAAGCTGGAGGGCCACACTCCCTTCCCTTCATTCACCATATTGTCAGTGCCATTTTCAGCTCCACAACATGAAACCTCACTCTCCAGGGCAGTGACACCCAAAGCATGGGCTCCAGGGGAAGCAAATACTGGAAGTCAGCCAACCCAGAGGCCCTCCACAAGCATCATGCACTGAAGACAAGTTATTGCAAGCTTCCCTTCACATCCAGGTATCTGCTGCTCACCCAGACACACCACAGCAACCACCTGGTAAACTAATTTCTACTCAAACCTGTAAGCTTTTGTTGCAGAAGGCACAACTGAGGGCATTTAGATAAGAGATGGCATTTAAGATAAGAGAAGGTATGATAATCTCCTGATTATGCCTCCCATGCAGCCTAATCTGTCTCCACAATCTGCACACAGAGACCACCAAAGCACTGTTCCCACACCACTGGATGACCCACAGACCCCCAGGCAGGATCCAAGGAGCGCTGGGTGATGAAGCGCAGATGAAGTGCACACAGCTTGGCCAACCTCATCTGCCTTTGATCTGCAGCTTATTGTCTTGGCATGGTTTAGGGAGCTAATCCTCCCCTGTGGCCGGGGCAGGACACCGACCTCCCCAGCTTCCTTCAGCTGCACTGCCCCACACAGCGATGGGGCTGGGGGGAACTGAGCTGCCTGCGGGCAGGTCAAGCTCACAAGCTCAGGGGAAGTGTTGAGCACATCTAAATTGTGTGGATTTTGTCTGAAAACCTTCTACTACACAGCAGCCAGCCTAAGCAGTGGGAGCCTCACCTCCTGGCTCCTTCCTCTGCCTATTGCAGAGCCTCTCCTTGTGCCCCGAGCCACCCTGGGCAATGGTGAAAGTGCAGGTGCCACCCCAAATGCATTAGAGAAAGATGTAACGCTGCCTGAGCAACCCACTTTGTGCAATGCAGGTGTAACACAACCAACCAGGGCAGATCCCATCCAGCACAGGCTTATCTCATCAGTACAAGCTCCATGGGTCAGGTTTGAGAGGTGATTTCACACTGCACATTATCAGGAACAGACCATGCATGGCACTTGCTTGACAACACGAAATGCTTTCTCTTGCACTGTACAAGCCAAGTCACTGAGCCACAAAGCAGAGGACTTTGCTGCCTGCCCCCATCCCAGTATCCTGCTTGGAATGGCAGATTCCCACCAGCCTTGGCTGATCACAGCAGTGGGAGAGTGGTGAGAGGCTGGGAAGGCAAATTTAAGTTTGGGATTTACACCTGAAGCCCACCACCAAGGAAAGCAGTCTCAAAGTGGTGGCAACAACAGTCTGTCCCACACCCAATGCTTGAGGAAAGATATGGTTGTCAGGAACTGCAAATCCTATTAGGAAATTCTGAGCATATTCATGGTGAGCCAAGAAAATGGATTTGAAGCAGCGACACACTCCTGGCCACTCAGCACAACACAATAGGGAGAAAGGCCTTGTATGAAGAGATGCAGTCTGCAGGGAAGAAAAAAGGAGAGAGGGATCCCTCCCTTCGCAGAGGTCTCCAGTGAACCCAACAGGCAGCATGAAACCCTCAGGAGACAAAGAGGAAGAAGTAAGACACAAAACCCAAGTGCAGAAACCAGCCTGTGAAGAGTCAACAAGGGAGGAGGTTTGGTGTGGGAGACAAGAAAGCCTCTTGAAAAAGAGCCCAAGAGATGAGCCGTAAGATGCACAGGAAATGAAACAGCACCCAGAGCTCTGCACCTGGGCTGTCACCCAACCAAACCCATTTCAACATGGCCATGAGCTATTTCCTCAGCCAAGCAAAGACACTGCTGAGGGGTGCAGGCAACTGTGAGGAGCTGTCTTTGGGATGCTGTTCTGCAGCCTCCAAACAGACTGGTTCACCCTCAGCAACCTCTGTTTTGACAGACATTTCTACCTCCTGGACTTTAACAGCAGAGGGGAGAATATCACCAGTGTGGGCTTCTTGTAGCTTCCCAAACCTGCAGGTCTCTCAGCAGTAATTCTGGTACCACTTAGCTTTGACTTCCACATCACCCCTTTCATAGAAATATTATCCCTATCTACGGGAGAAAATGGCCTAGGTCTCCAGGGTCGACTCACCAGCTCCAGCTCAGGGCAGGGAGTCCAGAGCCAAACCAAACTTTCCCTGCAACACCACATCCCTATCCAGCACCCAAACTCTGGGGCGCCTTCCAGTAGGCAAAGCCACAAGTGTCCCACGGGATGGCCAAAAGAAATAGAAACGCAGGTGCTGCTCTTGGCTCAGCCACTGCAGCTGCAAAACTGAGCTCCACACAGGCTGAGGCAGGAACAGAACAGCTGGATGCTCCAGCCACGTCATACTCCCACTGCCAGCAGCGCTCAGCCAGCTTCAACCAAATCTGCCTCGCCATGTCCCAGCTGGAGGTCACAGCATGACCACCTGCAGGCAAGTGATGTGGTCTGAAGTTAAGTCACTCCACCTTCCAGTGAGTCAGAATCCCTGTCCATTGAGGGGTGGTTGGAGTATGACCTCTCCTATCTCACAGGTCTCCAGCAAAGATCTCAAGGATTACACACGCCTGTGCAATGCTGGGATTATGAGACATCCCATCTGTGTGATGGCTTCCATCAGACAGGAGTGCTGAGAAACCGTCCAGCAGCGATGTGGTGGGGCTCCAGGAAGGACTACCTGCAGGAGAAAAGGACTGTTCCCAGGACTATCCCAGACTTTTGGATGTAGGTTGACTCACCAGCACACACAAGTAGTGTATGTTTTTCCCTCCAGCCCTGCCTTGTCACATCCATCTGAGGCCCTGATTTCATGGCCCTGAAATCCTTTTGAAAGGGGCTTTGCAAAACCCACCAACCAGGACCTCAGCTGTAGGGCCTGCAGAAGCCCATGTCTGCCAGGGCGTGATGAGAAACACACAGTTCTCAGTCAGGCCAGGCTTCCTGAGATGCTACAGGGAAGTAGAAGCAAACAGAAACCAGAGGGGGCCCATATCCCCCCCTGAGCTTTTCAGGGGGCTCTGGCCATGTTTTGCCCCTTAAATTTTCACATCTATTGCTTTTCTTAGCATTCCTGACATGTTTTCCTGGCTTTACCTGTCTGTCATGCTAGAAGGTGGTGAGAGGTTTCCAAGGGTATGTCATCACACTGAGCCAGAGTCTATACCACCTGATGGACTTCATCCCTGCATGAGAACAAAGACCACAAAATCAAACACAACCCCACACAAAGCCTCCTGGAAAAACCATCTTCCACACTTGCACAGGTCCACCACCAGCCCATCTGCTTTCAAAAGTGACAGTACCCATTTGAACACCACCAGCTGCAGGGACAACACGCAGCATATCCTGCAATAACATGTTTATATCCAGCCAGGATGAAAATTCAAGCTAAGAAAAGGCTCAGGACAAAGGAAAAAACATTGTGACCGACAGGAAAGGAGGCATTAGAGCCCCTCCAGCACAACAATGATTGCAAAGATAGTGTTGACTCAAGAACAATTTCACTGCTGTGTCTCTGCACTCATGTGGTTTTGTATTTGGGCACCTCATCAGAGCTGATAACCTTCGAATGGGCCTCTTGAGCCATCTGGCCCCAACCCCAGCTCTGAGCAATCTTCAAGTAGGTACCTGATCTCCCCTCCAGTGAGACAAAGCTCTCAGGCAGCCAGCTGGGATTTCACTACTGAATCTGTGCAACCAGGAAGGCAAAGGGTTAAATCCCTTCCAAACTCCCTTTTGTTTAGACACAGCGGCTTGTTTTAACTAACCTCAGGGATTTCAATGGAGTTATTAGTTAAAGTGGTGCAGATAGATGTGGACGGATTATTGCAGCACTGCTTAGTTTGCCAAGGAACTGACTTCAGATGAACTGATGCAAATGTTCTTAAGAACAATTTCCATGCAGCTTTAGAGGAAGCAATAGCAAGAAAGGAAAAAACCTTAATTAAATAGTTAAATCGCATAAAACTTCTCACTGGATGGAAACAGCAGAAAAAAGACAATGGGATCCTAAGAAGAGGAATGGCCAACATAGGTTAGCTCTCCACATTCCAGAAGCCACAGCTCATTAAAAGCCCTGGGGTGATTCATGCCTTGGGGAAAGCAGAAATACCTGGGGAAGAGGTGGAGCCAGATCCAGCATCTCCCTGGTCAACAGGAACGGAAAGTCTTACCGGTCTGTGCAGGCAGAAGGGTTTCAGGAGGATGGAGGCAGGTTATAGGTTGCCACAGGAGAGGTAAGTATGCCACACATCCAGAATAAAGCCGGTTCACTGCCAAATCCTGCACTGTCTGCAGAGGCTGGGGGAAGATGCTTGCAGTGAGCGGCATTTGGTCCAGGGTGATGGGAAGCTGATGAAGGATAAGGAGACCCAGGACATTAAATAAATTCTGGGCTAAGAGTCAGAGTCATGCTTTTAAAGAGGTTTCTGCCAAGGCCACAGCATGCACTTGCTCGTGGGCTTGGTGGCTGCATTGCCTTGCCACTCACACAGACAGACAGACAGACACACTGGCTCCAGCCATAGTGCCACAGTCACAGACCCTTTATCACTCACTCAGCCTTGAGCTCTCTGAACACCTTTGATACCACAGGGTCCATTTCATGTCAATCTTCAAAAACCCCTTCCAGTATCTGCTGGAGATCTATCATTTGGCATTTCAGCACCTCTCCACCTCCAGCTCTCCCAAAGCCTGGGCTCCCAGGTCACGGCCAGAGAAGCTTGTTGCGGGGTGAGTGGCAGCTGATCCCACAGCTCCTTTGATCCAGACTGTGAACTGCTGGGGTGGATTAAGGAAAGAGGACTTCAGCTGACCTTCATTAGCTTTCTGCTGCTCCTTTCCTAACTTGTAAATTAGCAAGTAAGTATTTGCATCCAAAAGGCAGACTAGCCAACCCGCTGGGGCCAGGGTAGAGGCACTTGCAGAAGGGGGCAAAGGGGCTTTTCATTTAAGTGAGGGGAGAAAATGAATCTACTTTCCTGTCTACCAGGGCCAGGCTGGAAAACCCAGATAACACAGATGCAACCTGGCTTTCCCCTCCCCTCTGGTGCCACAGTGGAGCCTGGCACAGAGCTGGCAAGATGACCACGTGTGATTTCAAAGTTGCCTCTCAACTTCAATAGGTTGGAGAGCAGGAAGGAAAACAGCCCCTCAATCACCACACAAATTTTCATTGCTATTAAATATAATCATCTCTGCTCTCTTTCATCTTTACTTTTCCTGTGAGAGCTGGACACAAAGGCAGCACACAGTGAGGAGAGGCCGAGTGGGGGAATTGCAGCAAAGAATGTAACCTCCAAAATGCTCTGCTGAGACACAGGCAGGGAACGCAGGGAAAACAGGGAAACCAACAGGGCCATTGCTATCAGAGGGTGGGAAAAGGGGAAGGGAGCAGACACAGAAACTTGCTTGACTTTGTCTCTTGCCCTCACCACAGCTGCAAATTCTCCAGAGCCCTCTGAGCCTGCTCAACACCACCAACAGCCCGCCCCTCTCAAAGGTATCCGAAGAATTTTCAGGATCCTCTCCAGCACAGAGTCTGGACCACGCCTCCCATCTCCCACCTGGGCAGCCAAATTTAGAATGCTGATCCCATGGCTCACCCTCATTTCTGGCCCTACTTCACTGTGTGACCTGCAGGTACTCAGGCAAGAATTTCTGCTTCTGCCCCCATCACTTGGGCTGCTGTCAAGGCACTTTCATGGACAACCCATGCCTTTGTGCTCAGCGAGCTCCTCTTCTCTCCCGCAGAGACGCTGGGCTGATGGCAAAGGCTGTGCCAGCGGGCAGGTTTTCACTTTCTCCTCCAGCACACCTTGCTCCAGACACTTTGTGGCAAGTGTTCCTTTTTAAGATCTATTGATTTCATAAATAATAGAGTAAAAGAAAGAAACACATCACACAAATACACAGGTCAAATAATCTCTCCCTTAGGAAACAAACAGAAGCTACAAAGAAAAAATAGCCTAGCCCAGCAGGCGAGCATTGATCTTTAAGCAGGAGATCAAGTGGCATTAGAGTTATTTGTTAATTAACAGCACATGGATAGGGCCATATTCAAACAGGTCACCTTGGGGGGTCGTGCTCCACAAACAGGAGACTTGAAGCCTGACTTTTTCACTCCAGGACCACTCAGCAGTTTCTGCAACACCACAGCTACCTCTGTCTTGGTTCTACTGACTGATGTCCACAAGGGACAAGTACCAAAAGCCAAAATCTTCATCCCTAGCTCCTGGACAAAGCCCCTGGTCTAAGGAACCCAACAGGGAATAGGAAACTTTTCTGGCCACAGGCCTGCATCAGAATACTCTGACATATAAATCAACACCTACCACCCCCAGGATGAAAAGAACAATGTCTTCTGAAGTAACCACAACCTAGAAGAAAAAGAAAAGGATATTCCTAGGCTTTCACAGGATGAAAATAATCTCAGTTAACCCCAGTTAGCACAAGGCACCTGCTTCATCACATGGACCAAGTGTTAACAGGAGACAGGCAGAGCTTTTGTGGCTGTTGCGGCAGAGTAGATTCACACAAGGGGAAAAGCAATGACTTGTCCCCTGGTCATACCATGCTGCCAGGAGGATCTCATGGTGCCCAGCACACTCTCGAGCTGCCCATTTCAGCTGTAACAGGCAGAAGTCCTTCCTCCAGTTGGAAGACCTGCACACCAAAGCTCAGCTCTGGCTGTGAAAATGTGAGGATGGAATCACTGCCAAGAGCAGCCACCCCAGAGGGAAGCGAGGCCATGCAGGAGCTCCATCCCGGCAGTGACTTAGCTTAACCCTTTCAGTCACCAGCTGCAAGAACAGCTACCACCAGTGGCACATGCTCCACACAGCCACAAACTCTTACAGTAAGTAGGATCAGCCTCAGTGGCATTTCCTTCTGGAGATTTGCAGAAAAATCCTTTTGCCATGCAGAGCACCACTGTATCCTCAGCTTGCCCGGTCTCTGGAAGGCAGCAGTGAATTATTAGCTGCGTGGAAGGTGCCTGCAGGGAGCAGAAACAGCAAGGGAGAACAGAGGTGACAGGTTTTTGGCACTGGGTCACGGCACTGATTCAAGCCTAGCATTTTTGTGACAACAAAATGGTGCGTTTCCAGCTGTATTGCATTATCAGGGAGGCAGGGCTGGAGTGCATATAAAGAAATCTAAAGGCGGTCACTGGGGAAAGGCTTCCCTGCAGATGGCAAATTCCTGGCCTCGAGCAGTGGTCACCTGGCCTGTCTCAGCTGCAGCTAAGCAGACAATCACCCTCTGCCAGAACATCCCCAGGTGTTCACAAAGCTCATCCCCCACCAGAAACCACCCCACAGAATCCTCTCCCAGCTTGCTGATTTAACCATGTACCCCCACCTTTGCTCAGAAGCACTACCAGATAACTTCAAACTCCATCCAAGGCAACAGCCACCACTTGTGCAGTGCAGCACAAAGGCTCTCAGCACACCTTCACCAGCAGCACTGGCTGCTGTGCTACAAGGGAGAAGGGAAGAGATGCCAGAGACCTGTGCCCTGGAAGCCCATCACTCTCTTCACTGACACCCCACATTCAAATCTCTGACAAGCTCTTCTTTCACAGAACCTGTGCCTCGATAGAGGAAGTAATTTATACACATCTCCCCTGACAAGGATAACAGGGGATTGAAGAATGATGTCTGCCTGCAGTGACAGTTCTGTTGCAAAGCTACAAATAGATCCCAGCTTTCCCTGAGATACATGTAAAACTTCCTACAGCACACTAAATCCAGGTCAAATATGCAGAGGAGTATCAATAACAGAATCTTCTTTCCCAGCTTATTTCCTTTCCAAAACAACAGGTGATCAGGTCACCCAACTTGAGAAGCACTTGCAGACCAACCATTTCTAAAAGCAAGAGAAGAAACACAGCACTGCTCTCACGTCAGAGTGACAAACCTTTGTAAAACAATTCGCTTCCCTCCCCTCCTACTCACTCGTGTTTCAAAAAACACTTCGTTCAAAAGCAGCTCTTTAAAGAGGTTATATAATAAGTGATTTGTACCACGAGGCTGGCTAGTTTTAGCCCAGCTACTTAGATCATAGTTGGATTTCATTTCCTAGTTAGCTGGCGGACTCACGTCCAATGACGAGCCTGTGGGCAAGGGGATGCTCCAGGCCACTGCACTTCCTGGCCAGCAGAGTCAGTACCACAGTGCTCTGCTGTTTCTGCCTATTCAGTAATGAGATCTGCTGTCATATCTGTCCAATTCCAGCTCCCAGACAGGAAGGAAAGTGGGCAGTGCTTGAAGATTCTTACTTTTTCACAGATCACGGTTATGTTTAACATGCTCCATACAAACAGCAGCCAAAAAGCCATTTGCAGCAGCACCGGGCTCCCCAGGGGCCAATCTCGGCACAAAGAACCCTTGCTGAAAGTTTAGTGAGGTCATATGTCTGGCAAATGTAATGGCAACAAATTAAACTACTTTTTTAAGACCTTGGCTTCCACTGTGCCTTGGAGATCCAAAACAAAATCCTTAACTCTTCGTAGCCTCCCGCTGCACAGAGCTTACCACAAGAGGTTTTCAAGGCAGGAGTTGTCCTCAAGTAGTGCAGAGGCCATGTCAGTCCAAGGACAAACCACAGGCTGCTCCTCACTCGGCTGCTCCACCGCTCCCCAAGTTAACAGCTTCACAAATTGGACACTGCAGATGTGCCCACATCAAAAAAAAAAAGATCATGAGTGTAAAAATACAAGTGGATTTAACTCACTCCAGAGGCTACTCCCTCCTCAGCACTCAAAAACTGTGGTGCTTAGTGGATAAAGCATGGAGCCTCAGGACAAAACAGGCAATAGGATTTGGGATCCTCAAGAATTTTTTTTTGAGGTTGTTGTTCAATGTACAAGCACAAGGATTAAAATGTAAATCTTGTATTTTCCAAGCCTTGCCTGCCTCTCAAGCACTAGCCAGCCTGCAGAAGCGCTGGTACATTTTAAGTCCTACTCCAGGTAAGAGGGTTTTAAGGGGGAAAATGAAGATGGAACAAGTTGCTGAGATTTAGGACAAAAAAAAGGTAGGTAATACTGTCAGAATCTTTTCAGATTACCTTTCTTGCCATCTAAATCATACAGAGGTTGTAAGATTCCCTCTCCTCCTGACTCCCCACACCCACCCAAGCTGGGTTACCTTTACAACAACATGGAACAAGAAGTCAAGTCCAGAAAAACAATTTTCCTGATGTGCTGCTTTTGGTTGGGATAGAGTTAATTTTTTTCCCAGTAGCTCTTATGGGGCTATTTCGGATTTGTGCTAGTAACAGGGTTGATAATTCAGGGATGATTTAGTTGTTGCTGAGCTGTGCTTACACAGAGTCAAGGCCTTTTCTGCTTCTCACACCCCAGCCCAAGAGAGGAGGCTGGGGGACAAAGAGTTGGGAGGGGACAACCAGGACAGCTGAGCCCAACTGACCCAAGGGATATTCCAGACCATAAAGCATCATGCTCATAATATAAAGCTGGGGAAAGAAGGAGAAAGGGGGAGCATTCAGAGTGATGGTATTGGTCTTCCTAAGTCACCACTACAGGTGATGGAGCCCTGCTGTCCTGGGAATGGCTGAACACCTGCCTGGCCCATGGGAAGTAGTGAATGAATTCCACATTTTGCTTTGCCTGTCTATGTGCATTTTGAATCACAGAATATTCTGAGTTGGAAGGGACCCACAAGGATCATTGAATCCAAATCTTAAGTGAATGGCCCGTACAGGGATCAAATCCAGGACCCTGCCGTTATTAGCACCATGCTCTGACCAACTGAGCTTAAAAGCTGCTATTGGAACACAAACATTCCTCTCCCCTCCACACCCCCATCCCAAAGGCCAGTCCACAACACTGAGGATCAAGTTGAAAGTTTAGGCTCTTGCAACTGATTTTTGTCATTGTTTCAGTGGCAGCAGATCAGGGCAGGAACAGCCTTTTTCTAGCAGCAAATTGGCCACAGTACGTTTGAGTCCCCTCCTCCCCACCCGTCTGCATCACCACACGAGCTCATTTCAATGAAAATGATGTCAGTCTCTCAGCAAAAAGCCACTGAAAGCTTAGAGCAAGAGCATAGAATATCACCACTGAATTGATTCCATTAAGGGAAAGTAATGATTTATCAGACTCAGAGCCTGGAAACAGAAAACAAAGTCTGTGGCAGAGCAGAGAGAAACTCATCATCAACCAAGCATGGAAATGAGAAAGCTCTCAGCCTCCCACAAATAAAGGAATGAAATATTGTGATCATGCCAGCAAGAGGTTCTTAGAGATGTACAAAGGAAGGAAGGAGACCAGAAGCTTCCTCGTGCTGGCAGGGAAATGCAAGCAGCTCCCCCCAGGTGGGACGGGGAGCATTAACACTACCAAGGTGCTGTCCCAGCCAACAGAGCCTGCAACAGAAACAGGTGCAGCACCCAAAACCATCCCAAAGCCATAACCACACAGCCTGGCCTTAAAACCAGCTAAACCCTGTGTGAAGTAAGGATACCAGCCCATGCCACAACACATCTGGAGATGGAGGCCCTGGAAGCTGTGCAAGGCTGGCAGGTGCTGGTGGCACAAGTTACCACCAAGGGCAGGAACTGAGGCAGCCTCCCAGTCTGCAGAGGTCAGACAGACAGTGGTGAGGAGAGTTATATTAACCCTGAGGTGCTCCAGTTCCTGCAGCTCATTTCTCCAGGAACGTGGGTCAGAGTTTATTGCAAGAAAAGAGACCTCCAGTGTGTGTTAGCAGAAGAGGTGTTGGAGACAGGATCTCCCAGAAGTTCAAATTCTTGTGCAGCTACATACTGAACACCTGCCAAAGCCCTCAAAATCTCAGGAGAAGCGATGAGGGGAGGAGGGTGCCAGTGATGAGCTATTCAACTGTGAAAACATCTGCAAAATGACCGAAAATTAAAGACAGTCCAGTATGAGGAGAGTTCCACAATGGAGAAAATATTCCACTGTTTGGTTGCCTTCCTCTCCCTTTACCCTGCCTTTAATTTAAGCAGCAAAGATGAAGCAAAATCCACTTGGAAATCACCCTGCATCGACACACTGACACCATCTTCCAGCCTCATCCATTGTTTTTCCTATATTGCACAGGGGAGCAGGCTAAATCTGTTGGATTTAATCACCTCTGCACAAATATCATCCAGGGTCTCAACTGCTCTGTCAGATTTGCCATGTGAGACTCAGCTGAGACAAACCCTTCCAGGTGCCAGTTGCACAGGACCTCACCTGCTCAATATGGTCCTAGACCAGAGGTGAAATACCACTGCCCCAAATATCCTGAGAGCACTTTGCTTCTCAGCTACAGCCAGTACACACCTCAGCAACAAGCCTAATACAGCCTGGGCCAGGCATTTGGCAACTCCAAGATGCTTACACACTTTAAAACTAACTTAGCAGGATCAGAGGCAGGAGAGAGGTGACCTCCCTGGTTAGTAATCAGTCCACATGCTGGCTGCTGTACCTCTGGAAAGCATAAGACATCACAATTGTTACCCACACTTACGAATAAAATATTGCTTTTATTTTAGTACAGTAACAAAGCTATTTACAGATACAATAACTATACATTCCAATTGAAAAATAGATTGCGCTCAAAATTGTTAAAGCAAGTCACACACAGTCTGTTAGGAACACAAACAACCTCAAACCTCCCAATGCCTTCAGCTCCTGTCTGATCTCAGGAAATCAGTTCGTTTTGTTCTGAATGATTTTCTGCTGATTCTCAAGACATTCCTTCAGCTTGTCTTCAGTGAGTGTCAGCCTCTGCTCCAGGATGGAAACTGTCTGCAAAACAAAGTGAAAGCTGCTGTTGAGCTGCTCACAAAGACACACTGCACACTGTACACTCAGTGCCCAATAAAATGCTAAATTCACAGGAGTATTTCGAGGTATTTCAAGGCTGGACGTCCAGTGTCAGCATTTGAGCAGGGCAGAGCCGCACATGACTTCAGAGACGAGCAATAGAAGATACTGGGCACAAAGCTCTCCTGCAGACACCACCAAGCACCTATTTCAGCACTGGTGCTTTCAGGCTGGGCTCAGCATTTCCTTTCTTGTACAGGTTCTGTCCTTTCACATTCATGAGGCACCAGACACTCTTCTGCTAACAAGACACACCGATTTTAAACAATTTTGCTCAGTTATAGCTCTGATTTTACCTCTTTGCTTCCAATTGTTTCCTCCCTTCCCTGAATGTCGTGGGTCTGCTATAATTAAAACACTCAAGACTTGCTGGACAAGCACCATGACAGACAAGAAAACCATCCCAGCCTAAGACAAAGCAGCAGGAAATTGAGGGGAAAAAACTCCAGGTGGCAATATCTACCTCAACATAATGCCTACATTTCTTTCTGTAATCCAGTTACCCCAAAAAGGATTGTTCTCTTTCTCCTCCAGCTGAAGTCATCATGTACAGGATGCACAGGAAGAACATTTTAACCACGTGGCAATAAAAGCTTCTGCTGAAAACCTTTTATTGATCACTCCAAGATAATCAAGGGCCCCAGCTATGCACAACCACTTTCAGCTTCCAGAGACACCAGAATGGCTGATAATGGGGGTGGTGATGATTTAATGCTTTAATATCCATAAACTTATCAGCAACGATCAATAGCTTCACATTTTGGGCATTTTTACTGCATAAATAACATCCTCTGCTAAAAACAAAGGATGTTCAGAACCTTGGACTTTAATAAAGTAATTCAAATAAACTTGGACAACCGCTGTTTGTATAGCAGTTATACATAGAAAGCCTTTTAATAGCGCATTTCGTAAGCACATCTCTAAGTGCCTGACAAAAGCAAGCAGGTCTCATTATCCCCATTTTACAGCTGGGGAAACGAAAGCACAAAGAGAGGAAATAGCTTGGCTAAGGCCACTTGAGACTAAGAAAAGTCTGCTGTAAAATGATTTGGGGAATGAGACAAGTGGTGGGCGAGAAGAGAAAACAGACATAGTAAAAACAACAGGCACTAAGGCAAAGCCATCTTGCAAGACTGCGCATCAACGAAGTCAGGAAGGGCTTGAGGTTGTCCAGTTCATCATAATGTACCCTGTTTTCCCTCCTAACCATAGTTCAAAGCTTATTTATAATATATTTCTTATTTCTGACCTGTGACAAGGCAGAGCATTGCTGAAACTGTAGAAAGCTTCACGTGAAAGAATAAACCCTGCATTGCCCAAATATTCCATGGGCTACAGCACCAGCTGCATTTAAGTTTTTTTCTCTTCTACTTCCATCCCTTTGAGGCACAGGAACTGCAGTACACAGAGAACCAAATGAAACACTGTGGAGACAGCAGGTAACATCCCAGGTGCCCCAGAGCCAGCAGGAGCCCTCCCATCTATTCAAAGGAGAGAGGACTTAATCTTTTTCATATCCAGCCATGCCATTGCCTAGTGACTGTCTTGGAGACCAGGAACAAAGCTACCAAGGGCAGAACACAGCAGGCTGAATGTCTACCAGGGGTTTACAGCAAAGATCCTATCCTTCAAGCAAGCAGACAGAGAATGAAAACCAGTAGGGATCCTGGCTTTTCCATTTTAAAAGTGAACTAGTAACTCAACACTCCATTAAAAAGAGGGAGAATGAAACATTGCATCAAATTTCCTTTAGAAAGATAATCAGCTGAATTAACATCCCAGTCACACTGCCCCGCCAGAAGCAATGCCCAGATCACTCGTGGTTCCTCTGTCCCATGATTTACTGCCACCACGATCCCATCAATAGGACTTAAAAGCTGTTACACACAGCACCATGAGACTCAAGTAAAGCAGATTTCACAAAGTGTTGAATTTGTGAGAAAGCTGTAAGGAAAATGTTTATTGGAATGGAAATTGCACGTAAGTATAAGCAGAAAACTTGCAGTAAGTATTTTTTGGAAACTAAAAGTGGAAAAGTAGCAGTCAGAAATGAAATTCAGGAAGTCCAAAGTAGGAATCGATGACTACAGTCCATTTAGACATGAATATATGATGGATATAAACAGACAGGGTATCTGACATCCTAGGAAGGTAAGGGAAAGCACAAATACTGCCCAGCTGCTGTAAGTGCTATATTGTAACTTGCACAGAAAAGCTCCTTTATTAGCAGCTGAGAGTTTTACAATATTTCCATGTTGCCATTTATAAAGCAAGTCCTTCTCAAGCGGCAAATAAAACTGCACCCATTCAACTCCTGCATGCTTTTGCTATGGATGCTGGTTTATTATCTTTTCTCAAAGATAACAAACCAGCAATTAAGCCAAGGAGGAGAACACTGTTAGCCAGATTCAGTGAGGATTCACCAGAGCCAGGTTTGCACTCTGTGGCAGGATCTGGGCTTCCTGGTGCGTCAGGAATACAGTTTGTGTCTCCATTACGCACCAGGGAGTAAATGCTGGATAATTTATTAAAGTCCTGGCTCAAACTGGCAGAAGGATAACTGCTTAGGCTTAAACAAGAAAAAAAAAAAAAGATCAAGCTGTTTATTTTTTAAGGAGTATTTCTGACATTACAGTAATATACTGAGCATTACTATGGACACCAGAATAAAATACAGGAGTTTTTCACAGAAAACTTAAATCACTTCTACCAACAATTCCTGCAACATTTGTCTTCATTTATCTTCACAGACGCAGCAATGAAAAAACCTGCTCTTCTCTTCTGAAACATTAATAAGAAACCATGGAGAAATAAAAAGTTGCCTCCTATTTACTTTTTAAGCTCTGGGGAATATTTACTTCCATCATCCCCCAGGACACCTAAATGGAGGCACCCAGTAGTCATGCTTGCTCACCTGATGACAAGCCCCTTATGCTATTCCTCCATGTTAAGTTTTACTCCCTCAACCCAAGTAACAGCAATTTGGGATGCTGTTCCAAGATGCTTTCGTCAATATCCTTTCCTTAGTCCCTCTTAAACATGTTTTATTAAGTAGCAGAGTTTAAAAACCACTGGCCTCAGGGCTGAAGCTTTTGCAGCAGCCCTGGAGGAGCTTTTGAGGAGGACAGATAAGGGGAACCAGGGGAACTGAATGGTGAAAGAAACCAGTTCTACCAGCACCAGAGGAAAGCTGAACAGCAGAGTGCAGAGGCAGGGAGCAAAGGTGGACAGCAGTGGTGGGAGTCCCTGTCAGGAGAGATCCAGCCAGCCAGATGGCTGCTATTAGCGAAAGCAGGACTTAACCTGGAGCTGGGGGCAAGGCGGCCAAGGGCACGGAAGGGTGGAATAATGTTCAGCTCACCCCGCTAAGGGACACCCTCTACAAGCTAAAGGGGCCTTTCCAGTATGCAGTGACAGAGGTTCTGAGTTAGCCACGAGATAGCACAGGGGACAGACGACTGTCTGACTGAACACCAGTAATCAGGGAACCACCCCAAAAAGTATGGACACAGCAGTTACTCAGATCAAGTAACAACAGTTTGGCTGAACCTACAAGAGATACGATCCTGCAGTGACTGCACCATAAATGTGCTCTTGGCTCTGTGCAGGAAAAATAGGACACTTGCACTTCTATTCCTGTAAATTCATAGCAGAAAATCCCTCTCTCCATTGATCTCAAAGGAGGCAGAAGTAGTATTCTAGCTTTACTTAAATAAAAAGGTACTCAAAACTTTGCTCCACCAGTTTTTCTAAGCATATGCTAAATGATTTTGCAGAGCACTAACGTATCAAACAGCCCAAGAAAAAACATTACTTCTGCCTCTTCAGATTTTGCTTTCCTATCTGACATGTTAATTTACGAAGACAGCATTTTCTTTTCAATTTATCAAAATAAAAAAAAAAAAAAAAAAGGCACCTGCAAAAGAACACCCAACAAATGCAGAAGTTTGTAAGTTTCTGCACCAGCAGCCTCTCCACTCCACTGTGTGGGTACAAGGAAAAGCTTTGGGACTGATGCCTTTTAAGAGGTACATTGAAGACTACAGATGCTCCATGAATTCACAGAATGAGACTTGTCAAGTCTGACCTAGAGCTGCAGGCTTAAGAGCTCTGCCCTCTGTAACAAGTATGGCCAATGCTGGTGTGTTTCCAAAGATGCCCTGCTGTAACTTCTTATGGTTTTCCCTAGAAGTAGCAATTTCAGAGCCCATTTTATTCCCCAACATGGCCAAGAAGTACAAGTAAACTGCATCATAAAAATGCTGCCTTAACATCCAAGGGGCACCCAGGTAAATTAAGCTTGGGAGCCCTTTCTCTAAACTAATGCAGTGAATGAAACAAACTACTGCAGGAGGGGTTGACACTGGGGTAGCCCTACCTACACTTTACAGGAGAACAAAAACCTTACCTCCTGCCACTAACCACAGTTTACAACTCCAAACTGCAGCTGCAAGACTGAAAGGCTCATGGGAGAACTTACGCAGTGAAAGCTCAAGCATGAACCTGTCTGGCAAGAACTGCTTCTCCTCCTCCCATACTGGGTTTTGCCCCAACATGCTGCCAGTGCCCCTCCACCTCAGCAGCTGCACTCGAGACCCCCAGAGCAGACCCCTGCTCTTAGCAAGGACACTAAAGAGAGCTGGACCACCCTCCTCACCTGCAATGTGTAACCTTACAGCTTTGAGATGGCACCCGAGCCAGCTACCAACGTTCTGTGTGCTCTGAAGCATTCTCAGCAAGAGCTGGCAGTTCAGACTAAGCGAGGAAAGTCTCATCTCACAGGGGAACAAGGCATGAGGCTTTCACAGCAATTAACACTTTATGTGGCAAACGAATACCTGCAAGCGGAACAGCCTTACTCCAGTGGTCAAAGCCTTAACCTCAGAGATCAAATATATAATTAAGGTGGGTTTTGGTTTAAAATAAAACATGGGATGATTTCTAACAGAAATTATAGTTCCTCATGTGCTCAGACTAAAACAAGATCAGCTACCCCAGACATTTAAAATCAGGTCTGTAGCTCCTCACCATCTCAATGGCTTTGAAGGCAAACTCTAAGGTAAATTCTCACAAAGCCTATTTGCATAGAATATTTCACACCAGGCTGAGTTTGGGATAGTGCTGAGTCTTCCCTCACTCTTTCTCTAATTCAATGTCATGAATTTTCCCGGGTTTACTTTGTACCATGCTTCAAATTCCACAAACTTTTATTATTGCTCGTACACTTAGCTCCAATGTGGCTGGACAGGAACGTCTTGGTCAGTGCTCCTGTAACGCTTCTGAGTCAGGAAGTTCCACAAACCCCCCAATGCAGGTTTTGTACATTCATCCTAAGTCACATGGATTAGGAATACATGACAATGCCTGCAGAAGGACAAATGCCAGCACTAGCCTGGCTTCATCAGGACCCCTACACAGAGATCTGCTCAAGAAATTGTGTGGCTAAACAACCTCTTTGACTGTTCTCTAGTGGAGGGCATGACAGCGCATAGTCCCACCAGCTCTCTTCAGCCAGCATTGTCATCTGCTACTGAGAATACTTGAAAAGTAAAGATTTTTGATATTTAGCAGCCCAAAGCACTACAAGAAGGAAGTGGTTAGTTACAAAATTCCAAACCAGTACTGCTGAGCTACCCTCCCCTTATTATTAAAATGAGGGTGGTGAGGGCCTGGCACAGGTTGGCCAGAGAAGCTGTGGCTGTCCATCCCTGGCAGTGTTCAAGGCCAGGCTGGATCAGGCTGTGAGCAACCTGACCTGGCAGCAGGGCTGGAACTAGATGAACTTTAAGGTCCCTTCCAACCAAACCATGCTATCATTCTCAGCAGTCACCTCTCCTTCCACCTCCCAGTACAACTCACTTTCTGCAGATACTCAAATTACAGTTTACCAGCCCTTTCACTAAATTATAGGAGCAACTTTGGTGTAAGGCACAGTTCTCCTCCTGTGGGACCCAGCACAGCAACAAGTAATCATTTGCATTGCTCACTGTGCTTTTCACAGTAGGAAAACCATGCAAGCGCATCCAAAAACTCCAGTGCCATCCAGTATTTGCCAGAGCAAGTGGCATGGCCAGCTCACAAAGTATCAGTGACCAAAGGGACTCTGTGGCACAGGAAAGGTTGTTCTTTGTATTAAATCAATCCTAGCTATAAAGATGTGCCACAGGCTCTGCCAGCTTCATCCACACAGGGTGGAGACACAAGGCACACAAGCCCTTTGCAATCGAGTCTCTCCATTTACAGCCCTCTGATGAAAAATGTTTCATCACACGTTGCTGTTGCTTTAGTCTTGACAGTTGATCAGCCAAACCTAAACTGATGGCACTTACATCAGATGCTGCAAGTTTCTAGAAGGCAGAGGCTGATGGCTTCTGTGCAGCTTCCTTGGTGCAGAGCTCCCAGACCTCTGGGGCTGGACCAGCACAGCAAAAGGAGTCAGGAGACTCCCAGTTTCACCACAGCCATAAAACACAGCCAGTCAGGATGACCTACAACAAAATATCCAAGCAGGCACCACAACAGCAACTGAACAATACAGAGGTTAGAAGCCCATTTGACTGGAGGTCTTCCCCAACCACAAAGACTTCAAAGCCTTCCCATATCCGTCCCCCACTTCTGAGAGGATGCAAATCACTCACCTAAATGCACTCAGCTGCTGGTATCCAATAGTTGAATAACAATTTATATTAATCTTCAAAGTGTGCTTGTGAAAATAAATTGTGGGAGGTGTTTAGTATTCCTTCCCACTGAAGGAAAATGGAAGGTGAAGGTCCTGTGAACATCCAGGGAGAGGATCAGCACTTCTGAAAAGCCAGCCTTCAGAGAGTGTCCGGCTAACACAGCAATATCCCCAGGAGTGCATTTAATTTAAGCAATCTTAGGAAGAAGAAAAATGTATTTGCATCAAGATTTTATAACAATATTTTGGAAGTATATTTCAGAAAAAAAATTAGCTCTGCTGAATGACACAGAGGACTGGCAACAACCAGGGTACTTAATTTGTTTTGAGTGAGAGATCAAAGCTACTGAATCTCTAAGAGATGGGTCTGACTCATAAGAAATAGCCTCTATGTCCTTTAAATTCAGATTTAAAAACCAAGCTCATCTGACACTCCACAGATCTTTCAGATGAGAACTTTTTTATTAGTGTTTCAGATTTCAAACCATTACTCTTGGAATGAAAATTACTTGCAGTTTTTTTCCTGTATATTGGGTCCATTGGTAGTCTGTGGGTGTTCAGGTCTTGAGAGCAACACAGAAACCAAGACATTTGTGCAAAGCAAAAGTAGAAGCACTTTGGACATGATACCCCTCACTGCCACATATTTCTTCTTGACTTGTAACTACTTGAAGTCATAAATGCATATACTTTACTAAACCAGTTGCTTAATTTACATTCAGTGCCTCTCAAAAGAGAGCCACATCCATCCCTCACCAACACAGGCATGAGACCACATCTCAACAAAAGAATAAAAATCTGATTTTACTCACTTCCATTATGAAGCACTGGACACACAAACATTTTCAGCTTTAATTAAAAAGCAACTCACTTGTGTCCAAGTCTTTTTTTATGCTTAAAAAAAAACCTTAGAAAAATTCTTCTCCCTCCCCCTTCCTGCAATCTTTTCTGGAGTGAAATAATCCTTTAATCTCACATGAGCTAGATTGTCCTTCAGTTCAGGCTTTGGATTATTTTACAGATTTATCAAGTCTTCTCCATTTCAGTGTGTTGTTTTCTCCCAGCTTCAATGCAAGATTAGTTTGGGGAAGCATAGAAAGCCATTTCCTGTGGGTGGATTATCGCAGCTATTTATGAATTTTTATGCTAACCTGATTCTGAACTCTTCGTTTGGAGAAGACATTTTCCTTCCCACATAAAACCAGCAGCTTTTGCCTCAGTGCCTGCTGCCCACAGATGAACAGAGTGGACACAGCAGCTGGAGGTGTTTGGAGTGAGGACAAGAGTACATTAAACTGTTTGAAGATGATCATTGCAAACACAAGTTTTCCACTGCAGCCAAGACAATTACTCACAGATGATCTTTTCAGAAGGGCAGTTCAGCTGTAAGTGCAGAAAACGCACCTGAACCAAGGAAATCTTTAATATCTGCTACATTTTTGTTTCAGCCAAAACATACCTTTCTGTGCCAGGTTATCCAAGAAAGAAAATCATGTTGTTTTCCCCTTAAACTTTAATACTCACCCCAACTCTTCATACAGGCACTGAGATACTGAGATCCAGCCATCAATTAAAAAAAAATTGACAGGTTGCATTTTCCTTCTTTTCACATCTCTGAAATGCCAGTAGAGGATTTTTAAATACTGAGGCACTGACAAGATAATAAGCTGCAGGAAAGGGAGGAGCAGAGCATCTGTATCATACATTTATTAGTCTCATCTTCCTCATTCCTCTGCCAGATGTGAACTGCTTTCCTACAAAGGGGAACCAGGGTATCTAAGTAATCCAAAATTACTGGGAACAACTGGCTTATGTTGAGGTCTCAACTTCACTCTTCAATGCAGCAGAATTATTAAGCATTGCTACTCTTCTAAAAAAGACAGCCAATCATTAACTTTATTTGCATGTAATGCCAAACACAAAACACTTTTAGGAAAAAATATTAAGACTCTGTCGGGTCACATTAGACCAGTTTCGTACAAGCAAAACAAAAGATGACCTGACAGAGATTGGGGGACAAGGAAGGAAAAAAGGTTTCATTGAATCAAAGACCAGTTGAAAGAAAGTTGCCAAAACCTTGAATTAAATCGTATCAACAACATAAGAATTGATCTTAGCAAAGCTTCTATTCACTCTGTGATATACAACCACCATCGGATTCTTTTGATCTGTCTCTCTGATAAGAACTGAAGTGCCCAGCTGAAGGAGCAAGTCTGCTCCACTGTATCCTCCTGTGTGGGGTACAAGAGCTCGACAGCCTCAGCAATTGGTGACTGGCTGGAAGAGACCTCTGACTTGAATGAAAACAATCCCACTGAATCCAAGCTCATGACACCTCATTTCATCTGGAACTCTACTGCCAGCAGAGGGAAGGTACTAATAATTGGTGACACAGCTTCAAGTGTGCAGCTCAGAACAAAGCTGTGTGCTGGCAAGAGATGACAGCCCACAGCTGATGTCTTACTATCACCTCTTTCAGCAGAAATTGGAAGTATTTTCTCTCCTTCCCACTTCTACATGATACCAGGTTTAAACCTTGAAATGACAGCTACAGAAAAAATATTAGGAACATAAATTAGGTTTATATCTGCATAATTTCCCAAAGTAGTTTATCACAACTAAAACCTTCCCCCACTGCTACTTTACATGATGGTAACACAGTATTGCATCTACAACAAAAACAATGAACACAGGAACTCAAGATACCACATCAGAAATAAATCCAAGCTCCCATGGAGCTAATGAATTAATTGCTTGAAAAGCCCATGGATGGGTATACCAATAGAGGATTTCTGGAAATATCACGTCCTCCCCCTTCAACTGGATGGCCCTGCTTATGCCCTTAAGAGTTTTCTTTAAACAAGCAACACTCAGGAATCACGATTTTAACAGAGCACAAACAGCATCTTCAACCCTTCTCCAAGAAGAGAAAATAGTGACACCTGTTATGTGTTATTTATGAAAGTTTTTTGCTGTTTTTGAGGAGGCAGTGGTGTCCTCCTTTCACAAAGAGAAGTCAGCAGGCCCAAAGCTGACACACACGTGTTGGTTCGAATCTGCTACGCGCAGGGAACAACACCCATTTGTGCTTTGGCAGAAATGTCTTGGAAAGGCAACCAACCCCACACCACCAGGCAACTGTTTCCAGTTCACTTGGACCTCTGCACACCACAGCCCCTGCCAGAGTACATCTAATTGCATGAAAGAGGGGCAACAGTGGCTCTGCTGGAGCTGCATTCCCTTCTATCAGCACTGGAAAAGTCAAAGCTCAGACATGCAAGTCAATGCCCTCCAGATCTGCCTTGCTACCTGCCCACATCCCTTCTTTTTGAGGAGCCTTATCCCTTAGTCCAGGAATGAGGACTTCTTCCAGGTTCATTTGCTAAAGTTTTTTTGGTGTTGGTTTGCATCGCTGCTAAAGATCAAACCCTTGGCATGAAAACAGCATGTCAGGAACATCTACCTGTACAAATGCATTAAAATGGTGTTAACACAAAACACAACATACACAGAGTAGAACCAATGGGAAATTAAGTACTTCAAAGATGGTAAAAATGCTACAAAAAAGGTAAAAGGTTGAAGAACACAGAGTTACTCAAGGCAGCTTTTTAGTTTTTTACTATTTCAGGGCTATTTCCAATTTTATCCTATAACTTACTAATTTATTCCTCCCCCACTGATCTCAATTTCTCTTTCTGCTAGGTTTAAAACAACATTTAGAATTTTCTACGGTTACACAATATCTTCGACACAGATATTTGCATTGCTTATATTTAGGTTAAATCCCACACGTACTGTTTACTGCAATATTTGCCTCCTCTAAACACCTATGAAGTTGAAAAGGAGCCATTACACATCAATCATCAGAAATGTGGATGTGATTTATGTAATGAAAGATAACAATCACATTCCAAGCTTACTAGGGAGACGTGAAAACAGTATTAAAATATTTTGTGTATACACTGGATTGCTTTTTACTCACAAGTATGAGGGCCCAGTGTCACACAAGATTTCCCTCCCCTCCTCCAGTGTTCAGTCTTCTAAAGATCACAGCAAAAGTGCTTTTTTGCATTTCTGCCAAGTGAACTTAAATACCTTTTGGGTTTCATCCTACACTATTTTAGACTGCCTGTAGCTGTGGCATGTTTTTTAATCCCTAAATCAGCCTTCAATCTCCTGATGGGCCCTCCAACCCATCATCTTACACTCTTTGACAAGTACTTTGACAAGTTAACTCTCTCAAGAGCGGAGAGCTAACTCAGACTACTAATCAGTATGTTCAATACCAAGTGTTTAAAACCTGCTTGTTCTTCCTCAGAAACAGTATTTAAACTCATAGAAAAACCCTCCCAAGAGATTTTTCCATCCTACCGCCATGGTCTCAGCTATAGGAGACCTCCAATGTTTACTATCCCATGTTTTCTCCCTGCTTCTTGCATACCTCAAAAAACATGAAATTCAGGTCCAGACAATCAGAAACAGTATTGCTCCACAATGAGCAAGTAGCAGTTATTTCGTTAATCAAGAAACACTTCTGTCCCCAAATTTTGATTAAGTAAACATATTCTATGATGATCACCATTCATGGTTGGTTCTGTTCAAGCATTGCTTAGTGACTCCAAGAAATAACTGTTTGTTAATGTTTTAGCAAGGGATTAGCTGTTTGTAACTGTGGGTGAAAAGCATGTTCCAGCAACAAGGCACAGAAGGGCCCAGACTTGTTGATGGGAGGAGGATACTGCAGAAATTGGACTGTGTAGGTGAATGCTGGGTGGGGGAAAGGAGCAGGATCTGAACAGAGTTTACCTATAGGCTGTGGTATAATGGGGGAGGGAAGAGAGACTGAGATTATTCACCAAAACAGAGCTGTTCTGCCAACCACTCCTTTAGGCATAACCTTAGATAAACCCTGGCTAACAGCACAGTCTATCAGAGCTGGCTCCAGCAGCATCTACTACACTGCAGCATAAAGGAACTGGGGAAGAGCAGGGCCTAAGCTGGAAGTCAGTGTGAGGAAACTGATAGAGATAAGCAGAGAAGCAGATGATGAAATATTTATCAAAATACTACTAAAAAGCAGAGGTTTTGAACTAGTCATATTACTAGTCTATGAAACTATTGCAAAACATTTCCAATTCTTCCAGTCACAGGTACCTTTGTCATTATCAAATTAAAAAGCAAGCCATACCTGAGTGAGAACATCCAGCTGTCCCATAATATGCTCCAGGGTATTTGCAAGGCTGGTCTCCTCCTCTTGCTGATGATGGGTCCTACCAGAATCCTGAGTTTTTGTTTTCTTATGATGAATATCACAATCCATTTCTGAATGCTAGAAAAATAAACAGACATAATCTGCTATTTCGATGCAAACAACTGCACAAGGATTTCTGTTCCATGGAGGGTAAACAGTAAAGGACAGTTTATGCTGGGACACTCAAAGCTATTAAAAACGGCAAAGGAGAAAAGGAATTGTTCTTGCCACAGCTGGAAAAGGAAAAGCTTCTGTTGACTTGTCTGCCTGCTCCAGGTGGAGGGTGGTTTTGTTGTTTTCAGAGTGGGGGTTTGTGTGCTTTTGTTTGTTTTTAAATCACCACCAGGAAAGGCAAACCTTAGATAACAATCGTGAAGCAATCCTGCAAGGTTCTAGTTTTCTGTGTGCAAAGAAATTCAGTGTGCTCTTGTGGCACACAGGCACAGGCTGCAGGTAAATGAAGACTTACTGGAGCCACAGGGAAGCATTACATTCCAATGACAAGAATTAAGTAAGCTACCCCAGAGGAGTCTGATTATTTCACTCCAACAGTAAAGTTAAAGCCTCCCTCCATGTTTGATAGTTGCAAGAAGGTGAAGACATTGTACCACAGTTATGTTCCAATATGCACTGGAATTGTTTTGATTTAGTAATTTTCATTTTGTTTATATCTTGAACTGGTTTTCCTCCTCAATGAGATTAAGAACAAGTTTACTTTGAAGTTTCAACTGTTTTAGTTATGCAAGCTTGAATATTTCATTCAGAATAAATTAAGCTTGAAAAACACAAATAGATGTCTACTAAAGAACTTATTCTTCTTTCCTTTTCTTTCAAAATGGTATCTTTCTTGTAGAACAAACACTATTTGCATTGTTTATCTCCATTATTGCCAGTAGAAGCAGTTCAGAGAAGTTTAGCTAAAGGAGGTAGCCAACTGGTTAAGCAACTGCAGACTTCAGTTTCTCAATTTACACTAATGGACAAGATTTAAATCTAAAGCCAAGATCACAGCTCTCAAAATGTACTTCTCCATGGCCCAATGCCTGGTGCAGCTCCATCCCATGCACTTATTACTCACATGAAGTTTACAAATCAACAAAGCGGCAAGGAATTTTGACAGATTGAAAAATAGTCTCTAAAAGTTCTTCCACATGTATTTTTTCAAAGTAGAAATGAAGATTTGCCTCTGTCTCTTCTTTCCTATGCAACAGCAGGAATGCATTTCTCACCAGCACAGTATTGATTTACCTGCTCCTCTCCGTATTTGATACCAGATGTGTGCAGATATGCAACTGAACTACAAGACCAGCTCACATAACTTTAACCAAACTATTTAGTACATCATGAAGATATATACGTGAATATAAAAAATTACATATATTTTAAAAATACACATAAAAAAGCCTTGTGCTCCTGGGAGCCACTGACTGAAGCCACAGAAAGGCTCCCAAGGCTGAGGTCCAGCTCAACAGACAGGCAAAATATGCAATAAGTAGTCCAAGGAGCAGAAATGTGAGTACCTAGAGAAGGTGGAGACTGGAGGGGGTGAGGACGGAAAAAAAACCCAAGAGGCTGCAGCAGTAGCAGCTTTGACAAGAGAATGCCTTGCTGCTGGCCACTAAGTGCGAGTCAGAGTCGACCATTCTTCCAGACCCTGCCAACCCAACCATCCTCCTACAGCCAAGCCTCACAAGGCCAGTTTTGCATAAGGAGCAGGAAAGAAGGGAAAGGTTTAAATGACACATAGAGCAACTGCTCCACAGGGATCTCTGTGCTCCACCACAGGCCTGGGATGCAGCTGGGTATCAGGTGGTACCAGCCACACCGGCCTATGCTAATTTCCTTCCTCCCACCTGCTTGAATGATTTGTTTTATCTACAGGCCCTCGGCCAACACAGCCCACACTCCAGGTCACACAGAACTGCCTCAGCATGGGAGCCCCACTACAACTACTTCTGTGCTGCAGGGAGCCCAAGAGCCACAGTTTTCTCACTGATGCATTGATTGAATCAAGTAAAATATGATCTTGCAGAAATGAGATAAATCCAGTCTTAAAAACCAGCTATTTGCTGCTTAAATTTAAAAGTGAAAACAAACAAAACCCACAAACCGCTGCTTTTCAATGGGTAACTAGCATCAAAAACCATATTTTCTTCCTATTTTAAGGCTGACTAGCTTATTTTGATGATGTAACTTCAGGACAGTCAATCATGGCATAGCAGAAATTTGAGTGAGCTAACATTGCATACAACCTGCACTTAAAAACCCCAAATGATGATGAGCTATCCACTTCAAAACCCATTAGAACAAGCTGACTCACAGAGCAGAAAAATGACTGTACCAACAGATTTTCTCCATCTATCTTTATAGCATATGTCAGACAGCTTTTCATAAAAAGCTTCGGAGTTGAACTCAGAGTCTATGTTCTCTCTGCTACAGTTCACGAAGTTTAAGAGTCTGGCAAGGGCAATACTGCAGAGATGTTCCCACAGTGATGCTTTAGGGGTCAGGTGGACCCTCACCATGTCAAGTGGAAGCCAGAGTTATCAGATGCCACATTCTGCTGTTCACCCCACAGGCTACACACCACCCCCACGAAAAGCCAGGTAAGCCTCTCCAGCAAGGCCTTGGGGGCTCCTGAAGGCAACACCCCCAAAAACAGAAGTATATCTACATTTAAAAACAGAAGCATGACAACATGGCATACAGTCCCATTTTGAACACCACAGCCACTTGAAAGACTCCTTCCTGCTCAAAGTAACCCATAGCTACAGCCTTCAGCAATGGGGTTCTGAGCTAGTGCCTCTGTCTAAACTAGGGACGCAGCCAGCCAGCAAATAAACACTGTGACAATGGGTCACGGCAGTGACTTCCAAAAAGGAGCCTTCCAACTCAGCAAGGTCTTTGACTATTCGGTTCTAGGAAATGTGCACCCAGCTGAGGAAAAACCAAATTGCCTCCAGACTGAAACATTTTCAAATTTTGTAAAAGCAGACTAAATCAGCTGCTGTTCCTAAGAATGAACAGGAAAACCCTTAGAGACCTACAGCCTTAGAGAGGCTACAGGCACCCTTCTCCTAATGACAATCTATATCACGTGGTAAGCCAGCCACCAGGGATTTAAATTCTAACAGATTAAGAAAAACATTTCAAAAATATATAATTGTAGCAGCCTCAGTACCAATGAGCATCATGATTACAAACAGAGACACCAGTGCTCTCATCTGACTCACCTGTGGGTATAGTGCCAGCTGAATCCTGGGGACAGGCACCACAAACAATGGCACTGCTGTAGAGGTTTAATTCATTTCAGTCAGAGTTCAAGTGTGCAATTTATTCAGCGCAACCAAACAAATGTATTTGCCATTAAATATCTTATTACAACATCTGCGTATTAAGCTCTGGGAGAAGAGAGCAAGGAGCAGCTGAACATTAAAGGAAGAAGAGATGAGCAGTTTCAGAATACAATACAGCTCTCAGTGACAAAGAGAAAACAGAAGTGATTTATTTATAGCAACCACTTAAAGACAGCACAGTGCAACTACTTGGGGGAAGGGGAAAATTAATCAGCCTTCATTCCAGAGGTCTCTTACTGAGCCTCTTATGAAAATTGTTCTGGCTAAACAGCATCCTGGCCAGCAATTAAAGTGCTGATCAGAGGGTAGGGGGCAAGTCTGAACTACGCAATACATGTGCATCCATAACAAACTGCAAGAGACAACTAAAAAAAAAATGCCATTTTGCTTCTTAAATGGTGATCCCTAGAAGATACATTGATACAATAACCACCTCCCTGAATTTTGCATCTACTAATAAAATGCAGGATTCTTATAATTCAGTCCAGAGGAACTATTTCTTTTCCTTTCTCTTCACCTCTCTCCACTGGATGGGAAGAACTGAGTGGTGTGAAGGGGGTAGGTTCAGCTCTACCTTTAAATCCCTTTCAATTAATTAACACAGTGTATTTACGCTTTTGAGGGCTTCATGTTTTGGTGGGTTTTTTTTAAAGAGAGTATGATGTTGCCAAGAATTAATTTTCAAGTATCTAGAAAGACAGCACACCCTTTAAGCAACACATATATCCAATGTGTTCAGTTCAACACAGACTTTCAATGTATTAAAATTCCCTCAGTGCAATCAAATTCATTATCTTAGCTGAAAAAATTCCCCTAAAAACAAAGCAGCAGAAAACTCCAAAAGCTGATGTACGCAGTTCATTTGGACCCCAACTCTACTAATCCAAAGAAGAGAGAAATACCTTTGTAAGTCTATTATAAGGAGTCATTTTCACCACAGGTAAAGTGATACTTGAAATGTGTTCTCAAAGAGCAACAGTGACATCCAGTGGAAGCAAGTCAGCTTCAAGGTAAGCTCCACAGGAAGGTCAGATGGATACACCATGCTAGATGGGAGGGCTCATGAAAAGCTGAGAAGTAGCCTCAGCTCTCCCTGCTACACACAAAATATCATTGACTGAGCACAAGCACATTTCTCTGGCCTGGAAAGGCATCCCCTCTTCAAGGCAGCACTGAAATTTTTGGAGCAATCACATTCTTCAAGACTTGCTCTGCTCCACATCTAGTGTCCAGACCCACACAGGGTAACAACTTGATTTAGGACACAAATTAGCTTTGTGAAACAATTTATATGACCATTCATCCGTCCTCAACTCTTATGTTAGAATTACAGTTATAATAATAAAGGGAATCTGTGAGGGAGAGAGAGAAAAGAGAAGTGAGAAAAGAACATTACTTACCTTTTATTTTTGCTACAGACAAAAGGTATGTCGGGTTTGATGCAATTATTTACACAGAACCCTCCTCCCTATTGGTGCTATCAAAGAATCCAAGTTAAACCACTAAAATTTGGCACCTCTACTGTAACAGCCATGTTTCACCATAGGCCAATAAATATTAAGCTTCTGATAAACTCAGGAAGAAATAAGAGTTAATAGGAACATCTCAAACCCATTTAAATCCCAAGGCACTCTTGTGCCAAAGCCTAAGTAAACCACTGGCAGAAGGAGGCGGATGAAGCAGGCTCGTGTATTTTAAGTGAAACAGCATCAGAGCATCCAGGTCTGCTGACCAAAATGCCCGGAAGGACAGAAAACAGGGAAGAGCTAGTGGCCAGCTAAGGTACTCAAAACTGTACAAAACAGCCTGTCCATACAGAGAAGGCTGCACTTGGACTGAAATGTGGATTTGCTTGCAGAAATACCAGCATCCAATCTCTGCAAGTGACCCTATCTGGCGATCTCCAGCCAAGAGCAGGTTCTCAACACAAGGGAAAAGCTGTTCCCCTCCCACATTTCAGTGACCTTGCTCTGTGGCTCACTGTCTGTTGGTCCAGTTTACTCACCTCTATAGTCTGTAGGTGAGTAAACCTACAGTCTGTAGGTGTCACTTTAAAATCAGGGCAGACATTACTACCATCCATTTCAAGAAAACATTGAAGACAAACAGCAGTTTGGCATGTATTGTATTCCCAAAAGCACAAATGGTATTCATGTGAAGAGTGAAAATGAGAAATGCCAGACATTGAAAATTCAGTGGCAGATAAAACTTAATGACTACCAACTGTCAAAAAAAAAAAAAATAAAAAGGTAGGCCTGTATTTCTTGAGAAGGAAAAGCTAAGGGTGGCCTTCAACATTTTAGATTTGTGCTTTCTTACCTTGCTTAGGCATTTTATTTCTCTTAACCAATTCCCCCCTCCCATCAGTCCTAGTGTTTCCTAAGAAATAAGAAGAGATCTTCCAGAATTCAGTATGGAATAATTAAGCTTTGTTGCACAGGTGATGCTCAACTGTCTAACACTGCTCCTGGAGAATAACAACAACAAAAATTTCAAAGGAACAGCTCTGTGTGGAAACAAGCCATAGGAACAAAAAGTATGAAAACCATTGGTAAGAAATTTCACCAAGAATTGAACTACTTCTCTCTGGTCCTGACTTTTTGGGGAAAAACTCCCAAGAAAAGGCAGCCAAGCACTGAAAAAAAGTGTTTATTCTCAGCCTTGGGTTGTCCAGCTACAGGTTCTTTTACACCAGAAGAATCAGCCTCCAAGGCAAGACACACAGAGTGATCTCCTGAAATGTGAGCAACAGCTTCCAGCTCATTGCCTTCATCCAAATAATTTACCTTTTTCCACTGAAATAGGTACACTGTGTAACATACATATCATGTGCATACCTACTTTGTTACTTACATACATGTACACATGCGTAAAAATGTATGCCATGTATATGTACATGCAGACACACACACAACAACACACACACTTTTTATTACTCTTGCTTGAAGTTTGAATTTTAGCAGAAAAGTTTGAGATCTTAGGAATTTTTAAAGTTTAAGCTAACTTCATCCATCTCAAAGCTGGCACAGAACAGCAGCTCGAAAAAAACCTTAAAAATCTTGCCTCCATCTCATCTCTTTGAATTATGACTCAAGAATTAAAACAAGCCACATACAGCAGCAACCTAAGTGGGAGAATTTACATTAATTAGCCTGAGATGCTGAACTTAAAAGGCAATTTTTATTCTGACCAATAATGACTTGTCAGGACTTGCCTTATTGTTCCAGAGTCTAAGAACAAATCTATTCACTGTAAGATGACAGAAATTAAAAGCTGATCCTCTTATTTCTGCAAGAAATCTTGTCAAACCAGAAGACGAGGGAAAACAGTTGTAGCAGCATAGCTGCTCCCAGCCACTACCAGGCAAGGCTGTTGCAGGTTGCTGCAGTCATTCAGAGCCCCTTGGAAAGTCAAGCTGCCTTTTCCTCTCTCTCACATTCTTCATGTCCTGTTACTAGAGGCACTTGTTCAAAGTCCCCCTCCAGCTCTTTGCAGCCCCTTTAGGTACCAGAAAGCTGCTCCAAGATCTCCCCAGAGCCTTCTCTTCTCCAGGCTGAACAATCCCAACTCTCAGCCTGTCTCCATAGCACAGGTGCTCTAGTCCTCTGATCATCCCCATGGCCTCATTCCAACAGCAGCACTGCAGGTGGGATCTCACCAGGGCAGAGGGGCAGGATTGGCTCCCTCAACCTGCTGCCCACAGGGCTTTGGATGCAGCCCGAGACAAGTTTGGCTTTCTGAGCTGCAAGTGACCCGTTGCTGGGTTGTGTTAAGCTTCTTGTCAACTAACATCCTCCAGTCTTTCTCTTCAGTGTTGCTCTCAATCTGTATTTCTCTATTCCTGTTGAACATCTGTCCCATCACAAAACAACTATAAGGCCACATATCAAAACAGGCTTAGATAAGTGGGCTTCCTTCAATGAAAGAAGAATAAAGTTTAGGCAACTATGGATAACCACCTACAGCCATCTTTCTTGGGAAGGATGTAGAGAAGAGCTCCTGTGATCAATAATAGCAAAACTCCTGCTCATCCCTATAAAGTTTCTGCTTGGACAGCCAAGTAGGATAGAGAACAGTGGAAACATCTTGAGTACTCACCACACTGCTGTTCTTTTAAGTACACAACCTACCTACCTATTCCAGGAGGAAGGCAATTGTGCACCAGACTAAAGCTTCTGGAGTGGGAATCCTCAGAAAGCAAAATAATCATTTTGCAGACCACATCTTCGCTGTAAGCTGAAGGTTGGATCCCTGCTCTTGAATACAGGATCCCTCCCTTACAATGCTTAAAATTAAATAAATAGAAGGACGTGGAGAAGGTGCAAACAACAACCCACATTCACATCCTATTGCAAAGAGCTGCAGCTCTATGCAATGAAACTGATTCTCAGGAGGGAATTTCACAGCAAGTAAAAAAAAACAAAAACCAACAGGATTCACAAGCATTAACGGATGCCAAAATTAGATATAGTTACCAATTTGGAAGCCAGAAGGTCAAAAAAGAGGCACATCTGGCCTATGACTAATTCAGAAGGAATTTGTTTACACAAGGACAGGCTGACAGGATGAACTGCTGCAGTCAGCAGGGAGACCATGGGCTGAGCACTGGAGGCACCCGAGGTCACCAAACAAACCCAAGCAGCAAAGGAGAGAGGTGGAGTCAGCTCTGGACATTCAGTTATGGAGATCAGACAACTTTATGATCAGATCACGTTTCTGGAATTAGCCTCCAATCCTATCCAACAGGACTATTTTGAAAAATTTACCATTGAAGAAATAAGCACGGTCCAAGGCCTGGACAAAGTTCTAAACAGCAGCAGTGTCAAAAGAGCCTAAATGTCTGTCTTGGCTGAAAGACACATTTGAAGAGTCACAGGGTACTTACTTCAAAGTCCTTTCTGCTGAAGTGCTGCTCTTACTAAGTTTCCCTTTGTGAAGGTCAGCGATGCCTACAAATTTGCTATCTCCACAACTGAGTGCCATTTAACTTCAAAGAAGCTAAGGATAAAGTCACCTCATCAGCCTTGTCCTTTGCAAAGTAAGATTTTGCACAGAGTTATAACATGCCTGCAGGAGGTTTATGTTTAAACCTGACCAAAAAATCTCTATATCAATGCATAATTCCTACTTTCCGTAATATTTCATAGAAAAACTTTACCCGCTTAGCTTATGCTACAATGCTTTTATTCAGAATTTTCAGTGTACAAGTTTAGATGAACACCCAAGCAGCTCCTAACTGTTCACGTGACATCAACCATTCAACATTTGCTGCGACACTTGACCATCCACAGCCTTCCTGGAAGTAGCCAACAATAGTAGCAAATCTGTCCCATAATGAAACAAGTGTTCTTGCACACTCACATCAGCTGTAACCACACATGCAAAGCTTTCCTTGTGTTTGTAAAAAAAATAAAATATCCACCACTAAAACCCCCAAAATAAAACACATTATCTGCCCTCTCTGGAAAAAATAAATAATATGATGAATGCTTTCACAATTTATCAAAACAGTGAACACATCCTTTGATCTGATCCTACATAAGTCTTCACCCAGACAGACCCAAATGCTTACAGTTACTGACCCCAGACAAGCATAAGAGCTTATATTTTTGAACTCACATTCAAAATCTGTGCCTCCAATTCTGACTTTCATTTAGGTCCTCACCACTCAATATTGCAGCATAAAGCATGAATTTACCCTTTAGATTCCAGATCAAAGCAAGCACACTCACAGGATCAAGGCACAGGACTGCAAAACTTCATTTCTTCCCACCAGCTTCCCACCACACATACCAGGAGTGCTTGCCCTGAGCTTTGGATTATGCAACACTTTAAAGCAACAATTGTTAGCCTATAATTCAAGAGCAAGCATTTATTGCAAAGGTGCTACTTCAGATCTAACATTTACAGTCTCACATCTATGCTAACATACTTAGAATTCACTTCTGACAGATTTAGTGGCTTATCACGCTTTCACATCTATGCTTTTACACGACAGACACGACTGCAATTCCTGCTCATGGTGTCCTTCTCTTTCATTTGCATTAGTCCTTGCACAGATCAGCTCTGCTTTCAAGGCAGGCTGCATCTCCGAAGCCTCCTATATTTACAGAAAACACAAGCAGGTGGGTAGAGCAACTTTGAAGTTTATGCCTATTGTTACAAACGTGTCCAATACCCTGATTCATACTGAACTTGAACCAACTGCCAGAGAAACCAGCATCTTCTAAAGGCTCCAGTCTCCCTCAGCCTATGGAAGTGAAAATTGGTTTGGAGCAAATTTGTTTTCAAGCTCACCAACCTTGACAATATTTCATGACTCTTATCCCATGGGTTATTTAGGTTTGTTTTTTCTTCCTATTCATCTTGATGACAAACTAGTTTTGATGTCTGTGTTCAGCTATTCTTTCCTGCATGTTAGTCAGACTCTCCCAATGAGAAACCAGATACTGTACTGAGTGGTTTTACACAGCCACTGTTTTAATATCTGTGCTTTCACAATGCTTAACAAAAAAATTATACAGTTACACAGCTGTATAAGCTCTCCTTGGAAAAATATTCTCATGGACTTAAGGATAAAAACAGATTCAATATGTGTTGAGAATTCTGTTCATATATTTTAGGGGTATCAAAGCCAAATAATAACCTATATGTCTATTTTAAATGTAATGACATCCTGAAATGCCTGCAAAATCTCAGGATTACTTAATAGGCAGAATCCTGGCACACTAACACAGCAGTAAAGAAAGAAGGAGTAGGTTCACTTTTCATTGAAGGAAAAGGTGACCTTGGCATGAAATCAAGATCTGCAGGTGGCAGCTTCAAGTCTGAATTTGATGGGAAAAATAACTACCTCAACCACACAAAAACCACCAAAATAAGCAATTCACTATTAAAAAAGCAAGCATTTGGCTCAAAACAAGAAAGAAATTAATACACAGTGAAATTTAAAACTTGCAGTGAGTTGTAGGAGTGATGGTACTCTTAAAGAGCCCAGCATGATGTATTTCTAAAAGATACAAGACATGACATTCACTTGAAAGAAAAGAGTAGACTGACATGAGTGTATAAGTTACTATGGAGCCAAGATTTTCATGCTCAGGTTATACTTAAAATAGCAAATGAAGCCATTTTCAGAGATATCAGTTTCTTTTTCACAGCAAAGAACATTTCAGATCAATTCTAAATTTAATCTTAACCTATGGTATTCAAAACAAGCTCTCAGAGGACATTACTTATTCTCCCCCTCCTAACTTTAGCAATTTTAACTGCCTTAATCCAAGGATATAGTACTAGCTATATTTTGCAGCTCCCATGCTGCACGCCCAAGCCAAAGCTTGCATTTGGGTGGCAGTTCAAAAAACTCCTTTGAAGTAATCTAGGACCCCAACCCAAAGTATGTTTCTGCTGCTTGATTGAGCATGGATTCACTTCTCCCACTGCTAACACACAGCACCTGGTCCTAACCTACACATTACACCTCGGAATACCAAGTGCTCTGCTTTCTACACTAGACCAAACCCTTGTCAGCCAACAGCACATGACATGGATTTGCCTGTGACTAGCACACAAACAGCTGGCCACAGCAGCATCTGTTGGATGTTTTGCCAGGTAAATCCTCTTCCACAGGGGAATAGTTTTGTTGGAGGGACAGATGTTCAGAGTGGTTAGTCATTGTTCAAGGGATTTGTTCAGCAGCGCCCTTCAATGGGTATTTTAAGAGGTTTTATAATGAAGAACTAAGTTTTTAGAAGAGTTCAGGCATTTTCTTCCTTTCTTTAAATTACTACTGGATAATATTCTGTGGCAACAACAGCAGCACAGGGGAGGGTAAATTTACCATCATCTTCCATTAGCTGACACCTTGTCTACATTATTTAAGCCGTTCATTGGCATGTAAAAAACCGAAAGTGGCAATTTTCTCCCAGAAATTACTTCTTTGTCTCTGCTGTATTTCACTCTAGTATTACACTATGCCATATTTTAAATTAAAGCAGATAGAGTTCAAAGCTAGACCAGTTCAATAGGCTAATAAACAAAGAGGTCATTGGACTGATAATTTCATAGCCTGCATAACTTTAGAGTTAGAACACAGGATGGGAGGAAAAGGAAGGAGTCAAATTTAGCCAAAACCAGCCAAGGATCAATAAACACTTTCACCTCCTCCTTCCTTATGTGACTGCTTCCTCCCATGCTCTCCCACTAACCTAACACTAACCAACCTCTGTTTCTATTTGCTTTCTTTACACAGCACTCCACATAGTAAGGCATCAGGCTTAGCGCTGCAGAGTCAAATCTCATCCATCCCAAAATACTATGGCTATTTCTCCAGCAATGGACTGAATCATATTAAATAAAAGCACCACCGTGTTTGAGAGATAACATAAGTTTAGTACCCCAGTAAAGATCTAAATTGATAAGGTCAAAGACACTGCCACTTGGCCAGAAGTTTGCCCTTCAGCACTTCTGCACAGACCCCTGGTTCACAAAGAGCCTTTCAGCTTACAGCTCATGTTGAACAAGATTAACCAAAAAACACCCATGGTAATAACATATGGCAGAATCCTATAAGTATACCCAAATGTATCAAAAATATCCAAAGATTGACAAGACAAAATAAAGACGTTTAAATGAATCATCACCATGTGCAAAAATTACAGCTTGTATGGGCAGTAGCTTTAAAGGGTCACTTTTGTAACAGCCAGCATCAGTTCCACTTAGATCAATGCATCACTGAATTACTCAGTCGCTGGATTTAGCCCTAGGTACAGTCAGAACTCAGAGGTCTCTCAACACATGATTTAGGGAACAGATATGAACTAATGTCTCCAGGTATTTAGGAAAGAAGCCCCAGTACAATATGTCACCTATTTGTCATGTGTGACACCTACACACAGCAATTCTTTTTTGTCTTTGCTGACTGTCAGTGAAAAGATACCGTGAACATTTTCTATTTTCAGGGCTGACACCAGCCTGAAGGATTCATATCAGCTAGCAAAGCCTACTTCAACTGTTGCTCACATCTGCTTTTTTTTTATGGACTATCATTCATATCATTATGAACTACATTCTTAAACGGGCCGTTCCTAAAGAAAAACACATCTGTACATGCACTAAGTTCATCTTTCTTTTAAAATCATTATATATAATTTTCCTATAAAGTAAGCACGGTGAAACAAAAACAAACAGTACCAGATTAGTTAAAAAACAGGTATCTTGCAGCTCAAATATCGAAGATATTTGAGAGAAAGATGATTCTAGAGTTCAACCACCTGAGTCACATGTTCTCAAGCTGCACAAAGTGTACTGGAAAGGAACCGTCTGCTGTTACTGCATGCAGACTTACCCCAGTGCCATGGGTCCCATCCATACTGCTGCCACATTTCTGGGGTTTCACTACATCAGTGAAATCACCTGTATCAAAGTTAGTCTTCCACACCATTACCTGCAGAAGAAAGTTAACTCTATTAAAATTTTCCTTCCAAGTTTGCTTATAGGTCAGTTTTTTCAACCCTTCAGAGAAGTCAGAAAATCCACACAAAGTTTACCTAGAAGAACTTTGCCATTGATTGAATTAAGGATGCTGTTTGCAAATATGCTACTGAATATAGACACAGCTCAACTGAGTTCTCAATGGGTAAGTGACCTCCTTCAACATTCTTTGGGTCAAGAACATCATTAAACTAGAATGACCAAGAGAACTTCAAAGCAACATGAAGAATACACCATTAAAACCACAAATATTTTATAATAGCACACTCAGCATAATGACATTTATCAGCCACACCCCAATCAACAAGTCACTCCTTTATCATGACACTCGAGAGGAAAAGGAGAGTTAGTACTAAGACCAGCATTAGAGATCTGAAGCTAACTTGTCAGCTGGACATCAAACTTAAATCCCACTTATAAGCCTCTGCTCTCCGTAACACAGTACTGATTTCTGAAAAGAGGCCTCTAACACAGGAATCACATCAAGAGGTAATCTATGGAGTAAACCACTCAGCAGTGACCCTCTAAGTTTAAAAAAATTTAAGGGCAATCAGTCGATGATTTCAGAGGTCTAAAAGACACCCAAAAATCCAGGCAGTTCATCTGGTTATCAGAAAGAGTATTTATGCTTCATTTACAAATTTTCATTACTGATTTACATTAAATAAAAGCATTTTTCTTTCATAGTTATATGGTTAACCAACAAGGCCATTCCATTGTGCAACACAGAAAAAAATGTGATGTTCTTACAAGTCTCTCTCTTCACAGTTAGCAAAGGTGCTGTTAAAGATGGGTCTAACCTGGAGGTTAAAAACAGTGCAACACAGCTCACTGAAGACTCATGACAGACTCATCCAATAGGCCAACTGTTGGCAGTTTGGTAATTGGGTATGGTTTTTTTTAGAGGCTACATGTCTTAAATTACCACACAAAAAAAATGGGTTTGACCTCCAGAGATGTTGTTGATAGTATAGTGAGTCACTTCAGCATGGCCCAGACATAGAGGATACACTTTTGCTTTCCACAAGGAACAATGGAAAACAAAATGTAGCACCTTTTAAAGAAACATGAATCTGGATTATAACCCAGAAATTAATCAGATACCTGTTCATCAGAACCTCCAGAAGCAAATAAATCTCCATCTCTTGAAAATGCTACACAGGTAGCTGGCCCCTGCAAACACATTTAAAAGATAGGTTTAAAAAAAGGTAAAAGAAAATGAACTTTTACAAAGTTTCATTCATTACAGCTTTACAAGGTATTTATCATTTGACATCAGCAATATAAAGGCAAAATTTGAAAAGCTCTTACCTGTCAGGTAAATGGGCCACAATTAAGATCCTAACCTTGCTAGCACTTAGCGTTTCCCACACTTTGACCTCAGTTTAAGACACTCACTTTTCAATATCCCTGGCAGAGACAGGAATAAACCAAGTTTTACAGCACCAGGCTTTTTCTTGTTACCCTCAAACATTTCCTCTTCACTTTAGAACCAGAAATTGCTAATATTCCTGTTCACTTACTGAAAGTGGAGAAACTATGAGGATTTTTACTGAATAGTAGGCTGGCTCTATTTCACCGTATTTTCCACCTTTCAGCAAGCACACAGGATGCACATGGGAAGGCTGAGGCAGGCACTCTGAGCTGCAATTAAACAGAGCTGGGGAACTGTTACGTGTGTTCAAGCCCAGGCACAACAGACAAACTGTTCTGCTCAGAGTAAACAGCTGAGCACCCAGAATGTGGAGTTTTATGTGAGCTGCTAAACACATTCCTTCGAAGACTGTTCACCAAAATGGGCAGAGATCAGAATGAGAACTTCCAGAGGCTGCCCATGGAGCTGACAGACTGGGAGGGATGGGAGGAAACACCAAAAATGCAACCAGAAAAGCCACAACACCACCAGAAAAAACTCCACCACGTGATCATACACCTCCTCATCGAAGCAGTTACCCTCTTTCAAGTAAGATCATGTATCTCAGAAGGCAATTAAGAAGCTTCTCCTCACCCTGCATCAAGTAGGAAGGAGAGATTATTCTGAGTCCACATCTTCCCAACAGACATTGCATGGAAACCTCACAACCTTTCTTTGCCTTCTTTGTGAAAGTGAACTCATCATAATAAACCCTGAAGGTAGACAAATACCCAAAGACTGCATCTGGGATAAGCACTCAGCTCTCACTGCCACCTGTGCCCCACTGTCCTCTGGGCCTCCAAACATAACACAAGGTTATGTCAGCAAAACCAGAGCCTTGCTGTGGTCACTCCCAGCGTGAAGAGTTTTAGCTTCCTTAAAACACATTAAGGTATTTCCATATTATCATTTCACATACAGTGATTTCAAAGGGTTTTGAGGCCTTCTAATAGGAACACCTCACTTGAGAGAACTTGCCAAAAGTGATCCAGTAGCAGCAATTCCAAATCACACGCGCAGTTGTTGGTGTGACTAAGCTTGTTCACCTGACACAGCAATAACTAGGGTAGATATTTCAGACCAAAGACACTGCCATCAATCAGCTGAGACAAAGTGTGCCTCTGCCTTTATTCCCACCCACCTACTCCAGTGTTCTGCTCTCTAATCACATGTCAGGAACGGAGGCTCTAAAAAAAATGCAAAAGCAAAAGAAAAATAAGCAGTAAGAAAGGGCAGAAACAACTCCACAGCCAGAAAACTGCAGTGGTGAATATTGCTCCAAGATAACAGAGGTGAGTATACAGAAGCTGCTCTTGGAGGATAATAAACCAATCAGAGTGAGGAGGGCAGAAAAAAATTTAAGACAGTGTTTGGGAACGAGCACAAGCGAGGCATGCTGGAAAGGAGCAGTGTTTCCTAAAAATATTTTTAATCAGTCTAAATATTTCAGTGTATTTAGACAAAATCTAGTACAACACAAATCACATGAAAACAGGCAATGAACTGACTCCAAAGTCATGGCATTCTGAAGGGGGAAAAAAGTTCAACAGAACATATTCTTCCCAAAATAGAAAATTATATCGAAGACTGAATGTGCCTTTATAAATTGAAAGAAAGGGAACAAACAAGTCTATAGATGCAACATCCTCTACAGATTTGTTGACATAAATTAAGTGAAAAAGTATTCTTGCTACATACACTTACAGAACCCTTCCAAGATACAACAGGTTTGCTATAGCAACATACAAATAAGAGTTTGCCAAATTCCCTTGCAATTTAATATAAACAGAGCAAACAAAAGCAAAAAGCTACAGTTGCCACTTATTAGACGCAGCCTAACTTCCATTTGTCTCAGGTAAGCACAGCAGAAATCCAACACATTTCTGATGAAGTCCTGGACAACAGGCATGAGGTTGGAGACTGAAGAATTCAAATCTTCCTTTTTTTCCCCCCTCTTTTAACTTACTGCTTGCATTAAAAGTATCAAAAAGTAGCAGTTGCATATTCTCCTACAGAAGTTGTAGAGAGAAATTAAAGCTTATTTCCCACATAATCAAAACTTGTGGGATGCAGCAACCTGCTGCAGGACCACTCAGCTCCTCTTTCTGTAGCAGGATCAAATAGCCTTCTGTTAGTATTTCCTGGAGGTTCAGAATTTCCAGTCTGCATCCCCACTCTCCAAGGTGCTCCACATAAGCTGCTAGCACCAATCCCAAGCTCCTGCAGCTTCTTGCCTTAGACTAAACAGCAAGCTGCAGGAAGAACGGGTTGGGAAATGACACACACCAAGTAGTAAGAAACATTTCTATTTAATCCTCAGCAGGTCAACATGAGGACTGTCAAGCTTTTGTGCATGTCCAATAGAACTTGAAATTAAAACAGCAGCTTTGGTGATACTGGGAGAGCTGTAGAAATTTTGAAGGAAAGTACAGAAGAAAGCAACAAGTCATCTGCTGAAATTGTTGAGTCACAAGAACACGGCCATTCAACTCATCTCCTCTAGTGGAAGAGTACCAGGAAAGGTGCAGGCAAGCCTCAGAGGGCCTTGAAAAGGACAAATAGCTCAAACACTGTGGTGGAGCAAAGCAACCATAAAGAAAAAGGAAGGCAAATAGAAGGAATGATAACAGCATCAAATCTCATTGTTTGCAGCAGCATTCCCAGCAAACAATATTCAGGCAAGGTCAGATATGCATGGCATGGCAGCTGAAACACCAGGTGACAGCCCATTTCTAGCCGCATACATAGGTAGGAAAGGTGAGGCCCAGCACATTATATAATTTATGTGCAGAGACAGAGATTACGCCTTCTCCCTATTTTCCCTCTTCCTATAACAGAGGTTAGTGACCGCAAAGCCTTTATTGCCCTAGCATTTCACAGGTTGATCAGCTTACATAAAACAGAAGTTTGACCTTCAAAATAGATGTTCAGAACTATTCTGAATGGCTTGAATGACTTAATCACCAAGAGAGATGGGATCTGAAGTCAGGACACAGATTACACCACCAAGTGACTGGCAGGATGCTAATAGCATCAGAAACAACTGACACAAGGATGACATAAGACAACAGGAATAGCATCTCTGAACACAAAGCTTTCAAGGGGAGAGCTAAAAATAGATGTCTCTGAAATAAATACTTAGGAGAAAGGGCAAGAGTTTAGTTTGGAGAGATATGACTGGAGCCCAGAGTCACACCTGCATGCAGGCAGCAAATGAATGTGTACCATCCATAAATAATGAGTGGACAATCACAGAGAAATCCCTCTTGAACACTCTTTCCTTCTCCCAGAGCCGCGGGGGACAGAAGGCACATCACTTCAACAACAACGGGGCCAACACCAACACGCAAGTCAAGAGAGGCCAGACTTTCAGGCTTCAGCTAGGAACAGAGCTAGCATTTTGGCTTCAGCATAACAGAAGAAACAAGAGCCAGGTTGGAGAGGGTCCAGGAATAAACCAGAGAAGAGTAGTTAAATGATGCACTGTCTGCACTATGAGAGGAGAGGCAGTGTGGAAGGAAGCTGGAGAGACAAATGTGGTCAAGGATGCCCATCGATTTTTTTTGTTGTTTGTTTCAGTCCTCGGAGAAACAAATGCATAGTAAAGAAAAGCCAGGTAAGAGAGCAAAGGAAGAGCTGGAATAATGCATAACCAGAGGATGCAAACATTTGAATTAAAGGAGAGCTTCCTCTTCTACTGCCACAAAAGGAGATGTAGAAGTCGGAGCCAGTACATTCAGTCAAACTCTGCAGGAACAGACTAACTAGTGCAAAGAGAAGGAGGAGATATGAGAAGAGACAAGGCCTGAGAAGCACAATCCAGCAGCAACCAGCACACTGGGATCCCAGCCCTGGCATCATCAGTCCTAGGCATAAAAGAAACTAATAACAAACAGAGCAATCACTGCCACTGCTGACAGTGCTTTTGGCTGCTTCATGCATGGGAGAAGAGGGCAAGTCACGTACGAAAGGGAGAAGGGAACCAAAGAGAAAAGCACAGAGAACAGAGGTGGCAATGACAACAGGGATGTTTTCATGTGGAATACCTCTGACAAGAAGCCACAAGGATTCTCAGTCCACTGGCCTTTGAAAAATTCCCGAGCAAGACTGTCATGCTTGCACCTTCACTAGGGAGTAAGGGCTACAACTAAGATAGGGAAAATTTAGACTGGCTTCTTATAGCTGAATCTTCAGCAGCTTCAACTCCTGAAAGCTTCAATCTATAAAAACACAAGGCAAGAACAGAGCACTCATATTTCCTTTTAAGACTCAGAAATGCTAGCCTAAAGTCAATTGCTTGCTATTTGCAACACACCTTTCTTCCTTTTTTGTTTGACTTCTGTGTAGGCCTGAGATGTCCTCACCCTCTTCAAAGAGGACCAGGCCAGCACAGATGTTTAATGCCACCCAGGCAGAGCTGGCAGCTGACAGTAAAGGAACATATTTATTTCCTGTGCACCTGCTCAGGATACCTCACTTATTAGTCAGTGAGCGGAGCAGGGAGCACGTATGCTGCCCAGGTAGGTAGAATGTAGCTAACTTCATACTTCAAGTCAAGGTTACTTGAAGAATTGTAAGCTTGCATTTTCTGTCTTCCTATTTATGAACATAACCATAAGATGTTTTCTAAATATTTACTGAGAACTTCCATTCCATTGAGGAAGTCAGTCTGGAAATGCTCTAATTAAACCACTCCAAAGGCCAGACAAGCACCATGTACATACCTGCTCTCCTCTAGCAACTCTCTGAGGGTGGCTTAGGGGCCCCAAAACATTCTGTTCCTCAACAACGATTCAGTACTAGAGGTGGATTTACATACCAAGCCAGTGTCTCATCTGTATGGAATTAGATAAGAGCACTTCGCAGCTTGAAGCACTCCAGCACCAAAATATGCAGCACAATACAGAATGATATTTTGCAGCTGCAAGATGTCAGCTCCAAGCTGCAAACTTCTCTCTCTAATGATCCTTCTGCTACAAGGGGCCAGCTACAGTTCAATTAAAGACAGCAATGTAAACTTGGCCAACCTCCCCACATAAACTACAGCTAATCAGCTGCTAACAAATTCCTGGCACTCCAGCAGTTGCGTCAAAGTATGTCTAAAGGACCTTAAGGTTTTTTGCCTTCAAGTGTCCACTTGCATTGCAGCCTTCCCGGAACAATGTAACAGCAGCCAGCTGTCAGAGTAGGAACAAAGTGACAACCAGAATGTTCAACCACACAAAGTCACAACTCAAGAACATCTTTAGAACAGGCTGTCCATCTGGTGACTAACCTGTAGCCCTCCCTTAAAAAGGCAGATTTACTTTATGACCAAAAAATTCCACACCACTTTGTTTTTAGCCACTTAGGGATATTGGCAGAAATCAGAGTGAAAAGAGAGGGGGAAAAAAGTATAAAGATTTACTGTCCTTCCAACACTTACCCTTTTCCAGGAAGCTACTTCCCAAGAACTCACTGGGCAGATTAACACAATAAACTAATACGTAAACGAATATGTAACAAGATTAACACAACAGAAGCTTTGCAGCTCTTATCTGATAGGAGTATCCACTTAGTCCAATTTTCCAAGTAAGAAAAGTTTTATACAGTCAAGGCTGACTTGTTAGGGTAACCAGCATTTGTTATGTCCTCCTCATCCTTTTGGCATTTGAACCCTTTGGTCAGTTTTAATCAAAGCTCTACTTCATGCAAGATTTAAGCATGAGATTTTCCTGGTTTTCCATTAATATACCAAAAAGGAATAAAAATTTATTAATATACAGCAGAAGAGAAGTTACAGAAGAAACTTGACCTTTTTAGACATCAAACAAGGCAGTCACTAAAAAAGCCACAAGAAGCCAGAATTATCAGTTTTATAGCTTACACAGATACCATTACTGCCCACAACCATCCCCATAATCTCCAAAAGCTTCAGGATGTGGTTTCCTCCTGACAGTTTTATGCTTTAAAGTTCAGCTCCCACTTTAAAAGAGACACAAGTGGGTTAAGAATTTGTGTTCTCTTTGTCCCTTTGGAAAGGGAGCCCTTAAGGCAGGCCTGCTTTTTCACACCCCAGTCTGCATGGACAATGAAATTAGCCTATTTATTTTCATTTAAGATTTAGAAAGAGAGCTCCAAGCATTCATAAAATTAACCTTACAAGCAACACATCCAGCAGCATAATACTAATAGGCCAATCAGTTAAACTTAACCAACCAGCACAATTTATCACCTTCAATTGTATGATTCAGTCCATTAACAAGATGTTCCCAAATCAAATCCCAAAATAGATTTCCTCTATTTTACTGCTACTGTTCTTGAGTCTCCTGCTAGGTGAATAGCATTTATCTTTGAAACACCTATGTCAGGGGGGCAAGTGTTATCTGCAGCTCTCTAGAGAGGGAGGGAGACAGAGCTGCACTAGAGAGTGGCTGACAGGGTCAGACAGAGCCTAGGGTGCTGCTCTGACTGAGTTCCTTCTGTCTTAGACCTGAATCTTTAATATTGTAACTCACTTTTGGTCTTGCTTTCTCATTCTCTCCATTACTGCTTTACTTCCTTCCCTTCAAAACAGGGATTATCTCAAAGATAATTAGCATTATAATTATGACTTTACACAAGGAAGTTTTCAAACAATTTTTGGCCATGAAGAATGAAAGCCTCAAGCAACTGATTTGTTCAGTTTATTATGAGTTTGTACATTACTGTAAAAAAGGCTTTGCCTCACCTGGTGACCATGCAGAGTATACAGAAGCCTTCCTTCTAGCAAGTCCAGAATTTTAAGAGTTGAATCATTGGAAGCAGTAACTAGATAGTTTCCAGAAGGGTGAAAGGAAAGACTGTTGACCGCAGAACTGTGCACTAAGGATGGAAAAAAAAAAGTATAACAGTCAACCAAGATCAGTTTACATAAGCTCAAGGCAAAAGAATAAAATAAAGCACAAGTACACTCCAATTTTCTGTTATAAAATTTAACAGGAAAATTATCATGGGGGAAACATTCCACAAAAGCTCTTCAAAGCACTGGAGAACAATAACAGTAACTCAATTCTTGTAAAAATAGGCACTACTTTACTGAAAGAAAAAAGCAAGCTTTGCCAATTTTTCTGGGAGATTTAATGCTACAAAAGCTTCCAGTACAGTCCTGAAATGTACTATATGTGCAAGTACTATATGAGCTACAGGATTCTGTGAGAGCACTGGATACTGACATACTTTTCTACTGTGGAGCTGCTGGTCTCACTCCCAAGTCATTCTAGATTAAAATCTCTATGTTAGGACACTAAGACTGAAATTACAATGGAAGAAACTCAGAGTTGACACTGCACAGCTTCTTTTGGTTTACTATCTGACTCTAGCCAAGACTGGGTTTAAGAGAAAGTAGGAAATAAGAGCAACTTGAAAATGGTCCAGTATAAGCATTATTTCCTCAGACATCCTATTTGTCTCACTAAAGATTTAAAACAAATATAAATAGACAAACTATCAAGAGTGTGAACTTACAATAAAGCAATTTTCCCTGCATGAAGATGAAGCCCAAGATTTATTTTATAAAAAGCTAAGGAAAATGTTCCAGGAAAAAAAGTCAAACTTCACTGAAGTTCACTGTAACATTAAACATTTAATATATTACTTTTTTCCCTCCCCAAACTTTTACAAAACAGGCTATTGAACATATTTATTTATGAGAACATGCAGTACTTCACATATGCCCAGCGTTCTGAGCGTATGTGACATTACAGAATATTAATATTATGCCTGAGGAGGGATTTAACCATCCAATTATTCTTAATTATACTATATGCCCTCCAAATGTTCTGGTATGTCAAATCTACTACTTCAGATACATGACATCCAACTAAATTTATGTTCCATTGAGAGTCTACTGTGCATTTTAAATCCACACTGCATGTTAAAAAAAACACCTTAAAATACCATTTTCAATACATTAGAACCAAATATCACTTTTACGTATGTGAATTTGAAGTAGATAGCTGAAATAACCTTACTCAATTGTAAAACAGAATGTCTTTCTTTTTGAAACTCTCAGGAACACTAAATACCTCAGCTAAGTTCTGAAAACAACTCCTCTTGACCCAGACTATTAAAAAACACAGAAGAAAACCTCAATACAGGTAATTTCTAAACAGTTCTTCTTGTTGGTGAATACTGCCTCTACCACACAGCTAGATCTTCCTCTACCCCCAGCCCTGTATTATGCCATGTATTAAAGGAGAAAAAGGTCTATGTGGAGTTTTTTTCTCATGAAAGAGTGATGACTGTCTTTCTCCCTTGAAAATCTTATTCTGAGTGATTTGTAATATTCCTCACCCCCTTAGTGTCTATATTCAGGTAAATGCAAATGTATCTTGTCAACTAAGGGAACTCCTGAAAGGAAACACATGAGAAATAGACAAGGTTAGTGATGTATCACATCTTCTAAGTTCCAGACAGTAAATAATTACCTGCTACAAAAAAACCTTTCCATAATGGAAAAAAGTCACACAGACTGGGGCTGCATAAGCAGTCACAGCTTCTGTGCCCAAGGACTTCTTGGCTCTTGTAAAAGTTTCATCACAGAAAAAAGTTCATCTCTACTGCCAAAGCAGCTCATACCTCCCACAAGACCATTCATAACACCTCTCCAAAAAACGTGCCAACACATCCTGCCACCTCACTTGATTTCATGCTATAAAGAATAAATTGAGTGCAGCACAAGGTGGCATCTCCCAGTGACTTGTAGCCACAAGCCCACTCTTCTGCCCGCCCAACTCCAGCAAAATAAGAGCCTGTTAAGGGAATTGTACTGGGGGTTAACATCTAAAATTGAGTCCTCCCAGACGGCAGGGACTGCACAAAACTGTCCCACGCCTCACAACACTTCTTTTATGTAATACAACCCTTAGTAACCATCAGTGAGAAGATAAATTAGAATGGACTTGACACAGCCATAGTCCCTGCTGAACAGATAACCACCCTCAGCCCCATCCAAACTGGATAAAAGTACCAATTATTCTTTTTAAACAGGAATAAAAAACCAGGTTAGAGCTATTTCCATAGACCTGCCACAGAGGTGTCCCACACACAGCTTTGGACAGGGAAAAATTGTCAAGCAATAAACACAGGCCATTCTTGTAGGGGCTGTAGAAAATCTGCTGTACAAAAGAGTCAGTGCCAAGCAGAGGACCAAATAAAGCATCTGTGTGTTCTCCTGTACAGTTAACGTGACCAGAGCATACTTTGCTTGGCTCAAAGGAAAACACACCATACAAAAGGTTTTGCAGCTTGCTCTCTACTTCCAACTTTCATTTACAAATGTCACAGTTGGAACAAGTCCTGGCAACAAGAGAAACACTGCTAAAAGACTAATCGGTGCTGGAAACCGGCCCAAGTTTAAGACGCAAGAGCCCGAGGCAGGGCTACTCATCTATTAACTCCTCCATGCAACTCCATGTTTAAAATGGATTCCCTGGAAACCGGGCAGCAGCAGCACATTCTGAAGGCACAGATGCCATCTAGTGGGACAGGACTTACAGTCTCACAGGGGAGCCACCAAACTAAATCAGATTCAGCCAAAAGGAGGTGTATAAACCCTCAGAAGGGCAGGACTTATAAACAAATCTCCAGAACATGTTACAAACACATCAGTTTGTGCCCACAGGTGCATGAAGTGACTGCAAAAAGCCACCACTGCAATTTTAGTTTCTTCAGCTATTAGTACTATTTTTAGTTCAAAGTTTAATACACTTAGGTGTATAGTTAGGATTTACACAGTAGCTGTTAAAAATAACACTCACCCCAGGAAACGATCATTTCGATAGCAAGGGTGTCACACTAAAATGCCATTCAGTGAGGGTGGGATACTAGAGAAATATGTCATTCCAAGACACAAAAATAAACCTGGCAGCCAAACCTAATGGATTTGGACAATGTTAGATTTGGACAATTTAATAGCAGTTAAGTGGAAAGCAGGAAGAGATGACTTTTGAGTCAAGTTATACTGTGGCTGGAAACATGCACTGCAGATCTTGCCACCATTGAAAAGCAGATAAAGCAGGTTAAAGGACAATCTGACACTGCCCAAGTATTTAAAAACACTGCTGATATTAGCAACAAGACTTCAGGAAGGCGTTTCCAAGTTTTGATATGGGACACAAGTTAACAATACTTGTTACACAAATTGCACGCTCAATACTGATGAATTAGAACAACAGACATCAAAGTTTGATTTCTAATAGACTTTTTTAACTACCAGAAAACTAGGAGTGACTGTGATCCAGAAGAATAACTGGAGCTGTGAGGCTGTCACAGCAGGAACCCACAATAGCTGATGTTGAGGGCAGAAAGAACACACCAAGCTCTGGCCCATGCCTCTGATCTGTTTTACAAGCATGCCAGAAGAAGTTCCTTGGGGAAAATTAGCAAAATTAAGTTTAATAAGGTATCAACACTGGAAACAGTGCTTGAGAAGGTATTGATTTTAAAATATCACAGGAGCCTTAAAAATTGTTATTAGCAAAGAAGAGCCACATTTAGGCTGAAGAAACTAATGCATTAATGAACGGGTCCACCAATACCAAAGAAGCTGGCAGGGATGGGAAATCACCTTTTTCCTATCCAGTTCCACCAAACAGCAGCACTAATCAGTGGGACAAGAACAGGTAACGGGAGGAGATGCCATTTGGCATCATCAAAGCTAATTACGGAAACTGGAAAAGGAACCATAAACACAGATCATGGTATAGAATTGCCATTGATTGATTTTGATTTTCCTTTTTTGTTAACTTTTCCTAATTTTCTCATTACAAAAATCTAACATTTTGATTTGCTGAAATTGTTCCTGTCACATGGGACAGCTTCAGAACTAGTTCTGGAGCTAAAACAAAGCAAAGCATGACATCTGGTGAAGAAAGCCTTCCACTGGCTGGCCTAACCCAGTGCCTTTTTGGAAAAGCAGCAGCTGATGGACAAACAGTCCTTGAACTTCAGTGCAATTCGTATCAATACATGGAAAGGTTCAACTTTTGTAAGCTCTTAACTTGCCTTGGTAATGCTGAAGCAGTCTGTTCATTCTGACATCCCACACCTTCACCGTGCTGTCTGTACCCCCTGCGGCAATGCAGTTGCCACTGGGGTGGAAATCCACGTGGTTCACAAACCTGTCAATGGCATCAAATCCAACTGTTTGCATTCAACTCTCGCTAAAGGTCAAAAAAGTCTTTTCAACAAGGGAAGCAACACCATGACTCATTGAGCATTAAGCAAAGGAGGAGATAACCTGAAAATTTATTTTGCTGAATTTCTCTTAAGACCTTGTTTCTAAGCCCAGGCAGACTGCAGGATCTAAGCACACCATCTTCAGTAGTTCACATTATAGGTGTAGGAGCTGTAGACACAAACCTCCTGAAATCTGATGGATCCAACTGTCACAACAACATTTTCAAGTGTTCATTTAATGTTTGCATAATATATGTCTTCTATTAAATTAGCATTATTTCCAGAGTGATGTGTACAACCACAGAACAGATATTTTTCTTCTGTTAACTACTTTTAAGATGGAACTTAGTGAATTTGTGCCTGAAATAATATCTTGCCACTTGGAAAGTAGCAAGGCTGAGGCCAAATTTCTTTCTGGATCTGAAACCAATGAATTTTTAGTTTGAGCACATAAGTACAATAAAACCTTCAGAACCATCAGGCAAGGACATCTTGTATCTTCTCACCAAAAAAACTGGATAAAATTAATCATCTTTTGAGTATTCTTGTAACAATACAAGAATTGTTAGAAAAAAGTTGAGATATTTCAACAGGTTGTTTGGACAAGAGCACTGAAAAAAATAATGTTGTCTGACCTTGTCTTAATACCACTTTATGTTACCTAGAAAGAACATAACAGTGTACTGGAAATTCAGTGCAGCAAGCAATTAGGGAGATTCCAGTCTCAGTTCTCTGAGGACTTGTTTTATGTTTCTGGATAAATTATCTTTTTCTGTGGCTCAACATTCTAAATTTAACAGCTATTTTTCTGAATGCAAAGTAGGGTTTTTGAATAACCTCGTTATTTAAAAATTTGAAGATGAATCAAAGCATCCAAGTGCCATTCTGTCAGTAGACTCACTTTTAATTTAGGTCAACCCAGAGCAAAATAAAAGAGCTTAACACAACGAAAAGAAGAAATAAAGAATTTAAGCATCTCCAAAAATAAATAAGCACAAAGAAACTGAGGCTTGATGTGCTGAATGGTTACTGAAATATAACCCTCCCAGTTCTAACTTGGAGCCGTCAAAGAGGCCAGGACAATTCTGGCTTGGGCCCTCACACTGGCTGCTTTTGTAAGAGGTGCTTATGGTTTTTTTAAGCAATTTTAGGATTGTCAGGACAGGGACCTCTGAACCTCACAAACCAGGTGTACATTCCCCAGGCAACCCCATTTCAGACATCACCACCAGGTACTTACCCCCCATGCTCACAGAAGGAGTGGATACATTCTCTGCTGGTTTTGTCCCACACCTTGACAGTTTTATCATCACTGGCTGACACTATCAATCGTCCATCAGGAGAGAATCTAAGGTAAGAGTTACAGCAATTAAGAAATGCCCCCAAATGAAAGGAATACAGGGTTGACTGAATTTGGCCAGCTGTCAAAGTACATCGGTAAGGACACCTCGCTTTTCAAAAAGTCACAGTGCCATCAGTGAGACTGAAAATTCAATCACTAAGCTCAGGGAAAAAGAAGCAAGCCATAAGTACTCAAACTATCCCTAACTCCAAGGGCATATAAAATTACCCTCAGGAAAGTCTTGAGTCTGATTTAAAATCTTGTGTCCTTGTTTCAATTTAAATGTAACTCAAGTTGTTTCTCTGTCCTCCAATCAAAACAATTCCCGCTATTGCCACAAGAGTTCAGAGTAACACAGTTACTCACAAAAAAACAGCTGCAGCAGAGCCTTCACCATTCTAAAACCTTAGAATATATTAAGCCCTCATCTGAAAATCTCATACGCATGACAGATCCAGATCTCTCTTCAGAGGCACACACATTACAGAATTAGGACTTGAGTCCCTAACTAGAGATCATCAGACATACTGGAAAAACATACTTTCTGCTCTTCTGAGGGCACCTGTAGTGCCATCAGCCACTGCTACCACCACATTCCAGAACTGTAATAAACTTTTCATCTACAGAGGAACCATGGCTTTATCCTAGATACACATACATAAATAACTCCTCAAAACCAAATTTCAAACAGTTATCAGAAAATAACATTATTATCATGGCAGCACTTACCACATTTTGGAGGGAGCACACATGATCATTTTAACAAGACAAGTCTAAAGCAACTAAGCTGAAATAACAGTAGAAATCTCTCCTTTTTTCCTGTTATTAACAAGGCACAGAATTCTCCTTACCAGGTAAAAGCAAAACACAGAGCAGGAAAGCCTCTGCTTGACAAAGATCAGAGAAGCACAAAGTGGGTGCAGACTATTACTCAAAGGAATCTCTCTGCAGGTCAGCAATATACTTCATTCACTAGACACTCTTGAATCACTCTGAATAGGAATGTGTTACACCAGACTATGGCACTAAGCCTCTGCTTTGAGGGATAAATCCCCATCTCTATTTGTCAGAGAGCCATACTCACCTGGCACAGCGAACCCAGTTGATGTGCTGAGTCAGTGAGAACAGAAACTTCTGCCTTTGAACTGTCCACACTTTGACTGATTTGTCATCAGAAGCCGTAACAAAGGACTGGCCATCGCTAGAGAAATGAACACTTCTCACGGTTGCCGTGTGGGCCTTGAACACAGTTGGTTCTCCTTTGCTACACAAAAGGGAAGAGCTCTTTAAAATCACACAACAGGGCAGCAAAGACATTCTGTACCTGAAAGCACAGAGCTGCTGTATGCTGAGCAGTGCTAGTAACCACCACTTCTATGGGAACTGCATGTGACCGCACTAGGAAAAAACCATTGATCAGCCCCAAACTTCTTCGTGCTTCAGGATCTATACAGAATACACAGCTAAAACCACTTGTTCCAGTTCCATAACTGGAGGCCAATCCTACAGGAAACAACCCATGTTTCTTATAAAGAAGCAAAAAATGCTACTATTACTTTGTGCAACCATTTAAAACACTTACAAAAATACCAATAGAAAAGACACTGAGGTTCTGTACTGTTGCCAGGTCCTTTGCTGCAAGGCAGGCAAGGAGAGAGGTGTTTTCACAGTTCATCTGGACAGAGCCAAGCAGGCAACAACCTCACAACTGTTGTTGTAACGGCCCATGCTCCAGCTGGACAATTCCGATGCCATGTCACATGAGAAATAACACAACTGAATTCAGCACACCTGATGCTGTACAATTGTGACCAAGGGGCCATTAACTCAGCCAGACAAGACAATTCAAACGTGTTAATTGTTTTTTACACATCATTTCCAAATAAATGCAAGATGCATTTTTCTGGCAAATAAGCACAAGGCATATTTAGAGATCCAAAGGAAAGTGTATTTAGAGATCCAACAGGTTTACGGAATTCTTGGCCCAAAATCTGTCTCCAGCATGTACTGCACCACTACAGTACAGTCTCTTCACAGACTGAAGAGAAAGACATAGTGGTTCTTCTTTCCCTCAAACAGATCTCCGTCCCACAGCTGGAGAACTGCTATGAAGAAATAAAGAGAAATCCCAAGCCATAGTTAAACACAAAGGGAGCCAGAATGGAATAGGTACTCACAGATTAGACATCCACAAACGGACTGTTTTGTCTCTAGAGCCTGAAGCCACGAGGTGACCAGAAGGTGAAAACTGGACACATAAAACTGCATCTTTGTGGCCCACCAAGCGATAGGCTCTCATCTGAGGCTTCATGCTCCAGATCATCAGGCACGAATCCATTGAGCCACTTACTGAAATAAAAAAGGAAAAGCAAAAGCACACAAAACCAAACTTGCATTAGTTCTCCAATTACACTAAAACTACATTTCACATTCAGTTCACCATCACATCTTCCAGCAGACTCAATACATTGTCCTGCAAGCTTCACCAGTGTATTGCAAGCTGTGTATTTCATTATTTTCATGTATTCCATTTCATCAGTAATTCAAACAAAACTAGGCCAGCCACACATTGCTTTGGACTGACAATTGACTTCCAAGAGTCCAGCCATGCAACAGATGCAGAGGCAGAAGCTACACAGGTCACAAATCTTTCACACACTCAGGAAACGAAAGTTATCTCATCACTTTCTTATTAGGAAGCAGAGGCAGAAGTCAGCTGTAGCAGGTTAAATGTCACTACAGATTAAGCAGAGAAAACCAGTGAGGTGGTGAATTAAAAGCACGCTGGGTACACCTCCCTCCAACACCTCTCCCTTGCGGCAAAACATTGATCAATAAGTCAGCTCAGCAGTTCTTCATAACATATTAGAAACACAAGCTTGCCAGGTGAGTGGAGCAGTGCTCAATTTGATGTTAGCAGGAAGGGCCAGCAGGACAGCAGGACCTTTTGCTTTTGCAGGGCTCAGTACCTCCCCTGCTCCCTCCATCTAATTAAAGCAGAGCAGCTCGCTCTTTATCCTCTGGCCATCAAAACACAGAAAATTTACCCAATTGTTTCTTATTGAGACCGAAGTCCACACTAGTGATAGCATCTCTGTGGCCTTTGAAGTGTCTCTCCAGGGATGGATCTTCCTAGAAAATAAGAATGTTCAGATGCTATAGATTTAAGAACCAACTTTGCACAATGAAATAATTTAATTTCTACAACAATAGAAACCAAGCCACATATTGACCCCACAAAAAACAGGTAGAGGCAAGAACTGTCATGCAGGCAACTGCACAACACAAAACACAAATTTCACTTATACCATAAATTTTAAAAGAGGCAAATTATCCAAGCTGCTATTAGCTTGGATCTTGGGTGACTGCACAAATCCCTTATGCATTTTTACAACACGCTGCTGGCACAGAGACTCTAAAGCTGACTACAGAACAGATAAGCCATGTCCACAATCACCTGAGCAGGCAGCCAAGCTCAGCTTTGCTCTGACAGCTGCTCATCTCAGCTCAGGTGTAGCCAAGAGGCCACTATTTGCACGGAAGAAACAAACTGACAAGATTCAACACCTGTTGAAACAGGCAGGAGGAATGAGAACTGCAGCAAAACAGTTTAAACTACCCTTCCCACAGTATCTTGCTGCAAAGGCCTAACAAAGCCTGAGGTCAGTCAAAAAAAAAAGACCCGAGAGAACCATTAGGAAAGGTTTTAACACTTGAAAATTGCCCAGACGACTTCAGGACAGGCTGATTAACCATCAATCCCTGCTCTCACAGAGACCGTCCCTGCTTCCCTGGCAAGACCCGCCATAGCCTTCTCCCACTCAGGACTTGAAGAGAGTCCCCTGCTCAACCACCCAGCCCCAGAACAGGGCAGGCCTCCCCCCTCAACACCCAGCCCCAGACCTCCCTAGCTGCAGAAACCCTGCAACAGCCTAGAATGTGCCGCTCCCCACAAACACAGACCAACCCCAGCTGCAAGAGCGCCCCAGACCCAGGGCTACCAGCAGCATTAAGCTCCCCAAGCCCCTCTGTCCCCAGCCCCACGTGGATGATGCCACCCCACAGCAGCACTGAACACCCCCTAACCCCAGCACGGCCTCCCACCGTCACCGCTGCCCCAGAGCTCTCCAGAGCACCAGACAGCCCCGGGCCGGCAGCAGCCCTGCCTTCCCCCTTCACTCTTCCCTGCACCATCACAACCCTCCCGGCTCGGACACAACGGCCCAAGGGCCGCCACCCACGCTCAGCGCCAGTCGCCCCAACACTCCGCGAGGCCCCGGCCCCGCAGCAGCGGCCCCACACGGGCTGCTCCGGCCCGGCCCGGCCCGGCCCATCCGCCCCTCACCTGCCACAGGCCGGCCATGACACCCCGCAACCGCCGTTCGCTTCCCGCGCCGCGCGCGCTCCGTAGCAACGGCCCCGCCCAGCGAGGGGCGGGCAGGGGCGGGCCCGGCCTGAGGGGAACCATGGCGGGCACGGGGCGGGCCGGGAGCCTGACTGCGCCTCAGGGCGGGGAACAGAGCTCGTGCTGTGGACGCCGGGTCCTCTGAGCCCAGCCGGGTCCTCTGAGCCCAGCCGGGTCCTCTGAGCCCAGCCGGGCCCGTCAGGGGGCTCAGGACGCTGGGGAAAGCCCTTCCCGCGCTGTTATATCAGTTATCCGCAGGCTCTGTGCCGCTCCTTGAGGAGCCCGTTCAGCGCCCAGCCACCCGGCTCCTTCGGCTGAGTCCTGCTCGTGGGGCTGGGGTGCTCCCGAGGCTGATGGGGGCGATCCAGGGGTCTCAGCCAGTGGAGCACCGCAAGCCCGTGCTCTTTAGGGCTAAGAACCCGCCTGGTCACTTCCAAGAAATGGTTCAGCTGGTGGCAGATCAGTTGCTTCTGCTTGGTCTGTGGGTGTTCAAAACAGGAACTCAGCCTGGGGTTGTGCAAAGAGCACAGGACAACTGAGAAAGGCTTATTCTTCCAGCGGTTTAATACCAACTCAACTAAAATCTATATCTTCCAACGCTATTCAGCTCTAGCTAGGAACAGCACTATTAATTGGACGCTATGGACTGTCCAGCAGGTGCCTGTGTGAAGCCCAGATCTGCTTCCCCATGAAGCTCAGGTTAACCGTCTGGGCTACTAAAGGGGCCTTTCATCCATCTCTTCTAAATCTGGGCCTCTTCCTTTAAGGACACCTCTCCTCTTGCACGTTTCTGACAGCCAGGGATGTGCTCTGTTGAAGCTGGGGTTATAGTAGTAGAGGATCTAAAACAGGCAGAGAAGAGTTAGTTAGTTGCCAACATCCCAAGACTGGAAACCCCCAAGTTACTCCAAATTTTGGCAGAGGATCAGGACCTCTGAAGGCCATATAGAACCTAAAGCTCAGGCTAAAGTGTTGTATGACTGTTGTGTTCAATCATCACCACTCCTGGGTTTTTGCCTTCTGAGAGCAGACCAGTGTAGGATTTTCAAAAGTAGAACAACTCCTTTCAAAAACCAAAACTATGTCTCTGCAGCTTCAGTGCAGATATGAGCAGGCAGATAATCCTGTGGTCCTTGGATGCATCTGCTTGGCATTGGACAGGTGCCACAGGAAGGTTTTAGGTTTGGTGCAGCAAGAGACGGAGAAAAGACACTCCAAGAAATCACGTTATGCTGAGTCTGTCTGTCCCTTCAATGAGTTCAAACTCAGCCAATCTCACCAAAATGTATCTTACCTGCATTTCTACTAGTCAGAACGACCCACTCAAACCTGCCCGAACACAGCCTGAGAAGGAAATGAAAACCAGGGTGCTCGCTCCCATCCGCATCCCCATCTCCATCACAGAATCACAGAATGGTTTGGGTTGGAAGGGATCTTAAAGATCATCTAGTTCCAATCCCACTGCCTTGGGCAGGGATGCCACTCACTGGACCAGGTTGCTCAGAGCCCCAACCAGCCTGGCTGTGAATACTTCAAGGGATGGGACATCTGCAACCTCTCTGGGTAACCTGTGCTAGTGCCTCACCACACTCACAGGGAAGGATTTCTTCCTGACTTCTGATCTAAACCTGGCCGCTTTCACTATACAATCATTGCCCCTTGTCCTGTCACTCTCTGTCCATGTAAAAAGTCCCCCTCCCTCATTTTTATAAGCTCCCTTATAAAATGTGGCTTCTTTTCAACCTGCAAATGGCCCTCTAAGGTGAGGCCTTATTTGCAGTGAAGGTTCCTCTCTCCCCTCAGACTATCACAAGCATTTGTTGCTGTGCAGAACAGCTGCTGTACCTGGCTGTGAGCAGAAGCTGCTGCTTCCTCTGCCAGGAATTCAGGCAGGGAGGCAGATCTTTGGAAATTCTGATGCATTTTGGTGAATCCATATGCATTCAGCTGTCGCATGAAACTTTTCATTTTCTGTGTGTGAAAGACCTGCTGTCCTTCCCTGCCTAGCACCTCTGCTTTGAAGAGGTCTTTGTTGATGGCCACACATTTTCCACCCTCACTCCACCAAATGGACTGAAACTTGCTGCTTTCCAGCATTTTCCAAAGCTTTTGTGGAAAGCGCAGGGATGAGAGCTCTCGCTCCATGGCCATCACCCTGGACAGCTTGGCTGTGTCCTGCCAGCCAGCAGGCAAAGACCAACTGGCTCCAACAGACCGCAGGTTCTGATGGAATGTTCTGGCATGTCACTGTGGTGCCAGTGCTGCAGTGTGGGGACACTGCAGGAGACATCTCAGTGATGGTTGGCAGTGGTGCCCCGGCATGTGAAGCAGCCCAAGGAGAAACTGCTGAAGGGAACTTGTTGCTTCTCCCTCCCAGAGCTGCCAGTGATGGGAGTCCAGAACCCAGCAGTGTCCACAGAGCTGCCCTGAATGGCTGTGGGCAAGGAGAGGCCTGGGCCATGTCTGGCTGGAGCCAGGAGTGGGTCCCCAGGGAGCAGCAGGGATGGCTGCAGCCTTGGCCATCTCAGGGTCCTGTTTGGGAAGTTTCCCAGCTGGGCCCCTCTGACACCTTCAGAAATGTGGCTCCCTGGACCACTGCAATGCAGAAGCAGCAGCTCTGGCATGGAGAATCCTTTTCCTGACATCTCCTGCCCCAAAGCAGCAGAGATTCCTTGATGTCAACCCACTGCCCTTGCAAACTTCTTAAACAGGATTGCACTTTTCTATTTTTATCTAGTGAGTTTAAAACCAGCTGGGAGAGATGGACTAGGGGACACTTTGCTTAATTTCTGGCAGGAGAGGCAAAAGCAGTAGTTTCCACCATGAATGACCCAGCAATCAGGGGCTGGCGGAGCAAAGCCCAGGCCCTCACTCAAGCCATCTGGTTAGAGACGTTCTGGTTCACTTTATCTGAATCACTCCTGTTCTGTTCACAACTGAAGAGTCATGAACACAAATTAATTGGTCCTCTCAGGGAAGCCATCTATCTTTCTCCGTGCTGCACTGCTATCCCACAGTAGACAGTCTGCTGGTTCAGGGGTGTTTGTGTGCCTGAAAAGCTCCACACTCCTCCCTACCCTTTGAGGTACTGCATCTGCAGCGATACACTCCTCCCTCAGACATGGCCTTTCTGCCCACATAGCTATGGATTTTGGATCTGGAAATCTGAAGCAGTTTCCAGCATGGCCTGACCTGTTCCTCATTAAATTCTTTGGCATTTGAGTATTAGCTTTTCTTTCTCTGCACTGAAATAAAAAAAGAAGATATACATGATGCTAAATATGCCTGAAGCCTGAAAGAATCTTGTACAATCCATTTTAGAGAAATAAAAAACCAGAAACATGTTGTGATTGCACTCCCACTTATAAAAGCAGGAAATGGGAACATTTGCTTTAACTGAAAGATTCCAACACCCAAAAAAACCACCCCAGGTTGCCTTCTAGATAATAGACGAGCAGCATCTATGGTGGCCATGGATGGTTACTTTCCTTACCAAGTCCTCAGCCCTGGGGTGTCACCGTGTATCTCCAACAGCCAGAGGTGACAGCAGATCATTGGTTTGACACTCTTACCTGCAGGAGTTCAGAGCAAATGTCAAAAGAAAGAGAATTAAAGAAAATTCATGTCAAGCAGGGAAAAGGGTTCTCAGGGAGCAACAAGCACACATTGGGTTCAGTGGTGGAAGTGAGAGTCTTGAATAGCCCAGTTCAGCCATTTAAACATCTTTGTGGCTTTATCTGCCATGGCTTTGGGCAGGATTGGGTTTTTTCAGTCCCTCAGAAACGGTGGTCCTGCGAGCCAGGCCCCTCCTGACGCCCAGCCAGGGAGGGGGACCTCAGGCCATGTGCTGTCACCGCGGTGTCACCGCGGCTGGAGGGACTCCTGCCGTTCTCCAGGTGGCCACCGGGGGGCAGGCTGGGGCCTCAAACGGCCGCTCTTGGAGCAAGAGGGAGAAACGAGCAGGAAAATGGGATAACATGCAATTCGGCTTCATTAGAGATTAATCAGGCCAATCTAGGCAGCTTCTTTGGGAAGAACACTGTCATTCTGAGTGATAAAAGCGCTGAGCTTGCCTCTTTCAAATGCCACTTCCCATCTTGCAGCCTAGACATTATCTAGTAATTCTCAGCAAGTCCTTCCCTTATTTGTATCTCTGTGACTCAGGAAGAGACCAGAAGCCCCAGGATCTGCCCCTTCTGTCACATCACAGCCTTGCATTGCCAGCCCTGCCAAGGCTGTGATCCCTGCACACTGCAAAGCAGCAAAAGCTATTGCAGAGCATCAGACACACCCAGAATTCAGGTAAGTTGTTCTTGCATGAAATTACAGTTAACCTTTGACTTCAAGCCCAATTCATAAAGCCCTGAATTTCTCTCTAGAGTGAGTGGGTCTAAGTTTAGCAACTAAACTTAATGTTTACCAATTCTATACTGCAAATGCCAGTTCTCACGTGTTCTGTTAATACTTAAACTGCTGAGCATACCAATCTCTACACATACCTTTGCAATTCTAAGACTATTCCAAGGGACAGCATGCAAAGCTTCAGAAAGCCACCGGGAGATTTTTTCTGAAAGAGGTGAAGTTCTCAACAAGACCAGTGGCAAGAAGTATTTTGCCATCTACAAAGGAAGCTCCAAAGACATGGAGTTGGTGTAAGCAATGCTCACAAGTTAAGATGGAACCAGCACCTACACCCAGGTCTCCCAGTTGCTAGCAGCACTCTCAGAACCCGTCTCCATGATCACCAGGATCCCGGCATGGGTCTTTCACAGCTGTTTTGTGTCCTATGCCAATACATCCTAGAGATGGAAGCAGTGGCCTTGAGTAACCAGCCCTGCAATGCTTTGGCATAGGTCAAAATGACCAACTGGGATGTGACAGCCACCCTGCTATTGGCACTTTGCATCCAGAGAGCACAGCAGGGACTTAGGCAACCTAAGCATGCTGCTACAAGGAGCCAAAAAATGTAGGTGAAGATTCATGGCCCAGAGAGTTGTCCAACCTCCCTTACTGCTGCTGTGGAAGGAGGCAGATGCAGACAGGTTTGACACTGCAGAAGGGACCAGATCCACCAAGCAACTCAGCTGATGACAGTGACATGGTCCCATTGCTTCCATGGGGAGAGGCTGCTTTATATCTGAAGCAGATAAGCTGAACATGTAGCTTGCTGCTAATCAGTTATTTTTTCTCTTACTGATGACTTTGTCCTCCCTATGTGCCAAACCTGTTTATTTATAGCCCACATTTTTTTCTCCCACCTGCCTTTGTGCTTATTACCCTTCCTTACAGAGTTAAGAAAAAGACAGGAGAAAAAAAAACCCAGCTTTTTCTCAAGTAAGTGTTGACCTAAATGTAAATTTGTTCAAGCAAATTCAGAGAGCTTTGATCCTGCATAAGAAGAGAAAGGGAAGGGAAGCAGCCTCTCCTCCTATCAGAACAGATCTTTACTGCTGCGTAACAACCAGGCAATGAAGAAAAAGCCACAGAGTTTAAAGAGGAAGCTCAGCCAAAGGTCACCTGGCTGCCCCAAGTGCTTGTTATCAGATCCTTGAAAAGAGGGAGGAAAGTGACACGAGCTGATTATAGCAACAGCAGAAAGCAGCTGACGGGGCTGGGGGAGCCCTCACCCCCCTCAGAACTTGGTATGCAGAGGGTCTTTGCTGTTGTAAAGCAAAGGGGCTGCAAAGCCTGGGCTCTGGAGCTGCTCGGGACACCAAGAGAAAATATTTCTGCTTTGGATCTGAAGCATCTGCTAGGCAGAGAGCCAGAAAGGGCCCTGTTAATTGTAATACCCTATTTTATTTGTTGCCTAGTCTTTACAGTGGATTTGTATTTTTCACTGCTCATCCGTATAGCTGAAGTGCTGAGGGGAAGGGTGACAAGGGGACACATGCTGGAGCACCAGAGGAACACACAGCTACTCCCTCTGTGAAGCTATACAGTACTTCAGCCATCCAAGAGACAGGGAGTGAAGGGAGCTCATACATGCCTACAGTTTCCAGAACTAGCCTAAAGGAGAAGAAGAATTAAGGAGTGAGAAAACCTGGCAGCTAAATCCAGCCAGAATACCATCAGCAGGTCTCTCAGCATCTGCAAAGTTGTCTCTGCCCACTTTCATCAGTTCTAGTGTCTTAAACCACTATAAGATCTCAAAACCTGTTACAGGAATGCAAATCAAACCTGCCTTTAAAATGTCTTCAGCACAGGTGGCCCAGCTGTGCTGATCTTGCTGACCGAGGGCAGGTGGCTGCTTTCCGTCCCTGAACTTTCTCTGCTGGTGCCTGCAGGGGTGAGCAGAGTTCAGGCTTTGCTGAACTCACAGTTGCATCAACGCAGAGCCCAAAGTGCACAGACACTGGTGCTAGGAAAATGCTAGCTGAGTTCACAGGAGTGCAGCTGAGATGCTTGGGACATGGAATTCCTCACTCGTGGGGCATGTGTCCAGCGCCCACACCCAGCAGGGGCATTGCCACACAGACCCTGGTGCTGGGGCGGACCTGGTCAGGGCAGGTAACGCTGCACAGTCCAGCACCACCCACCTACAAAGCAGGTCTGTATTACCAGTGCCATGGAAGCATGTTCCAGTGTTCATCTCTCCCCATGGGACTGCTTTCCAAACAACATTGAGCACTGGGCAGGATCACATTTGGCCGTGGCTTTTAAGCCTCTAATCGTATGGAAGAGTTCTTTGTCACAGAATATCCGAAGTCTGGGTCCCCCCTCTGCAGATTAGAGGAGGGTGTCAGTCAGCCCCTGTTGAAGAGTGTCAAGTGTCCAGGCAAAATGTTACATGGGAAAAACTAAAAGGATGAATGCTCAACCGTGCTGAGAGCAGAGTGGGCAGGGAGACATCAACCTTCCCAGAGAAACTCCTGCTGACAGCACTGAGTTTGGTCAGCACAGGCAAGCACAAAACTGCCCAGTCCTTCTTCTAAAGCTCTACACTCTCAGGAGCCTTGCACCTCCTGAAGGGCCAGAGCTGGCTTCTCTCCTTCCCACACACCATTCCTGCACATTGCAGGGAGGAATGACAGGGCAGCATGACCAGGGCAGACCACAGAACAACCCCAAATACCTGTTACATTTGCTGCCTTTGCATGCTGAAAGGAAGGTTGCAGAACGTTTGCAGAACGTTTGCAGAACGTCAGAGCAGCCCTGGTTCCAACCAGCATTAACTCTATGGCATACACCTGACTGAGATCTCCCCTGCAGCACTTTCCCCTCTCTGAACAGACTCTAGTTGCTAAAGCCAGATCTTCCCCGCAGTGAATTGAGCTGTGTGAGGGGATAATTCTTCTTTGTATTTCCAAGCCAGTTTGAAGCAGGCAGAACCAGATAGTGACCACAAACCAGTCACGTCCTTGCACAGATCATTTGCCCTTCCAACACCTTATCCTCAGAGAAAGAAAGGGCCTCCTGGCCTCCTTTCTGTCCAATGCCAACAGGAGCTCAGCCTTAGCTGCACCTCTTGGTGCTGCCATGACATTGCCACTTTTGGGCTGGGACATCTGTCTGGCTGAGGCCACTAAAGGATAAGTGGGAACATTAAAGCCACAGAACTATATAAGAAGAGAGTTTTCCACTGCTCAAATAGGACAGGACAACCAGAAAAGTTAACTGTTCAAATAGTTTATTATTAGTTCTACTGGGCTGTGTCTATTAGACCTCATATCCAGACTGTGTTCCAGCAGTCTCTGGACACATAGGAGCAGCTGCCAGTGGAGATGGATGGGCTTCAGAAGACACCTGCGTGTCCCTCCAGACTGACCATCTGGGCTTCTGGAGGGGTCTTTCATTCAACCCCACTGCACCCAGGGCTCTCTGTTTGTGGGCAGCTCTCCTTTTGCACATTCCCAGCAGCCAGGGATGTGCTCTGTTGAAGCTGGGGTTATAGTAGTAGAGGATCTAAAAAAAGAAGAGTTAGCTGCTAGTATTCCAAGGCTGGAAAAACCCAAGCTACAAGAACTAGGACTCTGAATTGCAAAAGAGGAGCATGGTTAAGGAAAAAGACTCTGAGGGCTCTGTGGAACCTGAAGGTCAGGCTAAAGCATTATTGTGACCATTGTATTCAGCCATTACCACCCCTGAGGTTTTGCCCTCTGGGGGCAAAGCAGAACAACTGCTTTCTAAAGCTAAATATCACTATTTCTCTGCAGCTTCAGTGCAGATATGAGCAGGCAGATAATCCCAAGGTCCTTTGATGCATCTGCTTGGCATTGGGCAGGTGCTGTAGGAAGGTTTCACATTTAGTACAAGACCTAGAGCAAAGACATTCAGAGAAATCAGATTACACTGAGTCTGTCCCTTTAATGGGTTCAAACTCAGCAGGTCTCACCAAAATGTATCTTATCTGCATTTCTACTAGTCAGAAAGACTCGCTCAAACCTGCCTGAACACAGCCTGAAAAGGAAATGAAAAATGAAAACCAGAACACTTGCTCCCATCCCCATCTCCTTTACGGTGAGGCCTTATTTGCAGTGAAGGTCCCTCTCCCACCCCAGACTACCATAAGCATTTGATGCTGTGCAGAACAGCTGCTGTACCTGGCTGCGAGCAGAAGCTGCTGCTTCCTCTGATAGGAATTCAGGCAGGGAGGCAGATCTTTGGAAATGCTGCTGCATTTTGGTGAATCCATAGAGGTTCAGCTGGCGAAGAACACTTGCGATGTGCCGTGTGTTAAAAACTCGCTGACGAACTCCCCTGCCCAGCACCTCCACTTTGAAGAGGTCTTTGTTGATGGCCACACATTTTCCACCCTCACTCCACCAAATGGACTGGAACTGGTCACTTTCCAGCATTTTCCAAAGCTTCTGTGGGAAGCAGAGGGGCAAGAACCTATTGTGTTTGCCCGTGCTCTCGCTGGAAACAGGAGGAGTTCGTTTGGCTTCATGTCTGTCATGGCCAAACCGGATGTCGCGCTCCTCCTCCATCGCTCGTATGGTGGTGTCAGAAGGCACAATTTCCCCATGTCCTGGAAGGCCTGGAGAAGCCATGTCAGCTTACAGCCCCAGTGTATCTGGAGCAGAAAGGGGTGGTGTTTCTGTGGGAATCAGCTTGCTTTTCTATTCTTACAGGTGGACTGAAGCTTCCCTCATTGGCCATCACCCTGCACAGCCATACCTCGTTCTCCCAGTAAGTGGGCAAAAGCCAACTGGCCATGGCTGAGTGTGGGTTCCAATGACTGTTCTGGCATGTCACTGTGGTGCCAGTGCTGCAGTGTGGGGACACTGCAGGAGACATCTCAGTGATGGTTGGCAGTGGTGCCCCAGCATGTGAAGCAGCCCAAGGAGAAACTGCTGAAGGGAACTTGTTGCTTCTCCCTCCCAGAGCTGCCAGTGATGGGAGTCCAGAACCCAGCAGTGTCCACAGAGCTGTCCTGAATGGCTGTGGGCAAAGAGAGGCCTGGGCCATGTCTGGCTGCAGCCAGGAGTGGGTCCCCAGGGAGCAGCAGGGATGGCTGCAGCCTTGGCCATCCCAGGGTCCTGTTTGGGAAGTTTCGCAGCTGGGCCCCTCTGACACCAGCAGAAATATCCTTGTGGATATGAGGGAGAGAGGCCAGCCCAGGGGACCAGCACAAGGGACTGCAGTGGATGGCACAGAGGGAAGGTGGGAAAGCCCAGCACTGATGCCAAAGGTGGAAGCCAGCCAGGGCCTGGCGTTCTGGGTGGTGGTGACAGAGATGAGGCATCCCAGACATTCTCCAGAATGGCTGGGAAATGAGGGAACAGCTGCTTGTCAAGGTGTACAGGGTCTGCATGTGCAGGGGCATGTGTTAGGGATTAGCTGCATTACCTTGGCTAGTACAGACTTTCTGTGAGCAGACACCTGTGTGTCCTGCAGAGGAGTTGGTGTGAACACCTCCTTCTCCATGCCAGCAGTAGTTCTCTGGACAGGCCAAAGATCTTGGCAGCTTCCTGAGGGGCAGCTTTCCTCCAGCCCCTCATCCAGGCACAATGCAGCTGGGAGTCTTCTTTCATGGCCCATTCTTGTACCCTTCCAGCACCTGGGGATGGTTCATCCTAAAGTTGGGGCTATAATAGAATCATAGAAACTAGAAAGTACAGAGGAGGAGAGTTAGTTGCAACCAGTTCAAGCCTGGAAAACAAAAATACATGAGAACTATGACTTTTGTCTTAGCTAAATGCCAAACATGGGTAATGAAGAGACTGTTAGGGGCATTTGAAACCTCAACCTTGGGTGGGCTCAAATGTTACAATATGGCTATGTTAAGTGATAACCAGCCCTGGGTTTTCACCTGAGAAAGTCCTGTGCTGTCCAGAACCACTGTAGGCAAAGAGAGACCTGGCCCATGTTCAGCTGTGCCCAGGAGTGGTTCCCCAGAGAGCAGCAGGGACAGCTGCAGCCTTGGGCATCCCAGTGCCTCGTTTGGGAAGCTTTCCAGTTGGGCCCCTCTGACACCTGCAGAAACACCCTGACAGTCTTTGCACATTTTGTGATTCACTGGAGAAACACCTTACAAACTCCCTGGTAACAAACTAGCCTTTCAATTGGCTATGAATAGTTCTGCCAAGCAAGGGGAAAGTGTTTTCCTTGTTGAAACACATTGCAGCAAGTCTTTGTGTTGCGTAAACACTCTTCATGCCAGCAGGATCAATGCAAACAACCTGTCTTGGTACCCAGTTCTGAGCTGCTGTTTGTCTGTCTCTTGCAGCTCAGTGTTAGGCAGTTTGGCTGCAGCATTCTGTGATCTCTGTAGGAGAGGGGAGGCTATTTCTGAGATGACAGAGACCCAGCAGACGGCTGAGAGCCCAGAACAACCCCTGAGCTCACCTTGTTAGCACTGCCAGGTTGCTGTTCTCTAACAATCTGTTCTAAGCCCTGGATAAGTTTGGAAACAGTGCTAAAAGCAGGCTTGTCATGGTTGTGCCAATGAATGAAGAGCTTGTCAACAGAGGGAGAAGTACAAACATGACTATATTTCCTCTATAGAATGGTTTATATCTAAGTGTGAGTCCTTCAAACTGCTGCAACAGAGCTTTAATACTGTATTAAGTTCTGGGAAATGGGAAAAGCAGAGGATATTTCACTGTCTAGCTTCAGTCTTTTGCAAATGGATGTGAATCCTCCATTCAAAACCCAGGTTCAACAAGCCAGTTCCTGACATGTTCTGACCCTTAAAAAGTGTCCATATTCAGCTTTTGGCTTCAGCTTTATCTCCAGAAAATCCTCAGCAATTTAGGCTTACTCTGAGGGAGAAGCTCACCAAGCATTCACAGAAGACAAGGAACAACAACATGCAGTTTTTGGCAGTAGGCCAAACCCTCTGGGATGAAGAGCCCGGACCCTGTGATCACAGCCACCTCTCCCACCTCAACCGTCAGAAAGCAACTTGTTGGGTTTTTTCCTGTGAAAACAGAAAGGGGAAGAGAGGTGCTGGTTGTCACAGAAAGATGGACAAGTCAAAAAAACAGGGATGTGCTACAGCTGCAGTGAGTTTGAGATGTGCTGCTTTGAGTTATCCTGAGGTATAGGAGAAGCCTGGAGGTGTAGGAGTCTCCTGCAACACCTCAGGCCTTCTCAGAAGAATTTATTTCTCACTTAAAGTCCCCTACCCCTGTGTTTCTTGGTCAGGTTTACTCCCTCTTGGAGAGCAGACACATTCCTCTGCCTCTACCTTTCAGCTCAATGCCAGGCCTGCAATGTGTCTGATAGATAAACCAAGCCCTGGCACGACTGAGCACATTCTTGTCTAGCACAGTACCTTGACCCATTGATGAATTCTTTTTTTATCATCTTCTGGAGATGTTGGAAGCAGCTGGAACCCAGGATCCATGGGAGGAAGGGACAGCATTTCAGGCATTTCAAAAATAGAAAGATCAGAAAGGTTAGGCTTGAACCAAGTGAGGCAGACAAAACCCATAACCCCTGCCAGGAGGATGAGCAATCCAAACAGTGGATGTCTCTATCTGAAGGAGAGATTTTCCCCAGTCACAGCAGAGGGAATATGTTTTAAGTAGCTGGCTTTTGGCCTTCTGTTTTGTTTACTCTCCCAAAGACAAAACCAAAAGTGACGCCATACCCCACTTTATTAAGTGCAGAAGGAAGCATCTGGAAAGGGTGGCAAAGCAGTCCAGAGCAGCCTAAACAGAGGCACGCACAAACCCTCCTGCTCAGCTGCTGAATATATAGATATTTATTTATTACAGCCTGCTACCACAGCGGAATGGAAAATACTGGGCTTCAGGATGCTCCAAGCAGCCAGAAGGAGAACAGGGGGAATATCACACTCAGCTACTCCTCAGGGGTTGCTCAGTCCCTTGAATAACCACCAGTGCACACAAGGGCCAGACCCTCAGCTGATGTGAGCAGACCCCAAAGCCTCTGCCACAGCCACATTCATGCTGACTTCTGTTCAAGGGCTGTATGGCTACTGCCCAGTTGTCAAGCTCCTGGCAACTTTTAGCCTGTGCCAAGCAGAAGCTGAGGAGCAGAATGAGGAAGTGATCCACTGAAACTTGTTCTGTGTGAGGGAGTTCCCCAGAGAACCAGCACGAGAAAGCCACTGCCTGCCCAGGGAAGTGCCGCACTAAACCTGGGGAATGGCCAAGCACTGGTTCAAGCTGGCTGATCTGATCACAGAAGCCAGGACCTCTGCCAAGCGCAGGCAGTGGCTGAACACTGTTATAATTAGAGCTGAGGTGCAAGGACAGTTGTTTCTAAATTCTGTTATTTTTATTATGTATCTTTCACTATTTTATGTTAACCTGAAGAGAGATGGTGTTTGATTTCAGGGGGTAGAAGAACTTCATGCTAAGAACCTCCAATTTTGTTTTCCTAGTTAAGCGTAACGGTCCTTGTCATAGACCTAGGTGTACTAAAAAGGCTCCCAAATGTAAGGCAAAGGGGAAGGACTTCACTTGTTAAATCAGCTTATTGAACAAGTAGCATTGGCAGCATTTAGTTCTGTCAAATTACTCCAAAGGTAATTATTCTAATCAGCAAAGCATTTATTAGAAATTGCAGAGGTGCAGTAAAGGGCCAGCAGAGGAAAGGATCAACTATTTCATCTGCAACTGTCCTGACCTTCAGGGAAAAATCTCTCTAGCACAACATGGTTGCCATAAATACTTACACCATGACAAAAGATGTCAGAAATGCAAGCTGTTGACATTATAGGATACTCAGCCAAAGCAAAACCGTATGGCTTTCAAACTGTGAGTTTAAAGACCAGAAAGATTTTTGACAGTGTGATATGCTATGCTAGAGTTTAGAGGGCTGGAAGGTGCAGCTGACATTGAACACAAATGTACTATTTTCTTTTAAGGAAGTTAATTTCCAAATGACACAGAACTGTTTAACTCATTGCCAAGTTCCAGATCTAAAGTAAACAAGTTCATGTAAGTTCATCAAGGCAGAACAGGTCCACCAGAACTTTTATTCTTTTAATGCTTAACACTTTTTTTTAAATTTTTATTGCTGGGCTATATCTTCTGGCTCAGGGGATTGCCAGGAGCACAGTGCACATCAGCATCTTCGTTTAGAGTATACTGCTAGCTGGGTGGACATTTGCTCTGACTCATTTGTCACATACAGTCAGCCAAGACTGAAGTATTCAAGGCACAGTGTTGTTTGTGCAAAACAAAGCCTCGCTTGGCAGTGTGGGATTTCACAGGCTCATTTCTCAAAGTGTCTTCTCAAAGCATTCAGTTCCTCCTTCTGTCTCTTGTGAGCCTGAAAAGACAGACCACCATCCCCAAAGAGGGCAGACACAGGGCTGCTTTGCCCCTTGTTTGTAAAGTATTACAACACTGTGCAAGCAAATAGTTGAACCTCACATGAAAAGACATCTTAGACAAATCTCAAGCATGGGATTAATCACCCTGATGTTGTAATCGTTTGTGTCATGGATAAAAATGTACCAAAGAAGAGGAGGATGACAATTTTCCATGATGGCTTATTTACACTAATTATAAACAGAGATTCCGAGCTCTCTTAAGCAAGGCCAAACAACTAGCACCTACCTGTGGCCTGTTATCTTAGCTGAGGACTGTGCTAGAGCAGGTTTTCTGCCACGTGTCTGGAGTGGGCTGCCTTGATCTTACAACTTCAACCAAACAGCAAAAGCATCATTTTACACTTACTGCTGAATACATGTTCCTTGCATAGGTACAGAAACAATTCCTTGCTACTATAAAGACATACCCTCATCTCACCTCCAGATGTCATAATTATAAGGTAAGGTTCCTGGTGCCGACCCCACCATAAGCTCTTACACCTTGTTCAGTGTGGTACAAAACACTGCCCCCTGAGCTGAGCCGTGGTAAAACAATTCACAGCAGGAAAATCAAGTCCTCTGCATAGTAAAAGCAAGCAGAGAGTCAGGTCATTGGGCTCAAGCAAGTGGTCAGGTAGTCAGCCTGAGATATCTGACTGGTTTTCTTAGGAATGGATGACTACGTACACAGATTGTGCAACTGCTCTGCCTCCACTCTGCAAACACAGCCTGATGTCCAAACAGCAATGTCTGTACCAGCCTGACTCTGTGTTGAGATCACTTGCGTGCACTTTGTAAATAAACAAATAGTGACTCACAAGTGCCAGGCTTGGAGAAACCCAGGGCAGAGGTTATAGCACAGCCTAAATCATCACCTTCTCTTCTGTCCAGACACACAGTACGGAATGGGACTGGCTGCAGCAGGGTAACTCCACAGAGGCAGCAACCATGGCTGCCAAGGCCAAACCCTTGCTCCGACAGCTCAGTGACATTTGGCCTAACTGGCAACAGCAGCCCTGGCCTGGCAGAATATCCCCCAAAGGTAGACATTCACGCTATAACCATCTCCCAAAAGCACCTCTTCCCCCAGCACTGGGCGTGCCATCCACCCTCCAGATTGCTACACTGAATTAGCACTGGGCAAGTGAAAAAAAGTACAGAAGAGATAGACAGAAATTAATGTTTAACCTTTTCCTGCCTTACACTACTGGCAAATAGCTGCAGGCAATCTGGAATTTTTTTTCCACTCATTTATTTTTACTTTGTGAGCAACTTTGTTTCCTCTGCTGTGCAAAGAGCTCCATCAACAGCAGACCTCAGGAAACCAGGTCCCTCATGGATTTAGTATTTGGATAATTAGTTTCTGGTTTGGTTTTTTTTCCTCATGGCTGCTGTGGTTCAAGTCTGTTACAGCCTGTTTCTTGGTCAGTGGATTGCAAGGTCTCTATCCACTGGCTTTGTGGTTTCAGAAATCCCTTAGGAACCTTCAAAAGCTTTACTGTTCTTTGAGCTTTTCACTGAACTGAACCATGACCACCACTTTCAAAGCCACTGGCAGGCAGTCAGCACAACCACAGCACAACTGTGTGCCCTCATGGAGTTCAGCTTGAAACAAATGGAAAAGGAAGCCAATAGCAAATCATATCACAGCCTAGTAAAAATCCTTTAAAACACAAGAGAATTGCAAAACCAAATCTGAAAAGGCACCGAATCAGAAAATCCTTGTTTGTAGGCTTGTCCCCTCAATTCTTAGAGATGCAGCCTGAACCTCTAAACCAAAGCACTTGAACAGTCATGATCTAGTGACTGCATCTTCAGCCCTGAATACCCAGAGCATAGGGAAACTCTTCAGTCCAAGTCTCCTTCTCCTATCACCAACAGTAGGCAGACACAACTGCCGGGCATAAACTCTCCTGTCACAAGAGGAGAGTCAGTCCTTTATCCTTGCAGTCCAGCACCATGCAGGACTGCCTGGTACTGCTGGAGAAGCTGTGGCTGTACATAAATGGATGGCTGATTCATGCTGGGACACTGGGCTATTTTCTTGGCCCCCCAGCACGATCTCACCCAGCACAAGAGAGCTGTGAAACCAGTTCCCTGCATGGTCCCACTCCACTGGGCTGAGCCACCAGAGATGTCAGAGGCTTTCTTGGAGGCTGTGATCCTTAGGGCTTTGTCTGGTTGTAATTGTCACCTCCTAGGGAGGGTGTCCTGCCTGCTGTACCCAGCAGTGTCTGGACAAGGCTGTGTAGGGACAGACAGAGGCTGCAAGGGCCTGCTCTGCAGGCTGCAGAAAGAGCGGAGACATGCTAAGACCATCACATTGAGGTTCCAGTGACCTCATCCAGCCTCCTTACCTCCCTCACCCTGCATCCAGAGGTGCACAGTCATCTCCAAGTCCTTCCTCTCTTGCCCAGGAGGGCCCAGCTGTGCTCCTCACTCACTCCTGCCCCGGGCAGGCCAGGTCTGTGCTGGGGCCACTACACCACCCCAGAGGTGGAAACCAAGACCTGAGCACTGGCAGGTTGGGGGTGCGCAGGAAGGAGCAACTCCAGGTTGCAGAGAGCTCACTGCAACACAAACAGCCAACGTGCTTTATTTTTTCAAGCATCTTTTAATTCAAGTTAAAAGTTGTTTCATTCATAGGACAACTGAAGCTTCCAAGACAAATAACTGGTGGGACTTGCTAGCAGCCCAAATCATTATTCAAAACTCAGGCTGGTGTTTACTTCAAAGACCCTCCATGTTCCCGTACAGCTCACCCACTGCCCACAAGTTTGACAACATCTGAGGCTACAGTAACTGTTAAACTGTTGTTCATGGTTCTGGCAAAAACCTACATTGAACAATATCAAGACTTATCTTGATATTAGCAAAGCAAAGTTGAGCAAATGGGAGACGTACTCTTGCAACAGAAAGCTGTGCAGAGCCCCAGGCCAGGCAGAGTGCTGTTGAGGCTTCCATGTCAAGGGGTCAAATCCAAGGGCCACCTAACCTCATCTCTCACCCAGACCAACACCAGACACTTCCCAAAGAGGTGCAAGAACCCCAGACTGCCTGCACAGGTCCTGACCTGGCCTCCAGCACCTCAGGACTGGTTTATGTCTGGACAGTAACACCCAAGATTCCCTCAGGAAAGCATCACTGCTCACTACAACACCAGGATGCTTTGCTTCCCATTTAAGAACCTGACTTGGACACTCCATCTTGCTAAATTTATGGCCTCACCAACTTCTGAAAACAATGAGACACACACAAGTAAACTCAGCTAACCAGTGGCTAAAAGCATTTTCTCACAGCCCAATCATCCTTTAGTTAAGTTCCACAATTTCATGGCAACAAGCCCCAGATAGGCTGGAGATGTTGGGAACAGGAGGTTCTCCCCAGCTACCACACAATACATATTATTCCTGGGTGGCTATTTGTTGCCACCAATCATGCTGAGAACAGCACTGTTCCCTGTGGCACAGTAGATTCAATTTATAATAAAACCAAAAAGAAAAAAAACAGGGCAGCCTTGACAAGATCTGCTTGACTCACCCCTGCTGCTGTGTTTAATATTGTTGTGGAATTGCTTCATGCAGGGAGCAATTTAGAAAAAGCTTGATGAGGAAAAGCTTGTGATGAGGAAAATTCATCTGCTTTGCTTTAGAGCAGCTGCCTGCCCAGGACAGATGCACTTGTCACGTATGTGGAGATGGCTCATGCATACTAAAGGAGCAACTCATTCAATAAACCACACATTTATGAGACAGTTTCTAATCAAACCCTTCCTCCAAGCACGGATAACAAGCCATCCTCAACACTCTCACCACAAGTACATGACAGCTCCAGCACTCCGCTGTCTGCAGCACACAGCAGCCTCATTGTGCAAGGACCCACCAAGCCAGTGTGACAATCCCAGCCTCAGGGCACCCATCCCCTGCTAACTCAGAAAATCTTGTGCTAGGAATGTACCATAATCCTACATCTTGACTAAGACTTCCAAGCTGTGTGCAGTACACTGGCAGATCACATGGCAGTGCCTCTAGCTAAGACACATGCCTGCTGCCTGCTTCCTTAATGCTCTGCTCCATGTGAGTGCACAAAGCATGGGAGATGTCCTTTTACTGCAGGTGAAAAAAATGTCATTCTGTTCAAAATTTCATTGCTGTATTGCTTCCTGCATTGACTTCTTCAGACTACTGTGGTGTAATGAGACAAAGACTGCCTACCCTTGGGTTAGACAGTGGGAGATCTGGGATCTGCAGAGTGGTCTTCAAATACTAAATAGAAACCACCAAGATCAAGACACTGAAGAGAAAGGACAGTCCAGTCACAGACAGATATGCTTTATAAAGACAGCAAAGCAGATGCTGATATAAAGCAAGGAGCAAAGGCTGCAGGAGGCTACATCTGAAACAGAGTGAGCAGCTCTGCAAGATCTGGGAAAAGGTCAGTGCACCTTCAAGCCCAAGAGTCGGTGCCAGGAGCCTCCTGCACCTGGAGAGGCTTCAAACACTCAGCTTTAGACTGGGTGAATGGGGAGGGGACCCAGCAAACAGCAAGGCAAAGGCAGGCAGAGCCATCTGCTCACTGCACAACCCACCTCCCCATACACATTTTCGTCACCAAAAATGCAGCATACTGAAATCTCTTTTTACAATTATGGGATTGTATTGCCTCACCTTGATTACAAGTGAAGCCTTTGAATGATTTTAGCTTTTTCTGTCAAGCCTGGCTGTCTCAAAAACATGGTGTTTCTAGACGTTTTGAAGGGAAAGAGAAATTCCTTAGTGAGCAGGCAGAGAGGAAAGCTACATTCCTGCTTCTGCCAAGAAAGAGCTGCAGCTCTCTACCTGCCTGCTGGCTGGCCGGCAAGCACACACACATACTTTCCCAAGTGAGAATTACCCCGGGCACAGGGTGTCTCTCACCAAACTGGTATTTATTAAGTGATTTGGGAGAGAAGTGAGGATAGTGAGGGATATTAAGATTTACTGCATCAGAGGCAAGTATTAGTAAAGCTGGACTTCACCAAACCTCTTGTGCACAGAGCAATTTGTCCCTTGCTTAGGTTACAGTCATGAGTTTATGCTAAGGGCTTTCTCTTTTCTCAGTGGGTATCACAAGGTGTCAGCTCTGCTACAAGCATAGTGGAGCAGCCCCATGGTAATGGCACTGGCACAACACTGACATGAATTTTGGTTCAGGTCCCAGTTTTACTTTTGGCATCCAAAGGCATTTGCTTGCTCTGTGTTGTCCCCTTTTCACCCCGGCAGGACAGCTGTCTCCCAGCAGGGACTTGCTCCTCCAGCAACATGGCACCAGTCTCTGCTGTGCAGAATATGACCAAGGTAAAGACCAGCACAAACCACCTCCTCTTTACCAAAACCAAGCCCAAAAAAAGTTAATAAAGGGCAAAGAACCCTGGACCATTCTAGTCAAATTCCTACTGCCTACCTTAATGCACTGTTCCCCCATCATAGGACACACTGTGCTTGCTTTCAGGGTATTACACATCCCTACAGCTGCAGAGGTTCCCCTCTCCAATTGCTCTGCCTGGGGTGGGTAGAAGAACAGGCCATGCTGCCTGCCACCTCCTCCAAAAAACTTTCCTCGCTTTTCCGGAAAGAACTGCTCCATGGAGGATTCCTGCTAGATTTCTCCTACTTATGAAATTGTTTTTCTTTTTCATTTGATGCTGACCTACATAATAAGCAGGTCACTGGAACACAAGAGATGTTTTTCAAGGCAGAGGAGAAAAGCCAGGCAGCTCCCCCTCCATGCGGGCTTCTGAGGACAAAGTGAAGTGCTGCTTCCCAGGGGTCCCACTCAGCAGCCTCCTTCATGCTCCTCTCCACAATCAGCAGGAGCTGCTGGGATCCCACTGCGGATATGGTCAGACCCTAAACAGAACATCAGGCTGGTTAAAGCTCCATGGGGATCTGAGAGGAGCTTCAGGAACACAAACCTTCCTCACGTGAACAGTACACTGGCCATGTGCAGTCGCTGTGCACGAGGCTGGGAGCTCATGCAACAGTCTGGCTGTGTGGGACTCAATCCAGTGGGCAAGGCAAGGCTCCACCAAATGAGCAGCAAAAGGAGGGAAGAAGAGAGCAAGAAGATCCCTGTGGTGCAAACCCCTCCCCAGCTGAAGGAAGGATTGGGTTTAGCAGGTCTGCAGACCACAGGAATACAGGACTAAGACACTGCCAGCTGGAACAGTGCTCTACCTGAAAATCTGGCAGGTGAAAAGCAGGGTTAGAAGAGCTTGAACTCAATTTACTTCTCAAACTCTAATCATCATTGCTGCTTCTTTACGGGGAGCATCCCTAAAAGCTTGCTACAATAAAGCACAAGCTAGAAATGAGAAAGATTTGAGTAGCCAAGAGAAGAGAGGCCCTGGGGTAACCTTTCAGTATCCACATGGTTTAAGAAATGGCAGCATAGAACTGGACTGTTGTCTCCAGCACTATTCTCCCTAATCTTGCAGCTGATCTCTCCCCACACTGCTCCCAAACAGACGACACCCCCGTGAAAGGTGTATGCCAGCATATCCAATCCCCACACCGACCGTGGCACTGCAAGCAGGAAGCAGCGAGTTACCTATCCACGGGTAAAGCAGGGATCTATTAGAGAAATTAATGTAATGGGATCCTGCCTGGGGCTCAGAGTCAGTCCCAGAAGGATACACAGAGCGAGTAACCAGAGCAGGCAAGGGTGAGAGGCTCTCTCAAACAGCCTGATTGCTCAGAGAGCTCCAGTGACAATAGTGCAAGTCTGGTAACTAGGTCACAGTTATGAACCTTAATTAATCCTGAAGAGACCCCATCTGCCATGGGGAACATGACAGATAAGGTGGCTCATTAAGCACAGAAACAGGCCAGGGGTAATGCCAGACCCCAGCCATGCAGCATCTGCTTTGCCCAGCCTGCTCTCTGCCAAGCTTTCAGCCAGCAGACACACCAAGCTCTCCCCATCTCCCCTGAGGAAGTAACAGCAGCCCAGAGCCTGTTCACAAGCCCCTGCCCAAACCACACTGACATAATCCATGACAGAGGACAGAGATGAGATTGAAAACAGACCAGGGCAGGCAGACATGAGGCTTCAGCAGAGGAGCTGTACCAAATCCTGATGAACAGCTGAACCCTGGCTCCCTGGGCTGTGCTTCACCTGCAGCCCTGCTCTTCTCCCCCATACATCCCTGTGCTGGGTGGGATGTGCTATCCCAAGTCACTTCTTCCCATAACTCCTCTGGGAGAAGCTAAGAGATACCAGCTTCTTCACTTGTGCTGCCTCAGCTTGCACAGGGGCAGGCCCAGCCCTGGGTGCTGCAAAGGGGTGTCAAGGCCAGTGGAGAAGAGGGCCTGACACTGCAGCTGACGCTAGGAGAGGTCACATGCTGGCAAAGCCAGGTTGTTCACTTGGCAGGAAGAGCTGGCCCTGACCATGACAGTGGAGAGCCCATCTGCCAGTGCAGAGACAGAGCCTGTCTGAGGGCAAGGGCATGGATGGCTGCACTCGGGAGAGCAGGTTAGGTAAATGTCATCTGCCCTGGCCTCTACAGCTGGCTGTATATTGCTTATACACATGATCCATCTGAATGTCTTGATCTGCTTAAATCCACTGGTGACAGGGAGATAAGACAAGATAATGTTGATTGAGTTTTCAAGCCCTGCTTCTGCTACCTGAACAATTAAAAAGCAGCCACTGTCAGCAGAGACAGCAAAACCTAACAGGACTTCTGAGGACTCAGCACAGAGAAGGAGCATTAAAAATAGTTGTTTCAAAGGAGAGATGGGAGACTAATAAGCCCTAAACTGACAACTGTGGGGAGATGGGAGCAGCTTAGTACTAAAGCCATGTCTCCAAGGACCCTTATTAAGGTGTCACTTGTGCTCACTACCACTCCCAAAGGCACTGTATTCCCCAACATGCACAACTGGCAGCACACCAGGGAACAGACACAATTAAACCAGGACAAGTAGAAAGGAGAAAAGCTGCCAAGTAAACATAAAACAGTATTTTTACCCAAGGAAACTGTGAAAAGGAGAGCAATCAAATTCGCAGTATATGCTCCATCACGGTAGACATGCACTGTTCTCCCTCATCCAAGTGCAGCTGGGTGAGAGACTGCACTGCTGTGAGGTCACTCCATGAAAACTGGGTCACTGGCTATCAAACCCAAGAGACAGTGAAGGCTTTGGAAAGGACGTACTGAAATCACTTCTTCCAATTAAAATATGAGCTTAGGAAGCATCTCTAGTTTATTTGCTCTTGTAATTAGAGCTTTAAATTTCAATTACTTGCTCTAAATCTCATTGTTCTTCACAGTAAATAATCCTGACAGGATTTTTACTGTGGAGGAGGCAGGCAGTTTCGGGAAGGAAGATGAAATAAACACAGGAAAGATTAGCACTTTTCCAAGACAGAAGTACAGAGAGCACAGGGCTCACAGAGCAATCCATGGTCTCAAAGGCTCACAAGTGAACTCAGAGCTTGCCCCCATCACTCACCCCCCAAAGAACAGCACAGCCATGTGCTGTGCCAAGCACCAGCCTTCTCTCTTCCTCCTCCAACCGAAGTGCAAGGCCAGGTGCTATGCAAGCCCTCAAGATCCTTCTGGATTTCAGCACTAGAGAGCACAAGGATCCAGAGGGTTTGCACATCTTCACACATTAGAGTTGTTAGCTCCTGTTTAGTGGCTGAAAGGGTGGCTGTCCACTTCCCAGACATCCCACCCTCCACTACAGTGGCTCATTCCTGCTGCAGGTTGGAGAGGATGAACTTCTACTCCATATCATAGCCTGGCCTACTAAGTGTGCATTGCCCAGCATGGCATCTCTCCTCAAAATTACTTCTTCCAAGACATTGTTGCCTCACAAAATTCAGCTTGGCAAAAAAACCCTACCTCACACCCACCTGGACACAGACATTGCTCAGCACACTCCATCAGAAGCAGAGGGATTAACCTTTAAGTAGTGAATGGACTGTGGAAAAACATTGCAAAGCAACCCAACCATCCCTTTCCTTGTTAAACACCACAATAATAAATCCATCTGTGCTGTATTTGCAGACTCCAAATGCCAAAGAACAGAAATACAAAACTGCCATCAGGGCTTTTGGGGAAACATCCACTGTTCATCCACTGCCAGCAAGAGCCTTATGCAGTGGAGCTGATTTGAAAGATTGCTGGTGCTACTGATGGCTGGAGAACCAGTTATCCTTTGCCACAAGTTCCCTTTCCACACAAAGCCACCACATCTCACTCTCACAGGGCTCAGTACTTTCTCCCTATGTGATCAGTGATCCTTACTAGTGCCTAGGGGGGTATCTCAAGACAGGTCGCCTGGAGCAACATTGAAGTATTTTTATTTTGTGTTACTTAATGTGTTATCAAATTTCACAGTGAAAACACAATGCATCTTTTTTGAGAAAATGAATTCTGAATTGCTTTTCAAGATAAATTTTGAAGCAGAGACTTTTCAAGACTAGAGGTCTTAAAAATAAAGGAAGTACAAAACTAAATCATCACAACTACACCTCAGTTTTCCTAAAAGCCTGTGAGACGGCTGCAGGAATTTTTGGGGTGCAAGTCTGAAGAGATTATATAATGTATATAAAAGCTCCATAAAATTGGCAGAGCTTCCTATAAAACCATAGCACACAGGTCAATCACATGATCCATCACTAGTGCTAAGCCAGCAATAACCCCCCACTCTCCTTTGGCTTGCTCTTACAGTCAGTGTGACGTGAGAAACCAGGCACAGAAGAGAATGACTGAACCTCGGGTTGTATTTTTGCCATTTCAAGCTTAATGTCTCAGCTGATCCCTCTCAACCTTTTTGTTATGTAATGTATGCACTTCTATCTCTTTCTAGGACATTCCCTAGAATCAGTTTTGATCTTCTTTGCCCAGGGATGAGACAAGATGCATTTCTAAGAGAGAGCACATGCATCTCCCCTAATTAAGCAGAGAGATTCCTGAAAAGAAGACCTTAGAGGCTCTGAGTTCTTTAACACATCTCCTGGAGACACAAGAGCAACATATTTTCCCACCATTACCACCATCCCAATCCAACACAATACAACTAGGTTTGCTCAGCACACGAAGCCAGAAACAGCTCGCTCCTTTGAGTCCTCTAGTCCCATACAGCTCAGCTGGGATGATGTTCAAAGCAGCTGCAGAACCATCAGGTCAAGTAAACCAGTGCAGACAAAGCTGCCAGCAGGGTCACAGTACCCCAAGAAACCTCCCAGTCCAGCTGTCCTGGCATCCTCACTCACACTCCTCCTGGTACTGCCTGTGCTGCTTGGCAGGCAGAGCGGCCCGGGAGCCTTGGAAGTAGAGCCCAGAGCTTTGCATGACTGAGGCTGTTTGTAAGACAGTGCACACAGAGCACTTGCCAGCTTTTGGGAGAGTTCACTACAAAAGCAAACAAGGAATGGAAGCCTTGTATACTCCAATGATCTCAATACGTCACAGAGTTTCTCTGATCTGCAGCTTTCAAATTCAGATTTGGAGATACGATGTGCTAATTTCCTCCCTTAATATTTCAGCACAAGACCCCTTCTTCCCTATAGCTGACAGTCTTCTCATTTTAATACCTTATCACCATCCTTTATCTGTAATCTTCAGAGCATAGGGAGGAATAGTATGTATTGCACCTCACAGGTTAAGCAACAAGAGCTCTTGCAAAACAGCACAGCAAACCCCGTGGGCAGAATGCACACTGGGAGGCGGAAGCATTTGGAGTTGGACCCCAAGAAGGCTGTAAGCTCACACCTCCACAGGATGTGGTGTTACACGGACTCTTCCACTCATAGGACAGGGTTTGGCTCTATGAGGTCTTACACCTCGTTACCACTCACTTTCACGTTAATTTCATGTCTGGAACATCTCTACTTAAATGTGAGGCATCTTTCTGCTCTACGTATCGGCCCCTTCCTCTCAACCCTTTAGATTATTTCTTTCAAGGAGCTAAGTCTGACTCTACAACTATAGCACCTAATATTAACTATAACAACTAATTACAAAATTATAAAATTTCCCTGACTATTGATGGAAACAATGAAAGATCAAAACTGCTTTGCACTTTCCTCTGTTTATTGCTTGCTTTCTCCAAGACAATTCTTATAACTATTTCACAACCAGCAATATCTAATGCTATGAAATAGCTGGATAAGGAGAAAAGACACCCAGGTAAGAGAGGTCTGTTGCCTCACTGGGTACTCATTCATGGGATGACACCTACACGGAAACGCCCAGCTTGGCTCTACTCAGGAGCAGGATTTTCCCCCACCTTCTCATGTCAGCAGCAGGTATTTCATTCTGAAATGCTACTCCTTAATTCATTGAATTACTGATCTTTGCAGAAGAAATTGCATTACCAGATGCATAAAAGAAAAACAAGCCTTTGCTGAAACAAACCACAACAATAAGGCTTACTAGTAGGTGTAATGTGATAATTGGGACTTCACTGGATGCCTTTAGCCCTATTCCCAGGCTGAAAAGACAATCTTACTTGTATTGCTACACCTGGGAACAGAAAGGCAGCATGCACAGGCTGCAGGAAATAGCACTGATTAAAAACTGTCCAGTCAAGGAAATCTTTATTTTGACCAAAAAACCTACATCAATTTATATGAAGGATTTAACTGTCTGTGTCAAACTGAGTCTGCAGTGACTGGGAAGAAGTGAGGGGACTTTTAATAGGCTACACTTTTCTCAGGTGTCCATGGGTCACATAAACAAGTCAGAGAGATGATTTTTGGTCATGATTTAACCACAGTAGTCACCAAATCCCCACACAGCCTTTACTCAGTCCTCCCTCCCTGTCGGATGGGGGAGATAATCAGAGGGGTGAAAGTGTAAACTTGTGGCTTGGGATAAAATCAGTTTAATAACTAAAGAAGAGGACAAAAACAACAGAGAGAAAAAAAGTGATGCAAAAGAAAACAATTGCTTACCGCCAACTGACTGATGTCCTGCCAGTCCCTGAGCTACAACAGCACCAGCCAGCCTCCACCCTCTCAGTTTAACTGCTGAGTTTGGTGTCATAAGGTGTGGAATATCCCTTTGCTCAGGTGGGGGTGTCCCCTCCCAACTTCCTGTGCACCCCCAGCCTACTTGCTGGCAGGGCAGTGTAAGAAACAGAAAAGCCCTTGACACTGCACAAGCACAGTTCAGCAATGACTAAAACATCCCTCTGTTATCATCACTGTTTTCATCAAAAATCCAAAGCACAGTCTATACAAGCTGCTCTGAAGAAGACTAACTCTACCCCAGCCAAAACCAGCACATTTTTAGAGGACAAGAGAGAGAACAAGGTATGCTCCTTGATTTCTAGCAATCTTCTGCTCGACAGAAAACTTCTAACACTGACATTGATTTAAGGGAGATAGCCCATAGGCTCCAGCACAGCATTTTTCACTGCTGTGGGTTGATTTCTTGTTTTCAAGAACTTGGACAATCCCCCCTCTGCTTTGACTTTGACCTTTAAGCCAAAGCTCACAGTAGCATACCTACAAGTAGCACTGGGGGCTCTCACTAGAGATACCTGGTGTAGCAAATATGCATTACTATGTAAACATGACTTCAGTGTCTTTCTGAGCCCAAAACATTTAAATTCAGACAAAGAGGAGACACACACTTCTCTCCTCTGACAGCTGTCCTTCCTATATAGAGAGGAGCAGACGACCTACTTAAATCCTTTATGGAAACCCCAGTTCCAGACTGATGCAGAGAGCTCTGACTAAAGAGCCAAGTCACTCTCACACTTTCAATACAGGAAGTACTCAGATGCACATTTTCTAAGATATTTTTGCTCTCTGTTGTGCAGAGTTCAAGCTCCTAAACTGGATGTAGAAGGTGCTGTCTCTGCCTGAGTACCTAATGAGGAGAAATGAGGGCTGAGATATGCAAGAAAAATGACAGGCTGAATATTTTCAATAACCATAACTAAAAACATACTGTTTGGGGTCTACTGGTTCTTTCTAAGAGAAGAAGGAAAACTGAGAGAGGAGGAAATGAGGGTGTGGAGGCAAGTCATGGCAAGTGCAGCAAAGCTCACAGTAGCTGGAAGGATTAGTGTATCATTTCCTGCAGTGTGCCACACAAAGCAAGACAAACTCAAGGATGCAAGATGAAAAAAAAACACTATTGTGTGATTTTCCACATCTGAAGCAACTGGAGAGACGTCAGGGAGATGTTCTGGCCTTAGAATAAGCCACTGGTGGATGTGTCAATCAGCTGGGCTGTAGACTGCAGCAGCAGTGTGGGGTGGTAGCCTTCAGTGGGACAGCAAGGTACCTTGTATGAGAGTGGCAACAGCTTCCACTGTCCCGACTGAGCCTGACTCATGCCCCTGTGATAGGACTTCGCCAGGAAACCAAACTCCTCCACATCAATAGGCAGCTCCTGAGGCCTGGCAGATGGGAAGATTGTCCTGACCCAACAGCCTTGTAAGGGCCCATCAGCAGTCTGTGAATTTTAAAAGATATCCACTAGAGTGGGGAACAAAACAACTCACGCTTGTTTGTACGATACAGGGTATGAGTCTTGCCTGGCCCCCATTGGTGAAATGGGTGCTGCTCAGTCACTCTGCAACACAAGCCTCAGCATCCAGCAGCTCCTCCAGCTTGGTCAAATTCTCTGCTGCTTAGAAGGTCCTAGAAAGAAATGAGATTTCCTGTTCTGTCATGTAAAGAAGACACAGGCTCCAAATCAGGAAAACGTGTTAAAAGAAATTCAGCTTGGGAAGAACTGTCACTATGCAGCTGCTATCGCAACCCTCCAATTTTGCCTTAAAAGGTAAATAAATGAAATCCTTTAAGAACTGCTGGTCTCAGGACCGGAGGTGGAAGTTCTCAGATCTAAGCCTGGAATCTGAGTCTGGATTAAATCCAGATGTCAGGATCACACCCACTCACTTGGAAAATTCAGATCTCAATATAGACAGGGGTTTGTGTATGGGGAAAGTGAATTGTTTTTCTGTCTTGCCCTCTCTGACACTGACTGGATGGGAAAAAATTAGGAATATGCACAACCCTGACTTCAGAAGTGGGCAAAAGGGATCAGATGTTGCTAATTATGGTGCAGTTATAGGTTTTCACTTGAACAAGCTGAATGCAGAGGGACTCTGACCCTTGCTTTTCTGCTAAGTATCTAAATGCTCTCTTCAAAGCATAAAATTTATGAAAATGCTATGAAAGGAGTTACCTGTGGACAAATGCAAGGGCAGATGAATGCTACAAACCTGTGAATCAAGTTCTGTTTCCTGGAATATTGGGCAAAGCATGCTTGAGAGAAGAGGGATGGGAGGGAAGTATTCTAGGTAACTTACCCCTGAACCTATGTGGTAAACCAGTAACATGGGAAGAGACCATCTTCACCAGCAAGTCTTCATAGACGTCGGCAGACATCAACTTGATCTTGTGGCAGAGGATTTTCTCCCTATTTCTATTTCTATTTCTATATGGGAAGCACTTTCTGTGGCCTCTCGCCCACCTCCCAGACTGCTGGAATTTAACCTTTTTTTCCCCTTAACCTTTATTTAGCTAAGAAATTGACAAATCATCAGAACAGAATGGGCTTTAGAAAACTAAAATCAGCAGAGACTCCCAGGATAGCTGAGAGTCTTCCTTTCCTTCTCTTCCCCTGCCGCTGCAGCACGTGGGCCTTTCAAGCAGATTGAGTTTCCTCTGCTGAATCCATCTGGTCTGAGGGAGCAGCTCCAAAGGCTGCTCCAAAACACAGGTACAGCAAGGAACTACCACCTTCTGACCTAAACTTTGTCAGGGCCAGCTGAATAAGCTTTTCCTCACACCAGTGCTATCCCCTCTGCTTAAACCCTTTTCCTCCTTTGTTACACATTACTCTGCCCTTTCCATATTCCCAGCCATTCCTTCTCCCCTGCCCACCGAACCTGCTGCCTCTCTCCAGACAGCCTAAGCGCACTTTTTCTCTCTCAGGGTGGGCTCCCTGTTCCCTCCTGGGCTGCCACTGGCCCTGTTGCAGACTGTCCTCCTCTGCAGTGTGGCAAACAGCATTTGTGTGGCACCTCATGCCAGCTTCTCCTGAGCCCCATAGGACGGCAGTAATACATTGCCACAATTAACATCCTTAAACACCGTTTAATTAATCCACTGAAGCCCTAAGAAATTTTAATTAACAGCAGCTTTATTAGTATTTACTTCACCTTCAACACGTAAGCTCTGGCAGTATTTCCAAAGGGAGGACACAGGCAGAGCAGTTGACAAGACACCCTTTTCCCAATGTTTTCCTGCTTTGTCGCTCTCGGAGCTCCCAGCCAGCTCTGTGCACTGACAAGGACACGTTCCTTCAGCAGCCCTCCAAGATGAGGGTCAAGTTAATGTCATTCTGTTGCTCTGCGCAATTCCTGTCATGTACAAGGTTAAATAAATTCACCAAAATCAAGCTCAAAAAGAAGTGTTATTGCAGTGTTTGATTAACATCACAGATTGGATAGGAATCTGACAGGAAAGCCAAGAGTTCTGCTCCATTTGGAGATCTCCATATCGCAGCCAAGGTCGCCATGTCTCAGCTGCCAGCCTTGAATGATGTTTGTGTAAAAAGCAGATGCTCTTCAGGCTTCACATGCATTTCTGAATACAAACCCACAAGTCTCTCAGTTCCAGCAACCAAGCAGAGTAATGTACTTCATCCCTCAGCACTACAAAATGGCAAGATGCTGCTGTTCAGATTACCAGGATAAAGAAGGATTATCAGATTTCTGAGGGATCTAACCTGCTGTGGCAGGTGTCCAGGCAGACGAGCTCTGCAGCCTCTTGCAGCAGATTTGTGCTCATTTGCACAACACCTTTCTCTGGTGCTTCTTACAACAAAACACATGTTCCCTCTGAACTAAGTATCATCATTATCATTAATAAGGGAAAAATAGGAGGAGAAAGAAAAATACTCTCAACATACTACAAATCAAGCATATGGGACTTGATTTCTGTTGCTAAAACTGCAATTAACCGAGGAGCACAGGCGTGATCCTTTAGGTCCAGACACATTAACTGTGCTCTAAGGACAACTGTCAGGAGAATACTGTGATGTTCCCTCAATTTTTAGAGTAACTGATGTGATACAAAGCTTCAGGGTACAGAGTCAAATGTTGATGTTCCAGGGAATGGGGACAGCAGTAATCTGAAACACAGAACAGGTGTCTTTAAACTTCAAGTACTAATTAAATACTATTTTGCCAAACACTTGAGGCACATAACACTAGCCAAAACCCAGTTGTAGGGAAAAAAAAAAAAAAAAAAAAAGAACATATTCTTCATGAACAACTGAACTAATAATTTGAAACACTATCCTGGTATTACCAAATGACCAAGACTCCTGCTATCATAACTGCTACAGAGGCTGAGGTCAAATACCACTGCCCTACTTTAACCATTTATCTACAGAACTAATTAAAATCAGCATATAGCTGGTTTAACCATGCCAGTGATGCATTACACTGACAAATAGTAAGATCTGAGTAGATCTTAGTAGGAGACTTCTTAAATAATGCTGTCTTAAATTTCTAATAAGCAGGAAGCAAACTGTGCTTAAAACATGCCTCCTAAAGCATTACTAAAACCCAGATCCCATGCCCTGCCTTGTAAAGCCCCAGCTAACTTTTTCAGGGCTTTGTAAGTAGTACATGAGAGCAGAACTCTGTCCCATTTCCTACCTCAGAGCTTAGTAACATGCTGGAGCTGACAGCAAGTCTGACATTTGACTGTGAGGTTTTCCTCCTGACTTACTCAGATCCCAAAGTTTACATACGGCAGCCAGCATCCTCAAAGTGAGCCAGCTGTGAATAAAGAACAGTCAGGCAAATACCTTGCCAGTTGCCCCCCTGCCCTCTGACAATGGAGTTGTCTAAAAATTAAATTGCAGTATCTAAATACTAACCAACACTTTTAGAAATGCTTTTTATGGCGACATTTGTGTTCAGCAGCCACAGTCCTATACAGTCTTTGTATTTCTCTAACCACTCTACAAGAGCACATTCTAGTTACTACACAACGTGACTTCACGCAAGGCAAGAGTCAAGAGTGACCTTTAAGAAAGCTTTCCTCCAAACTCCACACTTGTTACAAAACCCGCTCCTGCCCCAAAGTGCCCAAGACAACTCTTGGCTCTCTACCCAAATCCTGTCTTCCGTGAAATTGTTTCACAAGATGAGGGAAATAAATGCATCGTCATTTTTCCTTCTCCATTCTTTCCACACTTCAGCAGTCAGTGCTTACAACAAGTAGCACTACTGTGGTTTGAATGGCCAGACACATAAAGAGAACTCCTTTCACCATTACCCTCCCCAAATACTCTTAAGCAAATAAACTTTAAGAGCCATTGCAAACAAGAGGGTGAAGGGTTCGATTTTACTTGCTGTCGTTCTTTCCTTCAAAACCTGGCAAAAATGCAGTGATGGAAGTCTGAGCATCACCGACAGAGAAGCTGTTAGATACACAGCAGCTGTAGGAAAAGTGAGAGGGCTTTAGGATCCCACCACCACCACCTGAGCACGGGCTCAGCAGGGAGTCAGAGGTGCATTTAGGAAGAAAATACCGAAACGCGTCTGAGCAGCGCTGGATTTCCCCCATGCAGCTGACTCAGAGCTCGCCTTTTCCCACGAAGAGGCGTGCTGGGGGACCCCCAATCTCCTGTCCTGGGGGCAAGAGACTCCAAAACTTCTGGGAAATAAGCACTGCACAGCCTGGGGCTCAGGGGAAATCGGGAGCAGCACTTCCCGTGCAGGCCATGCCCACACAGCCCCCGCTCAGGGCCGGCTGCCCCCATCCCTTCACAGACCCCCGGCAGCTGCCCAGGCCCCTCCGTGCCCTCACAGCGCTGCGGGAGCGGCTCAGCCTCCCCACACCCTCACAGCGCCTCTATTCCCTCACAGCGTCCAGACCCACTCCAGCCCCTCACGACCCCCGGATGTCCCCACACGTCCTCGGGACACCTCCAACGCCTCACAAGCCCCCGAGATCTCTCCATACCCTCAGGCCGCCTCCAGCCCCTCACACCACCCCAGAGCCGCCGGGAGCCGCCCCCGGGCCCGCCCCGCGCCTGCGCAGCCCCACCGCGCCTGCGCCGCGCCCCGGCTCTATAAAGGCGGCAGTGCGGGAGCACATCCCGCTGTCGCCTCCCGTCGCCCGTGTCACTTTGCCGTCACCTCCGGTGTCCCGTCCGGCAGAGAGGATGGAGGCGGTAGTTCGGCGCTGCCCGTTCCTGGCCCGCGTGTCCCAGGCGTTCCTGCAGAAGGCCGGGCCGTCGCTGCTGCTGTACGCCCAGCACTGCCCGCGCATGATGGAGGCGGCCCCGCCGGCCGCCCGCGCCCTCGCCACGTCCGCCGCCCGCGGGCAGCAGGCGGAGGAGGAGACCCCCGCGGGCCGCCGCGGTGAGTACGGCCGGGGGGGCGAGCCCGGGGTCACACGCGGGCCCCCTGAAGGGGAAAAATATAACACAGACAGCGGATGTCACAGGAGGAAACTTCTGGAATAGGCAGCACTGAGGCAGGGGTTGCTTAATCCTTGAAATGTCCGCGGTAACGAAATTTGTGTCCGTGGCATGAATCAGGGACCGGCCAGCTGGGGCGTCCCGCAGCGAGCCGCGGCAGGGGATCCGGGATCCTGTCCCGGAGCGGGTGTTTCTCACGGTGCAGTGGCCCTTCACGCCACCCAGGAACATTCCTTGGGGAATTCTTACCCAGGCACCCAGGGGAAAGAGCTGAGGCTTGCAGCAGAGGAAGCTGCATGGCTGAAAAATCTCCGAACTCCTCGAAAGAAAATCACAGAATCAAAATTAGGGTAGAAAGGACCTCTGAGATCATGTCCAATCTATGATTGAACACCCCATATCAACTGGACCATGGCACTTAGTGCCATGTCCAATCTTTCCTTAAATCTTTTCCTTACATATTCCCATTGGGAGTGAAAGAGATATTTTTATCCCTCAAAGGGTACAGTGCTAGATCTAGCATCTTATATCGGATGCCCCTGGGGTGTTACTGGGATTTTGTGCTTGTATAAATAAAATGTGACTGCTCAGTTAAATAGTTCTGAATGGATCCTGCCAAATTAATTGCAAAAGTAGTGGATTGAAAAGCTTATGTCAGTGTACTAAAATGATGAAGCTGAAGTGTTTTCCCTTCTCTGCCCCCAACTTAGAGGCCAAAAACGTCAACGAGGTGGCCCAGCAGAATACAGATGGAACTCAGCCTCCTGCTGGCCACCCACCTGCCAGTGCTAGCCAGAGTACGGCTACCAAATGCCCGTTCCTGGCTGCTCAGATGAATCACAAGAACAGCAATGTTTTCTGCAAAGCCAGCCTGGAACTGCAGGAGGATGTGCAGGAAATGCAGGCCGACAGGAAAGGTATGTTCTCTGTGCACTGAAGTGGTGATTCCTCCCCAGAGATTCTGGTGCCTGACTTGGCTCTGGAGCATGTCAGGTCTGGCAGGCACCACTGAAATGATGCAGCTGGGATTATAGGAGACTGCAGGGAAAAGCTGCTGGAGAGTGTAGGTGTTAATGACATACCTGTGACGTTGTGCAGGATTTCCCTGGGTGATTTTGATGTGGGAATACCATGAGCTGTATTTTGGTGTGCTGGCTGGCTCTAGATGTGTGAGTCAAGCTGTTACACTTGCACCCAAAGCAGATGCTTAGATCTGAAGAGAGCTTTGCCAGGGTGCACATTTAGACAAAGGTTTTATATGCAAAGATGGAGGAAAGTGTCGAGACACCAGGCAAGTACCAGCACAAATCCAGGCTGGAAAGCAAGCAAATGGTCCGGGGGTTGTTTTTTTGTGTTTATGGAACTAAAGGGTGTTGGCTGGCTTGCCGTGGTAGTGCGGAAGGGCTGTCCTTCAAAGGAAGGAACTTTTCAGCAGTATCAGTAAAGCCTTGCTGCCTGTCTCAGGAGGCTTAATTTACTTTTCTGTTTGCCTTCTGTGGCATAGTTCTTTAAAAATAAATCTGTACTAACAGAACAAAAAGGAAGCAGCTTCAGTTAGGTGTGTACCAGTCCTTTCAGATAAATGCTGTAGCTGTATAGTGTGGTTCTCTGAGTCATGATGAACCAAATACATTGTAAGGAAATTGCCTGTTGTATTGTGATTGATTAGCAAGGCTAATCCTTCTGTCTCACCCAATGCAAATTAGTAAGCAAATAAAATAGTTGATCCTAGGATCAACATGAAGTTTGGGCATGTCCTTCCTAAAGATTAAAGTGTTGGTTTTACTTAAAATGTTTGCTTTGTTGAATTCAACTTACTTCACTTTGCTTTAAACCCAAAAAAACTCACTGGAATTTATTACAATGTGTGTAGGTACAGAATTTGCCAAAATACCAGCTACTTCCACGGTAAGAAAGATTGAGACTGAGGGAGAAGAGCAGAGTGGCTTGCTGAAGAAGTTTAAGGATATTATGCTGAAGCAAAGACCGGAAAGTGTCTCTCATCTGCTTCAGGATAACTTGCCAAAATGTAAGAATGTCTGGCAAAACCCCCACAGGCCTGGTCTGTTGTGATCATTTCCTGTGTGCTCAAGTCTCTGTCTCATTTCAGCTGTGTCCACCTTCCAGTATGATCAGTTCTTTGAGAAAAAGATAGATGAGAAGAAGAAGGATCACACCTACCGAGTGTTCAAAACCGTGAACCGGAAGGCGCAGATCTTCCCCATGGCTGATGACTACACTGATTCCCTGATCACCAAAAAGGAGGTGTCTGTCTGGTGCAGCAATGATTACCTGGGCATGAGCAGGCACCCTCGTGTCTGTGGGGCAGTTATGTGAGTAATGCCATGTTCTTAAGAGGCATTTTCAAGCTGTATTTTGTGGGAAGGCTCCTGAAGAATTGATTTCTGTACTCTGGTACATAAGATGCTTCTGTTGTGATTCTTGGTGTGCAGTTAAGATTACACTCATCTCTAGACATGGGCTAGGTCACTTAGTGTTTAGATCCAGGGCCGCATTATGTGCATTGGTCACTGGTTCTGCTCCTTGGATCTTCCTTAGAAGCCCCCAAATGTTACCAGATAAACAGGATGGTATATTGCAGCTGTACTTGGTCACAGATTTCTTACCTGGCTTCCTGAGTTGTGCAGGTTGCTCAAAGACCCAACAGCTGCTTTTTGCTGCCAGTTCTTTTTTAGAACAATCCTGATTATGTGCTAGAATGTTTTCAGTGATGATCCTTTATTTTTCTGTGTGCCACACAGCAATGCTAATGCCTCTCATGGGCCCTCTTTAGGGAAACACTGAAACAACATGGTGCTGGAGCAGGAGGCACAAGAAACATATCAGGAACAAGTAAATTTCATGTCGATTTGGAAAAAGAACTAGCTGATCTTCATGGGAAAGATGCAGCGCTGTTGTTCTCATCTTGCTTTGTAGCCAATGACTCCACTCTCTTCACTCTAGCTAAAATGCTGCCAGGTGAGATCTCAAACTGCACCTCTGTTACCACAAAAACACAGCCTTGCCCCAAGATATTGAGAGTATGTTTTGCAAATAGCTGTCCAAAGTGAGGATTCATCCTAATCCACCAGCAAAGTATGGTTAAGTGCTGTTTTTAATGCCATATTCAAGTTATGTTCAACACAAATCACAGTATCAGCCTACTGAGATTGAGATCTGTGAGCTAGGAATTGCTGGAAGAATTAGACAAGCAGAGAATCTTCTGCTCTTGCATTTAAACTCTACCTGAAAATGAGACAGTGGGAATTCAGTGTCCTCCCACTGGAGGGGGTGAACTTCTCTCTCACTTCAGAAGTTAGAAGAGTTAGATAACTATTTTCTCAAGCTCTCGTTTGTGTTAGTTTGAACATCTAAAATAAACCTTAAATATGATTCTTGCTTCATGATCTGTAATTGGCCCTTTTGATCAAGAGCATTACTTTCAAGGACATGCTACCCTTGTTTCCTGAACACTTCCCATACATAAAGTGATGCTAGGAATCAGTTCATGCTTTCTATACTGAAAATGCAACTGGGCTATTTCCTCAGGCTGTGAGATCTACTCTGATTCTGGAAACCATGCCTCCATGATCCAGGGGATCCGTAACAGCAGGGTGCCAAAACATATATTTCGCCATAATGATGTCAACCATCTTCGAGAACTATTGAAAAAGTCTGATCCATCCACCCCTAAAATTGTTGCGTTTGAAACTGTCCACTCAATGGATGGTAAGTTAACATCAAAGCCTCCTCTCTGCTTCTAGTGCAGTTACTCCTCAAATCAGCTGTGTTTTAGGTCTCCGAGTGTACAGTGCTATGAGGGTTGTTTAGGGGTACTTCTGGGGTCTGTCCAGTCCTACAGAAAATCCTAAACTGCCAGTGACTCTTTGGTTCCTAGGTGCTGTTTGTCCTCTGGAAGAGCTGTGTGATGTGGCCCACGAGCACGGGGCCATCACCTTTGTGGATGAAGTGCATGCTGTGGGGCTGTATGGAGCTCGAGGAGGTGGGATAGGAGACCGGGATGGGATCATGCACAAGATGGACATCATCTCTGGAACGCTTGGTATGCACAGCCTGGCACTCCTGCAAGAGCTGAGGCAGCAAAGCTGCTGAGCAGCCAAATTAAGTAGGTTAGCTCAAAATCAGTCTAGTCAAATGAACTTGTTAAGGGCTGCTGGGGCCTAGGATTTTTCAAAAAGCCCAAGGGATTTAAGTGTGCCCCACAGTTTGAAAAGTTTCTGTTAAGCTACTTACACTGCCTTGCAAATAGTTAAGGTAGCTTTGTTTGGGGTTTTTGTTTAAGCAAGCTAGCAAAAAGTCCTTCAGTGGCATGTTATACAACTCAAGAAGAAATTCAGGTGAGAATGCTAGTAGGGTAGTTCTCTATATTTAGTAGTACTTAGTTCCTTTATGTGAAATGGAGTGCTCCTAATCTAGAAACCTGAGATGGGGGGTTATGTAAAGAGATTTGGCAAGAACTGAAGCAACTGCTATTATCTGAGTAGAATGCAGGCTCAGGAGTAAGTTTACTGCTGCAAATTGGAAGGTTGTTTAAACAGCTTTCAAAACATAAATAAGATTTACTAGGAAAGTTCATGCCTTTGGAACTTAAAATCTTGGGTTACAGCCTGATAGGAACAGGAGCATTCACCAGACACCCTAGTTCTGTCTGTGGCTGTGTTCTGCACTCTGAACATTTGGAAAGGAGGGTTGGTATCAACTGCACAATTACAGTAACAGCCTTCTGTGCTCCTTAGGAGCACAGGCTATTTCTAGCATCTCTGGAACAGATTATTTTAAATCTGCTGAGAGACTTAGTGTTGATTGCTTGGGGTCACTATTGAAGTCCCTGCTTGATGATTGAGCTTGTAAGGTCTTCCCCAAAATCAAAACTTGAGTATTTGAGAGAGGCATAAACTCTCCTTGCTGTACGGTAACTAGATCCATGTTATCAAGATTGGCTTAAAAACAAAGCTGTACCATGTGCTGAGTAAATACAAGATTAGCGGGGGGGCTGGAACATGCCATGACTGCATTAAGTGCACGGTCAAAATAACCCATTCCTCCAAGTGAAAAGCCCCAATACTTCAAGCCATTCCAAGAGGTGGAAAGAATAAGTTCAGTTACCTTTTTCTTTTCCTTTCTTCAGGCAAAGCATTTGGCTGTGTGGGAGGCTACATCTCCAGCACCAGCTCTCTCATAGACACAGTTCGCTCGTACGCTGCGGGGTTCATTTTCACCACGTCGCTGCCCCCCATGCTGCTGGCGGGGGCCCTGGAGTCTGTGCGGACGCTGAAGAGTGCCGAGGGCCAGGTGCTGAGGCGCCAGCACCAGCGCAACGTCAAGCTCATGAGGCAGATGCTGATGGATGCGGGGCTGCCCGTGGTGCACTGCCCCAGCCACATCATTCCTATAAGGGTGAGCGCTTGGGATGCTGTTAACACAGCACTGTGGTGCCCGTTTCACTGTCCGTGGGCACATTGCACCATCAGGTGTTAGTTACTGCCTTCACAAAGTTCAAACTCATCCTTCTATTCGGCAGTGAAACGCCACAAGTCTGGCTTAAGCTAAAGCTGGTGTAAATATAAAATAGAGGGAGAAAGTGTATGAAACTCACAGTGTAACAGTATACAGAAAACAAGGGAAGTGCTTACAAGCTAGTAAAAGGATTTGGGGTATAAACAGCTAGGCTGCAGTGGTATTCTTATGCCCAGAGTGCTCTGCAACACAGACTTTCAGCCTTTCTGCCATACTGATAAATATCTCTTTATTTACCAGCCCTCTTGGATTCTTGTGGCTTGTTAAGCTGGGCTGACAGTTTTACCAACTCTCATCTTTTGGCTGGTCTTGTAACTTAAAATTTTGAACTTCAGGTTGCAGATGCTGCTAAAAACACAGAGATCTGTGACAAGCTGATGAGCCAGCACAGCATCTACGTCCAAGCCATCAACTACCCAACGGTGCCCCGTGGAGAGGAGCTGCTCCGAATTGCCCCTACACCTCACCACACCCCGCAGATGATGAGTTATTTTATTGGTGAGTGGATTCCTGCATCAGTGCAGTGAAAATGCTGCCTGTCTGTGCAATCTTCGTATTACAGACGAGACTGCGAGGCACTTTAGTTTTAGATGTCATGAGCTGCACAGTGTCTTTGCACTGCTGCAGCACATCCTGCACACTTCCCTGCTTTGAGTGTGACATGTGAAGGGCAGTGCACTGGGATGTGAAACAGAGGGTGCAAGGCCAGTGCAGACCTATACCCAGCCATATCTGCCAGGGCTCTGCTCATGCATTGTCCAAACCAATCTTCACATGTTATGTGGATCCCAAAGAACGCTGCTGTCCTCAGCTGAGCTGTTCACTTGTCTTAAACATGGATCTCTCCAGAGAAAGTAGATCCTTCTTGATCCTGTCAGGGAGGTGGTATGAGGATAGCTGGGACTTAGCTGCAGCCCAGTTGTTTCAAGAGGTAGATGGTGTCAGAGTGAAATCCTATTATCCCTGCTCACTTGTTAGGAGAATAAATATGCTGACACTTCTGCTGCTTCTGTAAAGCGTTGATCTTGATAAACTTTTCTTAACAGAAAAACTGCTGGCTACATGGAAGGACGTTGGTCTGGAGCTGAAGCCACACTCATCAGCCGAATGCAACTTCTGTAGAAGACCCCTACATTTTGAAGTCATGAGTGAACGAGAAAGAGCCTACTTCAGTGGCATGAGCAAACTAGTATCTGTCAGTGCATGAAAGTATCAGTGTTAGTTGTATTCTTGTCTAGCTCTAGTATCAAGTCAGTAGCATTTTTTAATTGCTCAAGTATTTTAATTGTAGTGGAAGCACTAAGCTCTGAAAATAAATTTCTAGAGCCATGATGCCCAGTTGTGTTTGTGTGCTTCACTGTGTCCCTTCCATAACTGGAAATGAAGGGTCAGTGGGTAGGAGGGCATTTGATGAAATAAAACAGTGCTCTACAGCCTAATGCCCTTCAGCTGAACTACTGCCTGTTCAATGACTATGCTCAAAGAACTTTAGTGCTTCCTCCACTGGGTTTATTTATTATGAAAAGAGAAAATAGCTCCTCTGGGCCATCTCCCTGAAAGCCTTTGAAAACATGCAGGGTATAGTACTACATGCACACTAACACACAAAAATCAAGTTCAGAAATGCTGTCTAAGCAGCTTACACCTGTGTTTTGGAAGGAGGCATTTAGAATGGCTTCTGCTAGATGCTGTTTCCCTCTGCTACCCTGTTCTTCCTTTGTCGTTTTGTGCACAAACATTCTCCTGGCAATCACTACTCCAAGGAAAAAGGTGCTAATGGGATTTAATAAGGGGTAGTTTCTGACTACCTGACACAAAACCAATGGCTGGAAAAGGAAGGCATGTTCACCACTGCAGAGGTCAGTGCAGGTTGGCTCTAGCTGCCTCTGGCTCTGCAGGTCTGCATGAGCTGTTTGGTGCACTCAGAGCTAGACTGGTGTAAAAACTGTCAGCAAGCAATTTAATAGTTCCCGTCTCTCAGAGAAGTCATTGTAGGAGAACATCAGTACTGCCTTTGCAACCCTTCTTAAACCTTAGGCCTGCTACACCCAATTGCCCTCGTGTTTCACGCTTTGGTGAATAATAAATGCCTGCTTTGAACAGGGGGAGGTAATTCTGTGGGTGAGCACGTGTACCTGGAGGTCAGTACTGGCATGAAGTCAGAGCAGAGCACTGAACTGCTCCTTGCATGTATGGGCACATCCAGGAACTGCTCCCGTGGCTTTCACAAGCCCCTGAACAGCCACTCTGTCCAGGGCCTCTTATTTTCCAGCTGTAATGAGCCAACCTGGCACTTGCCACTGCTGTCACACTCACACGTGTGCTGTGAGGCTCCCTCCCACTAGGGATCCATTATTATAATAGCACAAATAGCCATGTGTTGTGGAGATAGAATCCCAAATTAAAGCAAAATGGTCAGCTCGAGCAGTTGGAAGTCACCAGTTTTTTAAGCATGTGTTGGAGCACCCTGCTATTCTCAGAAGAGTTCTTATAAAGCATTTGACTTCCCAAGCAGTCAAGTTACTTCGAAAAAGCCCTTTCCCAGCCAGCCTAGGGGCTGCTGCTGCCTCTGCCACATGCAGGTGTTCTGTAGGAGGGATGATGTGCCCCACCTGGCCTGGCTTTGCCATGAACCATTTTTGGCCCAAGTCTCAAAGAATATACATCTTTTACAGAGCTCTTCCCGTTCAGTATCTTTTAGGCTCTATTACTACATTAACTGGAGACATGAAGTAAAAAGCCACAGCTCCTCCATCAACCTCTCCTAGGACTTTGTCCCCAGCACCATAACATGCCAACAATGTCATTGCAAACTCTGGCAACAATCAGTGAACAGCTGGGAGCAATCAGCGTGTGTGGGAGATAACACAACATGCTGACTCACATATGGCCATGTTCCGACAGTACCAGGTCACTTGCTTTTCTAGATTTCTTCGCTGAAAGCTTTCAGAATTGGCCCAGTGCATTTCACAAGCCAGTTAATAAGCCCAGTTTTTCCTTCCTAGTTCTTGTAACAGCAACTCAACACTTCATACCACCAAGGAGAAGAAATAAGACATAGAAAGGTACCAGCTATCAGAAATCTCCAAAGTTCCTCCAAACTAATCACAGGAGAGAACCAAACCCCAGGATTCAAAGCTGGCAACCTTTGAAGTGACAGGAACACGAATAACCTCAGCACGTGGCAGCCAGTACCTCCACACCTCTTTACATCAGCTGTGACAAATTACCTTTAGCACTGGTGTTGGCAAGCAGGAGTGTGGAAGCAGAACCAGGGCACAGCAAGAGGCCAGCAGATGTCCATCACTTAACTGCAAAAGATAAATCCAATGGCACATTGGAAGGATAAATTTTCCCTAATGAAAAGGACAAAGAAAGAAAAAATAAACACATATTGTTTCCCAGCAAATAAAACTTGAATGGGGGGTTGCATAAATAGGGATAAGTTATGTAAACTTTAGTTTGGTTCCTGGAAAAAAATAATAGAGGAAGTAATCAGTAAAATATGTTTAAAGCCAGACAATGGCAGTGGCAGAGTGAGGAAGCAAGAATGCAGCAGTAAAGCCATGGCTAACATTCGTCTGGGGCAAAATAATTCATCTAGTTAAATGTTGCATAGCCCTAAACTCATACCCTCCTCCATTTCCCAGCCTGTTTACACAACAGAGAAACCCCAGGTGCTACAGGAGCAGCAAAATCATTCCAAGTGCAAGCAGGAGCACATGTTCCCCATTGCTGGGAGGAGTCTGGAGGGAGGTGCTCCTTCTACCACAGCCAGGAGCATTAACACCACCAAATTCACGGCTCTGGTATCCCTGATGCTTTGCACCTATTTCTTTTGGGACACAGCCCTTGCACTGCAGCCTGGCCTGCTGCCAGCAGCTGGGATGGGGGATGTGTGTGCGGATTCACCCCAAACCATTGCTGTTGGGGCAGACACTGGCACAAGGCACCAAAACCTAATGCAAGATAGCCCCTGGCCCAAAGCTGCTAGCCCAGCACCAGCATGGCTGGACTCCTGCTTATTTAGGATGTTCTTTGCCCCAGCCACCCTCCAGCTTGATCCCAATCCTTTATCATCCCCAGGTAAGGTTAGGAACCCTCCTCTCCACCCAGACCCCCAATCCTGCAGAGTCCCAGGGTGGCTGATCCCAGATATCCTTACCCCCACAGGGAAAGAGCCTTTCACTCCCTGCTGCTCCTACCTGCTTCCTGCCACTCCCCGAGGACTGTGGGCAGAGCACAGAGCTCCTGTGAGGGCAAGGGCCCATCTGCCTTTCCTACAGGCACCGGAGGTTTCATAGCCAGGTGCCAACCGACTCTTAATTCACACATTCAGCTTACAAGCAGGTGTAACGCTTTTGCAACCCCTCTGCCTCAGCTCTCTGGGGAGGGGAAGCCAAAGGTGTTAGCTCCTCTGAGATTTTGACTTTTTCCACCTGGGAATCCTGTAGGGAAAATCATCACGGTCCCATCATTTACCCTGCAGGTCATTTGCTGTGGAGCCTATGAACCTTTGTCTGTGAGTCTTAAAAACCCTGAGCACTTGGGCTGGCTGTGCAGGTGTTCATCCTTCTCTTTGAAGGTGGCTGTGCCCTGCTGTCCCCTGCCCAGCCAGGCAAATGCCACCATGGGGTGGCCATGGCCCCTGGCATATGTGCCCTGAGGTGGCACAAGTCACTGCTGACCAAATGTGGGTTTCCCAAGCCTTGCCTTTAACCCCAGATCTTTTGCTATGCAGCAGCAGAGACTTTTAGCTCAAACCTTACTAAAAAAGAGAAGCTGGGACAGGAAAGGAAGGGATGAGATGGAAAGAGATGGGGAAGGTGAGATAGGATGTGACGGGACAGGTGATGACAGAATAGGAAGGGATGGAAGATTAAGAATGGGCTGGAGGATAGGATAGGATACAGAATGGGATAAGATGGGACAGGAGACAGGATGAGATAGGATGGGAAGGAAAGGGTGCCCAGACAGGGACCCACAGCCTTTGGGCTACTCCTGGCCGGCTCTCCCATGACCCTGCACCACCGTCCTTTGGCACAGGGGGGCTGTCACCTGGAATGGCTGCACTGGCAGAGGGACGGGGGCAGTGAGTGGGACAGGTGAGAAAAAGAGGACAGCCCTCACTCCCCCTCAATATTTGGGGAAGTTAAAAATTACAGAGCACAGAAGGGGAGCAAGATCCAAAGCAGAAGGGTGACTCAGCTTGTCAAGTGACTCTGGTGGCGTCAGCCAGGATTATTAGCATTTATATACAGAGGGAGCTCTCCTGCACTGAGGCTGCTTCCTGCATAGCAGCATCTTCCCTCCTCCTCCTTCTCCTTCTCCTCCTCCTTCATGTCAAAGGGAAACTGATTCAAGGTTGGGGTTTTTTTCTGCATTAAACCTTTTTTAAAAATGTTTTACAGCTGGCTTTGCAAATCTTCCATCTCATCCTGGTCATGGAGGGTAAAGGCGAGACATGGCAATATTCTGACCTGGGTGAGGAGTGGGAAGGTTGGGAGCCTGAGATGCAGGCAGACACCATTGCATTCCCAATTCTTCTCTTGGCTCTGCATCCTCCTGCTTTCCCCCACCATGGCCAGGCAGGAATTCACCCCAAGCAAGAGAACAGCCCCAGGAAAAGTGTCACAGCCTTGCAAAATCACCTCCAGCCACTAAAACAAGGAGAGCTGGGCTGAGCAGGGATGCTGCCTCCCGCAGCTCTAGCTCTGGGCAGTGCTGGAGGGGCCCAGTGAAAAAACCTAAGCCAGCCATTAAAGGGCTGTGCCAGAGTCCTGGATTGAAGTGTGGATGTCCTTCGAGGTGGTGAGGGCTGGACTCAGCCAGAGCAGGCAGGCTGTGAGAGTTGCTGGCTCCCGGCTCATGACGTCCAAGCAATTTGCTTTGCAGCTCCAGAGGCCATGGCTGCTAAATGCCCAAACATGGGGAACCCAGGGGATCTCCAAAGAGCATCAGACTGTTTTAAAAATATTTTATTCTTTAGAAAATACAGCGTTCAGTACAGTGTGCTCTGCTCCCCCCAGCTTCAACCCCCTGACTCCGCCGAGGCCAAGGCAACATCGGCACGTTCACCGCCACAGCTGGAAAGCAGAGGGCAGGTTTCACTGACCCCTTTTCCATCCTCCCAGGGAGGCAGGTGGCTCTCGAGCCCTCGCTGGTACCCAGCAGCAAGGTGCTCTCCCCGCAAGCCCCCAGTGCAGCCCAAATCACAGTGCCAAGCTCGGCCCGTGGAGCCTTGGTGGCTGGGGACACCCCCGGGGGCACACAGGGGCTGTCATGCTCCCCCCACAAGGATTTGGGGTAGCCCATGTGATTATTGAGACATGGGGCTGCCCCAGCCCAGAGACCCAGCTGAGAACCTGGGGGGTAGGGTAATGGTGTGGGCTGGGGAACGGGGAGAGTGGAGGACCAGGGCTCAGAAAGCCCTCAGCTCCCATCCTCAACAGCGATGGGGCTGAGTCAGGGCTCTAACAGCTCCTTCTGAGGGGAAAAACCTTACCGGGGCAGTTCAAAAAGGGGATGCAAACATCACCCAAAGGCAGAGTGACCTTTCCCCAGGTCCAGGCTGCGCTCAGGACTCAGTGGGGAACTTCCACCTTCCGCTGCCTGGCTCTCTGCAGGGAGAAACTCCCATCCCACAGGAAGCAAAGCCCACCCCACAGGGGGTCCTGCCCGCACCCTGAGGGGGTGCGGGATCGCTCCAGGCCTGGGGCAGAGGGGCCGTGCACACCAAGAGCGGGACAGGGGAACAAAGTCTGGGGGCTGGGGGAGCAGGGAAAGAAGCTTTTTCTCTTTTCAAACAGGAATCCCCAACGCTACCCCCTTCCCTTTGCATAGAGCAGCTTTCAGGTGAGCGTGTCCTTCAGTCACCCAGGGGACACCGAGAGCAGTGGCTGTGACCCTGAGGGGGACAGGAGCAAGGCTGGGGATATGGCTCTGCTGCTCCCGTCCTCCCCCTGCAGCCCCGGGGCTCGCACAAGGACACGGGAAAAGAAACACCGACAACCCTGAACCCTCCCCATCGCTCTGCCCCCAGGTGCAACAAGCCATCCAGATGTTTAAAAAAGGAATGAAATAGGAAAAAAAAGGAAAAAAAAAAAAGGCTGAGATGGAGGGAAAGATCCCCAGGTCAGCGGAGAGGAAGGCGGGAAGCGCCGCAGGGATGGTGTCCGTTCAGCGCCGGCCCTGCAGGATCTAACTGTCCTCGCCGTTCTCGCCCGGCCCCTTGATCAGCCGCTTCTGTCCCCGCTTGCCCACGGGCCCCTTGGGCTTGGCAAAGGCCTGCTTGAAGGCGTGCTGCTTGGGGTGCACCTCCTCGTACAGGAACTCCGCCGTCAGCTCCGCTCCGTCGTCGATCTCGATCTGCGCCCAGCAACGGCAAATGGGGGCTTAGCAGCGCCCTTGGGATTCGACACCCACCTTTGGGGCACCAGAGCCCTCCACGAGGGGCTGGACCAGGGCTGCAGCACAGTCCCTTGGCGATGCCCAGCACGGGTCTCTGCTCCATCACCTCTGGGGGGGCTCACACTCACCTTCTTGGCTATCTCCAGGCAAAACTCCTGCTCCACAGTGTCTAGCAACCGGCTCTTGCAGCTGGAGTAGAGCATGCGCTCCTTGATGCTGCACTTGTACCCGGGCATGGAGTAGATAAACACTGCGAGAGGAGAGCAGGGCTTGCAGTGCTGCCCGGGCCCATGGCCGGGGAGCACCGGCTGCATCCCACCCTGCTCACGGCTGTCCCAGCCCCGAGAGTCCCAGGTAACGCCCAGCAACAGAGGGTGAGCCATCCCATCTATCACCGCTCCCAAATCTCCCCTGGTACTCCCGCAATGCTGGAGGAAACCAAACTGCCCACACAAATGCTGTGGCAGCACCCAGAGACCTGCACTGCTCGTGGCACCAAAGGGTCTGCCAGCACCCACCACGGCAGGGAACTCTATCCCCATCTGTGCTCGCTCCCCATGCAACCAAGGGCCTAGGGAAAACAGGGACTGGCACTGGCTCAAAGCCTTTCCCAGTGCCGAGGCTCTCACCAACAGACTCCAGGTAGTCTCCCTCATGTGAGTGCTTGTACAGGAAGAAATGGTAGCGAGCAGAGTCCTGGGGGATCCTCTTGGGCAGGTCAGCGATCTCCGTGGGGCTCGTGTGCACCAGGTCGATGGTCTCCCGCTCCAGATCCAGCTTCTGATGGACAGAGGGGCAGGGAGCAGATGGGAGTGAGAGACAGCAGCAGGAGGTGGGGAGTGGGGCACAGAGAAGCCATGCGAGGCACCTACCAGCTGGATGTAGTTGATCTTCTTCTGCTTGAGAGCCTGGATGGCTTGCTGGGCATCCAGCTGCAGGGGGAAGGCCAGGCCCTGCAGCGTCTGGTGCTTGCTCTCCACACTGATCTCCGTCTTCACCTGGGGATGGAGACCACCTCGAGCGTCAGGGCACAGTGGCAAAGGGTGGGGAAGGGAGAAACAGGAAAACCAGCTCGTTTTTCTGCTAAAGGCTTCTCATCCAAGGAGCTGTCTGACACCTGCTTCACAGGGACCATGGCATTGAACCACCAAGAGTCAGCCAGGCTCAGGATGGTGATGCTCGTCACCATCCTACCTCTCCAGGAGATCACCCGGCCCCAGCCATGCACCCCCACACCCCCTGCTTCACTCTCAGCAAAGACCAGCTCAAAACCAGTGTTTCCCAGTGAGTCCCTGGCAGGGATGCTGTGACCAACGCTGGCACATGTCCTCTCCAATCATCTCCGACTGCACCCTGTGGGTGACAGGGGAAGCCCTGAAATCACAGCACTCAGCAGGGCAGCCCACCCTCCTCAGTGGGTTTAACTGCAGCAGACAGACATTCCCTCCAATGCTGGAGTTGGGGATTGGAGATCCACAGCTCAGAAAGATCCCAGATGCTGTTCTCTCCACAACCCCTACAAGGCAGAGGCTGCTGGCCATATCCCGAGCAAACCCCCTAGTCCAGGAGACCAAATCCCACTCCAAAGAGGGGAGAGAAAGAGATCGCAGAGACATCACATCGCTGCAGGTGCCTCCATCCAGCCACAGCGGGGTCCCTGATGGGCACTGGCGGGGAAGGGGGCAGGACGCGGCGGGCACACCATACCTCCTCGGGGTCGGGGTACTCTACCAGCGATGGGCAGCAGCACCAGCCCCCCACCATCTGCCACAGAATACAGGGAGACGGTGTCACCCCGATGGCAGAGGAGCCCATCCCACCTCAAGACCCCCTCCCAGGGAAACAGCAACACTATCCCAGGTGCTCTGCAGTGAGCGTGGGTCCCTTTCCTTTGGGACTGCTTTTGGGGATTTTGGATAGAGTCCAACCTTTATGTTTTTTTTTCTTTCTTCATTTCCCTCCCCCTGATAGAGGAAAGGAAGAAAAGTCAAGGCATGCCAAGAGAAACACAAGAGTTTGAGCTGCCATCTCAAAACCACTCAGCAACACCAAAGTGGGTCTCATTACAGGCTGCTCTTCGTTACAGCAGCCCCACGCAGTACCCACACCCTGGGGGGATGATGGAGCCAGATGCCCGGAGTAGAGCATGCAGGAAAACACTGCCAGAAGAAGGAAAAACCGGGCATCAAGGCAGAGCAGCCTACCATCTCAGTGCTCGAGTCTTGGGAACAGGAATCCTGCGAGCGTGGGGAGAGGAGACACACTGTCAATGGCACCCGGCGCAGGGATGGGGGGTCTTGTGTGCAAGGACAAGGGGTGGGGACACACGGATATGCCAGGAGGATGGAGCGGCACCATCTCTCTGCTGGAGGCCCCAGAAGGTCGATCCTGGCAACGTGGGCAGGGAGAGAAGCAAAAAAACGGCACAGGAGATGCCAGTGCTGGGGAGGAGTGGGAGGGAGAGCCTGGGCAGCCCTGAGCCCAGGTGTGCAGGGTCTCCACCAACACCCCTGTGCAGAGCCCATCCCTGCCCCATTTCCTCCTCACCCCCAGCCAGGGTGGCCCCAACCCAGGGTTTGGAGGAGTTCCAGCACTTGCAGCAATAGGTTTTGGGCTATCCTCCACCAAGAAGCACATACAGGACTGGGAGGAAAAATTGCCCAAGCCTCTATCCATGCCAAGCATCCTGGAGGATGAGCAGGGTGTTAATGTGCAGCTCTTGGGAATGGGAAATAATTGCTCAGGTGGGCACAAAATCCAGCTGACCTCCAGCTCTGCTGTCCTGCCATCCCCCAGGGTGCTGTGGCACTAGCAAGGGCCCAAGCTTCAGGACAGCATCCAGGGATTCAGGACACACACAAGCTCACCCGGTCCCACCCTGTGGAGAGGTGCAGCACAAGGACCATTACCACCTCCACAACTCCAGCTTTCTCTCCCATAAATGCAAGGAGACCCACGAGAGTTACAGTGGGACCGTAGAGACCTTAGCTCTGTCACAAAGCACGCTGAAGTCCAAAAACACCAAGAAATGGAAATTTGTCCCAGCAACATCAACTCCCCCATATACCTCTGTATTTTCTACTCCTTCCCTTTTCAAAACCATTAAAATCCAGCTGCCTGAAACACTCCCCAGGGCACAGCCTGGGAGCAGTGCATAGGACATCTGAGCATGTGCTGCACCCTGGACTCCCAACCTTGCCAGCAGCCAGCTTGCCTGGGAGGTTTTCTCCTTTAGGTTAGATTTTCTTCCCCTTTTTCTTCCCTCTTGGCATGGTGCTGACCCTGCTTAAGCAGCATTTCTGTGTCTTATGGCAAAATCCTCATGGGAGGGTTCTGGGGAAGCCTCTGCTCTCCCCACCAACACTGTGGGGCAGCTACGAAGGACACGCCCTTACACACTGCGATGGCACCCCCACCTTTAGCTCCTCTCTGCCTCCTTCCCCAGCTCCAAGGCCGCCTTCCTCTTCCCCACAGGTCTACCAATGGGATATGCCCAGCTCCCTCTCCACCCATGTTTCTGAACCTGCAACGCTTCCACAAAGACTCCCCAGTCGTGGGTGTTGAGCTCAATGCCAAATTCAAAGCTGTTTCTTAGCCCACAGTCTGCTGACAACTATCAGCTCAGTAAAGCTGGCATTTTCCAGCTAGTACAAATACATATATAAAGCATGTGGCAAATTTCCATGAGCTCCTACCTGGCTATCAAAAAGGGGGTTAACTCACGACATCACCTCTCTCCATCCAATCCTCAAACCACAGGGAAAGTTTGCCTCATGCCGCCTAAAACCTGCTTTCCTAAAGGCTGGGCAGCTCGCTGGGGGATGTGCAAACCTGAGTCCTTTCTTGCTCAGTGTCAAAGGCTGCTGTGCCTGCCCTGAAGCTGCTGCCCTGCAGCCCTCGCCTGTCCCTTCCTGCTTTCTGCTGCCCTTCTCCTCCCGTCCTCTCTCTACACTCATCTGGTGGCTGAGGAGGATCCCAGGCAGCTTCTGCCTGACCAGAAACACAGCCATGTCCGGGGTGAAGGCTGCAGATCTGGCCGCTGTCTCGGAAGGCTGTGAATCAACAGCGTCAGAGGGGAGGGGAGTGGGGCCCCAGCAGCCGCTCCAGGCAAGGGGCACAGCAAAGCACCACAAAGGCTGGTGGCATTTCAGGAAACCATGTCCCTTTTGTCACTTCTGAAGTCCTAGTGGATTGGTTGAACACAGGGGGATGTGCAGAGTCCTGGACCTTGCAGGGGCCTGGGCAGACACACAGAAGTGCTGAGGTCAGGGCTTGTCCCAGGGCCAATTCCCAGGTCACTGCTGGCCCTCACCACTCATTCCCACGCACTGGATCTGCTCCCTCTGACTCAATTGCCATGTGCAAGCACATTCCAGGCCCCACAGCCTGTGCACAAGGTGCACACGTGCAGCGACCTTGCCAGCTGCAGGCCATGAGCAGGGTGCGACAGGTTTTGAGCTGCTCCCACACCCCCCCTCAGTCACAGCCATCTGCTTTGTGGGGCTACAGAACCTCCCTCAAAGCTGTGTTCACTGACAGTCCTGAGACTCCCCACCCTGGGAAGCCAGAACAGCACCAAGCACCCAAACCATAGCTCCCACTGCCTCCTGCTCCATGTCCAAGGCTGAGCAGCTGCCACACCAACACAGAGATCCCTCAGCACTCCCAGCACTTGGCTGCTTCCCACCTTTAAATCCAGAGGCAAAAATTTGATCCATCTTCACCTCTTTCTAAATGTCAGTGACTCCTCCCTGTGGCCCAGGGGACCATGCACCCTTAAAATACCCCCCAAAAAACCAGACAGCAGCAGCACCTCCACCCAGGAGCTGCATCTCACAAAGCCGAGGGCGGGAGGGAAGGAGAACAAGGCAGATCAACAAGCACCACAAGCACCACTTACCTGGGCCATATGACCCTGTAAGACACTGCCCAACAGCCCCCAAAGCCACTTAATCCTGCAGCACTGGCCAGACAAGGTGATGGCACAGATCACAGAATGAGCTGGGTCAAAAGGGACCCTCAAGGATCATTGAGTCCAGATGTCCCAAGGTGCCCAACAAGCCACAGAACCACCATCAGCATCTCTCTGTCCTCCAACCATGGGCATCTCCTTGGATCCTCCAAAACAAATTCTACCCAGGCCCTCCAGGCTGGGAGCTGGGATAACTCCACTAAGATCCACCTGGTGGAGGCCACCCCTCGGTGGCATCTCCCAAATGTCCCTCAACTTTGTCATCTGCCAACCTGCTTTGGCAGGCGGAAATCACCCCCAGACCTGCTTTGACAGGAAGAAACCTCCTGCCTCATTTGTGCCATTAATTAATGCCATGAGGCTGATTGGCTTCACATCTCCTACATGTCCTGATCCATCTGTGAGCGCCACAGCCTCAGCACAGGCAGGACAGAGGGATGCTCCTCTAGAGGGGAAAGCTGTCCACGCATCTCAGGGAAATCACCCCATCCCCTAAAAATACAGCTTCCAGGTGATCTTCCCACCCAGTGAGCCCACCCCCCTCCCTGCCTCAGTGTATTATGGCACCACAGAGGCTGGCACGAGGGCTGTGAAATGCCAGCAGGGAACAACAGTGTCACAGCCTTGTCTGCCCCCAGCCCTACCCTGCACCGCTTCCATATCCTTTCCAGCACCCCAAATTTAGGTTAAGATCTGTATTTCTTGGGACAGCATCCCTCATATTTATAGCCATAAAGGAAGAGTATGGGAGAGGATGCTGCTGCAGTCCAAAGACAAGCCTGAATTCTTCCTGCCTTCCATTTCTTCAAACTCAGCTCTGGCTTTTGCTCCAACACCCACAGGTTAGAGACCTACTTTCAGCCCCAAACCATCTTCTGACTGTCAACAAAACAGTCCTGAGCTCGTGTCCATGCAAGGGAAAAAAAAGAGTGGTGCAAATTCTTCCTTATGCCACCATTTTGACTGTGAAGGTGCTCATTCTCCTTGAGAAGGGCAGGAGTTGTTTAAATGGTGGAGAGCAAAGTAAAAATGAGCCATCCCTTTTAGCTCACTCCCTGCATCCTTCATCCCTCCGTGCCCAGGGGGCCTCAGGCTCCTCTCCTGGGGCTGTTGGACACCCACCTCTGTTGGACACCCCCCTCTGTTGGACACCCACCTCTGTTGGACACCCACCTCGTTGATGCGGATCTGCTGCAGCTCCTGCTCGGCTGCGGTGAGCGGGGCTGGGGCAGAGCAGGAGGATACGTGCTTCTGGTAACCGCTCAGGGACACGTCCTCCTGCAGACAGAGGCACAGGGGGAGTGTCACGGGTGGTTCCTGCTGCAGGGGTGGATGTACCCCCAGCCCTGAGGTGAGTCTGAGCAACCCACTGAGTCTCGGGCTCCCTCCTGACCAGGAGGATCAACCTCAAGGCTCTTGGATGCCTCCACACAAATCCCACACTTGATTTGTCTGTTCTGACCACCCTACCCCTCCCCAGTCAGCCGTGGCTGTGGCAGTGGGCTCCTCTGGCTGACTGATGAAGCTCATAAGCATGAAAATGAAAGGGAAAGGCAGAGCCCATAGCCCAGGAGAAGCAGAGAGACCTTGGAGCAGAGCAGAGAAGCTCCCTGGCTTCCACCAGCACCAGAAGCCCCAGAAGGACTGATGTCCAGGAGGCTCTGGCTGTGCAGCTCCCCTGCCCATGGAAGAGAAGGAGAAACCTCCATCCAAGGCAGTGGATAACCCTGGCACGGAGGCAGCTCTCGCTGCTGGAGTGACACTGCCACCACCTGGCACTTCTTCTCCCATTCAGCATAAAGCTCCACATCTTGGAGCCTTCCTCCCACATCTTCTGCGGTCTCTATCACAGACAACAGCCACACAGGCAGGAGAAAGCAGCGGTGGCCACTCAGGGAGCAGTGTGGACGACCAAGCCCCTGCTGTTCCTCCGCCAACACCAGCATCCCACAGCCCAGCACCCACACACTGAGCCCAGGGCAGGCTGCTGAAGCTCAGTCAGACCCGAAAGGCTGCCCAGAACCCACCACCGTACCTTCACTGTGCCAAACATCTCGTCCTTTATGTGCCCCCCGCCAAACTCCTTCTTCACAGTGGCTCTGGTGGCAGCGTACAGCATCTTCAGCCGGACCTGCCAGGACAAGGGTGGCAGTGCTGTCACACAGGAGCACCAGGAACCAGAGAGGTGTCCAGTGCTCACAGCACTGGGCACCCAGCCCACCACAGGCTCCACATGCCTCAGCCTCTCCTGGGAGCACCCACCTAGTTTCTAGCTCAGTCTGATTTTCAATGGCAGCATCCCTAGGTAGGGAGCAGCCAGGAGAACCCACCAGCACTATTTCTGGGGCTGCAGCCTTGCCAAGCGCTGCCCACAATCCAACAGTTTATTCTGTGCTTTGCTTTCCAATCCCTGAGCTCCACAGCGCCATTTCCCACCCGCACCTGGCTTAGAGGCACAAATACCACTGGAGCCACTAAAAAGCAACTTTTGCCTTTGGCACTTCTGTTGCATCATTCTGCAAAATGGGGGGAAGAGTTTTGGCAAGTGCTCCTGGGCACACTGTGCTTCTGCAGTAAGAACCTCTGTGGCTGGTTGAAAGATACACATATTTAAAACATATATTATCATATATACACATGTATATGTACATGTATACATGCACAAATATGTACATGCACATACAATTACATATATATCATTTGTATATATTTTTTTACATATTTGACCAGTGCATGTATTAACATTCCAGTAAGTCTATCTAGCCAATAGATTATATTGAACATGTAACAAATATACACATAGGATTATATGTATATACAAATATACATATATATACAAATATATATACATACGTGTATATACATATATATACACACATAAATATGTATATCGATGACAAGCACATGTGTTAACACATCAGTAAATCTCAGGCCTGTTACAGAGATGTGCTCAACACGAGGGCATTTTCCAAGCTGTACCACTGACATCCTCTAAACCTGCCTTCCCATCCCAGCCCTTTTGTGCCCACTCTCCAACAGCCAATTTTGGAGCAAGGCCTGGAGAAGGGCTGGCAGCCACTCTGCATCAGCCTCAAGCAGAGCACGGCCAGGCTGGAAGCAAGTCAGTGTCAGTGCCAGCCCTTCCCAGCAATGGCCAGAGCCATGATGGGATGTCCCCATCCTAGTCCCATGGTCAATACCATTCTATCCTCTACATCCCAGCCCCTCTACCTCCTCACACAGCACTGCAAAGAGGAGAGAGACACAGCCCCAGTGTACCTCCGAGTGTTTTAAAAAGTTCCCCATCCCCACAGCAATCTCCATTTCTCAACCCAGGCACAGAAACCGAGGGTGTGAACATTCCTCCTCAGCCCCAGGGCAAAGTCCCCTTGGCCAGCACCTCCTCCCCTTGCACTGCCCTGTCCCCAGGCTGGTGCCAGGGCCCGGAGCTCACCGGGGAGCTGTCGGGGGACCAGGAGATGAAGAGCCATTCGTAGCCCTGGGCGTTCTGGCTGTCCAGGCGGTACAGGACGTAGCACGGCTGCTGCTCATCCAGCAAGGGCAGCACGAAGGTGTCGTAGTCAGCGTCCCAGCGCCGGGACAGCTCTTTGTGGGCTCCCAGCACAAGCTGCTCTGGAAGGAGAAGACAGGAAAGGTGGTGTTAGATGAAGGCAAGGCTCACCTTGCAGGACCAGGTGGTGGCTCACCTAAGGGCTCACTGCAGCTCCAGCACCAACAACAATGCCGTACTGCAGAAGAACAAATAACGACCTCAAGCCACATGCAGGAGTGTAGAGCCGCAGGGATGAGCCCCCAGGAGAGGCCATGGGGCTGGGGCTGCTGTGAAGGGCTGGTTTTCTGCCAGCCTCCTGTCAACCATCTCCTCCCCTCCTGTGTTCCTCACCAGCAAAGTCTCTTCTCTGGTCATCATCTGTGGCCTCCTTCCCTTCTGCTCCCTCCAGCTCTGCAGTCCACAGCCATCCCTCCTTGCTCACAGAGGAACTCAAGACCTCCCCCATCCCACCTGGACAAGCTCTAGGGCCACTAGAATACCTCACCAGGGACACGGAGAACCACCAACATTTTGGGTGCTGAGAAAAATATAGGTGTCAGCAAAATCCAGGATGATAAACCAAAGCTGCCATCACTGGATTCCGTGTAACCTCACAGGGGTCAAAATCAGAGCTGGTAGCCAAAGCCCATGTCTGTGAGAGCCAGGGACGTCTCACAGTCCCCAGCGTGGATGGGGATGATGCTGCCAGAACACCCCCAGCCCCTGGAAGCAACCTGTGTATTTCACACACATATAACAAGGGTTTTTTCAGCTGCTACACAAGTGGTAGTGGGACTGGGAGCCCTGTGAGCTGGGCACTGCTCAGATGGGATTTAAATACTGGTGCAGGCATCCTACAAACATGAAACCCATGCTGTGGTGAGGTTCAAGCCAAGCTTTGGGATGGCTGGACGGAAAAGTGGTGGTGCTGGAGATACCAGCATAGGTTGCTGGAAAACAGCCTCTAATTTTTTTTCCATTTGGAGATGCAGAAAAGTCTGGGGGGAGATTATGGGACTCAGAACAAGATGTAGGAAAATCTGGAGGTACCAAAGCAAAACGTATTGGGGCATTGGACAATTGGCACTTGAGGACATGCGTGGCCTGGCACATGCCCTGCCAGCACCTCTGCCCACAGTCCTGCTGCCCACTGGGAGCCAGGGAGCCCCTTGGCTGGGGCACAGCCCTCTCCCTCCCAGTCTATGCAACTCAGCAGCTCCAAATCCCATGGCAGGAAAGCTTTCAAGGAAGATAGCTGAGGAATGAAGAGTTTGGGAGGAATTACTCTCACCCCTTCTTCCCATCCAAGCAGGACATTCCCCATGACAGCAGCGTAGCCCTCCCCTGCCCAGCACTGCCCTGGCACCTGTCACCACACACTGAATCCAGTTATTTGTGCGTGGGTGGGACAACTTCCTGGTTCAGTAACAAGGACAGCAGAGAACAAGGTGCTGGAAATATTTACCTTAGACAAAACTACCTGTTTTGTGAAAGAGAAGCATAAAAACTTCAGTGTACTTCTAAAATAAACACAAAGCTCTGTGAATGGATTTGTGCATTGCAAAGGCCTGAGATCCTGAAGAAACTGCAGGAATTTCGCAGGGCCAAACCCACTGGCAGCTCGAGGGTATCTCTGTCTGCAAAACAAACCAACACCTCACGCACAAAGCAATCAGTGCTGAGTCACTCCAGGCTATTCCCGGGCTGTGACTCAGCCGGACCCCAGCCTGTGCTGCTGTGAGCTGGCAGCCTTCAACTTTCCCCTGAGCTCTTTGCAGTGCTGCTCAATCCATTTGCGGACAAATTTTCTTCCTTGTGAAGTGTCAGACAAGGGAAACTCGGAGCAGACACTCTTCAGCAGAGTTATATAGTATTGGCTATATCAGGCTCTTTTTGTATGAGGAAATGCTGATGTTTCTGGCCCTCGAGGTGCCCCCAGCACTCCCTGCCTTGCTCTGAAATGCCCACACAAGGCAGCTCTGCCTGCAGCTCTGGTGGGTGTCAACCTGCAAAACTCAGTGCACATCAACACCTGTGGGTAAAGAAGTGCATCCAAGAGGGAAGTCCACAAAGCCAGCCTTGTCCAGAATCCTGCTGACAGTGAGGAGCAGAGCATCATCAAAAAACACGCTGGACCACAAGCTGTTCTCGTGCCAGGAAACTGCTGCTGAGCCTTGGTGCACATCCTGCTCCCCTACTCCCTCCTCCATCCAACTTCAGCTCTTCCCACTAGCTCTCCAAAGGCAAAATGACCTCAAATTGTTCCCAAAGTGTTGCTCAGCCACCACAGTGATCTTGGGGATGCCCGGACACAGAGCATCTGCCACAAGGCTCCTTGCACCATCTCCCTCTCCTCCTACTCACCATCACTTGCTCCAAAATGCCCCAAGACAAATTCTCTATAGGGCAAAAGGTGCTGCAAACCACAGAGCAAAGATGGAGGCTCCTCTTCCACATCCCCTGTTCAGGCAGGGCAGCTGGCATGTCCTCCCCAGCCAGCTCTGGACACTTCCCTTGAGCATCCGTCTGCCTGGCTGTGACATTTGCCTGGCCACTCATTATTGCCCAAAGGTCCTTCTCTGCTGGGTACCAGCAGTCTGATGTCCCCTGCGTGGCACAAGAGTGGTGGCCCTGCTGGTGACAACAACACATGGCACAGGTAAACAAATCCCATTCAGGCTGAGCGGAGATGTTGGGCAATGTTTTCCATTGGTGATAAAGAGTCTACCTCACTGGCACCAGCAGCCACAACCCAAAACCAGTGGCACAAGACCTAGCATCCCAAGTCCAGGCTTAGGGACATGCGTGACTTATCCTAACACAAACCTGATTCCCACTTTTTAAAAGCAAAAGAAGCTGAGAGCAAAGTTGTTGTCAAAAACACTCCAAAGAAACAACGCAGATGTCCCATCCCCCAGTAATGGGGACCTTGCCAAGGACAAAGCCAACACTGCTGAGCCTTGCTGCAGCTCCACTGATGTGTCCCATGCATTTCAGGTCACGCTACTCTTGTGAACAGGACGTTGTGGCCTCTTCAAAGGTCACGTGGGCTCCTTATGACCAGAGGCTCCTTACAACCACATCCACCTCCGTGTTTGCACTGGTGGCCCACCCAAGGGAGGTGGTGACAGCAGCTTGGCAGGGCAGTGATGTCCCCGCTGCTGTGGGAAACAAGTCATTCATATGCAATTGTATGAGGCCGAGGTGATGGAAAACCTACACCAGGGCAGCTCCCCGCCCGCTGGGACGTTCAATCAGTGCTCTGCTCTGCTCACTTGCTTGACAGATGCAGGGGCCACCCAAAGGCACCGTTCCATGGGACAAACACGGGCAGGCTGGTGCCAGCCTGTATCCTGGGCTAGGGGCAGCCCCAAAGAATGGGATAGGATGGGATGGGTCTCAGAGTGTAGCATTCCCTGTGGGATGCAACTGGGGCCCTGTGCTGGGCCCAGAGCCACAGAGCACACCCCTGCCCACCCTGCCCCAAGCATCTCCTTGCCGGGTGTGGGATGGCACATCCAAGGAAGAAGGTGCCCGTGCATCACCCCAGACAAAGGTCCCAGCATCCCTGCAGCAGCTTGTCACAGGGAACCCAAAATATAACACTACACAGAGCAGCAAAAACCTCACAGAGCCCAGCACCGTTCCCAGGCTGGTATTGCTCTGCTGGCAAAGTCACTGCTCCCCACTGGAGCTGCCCTAGGGCTCCAAGAGCTGCTCACCAGCACATCCAAATTTTGGGCTTGTATTTCACGTCTGGGTTGCCACATGCCCAGAAGCCCCAGCAGCATTTTCCTTGAGGTTTCCAAAAACGCAGGCTGGCACCGCAGTGGTGAAGAAGAAAGGAGGAGAGGAAACAGAGAACAGTCAGAGTGTAAATCAAAGCACTTAAAAATGGGACTTACCGTCCTCGATGATGACCTTGATGAGCCGAACTGAACCATTTCGGGCTTTGGCAAAAAAGTCCCTTAATTCTGTGGTGGCTGAAAGAACCAAAAACATTGTGATCAGATTTAGCAATCAAAGCAGGTGCTGGGCTGCTTGGTGACTGACCAGGGAGAGGATCAGCTTGGCAGGATAGAAATGTAAAAATAAAAAATAAATAAAATAAAATCTCTGGTACCAAGAAGAGACAACGAAAAACAATAACAATACAAAACCCAAAAAGTTGAGAGAGAAGTGCTGCGTCTCCCTGAGGTGTCAGAGTTAAATAGCAGCTGGGAGCACATGTGATCCAGAGAACTTGATACTTGGCCTGGGTGAACATAATCACCCAAATTTAGACGATGGCTTGGCCAGTGCAGGCCGGGAGAGAGCTCAAGTGACAAGTTGATTCGCTTACAGAGCGGCAGGGCTGGCATAGCTGGGGTGGCTGGGAGATGTCCTGACAGGCTGAGATGTCCTGGCCTGTGACACACGGCGGGATGCTGCTCCCGAGCGGCTGGGAACCAGCACAGCTCCACACTGCAGGTGCCGGTTTGAAGCTGAGCCCGTGGGGAAGGGTGAGGGAACAGCCCCAGGGTTTTGCTCTGGAACCGGGAGGGCTTGGATTGCTGAAGACTTTTGGGAAGTATTTTGGGGAACCTTCCTCCTCACCCTGCTCCCTGAGCACCAAGCAACGGCAACCAATCTTCAGCATCCTATCAAGAGGAGATTGGAGGCACTGCATATTGAAGGAGCAGCCCACAGCCAGCACTGGAGGCTTCATCTGCCCACCCTGGAAGCATCACTGGCACAGAGCTCCCTGTTCCACCTGGGACATGCTCTATTTCAAGGCAAAGCCCAGGAGATGTGGCTCAGAGAGGCTTACCCCCCTGACAAGGAGCATCTCCCAGCCCAGCTCTGCCTGAAGCCCCTTTGGTTACACACCCAAGCCCCTTCCTGGATGCAGCCATGCAGGAAAGGGGGCCCTGTGAGTCCAAAGCTTCTGTGCTTGTTAGAAATACTACAGAAACTGGTGTTGCAAAGATCGGAGGCCTGGGCAGGCATCCCTTAGCCCATACCAGGATCTGTGCTCAGAATCACTATCAGCAGCCCCCCCATTCCCGATGCTTTGCTGTGCCACCTGCCCATCACCAATGGCTGTGCCAAAACAGCCAACAGCAGGAAGGAACCTGGAAGAAGCACCCACAGCCAAGGCACTTGGCAAAGGAAGCCATCCCTGCAAGGGCCATATCCATTCCCTGCAGTCCCTCCAGCACTGGGCACCACCCTCAGCACAGTCCCAGCACTGTCGCAGGAGGAGTCTCAGCGTTAGCCAGCACCTGCCCAAGGGACATGGGCAGCCACCAACTGTCACTCAGAGGTGCCCTCAGTCCTCTGGAGGCAGACCCTGGATTGGGGCACTGCCCACAGCTCCCCCAGACCCAAGGGAGAAGGAATCCCTGGGGAGCTCCTGCCTGTCCCCCACAAGTGACACCTCTGCGATGCACCTGCTCCACCAGCTCAAAGCCTGCCCTGATCAGAGATCTGCTCCAGCAGCTCAAAGCCTGCCCTGATCAGAGATCTGCTCCAGCAGCTCAAAGCCCACCCTGATCAGAGATCTGCTCCACCAGCTCAAAGCCTGCCCTGATCAGAGATCTGCTCCAGCAGCTCAAAGCCTGCCCTGATCAGAGGTCCGGGTGGCTTCCCCACCCACGGAGAGAAGAGGCACACACACACACGAGGAAGAGCTCCCAGGCTGGCCCCTGGCAGGCAGCAGCTCCCATACAAACCCAGAGATGCCATCCCGACAGGACCCTGCAGGAATGGGCACACAGACACCCTAACAAAGGCACACCACTCCATAATGGCATTTCAGGGGACACACAGAAGGTTTGCTGGTGTAATCCCACCACAAGCATCCTCCCTCCATTAGCATCAAGGCATGTAGATCTCCCAGATCCCGGAACAGACCTTCACCCTCTCCCAGTGCCAGCTGGGAGCTCAGCCTGTTCCTGCTGTGCCCAACCAAGGATACTCCGATATTTTTAGCCCCTTTCCCTGTTGAGAGTGGCTGTTTCCTTCTGGCAGCATCTGTGGTTATTGCAAACACACAAGGCGGAAGAGGAAGAGAAAAAGAGACATTTATACACCCAGAAAACCTCGTGCAGGAGACAAAAGCTCCTAACAAGCATTAAGTTTCACCAATTCCTATTGCACTGCAAAACTAGGAGAGAATAACATCGGGTTTGGATGATTCCATAGCATCAGCTTCAGGGAAGGAATAGGAAAGTTTTGCAGGATTAACTGGCTTGCAAATCCCTCCAGTCCGACCCCATCCTTCCCAGAACCCAAGGCAGGCAGGGGTCTGGAAAATCAGGAGTTTAGGCAAATGCAACCCTGTAGCCCACTTGGAAATGCTAGGAGTGCCCTGAAGGATTGGATCAACAGCCGGGATGATTGGCAGTTCAGTGATTGACTAGTGACAGCCAAGCCCTGGGGTCTGTGTAGGTACTGAGGGGGTTGAAGGGGATGAGGGAAAAGCCTGGATGATGCCAGAGAAGCTGAGCACACAACGGGAAATACCACAAGGTCTGCCAAGGAGGGAGACTATTTCCAGAGGAGACAGCAGCAAAGCTTTCAAAGAAACCTCAGAGGGGGCTTTCAAGATTTAATTCTGCTGAAAAAAAAATTTTAAAAGCAATTTTCATTTAAATAAAAACACGCAGGGTGTCTTCAATGTCCCCTTCTGCCTCTCACAAGGCAGAGCCAAGAGCCAGTGAGGAGGGAGAATAAACCAGGGAAGGTTTGAGCACGAGCTCAGCAACTGCTTCATTACGGCATGATTACGACTTAATTGGCACAGCAGACTTGACAAGATGGCTCGTGTGCCTGAAATATTAATAGAGAAGTCCACAGTTGGCTCTGGAGAAAAAGCCAGAGAAGACCTCACCCTGGAGATGGCACCTCATGGCATCCCCTGCCAGGAAGTCTCCAGGACTCAGGGGCTGAAAAACCCATGTGAGGGGAAACCATAAAAACCAAGGGAAAGGAGGAGCGACAGGGCAGAGGACTGGGAGGGACCCACACATCCAACTCACCCTCTAGACATGGGTTCCTGGAAAATCCTGGAACAAATAATCCAGAAACAAATCCAAGCTGGGCTACAACCAGAGTGGATCTACTGAGGCCAAGTTGCATGAGATCCCTCATGCTTCCTCCAGCAGAGCCACAGACCTGTGGGCTTCAGGGGTCTCAGCTCAGCTTCAAAGTGTCTCCAAGTGTCAGAAGCCAGCTTGGGAACACGGTGGTGGTGAACCTCCATGGCACAGACACAAAACCGCATGGATAACTCACTCAGGGAGGTATCAGAGGTGGGATCGAGCAAGGTGTCCTGGGCACCTGGGGTGGGTCCAGGTTTATCCACATTTCCATGAACACTTCTGGCAGCTGCAATAGTGCTTCCTGCAGCTGTAAGGTGGGAAGCTAGAGGAGATGCAAGTGTGCACTGGAGAAAAATTCACCGTTCTCTCAGGAGACTGGAGAAATGGGCTGGGAAAAAAAGAAATAGGATGAAACTCAATAGGAAGCAAAGTACCATAACTGGGGAATGGACCATCTACACCAACACAGGGCAGGGTCCAGCAGCTCCAGAGAAGAGAGGTGGGTCACAAGCCAATTTCACGTTAGTCACTTCACGTTGCTGCAGGCAAAGTCATTTGTGGAGGCACGAACAAGAGCATGACCACGTTATCTGGTGCTGACAAGGCTGCAGGCACAGCATGAACAGCACATCCAGGCTCAGCATCGTGCAAGGAGCAAGGCGCAGCACAAACAGCACCTGTGCCTGAGGGCACAGTGTGCAGGAGCCACCAAAGGAACCACAGCGGGTCAGACCAGGGAAGAGAAGAAAAGTTACGGTGTTCCAGCCAGAAACATCAAGACCCACCTTGGCATTTGGGAAGCCTCGTGATGAAGGAGACCAAACCCTGGGAAGGACACCATGTCTCTATCCCTGCCCTGAAAAATGGATGTTGCTGCTCGGGATGTTGCTGCTTTGAGGCATCGTGAGCTCAGTGGCATCTGAGGAACCTTCTGGCCTTTCTACAAGCCCTGCTGTCAACCCTCCTGGCAGCCCTGGTGGGCACACACACCCATGCCTCCTCAGCCACCCAGCCAGCCCAAAATCACCTTCAGCCACCGAGTCGTGCAGCACCTCCCTCTCCCACTTGTTTGTAGGCTGCAGATGAGTTGTGCCCTGTTTATAAGCCACCTGCATTTAGCAGCCTGGTAACAGCATGTCCCAGGTCCCCTTGCACCACACAACCTCCCAGCCCAGCGGCACCTGCCACGCATTTGCAATGGAGGGCTGACTGATGACACTGCCCGGGCTGGGCAGCTCACAGCGTGGCAGGGAAGTGATGGTTGGCCAGCAGTGGCCTTCAGGTGGCCCTGATCCTGCAGGCAAACTGCCAGAGGAGAACTGGAGCTGGTAGGGGGAGGGCAGGACGGTGCCTCCCCTCTGGCAGCACTGAGCAGGCGCAGACCAAAGCCTGAACCCCCCCAGCTCAGGGAGCAATGGGGCAGCCAGACCCTTGCACCAGTGACAAGCATTCTGTTTGCAGCCAGAGAACTGCCCTGGCCTGGGATGTGCCTCTTTGGATCAGTCCTCAGGAGATTTCAGCGCCGGGCTCGAAGCATCGCACTTGTCTTAAACTGCTGAACGATGGTGCTTGCGGGTACCACCCTGCCAAATGCTGTTCCCAAACTGAGCCTTTTTCTGCTGTTTACAGCCCCAATTAGCTTCTCTGAGCAGAGCCGGGCTGCAAGGAGCCCGGAGGGGGAGAGAGGCAGTGATGACAGCCGTAGCCACAGCAACGGCCACTCTCTCCCCGGGGATGCCAGGGTGCCAGCGGAGCCGCCTGCGCAATCCCCGGGGAAGGACCGAGGGGACAGGGATGGAGGCGACAGCCACAGCGCCTCCCCCGCGCCGTCCCCTCCTCCAGCCTCTCGCCCACTTGTTGGGGCAGCAACAAGTTTTTTTTGTTTGACCCTTCCCAATGGCCCCCACGCAGTGCCCAGCCCCCGGATCAATAATACATGCTCCCTGAAACAGATGCCTCTCTCAATACATCGAGTCACCTTGCCCTCCTGACGGGAAACCCGAGCCTCCGGCCATCAATCTTTCATTCCCTGGACATAATCTTCAACTCGATGCGACTGCAAGTGGCTGCTTCCCTTTCACTGTCCGGGGCACAGCGTGCCAGGGATGCAACAGGGAAACTCAGCCAAAAATCCAGCCACAAACCCAGGCAAAACTTGTTCAAGTTCCAGGGATGCTTGGCCAAACAGAAGCTAAGATGCTGATGAATAAAACATGGTTAGACCCGCATTACCCACACTTTCCTTGCCCAGGCAGCTCTGCCCAGCTCCTGTCTGGGCATCCAGGAAAGGCCACAACTGCAACAGGTACAAAACAGCTTTCACTGCTGCTAAAATTCCTTCTTTTCAGTCGATCCCAGTGTAACTCCTTTACGCAGTGCCTGCTCAACTCGCTTGCTGCAGAGAGCTTTTCTGCTGACGGACACGGATGGCCAGTTTAAGCAGTAAGAGGATTTTATTTCTCACCATGGAAAAAATAAATATGTCCTTGCAGGGAATCTTTCCTGGGCAAAAAAGCTACAGATGTCAGAAGAAAATAGAAAGAAGGGAGCGGGGCGGAAAGGGAGCAAGAGAGGAGACAAGCAAAGCTTGTGCCAATTTCTGTGGGGCTAGACTGCATTCCTGCAGGATTTCACACAGACAGCTCCTGGTCCGTAGTATAAATCCTGCTCAGAGACTTTCAGCCACCTGCCTGACACCAGACATTTGCTTCTCAGCACCTGATTTTCCACATGTATGCCCAGGACCTGCCTTGTCTGCACTTTGCCACCTTGGATTGGAGTTATTCGTCCCTTCCCTCACTCCAGGGTAGGGAGTACTCACCCTGCAGGCAGGATCAGTCGGATCCTGGAGCAAAGTGGTCATGCAGCAGACATGGTCCTTCCTTGCCTGCAGAAGGTGCAGGTTTCTGTTCCTTTTCTCTGCCCAGTAAAGCCACCAGCAGAGCACTGGTCTGTGCACTGGGGGGGGCAGGCATTTAGGGACAGACCGTGGCCACAATCTCATTGCATTTACAGTCTCTCACTGCACACTTTCCAAAGGATTTCTTCTACCTCACCACTTTAGGTGCTTGACTTCAAGGGGTTTGATACCTCAGGGTGTTTGTCTCTTGCTCTGGTCATCCTGATGTGCCAGCCACTTGGATTTGGGCCATTCCTCCGAGTGGGCATCAACCTCCAAGGTGGCCCCAGAAAAGAGCTCACAAGCAGGTCTGGCTCCTCAAAATCATCCCTGACTGGTGCCCTCTATCCTCCATGGATAACAGCGGCTATGGACCAGCCGTCCTCCTCCTTCTCCTTCTCTGCTGATAGTACCGTGTTAGGGGGTTTCCCCAGGCATTCCAGCTACGAAGCTACTCTGGAATTTAGACATCCAGGTGCCTCAGGAGCCTGTGCTGCCTTCCAGCACAGCAGGAGGGGGGCTGAAGATGTGATGGATGGGCAGAGAAGGTCCTTTCTTCTCACTGAAGAGCCAGGAAGCTGCCTGCTTTCCAAGGAGACCTCTGCAGACCCAGCAGCTCCTGGGTCCCACCTCTCTGCTCTTTTTTTACCCATCTGGCAGCATTCCTGCCTGTGTGCATCATGGTTATGCTTCTCCTGAAGCAAACATCCATTCCTACCAGATGCTTTCCAATGCAAGATCCAGACCTGGGGCAAAGTAGCAGCTCAGCTGTGGATGTGAGCAAAGGTCCTCCCCTATCCCCAGATCTTGCCACCTCTCACAGAAAGAGCAGATACCAAACTCTATTTTTGGGTTGAAAAAACAACATGCATTTGATTTCTCTACTTTCTAGATGAAAAAAAATACCTCTAAGAGACTTTTTCTCTTTACCCAGTGGTCTTGAAAGAGATCCCAAAAGCAACTGAAAGTAGCTGACCTCCCACCAGCATCAAAGCCCTGGTTCAGCATTGCCTTCCCAAGGTTCCAAACTCAAGCAGTGAATGCTGATCCAGTCTAACACCACTCAGAGCAAAACAGGGACTGCAAAAACACTCAATGAATCCTCCCAGCTGTAGCTAAAAAGCAGGTTTCCAGCCCCAGGAAGCCCACAGCACCCTTTGATAGCTTCCAACTGCCTCCCCAGCCTGGCAGTCTCCATGGCAGCCTGGTTTTCCTGCCAGCACCTTCAAGAAAGCTGCCTGGGATACCTAAAAAAATAATAATTAGCCTCTTTCCCCTGCATGAAAGGCTCAGCCCTGATTGCACTCCCTGAACCCGCAGCTCTCACTGCCGTCGCTTCCCCTCCACCTGTTCCTCCCCAAAAGCCAGGATGACGTGGGAGCATTGCAGCAGGAGGCTGCTCCGGGGACTCCCCACCACCACGTCACCCTGCCCTCACACAGATCTAGCACAGTGTCAAGCAAAATCCCTCACCAGCTTGTCTGCAACCTCCCCTAAGCCAGCCGCTGAATCTGATCATAATTCCCCTGGGAGCAGATGTCTTCCTGAAAATATGGGAGAAATGGGAATGAAAAAACACAAAATGCTGGGTGCACACAAAGATAACAAGGCCCAGAAACCAGGAAGATGTGGAAAATCCCTCCTCCTCAGCAAACAACAGACCTCAGCGCCTCAGCAGAGGGGATGAAAGTAGCAGTGGGATTGCTGTTCCTCATTCGATATGGAATCTGCTCTTTGCTGAGCAAACAGAATAATTCAATCACTGTGACGGGGTGGGGTGGACTGAAATATCCCAAACTCATCTCGGGGGCTTCCCTTAAAGCCTGGAGCGCCACAGCTGTGCCTCTGAGGTGTTGGAGGGGCAGATTTGCATTCAGAGAGGAAACAGCAACTTCCCGGAAGAGAGATGGCACAACAGGGCATGGAGACAAAACCCAGAGATGTCCAAGATGCTGCGACAGCAAGACCACCCAACACAAGCTATTTTCCATAACCACAGCGAGGTTTTCACACCACCCAGCTCAGGGATCTGCTGCCAGAGCAGAGTCATCAGGTCCATCCCCACCCTGCACCACGGCAGCTCCTTGGGGGAAGTTGAGTCCCTTCCCCTTTCCTGCTGACAGGGCACGTCATGCCCTATGGGCAACGGTGCCCCACGGTGACTCTCAGCAGTGGTCACAGAGGGTTTGCCAAGCGTGGGCAACCAAGGTCAGCGAAGGTCAGTGCTCTCAGAGAGAGCCAAGCAGGCACATCTCCCTCCCCAAGAGCCACAGGGTGCCAGGAAGGACAGCACCAGCAGCACAGGAGCAGCCGGGCACAGCCAGTGAGCAACAGGCAGCAGCCTCCTGGGGCACACAGCGCAACAGGCCCTGCCGGCCCAAACCCCACAGACAGCTCTGCAGAGCGGGGCCAGCACACCCAGGGCTCAGGTGGGTGCCGGGGTCCATCCTGCTGATTTTTAACTTTTTAAATTTTTGTTATATTCTTGCAAAACAAGGAAGATTTAATTAGACCCTGAACTTCAGGATCTCAGCTTAAGCCAGAAGCAATGAACCTGAACCCAAATGCCGTCAACCACCAGCTCTCTGAGCAAAGCAGGAGAAACATCTAAGCATCATTGCTGGCCACTTCTCAGCTACAGCTGCTTCAGTTGCTTCTGGAGGGGAAGGATGTTCTCGACCATGCTGAAGTAACAAGGATGCTCATGCCGTGAAGGACCAGCAGGCACAAATTCCCATGCCGGCACAAAGATGCTAACCGGAGGGAGCTGTGAGGCCAATGTGCCAGCTCCTCTCCCGGGACACGCTGCGGGGCTGGATTCACACCCGACCGCGCAGAGCAGGGCTCCAGGGGCAGCTGCTCTCACATCCCTGCTCGCATATTGATTCGGTTACATAAATTATGCAGCACCTCTACTCCTGATTAATATTGCTAATTGAGCTGGCAAGGCGAGGGGCAGGAGGGAAATACCGTGAGGACACACAGTCAGTCATGCACCAAGCACACTCAGAAATGCAAAAGCCATCGTGTCGGGGTGCTGGATGGGTCCTGTGGAGAGCAGGTGGAGAAATCGGGAAGGAGGAATTCACTCGGTCTCTCCGCAGCTCCCCTGGGCTCGGGGGCAGATGAGGCCGAGCATGCCCATAGGCAAGGGAGAGGTCGCCCGGGGCTGCGGCCAGGCAGATGTGCGTGACACATCTGTCCGAGCACGTCGCGGCGGCTGTTGAGCATCAGCCCAGACAAAGGACGCGGGAGAGCCCCGCACCGGCGGCACCCCGAGGCCAGAACCCCTCCCGCACCTCCTCCCGGCACCCAAACGCTCGGAGCTTGACTCAGTGTCCCCCTCCCCCGCTACTCGCAGGAAACCTGCCGGCTCCTTCGGGAAGCTCCATCTGATCGCCCCCATCACCGCCGCTGTCGCGACACCGCCCGCAGCCCGCCGCGGCGGAGCCGGGGATGCGCGGGGCGCGGCCCGGGGGTGCCGATGGCGGGGGCGCAGCGGGGCAGCCCAACCCGGGGCGGGGGCCGAGCGGGGCGCGGCAGCGGGGGCAGCCCCGCGGGATGGGGCGGGGGGACCAGCGCTCGGCGGGCGCCGCTCACCGTGGATGCCGGTCTGGTGAGTCATGGCTCCGCTCGGCTCCGCTCCGCTCGGCTCCGCTCCGCCGCGTCCCGGGCAGGAAACGGCTGGGCAGGCAGCACCGCCCGTTCCGGAGCGCGGGGCCGCTCCGCTCCGCTCCGCACCGCCCCGGGGCGGGACCGCGGCCGGGAGGAGCCGCACCTGCCCCGCCATGTCGGGCGAGTGGCTGCGGCGCTGGCGGCGGGGCGGCCCCGCAGAGCGGCCCGGCGGAGCCCCGGCACCGGGGCCGGGCCCGCCGCCCCCCGCCCTGCGCTACCGCCGGCCCAAGTTCCTGCCCGGCGGCGGCGAGGAGGCCCCGCGGGGCGGGCGGGCCGTGCGGGGCGCCGGGCCCGAGCGGCCCCTGCCCTGGGGCGCGGGATACGCCGAGTGAGTGGGGCCGGCAGCGGGGCCGCTCCGGGAGGGGCTCCGGGAGAGCCCCGGGGTGGCCGGGCGGGGTCAGGGGCCCTCCCGGGGTGTTGACACCGGGGAGTAGTGAAGGTTTAGGGGGTGTGGAGGGTGCGTGGGGGACTTAGGGGACTCCTGGCGGGGTGCCGGGGGTGGTCGCACCCCACCTGCCCCCGCTGCGCCCCTCAGCTGCAGCCGCCCCTGCCCGCAGTGGCCGCCTGCAGACACAGCTCGCCCCGTCTGCGGGCGAGGAGGGAGCGGCTTCCTGCTCCAGAGGAGGTTTGGCGTGGCGGTGAATCCTCTAGCCCCTCTCCCTCCCTGCGGGCGGCGGGGACACCCCTGCCCAGCCCCTGCCAGCTGACAAGTGACAAGTGGCCGGGGCAGCCCCGAGAGCAGCACCGCTCTTAGCGAAGTGTCTTTAAAACAAAGGAAGGGAAGACCACATTTTTAGCAATGTCTTGGTTTGCTGTTTTAAATGACAGAGGGGATGGATCAGGCAGAACAGCTCCAGCCGGGACGTGTTGCCGCGTCCTGGCCAGACCATATCATGACCCCATGATCTTGGGATGGTACAGAGTGAAATGCAAGGAGAGCACACTCCCATCCAGGGACAAACATTAGCAAGGCTGGAAGGAAAAGTGGTGGTGGTTTTGCAATGCACTGTGTCAACAAGGAAATGGCACAGTGTGGGCTGCTGGCAAGGGCTGCCTGAAGCCAGGGTGCAGGTCTCTGTGTCCCCAGCTGGGCTTTTCCCTGCTGCACATAAAGGACTTATTATTTCAGTCACCAGCAAAGAGATCCTTGAGTTTGAAAAGGGAGCAGGGAGCTGGAAAGAGGGAGCAAGGTGCAGCTGTTTGTAGTGGCTGCAGAGCACCCAGCACAGCAGGCGAGGTGCAGTGCATCTTACCTGGAGTGTTTGCAGGGTTATCAATGCCGAGAAGTCGGAGTTCAATGAGGACCAGGCAGCCTGCTGTCAGATCTCCATCCGGAGGAGAGAGCCAGGTCTGGAGGAGGATGAGGAATGGCTGATCCTGTGCTCCACGCAGGTATTGCCCCCAGGCAGGCTGTGCTCACCCTGCTGCCAGCCTTTTGCTGCCACCCAAGGGCTCAGGTTCAGGAAACATGGGATTGCTCCATCAGTCCTGCATGCCCACGTGCTGAAACCCTTCCTTGGATGTGTTATGGGGACCTGTGTACCCTTTGGCCAGCAAATACATAGCTCTGTCTGTAAATACCATTTCTACTGCCATGGCCCATGACTTGCAGCATTTGGGGTCATCCAAGCCCTTGGTGCCCTCACCTTTCCTGTCCTCCCTCTGCTTTCAAGGGCCAGTGTGTGTTGCCAGCACTTGAGGCAGCAGCGTGAGCTGGGCACACAGGATGCTCTCACCAGGCTGTGCCTTACTTCTTGTGAAATGGCTGCATCTCCCCTAATACACAGGAATAGCACAGGAGGGTGGGTGGTGCAAATCCAGATGTTCAGAGCTCAGATGATGTGTCTGGCAGGACAGCACATGGGCATTGCTTGAGTTTGAGCTGCACAGGAGATTTACCAGTGGCAGGGAAGAGTGGCTGGGGTGGAAATGCCAGGCAAAACACATACAGTGTCATCCTGGCTGTGAGCCAGCCATCTGTACAACCTCTTCAGCCCATCTTGTCCCTCTTCCTCACGGCAGTTTCTGACTGGTCACTACTGGGCACTGTTTGATGGCCACGGTGGCCCAGATGCTGCCATCATCGCCTCCAACTACTTGCACTACTGCATCAAGCAGAAGCTGGAGGAGGTTGTGGGAGGCATCACTGAGGCCCAGCCCCCCATGCACCTCAGCGGACGCTGCGTTTGTGACAGTGACCCCCAGTTCGTGGAGGAGAAGCACATCCACGCAGCAGACTTGGTGGTGGGAGCCCTGGAGAATGCCTTCCAGGAATGTGTGAGTACCCTGTGCAGGGCACCAGTCCTGCTGGCCCAAGCAGTCAGTCTGTCCCTCCCTGTGCCTTGCAAGGGCAGGGTCTGAACTTCTGCAGCTTGTTGAGCAGGCTGAAACATTGGGCCAAACCTTTAAATGGGCTGAGATCACGCTGGGTCAGACCCCAAGATGTGCCTTAGAGTTGCATGTTGGCAGTGCTGACCCAGAGCAAAGCTAGGGTAGCACTGCACAATTCTTTGGGGCAAGAAGGTACATATTGTCACACTCATAGAGCACATACAAGTTTGAGCTCTCCCCATCACCCTCCTAAAGCATCCATAGTCCAGGAGCAACAGCTGTGTAGGCTGTAGGGAAGCAACATTGTCTGTCACTTTGCTCGTTTCCTGTGGCCCATCCACAGTCAGTTTTGGTTCTGGATTTCTGCTGGGAGGGATGAGACAGTGTGTAGAGAGCAGCAGCCCAGATCACGCCAGTCTCCAAACTTGTTTAAACCAACAGGATGAAGTCATTGGCCAGGAGATGGAAGCTACAAACCAGACAGGAGGTTGCACTGCTCTGGCTGCCCTTTATTTCCAGGGAAAGCTGTATGTGGCTAATGCTGGGGACAGCAGGTGAGTAATAATAAAAGGGGGAAGTTGCTGGGGATGAGAGCTGAGAATTAAGCAAGGTTTCCAGCATCTTACTGTCCTGGTTTCAGCTGGGACAGCATTCTAGAGAACACTGTTAATAACCCACTGATATTTAAATGGTGCAAACACTGCTCAGCAACAGTCAGGGACTTCTCAGCTTCTGACCCCACCAGCAAGGAGGTTTGGGGGCACAAGAAGCTGGGAGGGGATACAGCCAGGACAGCTGACCCCAACTGACCCAAGGCATGTTCCAGACCACATGGCACCATGCTCAGTGTGTGAATTGAGAGGGAAGCTGGCCTGGGGCCACTGCTGGGGAATTGGCTGAGCATTGGTCAGTGAGTGGTGAGCAACAGCGCTGTGCATCAGTTGTTTTCTATATTCTGATTCTTTTCTCATTGTTATTTCTCTTCCACTCCTGTCCTATTAAACGTTCTTTCTCTCAACCCACAGATTTTACTTTCCTTTTTCCCAGTTATCACTCCCATCCCACTGGGTGTGGGGAGAGTGAGCGAGTAGCTGTGTGGTGTTTAGCTGCCAGGTTAAACCACAGCTCTGATTTAATCCTACAGACAGTAAATGTGCAGCCCAGCCACTTCCCTGCTGCCTGGCACAGGACCTGTTGGAAGATAGGTGCTCTCGTGCCTTCTGGGAACAGTTTGGGAATTTCAAGGGACTAAAGCTGCCCAGACACAGCATTGGGGTGGTAACGCAGCAGTACACTCAGCCTGGCAGGTGTCTAAAAGTGACAGGTGATTTCAAAGTATCCTCAAGAGCTTCCTCACCTGGCTGTGGCCCCCCGTTCCTCTAACAGTGAGCTTGACCACTATCAAACCAGGCAAGCACAACAGTGCATTTGCAATGGAGTTATTTAAAATACAGTGGCATTTTTAAAGTTTTGGGTGCACAGCTGTTCTCTGGCACAGCTGAGCTTTGCCTCTTCCCCTTTGTAGGGCAATTCTTGTCCTGAAGGACAACATTGTGCCCATGAGCAGCGAGTTCACACCCGAGTCAGAGAGGCAGCGAATTCAGCACTTGGTGAGTCACTCCTTCCACACATCAGACAATCCAGTTTTGAGCATCCCACTGCGTCAGAGAGCGCTTGTGGCAAGAGGACCTCCAGTTTTCCTTGAAGGCCACTGTCAGCTGGCACTAGCCAGGGAGGGCTGGGGTAGAGATTCAGCCAACAGTCTTTAGTATGGGAGATGTTCATGTCCTTACTGGAATGTGCTTTCCCAGTTCTGGTCTCCATTCTGCTGCTGGGAGTGCCAGTCCTGAGGCAGAAGCCACTCTGGTGCCCTACTCTGCTGAAGCAGAACCTGTCCCTGTTCACACCTCCATTCCCTCCTCCAGGCTTTTCTTTTCCCCAAGCTCCTGGATGGCGAGTTCACACGCTTTGAGTTTCCGCGGAGGTTGAAGGGAGATGACGTGGGCCAGAAAGTCCTGTACCGGGATTACTTCATGGAGGGCTGGTGAGTCCCTTCTGCCTGAGGGCAACGCTGCAGCACAGGGCAGCTTTACCTGCTCACAGCAATGGGGAGGTGAGGGAGGAAGGGGCACATCCTGCTGGTGGGTGCAGCAGCACAGTAGTAGGGAAGGATGTTGTGAGCAGCTCCCTCTGACTGGAGGACCAGGGCCCTGGCAGGATGGTTAGAAAACAGTCAAGATGATCCTTCTGGCATCCATCGAGGTGGGGCTGGTGCAGGGAGTCCCAGCCTGGTGCAGGTACAAGCTGGGGAGGAAGGGAGAATGCACTGTGTGTGCTTCAAGAAGTCACCTTGCCCTTTCCACAGTGAGCTGCCTGGGCATGGGGACTCCACAAGGGTTCAATCACTGTCCAAATGCCCTGGCTGGGCTCTGGACTATCAAGTCAGATAAATCCCAGATCAACAGTGAATTCTCTGTTTCAGGGGGTACAAGACGGTGGAGAAAGCTGACCTCAAGTATCCTCTTGTCCATGGTCACGGGAAGCAGGTAGCTTAATGCTTTTACACACTGGGAAGGCACAGGCAAGTCTGCTGGGGTTTCTCAGTGTCCCTGTCACTCATATCACACTCTGAGGCACTACAGCAGACCCAGAGCTCTGGTGTCCCCAGCATGGCACAGTCCCACAGCCTGGATACAGCAGCTCCCTTTGCTGCTGGCTGGTGTAACCCAGAACCCTCTGGAGCAGAGTCTGCACCCTCCTCCAGAGCACAGCAGAGCAGACAGCAGCCCTGAGGCAGCCTGCCCTTTCCTCATCTCCTCTTGCACACAAGAACTTGATTCAGATGAGAACCTACTTCATCAGCTCCCAATTGGGACTGTCTCCTTTAGCTCTAGTGGCTTTCTCACAAACTGTCTTCCTTGAGAAGAGGCTGAGAAATGAGCCTGGAGAGGAAAGGAGGTAGGGAGAAGCAATGATTGCACCCCTCCAGCATGTGCCTGCTGGAGTCGAGCAGGAAGCCCCATCACCTCCCCCAGGACTACAACCCACATGCCACCCCCTTTACGGAGTCAGTGCAGAACCTCCTTTACCAGGACAAAGGGACACCACCAAACCAACCCAACCGTCTTTCTTGCCACCTCAAATCAAGACCAGTTGCCACCATGGGCTTCCTGAGGTCTCAAGCATTATCCAGGGCACATGTATTAATTCTGGAGCACACCATGGGCCACCAGGAGCCATCCACAGGCAGGCTGTCTCCACACTACCATCAGGCCATTGCTTCTGATCACTCGTCCATCTCCAAAGTCTCCAAAGGCTGTTCTGGATGACGCTTGGAGAAGGGTTCTAAAGGCAACACATAGATCAGTCAGGACAAGCCACACATCAGCCTTCAAAGACATCACACCCCGATGTTTCAATCCTGTTTTACTTTGTTTGGGGCCAGGCTCGCCTGCTGGGGACTCTGGCTGTCTCTCGAGGCCTGGGGGATCATCAACTCAAAGTCATTGACACCAACATTGAAGTCAAACCTTTCCTCTCCTGCATTCCTAAGGTCAGTCACAGCACATGGGAATTGTAGGATGGAATTAAACAAGCTGCTCCTCTGTAGCATGCACCTTTCACAGACTTGGCAGATCTTAGCCATGTCCTTTCTCCACGCATCGTGGTCCCAGTGTGTCATCTCTTAGGGGAAGTCTCATCTCCCTGACTCCTCTGTTACATTGCAGGAATTGTCACAGATTTACTCCTGTGCTTTCCAGGTGAATGTATTTGACTTTGCTCTGCATGATGTTAAGGAAGACGATGTCCTCATCATGGCAACTGATGGCCTTTGGGATGTTCTCTGCAATGATGAGGTGGCTCGTGTGGTCAGGAGCTTCCTTGCAGAAAACAGGACAGATCCTCAAAGGTAATACCAGCTTTGCCTTCGTTTTGCAAAGAACCTGGTCAGACCTAAAGCAGGCTGAGATCCCACTGCTTCCAGGTCAGCTCTGGCATGACCACTCTTTTCTGTGACTTTGTAAACTACCTGCTAATCTGCCTCCATCCTAAAGTAACAATTATAAAGCTGATGTCTTAAAAAAACTTGTTATTTTGACAACATAAAGCCACATCTCAACATTGTTCTTAAGGGGAATAGTTGCCATGTTAACTTTAACATTGCATTTTTCTACCCACAGGTTTTCAGCTCTGGCGAAGTGCTTGGTATGCAAAGCAAGGGGAAAGAAGAGAGGCCACCAGTGGATGCTGGATGACAGCCACGAGGCATCCTATGATGACATCTCTGTGTTTGTCATCCCACTACACAACAGGGAAGAGGACTGACTGTCAGGATGACACACAGCATCTCTGTGTTCCCTTACTGTGGTGCCATTCAGCATCAACGTGAGACAGAGGGATTTCTGCCGCACATGTACACTCTTTTCCAGCAAACCCATTTTGCATTGGAACCTGAAAATGCACAGCCAGCACTTGGCAGAGGATGAACATGATTAGCACCTTAAGAACATGCAAGAGAGGCATAGCGGGCAACAAATCACTCCCCTTTCTCATTGTTGGACCAAGTAGAAGCGGCAAAGGGGGCCACGCAAGCCAAAGGGCACTTTTTCTAAGATCTTTGCGGTACAGTGACACTCCAATCCATATTTCTACTGATCCCTCTCCGTTTTTAGTATTGAACAATAAGGATCAATTGAGATCCAGCCAGTCTGAAGAGCTGGCTTTTAATCAGACTTGAACTAAGTTGAACTGGATGCATAAGCTAAAGCATCTCTCGTATCCATTTGCTGTAACATGAGATGTGCTGAAAACCTGGGAGCTGCTGCCAAGACAGCACTGGGCACAGCCATGTCTGTGGCACAGGAATGCTGGAGCAGTAGCCCAGACCTCAAGACAGTTGCCATTTGTATGCAGCACCACCTCAAACCCAGAGGATGTAGCCAGGTGAAGCTACACCCTGGTGTACAGGAGCTTCCTGTGCAAAATGTGCCTTACTCTTATTTAAGAACATTGATATGTACTAAGTGACACAATGTACAGATTTCTAACAAATCTTAAAGCTACACTTGCTGACGCTCTTTCTATTCCAGTTATTTCTGATAGCAGAGCAGGTTTTGTAGTAGCAGCACTGATGGGAACCAAGGTGTTTCAGTGCATCAGCTGATTCAGTAGAAGAGCTCCAAGTAAAGTAAAACCGGTTTGTTGCAATTTGTCTGCAGTGCTGAATCTCAAGCACTTACATTCATTCCAGCAGAAACACAGTGCAGCAGACATGCCAGAGTTGTCTTAAACTCTGAGGATCTGCTTCCCAACCTGTTTATTAGCCAGGTAAATTCAGGTCTGGACAAGCTTCCCATCTCCCCGAGTCCCCACGTTGGTTTTCATTATTCATTACACAGGTTCCAAGATTCCCTAGAGAAGCAGCCAAACCCCAGTGTGTTTAAGTTCTACAAGGATGAAAGTCCAAATAAAAGTACTTTGTTTTTTTTCCCATGCATCTTACTGTGGTGTTATTCCTGTTGGGGATTTTACACAGACCTGGGCTAGAGAAAAACAGCCTTAGAAAATCACAGGGGAGTTCTTGCTTTTAATCTGTCTTTGCTTGTCACTAGAAGCATTCCCCTCCCAGAACTGCCCCAAGGGCTTGGTTGTCAAAAGATGATTTCCTGCAGTGGGAGGAAATTCCCCCCAGGAATGGGGTAGCCTTCTCAGCGATCTGCTCATGGTTTAAGCAAGGGGGTAGAACAAAAAACATTTCTCTCCAGCATCACTTTCCCCCCATGCTCATAAGTTTAACCTGGAAACAATGCACATGAGGGTTTACCCACATTAATGATGCTGGCTGCTCTCTTCCTTTCAGTAGCTGTAACACTACATTTATATGCATTGACTATAAGGATCCAAGATTCCTGTTACTCAAACCCAACAAGTTATTTTCTCACCTTCTTGCTGAGACAGAGCTCAGCTCTTCCTTACAGATCACAGGCTGCTGAGAACACCTCTTTACCTAGGGCACCATACCTCCATAAGTAGCTGGCACAAGGCTTCCCTATCCTGATACATTCATAGGCCAAAAAAAAACCCTCTTAAAGTGGGCAATTTATGGACAGGTAACTTCAAAGAATCACAATTTCCACTAGAGTTTCTCACTCTCCAAAACAAAGGGAGTTTTGAAAAAATGGATGAGTTTAACATCCCCCCTCTAAGAAACCAGCAAGTTGTATCACACTGGACAAATGCAGAATTTACAGCACTCAAGTGGTCTCTCTACAAAATATTTATTGGTCACAGCCACAACATTTAATTCTCCACATATGTAGTATTTTATGACAAAGCATAATTTGACTTCATGTATTTACACTCACTGGCAGATACCAATGAGGAGTCCAACTCCCTATAGCAGCTCACAACCACAGAGACCAGTTTCTGAAAGGCTCGCCAGGTTCCTGCCCCTGACCCAAAACTAAGGTGAAGTCTCTTAAAGTGCTAATACAGCCAAGAGGCATTGGAAAAGATACACTGCTGCTTCCAAATTTGTCACTCAATTGCTCCTGCGTCCTCCAAAGCAGGGGATGGGGCATGAATCCAGGACCTGGGGGCTTCAATAAAGTAATAGAAATCTTTCAAGACTGACTTGGAGAATTACACCTGAAATCTCCTACAACCCAGGCAGACGTGCTCAGCCACCACACTGCTAACTTAGAGGTGGGCTGTTGAGTCTCACCACCCCTTGTTTTGAAGAAAGGTCTTTACTTCATCCCAAAGAACATGGGGGGATATAAATGTCAGATTTGGAGGGGTAATGCTGTTTCCTGCTTGGCCACTCTGTCAGCCCTGGGAGGGCTGCTATTCATCACATCTGTTTCTCATTAGCTGGCGGCCCTAGAGAGTACAGGAATTGCAGCCCTGGGACTCCTAGAGAAGCACGTAGAAGCTGGAAGCTAAAACCTTTATTCACCTTTCCTGTCCAACTGTCTGACACACACAGTCCTCAAGTTCCCTGACAACACTTGGCACATTCCCCTCTTTTAAAGGCAGACGGAAAGCAGTCCATGCTACATCAACAGAGATGTCTCTGCCTGTGTGGGTGGCAGTGGGCCCTGGGAAGGCCCTCAGCTATCCTGAACTGAACACTACTGCTAGTATGCATGAGCCTGAACATCCCTCTTCACTCCAGAAAGCCACTGATGTGCTTGTGTGTGTGTCCTCCTAAACCACTCCTCTGGTTCCCTTTGCCTTAAACATTCCATGTCACAACACCATGTTTTACAACACTGCAAGCAGAAGAGAACTGAACAACAACCTCTAGATAAGCGCTCAAACCACATTAACAAAGAGCTTTTGTAGAATAAAAGACTTCCAAATGCTTCCTTGTGATAAGTAACAAGGAATATGGCCAGAGGCTATCTGTTCACTTCCTCAGGCAAAAGACTTGAAAAACTTCTAAGATGATTTACTACTGGACGCTGAAGTTTGACTGTTAAAACATACTACAAACCCCAAATACCTGTATTTTACAAAGCACTGCAAATACCAATGCAGGTAAAATAGCACCAAGCAGCCTGAAATGCAACACTGCTGAGTTAAAGTGACTGAGGCCCAAGAAAACCACCTCCCTTTGCATGGGGAGTTTTTATTTATAGGCGACACGGGGACAGCACAGGAAGAGGGGTGGCATGAACCTCTCATCTGCATCTCCAGCAGCAGGCCTGTATGGCAGAGGGAAAGCATCAATAACCATCCTGGAGGATGGCAAACTCACATCGCAGACCTGTGGTTAGAAATGCCCCGTGTGGCAGCAGCAGCAGAGATGGGCCACAACCACAGCACAGGTTAAGCACCATGGTGTGAGCCTGCCCCGTGTGGGCAGTGCTCCTGCACTGCCACAGGCAAGTGCTGCGACCTGAGCGGAACCAGCAGAGCAGAAATGCTCAGTGCCTATCCCCAGCCCTTAGCACAGCACCTTTACATGGACAAGGACAGGGAGGGGAAAAAAAACGGAGCAAGAAAAAGCAAAACAGAAACAGCTGTTCTGCAAGGCATTTACTTTTCCAGGCAGTCATGATCCGAATTGTATACAGCTGAGATGAAGTTTGCTGTAACGGGACCATCAGGACAACTGACCTACAGAAAATGCTCCAGCACAGTTTGCCAGTATGGAGTGGCACTGGAGAGCAGAGAGAACATGCCCATTACTGTCTTATCACCTTGCCAGCTTTTCGTATTTATGAGTAGGGAAGCACACGTGACTGGGTGAGGGAAAGAACAGACTTCCCAAGCTGTGACCCAAGCACAAACCCACGTGTGTTTGGAAAGGCAAGAATACAGTGAACATCACATTTTTGCCCGTCCCAGCTTGCTGGTGGATGCATTCTACTGAAGCAGCATTTCAGGAAAAAGAAACTGGAACTGGGCTTGAAGACCAGCCTGCCAGTTTTTCTGTGCTACAAGCTCCTGAAGGAGGAGAGCATGTCCCTCCCCATCTCTTTGCAACAGCATTCCTTGGAGGAGCGGCACAGCAAAGCAGAGTCAGCACAGTCATGCCTAAGATTTTAAAAATTCATTTCCGAAGACAATATCTGACAAAGGATGCGTTGCTCTTTTGGAGCTGTCAATGGAAACCTGCAGACTGGTAACAAACTGTGTGATGGACTACCCACATGTCAGTTTTACCAACAAAGGCATACAGGTCTAAGCCTGGTGTGGGATGAACTTCATGGAGCTTATTTACAGACCAGGGGGCGGAAAACTGCATCAGTGAAAGTAAACAGCCTAGACACCTCACAATACTGGCCCACATCATATTCTTTTATATCTAAAAGTAAAAAAATATGGCCCATTCCCACTGCCCACCCACCCCACGATATTTACAAGTAAGATCAGCCAAGATGGTACATAAGGAAGATACACAGGCAGACTGTGCTTTCAGTCTCAGTGTGGTTTCTCCGTCTTCCTGCTGACAGACTCCTTTATTGCTTGGGACACTGGCCGGACCTCAGCAGTGCTGTCTGCGTCTCCAGGATGCTGACAAAGCAAACAGCAGGGAGGCTTTGGCAACCTCTGACAGTGGATGAAACCTGTGCAGTTGCACACTAAATTGCCAAAAAAAATGATGACAAGATGTATGAGGTACATTCACAGTTACCCACGCTTCTGGTGCGTGTTCTGCTGCAAGAGAATCCAGCATCTGCCATTGAAAACTGTCAGTGTTCACATTTGGCACAGAAGTATTTGCATCTGTGGACCGCAGTGAAACCAGAGATCCCAGACGTTAAACACATGCACTTATGGGAAGGAATTGCATGTTCCATGTTGGAACATCAATAGCCTTGTGCACTTACAGCAGGAAAACACATAATTACAGCTTTAAAAAATGCCACAAACATTTTGTAGATAAAACAGACTTCACCGCTCTAAGAAATAAAACTGTGTCTGTTCCATCTTGGGCTGAAGCCTGCTGGGCATGGACTGGAAGGTAAGAACTTGTAGCATGCCACTTCTGAGCGTGCCAGGAGGCCAAGAGGAGCAGTCCTCACAACGGAATGCTGTAGATAAAGGTAAGACATGGAAAATATGCAGGAACAGAACACAGTCTAGGAGATGTAGGCAATTCCAAAACTATGCTTGCAATGATGTGCTGCTGTTAGCAGTACGGGAGCCACCTGGCAGCAGCTGCAGTGTAGGAATTAGTCGTCGATAGTTGGCAACCAGAAGGCCTACAGAGGAGGAAAGAAAACATCTTTTCATAGCAGAATGCAAATCTCTCCTACAGCACCCTGTAGGAGCTGCCACCTTCTGTAAGCACACAAGGCACTGAGCCTTCTCAGATTCATCTCTGGAAAGGTCAGCACCTCATGGAATTTGGAGGAACTTAAACCCCATTTCCTTACCATATTGGAACATGCGCTAGCGAAAGTCATGAATTTTGGATTGAACTGCAGACAGGTTATGGGGCCTGTGTGTTTTCCATCTAGGACAGCCACCTTCATCCCACTTTCCCCATTCCAGACATGGATCTTCCCATCCTCCGAACCTGAAGGTAGGAGCGGAAAACAAGATATGCAAGATGCACTGGAGAAATCAGCAGAGGAAACTGAAGAACACTTCTTTCTGTCAGAACTTTAGGAATAGGCAGGTCTCAACTTTATAACACAACCTTTAGAGTTCTCCAAGTGTCACGAGAGCATGTACAAAACATCATAGTTAACACACCTGTATCCAAACAGCAGGTTTGTACCTTTGCACTGCAGAGACTCAACTACACAACAGGGCAACGCTATTCAGGCAAAGGTGTTAACTACTGCCACCCAGTAGGAAAGGACAGCTGACACCTCCAGCTACGGAGGAGATACCCTGGCCAACCTGCACCAATGTGTAGAGGCCAAGTGCTGGGGAAAGAGTCATTGTTCACACAAGTTCTCAGTTCAGACACAGGTAAAAGTCTCACTCAGTGGGCATAGAATCAAACCAAAGCCCTTACCATGGAAGGTAATCAGATTTCAATGCACTAAGCCAAATACCAGAAGCTTCCCTGAAGGTATGGACTATCCACATTGCTACAATGGGACATTTTTCACTTTAAAATTGCATTTTTCAAACTCTGAGGCTGAGAATGTTACATTTTAAAAATTCAGTTCTGCTTTAGATTAATTTTAAATAGGATTCCTAATAAGAATGCAAAGAATTTTCTTCTGCTTTTATATTTATGCCTGTAGCCTTTCAGGAAAGAAAAATTAAGAAGCACAAGTTGCAACTTAACCATATGTAAAAACTGAACAGGAATAAGTGGTTTGGAACTTCTACTACTGTTTTAATTTGAAAGAGCACAACAGGAAGGTAAATATGTGCAATAAAGTGCTCTCCAGAGACGGATCAAACAAAAAACCCCACCCCCTTCTCTGCAATCAGGAAGTTCTCATCCAGAACAAAAGAAAAGAAGCTTTGCCAAGACCATCACTCATCCAGGAAAAATGAGGATCTGGATACCAAATTGCCACAAAGTTAAACATATTTGATATATCAGCCATGGAAAAAAGAACAAAAAATAAAGGTCTAGCAGGAGCCAGTGCCACACAGACTCATCTGACTTGCATCTACAGGTCCTGTTGGGCAGCAGGTGACTGAAGAGCTTATTTTGAGGTGCCCAACATGCAGCACCAGGCTGTACAGAAGTTTCAAACTGATTTTTGCCACCTGCTTCCCTCAGGAGTCCAGAGGGCCAGGGAAATCATACACTGGGAGTCACCAGGCTGATGCCTACAGCTTCTCTCAGGTTAAGAGCTTGATCCACAGACATGGGGGTTTACAAGAGTCACATGAACAAACTGCAGCTGCCCCAGCATGTCACCAGTGCAGGAACACCCCTGGAGGTGTACAAACACACCAAGCTATGAGACCAGTCACCCAAGCACAAACAGGTGCCTTAGTCATCAGGAAACAGGGGATGGCCACAACACAGCCACAAAATGCTTTGAGGCAGCACATGAAGGCATCCTTGCCACAGGGTGAGGACCACTGACAAATTATGTGACTGGTCTTCCCACATTCTAACAGGTTCCTGGCTTCATATCTATTTTGGAACAGCATTTACATATAAAGGGAAAAAGAAGTCTTCTTGCAGGCTCTTTTACACTTCAGTCTAGAGAACACTGAGCAATCCAACAAAAGAGAACACCGTCAGTGCAAAGAAAGCTTACAGCTGCACTGTATTATTTAAATACATTCTGCTTCTCAACAGACACAGCTTTAGCCCTACATAACACACCTAATTTCAGAGTACTGAAATTCTTGCCAAGAATTATCTTACCTATCATGATGAACTGAGAGTCTGGTGTGAATGATGCCTCCAGCGTGACAGCCTTACTATTGTTATAACCCTATGGCACAAAACAGGAGAATATGTAGTAGAGAGTGTGTCCACAGCAATCTCACAACCAAAGGGCAGCTGCTCCCCAAACTAAGACTGAGTTTTCCAGCAAGTACCACAGGCAGTAGGCTTACCCCAAACGTGTGCAGGACAGCTCCTTTGAAGGCATCGATCAGCCGAATGAAGCCGCCATTTGTCGAGATGAGGATGAGTTTCCCGTCATTGCTGAACTTCAGGCCTGTCCACTCACACGTTCGGTCATATTGCATCTTAAACGTAGCAAATGGCCCCTGCAGGGACAAAAGGGGAAATATGAGGAAGACTGTGCATTGTTGTTAACAAGAATCTGCTTTTAACCTTAGTGCAGGAAAACGTTTCAGATTTTTTAAAAGAAAATCCTTAGCCTTAAGATATCAAAAGACAAGACAAACACGTCATTGCATGTGTAAGTCCCAATGTATGAATCCAGTTTCCAAAACAAAAAAAGAGTGTAATAGGCTGTTTCAATCCAATCATTTCATACTCTACCACAACCAACAGCAGAAATTAAGGTAGGAAGAAGTTTCTAAACAAGGCTGCTGAATGAAGTTAAAGAGTTTGAGCTAGTTTAACCACCATCTCAGTTTTGAAAACCATGGACCTAACTATGCTCAGTGCTTATTCAGTTCAGCTGCCCACACAAGTATAGTTTCCTTTGAAATTTCCATCCTTTCTGATAATCTTGGCTCAATCTTTGCCAGTGTTCTTCCAGAATAGGCAGCAAGGAAAGAAAGACCAAAACTGCACAACAAAGAGCCTAAACAAGTGTTTGGAGCAGGTCCAAGAGTCAACACTTAAACATTTGTTAAGAGTGTACCTCAGGATCTGTATCCCTTTCTGTCTGTGAGATGTGTGCTGGCTGAGAACTCCCTGGATGCCAAGGAGGCACCCAAGAAAGTAAGCTCGAGTACAGAAATCCAGCCTCTGACCACTGAGTTTAGACTAGTTCTTGCAGGATAAGAAGTGTAAGAAGGGAAGTTAGGGTACCTCACCTTGTCAAAAGAACGGAGATCATAAAGCTTCACCATTTCAGAATTGACTCCAGCAGCAAAAATCAACCCTTCTGGATCAAAAGAACACACAGGCTTCCCTTGGAGATGCATTAAACCCTAGAAATAGAAATAGCCAAAACTATTTAGCAAGACTGATGCTCACAGTTCTACCACCACCACCCTTTGAGCCCACTGTGAGCAGGACGGCAGACTAGGGGTGGAACAAATTAATTTCAATTGTAAATACCAAGGTTTTACAAAGGTTCAGAATACCTTTCTCAACTTCAGGTCATCACACAATTTGCTCAACGACAAAGTTTACACCAAAACAAATCAAAACCTCATTCAAGGTGTCACACACTCCAAAAGTACCCAGAGAAGGGAGGCTCCTATGGCTATGTTAATAAACATACCAGGCAGCACCACAAAACCCTGATGGCTGGGACCAACAGCAACGCTCTACCACTTATGGCTGCTCAAGAGGGGAAAAAAAGTACTTTGATAGCAAGTGAATATCACTGCTGAGCTTTACATGCCTGTTTAATGAAAACTCATACCTGCTGGAAGCCAACGGACCTTACATATTAAAACTGACAGATTACTACCAGTGCTTATTTTTAATGTTACCTTGTCCTTAAGTGTCACATAGTAGAAAGCACTTGAGAAAATTTGGTAAAAGCCACCAAAACATGTAATTTTCCATATGCTGACTGGCAGTCTGTGCATGTTAGCCAAATGTCTTTATGTAACTATATGCACATAAACAAGAAAACATCTTTGATTAAATCCATAGTACATTTAACAAGTTTCTGCATTTTTCTTTCTTTCTGCAGTCTTCTCTAGGTAAAGTCTAGAGACTTTACTACTCTCCCACTTTGGTCAGTTTTCCCTGTGCTCTCTGAAGGCGAGGCAGTGAGCTTAGCCAATGCTCAGGGCCTGGTGAGTGGGCCACCTCTGGCTTCCCGGGAATATTTCCAGGCAGTATGGCTGCCATCTCACGGACCAACTGAAAACTACAAGTAACACTTCCTAAACCTGTTTCCCAAACTTGGCTGGATGCAGCTTCCAGTTACTAGTCCCAGGTTTTTTTACCATTCTTACAAGTTCAGGCATTAGCATAAATTGCTACTGCACTTACAACCCTATCACATCTGCAGCAACACGGAGATGGAGATTCATCCCTAAGGAAACCTATATACTGGTGTTAAAGGCATACTCCCAAAGAAAGACAGAATTAAGATCTGTCAGAAAAGGCTTGGTGTGGAGAAAGAAAAATACATTTTGTAAGAAATGTAACTTTTTTCTTTCATTCATTTACAGTTACATCATCTGGAATAAGCAAAGAGCCCTCCTCTCATTAGCAAAAAGGTCCCAGGGAGGACCATATTTCCACAGGGGAAATATGAGAGCACAACACTATGTATCCAGATACCAGGACAAAATAACTCGGCACCACTAAAGGTGGAGATTCTACTTCCAATCTTTCATTCCTGCGACTGCTGCCAGCTCTTGTATTTTTCTCAGCCCTTACAAGCCTCTTTCCACAAAAAAAAGGAAAGTATTCCAGCAAAACAAGTAAACAAAAACAAATAGGGTTCTGTCTTGCTAGCAAGTCATATCTGCTCACAAACAGTTCTGATGAATAACAGAGGTGATGCAAGGAGGTGGCAGACCATATGGCTGCTGTGTTACTTTAGATCATCAGTTTCTTCATCAAATTTAATTGCATCAAGGCACCAATTTTAGATACACAGTACAAACACTCACATAAGATGAATTCTTAACACAGGAGGGATGCCAGCTCGAAGAGAACACTCTATGCACAAGGTGCCTGATGAACAAGCTGATGACAACCAGCCCTTCTCTTGTTTCATCAGCTGTGGGTGTTATTTCTTGCTCTCCCCAGCGCCTCTCCAGCACAGACACAGGTGAGAGCAAGTGGTGTTACACAATGTGACACACACACACTGCACAGAGATTCCTGATCCAGGCTCCTTCAGGAAGGTGTCAACACTAAATCAGCAGCACACACGTCTGGCAGTATTTTTAGTTTGTTACAAACACGCATCCATTTTTTATCCTTCCAACTGAAAATTCAACACACTGCGCACATGAATTTCATAACCTACCTGGCAATTTGGAGAGCGGAGATCCCAAAGTCGAATAGTTTTATCCAGAGATCCAGAAATAAAAGTATCATCCACTGGAGACATTGAAAGAGCAACCACTCTGCAATACAGAAACCCGCATGCATCAGAGACAAACTAAAGAAGTGAATGGAGCAACACCCACCCCAACAGTTGTGTACAAGCCCATAGCTGAACAAACCAAAAGGCAGCATGAACCAAGTGTAATGGAACTCGAGCCCATTACCATTCTTATTTCAATTTCTCCTGTCCTGTCCCCAAGCCACATCTCACCTTTTTGTGTGCCCAGGGAAATACCGAATATATTTGTTGTCATGCAGGGAGAGGTAGCGGATTGTATCTGAAAACATAAACAAACCAGAAGCTTTATTACAGCATGAGCCCAAGGTTATCTGAAAGTGATCACATAGTAACTTGCTCCCCAGAGCAATAGTAATCACACCACAGTGCCTAAGTCTGGTCATTTGATTTCAAATCAGACATTGAAAGAGAAACAACTTAGAAACAGACATAAAGCAAACTAATTTCTTAAGCAGAACTGAAAATCAGGCAACACGAAAAGATACTTCACACAATCTGAAGTCACGTTACATTTTAAAGACAACTGTCATGTGATTTATGCAAGGTAATTTCAAAGGTGCTAAAATTTAAGTAGCAGCAGGTTTTATTCCATCACTCTCACAAAATGGAGAGTATCAAATTTACAGAGTTGATGCTACCACTTGGTATTGCTTTGCAGCATGGATCTTGCTCTCTTTCTTACATATACATCCAGCAAACAAATCTCCAACTAAGCAGTACACACAGGAAATGTACAAATTCTGGCACTCAACTAAAGATAAAAGACAAAACCGTAACTTCAAAGCCAGGACAAGACCATTAAAAACTAGCAAATCTCCTTCTTTTTGTTTAATCTGACAATCAACAGCTTCACACTTTCTCTGCACTTAGAGCAGCTAAGCTCTAAGAAGCAGACAGAGGAGTAATCTAAAGCTTAGTACACTTCAAGCAACCTTAAACATAAATTGAATAGATGAGAGCAGCACCACAACATTTCTCAAGTGCCAGTTTTATTCTGAGTATAGGTGAACACACCAACAATAGCCCACAATTCTGGAAGATGCTGTTGAGACTTTCTCCCAAAATTGAAATAAATCCTTCTAAGAGGAAACAATTATTAAAGGACAGAAACCATTTTTTAATCTTTATTAGCAGATTCTGTACAGTGGAACAAGAAGTCCTGCTGAGGGTCCAAAGATAAATTGAAGGAAAAGGACATTTTTACTTTTGACTCAGAAGAACAAGTTCCAAGAGGATGCAACATGTACTGGGCATTTTGATGGTCAGAAGGGCTGCTGTGTTCAGAGTGTTTTGAAAGGCTCATTCAGCAAAATTTTCCATCTGTGAAAAAATTATCAAGTTCCCATTTTTGCCTGAGGTTGCTCATCAAGCTGAGGTCAAAGGTCTAAACCACCCTGCAGTATTTTACAAGAAAACTGAAGCTGATTGAACAAGATGGAAATGTGGTACTGGTGACACACAGTTCTTAAAGGCTCTAAGTGACCTGTGGTGATTCCCCAAAATATAAATCCCTAACACCAGTGTCACATCCCACACTGGATAGAACCAACATGCTTCCAACTTCCTGTTAAGACACATCTCTAGTTTTTCCTGCAAGAACTGTCATTACCTGATCTCCGAAGTATTCATGCAGAATTACATCTTCCTTTGCTGGAGAGGAAGCAGTGGGGAATCGTGCTCCTTTGTGATCCTCATTGCTGGCAGTGCTCTGTCCCAGGCAAGGCAGTGGCCTGTACAGTTATCTCCTGTACCGGGTGGTATCATAGACCCTCAAACTGTACAAACTACTACCTCAGCCTGGAATCAGGCAACAGGAACTAAGTCCAGAGGTCTTGAGGAAATCTTCACAAATAGGTTGGTAGCAATTCAACAGAAAAAATGCTTGGAAACAAGCACCAGCATTCCTATAGCATGTTCCTGAGTTAATTTTCCCACCCAATACCTGCAAAACAGTGCAATACAATGCACTCTGCCCATGACCACATGCATTAGGGACTACAGAGCATCTGGACTTCTACAGAACACACTGCTGGTTTTATTAAGCTAACAATTTGTAACAGCAACAAACATTCTCACATTGTGTCTTTTTCTTTTCTTCTAATAAAGTGTTCAGCCTAATGCTACCCTGCAGCATGAAGACTTAAATCTTGAGGCTTACCAGGGCTTATAAACAAAAACTCAGTACTCAAAATGGCATTAAAAATGCTTCATTAAATTGTTAATTATTAGTTACTGTGAATTAAATAACAGCCAAATAAAAAATATGACAAAGTAATAACATAATTTAAAAAATAAGCAGGTTCTGAAACAGATTAAAAAGGCACATGTTTCCTGTGACACTTTTAATCCTTTTACACCATTAAATCCAATTCAGGTGGGGACTTCCTTGTTCCTCTAGTTTCAGGCCCAGCTTATTCTAGTTTAACCTGACCTCTTAACTCTTAACTTCCATCTTCTCTAAATTCACAGTCTTTGCAATTCCTTTAGTAACCTGGCACACAACACCAGGCACCACCATCTCTACAGTTAAGATTCATCTCTGCAAAGGAAAAACCAAACCAAAATCTCTACTCCAGAAATTATGAATCTACAGGTACACAAAAAACCATTTGTAAAATGCTGTGCTAAGAGACTTGATCATTGCAAAATTCTCAGACACTGACTATAACAAAACCAAAACTGACCTCTGTGACCTCCTCCAGGCTTGGTTGGTGATCTGTTGAGTTACCTGAACCTCCTGCCCTCCCTTTCTCTGCAGCTGAGTTGTGTATACCAGACAGAGCTATGGCGTTCAGCCCAGCTGCTCCTTCCACCTCAGTCACACATAAGAAATGAAGTTGCAGAGGCCAAGTGACATTACAGATACCAACACCAAGTGAACAGCCCAATGAAGAACCCAAGTTTTAGCTCCCTAACAATGTTTAACCCCTTAGTTATGGCAGCAGTGAACAAAACACTTGTAAGGATGCTCGAGGGACTAGCACCAAGTTGTGCATTAGTGTTGGACATTAACTCCTTCCTCTGACAGAGTTATCACTGAAGAGTTGTAACTTTTTCCCTAATCTCAATAGCTAATTATCCAGACATGCAGTGTAAAGAGATTAATATGCTCCACTCCAGTGGACCACTTACCATCTATTTTGTTGGAGCTGTACACAACAGTGTTGGCAGCATGTGTGTACCTGATGAGGTCCACTCCATACTTCTTACTGTACAGGGTCCTCTTCGGTCTGTCAGGAGAACACAGAAATAATTGCACTCTCTGCGACAAAAACCTCAAAAGAAAACTCACATCAACAAAGCCTGTTCCCACTGAGGCATTACATGATTGTTTCAAATAGTCAGATGCTTTTATACAAAGAAAGGAAGGCTTTTGTATTTGATTTTCAAACAAGGATCTTGGTGTTTCTCCAAGACTATCCCTAGGCTTAAGGAATTACCTGTAACACCTGCAAAAAGCACTTGTCTCCTCCAAAAATTCCTTTTCTTATGACGTCTAATGCAAAAAGAAAAGGAGGAGCTAACATAATGAGCACAGCAAGCAGCACTGCTTCACTGTGCCCTGGCCCATTCAAATCTCCCATTCATCTGCTGCTTATTTTAGACTGAGTATAATTTGCCTTTTTGTTCTCTGTTACTTCAAAACCTAGAACAGGGTGTCTCATTCATGGGGTATTGACCCAAACACATCTAGGTACCAGTCATCTATAAAAGATATAGTAGCATACGAACTTTTCCAAACCACTGAAGCATTATACTTGTATCCAATCTTAAGGCAAGAAACTCAAATTTAACATTTTGCAACAGAATGAAAGACACTCTAGTGAGAGTGAACACAACCTATAGAACTGGATTTTTAGGGGTCTGGTAAGCAGGTAATGCACTGCAGTACTAGAAGTTTAAACTGCAGAGTAAGCTTAGAAGCAGCTGGCTAATAAGAGTATCTCACAACAGTGGTGCCTGTTTGAGCAGTGCAAGGTCTCCACCACCCTCCTTCCCCTTTCATCCTCAACTGGGGGAGCACAAAGGTTTCAGAGCTGGGCAGTCAACCAGCAAGAATACTGATCAACACCAGAAATACCATCTCTTCCGGGAGTCATTTTTAATCTAGATTCACAACTCTGGTTATTACAAGGCCTACAAAATATTTTACCCACACAACCAAAGAGGACAGCATGGGAATGGAAACAAACAGCAGGAGTGGTCGAAACCAATACTGCTGCCAAGAGAAAAGTTTATCAGACTACACCCTCAGACAAGGTATTTCTAATATGCTGGACTTCTTCCTTTTTTCATTAGCCTCAAACTGACACACCCAAACAAGAGCACAAGTGGGAGACTTTTCCTACCAGAACAAAAACAGACATTCATTCTTAAAAATTAATTCTCAAACAGCAGAAGCCATAGGGCTTTGACTTCAAACAAACTTGCTGGGGACAAGCTCCCATGAAGTGAAAGCCAATACAGCAAGCACAGTGAAAACCCACACACCACCTGTACCACAGACCAAATCTCAACTGATTCTTCCCCAGTTCCTCCAACAGTTTTTTACATTGTTCTTCAGATGCAAACATGCCACACACTAAAAACACACCTCATTTAAATTTTGACACACTCTAACATTATGCACCTGATATACTTCCCCACACAGCTTTCTGAAGTTACCTCAGCTATGCTGTTGACCAAACTGGGGGGAAAAAAAGACAACAAAGCAAGAAAAAAAACCCAATCTCTCCAATTTTCCCTTTCTATTACAAGTTTAAAGCTTAGAAGATCTATTTAGAATAAATTAATATAGACAGAGACAATAAAGATGGACAGACAGACAAAAGCACATTTACCAAAAAGAAGGAAAAAGAGTTCTGTGTTTTAGGAAAGGTGAAGTTTTCATGTAAACGGATACAAACAGAAGTGTGTCATTGCACACAAGACCTGTTGCCAACCAACTATTTTAAACACAAACAAGAAAACTAAGTACTTTTTAACATCAAATCACAACCACTAAACATAAATCCAAGGTCAAGGTCAATCTACCCAGCACACCTGCAAACCAAGCAATATCGATAAAGAAAAATACTTTACAAGATCTCAGTCAAATCTGCAACAAAGATGAAACAAAACACAGGTGAGGTTTGTAGTATCATCTATGCCTTGGTTTGAATCACTGCTGCTATGGGTAAAACATCATCCACAACCAGGAACATGGATGTGCCCAGCAAACAACTCAGCTAAGCAGAAGTCCAGATCCATCACTTTATTTGTATCAGTAATATGCAATTGATATACACTAAAATATAAGCTAAACTTTTGCTAGAGCACCATTCTATCATAGCAGGGTTACCAATGTGCAGCCAGACTGTTCCCAACCTCAGGGATTGCTGTACATCCCAACACACAACTGTCCCACAAGTTTTCAGAATCCCTCCTTAAGTCCCAACAGACTCCAGTGAGCCTCTTAGTTATGCTTCCGAGCCAGCCTACTGTGGCGGGATTTGGTGATGCAGGATGGGTTAAAAAATTTAGTAATTTAGTTGTTTACACACTTTGAAATAGAAGTGGAATCTTGGGACCAAAATTATTGGATGCTCATGAACAAGCAGTTGCCTAAGTCCAGAACATACATGATAAGGAGATAATCTTGTCCTGTCAGCCCTTGGCTACACAGCACTGTTTCAACTGTCCTGACACTGTCAGAAGATTAATTTCACCAAGATGGGAATGGTAACACTCTCCCAGAGCTGTACAACTCATTTTGGTGGGGCAAAACAAAGCAAATTAGGTGAGGATGCACCTACAGTACAATCAAAGAGCTGCATTTTAATTCTACCAGCAGAAGTGCTCGTTAACAGAGGACACACACCAAATTTTCCCAGATTTACACAGGGAGAGGCATTAATTTTCAGGCCATTCAATGAAGTAGGCTATCTTACACTGAAACCCAGCAAGCAGGACATTTAATTTTCTCCTGGCCATCATATCCATTAGCAGTGACATATCCAAGCAGGTGAGAGTTCCAGGCTCTTCTAACTGTGATTTGTAAGGAAAAATAAACCAACTACAGGCCTGAAACTGCCACAACAATGATCATTCAGAGACCTGATGTTTCATCTTCACATGAATTTCCAGTGAAAAATTAATTCAGAGCTGAAACTTTCCAGGTTAGAGAACAAGCATGTCCTGCATCCCTAGTTACATCTAAAAATCACAGCTACACTTTTAAGCCAGTTAATAGTACATTAAAAACTTTCAAATTAATTTTAAAATTTTATAACCCTCAGAGAACTTCATCCTGACACAGGAGTTACCTTGAAACTACTCTCATTGCCCTGGAGCACTGCAGTAGAGGACCATTGATCTACATTTAACTTAATTAAAGGAAACCCTCTGACTATAAAGCACATCAGGATTAGATGGAGATTGGAATGAAAGGGCTAAATGCCTCCCAACCCATCAAACTATTCTTTACAAGTTTGAAAGGGGAAGAGCAATCAATACCATCTGCATTAACATCACTCAGCCCTGCTACTACTGTATATAATTAGGATCAGGGGTACAATCCATGGCACACTCCATATGTATAGAGTTACCTGCTCTTACATAAATAAAAATTAAAAATTTTCACATCAGAGTTCATTCTATCAGATGGGGAACACCAACAACTTTAATGTATAAAGCAAGCAAACTAAATATAAGTCTACAATAATATATAATAGGTGTCCCACAAAATTAAGAGAATATGCAGAAGGCAATCTTTCCTCCCAGCAATTATGATGTATTGGTCTGCTTAGAAAAGCAGGAGGATTAGGAATACCTGGTTTACGAGAAAATATATACAACACTGACATATCTCTGTCTTTATACTTCCAAGCCATTTCTTTTTCATTCCTGCATTACCCTGCCCTTTTTATTCCCTGTTCTATAATATACATACTTGTTTTCCTTTCACTTTCTGCGTGGATGGGATGCTTCCCAGTCCTGACTTTAGGGAAAAAAAAAAAAATCACCTCAGAACTGCATCTCTACACCAATTAGCACATGCAAAGCTTAAAATCTGAAGGAATTTAAAGCAGAAAAATACACACTTGTACTAACTGAAAAAGATTTTAATGGAATAATGACACCAATTGGCTCAATTTTTTTAAACTCTCATAGACTACAAATGCCTTTGCTGTAGGTTTCCATCCTCTGAACAGGAGCACCAGATCTCAAGTGCTCCGCAAATTTCTGGGGGGTTTTCCAAAAAACAAGACATGCACCGTGTGATAGACGGAAGAAGAAAGATAAAACCGGCCAGTTAAAAGAGAAACAGAAACACAACCTTAACTCTATACCCTTAGTTAACAGAAATCACTAAACACCTTGATTGATTACATCAAAACCAATACAATGTTTGAAGACACATGCAAATCACCCATGTATTTTAACTGTGTTTTATAGATAAGGACACAATTAGAGAAAAGGATTTAAAGCACAGAGGACCACGTTTGCATGCAGCGTTCCAAGACACCACTTAGGAACTGGGTTTTATGGAAAACACCGTCAGGTTTTTAGAGCTTATAGTACTACACACCACACCACCTGCAACTTTTGGCTTATAGCCTTTATCCAAGAAGTTACACTCAAATGAGGCGTTTAAAAGGGCACATCCGTACATTGCTCGCAACAATCACTTCTCTTAAGTAGCGACACTTAAGCAAAGAGAAGCCTGAGAATTCAGTTCCATACCCGCAGCAATCCCGAAACCTGGAAATGTGACCAGACTGAGCCCTTCAAGCTTAACAACTGTTTAGCTCTCAGAGAAGTGAACTTTCGCTTACACTTCGGAAATTATCACCGCTGTCTCCAGCCTACCAAGATAACAAGTATACCCGCAGAGCAGACAAACCCATGCTGCTCCCATCCCTGCCGTTGGGATTCTACTCACAAGCCTACACTGAAAAACAACAGGAGAGAAGCTCAAGTTAAAGCTCACCGGCCAGACCTGCGGGGCCAGACACAGCTTGTCCCCAAATGCCACCGTGGGCAGCCCCCCCGGCCCCTCACACCCCCGTGTCCCAGGCACTGCCTCAGACGCCGAAGGCTGCACCCCCCGGCCCCGCCACTCACTTGCCCTCCTGGCAGTCGTAGAGAACGATGGAGTCATCATCGCTGCTGGAAATGACGGTCTCCCCGTTGGGGCTGAAGTCGAAGCAGTTGATCTTGTCCGAGTTCTCGCGGAAGACCTTGGCCACGCGGAAGCTCCGCAGCACGTTGTCCGTCAGCTTCATCCCGCCCGCCGGGCCGCGCCGAGCGAGGGCGGCGGCGGCGCTGAGGGCACCCGGGCGGGGCTCCGGGCGATGGCGGGAGCGGGCGGGCCGGGCCGGGCCGGGTGGGGTGGCGAGGGGCGGCAAGGGGCAGCGGGGGGCCGTGGGGGACGGCGGAGGGCGCTGGGCTCAGCGGGCTCGGCGCGGTCAGGCCGCGGAGAGGCGGCTCCCCCTCATTGTGTCCGCCATCTTGCGGCTCCGGCGGGGCCGCGCGGGGCACCCTGGGCACAGGGGGGTGTGAGGGGGGAGAGCGCACGGGCTGCTGGAACGGGGGAGGGCGGAGTGTCCGGTGCCCGGCGGCCATATTGAGTGTGGCAGGAATGGCAGAAGGGACTGCGCGCTCTCGGCCCGCAGAGATTGTCCGCGTCTGTCAGCATCCCCGCCACTCCTGGGGCCCGAGGTGGGAAGGGGCGACGCAGGGCAGGGCCGAACGGCTGTGGTAGGGCCGGGGTTCATTATCCACCCACCCGTCCGTCCGTGCATATTGCGGGGTGGGGGGAGGCCGGGTTAAGGGCATGACGTCATCCCGTAGAGCGGGCAATGGCTTCGCGCGGGCGGGAGGGCGTCACTTCCGGTGATGGCCTCGCCGGGCAGGGCGGGCACTCTCGCGTTGCTCCGGGCCGTGAGGGGCCGCGGGAACGGCGGGACAGCCTCACCCTGCGCCGGGTATTCCTCGTATTATGTCTATTTAAGGCGCCTTTCCGAGTTTCCAGTGGAAATTAGAGAGAAATGCTCTGGTCGGCAGCCGGCTGAACTTGAGCTGGCGTGTGCCCAGTTGGCCAAGAGGGCCAGTGGCACCTGGCCTGCATCAGGAATAGTGTGGCCAGCAGGACCAGAGCAGTGATTGTCCCCCTTTCCTGAGCACTGGTGAGGTTACACCTAGAGTGCTGTGTCCAGTTCTGGGCCCCTCAATAAAGGAAGGATATTGAAATACAGGAGCAGGTCCAAAGAAGGGCAACAGAGCTGGTGAAGGGTCTGGAGCACAAGTCCTGTGAGGAGCGGCAGAGAGACCTGGGGGTATTTACCCTAGAAAAAGGAGCTACAGGGGTGACCTTATTGCTCCCTACAAGTCCCCGAAAGGAGGTTGTAGCTGGGTGCGGGTTGGCCTCCCGGGCAGCCACTGGCAGGACAAGAGAACACAGCCTGAAGCTGTGCCAGGGGAGGTTTAGGCTGGACATTAAGAAGAATTTCTTCACAGAAAGGCTGCTTAGACATTGGAGTGGGCTGCTCAGGGAGGTGGTGGAGTCGTCCCTGGAGGTGTTCAAAGAAAGGCTGGATGTGGCACTCAGTACTATGGGCTATGGTGTTGGGTCATAGGTTGAACTTGCTACCTCAGGGTTCTTTTCCAACATAGTTGATTCTGTGATTCTGTAAAATCATTTATGGGGCTGATGCCCGAAAAGATAGGCTGGAAATAAAACCGTATAGACTGGTGTCTATAGAGCAGGTATTTGTTTATTGCAGTGCTGGAGGTGAGGGGGATTTCTCCACCTAATTCACCCACTTTTGTCAAGTGCTGTGGTTAATTTATACAGTAAATAGTGCTTAATATTACTATGTCATTATAACATCATCATATACGTGCCAGAACTAATTTACATAATATGATCTCATGGTTATAAATAGTTCTTTTGCACTGCGCTTGCGCCTCCCCAATTTGATGGTCTTAGGGGTCTTCTTTTGATGAAGGCTCAAGGTTTTCCTCACATCTGAACTTTCCAACTTCGTCTTCAGAGCACGCGCAGTTACAGTGTTCCTTGGTCTCTCTGGTTTTAACCGGTCTAAATTCTTTATTTTGTGGCTAATTGGCTTTGCATTTGCTAATTTCTCATTAGTACTATAATTGTCCATTTTTCAAACTATCCACCTGGTGAATTTTTTTGTTTTGGTTTGGTTTGGTTTTTTATTTGGGTTTTTTTTTTTTGGTCTGTTCAGCATTAATCAACTAGTTAACCATATACTAGCCATTACATTGTATAGAAAGTTATAATTCAGGTTATATTAGTATAGAACAGTTAGTATAGGACTAGTATAGAAAAGTAGTGATTCAGATTATATAGGTATATAGAAAATTATGATCCAGGTTATATTGATATATAGAAAGTTGTGATTCAGGTTATATTGGTATCTTATAACTTAAGGTATATAAGCATTTTGTAACTTTGACCCAAATAGTGTAGGCATCAGGGTGCACAGGCTGCGCTGGCCTCTTGGCAGAGCCTGGCAGGAACAGCCCCTGGACAGCCTGAGGTGGCCAGGGAGCATCAGTCACCTCCCTCTCCTTTGAAATACACCATGATCACTTTCTCACCCTTCCCCTCCTACTTTCAGTCCAGCTATTGCAGATTTTTATTTCCCAGTATTTTTTTTATCTTATAAAAACTTGCAGGCAATACTACAGGAACACCACAGCTATAGCACCCTGCTCCTACATCACATGAGCTCTCAGGTAAAGGTGGGCAGCGCACAGTTAAGCCTTTGAGAAACACACTGTGGCTTTTGAGGCTGCTGTTCCAGTACACACACCTTGGAACTGCTTTTTTCTATAATGAATCCTGATGACAGGCTCATTGTGCATGTTTTTGTGTATTTCTTACCTTAAAAAGCTGTTCTTTTAGGAGAACAGTTCTTTTAAGAATCTCACCCCACAAAGATTTCTGCTATTTTAAATTTAGAACACCTGCCGATCTTCTTGTCACTTCGGTCCCCCAGAAACTCAGAATCAAAAGACAAAAATAAACCGTAGATGCCTTCCTGAACGTAAATTGCGTTTTCCTTTCATAGTGTCCAGAATAGAGTTTGATTTTGCATTTGTCTCCTGTTGCCCTCCTGTGGTCAAACCTCAGCAAGTCCAGGGACTGTTAAAGTTCTGCATGTCCTTCAAATAGGCTGAATTATTTTGTATTCATGTATGAATTAGTTAAATAAAAGCCTTTTCTCAGATTCCTTACCCTTGCTGTTTGCTTGTTGGAGCTCCCTGTTACATGTTTAGAGATCTCACCCGACTCATCCTTTCACGCTGTGGTGGCATTGGCTCCTCAGGATGACTTACCTTTTTTACTTTGAAACAAAGACAAGACTTTCACACCAGAGTCCAGGGAGACTGAAAAATTACCCTCATTACTCCTTAGGGTCTCAGGGTCAGCTGCCCCTTTGTTAGGCCAGTTCAAAACCCACAACTGATTTTCGTGTGATGAGAGGTTTTAGAAAAGCTCGGAATGTCGTGCCTCCTGCACACTCTAAATTGCAGGATCAAAGCCTGGATTATCTCCTGCGGGCCCTGGAGGTGACTCACCAATAACATCATAAGACAATTTACTTCAAAACACCTACAATACTTAGCTAAGTTTTAGAGTTGTATAACACCGTGGGTTGTTGATTTGATATTTTGTCACTTCCTTTTTATTCTTCTGCCTTTCTTCCTAATCGTTGGAACTTAGTTTGTCAGTTTATACCAAGCTGGAATTTAGCTGGCAGGATAATTGGATCTCCTAGAAAAATGTCATATTAAGTAGGAATTATGGATAATGCCCCTGCAAAATTAGTTAATGGAAAAAATGTTTAATTGCTGCTTGAGTAATATCGATCAAATGCAGTTATTCTACCTATGCATTTCTGTATTAGATACCGCTGGAATTGGCACAATACAGGGACTTGTGCTTGCTCAGCAGTGAAAATTCACACTTCTCCCAACTGAGGGTCCTGAGATTTCTGTGGGTCCCGACCTTGAGTTATTCACGGTTCCTCTGGAAGGTGCCTCCGTCAGCAGTTCCCCCAAATTAAGCACTCTGTGCTACCCTCCAGGTCACTAATGAAGCTGTGGGGTGACACGAACCCCAGCAGAGTCTCTGTTGATTACCAGATGTCAACTGGACCCTGAGCCACTGATTCCTGCCCTCTGAGCCCAGTGGACAGGCTGGTTTCCAGCAGGGCTGGCTGTGATTGCCCAGCCCACCCTCCAGCACGCTCACGGGAATGATGTCAAAAACCTCAGCAAAGTCCAGGCAGTTCACATCTGCTGCTTTCCACATTCCCCACAGCCTCTTGTCTCAGCCCAGAGGGCAGCTGTAATTGTCATCCTGTGACTGATTAAGATTCCTGGCTCTTTCTCTTCTTATGTTATTTCCAGCTGAGGAGCTCATAATTTTCTGCTATTAATCTCAAAGACCATGACCTTGTATTTTGCAGCACTGAATTTCGACCCCTTTCTACTATTCCAGTCCTCAAGGCTTGCAGCTTTTCATCTTCTCTAGATACTGTGATCCTTCCCTGTATTTTAAATGACTCTCATCTTTGATGGCAAGTTGACTCAGAATAGGGAGTTTGAGAAATTACAGCATGAAAGGAAGTAAACTTGGCATGGGCTTGGCTTCAGGGTAGTAGTGTTCTGTGTTGAGCTACAGAAGAATTTTTAGTGAAAAATTTTTCTTCTTTGCAATCCCCAGTGCATGGGAAAATCATTTCCAAAAGGTATATAGGGAGTGAAGGGAGTGTGACCTAGAAAAACTAGTAAGATGCATATGTCAAATCCAGTTAATTTTTTTTTGCTAATGATACTGATCTATATATATAAAATGCTGAATAGAACACTTATCTTCTCTGTGTTTGGCCTTAAGCCACGTTCCCCATCAAAGGGAAAGAGACCCTGTTGACACTTTCCTGGTGAGTAAATCAGTCATGAGAGCAACATATTTCTTTTCCAAGCAACATATAGAAAGCCACGCATTGGAAACAAGGATTCCTGGGTTTCCCAGAGCTCAGCATATTCTTAAAACAAAGGTATCCAGGCTCCATCCTACATTCTCCCTTGCCTGCCTGGCAAACCCTCTGGTCTCATCACACTGCTGCTGTCCACTCTCATCCTCTTTCCCACTTACAGATGCAGGAGCACTGCAATGAGTGGGGGCAAAGGGCCTTTCGCCCTGTCCTTTCACACCCACTCATGCACCAGACCTTTCATAGCTGCCCATCCTTGCTGCAGACATTTTCTCTTTTACCAAATGTGAATGAGGCAGTGCAGTAATTTTATGCAAATCCATGTGCAGATTAAAAAATTAATCAAATTCTGAAATTTTCATTTAAAGAGATTAGTCTTGAAAAATCCCCCATCTAATCCTCCCAGAATAGTCACTTGGAACAAGCCTTCACTGCTTTGTTTCCCTCCTGGGTTCAGTGCATCTCCTGGAAAATTTTCTTGTAATGCTTTTGGGACCATGTGGAGCAGCAAGCTTGGGTTTGAGCAGGGCTCGCCAGGCGAATTAAAGTTGATATATCAAATGATAGAGAAGATGTGTCAGTAAGTAGGAACGGGGGAGTTTAAGGCAGTAAAATCTCCACTCTGTTGTACTTTGTAGGTAAATTCCCCTGGTGATGCAGGAGAAATGGAAGCGGGGAGCCTTGGTGAGTCTGTCAGTAATTTACATGCCGAGAGGCCAGAAAAAAGTCGTGCAGCAAGAAAAACGAGGAGCAAGAGACACTGCTAAAACTTGCTGTGTCTGGGAGTTTACTACTGTAATCTGTCTTTTAGAGCTTGAGCTCAAAACTATCCTCGAACAAGTGGGGTTTGATCCAGTGCCATCTCAACTATTTTCCAAACCCCTCAGGGATTTTGAAGCTGACCCTGTACAAGGTGGGCCAGCCACCAGTCCTGGAGGAAATCCAGAGGCATCCTGACGGCACTGAAGCTAAAGTAACTTAGGTCCCTGAAGTGCTCAGTTAAATTAGACATTCTGGCACAGCATCCTCTGATCTCACAGCACCTGAAAAGCTCAGGATGTGTGTGTGGTTGGGTTGGCCTGCAACAAGTTCAATTGCTCCGACTTCAAAAAAACCACAAGCCCAAGATGCAAATCCTTGAACAAACCTCCAACCACAGCACCTGGAATAGCTCCGTTTTGCCCAGTGATGGCAGAGTGGCCCCTAGAAAGGAGTATTTTTCTGGCTTTCAAATATCTGCCTTGTAGAGAGGTGCTGGCTCATTTTTCTCACTGCATGGGCATGGCCAGCTCATTTGTTCACTGTTTTTCTCCCCAGTGTGACTCCAAGTTTATGGCTCAGACTCTGCCCCTCTATGTCCATGCTTTTGGTCTCTTGCCACCATCCAATTTACTTGGCAGCTTTACCACATTTCTGCCCCTACTGCTGGATTGTTTCTGTCTCCCTCTGACTTTGGCTCCTTGCCTGCAGAATTGCTTTAATTAAAAAGTTAATGAAAGGTAATGCAAACGAGTGTTTTGCCTGTATTTTATCACAGTCCAGCTCCTTTTCTCGCTCTTTCCCAGAGAAGGTGAAAATGAGAAGTTGGGGTTTTGCTGCTTTTTGGTATGAGAGCTAACAGTGGAAATTTCTACAGGCTTAGGAGGAGCCCTCTGAAGAAAGGGCTTATAATGGTGTGTGTAGATTATTATAAGTGTGTAGATTGTTCATCAATGAAAGCTGAGGAAGTTTTCATTTAAAGGGGATTAATCTAAACCCCTTACAATCCTCCAGCTCTCTTTGGAACAGGCAATTCTTAGCATCATTTTCATCCTAAGCTTAGTGCGAACTTATAGAAAACTTTTCAAAAGACTGTCTATATCCCAACTCCAAATTATCCCAACCAGGGACAAAGGGAAGGTGTGAAACCTGAACCCCACTCATGCCTATAGCATGTCACCTTATATCCATGTAGAAGAGGGCTCATTCATGCCTAAGTGATTTCCCCGAGAAACTGGGAAACTAAGATTAGTGCATGAAGCAATATGAGTCACACCATCAGCCCCTTCTCCCAGCCCAGATTCCTCCCAGCCAGCAGTGGGAAGAGGAAAACGCAGGGATGTGAGGGTGTAATTTCCCCTCGTGCAATACGTAGCAGTTAACAGGCAATTACACCACTTCTAAACCCACCATCTGGGGAGGGAGCCTGAGAGCTGCCATTTGGGTTATTTTTCTTTCCACAACTGCCTGTGTTTTGGGGTGATGTTCAGTTCTCTTGATCTTGTTTTTAAAGACTTAGTAAAATGAGTAGGAGTTTTATTTTTTGTTAATATCTACAGTGGATTTCATAGCACTGATTTATAGCTGTTCCCTGATGACATTTAGTACCCAGGGCCTGAGACTGTATAAATAAATTACATAAAAATGGATTTGTGGTATCATTAGCAGCACCCCCATTCCAAGGGGAGCTTCCAGTGAGTCTGTGTGTCTAATCAGAGCTGACAAGGAGGAGAGTCACTCACTGAGACATCCAAAGCAAATGGATCTGTGCCAAATTCAGCTCTCTGTTGCACTGGTATAAAGTTGGGTAACTTCTGACTGCAAGGAGGTTTTACACTGTATTTACTCTGCCTTTACACCTGTGCTCTGAGATCAGTGGCAGGCAGTGGGCCCTGAAATCCTGAGAAGCAATGGAAAGGCACTTACTGACTTCCACAGACTCTGGATCAGCCCTCGATGGTTAAAATATAATCTGAGTTCAGAGTGCAAAAAACAGATTACATGCCTGCTATTGTGCTGAAATGCTTTCCAGAGTAAGCATTAGCAGTATGTACACAAGTGCCAGATGAATTAAGCTGGCATTTAGTTTCTCCAGCTCCAGTAGGAGAGGATTGCTTTTAAAGAACTCACGCCTGCTGTGTCGTGTCTGGAGCTGGAGCTGGAGCTGAACGGAGCTGCCAGGAGGGCACGTGTGACAGGAGCCACGGTTGCAGGTCTGGTCGTGCTCAATTCCCCCGGTGCTTCAGGGTCAGCCTTGCACAGAAACATCAAGGCAGAGACAAAGCCTGTTAAAAACTTTGGTGCTTTATTTTCTTCAACTCCCCTGGCTCCATTTAAGCTTTTTTCTCCAGCCATTCCTGCAAACCCTGTATCTCAGCTCAGACGAGGTGACCTGGGGTGTGATGCACCTCTGCTTTGTAGCACCTTCCTCTGATTGCACTGTGCTGCCAGGTGAATCAGAGACCTGCTGGGAGCAGAGATGCTTATCTCAGTTCCTGAGGTGCACAGCTGACTTCACTGCGGTCAGCACAGTTGCTCTGGCCCTCATTGAAGTGGGGTCAGTGGTTTAAACTGATGGCAAGCATCAGCTGCCATGAAGAGTCTAGTAACAAAGTGGTCAGGGCACCCTGTCTTTTATTTTCCTCTCTCCTTGTGGTTGAAAAGCCAGTCTTTCTGACCAGCACTTAAAGGGACTACAGATAGGTAGTTCATCTGCCTTTAAAATCTGCTCTCCTAAGCATTAAATCATTTACTATTAGTCTTGCTCTTAAGGGTTTTTTCCCACTTCAGTGATTCTTGGGTTTCCTTCTCTGACAAACCTTTGATTCTCCATATAGCCTTACCTACAAGTCCCTTGTCCAAAGATTTCAGAGTGTGCCCAAGTTTCAATGCCTGAGAAGGTGCTGGTGTAGAGGGTTTTTTGTGTAAATTCTTTGGATCCCTGCAGCAAAATAAGGCAGATTTAGACCCAGAGGAGCTGTTGAAAAGCTTGTCCGGCTTAATGATTAACACCTTGCAATGCTAAGGGAGTGTCAGGACAAAGAGACCTCTGGACTCCTGAGCTTTCCTAAAAGAAGCCCTTGCACAAAACACATCCACTTACTAGAGAGAGGATTAACTCTCTCAGGTAATTTCAATGGGTCTGTGATCAAGTGTGTTGCCCTGGCTGCTTCAGCCTCCTGGCACCCTGCCTGAAATGCCGTGAGCAGGAGAGATGCAGATCACAAGGATCTTTGATCCTCACAAACCAGCAGTGAACTTGCTGCCAGTTAACAGAAGGAAGGAGAAATGCTGGGAGGGAATAGATGTGTGTGTGCTGGCAGGGGCTGCCTTTCCTCTGTCAAGACAAGTATCTGCCCTTGAGCAGCTGAGATCTTTCGGTCCATGAACAGATCTGTTGCGTATAATGCTAATGCTCAGTGGAGAATGGCTCAAATGGGCTTTCACAGACACAGCTGGCAACTTTGCCTGGATATGAAGTCTTATTTGGGCTCTAAATGTGATTTTAATGGATAATGAGGACTTAAAGAGAAAGGCAAATGAAGCCTTGCGTTAATTTGCTGTTTGGTGAGGAAACCTCATTACTGGTCTCTCTGTGGCCACCAGCAGCAAGGGATGAGGCAGCCAGCAAGGCTGTTGTTTCCCCTAAGTCCATGTCTGATGCTGCAGGGACACATGGGGCAATGCACAGCCAGAGGATGAGATCAGCATTTGGCTAGCATGAGGAAGGGAGTTAATGTAGTGAAAAGCTGTTCCACCCAGACGCCCTGCTCTCTCCAGGACAGAGAGCAGCTTCCACAGTTTGGAAAGGTGTCAAATGCTAAGCAAATAGAAATGATGGCTTGCCAGTGGCAAAGCTACAGTGATGGAGAAGCTGGCTGGCACAGCTCACCTCCCCTGCAGGAGGTGATGAGATTGCAGGGGAATCACAAGCTGACAGGTAGTTTGAATGTGACACTGTCTTTCCCTTCTTCGTGCCTGGGGAAAAGATAGAAAACACTGCTCATATGGCACCTTAATCTGGGGGGAAACAGGAGCTAGAGTTCCACAATTCATGTTTTGACCTCTCTGTTCTTTCTGTGACAGCCCTATCTCTTCTACTAGGAAAAATGTTCACTTTCCCTTGCAGGTTGGAGGCTGCTGACTGTCCCAGCCCTTGAGGCACAAGGCCACCCCACAAAGCAGAGTGGCTCAGCCCTGCCAGCCTGTGCACCATGTCCCTCCGCGAGCACGCGCGGTCCCTGTTCCGCAGCGCCATGGGCACTGTCCGTCCGGCTCCCATGCTGAAGAGGGCTGTGAGGATCCAGGGAGATGGGTGCCCTCAGCTGCTGGTGAAGGGCCAGGCCTTTCCACTGAAGAGGGACCTGTACCTGGTGGGTTTCGGAAAAGCTGTGCTGGGGATGGCCGCAGCAGCAGAAGAGATCCTGGGAGACCACCTCACTCGAGGGATCATCACTGTGCCACTAGGGATCCAGGAGAGCCTGCGGCGAGCAGGAATGCAGTAAGGACCGTATCTGGACAATTTTGGGGAGTGGAGAGGAGGGGTGTGGGCTGCCAGATTTGTCCTCTGGAATGTTGCTGTGAACACCTTCAGTCCTTTCCAGCTGCCCTTGCTCTGTTGCCCACCCCATCCACCCCACCGCTCTCATCTTCAACCACCATCACATCCCAGTGACACCAGTGACACAGCCCACCTCTTGTGCTGGATGTGCTTCCTCTCCAGCTGTGGGGAAGAGATCCTCAGCAAAGGCCATCTCCCTCTTCTGGTCACTCACTGTGTGCCACTGGTACACCAGGCACCTGCAGGTGACAGCCTAGCTGCCTATGTGGGTGCACAGATCCACAGTGTGATTGCCTCTCTTACCTCACCAGGGAGATGCTGCTGAAGCCACACAGCAAAATCCAGGTCATTGAAGGCGCCAAGAACAACCTGCCAGATGCAGAGGCTCTGAAGGGAGCAGTTGCCATCCGGGAGCTGGCTGAGGGTCTGACTGCAGATGACCTGCTCCTTGTGCTCATCTCAGGTAGTGTGGGGATCCCAGGGAATGGGATCTGCTCCCCCAGTTGCCTGCCCACCCATGGCCATACAGCAAGGGAACACTGTGCTGTGCCAGCCCTTTCAGCATGGACACTTGCAGTTCTGTGATTTTTCCTCTCCCTTCTGCCATGCTTTCTCCAGGGACGCAGCCAGAGAAAGCACAGGGCTTCCTCCTGCTGCAGTGGACACACTGCCTCCCAGCACTGGGAAGAGGCTGAGCTGCACAGGCTGGGTCCTGTGGTTGTGCCACGACTGTGAGGTGGCACTTCTGGCCCCAACCTGGCAGCTGTCCCCACCTCTTGGCAAGGAGACAGTTTCTTCCTGCCCCCTCCTTACATTTGAGAATGCAGACTTGGAGAAGCAATGTGAACTTGCATGCTCCAAATTTGTGCAGGAGTGTGAGTCTGAAAGCTGAGATCTGGCACTGATCTTTCCCAGGGCTTGGCTCCTTCCCAGCCAGTGGAAACGAGGCCTCCAGGTACCAACACAGTGAGCTGCATGCCTTGCAGGGGCAGCTCTGCACACCCCCAGGGCCTGGCTGCTGGCCCCCAGGCTGTCCCCAGATCCAGGGCTGTGTCAGGAGGTGCATCAGAGGGATGCAGTGACATCACCCCAGCCTGAGCTCAGCAGGGTAGTGTGTGTCACAGGGCGAAAGCATGTGGGCTTGGAGCAGCTCTGCAGAAATGCCTGGGTCTCCTCTGCTCAGTGTTTATTCCTCTGAGGATGCTGAAGCCTGATCTGGTGCAGAGAGAGCAGTGCCATTAGGCAAACACCCAAGTGACTGGAAGCTAGCTGTGCTTTCTGGGGATTCCCCTGGGCTTCCTCCTGTCTTTTGGATACAGGGATCTCCAAGAGACTCCTCAGCCCTTCAGGGAGCCTGTACAGGATCTCCCCGTGGCTGTGACTCCCTATGCATGTGCACTCCCACACAGCAGCCGGTCCCCAACTGCTCCTGCCTCTCAGCTAGATCCCTGGCTATTGACTGAAACAGAGGCATTTGCATTTGTTTTTCTTGCTCATCATGTTTTATTGATGCTGATTTGTCTCAAACCTCTGAGCAGGCTTTGCATTTTGACAGTAGCTTTCAGCTGTACTTCTGTGCATGCTCACTCTCTGCACAGACCTTGCTCTTTTCTCCTCTCTATTTTCCATCCATTCCACTTTTCCATTAGAACCTTCCCTTCTTTTCCACATTTCCAATGCCTGCTTGTTTCAGACAGAATTCCCATCAGTGAGGCTATCACCCTGGACTCCGGGTATGCTTTGTCCTTTGCATTACTGTTCCCCCTTTTCTCCCAGACCTAGATAAGTACCGTTCAGCAGTTTCCAATCTTGCTGCATCCATAGTCGGTGTTTTTACACACTATGCTGAGTAAATGGAGCCACCAAAGCAGGCACTGTCCTCATGTGCACAGCACTGACTGCCGTGCTCCCTGCTCACCCATCCGGGTAGCCCCTGAATATGAGTGTGAGGACGCACTTGTAGCCCAGTGTAGAGGTGATGGTAGTTGCTGCTCCTTTTCTGTCATCCTCACAACACTGCAGGCATGTGGAACCCCCATCCAGCCAGGCCTGGGTAAAGTGTAGCTGACTACAGAGAGTGCAGGACAACAGTGATTGAAACTCATTGGTGAAGATGACTGAATTATCCAGAGATATTAGCTTAGGTCCCCAATCACCTCTGTTTTCCCTCCAGACAGTGGTGAGAGAAAAGGCTCAAGCCTTGCTCTTCTTTGTCCTCCTTTTCCTGCTATTGTGATGTCCTTGCCATCTCTTCTGCATCCTAGGGGGTGGATCAGCCCTACTGCCTGCTCCCATCCCTCCCATCCTCCTTGAGGAGAAGGAGAAACTCACGAAGATGCTGGCTTCCCGAGGAGCTGCCATACAGGAGCTGAACATTGTCCGGAAGACTCTGTCCGTGCTGAAGGGTGGAGGGCTGGCCCAGCTGGCACATCCCGCACGGGTAATCAAGGGAAGGCCCCTACTTGCCCAGAGATCACCCCTCTACCCTCAAAATAGAGGTTTAGTCAACTTACAAGGTTTTTCTCCATATTGTGAGTGAATAACTTTGCATACTGTTTTGGGGCACTCTGGCTGGGATTTCACTGAGGACCAAAACTCCCAGGGAGACAGAGATGGAAGAGTGGGAATTCAGACTTGGGAAACATCAGCCATCGCATCATGCCACTCTCTGCAGACCCCAGCCCTCATCCAGCAGGCACTTCCAAGGCTTGGTGCTTCAGCACAGCACTTTCAAGGCTGGCTCTGACCCTTGGCTCCCCTGGGGGCTGTTCTCAGTGTGTGCCATTGTTGAACCCACACTAGGTGGTGCCTGACAAGTGCAGTGGCACAGGTTACATCTTCCAGTATGATGATCCAGCATCAAAGGTGATTGTAAATCTGTAGGTTTGAGAAGGGCAGGATGACACTCCCGTAAAACAAAAATGGACCAAGACCTTCCCCATTTCTGTTTGCTTTGATGTGGAGGTGGCAGTCAGAGCAGTGCCTATGCCAGGGCTATTGTGTGGTCACCTGTCTTTGCCTCCTGCAATAATCTGTGGGCATTTCTTTCCGTAGGTGGTGAGTCTCATCCTGTCTGATGTGATAGGTGACCCCCTGGACATCATAGCAAGTGGGCCCACTGCTGCCAGCTCCCACAGTGTCCAAGACTGCCTTCAGATACTCACCAAGTACAACCTGCTGCACAACCTGCCCAAGTCCGTGGAAACGGTCCTCTCCAGCTCTCCCACCAAGCCCACTGGTCCAGAAAATTACTCCCATGTTTCCAACATCATCCTTGGGTCAAACACGCTGGCTTTGGAAGAGGCCAAACGCCAGGCTGAGAGCCTGGGCTATGCAGCTCTGGTCCTGAGTGCAGCAATCCATGGCGAGGTTGGCCGTGTTGCCACGCTGTACTGCCAGCTGATCCAGCTGGTCTGCCTGGGCTTCACCGGCCTCGGAGAAGGGCCCCTGAGTGACGAGCTGAGGGAGAATCTCCTGCAGCTGGCAGCAGAGCTGCAGATCCCAGGCTTGGACCTTGGGGAGTTTCTACAGACTCTGCGAGGATTAGGGCCCGACAGACCAGTCTGCATCCTGGCCGGTGGAGAAACCACAGTCCAGCTCCAAGGAACCGGCAAGGGAGGGAGGAACCAGGAGCTGGCCCTGCGTGTGGGGCTGGGGCTGCACAGGGCTCAGGCCACGGGAGCCAGCAGCCCCCAAGGGAGGTGTGAGATCCTCTTCTTCAGCGGGGGAACGGACGGGCAGGATGGGCCGACCGAGGCAGCGGGAGCCTTCTGCAGCCCAGCGGTGGTGGCTGAGGCACTTCGAGAGGGTCTGGATGTGGAGGCCTTTCTCAGGAACAATGACTCCTACACATTCTTCAGCCAGTTCCAATGTGGACATCACCTCCTGGTGACAGGCTTGACAGGCACCAATGTCATGGACATCCAGGCCATTTTAATTAGAGCCACGGAGAGATCATGAGAGTCCCCTTTGCAGATATCCAGATGCACTTAATTAGGAGCAGGAGTAAATTAAAGCACCAACGCTGCAGACAAATGCAAACTACTTAAATTAGGGCTCACTGTCGAGGCTGCTAGTGTCTTTGACAGAAAGAATCCACTAATTAGACACATGAGTGGATGTCCACAGCAAAAACAAGCACTTGTAATTGGGGGGATCAGAGGAAGGTAAGAGGTCACATTACAGACAAGGAAACTGGATTTAAGACTTGTGACTGCTTCAGCTATAGTTAATTTAAGAGATGTGGGGAAGTTGAAGCCATGGGAGGGCTACCATGCTGCACTGTTGCACTTCCAGTGCCCCCAGCTCAAGAGCAGCTCAGCAGTGGGGTTTTAGGGGTTCACTGGAGCAAATTACAGTGACTGAAGGGTGTAAAAGCAATAGCAGCAAGGCCTGCTCACCTGAACAAGGCCTGCTCCCTCCACATCCACTGTGCTGGAGGGATGTGGTGGGAAGGGGACACCCAGCACCTGCTCCACATGTCACCGCAGTGTCCTGCAGCTCCTCGCACACCAGGGCACTGAGGTGACAGAGACCCCAAGCCCAGCAGGAGGCATACCCAGGAATGTGGCTAAGGAGCACATTTGCAGAGAGAAGTTCTTGATACCAGCTTGGTGACACAAGCAGTGTACAGTGACAAAGAGAGTGGCATACCTTCACTGTGCAGCATAAGGAAAGGGATGAATGAAGTGCAGTGACAAGCCAGCCAAGCAGAGTCCTCTTCCAGCCTCCTTCCCTCCACAGGAGCATCTTCCCTGCTGGTCCCTGTTGGGAGAGCCTCCGTGCCAGCAGCATGTATGCTCTGAGCTTTCATGGTGTTGTTTTCCAACTGTCTAGAAAACAGTCGTGCATCCAGCCTGAGCCACTGACCTTTCCTCTGCGCTGAGGCAGAAGTCGCTGTCATTCTGATTAACTCTGCAAATTCCATAGAACAAAAGGCAAGGAAACCTTCACGCTCAGCTCTCCTGACCCATGCTGCTGAGCTGATCAAAGGGCAAAGCTGCCAGAGCTGTGCACTGGCAGGGAGGTGCTTCCCCCCACAAGCACGAGGACACAGTGGTTATCACGTTTTTGTCACCTACTGCAGTGTGAGATGTGGGAGAGCAAAGATGAGCTTGATTTCCCAGGACGTGGAGCCCACAGTGGGGCTGGATTTCAGGAGGGCTTTGCCTGTAGCAACAGGCACACTGACGGTTTGGCTGGATATTCAAAGGACTTCAGCTCAGCAGCCAGTATGACCCAGCACGTCCGACTCCTTTTGAATATCCGTCTGTTTGTTACAGAGCCTAACTGGGAGCTGAGCTCCTTTGAAAATCCAGCTCTAATGTAATAGGACACGCTTTGACTCAGACTCTTTCCAGACAGACCGACCTACTCCGTGTGGCTGATCTCATCTCGTGACATAAATACACCGTTGTGCCAACACCCTGAGTCGTGGTATCTCACTGAACAGTCATTCTGCACCCCACTTCAAGGTGGATCAGAGGGTGGGGTTTTGAGGAGGATGCAAAACCTCCTATTTTGGTTTTGAAGCCAATATCTAACAAGTAGGGATATCAGCAGGACCATCACGGGGCCCGGTGTCAGTGCCAGGCTGGCAGCTGGACTGTCTGGGCGACAGCCCAGGCTCAGAGTAAGGCACAACCCTGGGAATTTCAAAACCCCAGTCTTGCCCGGTGGTTTAAGCTCATCCACGCATCTCATTTGTCCTCAGAGTCTGAAGGTCTTCTGTAACATGCCTGAACTTGCTCACACTGGCAAAGAGCTCCGAGATCTGCTGGGGAAAATCTGCCAAGCGTTACAGAGCGCGCTGTGCCCCCGTAACGTCAGGGGGTGGCTGTGCAGGAGAAGCTGCTTTGTGCCGTGTGTTTTTCTCCGGAGGTCGCTGGCAGGTCGCCTGCTCCATGCCCAGCAGGGCAGCTCCACAGGGGCACTAACACGGGCAGCGATACAGCCACAAGTATGGGCTGCAGCCAGGATAACTGGCTAAAGCTGGCTCCACAGCGTGGAGAGTATGGTGAACGCTCCCTGGACTATTCTGCTCCAGCGGCATGCAGAGTGACTCCAGTTTCAGGCTGGGGTGCCTGGCAGAAGGGTCACTTCAGCAGAGCTCTAGTGTGGCAGCCTGGGCACGCTGCCACCAGCCCACCATAACCCCTGCCCACAGCTCTGCCACACTGCTAAGCACCACCCTTGGAGCTGCTGCTCGTGCTGCCTCCCAGTCAGGTTCAGAGGAGCCCGGACTAGTGCTGGCTGGCTTCTCCTGGGAAATGCCTACCCCAGGTATCCTGAGCAGTGTCCTCGCTTCCTGAATGGTGGCTTTTCATAACGATTAAAGAGTGTGTGTTGGGGAGGAGAGAAGTCTAATAAAAGGTTTGTTGAAAAGATGGAGCTGTTTGAAGCGCATTTCACATCTGCCTTTGCTTGGCTGCTATGTATGGATTTTGTTCTTGTCCATTCTTTCCTAATGAGGAGATAACGGGCCACGGGGAGGTTCAGCAAGGACACCCAGGCTACAGAAATACTTCTGTAATGCTTCTACCTGGATAACTTGAAGTTCCGTTTCCAAGGGGTTGCTTGGGTGGATCTCGTGCAACTTCTGCCTAGTGTGCGCAGCCCTCACAGACAAAGCACCATCTTATTCCTCTGGACAGTGCTCAGCAGGGAATTGTCTGTTATTGCTGCAGCCCAATGCCAGCTCCCTCTGACCTGCCGTCCCTTCACAAAAGGGCAAAAGGCCCCATGCATGAGCCAACATACATTTGAGCTACACTGGTCGGGTTTAGCAGGATTTGTGAGATAACACAAATCTTAAGACATAAGAGCATCACTTACCTGCCTGGTAACGATTTGCCTCTGGGCCATCAGGGCCTGGCAGGAGCAGTGACTTTCCCACAGCTGAGCAGGGTTTTGCAGCTTGTCCATCCTGGATGGGACAGTGGCCTCATGGGAGTAAAGCCGCACAAATGAAGAAACCAGAGAGTGGCTGTGGTCACACCGAGCAACCCCAGGGTGTAGGCTGTGCTGGGAACAGCTCCGTGCCTCCCTGGCTCTGGGGTGCTTGTGCCTAAGGAGAAGAGTCACAGAGTGAGTGAGGACAATAAGAGCCATTCGGGTTTGACGCTCCCAGTCCCTTTCCCTTTTTATCAGAAAAGCAAAACTTTCTCCACCAGCCAGCCTTCAGAAAGGAGGCAGTTGGGTGAAAATGACCAGCAGCTCCCTGGCCATATCCCTACACATGGGCAGGGGGCACTGGGAGGGAAAAACATGCCCAGATGCTGGGTGGGGAGTGGGTGAACAGACTCTGGGTACGTTCAGGGTTGATTTGCTCTCCTAAGCAGGCAGCTCGTAGCCAAACAGTGCTAACGGCCGGGAGAAGTAACGGCATTATTAACAGCACGAGCGTTTGGCAGTAAATTAAAAATCTTGGCTGCCGCCCTTGGCTCTGCTCTTGCCTCTTAGAAGACATTAATATCACAGCTCCCCAGCATTCCCATTATCACTTCATTAAGGATCCAATAATGATAAATGTGGATGGTTTTATTTTGCACGGAGCCTGATTAATGGCCAATAATTCACTAGGTGTTAATGGGGCCCTTCCTTTACGGAGGCATTGGAAGGGGCTGCCTTTCATCTCCTCCACAAGCCACGATTTTCACTATTTTCGTTAATGTGACAGATACAACACAAACCTTGAAAGAGCGGCTGAGGCCTCTTGAGAAACCTTGAAGAGCATCATGCCTGGGGCAGCCCTTGCTGTCGCGGCCATTCCTGAGCATCTTTTTCCTCTTCTTCCTCCCCTGTGCTGCTGGCAGTGCCTGCACCCAGATGCTGCCAGAGGCTGTCGCCCATCTCCCAGGATAGTGGTGGACAAAAGCAAAGAGCAGATTCCCCAGGGATGAGCCCACCAGCGCAGTCACCAGGACAGATGTGGTGCAGAACCAAGCCCACCCTTGCAAGAGGGCACAATGCAAGGAGTGGGCTTGTGCTGGCCTCACCCCAAAGCAGTTTGGCACCCCTCACCTGCATCCCAAGAGGGCTGGGGAGCCTGGGATGCAGGACGGAGTCCAGGCTGAGGCCAGCAATCCTTCTCCAGCATCCCAGGGGACAGCTCTGGTGGCTCCTCCGAGGCCGGCTCCCGTGGCACAGGGGCTGCTCTCTGCCGTAGGACCCCGGCGTATTGCACGGCTTCAATCCCTATATGAAGTGGGATGTATAATCACATAGGAATAAAAAGCCATACAAGACGGCAGGCTGTGAGATGCTCCAAGCTGGCGGGTGATGGGACAGTCCCTCTGCAGTGGCTGCCACGGTCCCCGCTGGGATGGAGCCGGACCCCAGGGAGCCCCCAAGATTCCCCCCAGCCCCTGTACGGGGTCTGTGGGGAGACGGAGGAGCCCTGCATCGAACAGAGCAGAGAGGCGATATGTCAGCCAGGAGAGAGCTTGGGAAGCCCCAGAGCCGCTGGAGAGGGAGCCCCAGGAGGTGTCAGCACTTGCTCCCAGCTCTCCCAGCTCACAAGGGCCTCACAACTCCGTGCTGAGAGCTGTGACAAGACTAGTTCTGTGCTACACCCAGACCTCCTCCCCTCTCACAATCCCCATCCTGGAGCATCACCGTGCAGGGGCTCCTCCAGCCTGGAAACCCTCTGCTTGTACCACCATTGTCCCCCAAGGCTTTACCAGCCCCACCAAGGCAATGGGTACCACAACCCTCCATCACATACACCTGGTGAGGGGAGAAAAAGGAGCCAGCCTCCTCCCTGTGGAGGTCAGAGCATCCTTCTCCATCTGACCAGGGAGAGAAGAGCCTGGCAGCTGGAGCGAGCAGTTGCAGGAGCTGTCAGCACCCAGCTGTCAGAGCCCAAATCCCCTGGCAGCCCATTAGGAGCAGCTCCTGGCTGCCTGCAGGAGCTCTTGACAGGGGGCCAGGCACTAGTGTGAACAAGCATGGATCCTCCACTAAGGGGGTGGATGTGGGTGGAAGGAAACCAGGGAACTGTTCCTTCACTGAATGCTCACTGAGCAGCGCTGGCACAACCCCGTGTTCTGGGGTGGGGGGCAACCAGGGCAGGCTCCCTCGGGAGCCCACCCAAGCAGAGCTGGGGATGAAGCCAAGTGGTGGCCAGTAAAAAGGGCTGTTTGTGCCACCGCCTCCTCCTCCTGCCTTTCTGCTCACATCCCGGCAGCGATTCTGGCATCCACGGGATGGGAGACCTGGAGTAGTGCCCGGGGCAGGAGGGGACGGGTGCTGGGTGCAGGCTCATGCAGTGCAGCCCAGACACATATTGAGAAGGGAAGAGCTGCTTCCAGCTAAAAAAAACCCAACAAATCCTGAAACAACAGCAAGAATCTCCCAACAAAGTAGCAATGCACTCTCTGGTTGTTGCACAGCACCACAAAACTCTTTTTGCTGGCCCAGGACAGCACAGCTGACTAGCAGCCTCCAGCTGAGTACCATGGTGTTGTCTTAGGCAGCTCCAGAGGGGCTGAGCCACCCCAGAGCCATCACCCTGGGCTCCCCGTAAGCCAGCAGGAGGAATTTCAAGCCTCAGGCTGCCTTTTCATGCCACAGGGCAGCACTGGGAACATCAACACTCTTCAAAACACTCCCAGAAGCTTTCCTCCACCCCCAGTGTCCAGGTTTCTCCAGGGGCTGGAGCTGTGCAGAAGGGTGGACTCTGCACATCATCCCTCGTGGATGTCCCTGCCCACCCTGCATGGTGGATGGGCAGGAGTCCTGAGGCGAGGGTCCCCACATGTCCCCTCCCTGGGGCAGTGCAGGCTGCTGGACACCCAAGGAAGGGGGAATCCAACCACACTGAAGCTTTTTTTCAGTGCAAAACCTGAAGGGTTTGGCTTTCCACATCGGTATTTCCTAAGCTCTAAGAGCTGTGAAGAGGCGAGGGTCATCACTGCCACGTTTTGGGAGGATGGAGGAGTAATTCCCACCTCAGAGGTGGACAGCCCTGGCTTTCCCTCAGCCAGGCTATGCCATGGAATTTGCAAGATTAGGCACCGTGACTCTGAAAAGCACAAATCCCAGAACTCGAGGGGCTTGACCCAACCAAAATCCCCTGCAAAACTCACACAGGAGGCAGGAGGTGCCGAGCCTCAGGGTGGCAGGGAGGAAAGACACACAAGTGATCACACCGCCGGAGGGAAGCGGACACCGTGATGGCAGCGCCGGATCCTCGATCGCTCCTTAACTGCCTTCAAATCAAGTCAGCAATTACGGGATCATCAGCTGATGAATTGTAGGAAAAGATGTGTTTGTGAATCACTGCACCCTGGCTGGGTGAGAACACTGCCTGTGCTGTATTTGGGAGCAATTACTCTCCCCGAGCATGTGAATCATTAGGTATAATTACCCTAATAAATAAAAGGAAGATAACTCCAGTCTCTAGCCTAATCTAGAACAAGCGATTTTCGAGGAGAGCTGTATGAAATAAAACCAGGAGCACGAGACAGAGGGAAAGCAGGAAGAGGAGAGCTTCAAAACCTGGATGTGCTGTTAATCCTTCCCACAGCAACCAAAGCCAGCCGGCAGCAATGGAGTCTCTCCCACAGGTCCCCACTGAGGTGGCAGAGAATTTGCCATATAGGGCTCAGGTTTGGCTGCAACAGGGTTGTCCTTTCTGAAGGCAGCATCCCACCTGAGCACAACTTCTCTTGGCAAAAGTTCCCTTGTTACAAAAATGCAAACAGGTAAAAAAACCAACAACAACAACAAATTATTTCGGGGATGATGGGGGGGGGAACAGTTACTCAAGTCTAACGAAACCGTTTTGCTTTTCCCCTGGGAAACAGTGGAATAAAAAAAAAATACTCTAAGCCCACCCCACTCAAAGTTGACATTTTGAAATGAAGCAGCAATTTTCTTCTCCACTTAAAATGTCATCACAGACTTTTGCTGTAAAAAAAAGCAGCTTTCCCTGAGTGACATTTTGAGGGGAAATGTTGACTTAACCAGAAGGAAACCCCCAGTCCATGCAATGAAATATTTCGAGCTGTAGTGAGACTCCTTGCAGGGAAATTGATCTTTTCAGAGAAAAAAAAAAAAAAAAACAAAAAAACAAAAAACCAACAAAAAACCAAAAAGCCCCCCAACTACACATATGTAGCAATTTGAATTCCCACAGGACAAACCCATCATCAAGGAGGCAAGACTTCGGGAAAGCATGGAGCAACATCATTGCCCTGTCCTGGAAGAAACATCAAACAGTATCCCTAATGCTGGACAAGGTTTCTCAAAAGCCTTGCAAAGCAAAGAATCAGCAGTAGAGTCCGTGTTTGTCCTAGCAGGTGTCAGGCAGGTGGTGCTGGCTCTGTCCTGTCCCTGCAAGATGCCAGTGCAGGAGCTGCTCCTGCCCAGCCCAGCCGTGGGGAAGATGTCAAGGCCAGGGGCTGCTGGCACCAGAATGGGGAGCCCTGGTGAGCAAAAGCAGGGTTTATCCCACAGCCTTTGAGGGGAGAAATTGGATTTAGTCTGTGACTCATGGGAATCCTGCTTGTCCCCCAGGGAGAAAGAGGATTGTGGCTCACTCCTTCTCTGCTTGCAAGAGAGGCTGAGCTCTGCCTAGAGATGAGATCAGGCTGGGCCGTGCCTGTGCTGCCTCTGCTTGGGCTCTCCTGCTAGGTGGGGTTTGACCAGGAACAATCTGTGCCTGGGCTCTCCCTGGGGCCACAGTTATTGCTGCCTGGGTTTTGTTTTTTTTAATAAACCTGTAATATGAGAAGCCTGCCCAGGAGAGCAGAGGGATTATTGGCAAATATCACTTCCCATTTGCCAGGCTTCGAGGGGCTTTAGCCACATGGATTAGCCGGGAGCAGAGAGAGGGACACAAACCACCGGGATGGGACAGACCAGAACGGAGTCCTCTTAACACAGGGCTGCAGCAAAATCCCACAGACAGGTAGCCTCCAAAGGAGAAGGCTGGGTGGGAAGGGCTGTGGAATCCTAATTAACTTTTTGATATTAATGAATTGGCACTGAAGCAAACAAGCCAGCAACAGTGCCTGGCACAGCTCCTTCTACCACATCCCCGTCCCGACCCCGGGCAGCCCACACAAGGGGGCTTGGTGGACACATGGGGACCCAAAGAAACAGGGGCAGAAGGGGGGACATGCTACTGTGGGACAGGAACTGCTTAGGGACAATGGTATGGGGAGGACGCAAAGCATGCAGGATGTGAGGGCACACAGTGGGACATGCTGTGGTTTCAGTCACCATCACCACAGCTGACACCGTGAGGTGCCACCACTTGCACAGGGCCACCTCCCCGACCAGGGGCTTTCTGCAAGGCCAAGGCTGAGTCACTTCATGGCCAGGTGAAGCCAGCAGTCCAGACAGAGCACCCGGTGCCATCCCCAGCTATGCCAACAGGTGCCTGCTGGCTTGGAGACAGCCAGCAGCTGGAGACACGAGGTGTGCAGGTAAGTCCTTATGCTGGGCATCTGCATCCCAGCCCGTTTTTAAGGGCTCCAAAAGCCTATGGGGCACCTAGCAGGCAAGCCAAGTGCAGCCACAGAGTGGAGAGCCGAGACCCATGCCACGGGTGCTGGGGACATTCTGTAATATTAATGAGCACTATTAATTATTAAATGCTGCTGGGCAGTGAGGGGAAGGAGCCTCCCTCTTGCTCAGGAACAGCCAGTGACCAACAACTTCTCGTCTCCCATGCTGACAGCTGCTCAGGGAGGCGAAGGGGCTCCCCACACATCACCTCCAGCACTCTGGGTGCAAACCTGAGAACCACCCACCAGCAGCTGCTGGATGCACAACCCAGCCACAGTCCCACCATGAGCCACCCCGGGGCTGTGTGATGCCAAAAACAAGCAACACAAGCAATTCTGTGTAGAAGCATCACTTCACACACAGCCTTTGAGTCCATCTCACCTCCCCCCCGCCATTACCAGCGTCTCCAGCAACAAACCCAGCCTGGGAGGACACCAGTTCTGCCCCAGTACCTGACTAACTGAACTCTACTTATCAGCACAGCCCCATGAAGGACACAACACCATCCCCTCTACCGCTTTAACCTCTTATAAGCCCTCCTGGAAAGGCAGGAATCACTGTGTGCTGTGCTGAGCCACCAGAAGTTGATTAAGCCCTAATTAATTGCATTAAGGTCAGCCAATGTACTCTGTTAAGGAAGAAAGCCAATAATTAAACTCCACGTGCGGTGTGCTTCTGCCATTAGCTCCCCAGGCTGCAGCGGCGGCGTCAGGCTCGGCGGGGTCACAGCCAGCGCCGCTCGCCAGCACATGGCGGTGGCAATCGGGGAAATAATTAAGTGCTGGGCATAAAACCATCAGCACTTTAGCGGCTGCGTGACACAACCCACCCGGCAGCGCTGTCGGCTGCGGGGCTGCCCGGGAGGGCACGAGCTGGAGGGGACAATGGGGGACACCGGCGGCACCGGGAGCATCCTCTGCAGGGCACCCTGAGGAGGATGCAGCCGAGTCCGGCCGGGCTGAGCCATTTCCCCGGCAGTGCTGGGGCTGGCGCCGGTCCCTGCCCGGGGAGGGAAACCCTCCGGGTGCCGACAATAGGGTTTTGTGTGGCCCAGACAAGAGCACCTGCCCCGGCGCTGGGAGCTGGCCAGGGCCACCATATGGAGGGGACCTGCCCCTCGCTGTGGCGGTGCCGTCTCGGCATGGGGCCAGTCTGGATGGGATACAGCCCTTGGCATGGAGAGGAGCCCTGCGGGATGAGGCCATGCCAGCCCATCACAGCTCAGGCCTGGAAATGTAACCTCCAGGCACAGAGATGATGGATACAAGGTGGGTGTGAGCGTCAGTTTGTTCCTGGCCACGCCAGCCCCAGGTGCTGCATGTCCTGAGACACTGAGGGTGCTGGAGGGGAGCCCCAGCGGAGCCCAGCCTTGAGGCAAAACCTTGCCTCGCCTTGGGGCTTTGCAGCAGAGTAGGGAATGACAGGACAGCATGAGGGATGAAGAATGGGGTCCTGCAGCATCTGGGGAGGGGAAGGAGCACAGGGCATTTAGGGCTCTGCCCCCTCAATCCCTCCCTGGCAGCAAGCTCATTTAAGGCTTTTCTTTGCTCCCAGTTGAAAAAATAAAGGCCAAGGTAATCTGCCTGCCTGTCCCTCTTTGTCTCGGGGATAATAGCAGCCAGTGCAGTGTGGAGCCCCCCAGGGCTTTGCAGATTAGAGCTTTCAGAGATGTCTACAGTGAGTGCCTGGACAAAAATGAGAGGTGGTGGAGCAGAGCAGGACGAAGGGGACCTCACAAGGTCAGCCACTCCCTGCCTACCTAACTGCATCTCCCTCTCCTTCCCCTGACACTGGTCAGGTGGGCAATGGGATGGTAGCCAGGAGATGGGATAGTGGCAGAGTGCTCCTCTGGGCCTCCCAGCTCCAAAGGCTGACCTCACTGAGGGCAGAGTTATGACTATGTCACAGCAGCTTTTTGTTTTATAATTTACACTTTGACAATTTGGGTAATTACACATCTGAACTGAAGAGGAGAGGAAATAGAGACAAAACCATGTAACCTGCCACAGAAATCTCAACAGTGTGAGCTGCTGCTCCTGTACTCACAATGACTTCTCTTCAAGCCATATACAGACCCAAAATGACTGGCTGGAGACATGGGAATTGCCGTACAGGGCTGAGCTGCAGCTGGCTTTTCAATAACTCAGAGGGTCAAGACATGGGAGAAAAAACCCCAAACCAATTCCCCTATTTCTCAAGAGTTTTGTCTGGCAGGAGGCGTCCCAGCCCCAGGAACGAATATCCGCTCAGGAATGTCTCATGTCTAAAAGCACACACAAAAAAGGGGGGGAGGGGGGAGGAAACCCTACGCCCGGCCTGCTTTCGCTGTGGCCGAGTTCAAACGGCTTCGAGAGGGCAGGCAGGGGCTCGCAGCAGTTGTGCTGGGGCTCCGCAGCGCAGAGGCAGGCAGAGTGCAGAGCGGAGGAAGACGCCATCCCTTGTTCATCGCCCTCGCCGACTCTCTGTCCCTGCTGTGGATGTCCACGCCGGCCCCAGGATGCGGCCAGGCTCCGGCTCCTGATCGTCCCCTGCTCACCCTCCCTCCTTCCCGTCACCGCACACGTCATCCCTCCAAACACAGCCCATGGAGCTGGCGCGGCCGCACCGACACCGGTGAGCCGGAGGGGCCCGGCCAGCGCTCCCCACGGGGCTCGGTGCCTTCACATGCCGCTCCCGCTCCGCCCGGGTTTGTTTAGTTGATCATAACCATCGGGTGCCCAAAGCCACAAGAGCATCCTCCAAAAACAACTTCCTGAGGACAAGGAAGTGGGCGTTTTGTGGACCCTCGTGCGTGCGTACCCCGCGAAACACCCCGCATGCCTTCTGTGTCCTGCCCACCCCGAGCATCACCTTTTTCCTGCCTTTTAGAGCCAGCCTAGAGATGAAGAAGGAACCACACAGAGCGGAGGGGAGACAGAGACACCAGACAATAAATCCGTAGCTAAACCCGCGGTCCCCAGCGCCCCAACTCTGGGCTCAGCAGACCCCATCGCTGCTCTGCCGCCTCGGGGTGCCCACACCTTCCCCTGGGCACTGCATCCCCCGGGCGCAGCACCCACGCCGGCTGCCGCCCGGGGTGATCGAGAGCATCCCACTGAAATTCTAGCTCCGGCCTCCGTAGCAGATGGAGGTAAGGACAAAACTACTCCCTCGCTTATAAACAAGGGGCCAGATTCTGCCGCCAGCATCCGGCAGGCGATACCCGAGCCAGCGAGGCCAAACCCAGCCACAAAGCGGCTCCATGCAGGGATCGCAGCCGGGATCCGGCAGCCTGCCCGCGGTACGGGGAGCGGGAAGCACAGAGCAGTCCTGGCTTCTCCGCTTACCTGGGGCTGGTGTGAATCCCAGCAGCGCAGGAGGAGCCACGCAGAGCAAAGGCGGCTTGGGGAAATGGGATCCCCTCCTGGGGACAGTATCAAAGACACATGCAAAAGCGAAAATAAAAGATCAAACCCCCCCCCCCATCCCCGTCCCTGATCCAAACAAAGGCAAACCTGGGCATAGCAGCACATACCTGAAACACAAGCCCCTGAGACCCCAAGCCCCCTGAGACCCCAGGCCGGCAGAGGGGCCCCCAGCCCCACGGGACCCCCGGGGACCCGCACCACACACAGACCTGAGTGACAGAGATGCCCAAACAGAGACCCGGGGCCCGTGATCAAATAATGCTGGGAGAAAAACCCACCCTGGGGAAAGCAGCTCCGTGGAGGTACCTGTGCCAGATCGCCAGTGCCCCCCAACCGCGGGCCATCCCAACACCGCCCTGCCTGGGAGGTGACAGGTATTTATTGGGGCAAGCGGCTGTCCCCCCGCGCTGGGGACCGCGGCTGGAGGGCGGCAGGGGCTGCCATTGGCTCCCGCGCCACCCGGGCAGCATCGCTCTCCAGGGGCTCGCTCTGCCAGGGCCAACTTTACAAGGGAAGCAATTATTTCTTTTTTTTTTTTTTTTTTTTTTTTTTTTTTCCCAGCTGAAACAAAGACGAGGGCTCGAGCGAGCGAGAGCACGGATGAGAAAACAGGAGGGGAGGGGGGGAGAGTGGGCTGGAAAAAAAGCCCACACAAACCCACGGATCTTAAAACAAGAGGGAAGGATAAAAAAGAAACCAGAGGCTGCAGAGGTAGACGGGGAGATGGGAGGATGAAAAATTGCAGAGGGAAGAGGCGGCAGCCGGGAACGGAGCAGGGAGCTCAGCCGTGTCACATATATCACATCCCCGGAGAGCCACCGGCCACCCCGACAGCCCCCCGAGGCCACCCGGGACGATGCGGTGAACCTACAGAGAGTCAGTCTCTCGTGGGCCGGGGCTCTGCAGGGAGAGGAGACAAGGGCTCGGCCCCTCAGGACACGACTCCTGCCGCCCAGGGTGCTCCCCACTCGAGTGGGCTCTCCCCCACAGGCTCCCCCGACCCCACCAAGGTGGCCAGAGCAGTGACCGCTGGGGAAATGGGGGGCCACAGCGAGCGGCCGAGGGGTCCCCCCCAGGTGTCCCTCCCCCGGATCCACCTGCCGCCAGGGAGCCGGAGCCCGACCCACGCCCACGCCAGCCGCTGGCATCCCCCGGCCTCGCTCTCCGTGGGCACCCGAGAAGCCCCATCACCCCGAGCGGTCCCCAGGACCACCGATCCTCCATCCCGGAGCCTTTCCTCCCCGGCCGGCCGGGCAGCCGCCTTCCTCCCGGCAGGATCCAACCCCGGCTCCGGCCCAGCGCCCCCGGCCAGCGACAGCAGCGGGGACACCCCCGCGCCGGGCTCCGCCGCTCCCATCCCCGGGGCCGGTACCGCTCCCTGGCGCACCTGCCCCGCCGCCCGCTGCCGCTCCGCACCGAGCTCCCCCTGGAGCGGCCGCGCTGCCGCTGCCGCTGCCGCTGCCGGTGTCGGTCCTACCTGCGCGGCGCCGCCGTCCCCGTCTGCAGCCGCCGCCGACTCGCGCTGCCGCGGGGGCGGGCAGCGGGAAGGGGGGGCGAGCGCCCCCTCCCCGCCCCCGGCCCTGCCCGGCACCGGCCCCCAGTCCGGCCGGGGCTCCCCGCCCCCTCCGCAGCCTCCCCCGGCCCCCTCGCCCCCCCCCCGCACCGCCCGACGTCCCCCCGGGACCCCCCACTCCCGAGGCCGCTCTGAGCACGGGAGGAGCCCAGCCCGGGATGGGGACACAGCCCAGGATGGAGGTCAGAGCCCAGATGTGGGGCTGGGAGGGAGAGGCACAAGGGGCCCGGGACAGGGATGCCCACCCCGGCAGACAGATCAAAACATCTCAGGCAGGATGGAGCATCGTCACTATCCTCTCTCCCGTTCACTTCCCACTGAGCAGTGGCAGGTCCAGGGAAGGGGCTGCGACTGTCCCCACACACACGGCAATAGGGTGCTGCAGGTGTGTGCTGCACTGGTGGTGCAGCCCTGGGCCCTGAGATGCACTCAGGTCCCACAAACCACACACATATGAACACCCCTCCATGTCCTCCAGCTGGGTACTGCCACCTCTGCCAAGTGCTCCCAGGCAAGGTGGCTGTCACCCATCCTCCTGGGTGACACCAGCTCAGAGGGGACATGGGGCCCGGTGTTGCACCCCGTCCACATACACCCATCCCCCTTTGATGCCTCACAGCTGATTTGGCTCTCTCTTCATCTCTGAGGGCTGGGACCAAGGTGGCAGAAAAATCCAAGGGGAAAGCACAGATGGCGCACAGGCTTGGTCCCATTCATCCCCTGCTCACTCCCAGCCCCACACTACTGCTGACTGCAGCGTGGCACAGATGCCAGGCTCCGAGCCATGGTGGCAGAGGTGGCCTTGGGGCTTGCCCTGAAAAAAGATGGGGACCTGAGCATGTGGGAGTTGTGTCCCACCAGTGCCAACCCCCTGGGACAGCTTCAGGCGCCGCTTCGACACCCTGGATTCACCCAAGCTCCCCTGCCCCTCATGTCCCCAGACCCAGTCCATGTCATTCCTCTAGCATTAATAAAGCCATTAATTAATAGATTGGAGATATGTCTCAGAAATGCCGCTTTGGAGCGAGCTGGAAGTGCTGCAATTGGGATCACAGAGATAAGCAGGTTCAAGGAGGCAGAAGATAAGTTAAAGCCAGGGCCAGTGTTTAATACAGGCAGTTCCTCCCCAGGCCGCTTCTGGAGCCCCGTGCACACCGAGCACAGGCCCGCAAAGAAAAGCAGCGCGAGATGAGCTGGGTCTCCCGGGAGAGAAGCCGGAGAGGGGAGAGCGGAGCCGCGGCTGTCGCGCCGCACAGAGCCGCCTTTCATTACAAAGGGCCGGGAAGCGGCTCGGAGCTGCCAGCAGCACTGACACGATGCAAGAGGGGATTTTTCAGGCTGATGCAGCAACAAAGGCAGTTAAATCTAGCCAGGTAAGAGGCTTTCGAGGTTAGCCGGCTGTTCCCACAGCACAGGCTTTCTTTTCTTTTTTTTCCATTTTTTCCCTCTCTTTCCCCCCTCCTTTTCTAGGGGGAATTATTTTTGGTAATCCATGTGTTGCTGCTCGTTGGGCGCTGGAGCAGAAGTAAGCAGGTAAGCGGCACTTTTATCCCCAGCCCGGCTTCCCACCACAGCTGGGACTCCAGTGAAGGGCTCTGAGCCTCAAAGGAAAGCAGCAAGGCTGGGCCAAGGCAGCTGGAGTGGCGCTAAGCTCACGGCAGCTGGGAATTCCTTCTCTTTTTTTGATTGGAATTATGGCAGGGGGAAGCTACCTGGATAGGACAGCTTCCACAGCAAGTGCCTGCTGCACTGGCAGAGGCTGGGCGTGCTAAGGCAGCACTGGGTGCTGGCACCCACGTGGAGTCACTCACTGCCTGGCCCCTCCTGGCAGGACAGGGGTGCTGGGCTTGGGAAAGCCACTCATGACACCCAAGTCCATCCCTCTGCAAGGAGCCCAGCACCCTGGTGTAGGGAGAGGCGGGTGCTGTGCTCCTAGGGCAGGAGGATGCTCCCATCACCAGCCCTGCAGAGAGTCCATGTGGTTCAGGGATCTCGGTGGGACATTTTGGGGATGGATCAGGATGAAGCCCAGACCCTGGAGCCTGTTGGAGTCCAGGAGGGTGTTTCTGAAGGGGTCTGTGTTCCTGGAGACGTGCATGCCAGCCCCAGTGCTCCCTAGGGAAGCATCCTGGGCCAGAGTGGGCTTTGCCCTGGGCAGCTGCCTTCCCACAGTCCTGCCAGGTGGAGGATGTGCCAGTGGCCCGTGACTCAACAGCTCTTCCCAGCGCTTCACACCAGCAGGTGGATGTGACACGGCCCCAGAGGCTGCAATGAGCCGTGCCGGCGGAGGCAGCGCCGGCTCAGCGAGCTGTGCTGCCACACAGGGACCCACAAGCCATCGCCATCCCTGGCTTGCGGCCGTGACGGGGGGTGGCCACAACTCATCTCCCTGATGGTGCTTGTCATCTCATCCTTCTTCTGGTGGCAGCACCTCAGACATCACCCTGCTGAGCCCAGAAGACCCTGCGTTGGTCCAGGTGGTGCCATGATGTCGTTGCTCCATTCTCTCAAGATGCCTTTGCATCACCCTGGGCCATGTGCCGTGATGGTGCCATGCAGTGCCGGCTGCTTCCTGTAGCTTGTGCCCACACAGTGCTCTGGTTTATGGTGAAACCACACCGAGGTGCCCAGCACCCTGCCCAGGGACCTGAACCCTGCCCCGGTGTGGGGTGAAGGCAGTTGAAAACTCCTCTTCCTCACCATCCTCCTCCTCTTCTCCCCCTGCCCAGGCAGCATCCACTGCTGCAACAAGATTAAACCAATTGCACCATTATTTGTTTCATATTTAATAAGGGTTTGAGGAGCAGATCTCCCAGCAAGCCCCTGCTATCAATCAAACCCGCACAGAGTCCCCCTTCGCACCCGCCTTTCCAAGAAGAAAGAAAACAAAATTGGTCTAATTTATTATTCATTTGTTCATTAAGTCTGTATTAACCAGATATATTATAAAGGAAAACAGGATTGCGCCTTTTGATCAGCGAACTCTGTGCTCATGAATATCCATGAGGCTCCCCCTTACCCCAGCACCTCTCCCATGTGTGGAGCAAGCCGATAGAGGGTGTCACTGGTGGGTGCTGGCACCAGGCTGGGTCCTGGCACACCACAGGGCTGGGAAGCTGCTCTCAGCTCTCTCTGCTTGCACAGCGTTGGGGATGGGCTGTGCCATTCCATGGTGCTCTAGAGCTCAGGCACCCGTGGGTGCCCACAGCTGGAAGGGAGAGGCCAAGCCCTGCTGGGTGCAGGGGGCAGTGGGGACATGCTGGGGGGCGCTGGGGCCATGGGCTCCCCTCCCTTCCTGCCTGGGGCTGAGCAGGAAGCCGAGCAGGTGGTGTTTCCACGGCGTGAAAAAGCAGCATATGTCCCTGGATCCCTGGCGCGTGGCGGCGGCGCCGATGCCCGCGACTCCCCCGATGCTGCGGGGAGGCACAGAGGGACCCCGAGGTGCCAGCAATGCCCTGCAGGACCAGCGCAGGACTGGAGCAGCACGCATCCCTGCTCCCTGGAGCATCCTCCATGAGCCCCTTGGTCCATCCTAGCAAGGATGGGCCAGGGCAGGATCAGGGCCCCAGGATGTGTCACAGGGACTGGCTGGCACTAGGTGATAAGGTCACAGTGACATGCACCCAGAGCCAGCAGCATCTCGGGCAGCAGCACAGTGTGGAGAGCCGTGTCCCAGCCCAGCAGGATGGTGGATCCCAGCCCTGCCCAGGAGCTGTTGCAGCCTGCAGCAGCAATGGGCGTACACACAGAAATGCTGCATCTGCATGGATGTCCATGCACCCATGCAGTCCAGCCAGACCTGAAAATAGGTTGGTTTAAAAAATGCATCACTTTGAAGTTATGTAAATGAAAGGCAGTGGCAAACAGAGCATGCTGGCAAAAGGGTTTCCAATTTTTTTTCCTCCTCGCCAGCTTCCTCCGGTTAAAATTGGGTTGCAATTCATTAATAAAGGAACAGTTGTACTGAATAAGCTCCCGTGCTTAAATCAGGACAGAGAAGCGTAATTAACCCAGCTCCAGTCTGATGTGATGGAAGAGGAAAATGCTCTTCTGTTTTGGTCCCTTCTCTTAAAAGCCCGCTGCGTTCTCCCGGCCTCTTGGGAACGGAGCTGAGCTTCTTATTTAAAAATGAAGCTCGCAGCCTGACAGAGCAGGTTCATGTATATATATATAAAAGCTGTCATGATGATATTTTATTCATACCCCTCTTCCCCTTCCCTTTGCTTGGAAAATCCAGGAGCAGCCAGCAGGCAGTGTGGAGAGAGAGAAAGCAAGAATCCCCTTTTAAAAATAAATTAGAGATGCAAGTCACATTAGTTGAAGCCCCACGAGGCGGCAGATTCCTGAGTACCAGGGCTGGCCCCGGCGGCTTGGCCAGCCCAGTCCTGGCACACCAGCTTCCCACCCCGAATGCCACCCGTCACAGAGCAGGAGGGGACAGGCAGGGGGTGGCACCAGGTTTACACCAGTGATTTGTACAAGCTGAAGATTTGGCCTCGCTCCTCTAAAGGGAGCTACCACCTAAATTACAGCCTAATTACAGACAGGGCCACAAGGAGATCCCACTGGCAGGTCCCATAGGTGGGATTCAGCCCGTTGTCCTGGGCTCCAGGTGAGGGGGTTTCTTCTCCACCATTATTTCTGGGGCTGAATTTCCACCTTTCCCCAGAGCAGTTTGTCTGGATGAGCCAGACGCTGTCCAGCCACCGTCGAACTGGCACATGGCTCTGCATGTTGATGGAGCATCCCTGCGGCTCGGCTCGGCTCTGCCTGGCCACGCTCCCCCCCTTCCTCCACCACTGCTGCTTCCTCACCTGCTGCAAAATAGCTGGCTGGTTGCACGGGAAGGCAAGCTGTATTTTGGGTGGTGTTTGGGTGGGGAAGAGCTGCTCACAGCAAGGGTGTTGGATTTGCTGTTAAGGGCACAGAGTCCGGCAAGGCAGAGTAGGACAGCGCAGTCCATGGGAAGTGGGAGTGCTGTAGGACTGGCTGACTGTGAGAGACAGATGTTGAATTCCACATGGGACCAGCCACAGACCCATCAACATCTCCTCTGTCCCTGCTGAAGCCATATTTTGTCACCTGTCACTGTCCCTGTGTCACCTGGGGTGAGCTGAGGTGAATGCCCAGAGGGACAGAGCCGGTCAGCATTCCCACAGTGGGGACAGGCTGGAGCAGCCCTGAGATGGGCACATGCAGAAGGACCTCTGCAAAGAGGAAGTGCAGCAACACCCCTGTGCTGTAGGGCTGCCCAATTCCCACTGCAGCCTCCTGAAGGGCTGAGTATGGAGCTGGAGCAGGGGTGGCACTGCCCCATGGCACCACTGCCCCCACTCCATCAGGGACCTCCCTGGGGACCTTCTCCATATTTCTTCTGCTTCACTCCCAATGCCTGTCCATGTCCACCCCCTGTAGCTCTGCCCTAGGGATTTCCAGGCTTCAATAGTTTTATTATCCAGGTTGGTTCCCAGAGCACAGGGATGCTGGATCCTGCCGTGAACCCATCATACACAATGGCTGGGCTGGCACGACGGAGTATTGGTGTGGAGGAACAGGGGCATTGCCAGGATTCACCCTGCCCTGCACCAGTGAGCCTGGAAATCCTTGATGGGGCAAACTGAGTCCCTGGGGCTGGAGGAGATGGGGGTGATGCCAGCCAGGCCTTTTGTAGCAGAGATGTTTCTGGTGAGGAGAAAAAAAAGAAAAATCAGTGTTTGTTTCTTTCGGAGAAGATTGCTCTCTGCGCGCTCCTTGTATTTAGTTATTATTAAAGGGTTGTTTTGCTGTCAGTGAAAGCCTGCAATTACACGCTCTCTCTTTTTTTCCTGGCTGTCACTATTCCCCATGAAAGCATTGCCCACAATTTTAGCATTTCTGCATTTCAATGTAAAGAAAAAGAAATTGAGATTTGGGCTGACACTTTCCATGTGTGCATGGGTGATTTCAAACTCCTCTGATTGTCCCCCCACCAAAAACCATCATTTTGGGGGCTCAGACCAGAGCAGAATGTAGCTGTACACTAGCAGAAGCCCTTTGGTCTTTACCCTCTTGCTTATTCAGCCCATATCCAGGCAAAAAGCTGGCAGGAATCCCACCAATGCCAATGTGGTCAGGAAGCTGACACCACCTCACGCCCAGCTCCCATAAGAGTGCTGTGCAGAAAAATATATACTGTTTTCGTCGAAGGTCCTTATAAATGTCCCTTGGTCAAATAATTAATGGCTGATAGCTCGAAACACACTTTGTGCCCTGTATCTCTTCACGCCAGCTCCGCATTGTGCCTCCCACACCATAAATCCCTTCCCCAACCCCAGGAAACATGGGATATTCCCAGCCAGAACCAGCATCCCTGTGGAGCCAGAGATGCAGCAGATGGGGCAGACCTGGCTCTGCTGGAACCCAAATCTTCAACATTCCGAGAGGAATTCCCCCAAAGTTCATGGGGACGCTTCTCCTCTCTCTGAACCCTCCTTCCTGGCTGTATCACCGCTAATCTAATGTGGCTAATTTTAAACGAAGCTGCCCTCCCTTGACATGCATCTCCCCGTGGCATTGAAATTAAATGTAGGCTGTAATTTGGCATTTGAGAAGCGAAAGGGATGGTGGCCCTAAGGGAAAAGATAACAGCTTGGCTGTTTGTGTTAAATAGCTGTCTGCGAGCTTCAAACTGCAGCCGGAGATTCAGCTCACCGCGGGCAGGCTGCCAGCCCCCGGCCTGCTTTTTGGCTACAGCTCCTTCACAGCAGGAAGCTCAGAGGGGGGATCTCAGCCCCGACCCCCCCACCGCATCTCACAGGGCATCTGCTTGTTCCCCACCCTCCGTGGCTCCTGCTAGAACTGTCTCGCAGGCTCCTTGCTCCAGCTCCAGGGGCCATGGCCACCAGGAAAGCACCAGGGATGGATGCACAGCCATGGGGGGAAGGAGATGTGTGATCCTTCGGGGCATTCTGAACCAGGCATGGGGCGACACAGCCTGGCAGGGGCAGCCCAGTTCCATGCTGCACCTTGTGTGATGGTGGCAGCCCCTCAGGGACATCCCTGCCAAACACTGCACCAGTGTGGATTTGCGGCTGGTGATGCTGGGATTTGGCCTCAGCATGGCACAGAGGTCTCTACATTGTGCCCAGACCCCAGCTCTCCTTGCAGGGAAAGCTGCCTGCCACCTGAGGACTTCACTTTATATAAAACTTTGCTTTGCTCAAATCAAATGTTTCTTTTGGCCTGAAACAAAAATTAATTCTAATTTCAAGCTCCGTTTTTTTTTTTCTTTTTTTTATTTTAATGGATGCTGTTAATAAAAGGGAGACTTTGAGATAGCAATTTCCAGCAGCAGAACATGCCTGTTTTGGGGGTACTTTGTTTTAAACTGGAGAAATTTGCCAAGGCAATGGGAATTTGCCTGTGCTCCCAGGTTCTCCCCAGTCACCTGTGCAGGGGACACTGGGGCAGGCAGGGGATGAAAGAGGCAATGTCCCCATGGCCAGGGCCAGCTACAACCCAGGGATGAGGCTCCCCAATGGGGTGGTTACCTGGTGCACCCCACAGCCCTTCTTCTTGCATGGCAGACCCAGCCCACCCACCTGCATCCTCTGCCCTGCTCTTCCTCGCCCGCACCCAGTTACCATTTCCCAGGAGCTGCTCGTCCCTCCCAGCCCTTTGTACCGCTTGTCTCCATCCTCCCCTTTGTTTAGCATTTTAATTATTTTAATTACCTTGTTTGCCAGCTTATCGCGGCGCTCAAACCCATCTGTGTGCGCGCGAGCAGACACAGACTTTTATCTGCAGCCCGCCGTCAGCCCCATTAGCATTTTTTACTCCGGCTTTGGTGGAGGAAAGGAGAAATTAGCATTTCTGCCTGGGCCGGTGGGGCTGGCACGGTCGTCCCTCGCCTCGCAGGGTCACTTCATTCTTCCCAGAAGAATGGGACTAATTTATCTCTCCCCCCTCCTTGTATCCATTTCAAATGAGAGATTAATAAAATGACAGAGATAAAGCCCAGGCGGGGGTGATGCCTGAGCCCTGCCATGGGGTTTTCCCTCTTCAGGGAGGCAGGCAGTGGTGTTCAGGTGAGGTGGAGTGCTGGCCCCAGGGTCACCAGGAGCAAGGTGTCTTTGGGAAAAAGCTTCTTTCTGTTGAATTTAGATGGCAAAATAAATTGGCAGCTTAGTGGTGGGGGAGGCGGGGGTCAAAGGCAGGGATGCTGGACCCGAGTGCAAGTGGGAGGGGATGGGGACACGGCCGGCGGCTCAGGCCATGGCTAAAGCAGCCAGGCTGCTGCAGTGGCAGGTGCTTTCCAGGTGGGCTGCAGGGCTGGAGCCCCCTGCTCTCCTTTAGGGACAAATGGGAGATTTCACTGCGGAAGCTCTCTCCCAGCATCCTCTTAGCACTATTTAAATGCCTCTCCCAAAGAGGCCCAGCCACCAATAAATCTGTATCAGCTCACCTTCAAACACACTTCAGTGCCCTATTTTCTGTGCACAACAACAAATTACCAGTCCCAGTTTTGGGAATGGCTGCCACCCCCCACCCAGCAGGGCTCTCCTGAGTGACCCAAGACGCCCTTTTACTGCATCAAAGCATTGCTGTAATCCTGCTGTGAGCTGCACCCAGACACCTGCCCGTGGGGAGAGGGGTGTAGTGAGGGCAAGGCTGTGTCCCCTAGGGAAAACTGGGTTGCCAGGGGTGTTCATGGATATCCAGATGTGCCATGCTGTGAGCAGGGTGGAAAAAATCCCATGGAGTGAGGCTGGGGAGCCAGGAGCTCCACCCCAGACAGGACATCTGCAGGGACAGGACACCTCATGGAGAAAGAACAGCCCATGGGGATAAGATGTTCCATGGAAGCAGAAAACCTTTTGGAGAGAGGACATGCATCCAGGCCAGGATAACCCCTGGGGACAGGAGGTTCCTTAGGCACAGGACCCCAGTTTAGGACAGGGTGTTCCTCAGGAACAGGACCCTTGTCTATGACAGGACATCCCTCAGGAACAGAATCCCCTGTTCCAGGATAGGAATGCCTCTTAGGGACAAGAGTCCTATGCAGGATAGGATGTCCCTTTGGGACAGAAATCCCCTTAAGGACAGGACTCCCCCAAAGGACAGGACAGGCCCTTTGCTGCCAGGGCAGCAGCCAGGACGCTCAGACCCCCCTCAATATCTGCTTCTAAACCCTCCTTTAAACACTCAACACACTTCAATGTATGAATAAAGGGTCTCACACTTTCGATTTGAGTCATCAGGAAAAATCGAGTGATTTAACCAAATTCCAGAGCAGAAGAAATCTCCTAAAAGCCTGCACACCTTTCCTGCACCTAGCAAAGTCCTTTAAGACCCAGGAAAGGCAATAAAGGCCAATTTATTGGTCCCAAATCTGTTAAACAAATGAATCAGGGCCAAAAGGATCCATCAGCCCAGAGAGTCTTGAGGGAGACAGGCAGGGTATCCTGTGGGATGGCGTGCAGGGACAGTGACCCCAGCAGCCAGGGACCCACCACGTCTCTGCACCACAGCCTGCCCTGAGAAAGCAGCAGGCCAGTGTTTTGCTGAGGCTTGGGCTGCAAAACTTAACAAGGAAGAAATTAGAAAGAGAAACTTTACTAAAATAGTTTCGGGAAATCATCCCACCAAAAGGATGAACAAAGGAAGGTGGAGGGGCCAAACCCAAGGGAAGGTAATATCAGGACATGGCACTGTTTATTGAATCTGCTGAGGTGAGGAGGAGGAGGGGAAGGAGGAAGGACTGCCCAACTGCCTCAGCACTTGTTGGCAAGGCCAGGCTTGGATTTGTGGTGATGGTGGTGGCATTGCAGGGCAGGTGAGAGAAGAGCACCAACCCCACAGTGTCCAGCCATGCCATGCTGTGGGAGACAGCCACTTCCTTCACCAGCATGTCATCAGCTCCGTGCTCCACTGCAGCTGGAAAGCATGGCGGATTCAATCTATAATTTACAGGGATATCCATCTGGGAAGTAACCTGACAAGCCTGGGAGAGCAGCACTGCCCTCCTGGCTCATGCTCTTTTAGTTTAAAAATTCTTTACATTGAGGCATGGTATGAATAAGGGCCAGTGACAGGCTCCATCCCCTCCCTACCCTGTCACTGCCTCCTCACTCCCTTCTTTCAGCCTCCCCAGGACACAGCTTGGAGGTGTTGGCTCCTGCACCTTTAACTCAGATGCTCGGGACAGGCTTTCTTAGGAAGCCCCCAGAGATGCTGCAGCTGCCAGGGCCGGGCTGGATGATGCTGGTTGCTGTGGAAACAGCAGGGCCGGATCCAGGGACCGCAGCATTTTCCCTGCACCTGGGACCAGCTCCTCTCACCTAGTTTGCAGCTGGAGAGCACAGGATGCAGGAGAGATGTGCTGGTGGCACTAGCTGTTCCCAGCCCCAGTCTGCTCCAGTCCCATCTTCCCCAGGGATCGATGGGGTCACCCCCTCCCACCCTGGCTATGTCATGCACAGGATGTTTCATTGCATGGGGCTGCCTGGGATGGGACACAGTGCTTTGGACTTGGGCCACCACCTCTCCCCCAGCCACCTGGGGGGCCAGATCCAGCCGTCCCACCAGGAGCTGCATGGCACAGCCTGGCAGCTTCAGGCCACCATGGCCCCGGAAAGCCTTTTGCAGCAGAAGCACGACTTCTCTCAACCAGTGCACCACCACACACACTCCCAATTGTCACCCAGAGCTGGGGAAGGTGGGACACAGTGGGACAGGGTCCTCCTTAAGTTTAGCCAAACCCTGGCATGGGCCAGGCAGGTACCACTGGGTGCCAGGCTGCCACCCATCCCAGGCTCATCCCCGCTCCACTCACGGGCAGCTCAGCTCGTTAGGGATGCCGGGATGATGGAGTATCCTGCCGGAGTAGAAGAAGCCAGGTAAACCTCTCCATCCATCAGGGCCCCCACTTTCTGCCAAGCACATTAGGGGATAATTAAGTAAAAATAGGCCTTCCGACCAGTGTAGCTCATTAAGGGCTAATTAAGTTAATTAGTGCCAGGTGTGGATTGCAGCGCTTGCGCGTGTGGCTGTTGTTTGCTGTAATTGCATTTTCTCAGCAGCTTCCTCCGCCAGGCTGGAGCGCTGCCAACAAGGAAGGGATTCAGTGCCCGCTGTTGGTGCAACATGGGGCAGCTGATGGGCACCCAGCGATGGCACCGCACCAGGGGCTGTTAACCCTTCTCTCCCTGTGCCCCCCGGCAGCTCTGCCACCCCAAAGCCAGGGCCTGACCGTGGGGCAGCACCTGCTGCCCCTGCCTGTCCCTCTTGGTGTGCTCTTCCTGCCTGCACGCAGGGGAGGGACAAGAGCCTGTGCTAGAGCAGCCCCCAAAAGGAACCAGGAAGGCAGGGGACAGCCACAGGCAGCATTTCCCAAGGACCCAGCACCGAGACCAAGATCTCTGAAGGTGTGTGAAGGTGAATATGGGCAGGAACGAAGCAGCAAAGACAGCCACATATGCTGGTCATACTGGTGCTGAAAGATGAAAGAGGGATGGTGGAGAAGAGGGTGGAGAGGAAGAGGAAAAAGGCGAGAAGGAAGCATGAGAGGGTGAGGAGAAAGATGCCAGGCTCTGATCTCCGCTTCCCACACCCGGGAGCAATTAGAGCTACTCTGCCTGTGCCCCGCAGAGACACTGAAGGGATGAAGATGTGACAAAGACCGGGCTATTTTTTGCTGAGGCTTCTGTCACTAATAAATGGAGACTCTCCCTTGACACGTGTTCCCGTTCCTTCCAGCGTCTGGGCATTTGGCATCCTCCTCCAAGCACAGCCTTGTCGGTAGCAGCCTCACTCGGAGCTGACCCACGCTCCCTCCAGGGAGGCGAGACTCATAAACAGTTCTGTGAAATACGGCTGAAAGGCGTTGGAGAGGCTGTGCAGGCACCCCATCCCTCTCCCCACGCCATGAATCAACCCCCAGTGAGGCAGGAGCAAGGCAGAGAGCTCCATCCATAACCCGGGAGGGATGCTGGGGAGCACAGCACATTCTGGGGGCTGCCTTTCCTGCAGCCTCTATCCGATGGAAAGTTCCTGCACCACTGTGGCAAGTGAGATGGGGAAAAGGGAGCTGAAGGGGAGGCGGGAGGAGAGCTGGGTCCTTGCATCCCCACCGTGATCTCTCAGCACCGAGATAATTGCCTGCTGGTGACAGCTGAGGTCAGGCATGACAGATACCTTGGGAAGAGCTGCCGGCTCCCAGACCTCCCTGCAGCAACCCAGTTCAATACTGGGGTTGAGAGCTAATTTTCCCAATCTCCCCTAGCACAGGCTGTCTCTGTGTGGATCCAGGTTCAGGCGATGATCCTTCCATCGTCCCTGCCTTCAAACGGCACACAGCCCCCTCAAACAGCTCTGCATGTGGGCTGTGATTCCTGGGGAGGGGCAGGGAGTGGTAGGGTACCAAGCCTGAAGGCTTGTAGCTCCCATGGGGTGTGGTGAGAGCACCCAGGCAGGAGCAGTGCCCACCTGGGGGTCAGTGGACTGCAGATGGACATGCCCCTGCCCTCTATCCTCCCATGACCAAAGGAGGCTTTTTCACCTTCCTCTCCCTGCTCCTTGCCACCCCATCCGGATGCACCAGGGACGTGCAGGGCACCAGGAAACCCCACTGCACCTTCCATGGAAAAGGGGCTTGGGAGGGAGTGTGCTGCAGCCCCACGAAATGCCCAGGAGGCAGGTAAGCACATCTTGGGGTGGTAATTCCTCCCCCGTTCCCTCTGCACTGGGCTCACCTGCCCCAGTGCTGGGAGTGGGGCAGGGCAGGAGAGCTGAATGTTGGGCATGGAGAGGCCAGGATGAGACACGGAGCCTGATGCCACCACCTTGGCACCTGCAGGAGCGAGCATGTGGCCAGGCAGGGGAGCAGGCAGGGGAACAGGCAGGGAAGCAGCAGGCAGGGGAGCAGCAGGCAGGGGAGCAGGCAGGGGAACAGGCAGGGGAGCAGGCAGGGGAACAGGCAGGGAGCAGGCAGGGCAGCAGCAGGCACGGGAGCAGGCAGGGAAGCAGCAGGCACGGGAGCAGGCACGGGAGCAGGCAGGGGAGCAGGCAGGGAGCAGGCAGGGCAGCAGGCAGGGGAACAGGCAGGGAGCAGGCAGGGCAGCAGCAGGCACGGGAGCAGGCAGGGAGCAGGCAGGGAGCAGGCAGGGGAGCAGGCAGGGGAACAGGCAGGGAGCAGGCAGGGGAGCAGGCAGGGGAACAGGCAGGGCAGCAGGCAGGGGAACAGGCAGGGCAGCAGGCACGGGAGCAAGCAGGGGAGCAGGCAGGGGAACAGGCAGGGAGCAGGCGGGCAGCGCTCCGAGGCGGTTCCCCAGCACCCTTGGCTCCCTGTCCCCAGCGCCGGGCGCGAGGCTGACAGGATCATTACAGCCGCTATCTGGGCTCATGGGCTCATCCCTCTCCCTTTCGCCTTTTGCATAATGGATAGGCTGTGAGTAATGGGAAATGGCAGCCCAGCCGCGCTTGCTGGCAGCCCCTTAATGAAGAATATGGAAATCTCATCAGTCCAATCAGGCCAGCAAATGAAACTGCTTTCCCCCGCCGATGTGAGCAGAAGGCTAACGACCCGCGCTCCCCGGCTGCATCCCGCTCCCGGGAAGCCCCCCCCTTCTCTTTTCCATGTTGACAAGTGAGCTGCGAACTTCATTTTTTCTGGCAAGCAGAGCCCCAGCTCATCTTCCCTGCTCCCCTTCCCCAGGATTGGGCTAGCAGGTGTACCTGTCCTGAGCCTTCCTCTTGCTCCTCAAGTGCTTCAGTCCCCACTCATGGTGGAGTCACCAGCTGGGTAGCACCATCTGCAGGTGTTACCCATTCCCAGCTCCTGGCCCTCCCTTGTGTCCTCCTGCTGTGCCTGAGGGTGCCAGCTTCAGCTTTGCCACAGCTGCAGGTATAAGTCAGCATCCCACGGTGGAAATGTGGGACACTGCAATCACCCCAGCTGCAGTCACCTGATGTCCCTGCAGGCACTGAGGTCTCTGTTGGGCTCACATCCATAGAATCCCAGCACAACTGAGCTTCGTGGACTTGTGTTTTCTCCTGCAGTGACACCTGCAAAGAGCTACAGTGTGGAGAAACCACTGTTTCCTCTCCTGTCTCCCTTGTCCATCAGCCACAGCCTTGCGCCTGGTATGGAGCACAGGTCCATCTCCGCTCACCTCCTGCAGCGTGCACCATCCCCAAGCAAGACCTTCACTCGTGGCACCTGCACAGTGACACCTCTAGTTGTGCCAGAATTGGGGCATCTTCCAAGAAACTACACCACCCAGTCACACAGGGGCCACCCTGCTGGGAGCTGGCACCAGCACCCCCACCCCAAACACATCCCACTTTGGTGTCATCTGCAAACTTGATGATGTACCTTTTGTCTTCTCCTCCCCTTAAGCACTACCCTGGTCCTGAGCAGCCTGGAAGTGCCTCCAATTCAGGTCCCACAGGTTTTGATGTTGCTCTGGGCATCTGAGCTATTGTCTCCATGGAGCTGTGAAACGCTGTCCATTAGCTTGGCGACCATGGTGGCGTAGAAGTGTGGCTTGTGTATCTTGGTAAGATGTGTGGCTGAGAAAGCCTGACTTTGTCCACAGTGGGTCAGTACTGTCTGTCTACACTGGGATCTGTACAAGAATAGTCACCTTGGATAAGGACCTGAGGGATGCAGGTTCAGCTCTGCCTTGGGCTCACTGCGCAGGCTGTTTACCCAAAATCTGCACCACGATTTCATAGCTGGACTTGCCGAGTCCAAAACGTGGCAAAAAGTTGATGTTTGCAAAGCAGCTCACACCAGCAGGTCCTGACCTCCACGGCAGCATCCTGTGGCCTTTGCAACACTTCAGGCAGGGGAGAGCAGCATCATCCTCCCCTGCATCTGTCTGCTCCGTGGGCAAAGGCAGGAGGCTGGCAGGGAAACGGCCGCTCGCTGGTTTGGGGGAATGTTTAATTATGGGCTTTCACAGGCAGTGTGTAGCTCCTAAACTGATGGTGTGCCTTGGCTGTGAATTTGCCCAGAAGCACCGAGGTGGATATAGGTTTTAATAAAATCCCCAGCTATGTGTACACCCAGTGCGTTCAGCCATGCAGAAATACACCCGCAGCGTATGCTCATGCTACGGCACAGGATGCTAACTCAGGGCTGGAGGAAACCATTCGTTTCCATGAGTTATAAGATCATATCTGGAAACACCTCTAACAAGCCAAGATCAGCGCGGCGGCGGAGCTGGCGCTGGTCCCCGGCACAGGCTGTTTGCACACACCAGTAATGATGTGAACGAGCGGCTGTTCAAGGGGCTGATCAACATCAAACCATTGAAATTAAAGGCTGAGGAGAAGCAGAGCCATAAACATTTATTGCAACGCTCTGCGTATCATCAGCTGCTGATTTGGAGGCAGTGGAAATGTGCAGCTGAAATAATAGGATTTATCGGAGTCTGGGATGAACTGTCCTTGATGGATGGTTGTAGAAGGGAAACAATGTGCCATCTCCAGCACAAGGCCATTCTTAAAATACGGCAAGGAGGTGGGGGGGTTGTTGCCTTTATTAACACTAATGTCTCACTATTTTAGAGCCCACGCCAGCCATGAGACCCAACTGCAGCTGAATGAGGAAGCCAGCTTGAAGACGATGCGCTGGAATATCCCAGAGGACTGGAAATCAGAGTTGCGGGCTCTAAACGCCGAGTGTGTAATTTGCTGGAAAGTTGACACCCTTTCTGCTTCGTCTTGATGCGTTTTCCATTTGTTTGATCCCCTTTACATTTTTATCTCTGTTCTTCAGACAGAAAAAGCAAATCTAGGAATTTCTGCAGCTGCTCTCTCTTTGCTTCCCTTTTTTTTTCTGCTGCTTCACTGACAAAACTTAAGTTCATTAATAATGACACCGACAGTTTGCCTTTTAAAGCAAGCTCCATCTCCTGCCACCCACCAAAGCAATGGAACCCCACCTTTGAAGGGGAAACACAACTGCTGTGCTCCCCCAAAACAGCAGGCTAAGGCAGGAACTGATGGCACTCAGAGCTCAGCTGCTGTAATCAAATTGTCTCCTGTCACCTTGAGCACCCTGTAATGCTCCTATAGCTAACAGGCTGGGAGGAGGAGAGAGCTGAGAAAAGCAGTGTCAGAAGAATGTAGGAAGAGAATAATTTGATAGATTTTTTAGGGTTTTCTTTTTTTTTTTTTTACATTGATCTGAAAATTGAAGTTATGGATTGTTTTTTAAAAGGGAACTTCAGAAAAAACATCTCTTTCTCCCTCCCTCTCTCTCTCTCTCTCTCTCTCTCTCTCTCTCCCAGAAGTGATACCAGGGAAATATTTCCATGCAAAAGCCTCTGACTTACAGATCATCCAAGGAGTTTTATGCACATCAAAGTACCTAATATTTGAAACAGGAGAAAAACCCAACTTGACTTCATCAGATTTACAAACAAGCTAGCTTTGGCTGCATTGAACATCTGCTGCAGGCCCCATGGAGAGGAACTGTCTTGTACCTCTCCTGGCAACCTTTGGGCAAGGCTGGATGCAGAAAGGTTGCTGCTGTGACAAACTGGCCCTAATGTGCCCTCTAAAAAGAGGGGCCAGCATTACAGCTAGCCCCTTGTCAACACTGTGTCACTGACAGAACAAACCCATCTGGATTGAGGCAAGAGGAAATGCAATACTGTCACTGTCCCATCTGAGACATCCCTGAGACCTCCAAATTTAGTGCACCATTCATACTTCATTAGTCCCTATACTACCCCCTCAGCACCAGCATCTGATAAAATAAGCCTCCCCAGGAGCCTCTACCTCATTTTTCTTGCTCAAATGGGTTGCAGAAGGGACTTGCTTTTGTTTCCACCAACACAAAGCCGAAAAAAACCCTCAAAGCTACATCCGTATGGGATGTGGGTGGTTGGAGAAAAATGGGTTTCCTGCTGCTTTGTATGTCCTAAAGCCTATTAACTGGTACTCTGTCTCTACCACTTCTTGTTTTGCCTGACAGGTTAAGCCCGCGTTGGCTTGATGAGACATTAGTGGCAGAACTTTTCCTGTGCCAGCCTGACACAATTCCCACTCCCACAGTCCCGATGTCCTGGATTCGCTGCTCTCGAAGGCAACATTTGAAGATGTTGCACCACATCTTCTCACTGAGACCTCGAAGGGACCTGTAACCCTCTGAAGTTTGCTGTGAACTCTGTAGAAACAAAACTCGTTTCTTCAGGGTTGATGCAGTGAGTGACAAAGGCGGCGTGGGGGAGCAGGGACACCTAAGCAGAGATTTTCTCCCTGTTCAGCCGCTTTGGGCATTTGGCTTCCTGCTGCCCAAGTTCTATCATCATCAGTGAGAACTGCAGTCCTCATTCCACCTTGTGGTCCACAAGCAGCTTTCTTCTGCTGCACCTCCTAACAGAGGTGTTTTTAAGTGCACCTAAGCCTGCTTCCCCCTACCTGCCCTGACCTCTTCTCTGTCCCATGACAAGGAAACATAAAAAACATGAATGCTAACGCTCCTGCAAATGCAAGAAAAGGGACATTTTCACTGTGGCTTCACATCCCGGGGTTGCTCAGGAACCATTTTCAGCACTTCAAGTTGAAGTGCTTTTGAAAAGGAAAATCAATGCTGAAGCAACCTGCCCAAAAATGAGGGGTCAGCAGGCTGGTGCGAGGGAGGTGCAGGTGATGGAGGAGCAATGGGAGAGTGCCTCCAGTGTGTGCTCCCTCATTGTGGCTGAATCACTAACCCTAAACACATAAATCAAACCCTGCTTGGGGGTCACGCCTGCAGGCACACTCTGTTTGATCCAGGAAGGCTCACTTCAGCAGCAGCTTTTGGAAAGACCTTGCCAAGGCTGGACAATGGGAAGGGCTGCTGTGTGTTTCTGTTAGCATTGACACATTTGCCCCATTATTCATGGCTGGTCTGCATTTTGCTTCCTCTTGGTTCCCAGCCTAGTTTTTCACTGGGTTTTCATGCCTTTGAGGCAAGCAGCACTGAAATGGTGCCAGTCCTTTGTCAAGAGCCAACTGGGCATACCCTGGGCTTTAGTTTTTGCTGGCGACAGTCCCAGGAGAAGGTGTCTTGTGGTCCTCCATCGTCTGTGTCGCCTCTCCTCTCTGCTGTCCAGCTCACTAATAATTTTTTAAATCTATTAGCTGAATTTGTTTTTAAGTAGACATGATGGAAGAGCAGGAGTCTCAAAGACAAGTGTTAGGAAAACTGGTGTCCGGATCTTTTTCCTCCATCTTCTTGCGGCGCCAACTGAAGTGAAAGGCTATGATGTATGAGCTCACTTTTAATCAGGTAATCCAGCTGGGAGAGAGCAATACCATAACAATCCATTCAGGACTAAAGAAAAGCTTCTGGCAGTGTCTCCCACCATCCATAAGACACTCATTGTCTCTGCTACGAGTTGCAGGCTCTTCTCTGCTGGGCAGAGTCCCCCAGGATGGCCAAGCCCTGGGACAGTGCCCATAGCAGGAGCCACTCACTTCTCAAGGGGTCCTTACTCAGTCAAATAACATCAGCTTGGGCTTTATCTTCTGTTTATGCCCCCAGCAGAACCGAACAAAACCCCATGCCCGTCCTTCCCAGCATCCCATCTCTGCCCAGGCCTTTGGCTCTGCACAGGTGCCCTGAAAGCAGAGCAGGGCAGGGTGAGTGGGAAACACGAGTGTGTTGACAGTAAAGGGTCCTCAGAGTCTTCCGCCCAAATTGTGGATTTATTTGTCTTCTCCCAAGACACAATGAAGTCTGAAGGCCAGGAAGAGAGTGGTGCTATGGGGTTCTCCTCTGAAATGAGCTACCTGAACCCAGGCACACATCTGGTCAAGTCAGGCTAGAGTTTCTCTGGGGGGTTTGGCCACTGCTGGAGCTCGCAGCTGTGCAGGTGGACAAAGGGAAAGATTTGCTTGCCTTTCCTCCATAAAGGCACCACTCGGTCTGTGTCCACATCACTTCTTCCCTGAAATGCAGTGCCAGGAAGGTGTTGCTGCTCTCCCAGTCGCTGGCACGAGGAAAGCAAACTGGCTGTCCTTGGCATTTGATATAAGGCTTTCCACAAACACCAGCTAATGGGAATTCCTCAGTGGTGTCCCTGGGAGCTTCAATATTGGATGTCAAGGCAGACTTTTGTCTTCTCAACAGGCAGTTGGACCTGATGTGCTTAACCCTTTCCAGCCCAAACCAGACGGTGAGGGACTGAGCATGGCAGGGTCTCAGAGTGGGCTGGGGTCCTGCTCCAGCTCCCTGCTGTGCTTGGCTGCTCCATGCCCCAGTCTCAGCTGCACAGCACTCCTGCTCCTGCAAACTCAGTGCACGTCCAGCTTTGTTTTATTGTCAAGGTGCCTCAGAGGATAGGGATCCAGGAGGATTACTGAATGCCTTGCAACTTGGAGCTGGCAGGCACACGGGGCATGCTGAAGGGTTTTGTTTGTGCCTGGTGAGAGCAGCTGTGGGCAGGAGTGGGTGAGCAGGGAAGTTACCAAAAGAGAAATAAGGAAACAAAAGGCGAGTTGGGGCAGGGGGGGTATGTTTGCATGGGGGAGGGCAGGAATTTCTTTTCTTTGTCGGAAAGTCTAAAGTGCCTTTCTTTAGTGCCTCGGTCGCTGCATGGGGCCTTGGTCAATAACATTCCTCCCTCACCCTGCGGAAGGAGACGGGCCAAGCAAGACACGGCTGAATGAAATTCCTCTCACCTCACCCCGTAAACATCCCAAGAGTCTGGCCCCATTATGGCTGGGTACAAAAGTCTGGGTCCGAGGCCGAACAAAAGGATGGGGAAGAAAGTGCAGGTTGCCAGGGCAACGCTGTCCAGGCTGCCTGGTTTTATCAGCAAGGGGCCTGGGTTTTCTGCCTGAGTTACGGGAATCTGAGGCAATTTATTTCCACCGCAAGACAGAGGCTTTAGAGGGCAGCGTGGTGAGGCTCCAGCTTTGCTTTTGGTGTTCGCAGCAGGGCAGGTGAGGTGGGAGCAGCCGGCACAGTCTCCAGGGAAGCCGGGTACCCAGACAGCCGGCAGCATCCCGGGAGGCACGGGGAGCAAAGTGATGCCCAGGGAGTCTCCTGCAAAGGTTGACACAGGGTGGTGATCTTCCAGAGTTCCATCCAACCTGCCCCTTACAGGATGTGGGTTCTGCCCCAGCCTCCTCTACAACACATGCAGTCTGCTCATCCCTCTGTTCAGAGTCCCTTCATCTCTCTTCACTGAGTATGGACTTCTCCCTGCTTGGGGATCCCAGTGCTCTGGCAGGTTGGATTAAATTGGGGAAAACTGGTTTTTTCAGTAGCTTGACAGAGAGGGTTTTAAAGTTTTTAAAGTAATTCAGACAGGCTTTGTTATTTGCCTTCCAGATGAAGGTTGATTACTTCTAAGTCTAGTGTTGTCTGCACTAGAGAGGATCTGGTCCACTCCCAGAGAGCATCAAAGTTGCCTCTGACAGGCCTGGATTGCAGTGGGAACATCTGGAACCCAGTGCCTGAGGGTCAGAAGAAGCAACACTGCCAGGTCCCCCAGCACAGCATTTGGCAAAGCTAATGCAAAATCTTAAAGTTCCCTGAGCCCCTAACTGAGGACTGGATCTGGGATGTGTTGGCCTCACACTGAAAAGGACAAGCTCAGCTATAGGAAATTCAGTTCCAACTGGATTAATATCCTCCCCTACCAGTTTTGGTACAAGAGACAGAATACTCTAAAGACCTGGAAGCAGAAAGGACAACAGAGCAACCAAGCTGACCTAAATCTTACAAAGGATATTATGACACTGGGGAAAATATCATTCGGACATCCACTCAGCAGAGTGGCTCTACTGGGTAGCAAAGATGTTTGTGACGTGGCTTCCAGTCAGTCTGAGGAGGATGATGATGCTGGGTGTAGGGTCAACATGCAAGATAGAGAATGACAGTACAAAGCCTGAACGGTATAACAAAATAAGATACAAAAGTCAGACTTGTTGATGTGTTACAGCCAGGACAAGCAGGTATTTGTGGTTTCCAAACAAACCAAAATGCCAAAATGCAGGTGCGGTGGCAAGGTTTCCAGAGGCAGAACCTTTTGCAGAAGAGGAAGAACCACACTGAAGGTTGTGAATGTAGTACCTATTCCTCGTTTGTTTGATGTTTTTTACTGTGGGACTTGGGGAGTTTGTAGCATGGGTCAGTAACATGCAAAGACCTGGAACAAAACTTGCAGGCCAGCTCGGTTAAACGGCTGGAGCAGAACCAGCTCGGCAGGCCATGGAAAGCATTCGGCCGAGACAGCCTGCTCATCTCAATTCATCTAGACAAATTTCTAGACAAATGCGCCAAGCTGTGCTCAATGGAGTGACAGGGAAATTACTAATTAAACTGAAGATGATGGGATTAGTGGGAAGAAATAGAAATTGGGCACAGAAGCTGTACCTCTGGACAGAGGCAGTAGCAGACTAGACAGAGTTCACCACTGGAGTTTCTCTGGAATCGATCCTGGGATTGATCTTGTTTATTCTCTCCATGAATGATGTTGTCATAAGAAGTGGAAGCGCTTAGGTTAAGCCAGCTGATGACGCAGAAGGGGGAGGCATTGTGAATGCAGAGGAGACAGGAGATCAAACAGAAAGCAGCAGACAACCTTGAGCACGGAGACGCAGGAACGAGTTGAAATTCAAGAGCACGAAATGCAAGACTAATCACAGGGTTGGGTTTTTTTGTGCTAGACGGGGAGTGTGTCAGTTGGACATGACTGAGGAGGAGGTGAACTTCGTTGTAGCAGTCATGGGTGATTATGAACCACCAATGAGCTAAAGGCACAAAAAGGCGAACGAGACCCGAGGGGTTTGGGATATTGCCAGTAGAAGCAGGAAATTATTAATAGCATTTGCAAAGTACTGACAAGACCTCATCTAGCATTGGGTAGGAGTCCTGGACAGGTAGGCTGAATTCATGCCAGAAGCAGTGCAGAAAAATTCTCTGAATATGATCAAGAGACTGGAGATTGTGTTTCACAAATAAAACAAAAGATGGAAGGAGTTATCTTCTCCATTGGTTTGCTAGTGACATCCAAGCACACCAGAAATACTCAGCAGTTAGAAAGCAAGGATCCTGACAACCCCAGACACCCTGTGTCCCTGTGTCTCCCACCCACCTGAAACCACCTGAGCTCTTGCCCTCCACAGGATCTCTTTTGCAGAGAGACCATTTGCACCCTGCTCCTTCCCCCTCCTCGCCTTCGTGCCTGGAAACTGATCCCCACTTCAGCTCTAAATAGGCAAAAAGAAAAGGAAAGCCAGTAGACTGGGTCTTTTGTACAGCAAAGCAGATTAGGGGCCTCCCAGGGACTTGCAGTTTGTAAGAGGGAAGGGCTGGGAGATGGAGGGAGGTAGGGGGGTGGCCCTGCTCTCCTCCACAGACAGTGAAACTCAGACCTGCCTTTGGTCTGCTCCTTGCAAAGTTTTTTTTGTCCATCTTCCTTCCTTTCTCCCTTCCTGCTTAACATCGCGGATCAGCTTTTGGGGGACTAGGATCTTTTCAGTTCCTGCAATGGATTTAATTCCTGAAACGTGTGTCCTGTTCCCCGCTCCCATGCTGAATCAGGAAAGCATTCACGCACACAAAAGGCAAATCTCCCTCCTAGGGGCAATCAGGAAAAGGAGTCCCTGCAGTGGTCTCTGGTTTGAAGACAAAAGGTTCCTTGGACAATAGACAAGTGGGTTAGTGCCACCAAGGATTATAGAAACAGCTGTGGAAGCAGGGATTAGCCACCACCTGTGTGACGAAGGCTACAGGTCTGCAGTCCCGGGGCCAGGAGGACACATGGCAGATGCTGTGTGCTACCTGTCTGCCTGAGCTTGACTCTCAAGGTGCTTTCTTTATTTCCAACTTGCCTCCCCTCAAATGCAAAGTGCTTAGGCTAGGATGAGCCAGATTTGCCTAGACCCAGGTTTGGACAATCTCGGCCTCTTTTAATTTGAATTGACTGATCCCCTCTTTCCTACAGCCCAGCCCCTCTTTGGCTGTGGGCTGTAGGAAATGACTTGGTGTGGTGAGCACACTAAGGCAGAGCAATGCCTGGGTACAGGGCAAGCACAGATCCTGCCACTGCCACCCAGGCACTGCTCCTTGTCCAGCAGCTTGTTCTGCCATGAGGCACTGGCTTTCTTAAAGCCTCCTGGCCTGAAGGGAAGCTGCTACACCTTTTTAAGTGCTCTGTAACGTCCCTCTTGTGGTGCGTCCATGCAGCACCCCATCCCTTTAGCCCTTCTGGGCTCAAGCTTTGTCCTCTGTAAAACAGCCATAGCGTAGACCCATCCTCTGGCAGGGGACTTGCAAAGCTAAAATCATTACCAGTTTTGAAACATTCAGCTATTTTAGTGAACTCTATTGAAAAGCCTTTTAGGAGACTAATAATCCTACCTCCCTAGCAGAGATTGAATAATGTGCAGTAAATCCTGCCTCAGGCTTCATGCACTGAACAACACGGTGGAAAAGCCTTGTGAGACTTTTTGCTAACGGTGCAAAGTCTATCCTGTGCGTGGGATGAATGAGGGTCCCCTGGAAAATAGCTCAGCTGTGGAATTAACACTAAATTTGCTGCAAACAGATTGGTTTGGGCAATTTCATGTGTATATGCATGTTTTGTTCTGTAACAGTCACTTATACAATCCTTTTTGTCAAAGAGTTTTTGAGTTAAACTTTAAAGAAAAAACCTCACTAGAAGGGTAATCCAACACTGGAACTGTCTGCCCAGGGAGTTTGTGGGGTCTCCATCCTTGGACAGACTCAAAACCTGATGAGATGTGGTACCAATCAACCTGCTTGAGCTGGCTCTTCTTTGAGCCAGTTGGTTGCACGACACGGTCTCCAGAGGTTCCCGCCAACTTCAACCATTCTTTAATTTTTAAAAAGCTGTAGAAGGATGATTTAGCCTCTACATTTCAGAACATGAGGTTTGCCATGGGAACTGACCATCCAGATGCAAAATCACTGAGCCTGCAATCCCTTGAGCTGAGGGCAAGGAGACACCCTGCTACCGACAGAGCATGAAAAGCCTCTTCTCTTTGCTTCTTCAATTCAGCCAAGAGAAAAAGACAGTGGTGGTGGCCTGAATTATGGCACTTGTGGGTTTTTCCTGTTGCTGACAATAACGAGGGGCAGCACTAGTTTCCAGGCAACTGATTTGGTGTCTTTCCAAAGGCCTCTGGCAGTGGGGCTTCTCACTGAGGACCCTGTTTTCTTCCCTTCCCTTTGTAAGCATTACACTTTGACCTAAATTGCAGACTCCACTCTCCTGGTTGCAGGTTTTTTGACATCCTTGCCTTTGATTTTCAGATCCTCACAGTTACTTTTTAAACATGGGCTCTCCTCATGGAAACCCCAAAGCGGGTGGATCTGCAGGGGCAGCAACACCATGTGAGTGTGGCAGAGATTAAAAACTGTGCTGGTGGGGGTGGCAGAAGACACAGTGGTAAGGTGCAGCCCCAGAGAAGGGCATGTGAACTCGACGCTTCTTGTAACCCGGAGTGACAAGACTAAAGGAGAAGGACTGGGAAAATGGGATCAGCACACAGCTTTGACAGAGCTTCATATCTACAAACCTAGAAATGCTACAAACTCTCTTAAAACAGATTTATCTGAACTTAACCAAGTCCTCATCTTGGATGGTGGTGCTACTGCAGCGGGACCTAAGGTGAGAGGCACCCATGATGCTGCTAAATGCCACAGCATATTCCCTGCTAAAACTGGGGCTACCTCACTGCTGAGCCTGTGGCTTCTGAAGGAGAATAAAAACAGTGGTCTTTACCAGACAAAGTTTAATAAAGCCGGGTATTTCCAATAACAAAGGAAATTAAACTTTCCAGACTGCACTGTTAAAGTGACCCCCAATGTTCTGTGGCCCAAACCTGTGTGGAATTGCAGATATGATTTTTTTATTCATAGAGACTTAACTTTCTAGAATCCGTATGATGGATTTTTTTTCATAGAACTTTACTTCTAGTCTTTAAAATGGAAAATTCAAGAAGAGGGGGAGAACTCACAGGTTTTTAGGAATATCAAGGATCAACTGTTTCCTAGCAGAAGGTAAGTCAGGAGCCAAAGGTGACCCCAGTACAGGCACTGCCCCCACCAGTCAGGGCCCTCTTGTGTTACAGTCGCATCCTGGGAAGAGGGGGAACTGGAGCTGGGAATCAGAATGTTCAGATCAACCCCAGGGAAGCTGCAAACATACCATTCCATACAACATGAAATGAGATCTAACAGGGAAGAGGAGAGGGAAGGTGGAGGGGGATCCATTATTCATGAAGGCAACAGTAGTACAACAGAGCTTGCACAGACCCATGCAGCGCTGGATAAGGTTACTGCAGAAACAAGGGCTGGTAATGGCATGCCAAAGCTCTGCTTCTTGGGTGCAGAAAGCAGAGAGATATTGAGCCCTTCTTTTTCCTTTCTTTTCCCTTCTTCTCTTTTTCTTTCCCTTCCTTTCCCTTCCCTTCCTTTCCATCTCCTCAGACAACGCTCTCCTGGGGTATATGACAGCAGAAACAAGCTTCCCTGGAAAGCTCTACTCACAGTCCTTTGAGGAAGATTTGGGAAGTTAGAAACCCATAGAGGACAGGTAGAAGGAGAAGCAGACCCCAGAGAGATGGCAGACAAGTGAGATCAAGGTTCTCTGCCTCTCACCAAGGCTGATCCTGATTTCCTCAACAGGGAAACCTATCAGGGCTTGGCACTTGTCTCAAATGACAGCACGTGTTTGCTATGGCTCTATGGTTTCTCACAAAGCAATGATTTCTTTTCTTTTCTCTTTTTTTTTTTTTTTTTCCCTGTTTGCTGCTCTTTCTCCTCCTTGCAACCAGAGCCACTGGCTCCTGTCTAGCAGGCTGGCTGTGGAATGCCATTTACAGACGGATGGGTGAGCAGGTACCTGTGTAACGCTGACTCTTACAACATGGAGGATATATCCCAGCAGCTGTCCTGAGGAATTAAACATCCCTGGCTGTTTGGACGGGAAACTGGCCTCTGGCTTTGCACTGCTTGGCTTGGAAGCATCCTGAGAGTAAAAAAGAGGGTGAGCCACAGAGCCGGATTGATTTGCAGAGGAAGGGCAGTAGCCTTTATAGCTCATAATGGCATCACCTGCAGTGGTTTCTGGGGCTCCTAAACTGTGATGGGCTAACTCTAGCCCTTCTTTCAGGCAACAATGGTGGCTGTTACCTGCATCACTGTTACTGCTGGAACTTAATCAGGTGTGTGGGGCAAGGAGGGGATTGTTTCCTGGGCACTTGGTGGTGTGTATATACAACACAGGTGTTGGGTAGGACAGACAGTGAGGCATTTTGCTTAAACTGGTACATTCCTGCTCACCTTTTAGTTGATGTGTAGGAGAGAGGCAGTGGGGAGAGGATGATCTATTCAAAACACTATCAGATGTTGAATGTGAATATGGACTGTGGGCTATGATCCAGGGAAAAAAAATCCACCACTCGCTGCAATGCTTTTGTTTTGCCTTGAATAGAATTAGATCTGAAATCCTGGAGGTGGTAGAAAATGAAGTATTTCCTACCCTGGGCAGCTTGTGCAAGGCAGAAATGTGTGCAGGCTTGTGCAGTGAGGGTAATCCCTCCACTCAGAAGCTGAGGAAGCAGCAGCAGCGTAGTGGCACTGGGATTGTGACACCCTTGTAGGGGCCAATTTGATGGACTAGAGAGTGGGCTGGATCAGGCCTTGTGCAAAAAGAGATCTTCCTCAGCTGAGGGAGGCTTTGCAGGATCGGACCCTGCTGGTGCTGCAGGAGAGGCTGACACAAAATCAGTGCATGTCATCATCAGGCTGTGCCTGGAGGGAGGTATGGCTTGAGCACACTGGCTTGGATCATGTCCCATGTATAGTACTAGGGCTGCCAGGCACTGCAGCCAGAACATTTAGTGCTCACCTGGAATACATTGCACGATATATTTAGAATGCTTTTTTTTTTCCCCATTGTTTTTAATTGCATTTGGCTTTTTTGATATTTCTGCCGGTGGTCGGCCACATGGTTTTGCAAAAAAAAGCCACCACTGAGCAGCGTGTGGGCCCTGTGTCTGCCTGTGAGCCAGGTCCCATCTGGCTGTAATTACTAGCTTCACATCAGCAGAAGAGTGTAATATTTAAACACAAATGTTTGATGTTTGCATAGCAAACCTCAGGATGGAAAGCTCTTGATAATCAGCCTGCAGGGAGGAGGTGGGCTTGCTGCAGGTGATCATGGAGGTGTGTGGGATGTAGCAAGACTTTGTGGGGTTTTATGGGGATAGAGAGAAGAGCAACACTGAATCCAGAAGCCCTTCATGCCTCACCCTGGGAAGAAGCTCCACACAGCATTATAATCCTCATTCTTAGGCAGATGAGCTCCATGCACAGGCTACGAGCCATGCAGAGCAGTGTGGTGCAGGGCAGATGACCCTGCCAGGGATCTTCTATCTCCTCCCATTCAGGACGTGTGAGGAGGTCACTGAATCTTGTAAAATGGTAGAAGAGCTCCTGAAACCAATATGTGCTCCCTGCCCCGAGCAGTAGCCATCAGGATGGACAACAATGCTTGTTAGGTTTCAGCAGCTCAAGGACCAGCTATGCCTGGAGAGCAGGGAGCTGGAGCCAAACTCACAGAAACATGGACAACCTATTGCACTGGCCCCTAAAAATTAAGACAGAGAGCACAGCAATCATGAGCCACCTGCTCTGGCAGAGATATGGTCCAGCCGGTAGTACCCTTCCAAAGAATCTCCCTCTGCTTGCAGTGGACACAGTGTGAGATCTCTTGTGTACAGCACTTTGCTTCCCTGCTCTTCAATTCCAGTCCTTTGGGGAAGGAAAACAACAAGCTTGTACTTCACCCTGCTCCAATTGGGACGACAAGTGAGAAAACGGCTTTATCTGCTCCCAGGCACCTCTGGAAGGTGACAGACACGTGTGCTGCCTGCAGCATCATCTGTTTAGCATTAAGGTCCAAGCATGACCACGCAGAGGCTGCCAAATGACAGTCCTGGAGCTGCTGGTCCCTGTGGCACCTCCTGTAGGGTACACAGCACCCTTGTTTTGTTCCTGATGGGGAAGAAAAGCCATGCCTGCAGATGGTTTTCGTTCATGATGCCATCCCAGGGCTAGCAGCTGGCTCTTCCTGAGCTTGTCCAGACAGGGTTCAACCTGTCACAACTTGTCATTTTATAAGTGCAGGAGGCTAGAGCCTAGGATAACAGGATAATAATAGGATAACAAATGCCTCCTCACTGTCTCAGGGGGTTTGGGGACCTATTCTCTGCAGCTTGCACACCCAAGGTGAGCCAGCCCTACTGTCGTCACTGCCTCCGAGGAACATTGCTCATCTCGACAAACTTTAAAGCTGCATCCTGACAGACCAAAATAAATCAATCAATAAATAAATCGTCCGTCTCGTCTACTGGATTCTGCAGTTTATTTCCTCGGCGCTGATGAAAAATAGTTGGATGCTTAGTAGCTTCATGAGACTAATTATGATAAACGGCCCCATCGCTGCTAATATCCGGACATTAATTCCCAGATGGAGCTGCAGAAAATGTCAGGAATGGAAATGTCAGCTCTCTAAAAGGACCTGGCAGGTATTGAAGTGGGGACTGGAACGTCAGCAGAGGAGGGAGTAGGGGGAGATCTGGGAATTAGCAGGATGTCGGTACACATTTGGAAGCTATAATTCTTCTCACTTGATTGCCCAGTTCCTCCTCCCAGCAATGCCACAACCACAGCTTTCTTTGGATTTTGCTTTCTCTGAGCTCTGCTCCCTATACTGAGGCAAAAGATTGGCACTCACTAAGCAGGTGACACTTTCTTTAGGCAGAAGAAACTCAACCTTAAGCTTTAGGAATCTCCTTCCCACTGAAATCCCCAGAAATGTCACCCTGCTCTGCAGGATGGACACACCAGTAAGTCCCTTTACACTGACTGTGGGGCAGGCAGGCTGACAGGCAACAAAAGGTCACACCCAAACCCTGCTTCCATTCTCCTCTGGGTTTCATGTCTGCATTCATATTTAAATTATTACAATTATCAGTTGCATACAAAAATATAATGGAAAACAGAAGAAAAAAAATGCACTCACTTGGGGTTTTTGTTTGGGTTTTGCGTTTGTTTTTTTTGTTTGCTTTCCACCAACAGTTTAAAATAATTTCTTGTATTTAAGAGGGCTATTTATGGAGAATATTCCATGCCAAGTGAGAAGGTACTTCAAGAGTACATGGACCAGCCAGACAAATGATATGAATGCCCAGCTACTGACAGCACTGTGTCAATAAGTCAGGCTGGCACCAGGTGCAATAAATCAGCTGATGAACAAGTTCAAGACAGTATGTTTTGAAGCCATTTTAAATCAAAAAATGTTGGGTTGTCCTCTTGTGGTGCAAAGACATGTATTGGTTTTTCTGCTCTGTTCAGCCTGCTGGCTCAGGCCCTGTTCTGCACAGCATCTGAAACCGTGTTCAGATGATGATCTATTCCAGCTTTCGGCACTTGCTTTCCAGTGGAAAAAATCTGAACAGGTTGGGGATTCCTTGATCAGATGCCAGTTGGTTGAGAGAAAGGCTTTTCACAGGCGTCTGTTACTGTTTGTCAGCAAAGGCTGGAATTTTTGCTCAAAGCCAGATCACTTCGACATTTACCTGCTGAGAGGAGATTTAACATTGAGTCTGACAGGCCTGGTTCAGACCACAGACTTGAACCAGAACTCTCCACACTCCCCAGCAAGTTCTCTTGTGGTAAGGAGCCAAGATGCCTCTGTCTCTCATGAAAAGCTTGAAGTTCCTCTGGAAGCTTCAGGGGAAATTTCCAGCCTTTCTAAAAGCAGGCAAGTAATGGGAAAGTAGCTGCACCATATTTACTGCGGAGCTACAGTATGTAGCTGTGTATGCTCTGACAGATGACCTGTCATCTGCATGAAATCTGGCCATCGATCTGTTGGGAATTCTGAGCAATTTAAGGGTCTAACTCCAGGGCATTTGGGAGCCAGAGGGAGAGATACGTGGGAGCACCTCTGCCACTAACCCTCTCTGGAATCAAGATCCCTATAAAGTACATATAGGCTCTTGGAAAAATCTCCCATCTTGCTGGGAGCATGCTGGCTGACAAGCCCCATGGAGAACATGGCAGTGTTGCATTTGAGGCAGGTCTGGCCAATTCAGCTGAACCACTTGTATAAAAATGGCTACTGCAAGCTCCTCTGCCCACCACTGCTGAGGTCTCACCACTGAGGCTTGTTTATCTTCTCCATCCCCACCGCTCCCTGACTGCTCAGGCTTGGCCCCAGTAATCCTCACTGTCATCTTCCTCCTTCTGGACAGCCCCACGTTCTTTGCCTTCTTTCCTTTAGGAAAGTAACCTCTGCCTGCAAATTCCCTGGGGCAGCCTTCTGGCTGGGTTAATGGTGTGATCCCCAGTGTGAGAGAACACACCCTGGGGAGATGATGTACTGTGGCACAGTGGTGGAGATGAGGGAAAAAGTTAACTAACAAGAATGTCACTATTGGAGTCAAAGTCTCATTTGCTTTCTGAAACAAAAACTGTCTGGAAATAACAGAACTTGCAGCTACAAACTGCTCACTAGTCCCAGCCTGCCTGAATTCAAGGTAACAGCCTTGTGTCAAGAGAGCTGTTGAAAGCAGCAGGAATATAAAGAGACTCTGGCCTGGTATCACCTCCCCAGAATCAACCTGCCACTTCAGGAGAAGTGCTCAGGTAACAAGTAGCCAGTCCTTGTCCTGACTATCCCTGCTTTATGACTTTTTCACGGCTTTGTGTTTTGGGGCTCAGTCTGAGGACTTTCTGTCAAATGTACTGTTAGCATTGTCAACATGTGGTGTTTTACTCTAGATTAATGCTGTATCTTGTGTGTGGGAACACATGTAGGTGTGGAGACAGAGAAATCTAGGACCTTATTCTCCAGTGGCCTTGTGCTTTAAGGATCATTTACACCTTCAGCAAAATGTGTGGGGGGTGGGTATGGAAACACTGCTAAATCTGATGGGGCCTGCCACCCACGGTAGGGGGTAGGTGCAAGTGATGAAACAAAACAACCAGCACATCATCTCCGAAGTCCACAGAAGTTGGGATTTTTGCTATTTTATTATTCCTCCCATAACTAAGGGAAAGCTGTTCTCTGCAGAAGCAAGTTTTGGTGTGATATGGGGTTTTCTGAGCTACTGGGTGGGGATAGACACATGAGAGCCAAATGAGTGAAAGTTCAGGGCAGGAAAAGTGGCTCCAACAGCTCAGACCATGTAGGAGAAAAGCTGGGCTCTTCAGCCAGAAAAGAGCCTGAGAGACAGAATGAGCTACTAGCATGTTTCACATATTTCTCCTTTCCAGTGCCAGCTCACATCCTAACACCTACTGAAACAGGTTTGATTCTCATGTCTGGTAAGTGTGTGAACGGAGAGTTCTCTCCCTCCCTGTGAATCCAGACTCTGCTAACCTTTGCTCATGCTTTCTCTCCAGTGGTGTGACAGGAGACAGGGAGCGTGTTTCTTCTCCCCAAACAGCCTCGCACTAAGGAAAATACTGGGTAAGTCATTTACCAGTGGGATCAGCAGGGACTCAGAAACCTTTTCATGGAGAATTATTTTCTTGGGAACTCAGCATCACCTCTAAGTATGAGTGAATCTGTGGCCTCAAAAGAGCCCTTGGTAGAAAAGGAACACTAAGAAGAACTCTGCTGTCAGAAGAAAGACAACATTAAACCTTTTGTGCTGGCCTAGCTGGGGACGGGATCTCAGCTTAGACTGATACGAAAAGGTGAAAGCTCAGCTGTGCCAACCACCACCACTGCCACTTTGAACCTGCCCTTTGCAAGTGGGTAGGTACCACATTCCCCTGCCCGGTCCTCCTTGGCTAAAGGAGCACCCATGGAAGCAGGACACAGTGACAGCACATTCTGCTGCAACACTTGGGAGTGAGCCTCTGGAGAATCAGAAAGGCCTTTTGAAGGTCAGGGAATGGATCAGTCATGGCAGCACATGGATGGAGAGTAGGTGGCTCACACACCTCTCTGCTTTCTGTTCAGCCTTGGTGGGTTTGTGAAAGCCCAGCCAGTCAAATCAGTGTGGCTTTCACCTCCTGACTTGCTGAAGCATTTGTGGCAAACTTTGGAAGGCTGGTCAAAAATGAAGCCCAGCTGACCACAGGGGAGGGCAAGAACTGCTGTGAATCCCAGCCCACTGCAGGGGGGATGAAGCCAGCATGAAACAGATGCATATTTTCCCCATGCAAAGGGCAATGGGGTTCCACCATTGTTTCCTCTCAATCAGAAAAGCCATCTGGGATGTGACTCCAGGGAGCTCCAGCAAGAGCTGTAATTATATCAAACATAATTGAGGCAAGCCAGCAGCACTCCTTACTTAAGTAAAGCGATGAGGCCAGCAATATGACAGGGGACATACACCTGGGAGTTTCTCCAGCATCCGCTGCTTTTGGTGGGGCTGGGAGCAGTTCAGCACGAAGTGCAAATCCACTCAAAGACCTCCTTGCTGCATGGGGCTGACCCAGCGAACACCTTGGCAGCAGCTGAGCATTGCTGGTAGCGAGCTTGTTTATCTGGAGAAGCTTGTGTTTCTTCTCTGGGGCTCTGCCTGCCCCCACCTTTCTCTGTCCAAACCTCACATCCCCTTACTTGCAAATTTTCAGATGGCACCAATGCTTCACCACCTTTGACCAGCAGGCCCTTTGCCCCCAGTAGGGAGAGGAGCCAGTGCTCATGGCCTGGGCTCTGCTGCTTCCCCATGGCATGCCCCCCATCCTGGTGCCTCCTTGCCTGACCCTCTGCCCCCACGCAAGGCCATGTGGATGTCCCTTGGGCCAGCCTGCCAGCTGTGTTGCCCTGCTCCTCTGGCCCTGCTTTCCAGGACTTGCACCTCTCCCAGGTGCAGAGCTGGGAAGCAGCAGGACTTCCTGTCAGCCTGGACAGGGACAGCAGCCACTGAGGGTCTCAAAAGAGCCATGAAGCAGCCCCTGCCCACCTGCCTGCCACAGTTCTCCTGCAGGAGCCTCCACTCATCTCCTGTTTCATCCTTTCCTCCTCCTCTTCTGCCCTTTGTACTCCCTCACAGTAGATCTCTTATGGCTTCATTTTTTTCTCTTTAAATCTTTTCCTCTCTGCTTTTCCACCTCCTTCCTCTTCCCCAAAATAATCCAAACCTGTTCTTCCTCACTCCCCTACAGGGCTGGCCCTGCTTGTCCCTTCCCCACCATTCCCTGGCCTTCCCAACAGGACTCAATGCCACCTTTCTTTCTGTAGGGATGACACGTCCTCCAGGGCCAATAGTCCCCCATCCCCACCCAACATGACCTTTTAGCTCAAGACTTTCATGGGTACACAAGGTTGATTCAGACAAGCCATCACACAGCTCTACATCAGCAACCTGCCTGCCTGCACTGGTTTTGGGCATGGGATGCAGGAAGGATCTGCTGGACCTTCCTGAACAGTGGCCAGTGGGGTTGGTGGCCAGCTGGTGTGGAAGGTGGCACTGGGGCAGGAGTTATCCAGCCCCTCACCTTTCCTTGCACAGGGAATGGGGACTGTCCCCAGTGGCACTCGGCGGCTCCTTGGTGAGATGGCCGAGCACCTGCACCCTGGGGCTGGCAGCCGTGGAAGGCTCGGGTGGCTCGGTGGCAGTGCTCCATAGCGGTAGCTTGCGGTGGCAGCTCTGCGTTGGCCCTAGTGTGGTGACTCAGCGGTGATTCTGAGTAGCAGTGGGCGGCTCTGTGGTGTCCCCGTGGTGGCAACTCAGAGACGCCAAGGGCAACTCCGTGGTGGTGACTCTGAGGTGGCTCCAGGGGCTCCGCGATGCCCCTACGGCGGCAGCTGAGGTGGCACCGGGGGCTTTGCGGTGTCCCTGCGGTGGCTCCGTGGTGGCACCGGGGGCTTTGCGGTGTCCCTGCGGTGGCTCCGAGGTGGCACCGGGGGCTTTGCGGTGTCCCTGCGGTAGCTCGGTGGTGGCTCCGAGGTGGCACCGGGGGCTTTGCGGTGTCCCTGCGGTAGCTCGGTGGTGGCTCCGAGGTGGCACCGGGGGCTTTGCGGTGTCCCTGCGGTAGCTCCGTGGTGGCTCCGAGGTGGCACCGGGGGCTTTGCGGTGTCCCTGCGGTAGCTCCGTGGTGGCTCCGAGGTGGCACCGGGGGCTTTGCGGTGTCCCTGCGGTAGCTCGGTGGTAGCTCCGAGGTGGCACCAGGGGCTCTGCACAGCCCCGCGCTGGCAGCTGCAGGTGGGGGCGGCCCCCGCCTCCCCAGGAGAGCGCTCCCCCCCGGCTCGGGCGTGGCGTTGCCCGGCCCGCGCTGCCCCGCGCCTCCTCCGGACCAGCCCAACGGCCCGCGCGGGGGGGAGCCGCAGTCTCGAGCCGGAGCCTTCTGCCCGCCCCCTGCTTCCGTGGCAACGCGTGCGGCGTCGGGGCGGACTCGGGTCGGTCGGGGCGGATTCGGGCTGGTCGGTGCGTACCGCCTGCAGGCAGGGCCGGGCAGGGTCCCGCCGGCCCCCGGAGCGGGCCCGGGGCTGCGGGCTCCGAGGAGGGGTTCGGGGGCTGGAGCAGGCCCCGCCGGGCTGGGCCGTGAGGGCGGGCGGGCGCGCAGGTGTGGCTCGTGAGGGAGCCCCCTCGTGCTTTCGGGACACTGGAAGGGTCGGGCAGGGCCAGGATTCCTCGGAGCATTGGAATCGGGGTGTTCCCCGCGGCTGGTGCACAGGGTGGGCGCTGGGAGCTGCTCCTGGCGCTGCCCCGTCTCCACGAGTCGCACGTTAACAACCCCTGGCCTGCTCCTCCCGCACCCCGGGGTCTTTCGGAAGTGACACCGACGGCAGCGTTTGTTTCATCCGTGTTGTACTTCGTCAATTGCACAAACACTGTTGGGGTCACGGTGTGAATGCTTGGCGGGGTGTCTTGCAGCACCCACCGTGGCTGTAGCCCCAGGCCGTGCCGCTGAGCCGTGCCCATAACGAGCACCGCGGGCCGCATCCGCCTCTGCTGTCCCCCCGGCTCAGGTGGTGCTTGTGTGGTGCTTTCCCGTGGAGAAAAGAATGCACTTAAAAACCCAGAGGAAAATCAATTGTAAACCCCTGCAAATTGCTGGAGGGAATGGGCTGCTATAAAACTCGAAATTACTTTCAACTCTCTTTTTAGAGTAGAAGAGATTTGAAGTACAGGATAATGTTTAAAGCAGTTTGTTGAGAGCACATCACCTTGTCTGAGCTTATATTGTATGACTTAAATTATAGGAAGAAGGAATTTCTGCATGTTGATGTCCAGATGGTGTAGTAGCTGGGGTTCTGGCTATCCACAGATAAATAGATTTTAGATAAATACTAGATTTCAATCTGCGGTTTTGCTTAGGGGTTAGATGATATTTAAAGTACTATTCTCTTGTTCTGTTGCAATTTTTAGCCATTTTGAACCTTATTTGAAAGAAACGAGTCCCATTTTGTCAAAGCTTTGGATCAAAGAATTGAAATAGAGGCAACAGATCAAAAAGCTCATACCAGACGTTGAGCAAGACATGTGGGAGTTTGACTTCTTGGATGTGTAAAGCTTGGATTTACCGAGAAATTGTAATTATAGTTTTGCCACAATGACACACAGACACTGCAGCTAATGTTGTGTCAGCAGTGCCATAAGAATATGCTCTCACTTTGAATAGTTCAATTTAGCATAATACATCGTACCTGGTATATCTAGGAAACATGCTTTTCAGGTGTGAGGGAGCATGACTGAGCAGAGATAGGTGCTTCAGCAGTCGGGAAAAGGTTCTATAGCTAAAGCTGGGACAGTTTGGTGCCAGGCAGATGTTTGCCAGTGAAAAACAGGGTGTGTATGGGCAGTGGGGAGAGAAAGGTTACTGAGGAAGGCAGAGAAGCTGCTTTCAGGAAGACATTTTGACTCATCACCCTAGGTCTGCATGCTGCTCATTCTTTCGGGGGTAAGGAAAGGCTGTTGGTGTTGGAAGCTTGGAGAGAGGGAACTGCTCTCTAGTAAACCCCTTGGCTCTGCAGCTAGGCTGAATAAAAGAGAGAGGGTCTCTCTTCTTGTCTTTGAAACCAGCCTAGAGACCATTCCTGAGAGCTGGGTGGGACCAGCCGAACCACCTGCTAGCTGGAGGCTGGCACTGGAGCGAGCTCCCCACCATGTTCTGGGAAACCTCCTTGTTGGAAAACCCAGCCACATCCCAGCAGCTGGGGTAGCAGGAGAGTACAATTCCCTTTGTGCTTAGCAGTTCTCCCATATCTGCATCAGCCTTAGTGTGCTCAGACAAGCTGTTTTACTAATTTGTTTGGGGAATTGCGGGGAAAACTTTGGATGCCTGGTTTTGTTCTTTATTTCAAGGTTTATTTTGCAGTGCAAACACAGGATCTTCCCTCTGTGCAGCTGGGAGAGCATGATGGATGTTTTTGATCTGGACACTGAGTAGGGGTTTGTTTTATTTTGACATAAGTGCTCAGCAACAACTTTACAGAGGTGTGAGAGTACACAGGGAGCAAAGTGGCAAAGAATTAGGCCTGCTGTGAGCTGACTTGGTGCACTTTTCCCCAGTTATGGGAACTTTTCCATCATGGGCAACAGCCATATTATTTTTGTTCTAGGCAGAGATTGCCAGTCCTGCTAAATTGGGAGTGGGTTCAGTCACTCACCCTACTAAAGGTTCAAGTGAACCTTGTGTCCTGGAGCTGGCTTCTTTAATTGAAGGGGTTTAGGATTCTGGTCCTAGGAGGCAAAAGTACAGCAAATCATGCTGCTACGTTGGCCCTGCTCCCAAGGAAGAGGATGCTCAGGTGACACATCAGGAGAGACACCGCAGGGTCGTTCTGCTTTGCTGCTGTTCTCAGTGCCGGTGCAGCAGGCACGAAAGAGTCCAGCAGTGATTCATCAGGAATCCTTGGATCTTGGCTGATTCCAATCAGTCCTGCTGGGCTGCTAAAATAGATATGGTCAGAGCATAAAATAGCTAATAAAAACAAAATCCTCCATGGAAAATTCATTCTTCAGGGTGTGAGGTTCCAGTTGCCATGCCAAAGCAAAGCTGAGAGGAGAGAGATTTGAGATTTTCTAGCTTGAAGCAGAGGAGGGGGTATTATTGATCTCATCTCCCAGGTCTTTCCAATCTGTTAGTTTACTCCATTTCACTTAAAAGATTCGCATCATGGTAACCTTGATTTATTATCTGATTTCTTTTTTGATTCAACCTCTCAAAATTGTGCACTGGCTTGAACCTGCAGTAATAAACCAGCACAGTTATTCCCTCTTATCTCTGGCATGCATGTAATGCTTTCTCTGTTGCCTGTACCAGATTCATTCTCACAGACAGGCAGCAAGGTGAATTTTTTAAAAGATTGCCCTCTCATCAGGAGTATAGGGTGAGCAGAGTTTTCACTCCATCTAAGAGCAGAGCAGAGGGCATGGCAGGAAGGGATCCTGTGGCATTGTCTCCAGGTCAGGATGAGACTCCAGACAAGTGCTGTGCCAGCTGTGGCCTGCAAGACCAGGCAAGGTCTTTCCGGCACCTACCTGTGGGAAGCTGGAAGACTCCTACTGCTGAGGCTTGGCTTCCAGAAGTAAGCAAGGTCCTAGCAAGGGTGCAGGAGACAAAACCACTAGTCAGGTAGGGCTGGATGAAGAGTCTGTTGTCTAGCCCTGAGCAGGAATTGATTGATAAGCTGTATTGCCCTCGGAGTACCTTTGAGAGACACTGTGGAGAGCTTTGACTCATAATTTATAGGAATAAGCTACATAGGTGTGTGTACATCATTATATCAGCGCATGAGTGTGCAGGCTGGAGGGGTTTGTGTCACTTTAGCTGTTCTAATTAGTTACAGTAGTCATCTCTGTGTTTAGACAAGCCTAAAATCAAGGGTTGCATTATCCTCCTGCCAGAAGTCTGAGAGCTGTTCTTAATTGGTATCTCTCAGTGCACAGAGGTTTTTATAAAATAAAGCTGTACAGCTGTGATATTTGCCTGGACTTGCGTCTCCCAAGGTGGAAGAGCAGAAATTACTTGTGAGTTGAGCAAAAATATCCCCAGCAGGAGGAGAAAGGGGGGAGCTTCTGGCTATATTTTAATATGTGTTAGGCGATGCTTAAACATCTGTCGTTAATTATTTAAATGGAAGAGGCAGACTTACACCTGGGAGTAGCTGTGTTGGTATCCTAGGCTGTAGCCTACTCCCACTGGAGTCAAGTGTGACAAGATTTTTAAGGGATTTGGGTGCAGCAAAAGTAGTCTTCTCTTGTAGTCCCAGTTTACCCAAATTCTCCTGGCAGCCTTTTGAATGCTGCCACAGATCCAGGATGCCCCTGCTGCTTAAGGAAAGCAGCTTTTCTTGTGTATACTGCTGGTTTTCCCCCTCCAAAACCCATCTGGAATAATAAAGCGATCTCTTTCTCTAGGGTTAGTGAGCCATTGAGGCAGCCACGTGAGTCCGCCGGCCCCCGGGCCATGAATGCAGCGGTTGGTATCGAATCAAGGGATCAAACCTTCCATGTTACCCACTCATCGTAGCAAGTCAAGGGTATCCAGCACTGTGGGAGGGTGTGGAGGAGTGCCAAAGATACAGTGTGTGACAGGCTCAATATCTTTCCACTCATAGCAAGCCCGGGGTTTTGTCACAGCATTGTTCTCCTGAGGAGATGGAGAAAGCAAGGAAGGAATTGAGGACTTTTGTGAGTAGGAGCCGTCCCAGTACCAGCGAGGCTTCTGCTGATGTCCCTTCTCCAGGAGCCTCCAGTAGCGCAGGGGTAAGTGCAAAGAACAGTTCTTTTTCCAGCACTGTCCTAAAAGGAAAAGACTGATGGTACACCTGGTGTGGACACATATAGGTTTCACCCCAGGTCCTTGCCTTTGTGCAAGACCTTGACCTTTACAAAGTGAAGCCATGATACTCATCCTGGTCAGAGTTGTGCTGCCTTCCTCAGTAGCCAGTGACAGCACTGTCACGATTCCCTGGGTTTTGGATGCCAGTATGGCAGGGCAGGTGTGTGGTTGTGACTGCAGGTGATATTTGGTAGTAAAACTCTAAAGACTGGCTGCCTAATCAGCTCCCAGTAGACATCTTAAGCTGGTATCAGGCCGCACTCTGCTGATAGATCCCCTGACCCTGTGCATTGGGCTGAACTTTCCAGGTATTTGTGTCTCTAAGCGTTTTCTGACCATTACCCACAGTCTCAGTTGTCCCTAAATATCTGGTAAAGTCAGTCTTACAGTCACACTTTCTCTCTGGACCTCTGTGACCCCCACTCACGCAGTGCCATCACTGCGCTGTGTCAGCTCTGACACTTCTCTCACATTCCAGGGTGCTGGCCCTCACGTGTCCCGGTCTTTGGTGAGCCGTGCAGGCCTGAAGCAGCACACTCCTAAAGGTAAATACACTGAGAGGGAATGGGGCCATAATTGTTAAGGTTGCCTATAGTGGGCATGCTGGGAATTAGGCTGCTGACTCTGCTTTCATTCTCCTCTCAGTGCTCAGGAATGGTGCTGAGCTGCTTGAATATCCAGTGAAAAGTGAATTTCATTTAGAGGTGCAGCAAAGTTATCTGACTGGGCAGTAAAACCATGCTTCCTTTTCTTCTGGGTATATCCACTTACCCTGGGGTTCAGGGTGGACTGTGCTGGTGCCTGTGGGAGTTTTGGTCCTGCTGCCAGGAGAACACTGAATTTGCATGTGTTCTTTTTTTATATGAAGCCAGCAATGTCCCTTTCCTGTGAAAATCATAGACTCACAGAATATCCTGTGTTAGAAAGGACTCCTAAGGATCATCAAGTTAAACTGCAGGCCCTGCACATGACAACTCCAAAAATGGGACCTGCCTATGAGCGCTGCACTCGTGATTTAGGTACCCATAGCCAAAATCATGGTCCTCTCTCATTTATTTATTCTGCACCCAGCTGCACCCCAGGGCAGATTGTTCTCTCTAAACGCAAGGGCTCTGTGTGTGTACAGAGCTGCTGGTGCCACCTGCTTACAAGAACTTGTGTCATGGATGCTCAAATATAGGAACAGAGAATGGTTGAAAGTTTGCCAGCACTCTCCTGGCCCCTGGAGCACTCCTGGGGATATGGATCATAGACTGGCAGCGGGTGGGAAGAAAGTGTGTGTGTGAGAGGATTTTAGAGAAAGATGGGAACTGTATATACCACCCTCCTGTGCTTAGATGTGACATTTATTTTCATGAGTGAGGACAAATGACTGCTTCCTCAAGTGAATCTTGACAAGCTAGACTCATCTTTAACAAGTGGAGACAGAACTCTATTTATGATCTGCTGTTTCTTCAAGGGGGAAGAAGCCATCAGGTTGGAAATGTAAATGCAAATGAAACACTTAAGTATTGACATAAATAGTTGATAGTGCACAAAGTGCCATAATGGATGATGCCACGGATTTGGCAACAATGAAGTGACAAAATTGGAACAGCTGTGCTCCTTGATAACAGATACAAATCAGGGCCATTCTGTAAAGACCCGAAGCAAGAGATGTGCATGAGACTGAAGAGCTGCATTTTAGGGATTCCTCAAAGTTATGTTACAGACCATGGAAGTGTTTGAGAGCACATTCATGCCAAGCTAGCTGCCCTTCCTGAGGGAGGGAAGTAGAGAGAGAGAGAGGAGCCAGTTAGTGGCCATTTCCTTTGGTCTCTAAGCCGACAGTGTAAAGATACAAGGGTTGAGTCAGGGGCCATTTAAGAAGGACAAGGGAATGACGTCTCAGAGGACCCTTCCTGTACCTGACCATCCTGGAACATGTCTGGCTTTAGCATTATTGACTGCTCTGCACAATTGCTTTGAAATCAAGGGTCACGTCTATGACTTCAGGAGCACATGGAACATGGTGAACAATTGGGTTCAAAGCTTGACATTCAAAATACCCAATTACAAACCAGAACCTGAAGTTTCTCCTTGATAGAGTGTGAAAGTTCATCAAAGGAAAAGCTCTCACTCCACTAAAATCTATTTTTAGTTCAATGCTTAGCTCTGTCTAGGGAATAGTGCTTTTTAAAGCTTGCATGCAATTACTTAATTTAGGTTAAGCTTCAAATTCCCAGTTTGCTGCTGTTCTATTATTTGCAACTTGTTTAGCAATATAAACAGTTTGGTTTATTTATGGGGTAAATGACATGGTTTAATTTCTGCCAGTTCTTGGAAATGTATACTTTTTGCTTAGTCCAAATTTCCATTGAAAACGTTTGGCCAAATGGTGAGATTGTTGGCTGTTTAACTCATTTTTTTCTCACACCATTGCTGATGTGAGTGGGTGGTTTGCTTGAGGAAAAGCTGCGAAGAGAGAGGTTTGTCCCAAGGTGTGAACAGGCACTTCAGCAGACAAAGATGACCTGAGCATGTTCTTTTTCCCTGCAATATTCATAAGCCCTTTATCACCACCGTGACCAAGTTCCTCCCAGCCATGACTGACTCTTGGTCTCAGGGCCCCCAGAGAGGCAGGGGAATCCCATCCCTTTCTAACGGTGATGGCAGCTGTGCACTAGAGATGGTAACTTGCCCACTATCACGTCAAGAGTCTGTAGCAAAGCTGAGAAAAAAACAGAGCTCCTTAGAGCCAGGTTAGTGCCCTGCCTCCTAAAAATCTGCATGACAGTAATTCTCAGTGGAGATTTCTTCTATGCCATCATTTTGGTACTGGAAAACCATAATCACATATTGTAGCAGGGAAAAAAAGGTCCTTCTGTTTCTAATTTGATGTCTGCTTGATTTGTCTTACAAATCTAGTGAGGGGGCTTCTGCAGACAACCCAGTAGACAGCAGAGTCCTCCTTTGTGGGTGAATGTAAGGCAAAGTGATGCCTGGTAGTTTCAGACGTGTTTCTCTTTGTCTCTTAGTCTCAAAATTTAAGATGCCTGAGAACTTCAGAAGTCTCCTGGATAAGCAAGTGGTTGGACCATCCACTGAGATCCTCACTGAATCAGATTTCCCTGTACAATCATTTAAGCCCAAAGTGCAGATGCCTTTCAAACGGGTTCCAGGGCAAAACCCTCGGAAGGTTGAAGAAGAGAGGTAAGTAACCAGGAAATGGCTAGAGGCATCACTGGGGAACAGACACAGCAGAACAGGGTGTTGATTTTTGCTTTCAAGACATAACATGTCCAAAATTCTTAAGAAAACTTTATCCTGTAAGGCAATGATCTCTAAAGTGCAGCATGCGTGCATGCATTGCAGAGGGTGCAAAAGAATTCACTGGGATGCAGGAAGAAAATATTGTTTTTAAATAGTGTTTATTTCATCTTTTTGTCATTTTTTTTAATTTCTGGTTTTGTGTATGCTTTATAATGGGCGTATTATAGTAGTACAGCAGTACATGTATATAATTTATAGATTGGAGTAACTGATCGTTCTAGGTCACTTCCACTGAACTATTTTGTGCTATAAATGAAGAAATAGATATGAAAGCAATGTGTACTAAAAATGTTTTTACTGATAGGGGTGCACAGTAAAAAAGTGGAGGGAATGCTTATAGACACATTAAGTGGTTATTTCCTCTTCTGATTTAAACCAGGCGGAGACGGCGATATCTCGCCTTTGATATTGCTGAGCTCTTAGCCAGCAAGGGGATAGACTCCAATCAGCTGATGCCAAGGCACTATGACCCTGACAATATACCACCTATTGAGGAGACAAAAGATTCTGTCTTTCCCATCTACCTCCCACTAAAGGTAAGAGAACTTGTTTGGTACTTGTGATCTGTCTCATTGCTTATACCGCAGGAGGTTTCTGAGGATGGCAGGACACTTAGCCAGCATTGACACAACAAGCGAAAAAACAAGGAAATGCTTTGGAGCTGGCTTGGGCCCTGAAGGGTTTCTACAAGAAGCTGAGCATCTTCTGCAGGGTGCCCACGACTTCTGTCAGAACTAATAGTCCTTGAGAGTGCTCCTCATTGTCCTTTGTGTGTCCAAAGGAAAGATGTCTCATGTTTCCTTCTGAATGCAGTAGTCAGCAGTATTACTGCATGAGACCTCTCCAGGTGGTGGGTGGTCTGTTCTCCCTAGGAAAGGGTTGGAAGTACAGATACTACTGTTTGGGAGAAAATTGTTGAACAAAGATCAGCACAGCTTTTGCACCTGGACTGGTTTCCATATTTTGTAGCCCATTTAGGAACTGAATGTTAATGTTTTTCTCTCATAAAATTTTTTTTGGGTGTTTTCTTGTTTCTGAAGTAAATCTTAATTTCACTCATGTCCTGCTTTTTAGGTGTTTGACGATGATGAATATGACTGTCGAACTCCAGAAGAGTGGATGTCACTAGGATTGGAGCCAGGATCTTCTTATAGAAAGCCAGTGCCTGGAAAAGCACTTTTGCCTACAGATGATGTACTCGGACATGGTAAAACTTGAATCAGTTACTGCTCAAGTGAGGCAGCACTAACAGTTACAGGCCCCTTCAGCAGAAGGGAGCATGTCAATTCTGATGAGTGTAGCTCTGAATAGCAGAAAAGCCGTATCTGATTTTGTCCAGGCTTGGGCAGTTAGAGCAAGACACCAGAGATTTCACTGACTGGCAGTCTTGCCCTGGACTATTTCCACTTTTTTAGAAGTAACCTTTGCCTTTTGACTTTCTGGTTTTGTGCCATGATATCAGCACAGACAAAACTTCTCTTTATTGACACATAGCTATCTTCATGGACTTAGGTAACTTGCACACAGTATGTTCTGCCTGGATTTCAGAGCAAGTGCAGGATCAGAAAATGAGTCCAGACTATAGTGAATATACAGGTAGCAAACTTGGGCCAAATTAAGTGAGGTGGACATTGTTTTCCCATCACTTGGAGCCTTTTCAATGAGAAGGCATTACTAGGTACAGTTTTAATGATGTCCAGCTGCAGTTCATATTAACATATCTGCAGTAGCTTTAAAGCATGGGAACGGGCATCTGCAACTCCGGGGCAGCCTCCAGAGGTTTGACTGTTTGCAAAACTGAAGCATAAAACATAAGTTCTATGTATCCTTGGACAGCCAGCACATGATGGCTGAGTTCTTCTTGCAGCTGTCTTGGGGAACACCCCTCCTGATCACTCCCCAGGCTGAATGGTCCTGACCTGCATCCATATTGATATCAATATAGATACATACATGTCTGGTGTGTGCAAAAAGTTGAAAATTCTAAGCTGTAGGACCTAAGTTTATTATTTAATTGATCACAGCAGAAACTATGTGAGATTGACTGAAATTCAAGTGAGCAAACAGATTTGACTGTAGCATCCTCACTCTGATCAGGAAAATCCATTTGCTGTAGCCTTTGGGAGAATGGGCTAACCCTGTTTTAATCCTTGACTCTCTCAGTGGACCCCGAAAGCCAGGCGTTGATCTACAAGTGGATTGATGTTGGTGTTCTGGATTATGACAAGGAGACAGAGCTCTACTTAGTCCATAAAACAGATAAAAAAGGTCTGGTGCGCGATGAAAAAGGGAGACCCATCCTCAATGGAGGAATAACTCGAGAAGGTATGTTTCAAATAAGGTCTTTTGGGACCTATCATACAGTCTGAGAGCCAGTTCATTACCCATGCTTGTCCTAGCTGGAAATGGGAAGGACACCAAGAAGTTATTTAATTCCTTTCCCTGTTACCACTCCTGATACGTGTCTGTTTAAATTGCCTGAAAAAACTTCCAGAGAAGAGAACTCCACACCTTAATTTGACACCCTGTTTGAGGTTTTCCTTTTGGAGACACCTTTCTTTTTAATCCATCTCCCATCTTTACTGCCTTCAAGTAAAATCTTGGTCTTTCTGGGCCAATGCCATTTTGAAGGGGAGTGTCGACAGATTAAAATGAAGTACTCTTCTCTTGAAGGGTTTGGAGATGCTGGTAATTCCCTGCTCCTTATCTCTTGCTGCTCTAAGCTTTGGTCCCTCATTTTGACCTCCTGCAAGCAGCCCAATTATCCTGTCTATCAAAATGCTGCTGTCAGCACTGCAAGGCATTCTGAGTTTTGTTTTTCCTGCAGACTCTCATAAACTGTACTTTCATTTCCCAGGAAGACCTCCGTTGTTGCCATGTCAGTACTGGGTGCCACGAGTTTGCCTGCAGTTCCTGGCCGAGGATCCCCAGGTGTTTGCAGAGCGCGTGGCCTCTGCCGAGAACCTGCGCAAGAAGACACAGGGGCTGCTCATGTACCACTTGTATGTGGACTGCATGCCTGCAGAGGGGCCGGATACCATCAATGAGAAAAGCCTGGAGAGGATGAGGTGCTTGGCTATGCAGACTCCCAGGCTGAAGGATGAGAAGAGGTAAAGCATCATATACATGTCTGGGGGCTCAGCCTTCAGTCCCTAAATATTGTGGAACTTCATAGGGCTACAAAACAAGTTGTCAGCGGAGGCAGATCTTGAGCAGCCAACTCACAGACTGTGGATCTCACCTGCCTTCCAGTCTGTGCACAAGCACACCATTCTATTGCCCAGCATGGCATCAGAAGTAGACAGATGGGAGCCCCGGGGATACATGTACAGGATGGGTGGTCTGTCAGTGTTCCCAGATGAAGTAGGTTTCATATGCATATCCACCAAGCCAAGGTTACACCTGCAGTTAAGTGGCCTTCAGCAGCAAGGAGATTGACAAAAATGGCATGGCAGACCTTGCTGTCTCCCTGTGCTTTCAAGGATCACATCAGTCACAGTCATTGCTGTACTGATCTGCAGACCACCCATTGTCTCCAGAGACCTGGCTGTTGTCTGCTGGTGACTCTTCTACCTATTAACAGTTGTTAAACCAAAAAGAGATCTTCACAGGGTGGGGGAAACAAAACAGGAGATCTCCACCTGGATATAATAGAGTATCTCTTTGTGATGCAGTTCATATGGGGAGGCATTTTAATGGCCCTGGGCTGATGAATCATGAGCCATTGGTGGTGTTGCTGGGAATCCGTTGTGACTGATTGCCTTGCTCAGAAACAGGAAGGTGTGAAGGGCTGCATGGTCTGCCAGCCTGAACTAAAGACTAGGAGAGTAATTAGTCTCTGTGAGCAGAAATATAGGGATAAAGAAAAGTACTCTGCCTTCTTGAGGTGAAGGATGATGATTTCCTAAAGCAAACAGAGCGGGGTTTCAGGCCTTATGTGAGTGTTCCGGCTGAAGAAATGGACAAGAAGTGTACAGCAGGAGGCAAATGGGAGGCCAGCTTGGATAGCCCAACTGTTCCAGACCTGCCAGCTAGTTTCCTCAGTTTGTGGTTATTTCCCCTTCCCTCTGTAATGCTTCTCCCCAGTGGAGATTTTACTTTGATCTGAAAAGACACTTAAGAAGGCCACAGTCCTAGTCCTTGATCCCCACTTGCCTCTGCCATTAAAAGTTCATAGCTTTGCTGGCTGCTTCACTGTCTGCACAATTCTCCTGATGTATTCAGTGGTAGGTGAGCTTGTGGGTTAGCAAATTTGGAAGGGCAGAGTTTGCAGTAAAGCTAGAGACATACTTGTGCTCAAGCACCATGGGTTCTCAGTGTTTCTGTGTCTTGTAACAGCATATTAGACTATATGGGCACCCTGGAGAAAGAAGTGAAATTAGAGTATAAACACACAATGAACATGGTCAGCTTTGACAAAATCGTCGCATCCAAACCCCAGATGTTTTCTTATGTCACCCTGCCAGACAAAGAGGAGAAGGAAATACCAGAGAAAGGTAGGGGACACAGTGATGCAGTTTGAATTCCGTATAGTTACCTCTTGTCTTTAATAGGATTTGTGGTTTGGTGTAGAAACTCTCAAATTCATGGTAATTATTAGATCTCATAGGGCGCAGCAATAGGAGATTATGTGAGACTTTTGAGTATGTCCTCTCTTTTAGGGTGTATTTGCATGTTCATGTTACCTTGGTATAATACATGAGAACCATCAGCTAAGCTGCAGTAACTCTGCAAGTGTACCCTTAATGGCACCAAATGTTTGGCAGTTTGGCAGTGATTAGTTTACCACTGTGTTGGGGCTGACTGCCTTGCCTTTGTTGTGCCCAGCTGGGAAATGTCTCAGGTGTGGAAGAGGGCTCAGGCTCTTTTAGAGTCCCAAACAGGAGGAAAATGGCCCCAGAGAAAGAATTTTTTTTTTTGGGGGGGGGGGGTGGAGGGGGGGATGTGTTTTGTCACTTCAATCTTCCAAAGGCTGGAAGGCCTTGAGGTGTCTTGCAAGTGGCCTCTCACAGATGAGATGACTCAGCTGTGCCTTGAAGCCTCCGTGGGAAGTCTCTTCAGTTCCAATGCTCTTTCTCATGGAAACTTCATGAAACAAAGCCTGTGGAAGATCAGGCACCAAGATAGCCCCTCAAGCCCTAGTGGGAGGCTGCAGAAGGTCTCTGCTGCAGAGCAGAGACTCTCATCCAGCCCTCTGCTGAAGCTGCTGCATGATAAGGCCTGTGCATTACAGCAGAGCCCTTTTCACAAGTGCTTCCCTAAAGGATCTGTACTCTAAAAACAGAAGCTGGAATGGCTAGGATTTTTGTTTGTTTGTTTGTTTGTTTGTTTGTTTTGCTCTAGGGCTCATCTCTATCCCATACCAGGCTTTTGATAAACAAAAGACAGAATTCAACAGTGCCTCACTCCTGACCAGGCCGGAAGTCATTTATCTCCTTGCACAGGTGCAAGATGAGTGCAACAAGGTAGCTGTCATGTCTCTGTTTAACACAACCATAACCAAACTCGCCTCTCTGGAGGAGTTTGAAGAGATCCAGACCGGGACCTTCACTCAGGTGAGCAGAGGAAGTGTGAGGGGTGAACACATGGAGCAGCCAGCAGTGCTGTCAGTCTGCATTAGGCAGATGCAGCAGCTGCAGATTGATTTTTTGGAAACTGATGAGCTGTCAAAGGAGATGGGCAGGGGCAGGGAGGAATTTGCATGTGCCTGTCAAATTTATTGAGTTGTAGGGAGAATGGGAGAGAGTCATAGTCCCCTGGCTAGGATCAGCCAATGCTGACCAGGCTCTTAGTCATGTGTTAAACAAGTGGCCATATAGGGCTGCAGCCCCTCTTTCCTCCACCTGGTTTATACACAGATAAGAGTCCTGGTTGGCACTCAAAAGTTTCCTTTTTTTCCCCCTTTTATTTCTTTTTCTTTATTTCCCCATCCATCCAGCTGCAAGGCACAAGATCTTTGATTCCTCTTGAAGCACTCATGGGGGTAATACTTTTCTACACTCCATGTTCTTTATGTACTTAATTAAATTACTCTGCTTCCAATGCCAGCAGACAGACTAGGACAAAAATTTGCAACTCTGTGGTAATTCCCACCAGAGGATCTTCCTATCCTGTAATTGAGGGCAGCACATTGCACCCTGGATATGGCCACATGGAGTAGCTTGCACAGGTTTGCACACTAAATCAGTGGCAGAGAATGTGCTGGTCCTTCCCAGTCCCATGCTGTTTCAGCTAGGCAGTGTTGTCATCCACTTGGTGACTAAGGTTCTTTTATTACACACAAACAGCAAGCTGCCTGTGGAGCAGAAGTGACACTTGGTGGTATTTTAATAAATTAAAATACTGCAAACTGCTGCTGCCCTTGGCTGCTTCTGCTCTTTCTTCTCACTTGTCAAGGGAAGACAACATTCTGTCCTTTACGTGCTCATCATACTGTCTATGTAACTTTTTGTGAGGGACCCTGACACAGGCAGCTCCAGGGATACTGCTCTATAGAAAAGAGAACAAAAAGGAATATAAAACACAGAATAGTGCACTCCCACTTTTTAATATCAGGCTTTCTTTTTGTGGGTCTTTTGTCAGTGAAGGAGATGTATGACCAGGTTCAGATGCCACGTGTGTGTGTGTGTGGGTTTGAGAGTTACTTTTAGCTGCCACAGCTCTGAGAGAAGTTTCCTTTCACAGCAAAGAAAGATCCAGCAGCCCCAGTTAGTAGCTCACCTTGCTTTCCCATCAGCCCTTGGAGGATTACTCAGCTTCCTTTTTTCTTTGCCCTAGGTTCAGGAATTTCTCAAGGGTACTTGGATCGATACCATAAGCACTGCGATTAAGAGCAGCCTTAAAGATGCAGGCAAACGGTTCAACCTGGAGCAGAGTGACTGGGATGTCTACCAGAGGTCCAAGCTGCGTAAGCTGATGGAGCGCATCAGATTCATGCTTCAGGACTCTCTGCGGTACCTGGTTCAGAAGTCGCTCGCCAGCTTCACCCAGTTTGTGCTGGATGCTTGCCAGTGTGTCCTGGATTGCTCAGAGGACATGGAATGGGGAGATGACATCACCAACAGTCCCTACGTGTAAGAAAGAAAGAAAAATAAGGGATGGAAAGAGCAGAAAAGTGTAGTGCTGTTGTCTTTTTAACTACTGTTCTGCAAGCAAGCTTTGCTCTGTATGGGGGCTTTAAGCTGGGCTATTTTCCCCAGTCCTCCACCTGACACACTCACTGTAGTATGGGAAGAGGACATAGAGCTGGCTACTCTGTTAGTATAGCTTTTCAGCTGCTGTTAGTGATGTGGGACAGCCCATCAGAACCAAGGTCTGCTGTTTTGATGTACTGTTCTAAAGATCAGCCACCTCCAGCATTCTTGTGGGAGCAAATTGTCGCTTCTACAGTTTTTCTGGATGCCAGGAAGAATAATACCAGAACCATGGCTGCTTAATCCCATTCTTAGATGAGACCTCAGAATTAGATTCTGGCCTGGGATCTCTAAAGAATACCAAATTTATGTTATCACAATGTCCGAAATTTTATTCCATTGGGTATTGATTTAAGGATTTTTGCATTTTGTGGTATTAAAGAAGGAACATTTAGAAATGGAAAGGCAGAAGAAAAGAAAAAAACCCTGCCACTCACATGAGGCCTCTTTCCTTTAAATCAGTGGAAGTCTTGACACTGACTTCAGCTGATCCTGAGCCATGGTGGTCACATGCAAGATTGGAGATACTAAGGTAACTTCCAGAAGGTGCATTTTAGGAGTATAGTGGAGGTACTGAATGCCTGGTTTGAAGAGCACCTGCAGTTTTTCTGTAAATCAGCTCCAATTCTCCAGATAAGGTTATGACTTTTGGGGATCCTGATATGTTGTGGTTGATAGAAGAGCTCTCAATGTCTTTACTGGTAAATTCAGAACACAGTGTTTTATGTCTTCATCTGCATGCGACAGTCCTCTTCTCTGCTTTCCTTTCCTGACTGGGAGGTGTTTTAGCATTGGCACTGGAGCAATACAGTTGTGTATCATTGTCTGAAAAAGCATCACTGCTCTTTCTTATCTCTTCCCACCCCAGGCCTGAAAGTAATCCACTCTTTGTAACAGACATTCAGCTAGACATCAGTGGCATCCTTTTCAGCCCCTCTGTGGAGGACTTTGAGACATCCCTCATTTCTCTGTTCGACGAGGGAATCCTGGCGACTCACAGTATCCCACAGCTGGAGCAGGTGAACATTTCTGCATCAATAGGATACAGCTGTGCACATGTCAGTGCATTGCAGCTCAGCACAGACGCCTCTGAGCTGGTACTGAGGGAGAGAGGTGCAGAAGTGGGTACTTGGGAATTCAGTTAAATTAATCTGCGCACTGCACTGTGCCAATGCAGTTCAGTTCTGTGATAGGATTTCTTCAATCTCCCCAACCTAATAGCTCTTTTGTCTGCTTGTTATTTCTGCTTTGGTGCTGCAGGTTCTGTGGGCACATGGACATTCTGGTTGCCCTGAGTGCATGGTGGCTGGTAAAAGCAGACTCATAGTGGAAATAGCACTGTTTCCAGTTCTGTCAGTTTAATGCATGTCTCTTCTGCGTATGCATCCTTCTGTCTGCTACCATAAAAGCCCTGTCTCCCTAGATCCTCATTCTTTGGGGAAGGGGGCACATAAAACTGATAAAACAATTCCTGACACAATGTAGAGTATGGACTGCAGGAGTTCCCAAAGGTGCCAGCAGGGATTGCCTTGCCCCTCTCCTGAGGAGGCACAGTTAGCTGTTAGTCCTGAAAGACCTCTCTCCTTCCTCTTCCAGTATGTGTTGGAGAACATGGAGATCACAGACACCCCGCTCCTGGAATCAGTGGGTTTGCAGGAGCCAGAAGTGGAAGAGCTACGTGAGGCTCTGCGCTCTGCCATTCAAAAGACACAGATCCCTCTCCAAGCCTACGGCAAGAGATATGAGAAGTTCTTAGAGATAAATAACAATGACATCAAGTACTTCCTAAAGTAAGTGGCTTCTGGCAAAACCCCTCTGACCCCAGTGACAAGCCTTTGTGGAAGCTATTGTGTGGATGTGCATGAGAGTGGGGGGCCTGTTCTGAGACCACGTGCCTCAGATGTGAGATCAGACCCCTGTCAGAGGCTGCTTTTAGAGGACATTGGTGGAGGCACTGGGAATTTCTTCTGTCTCTGACAGCAGTCAAATTCTTGTCATGCTTGTTAGTGTAATTGGAGATATTAATGGCCCTAAAAATGAATCATCCTGTTTGAGAATCCAGTTAGCATACTTGACTCTGACCTCCTTCATATAGTGTCTGCTCAGGCTGATGGCATTCTGTAGAAAGTAATGTTTTCTTTTCTTTCAACTTCATTGTTTTCACTCCCTGAAGTCTTTGCACCTATGCTGTCATTTAGTCTCTGTTACTTTAATGGACTTCTGTTTAAGTCTTACGTTTTCTCCAAACAGTGGGAATGAAGCCCTTTTTTCTTATTCCAGCTTAATCAGTTTGCAAATCCCATCCAACAAATTCCTGTCTCTCCCCAGAACACACTGAAGTGCCTACCTACACCTGAAGGGCCTCCTAATCTTGCTCTGTTTACACCAGTGCTTTTATTTTGTCTCTCCCTCTCTTCTTGCCATGTTTCCTCTTTCATCTCTTTTTTCTACTCCTTTTCTGCAGCTAAAATATTTTGTGCTCTTATTCCACTCCACACCTATTGTGTAAATGTATGCCTTATTAATTTCGTGTCTGGATCCTTTGAGTGCACACAAACAGCCTGGATGCTCAAATATTCTTAAGGTCTACGTTGCCATTTTTTTGTTGGTGTTTTAATTTACAGAGGCTATGAAGAGCAATTTCCACCTACCCAGGAGGTGATGACGATAGTAAGCACATACTTGTCTGAAAAGGAGACCCTGGACCACCTTCTACCTAGTTCTATTGTCATTGGTCCCTTTCACATCAGGATAGAACATATTAGGCATAATCTGTCTGATAAACACAAAGCACTTGCCACTTCCATGTTGGACATGCTGGCTAAAAACCTCCATTCGCAGGTGCAGAAAGTAAGTTACCTGGTCCAGTGGATTATGTGTCTGTGTCTTGTCTTGTCCTTCTGCTTTTGAAGTTCCTGTGTTCTTGTGAAACGGCCAAAAGGCCATACTAATGAGGATATTTTAAAGATCGCACTGGGCTGATTATTTAAAATTAAAATTATAGGGGACATATGCAGACTCAACCAAATCAAGAATTAAAGGTACTTAATAAATTACATGCCTGAAAGCTGTAGTTCTTGAGATTAAATTCTTCAAGACCTTGCCATCTTAGAAAAGTGTGTTGGTGGATTGGAAAGATCTGTCTAGTAGACAACTGGAAGGTCCTTCTGCTTGCTCTGAGGATAACTGGAATATAGGCAATTGCCTCTGCAGCCGGTTGTCTGAATCTGTTATTATCATCATTTCCACTATATACCTGCATTCCTCTTCCTCTTTTTTGGCAGTCTCATTCCATTTGAGTTCCAATGAAATGGATGGGAAAAGACTGTGAAGAGAAAAAGACTGAACAGGGCTGTGTACTCATCACTTACACTACCTTCTGAATGGAAAGTGGGTGGATCATGGCAGGTTTTCCAGTTTGTCTGTTAGCAGTTAGTGACCTTTTGATGGTCTTTGCTGTGTCCTCCTGCAGATCTGTGAGGCATATGAAGCCATCAGCATCAAAATGCATGAGAAACCAAAGAACATAGAGGAATTGACTGAGCTGCGGGACTGGCTGAAGGGAGTGCCTGAGCAGCTGGTGATGCAGGAGGTAGGGCAGGCTCTCCTTTGGACAGGGACATCAAGGGAAGTGGGGAGGAATTTGCCAATGCAATGTGTGGTGTCTCAGAAGGAGAACTCCATTTTTTTGCTTGCAGGTCTTTGCATGTAATGCCATGAGATTCCTGGCTTTGTATTTTTATAATTTGTAAGATTTGTATTTTTAAATACACATATCACTAATTTAAATATCTTTGCAAAACAAAATAGCAGTTAAAAATCTTGCCTAAAATACTTATGTATGCATTTTGCTGCCTTCATGATCCGTTCCGCATTTGTGTACTGAATAGCTATCTTCTAAAAATGAATGCTGTTTTCAAGAAAATCCTTCTGTTACCCAGTGCTCATATTGCAGTTAATTTATTTTTTCTAACAGGACATTTTAGTACTGAGTTATTTCAAAGTTATTTGAAGTGTAAGTCTTTTCCCAGCTGAACAAATGGGGAACAAAGGCATCAAGCTGTAAGCTGACTTGTCCAGGCCAATGAGGGAACCTGGAGGATAACCTAAAACACTCGATTTCTGTCCAGCACTTTATCCACTAGGTCACACTTCTTTTCATTCCCAAAGAACAGAGGGTGATGATGGCATGATCATTCACAGAACAAGGGGTTGTAAATCCATTCCCACTGTTCACACGGCACAGAAGCAGCCCACATCACATTAAGCTTGTGTGACTAACGCTCTTCAAAGGCACCTCATGAAAATGAGGTGTACACCAGAGACTTGGAATCAGCATGGTCTAAAGGTGTCTACTTTTTGTCTCTTTCTCTCACCCTGTGCAGCAACTGATTGAGGAAGTCATGGAAGATTACAAGGTCATGGAGGAATTCCTTTACAATCTTACTGAAGAAGATTTCAGTGACAAGTGAGCACAAGGCATTTCTCCCACTGTCAAAGTGGGACTCTTTGCAGCAATTACCATTCTCAGTGCTTCAGGGGCCATGTGTCTATCAAGGGCTCCTGCAGAACTTTTAAATATCTCTCAGGCTATATGAGCACTGAATTCTTGAAATGAAGTTTGTAGACAAGAAGTGTGAGTTCATGCTGCCTTCTGGCCTGGGGCAAGGCAAACTGGTAGCTATTAACCTGTTTAACATAGTAAAGCCCTTTTCTCTGGGTGGTTTTTTGGTTGGGTTTGTTGGGGTTTTTTAAAAATTTTGGGGGGTTTGGGGTTTCTTTTTTGGTTTTTTGTTTTGGGGGCTTTTTTTTGATACTTGTAAGGTCTCAAAGTTCCCAGTTTAGTCTGTGTCTAAAACTAAATGAACACTTCCAAGATAGGAACACTCCCAGGGGTTTTTTATAGGACTAGGAAAGAATTTTAACCCTTATTATTACTGCAGCTCTTCTCCAAGCAGCCTCCTCTTAGTTTTATTATTCAGATTGCAGCCTGACTATGCCCCAATAGCGGAGTCAGCTCACAAAACACAGCTACAAGGCTTCTAAAGCCTGCTCAGCCCGGGAAGCATTTCTCTGATGACGTATACTTGGTCCAGTATGTCTGCAACCTGTGTGAGTCTCTGCAGAGTGCTCCTGAGGCTAGAAACATGGGGTACAAGGTGCAAAAACCCCACAGAAACTGCGGGAAAGCAGCTCAGCCCCAAGCCAGCTTGAAACAGGCGTGGCTGTATTCCCACGGACCAGACCTGCCACAGGCAGGAGGAGATGGCTGCATCCCCAGGTGCTGGGAGGGGTGTGACCTCCAGTGTAATGTGCAAACCTTGTACCTGGCATTGCACACAGGCTGAGGGTCCAAATGGAGGCAGAAATGGGTGGGCTATGGTTGAGCAAGACCTGAGAAACCTGCCTTGGCACAGGCAGCCGCTTTGTGCAGCCTTTCATGGATCTACAACACTCTCCCCAGGGCACTGTGCAGAATCAAGGGCTCCCCTGTATCTGTGTTATGCTGGCCCCTCACTGCTCTGCTTAACAGGAGACTGGCTTTTTCAGTAGCCCTGAAAAGCCATAAGCTGAGACTCTGACCCCATTTTTTTCAGTTCCTTGCAAATACATTCAAAGACAGACATTCCCTCTGGATGCCAACTGTTATTTTGCTGTCTCCTAGCTTTTCAGCAACGTAGTGGATTTGTTCCTTTTAAAAAGGCCCTCCACTTCTCCCCAGCTCTCTACAGCTGAATAGCCTAGTCACAAGGACTGCATATCAACAAGACAAGCTGGAAAAAAATGTTTTGTTGAAACCACATGTGTTTCTGTTGTTGTAAAGCTTCCTTGTTTGGTGGGATTTGGCTTTGTCATTCTGTTATTTCCAGCATTTCAAACATATGCTCAAAAAGCTTCTCTCTTTCTCCTATTTTTTTTCCTGTTTGTTTTCTTGTATCATGTGAGTGCAGGTGGACTGCCAGTTACTGGCCAACGAAAATGGCTCAGGACTCAGAAACCATTCGGCTCCAACACATAGAGGATGAAGACAGATTTCGCAAAATGCAGGTTCTGGATCAGAAGGCATTTCAAGAAAGGCTGGATGATATGCAGGTATTAAGCCCCTGATAATGAACTGTCTGTAGAAGGGGGTCTTGAAGCTCTTGTGGTCAGCCAGGTGGCAAACTTTCAGATGACATTTTACTCAGATGAGTTTTGAGGTGAATGTGTTGGTAGACCAAATACTTACACACCCTCCCTTGTTTTTTTGTTGGCTTTTGATTAAGAGTTTCCTTTTTGTGTGAAAGACAATACTCTGCAGAAATACTCATTTTTCATTGAGAAGGTGTTTGTGCAATGTTCCGATTCTTGGTGCTCAGGCAACACGGGCACCTCTTTTTTCTTTCTTGTGTACTCAGTTCCCTGCAGAGCATCTCCTATGATGCGCTGCCATCAAGGGGGAAAATACAGCATTCAGCCATGGAACTCATTTTGTGGGAAAAGACCCTGAAATAATTGCAGAGTTTTGGAGCTGAGATACCTCTGCTGTCTGCTAAAACAGTCTGAATTTTATTTTTTCCTCAGCAACTCTTAAATTCAAGGGGAAAAAACCATCTTAGAAAGGTATAATTGCTGACCTATATTATCTTGGAAAGAGTTTCTCAAAATGATAATACCCCAACACTAGATTAAAAAGCCAAACAGAAAACAAACCCACACAAAATACCAAAACAAAATCCAAACCAAACAAACAAACCTGAGCCACCAAAGAAAACACAAAATTTATTAGAAAAGCTCTAGATATGCGTTGTTAAACAATTCTTGGAAGCAAACTAAGTGACTAAGAGCTATCATTTGCACTTTATGGGTTCTGTAGCAAATGATAGTATAAATTCAGCATCAAATTTGGGCCCACTTACTGTTCCTATTCCTTGGAGGTTAGCTATTGACACAAAGAAGACAAGTAGTTGGTCATCACATTTGCAGTTTTGTCCACCTGGCCAGTGGTTATTGCTTCTCCTCACCACTTCATCATGGGCTAAACAGAACTGGAATTGCTTTGGGGGAGGTGAAATTGTGAGCATAAAAATCTTACCTTTGAATGTAACAAAGAGCACACCCGGAAGCTGAGATGTCTAGAAGCAGCACTCAGCTTCAGAGTCCCAACTCATGCCTGCCTTTTTTCTTGCAGCTGACTGTAGGTGGATTTTCTGTCCAGTCAGACGTTAATGAAGCCCATGAGCTGGCTGGAGATGCAAGGGATGTCCGGAAGGAGCTGAAGGAGCTTCAGGATTTGGCAGTTCTCTACAACAACAGGGAAAGACTCTTTGGCATCAGAGTTACCGATGTAAGTATTGGGTCCTGTACCCACAGGACTCTGGTCTTCGTTGGGATTTCTAGGTGGTAGGTAGAGCAAATAATGAGACATATTTGGTTTATCTGGGGAGCTGCTCCTCAGTCCTACAGAATGACTACTCTGCTTCATCGCAGTGCATCCACTGGGCTGCAGAAGAGCTGATCCCAGGCGAATGTGGAAGGTGCTCAGGGACCATATTGCCACTTCTGTGAGAGGCTTTGGATGCCCCCAGGGAGATCTGAAAGATGTTCATGAGGAGGAATTGGTTGGGGAGGTCTTGAAGCAGCAATTAGGCTGCATCCATTTCTGTAAGGCTGTTGCTGCAGGTCTATAGGTGTGAATGCGTGTGGTTGTGTAGTGAGTGCTGGCAGTTGGCTGGGCTTGGAGCGTGGTGTTCTCCTAAGGCAACAGTTTATAAGAGTTGCAAACATTCATTTTGCTTGTAGCTGCTCAGCTGCCAATGAGTCATTGTCATCCACATCCAGCCAAGTCTGGCTGCAGACCAGAAGTGGAGTTCACATGATCCTTTCCTACCCTTCAGTCTGTGGTTACTTCTCCTTCCCTGTAAGGAGCCAAGTTCCGATATGATGTGTGGTGTGTGCTTTCACTGATTGTGTGTGGCTTGTCCATCAAAATCTCCTCATTCTGTGGGAGAGCTTTGTAGAGGCAAGTGGAGAGAGTGCTTTCCATGCCACACACATGTGGCAGGCACAGCTCCACTGGATGTGTTTTGACATGAATGTGTCAAGCCCAGCTCTGCTGGTTGCTCTCCCTTGGAATACCTATTGTCCCAGGAGAAGGTAGTGTGATATATCCTCTTGGAATACATGCTTTCTCATTCCTGCCTTCAGATTCAAAAAAGAGGTGGGCTTTTTTGGTCTTTTGACATGTAAGCTGTCATTTGGAGGTGAATACACTTGTTGCTTATGTTGTTTTTCATCTCTCTCTAAAGTACAGTGTGCTGTCCAAGATGCTTAAGGAGTTCCAGCCATACTATGATCTCTGGACTACAGTGTCAGACTGGATAAAGTGGAATGAGAGCTGGATAAATGATTCTCTCCTTAAAATTGAGGCTGAGGAGCTAGAAAAGAATGTCAATGAGTCTGTTAAGACAATGGCGAGATGTGTAAAGCAGTTCAAGGATTCACCAGGTAGATACACGGTCTGGGAAAAGGAAGTTGGTGCATATCAGCATTTTGATGTGAGGCATGTCACAGAGTGCTCTAAACAGGGATTGTCAGGATGTCACATGTGTATTAGAGACAGCTGGGAAAATGCTAGCAAAGTTATTTTCCACTTTTTTTTTCCCTGAAACTACGATGATTCACATCTAGATACTAGTTAGCTGCTTGAAGTACCAGTTTGGCATGGAAACTACCAGGCTGCAAATCCCTTTTATGTCTAATTCCCAAGACAGTCCTGAAATAAAAGCCACCCTCTGATGTTGCAGTTAGTATTTACTCATATATATGTGAGTAAATATATATATATATAAACTGCACTAATCCAGGCTAGTCACAGAGTGTTCTTATATAGCTCACTGGCTAGACATGTGGGCTTAAGCCCTTGTGGAAGTCAGGCAGCAAGGGATCTTGTATCTGGGTCTTGCAGGTGCTGTTTTCTTGGCCAATCTTATTCTCTCTGTTGGCCAATGCATTTAATGGAAAGCCAGAAGAGGTCTTGATTTTGTTATGAATAAAACGAAATTGCAAAATCTGGAAATGATCTCTGCAATATGATAACAATTTTCCTTCTTGCCTGAATGTGTATGAAATTTAGATGATTGCATTCAGCCCGTGCAATTCACATGAAGGCCTTTTGACCATTTCTCCTAATAAAGCTGAAATTGAGACTTCAGTTGTAGCTTAACTTCCCATTCCCTGATTCTCAGAGATGTGTTGGTCATTCTTTAGAGCTAATTCTAAAATCTCCTGCCAGATGGCTTAGATTGAAATATATTTTGCTGTGGGTGATTTTTGATTCATCCTTTTTAACTTGAACTTGCTCTTAAACAATGCCATGAATCAGCCCCAATGGAGGAGGTGATGAGTGGATGCGTGAGTAACTATGAATCATTATGATAAACAGAAATACTAAGAATACCTGCTTATGTTCATTGCAATATTCCCTGGTACCTGGTAATATATTTGTTTTGTCCTTGAGTCTGACTTGCCTTTGCATATCTCCAGCAGGGAGTGTGAGGTGGTCACGTCCTTGCTATGAGTGCGCAGTGCAACCATGCAGGGTGCAACAAAAGGAAGCACGTGCTGTAGCCAGATTTTGGAAAGGAAGCAAGTCCCATGTTCTTTGCCTACCCATTGTTTTACTTACAGTAGCACAAGCTGAAAAAAGGGGCAGGATGTGAACAGTGCAGGGACTTTCTAGGATGCCCCCAGAGAGAAAAGCCCTTTCCCTCACTTTGTCCTTCCTATGAAGCAGAAGTACATTTGTCTCTAGCATGGCCATAGGCTGGCAGGACCTTTCCTGCACACTTTCCATTTCCACTGCTGGCTGGGATCCCAGCCTGCTTCTAGCTCCTTAGTGTCCATGTTCTATTGAGGATGGCCTGAGCTGTGGTGTGAGATAACTTAAAATGCAGTCTTGTTAAAAACTGAATCTCTTGAAATGCTGACCAGAACTTCTAAAATATCTGCTGGCAGATGATCATGCTTCAGTCCATATCAAGGAATTAAATTTGGTCTGCTTCTTTTCTGGTGAGCTCTAGCCTAAGGCACACTTCTGCTTAGCATGGGCTTGCCTGTAACAGGCTTTTGATATTAGGTAGATCTGCTTCTGAGAGTTGGATTGAATCCTGGCTTAGTGGCCATATAGGGAGAGCCTTCATACCCTCTTTACTTCAACCTGCATTTTTCAGTGCTCTCGCCTGCTGCTTACCTACCCCACATCATGTGACTACATGAACATCAGGCTTTAGACAGCTTCTATAAGTTCCTTAAGGCAACTTCCTCACACACTATTGTTGCTGATGTTTGTCTGTTTTTCTCCCTGAAAGACTGCCAGAATGTTGCCATGGACTTTCGAGACAAGATGGAAGATTTCAAACAATACGTGCCCTTAATTCAAGGGCTGCGCAATCCTGGGATGAGGAGGCGGCACTGGGAGATGCTGTCGAACCAGGTTAATGCCGGTGTCAAGCTGGAACCCAGCATGACATTCGGTCGCTGCTTGGAATTGAACCTGCAGGACCACATGGAGAGTGTTCTCAAAGTAGCTGAGACAGCCAGCAAGGAATATGCCATCGAAAGTGTGAGCAGAGAGGACTTGCTGTGTTTCTGCTTGCTTCTCAAATTGGTTTCTGTTGAGCAGGCAGTTGTTGCCTTGGGGGATGTTCCTGTTGTCCCAGAGCATTAGACACATTGTGCAGCACAAGTAAAAAGGTTGCTGTCCTTACAGAGGGGAGCAATGGCCACACAACTGAGTTCACTCCTGAGAAGAGCATATTTCATTTTGTGTAGAATTTCAGTTGTGGCATTAACAGCACTGCCTTATGGTTATGTTGATCCACTGCTTGGGTTTCACTCCTCACTCTCAGATTTGTGACTGATTAAGTTAAAATAAATAGATTGTCTGCACTCTGCCATTCAAATATTATGTCAGAGGAATTATCTGTGACTGGAAACAGAGATGGCAAATCCTTAAACCAGTAAACATGCAGGGAAAGCTTTCGAGCTCTGGACATTGATAGGTTAGATGGTCTTTCAGCTTCAGTTCATCAGTTCAGATGTGATCTAAAATGGTCTTGACCTTCTGGCAGTTCTGTTCTCTGAAATCTCAGGCGAGTTCCCAATGGATAGTTCTCCTTTGACAAAGCTGTCATTAACTGTAGTCATTAATAGGCCCTTTGCTGGCAGCCTCTGTTCATCTAGAGCATAAACAGGCCTGGAGGTGAAATTGCCATTTTTTTGCCTCAAGGTGTTCGTTATAGCATTGGTGTTGAGGTGCTGAACCTGTGGGCAATGCAGAGGAAATGTGCTGTTGCTGAGTGTGTCATGCATAAAATACACAGCTGCAGTTTCCAGTGGAATCCAAGAGGAAAAATCTGTCATTTTCTACAGAGTGTCATTAAGAGAGTTGTGGAAGCTGGGATGACCATTTGCACAGGTTGTATCTGAAAATTAAATTGCTTGTTCCTCTGTTCCAGGCACTCAACAAGATAGAGAATGAATGGAAATCTGTTTCATTCATTGTGATGCTTTACAAAGAAACGAAAACCTATATTCTGAAAAGCACCGATGACATTTCTCAGCTCCTAGATGATCATATTGTCCTGGTTCAGAGCATGTCTTTTTCACCCTTCAAGAAACCTTTTGAGGAAAGGATGAACTTGTGGGAAAATAAGCTGAAGATGACACAGGTACTGGTTTTTATCCACACATGTGTGGTGAAGGCAGGCAGCTGGGCTGTGCTGCCGTGCTTGGATGTGGACACTGTGCAGGTGCTGCTAGGGATCTGGAAGGACAGTTATCGAGAGTATCACTCTTTAGGGAAGAATAGGGCCTGTGAAAGCCCTCTGACTCGTAAAAGTAATGCAGCTCTTTTGCTGCCTATTGCGACACATTTTGGTGGGGCCAGAACTCGCCCATTGGTGTGAATACTCTTTCTGGTCTCTCTAATTATACTGTCCTAAGTGGATCTCACAGATTCTTACAGACCCTGTGAAATCCATGCTAATCATTCACATCTCAGTGTAGCAAAGCACATGGAAGACTGCTGTTTAAGCAGGATCTGGCAAACTCTGCTAGCACTTGCTCATCAAACCAGGAGCACCCTGCAGTACTCTGACAGCAAAATGGAAGTGCTGTGGGAGAAAAGTTTCAAAATTTTGGAAAGGGAAATGCTTTCTGTTCTCTGAAATCTCAGGCGAGTTCCCAATGGATAGTTCCCCTTTGACAAAGCTGTCATTAACTGTAGTCATTAATAGACCCTTTGCTGGCAGCCTCTGTTCATCTGGAGCATAAACAGGCCTGGAGGTGAAATTGCCATTTTTTATGAAATGTTGTTAATTATTTGGAAAGGAAATTCCAGCTCCTGACCCTGTAGGTAGATTTTAGAAGTGTGAAAGGGCTAAGTGCAGCATCACCTCTTTGGTTTTTTTCCCTCCTTGTTTTTTTAACCCCCTGCTGGTGCACAGTTTGAATGGTTTTCTTCAACAGGTTTATAGCATGATGTCCTGATATGCTTTTCTTGTTTCCCACCAGGATGTCCTAGAAGAGTGGCTGAACTGTCAGCGCTCTTGGCTCTACTTGGAGCCAATCTTTAGCTCAGAGGACATCAAAAGACAGCTCCCAGTGGAAAGCCAGCGCTATAGCACTGTGGATAAGGATTGGAGGCATATCATGAAGAAGGCTAATGCAAACCCTGAGGTATGTGCCTTGATGAAAGCTAGTGCAGGTATCCCAAACTTCTTGGAGCTGTGCTCACACAGGTGTCTTTCAGGCATTGTTTTCGTAATGGTGTGGACAGGAGCAGCACTGTATTAACTGTGTATCCTTGCCCAGGGCATTGTGCTGGGTTTCTTCTCTTGGAACTTGGCCTTTTTTCTGGTGTCTGAAAGGACAGAGTGCCTTCCACTCCACCAGATTCCTCCTCCTCAGCACACAGACTCCCTGCCTCTTATGACTCTTGTAACTGGCTATGGTTGTAATCCATAAGGTAACTCCTTCAATTCCTCCTCAAGACTGACTCTTTGAGTTTTTCGAGCGATTGTTTTTGCCTGGTTTTGTGTTCTGGTAGCAGTGCTCTGCTTTATTTTGTTTTCCAGTCTCCACTTCCCAGGACTCCATCACCACTTGTAATCCATATTACAAATGTTGGTATTTAGGGGACCCCAGAAATGTGCTTGTCTCCATAAAGGCTGTTTACCTTCCTTGCCTACAAAGCTCACACCTCTCCAGATCCCTGAGAATTCCTGTGAATGAGTCATTTAAATCCTATCACTAACATCACTGGGCAACCCAATTATCTCCACTGCCTTATCTCCCACATGCTTAGAATACTGATGCTTCCTCTGTTACACATTCTGTTCTAGGTGATTTCTTTGTGCCCTGATCCAGAGCTACTGGAGAAGCTGCAAAATAGTAACAAACTACTTGAGCTTGTGCAGAAAGGGCTGAGTGAATATCTGGAGACAAAGAGAGCTGCTTTTCCCAGGTAACCCCAAATTTCAGTGGGCTAGATCACACTCCCTGGTTCAGAAAATATGAGAGGCTCACTGCAGTTCATTCTGCCAAGAAAGAGCAAAACCATCTAAACTTAGGATTTATTCATGGCCTGCAAACATAAGCAAAGCTCTGCCTTTCAATGCTGCCATCTGATGGGGAGAAAACAGGCACACACAAATGTGGTGAGTTAAGGGCAGTCTGGTAACATCGTTGCATATCTGTGCCTCAGGATTCGTGTAGAAATGGTGGGGTAAAATGAAAAGCTCCAAGTAACTTTGTCTCTTATTCCTGAAGGAGTACTTCTGTTCTTTGATACTCATTTAAACCCTCTTTGCTTGGGAATAACTGACTTCTGCAGACGGAGAAGTCTGTCTCTACAGACAGGGAGATTGCTTGATGGTGGCTGCTCATCTCCTACACAAATAAAAGAGATCAGTGAGCAGTCAGAATCAGTGTCTTTAGCAAAGGGCTTGTTCCCCATATTGCCGGGACATAGCCCTTGCTGTGCAGTAAACAGAGCCTCTCCTCATGCCTCTCTCTGTGTTTGTAGGTTCTACTTCCTTTCAGATGATGAGCTGCTGGAAATACTGTCTCAGACGAAAGACCCCACTGCTGTACAGCCTCACCTCCACAAGTGCTTTGAGAACATTGCACAGGTAGGCAAAGCAAGCACACAAGTGGCTTGGCCCACCTTTGGAAAGCTGTGAATCAGGAACTTGGAGGCATTCTGAGGTCTAGAGGAATGTTCACATTCTGCTGTATGGAAATGTATCCCCTGGGAACCTGTATTTGTACATAGGCATTGCAAGGTGCTGCCTGTCCTGAAGTGGAATTCAAGCAACTTCACTTTAGACACTTCAAAGCCAGCATCTGCCCATGAACTGGGTACCCTTAGTTGTCCTTCAGACAATGCAGGGGAAAAAGGCATCTGCAAAGGGTGACTTACAGAAATTCACTTAGATATCCATCCTAGGAGGAGAGGATGGATCTCTCCCTCTGAAGATGTCTGTCCATCCCACCGTGAAGATGAAGAGAAATATCTCTGACTTAGCTGTCTACTCACAGGCACCTCATTAGGATGGAATCCCACTCCTCCTGACAGCTCCAGAAGGGACAAGGAACAAGCCTGAGCTGAATTAAGTTTCTGCCTTCATCCCTGCTTAGGAGCTGGAGTTAACCTGGCTATTTTTCCTCTTTGTTATTCCTAATAGACTTCAGACGCCATAGCTAGTCACAGCTCAAACCACCACAATACTCAGACAGTAAAACCAATCTCCTAGTCATTAGTTTGGAAAAATAGAAAGGAAATTGAACTGGAAACATGGTGCAAAGCCATTGGAATAAATAAGGGGACTTTCAGTGATATGCTGGGGCATTGGAGAAGCTGTTAAAATTTTGCTTTTAAAGCCAGGCACTGTGACATCAAGGGAAATTATTTGAATCTACAGAATTGAGCGGGAGTCAAGGGTCTGAATCCTAGACAGGCAATGAGAAATGTTCATCCTACCTATAATTTGATTTGCTTCACTCAAGTCACACCAACGATGTGAATCTCTTGTTTTCATACAATCTTTTTCCATTATTTGGAGAGGTCATTTTGCACGTCTGTCGCACACTTTATTATCACTACTGACAACCAAGTTTGGCACCAGGTTTATAATGAGCAAACACTGATATAGGCTGGCTGTCCCCCAGGGGCATTAAGGCAGAGATAGAAAGGAAATCTTCCACTCATATCTCCTGTTGTGCTTCTTCCATTAGCTGAAGTTCCAGGAAGACCTACAGATCACACACATGTACTCTTCTGACGGAGAAGAGGTGAAGTTGTTTACTCCTGTCTATCCCAGTGAGAATGTGGAGGACTGGCTGCTGGAAGTGGAGAAATCCATGAAGTCCAGTGTTCGAGACAACATAGAAAGATCAGTTGGTGCTTATCCAGAGGTAAGAGTTTTATCACAGACTGGCTGGTTTCTGATGTATTGGTTCCAGGCTTGCCATAGAAGTCACCAGAGATGGGGCTGATGAACTTGGGATGTATTCTACTATTCTATTCTATTCTATTCTATTCTATTCTATTCTATTCTACTTTCAAAATACAGCCTTCAATCCAGTTGTGTGTCTGTAAGTGCAGAATGGGCAGCTGGGGAAGAAGCTAATGGTCCAGCAGAATGCAAACCCTGCACACTCCCTCACAGCTTTCCTATAGCATAGAACAGCCCTGCATGAATCCATATCTGTTCATGTCTCCAGACTACTTCCTCTTTGTAAGGATCTTCTGCTTCAGCTGTCATGTCTCACACAGTGCACTAGGGGCTGGTAAAAGTAATCAAGGCACATGAACTGTTGACTTCAGTCAGTGCATAGGGGATGCATCTTGGCTCTGGTTTCTGTATAAAAGCTATCCTGGTGTAAAATTGAAATTTCTCATCTGGGGAGGGAGAAAGGCTGAAAAATAAAGAGGCCTCAGATATTTCTGTTACTTTTTTTTAAATTCAGACTGAAAATTTGAAAGTAGGAAAGTTAGAACAGGCCAGAGGAGGTGAAACTATTTTGGGTCTCACAGATTCCTGCTCCTCACCTGCTGCTGGCTACTTGAAACTGGTTACTGCAGGTGGCATAGTGGAGAGAAGGTACCTGCTGTATCCAGTGGCCAGAGAGCCTGTGCCTGAAGAAGATGTCTTCACAGCAGCTGGAGTGGAAATAAAAGAAAAGCCTCTTACACAAGAATTCGGTGCTTATTTGTTAATCATGCATCTCAGAGCAAGAGGATATAGAAATAAATATATCAATCAATAAATAAGTCATTGGAATGTCTTACCACCTTTTTTCCCCCATTTCTCACACTTTTTTTTTCTATTTTGAGACTCCACGTACCTCATGGGTCTTGCAATGGCCTGGCCAGGTGGTCATTGCTGGCTGTCAGATTTTCTGGACAAAGGAAGTGTCTGAAGCTCTGGAAGCTGGAGATTTGTCCAGCAGGCTTTACCCACAGCTGAGTACTCAGGTATGAAAATTAATGGAAGGGTGAGATTTTGCCAGATGGAGACTTTTCAATCATCAGACCTCAGACAAGTTATAAATACAGCCAGGACAATATTGTTGGGGAAACAGAGAGACAGTTTTGCATAGCACTGTTCAAAACAGGTGAAAAACTAGGTTATCTTCTTAATCATTAGGATATTTGTCATGATAAACCTCAAATAATATACAGGATTGATAATATGATCACCAGCTGAACATTATAGCTAGGTGAAAGATAACTTCTCCAGGGTTACCCAAGAAGCCAAAGGTGAAGAACTGAAGTGATGGACAGTGGAGGAAACGGCAGCCTTCATATCAGTTTTGTGTGTCTAATCACACCTAATACCTGGGAGTTGTTATCTCTGGACTTCATCATTACTCTAACTCTTTCTTTTCACCTGAACATGGTAATGGTGTAGGCAAAACTCAGCTCTGAGCCAGCTCTGAGTAGTATTTGCTTTCTGAGCAATCATTTGTATTTCTGACAAGAGACAGAAGTTGTCTGAGCACAGCCTATGATCTGAGATTTTGCATGCTCTGAGTTTGATTGCATTGTGTTGGGTCACAATGGATTGCTTCAGAGTACTTTCCTTCCCCAGTTGGCAGATTTGGTGGCCCTGGTCCGTGGGAGACTGTCCAAGATGCAGCGAGCAGTGTTGTCAGCTCTTATTGTGATCGAGGTCCATGCCAAGGATGTTGCAGCAAAGCTGATTGAGGAGAATGTAACGAGCATGAACGATTTTGAGTGGATCTCCCAGCTCAGGTTAGAGAGCACAGCTGCTGAACCTCACCTGGCCTCCCTGGCCAGTCTCCATTCTCCTTACCCATCAGCTGTGTCCATGACAAATGGAAACAGGAGTTTGAGACACATCTAGTTTTGATGGCATCCTCTTTGGCAATATAGACTAACCCCTACCATGAGGTTTCACTGTGAAAGGGTGTGTTCCTGCCCAAGGGGTACAATGCTTGATCCCAGGTCATGTGAGAACTCCTGTCCACCCTCTTGTGTTACCTTACCCTTTCTTTTCTCAAGATGAACATCCCTTGACATGCAGGTCTCCAAACCTGCAGGCTGTAATCTCATGAGCTGCTGTTTTGTCTGCCAGGCAGTGTTTATCTTTCTGATGTCATGTTCACTCATCATTAGATATGTCTGGACAAATGGGGACCTGTACATCAGAGCAGTCAATGCTGAGTTTATCTATGGCTATGAGTATCTGGGGAACACTGGCCGTCTGGTTATCACACCCCTCACTGACAGGTAAAGACATTGTTTTCTGGGTAATAAATGCATCTTTTTTCTCTTTATTCTGTTTCCTTTAATTTTGGGGGTTTTTTGGTGTTTAAAAAAAGACTGGACATGGTATTCAGAGCTATGGTTTAGTTGCTAAGGTGGTGTGAGGTCATAGGTTGGACTTGATGGTCTCAAAGGTCTTTTCCAACCTAGTTAATTCTGTGATGGTGGGTAAACAGGATTAAACTAAGGATCTGTCCATGAAGGTCTTACAGCTTAGTGTATGTAAATAGAATCCATTTGTATAGTAAAGAACTACCTGAGATGAGTGCACAGGAGCACCCTGGCATTGGTTGCTTCTGTATTCCTAGTGATCAGTGCTCAGACTGATTGCTTTCACTCTCCTAATTCTTAACGTAGTTCTCTGACTCATATGAAATGCCCACCTGATAGCTAAGAAGCTCTTGTAGAAACCAGAAGGTAGCAGCTAGTACTCTAGAATATGCAGCAGAAATAATACTTTTACCCTTTTGTAACTGTCCTTTTTCCAGAGAATGAATTTGTAGCCAGTGGCAGAAGGATTTATCCATGCAGGCCCCCATGAATACTAATCAAGGCCACATAGCTCTAACTCCTTTGCAGAATGCTGCATATCTAAGCAGTTTTGTAGAATAATGAATGATAAATTCCTCCTTGTCTCCAGCTAGATTGATCATATGTCTCCTTGCTGAAATCAGTAGTACAAATGCTTTTTTTCATCATCTGGTGTCTTCTTTGTTGTAGGTGTTATCTGACACTTACAGGAGCTCTGCACCTGAAATTTGGAGGAGCACCTGCAGGACCAGCAGGAACAGGCAAAACAGAAACAACAAAAGACCTGGGCAAAGCACTGGCAATCCAAACCGTAGTGTTTAACTGCTCTGATCAACTCGACTTTATGGCAATGGGCAAGTTTTTTAAGGGACTAGCCAGGTACAGTGAAATACTAAGTGTCATTATTGAGGAGTGGGTAGGATACAGGGATTCTGCACACTAGGAATTGGTGGGTCTTCTTCATAGCAGCTCAAAAGAACAAGCAAAACCCTAGCAAGGGGGATACTCATTTCTGGAATGTGCAAGGTTACCAAATTCCAGCCAGAAAGGAGGGACTGTTGATCCAATTAAAAAAAAAGAGATAAAAGGAGATCCTTGTTCATTTAAGGCAAAATTAAAATGCTTTGCGCTAATCCACAATGCACTAATCCACCTGTGCAAATGTTTGCAGCTTTGGCCTTTATTTTAATATCATACATGTTCGACTGAGATTCAGCCCACAAGCTGCTTAATCTTAAGAAGAAGAGAATCTGCTGAGAGTATTCAAAATTGAGCAGCCAAGAGAGACTGCTCTAAGCCCTGAGGGATCCTCTCAGAGAGGCTTCTCTCTTCTCTACATTTCAAACAGAGCTGGTCCAATTAGTCTGTTGCACACTGGTGAATCTGAATTAGTTACTCCAACAAAAGCTGATACTCTTTTCTCAGATGTTTTCTTTGTAAGTAATTTAACTTCTTTCTTAAGCCATGCCTTGTGGGAAGATCACCTTCCTCATATGCATGTTTCCAGCTTTATACATAATTTTCCCAACTCTGAAAAATGGACTCAAGGATTGTCTAAACTATATCTGCTACACTTACAGCTCAGGTACAAACCAGGAATTCAACATGACACCTCTTTAAAGCTCAAATCTATAACATGCAGAATTTATCCCAGGCTATAGGATCAGATACTGCCATGGTCACTCATCACGTGGCCTGGGATGCACAGTCAGGCTGTCCACTGAACCAGGACACTGTGGCTGTGTCACTGTTTGCCAGGGGATATCAGGGCTCTTTTGTGTTCACTTCTAGTCTCTGTTATGCCTACCCAGTATATTGATATATAATTTCTAGATCTAGCTGAACTTTTGACTGCAAGTTTGTTCCTGTATGGTGTTACTGACTCCCTTCATTCTTCCTTCTTTGCCAAGCTCTGGTGCCTGGGCTTGCTTTGATGAGTTCAACCGCATCGATATTGAGGTGCTGTCTGTGGTGGCCCAGCAAATCACAACCATCCAGAAAGCACAGCAGCAGAGGGTATGTAAGGAGCATGTGGATGCAAAGGCAGGCAAAAATACCTCCACTTGAGCTAGTTCAGGCAACTCCTTGTCTCTGCACACACCTAGGTGAAGGACAAGGTCACTGCTCAGGGGCAACTCAAAAAGACATCCTTAAGGAGAGGTTTGAACAGTGTCCTAACTGTGGCCCATCATATCAGTCCATTACATAGTCAACATCCTCAGGGGAATTTTTAACTTCACCCTGGTCTGTGCTGCCAGAGTTGCCCACACTCTCACAGGCTGAAGTACCTCTCAGCTTGAGCTGCAGTGCCAGCAGACTTTGGTGTGGGAGACACTCTGATACAGATACACTAAGCTGATAAAAATGGGAGCTGTGATAAAGGCAGCAAGTGTTCTTCCATGAGCTGCTCAGCACCAAATTTGTCTAAATGTGTTAACCAAGCTTTGGTGGATTCACAAAATCCAGTACGGGCAGAGAAATGCGTGTTCGTGCACACACAGGGTTGCATTGTAAAGTAAATTGTTTGCTTTAATGGAGATTCAGCTGTCAGCCAGTCTAGCAGCCAGCCTCTGCTTTGTTCTCTGGAGGCCCAGAAGGGTTAAGACCTGAATCTCCTTGACTTTGGCTTGGAATTAGAAACTTGCTCTCCGTAAATTCTTCTGCATTACTTTATCCCCCATCAGAAATTACTACCTACACAGCTTTAAAAAGGATTTAGGATTCTCTTTGCCCTCTTTGCCATGAATTAATTCAGGTCTGATCTCTAGTGCAAAATAAATGGAAAGACGTTTGTTTACAGCTGGAGGGATAGAAGTCTGTTCAAGAGTAAAAGAAAAAAAATTTAACCTATCAGTAAATCTTCCAGAAGCACAGTTTTTATATGGGGAAAATATAGCTGGTAATACTGGATTCCTGCAGTGGGACCAGATTGAGTCACTACAGTTGTGGGCAGCTTGTGTGTGTTTGTGGTTGACAATTTAACTACTAAAAGCCATTGTTGTCCTCTTGGAAGATTCTGCTACATTATTTAGTTTACAGGTCAGGCTCTGTTCTTCAAGGATGATCATATTTTTTTAATTTTCCAGGTGGAAACTTTCATATTTGAAGGCACTGAGATCCCACTGGTTCCATCCTGTGCAGTCTTCATCACAATGAACCCAGGGTATGCTGGGCGCACTGAACTGCCTGATAACCTGAAGGTGAGGAGGGCAGGCTGCACAGACAGAAAGAAGAGGGGCAATACAGGTTCTGGATGCTACCTGGACCTGTCAGTGTGTCCATGACAAGGGTTAGGGTGTGACACTTTTGGAGAGTTTCTGGGATCACTTTGAGGTTTGAAACACATGTAAGGAAATGGCATTGTTCAGATTGCAGTCTGCAGGGGTGCTACAGTGACAGGCACCAGGCACACTCATGTTGTGTCCTCTAAACAGTCTGGGATGGATACTCAGCCTTTTCACTTTGCTGGGAAAAAAGAAAAAAAAAAGGCAGTGTTTTGATGTTGTGTTGGATCCGTATGTTCCAGGCTCTCTTTCGTCCCGTGGCTATGATGGTCCCAGATTACTCCATGATTGCTGAGATATCACTCTACTCCTTTGGGTTTAATGAAGCCAAAGTCCTTGCAAAGAAGATCACCACAACATTCAAACTATTGTCAGAACAGCTCAGCTCCCAGGTAGATGCCTTAATGTCTGTGAATATTTTTTGAATGTGAGACTTTCTCAGCCTAGGCATGAAGTACCTGGATGGTTTTCTTAGTGCCTTGTTATAGCATATCTCAAAACGGTCACCATACCCGTTCTTCATCTTCCTTCTTTCTAATTCTCATTTCTGCTCCTGTGGCTGGACTTAGATTCACCTTAAATCCTAGATAGGATTACAGTGACAGGACAGTTGAGCCAAACAGCCCTGCCTGCTTTTCCTTCCATTTAGGATTTTTCATCATGCAGTTATTCTCACCTTCCTCACTCATAGACTGTACAGCTGAGGGCTGAGTAGTTTTTTGAAGGATCCTGAGAGCAGACTTGGATGAAGGAGGAATTGTTCTGATGGCATAACTCATTTTTTTTTTCTTGCCTGCTAACTGACTGCATGCATAAGTTTACTTTTTTAGGTGGTGCTCCTCGATCTGGTGATGAGCACATTTCCTCTGTACCTTTTTCAGGACCACTATGACTTTGGGATGAGAGCTGTAAAGACTGTCATCTCAACAGCTGGCAATCTCAAAAGAGAGAATCCTGATATGGATGAGGTAAATGTGCTTGTATTTCATGCTGCCATAGACTAAAGTGGCCTTTTCTGCAGCCTCATATAAGGAAAGATCTCTGAAGTCCTGAGTTCTTAAATCCTTGCAGGAGCTGATCTGCCTGCGAGCTATTAGGGATGCCAACGTACCCAAATTCCTTCAGGATGACCTCAAGCTCTTCAGTGGTATTGTCTCAGATTTATTTCCAAATATCAAAGAAACACCTATTGATTATGGCATCCTGGAAGAAGCCATCCGCAAATCCTGCATCGAAGCGAATCTGAAGGATGTTGATGGTGAGGGGAAAAGATTTCTGCAAGCTCCCTCTGGGCCTGGGCTTTTAGTCCAGCATGCTGCCCTAGGGAAGAGATGTGTTCCCACACCCACTCTGCATCATCTTCCTGTACAGGTTTTGTGACTAAGTGCATCCAGCTATACGAGACCACTGTAGTTCGTCATGGCCTTATGCTGGTGGGACCAACAGGTTCTGGGAAGACAAAGGTATGGGTGAGAGACTGTGCTGGCCCCAGCAAACAATTACCTACCTGGTGATGCAGAGGTTTAAGTTTCACAGAAGACCCACACTCTGGCATTTAAAGCTTCTCTCAGATAGAAGTCAGGGCACAAAGATGCTGCCTGTTAGTAATAATTCATAGCCATGGGGAGGTATATTACTGCTTCACTCTTTGGAGCTGTGAGATTAGACTGAGGCTATTAGTTCTGCTGCAGATTTCTAAGGCGTACTTTGACCTCTTGAGGTGCTTCAGACCTTTTGCACAGGAGATCTAACTTCCTCCTTCCCTGCATGCAGAATGCTTAATTTCTGTGCTTTTAATTCAGCCAGGCATTTCCTTACTATGATATTACCCTTCACTATGTCTCCTTTCTCACTGCCTTTGGAATGCAGTTGCTGTGAGAGCAAGTGGCTTTGTCATTCTGGAGCCATGGCAGTTAACTCTCTGGCTGTCCTGCTTTTGCAGAGTTATGAAGTCCTGGCAGCTGCAATGACATCACTGAAAGGTCAGCCTGCAGCCAGTGGTGGGAATTACGAAGCAGTCCGCTACTATATACTGAATCCCAAATCCATCACAATGGGCCAGCTTTACGGAGAGTTCAACTTGCTAACGCATGAGTGGTAAAGTACAAAACCTTCTTTCCTTTCTTCCAAACAGAAAACACTTTTCTGGTCTTGAGCGTCTTCTCTTTAAGGCTGAGAACCGTTTGGGGTGGTGGCATAAAACCAGAAGCGATCAAGTCCTTATCCCCACCAAGCTACAATAGCCAGTCACGGCGATTTAAGCTGACATCCGTTATTGTGCACTTGGCCTGTCTGCCAGCACATGCCCAGACAGTTCCTGCAGCTCAGCTCGCAGCATTAACTGCAGAACAATAATTCAATAGCTTTGGAGCACATGCCCCTGCTCCTAAGATACGGCAGCTTAAAAACACTTGCTTTGCTTCTGAAGAAAAGTGACCTCTGTACTGCACACTTGAATTGTTCTGTATAAATACTCTGGTATCCTTGAATGATGAGGAATGACTTTCAGGCATAAAGAGGCATTTCATTCCTGTTGCCAGGGCTCCTGCTTGCTTACATGGTTTGGAAACAAGAACCAATAGCCCATTTGCCCTCTTTACAGCCAGGTCCTACTGCTTATGTTTCCATATGTGACCTGAGGTTGATTTTGCAGCTCACTTTATCCAGAAGCTAGGATGTGAGAAGCGCTGTGAATCTCCTTTTGGCCTTTCAGCCAGCCCTTGTTTCCAGGCAAAACTTAAGATTGTGTTCTCTAAAATGAGGGAAACAAAATATATATGAAACTAACTACCTCTAGGAAAAGTGCAAGCAAGTAAACATTACTGATGCTGAGACCAGAGCTTCCCAATTTAGGACCTGGTACATATTTGCTGAAGGACATTTTATAGGAGTTCCAATTAAGCTCAACAGTTTATTTATGATGTGACTCTGCCCAAAGGCGGCACACAGACATGTCAACGTGACAAAAAGAAAAATACAGCAGTCATGTAAAATATATTTACAGACAAATCCATCTGTTTTAATCAGCTGAACTTTAGAACAGACTGTTTTCCCTTGTTTTCCCATTCAGTAACAATACCCTGGAATTCACTAGTACTATAAAAATAACAAATAATTATTTAATAGGAGTCCAGGGTCTGAATGGAAACTGCACTTCAGGTTTCCATGTACAGATTAAATTCTTGCTGTCAACAGCCAGCATTCCTTGTGTCTGCTCTCCTGGTCACCAGCTCCAGCAACACCCGGGTTCACGGGCAGCTGAGGATGGGGAAATTCAGTTATAAAGAGGGTAGGGTCATGCACTTTAGCCTGGATTTATCCTTGCTACCCAAGGATACCTGTGCCTCCCTTATCCATGAGCTGCAAAATAGTCCACCTCAGTCTTTTTTTTACTGAGGCACATCTCAGCCTGAGTGACTCAATTAAACAATTTCTTTGAGCATTAGGATCTTAAATTCATGTAATTTAACTATAACATGTCAAGCTTCCCTCCAACATCTCTGTCCTCAGTGAAGAGTAAAGAGGCCTTGCTAACGTCCAGGTATCCTGGGGCACATGAGCCAGGGTGAGATTCTGGCTCTGTTGCCTTTTGTGGTGGGAATTTTGCCATTTATTTCAGCGAAACCAGAATGGGACAAGCCCTGCCTTCCTCCCACCTTTCAGGACAGATGGGATCTTTTCCACACTCATGCGTCGGGGAACTGTGGCCCCTGGCGACTTCAAGAAGTGGTACATGTTTGATGGGCCAGTTGATGCTGTGTGGATTGAGAACATGAACACAGTGCTTGATGACAATAAGAAGCTGTGCCTCAGCTCAGGGGAAATCATCAAGATGACAGAGGTAACTCAACCCTCCCCCTTTTGCTGCCTGTTGTCTGTACTCCTTCCTCCCTGCACTGAAAGACGTATCAAAATTGATCAAATCCTTATCCTTTCTTTCCTTTTATAATTTCCAGAGCATGACCATGATGTTTGAAGTCCAGGATCTGGCTGTTGCTTCCCCTGCCACAGTCTCCCGCTGTGGCATGGTTTACCTGGAACCCAGTATTTTGGGGCTGGAGCCCTTCATTGAATGCTGGCTGAAAAACATGCCAGAAGTCATGCAGCGCTTCTCACAGCAGCTGGCAACTCTCTTCAAGAGATTCCTTAAGGTGAGGTACCATGCTGTTCCATCCTTTCCATGTCAGCTTCGATATCAACCAGTCCAGACTTGTCAAGGCCTGGATTTAAATGCCATTGTGGGAACATTTCATACCAGCATAATATCTATCATAGAAACTTCTTTGTGAACTTTGTGTCTTTAATAGAGGTTACTCACTGATCTCTGTAGATGTGACTAAGTCTTATTGGTCATTATAGTTGGTTTTATTTCATTTTAAAATTATCTTCTGGACAAAACCATCCCTAGTGCAGTTCCATAGCTTACACTGAAGTACCTCCAGGGAGAAGGTTGTACAAACAAGTCTTGTTATTTCTACTCTGCTGATAAGCCATTATTTTAATGAAGAACCTGGAGCTACAAAGGAAAGCTCTGAAGGGAGCAAACCATTTAACAGCAGTGATAGCACAAGATGCACGTAACTGTTGCACTGAACTGAAAGGCAGGCCCAGAGGTTTCTTGGTGTTAAGACTGAGTCAAGGTGTTCAACTCACTTTTCTCCAGTCGAAATAGTGGGACTTGGGATGCAGTTGGGAATGCCAGCATTTTCAGTCACTCACACTCTCTCTGCTAAAGATAACATGAGGGAGGTGAGGAGAAACCAGAACAAGAAGATAAAACCAACAACAGCTGTGCTGGATGGTGACACTGAGCTGTCCCTGCCTATCCTTACAGGAGGCCATCGGGTTGTTACGGAGCTCTGTGAAGGAGATAATTGCCTCAACGGACAGTAACCTCACAAGGAGCCTCCTTGTGCTCTTGGAATGTTTGTATCAGCCTTTCATTCCCGTTAAGGTAGGTGTTGCTACCTCTATCACTGTTACTTGTGCCTGTAACTCTTAAGGACACTAAGTCATGGAAAGGGTTAGTTGCCAGAGAAAAAGATGTTGGTGCAGAAAGGTCATGCTGTAGCTCACCTGTGTGGCAGAAGGCAATGCAACATCCAGCAATGCACAGGTAAACCTGGAAGGATTATGCTCTGCCCACTGAAGGAACACAAGATAAGCTCCATGCCTAGCAGGCTGGAGGGCAGAGGTTCACTTTTATTTATAGCAGAGGGAATTGGAGAATGAGTGGAAAGCAGAGATCAGAGCTGAGCAGTGATGCACTTCAGATTGCGGGTCCTTTGAGAATTATACTGAAGAAGGCTGGACAACTTTAAAATTAAAAATCTAAGGCTAAATTCTTCTCCCAGCTCCTGTTGAGTGACGTTAGTTCAGCAAAGGGAGTCTCTCAAGTACACCAATGAAACAACAAATTTTAATACACAGAATATATTAACAAGGCCTGTGAAGAACTGGCTAGAAAAAGCTACATAGAAGCTGAATAGAATTATGAGCAAATTAAGAAGAGACTGGGGTTTGTGTACCTTAATTATACCTGAGAATTCTTCTTCTGCTTGTCTCTTGTTCTAAGGGAATTAAGACGATTCCCCGGGAGAAGCTGGCTCGTATGGGAGAGCTGATTGAACCTTGGTTTATATTTGCCTTGGTCTGGAGTGTGGGCGCTACTGGAGATTCCGCAGGTCGTGAGGCCTTCAGCTCATGGCTCAGGAAGAAGATGGCAAGGGAAAGGGTGAGTAAAGGAAAAGCAGATCTTCTCTCATTATAGAGGAATTAGTAATGAGGAATGGGGATCAGACCTGAATGCCTGAAGGCTTTGGATGGACTTCCTCTTGGCATCTGGTATGCCACTGTCTCAAAGGGAACCCTGGAGCTGGAAGTTCTGGGAGAGAGCCCCCTGGCCTGGGTACCACCCCATTAGTAAAGTCTTCCTTGAAGTAGTGCATATCCGCCTGTGAATTCAGCTGAGTGGCAGCCAGGTTCACCACAGCTTTATTCTCACAGATCCAGTTACGTTTCCCAGAAGAAGGACTGGTTTATGACTATAGACTGGATGATGCTGGGCTTAGCAGTACTGAAGAAGATGTGGATGAGGAAGTCGTTAGAGAGGTAAAATATTTCATTTTTAATTCCAAGCTGAGTAATTTATGAGGAGGGACCAGGAAGCAACACAGTCCTACATGATTTGGTAGGATTTTCTCATCAAGGGCAAATAAGAAAGGCCTATAGGAACCAAACAAGAATGTTTAAATCAAAATTAAGCTTTTCATTGAATCAGGAAGGCAGTTTCTTGCCTTCAGAGATGTGAACCAGATCTTTCAAAGCTGAGCCAAGAGCTGGTTAATTGAGACCTGAGTGCCTCTCACTGACCTGTCAGTGCTCAGGAAAGTGAGAGTGCTCTACAGTGTGGCTGCTAGAGAAAGACAGGGAGAAGCTCAGATGGATAGATCTGTCTGTGTTAAAAGCAGTGAACAACAGCGGAAGAGCTATGTGCAGCAGAGTCTCGAGTAGCAGCAAGGCAGACAAATATGCCATCTTTTTCACAAGAGACAGCAGTGTAGGACATGTCAGGGTCATCTTGACTGACAGTCACCAGACTCTGGGCTGAAAGGAATTTTAAAAGGAGGGAAAATGCTTCCCCTTCCTGAAATCAAATTTAAAAACCCTACCTGAGCAGCAGATGCTTAACAGGAGATGCCAGTGTGCTGTCTGTGGGAAGGCCACATGGGGTGGTCAGGAATGTAGATTTTCTCCTGTGTTTTCCAGTACAGCCCTGGTAGAACCTCTGTCTTATTGGTATAGTGGCCTCTGGGAGGTTCATCTGCAGCTTCAATCTAGCACAACAGATCCATGTCTTGTTCAAGTGGAAAACTTCATGTGCCTCTGAGTGCAACATGGGTGATGGCACCAAATGGGAAGACAGGATCCTAGATAAGCCCCCTTTGACACTCTGCCAAGGGCAGAATTCCTATTCTTGCAAATATCACAAGTGCTCCATTCCACTTTGATCCCAGTTCTCAGAAAGGAGGGCAGGTATGTTGCTGCTGGGTCAATAACCTCTAACTCTCAGGCTCTGTCCTTCCCAAAAAGAAAGTAACTAGTCTAACACTCCCAGCATTGCCATACAGAAAGGTAAGGGTGGCAAGACTCAACAGAGGGGCTGGAAACCTCAACTTGTCATTGAGCTATTTTCACAGGGAGCGGTGACAGGGAAAACAGCAGAAATAGTTTTCATTTTCCTAGAAGGGATAGATGCAACTGCCCCCTCTAAGCAGACTCCAATCTTTCAGGTACACTGGGAGGTGTGGCTGGACGCCACAGCAGAATTCACCATGGTTCCAGACACCAACTTCTGTGACATTATTGTGCCCACAATGAACACTGTCCGAATGGCCTACCTGCTGGAGCTGCTGCTCACCAACTATAAGCCAGTACGTGCCCAGCCTTGTCTTTGAATTTTTGATTCAACCTCTTCCTCTCCTAGTGCTGTCAGAATTTAACAGCTACCTAATACTTTGAGATTATTTCCCACTCCCAGGGATTTGTATTTCTCTGCTCCAAATCTGTGCTTTAGCACTAAGAGTTCTCCCTTCAGTCCCCAGACAGCACCCCAAAGGAATATCAACATTCAGTTGTTCAGTCAAAATGCAGCAATTGCTAGATAGCTCACCCGTATCCCTCTTTACCTGTTTCCTACAGTTCCATTTCATACCATTTTATATATCTCTGGTTGGATTCCATCCACACCAAGAAATTTTGGTGTTGGGCAGCTGACCTTACTGAAGAAACAAGCCCAACGGTTCTCTCCCAAACTTTAAATGCCTAAACAAGCAGTAACCTGCATTTCCTCCAGCAAATGTCAAGAGTTCTGGGAAACACAGACTACTTGGCTATGGTTATGCTGCATTGCTGATTGTGCTTCTAGGTTCTCTGCATTGGTCCCACTGGCACGGGGAAGACTCTCACAATTATGGACAAACTTTTGAAGAACTTGCCTAACAAATACATCACCCACTTCCTGATGTTTTCAGCACGCACCTCTGCTAACCAAACTCAGGATCTCATCGACAGCAAACTGGATAAGAGGCAAGATTCTTTTCCATGTGTGCAAAGGCAGTATCCATGAGCTCAGTGTTGCTATCAACTTGGCTATTTAGTTTCATCCCAAGACCTGAAGGGGCCCTGAGCACGTACAGCTGTGGATAACAAGTAGGACACACAGCACTTCTGAGCTGGGATTGTGAGAGCCAGTAATAGCTTAATATAATGGCAAGAAAGTGAGACGGATTAGTGAGGGCCTGTAAAATTGCTCCAATTCTAGTTATTCCAGAAATACCACATTTCACAGCACAGGTGTTTGCAAACCCTGGTGTGGGATCTTTACAGAAAGTGATGAAGGGAGAAAATGTGGCTGCCCACCCGCAGTCCCACTCCCCACAGTAAACAGCTTCCATTTCACCTTCCTGGTTAGCCACTGGTTTGAAGTTTACAACAGATTTCATGGGCTCAAGCTTTGCTTTTGTTTGCACCCATTTGCTCCTTGGCACTGTGCATAAGTAGACAAAATTTCTCTCGTGCTTGGAAAGAAGCCAGTGCCTCAAACATTGCTCCAGATCTTTTCCATGCAAAGGCCCTTACAAAGGAGTGTATCAAGTGTAAAAATAGATGAAACTGTTGACTCAGGAAGGATCCAGAGAAAAAAAAGATGCTTTTGGATCAAGTTAAGAGTACCTTTGCAATAGGCGTTGTCCTGTATCCTGACGTGGGTTCTGTCCTTGCAGGCGGAAGGGAGTGTTCGGGCCTCCAGTTGGTCGGTACTTCATATTTTTTATTGATGACTTGAACATGCCCATGCTGGAGCAATACGGAGCTCAGCCACCCATTGAGCTGCTGCGGCAGTGGATGGACCACCATGGCTGGTACGACCGGAAGCAGATCGGTATGACCCAAATCCTGTGTCTAGACCTCTTGGCAAAAATTGGCCTGTTAGATATGTGTACCCCCTGTGGAGATTTGTGGCGAGGGTTTTTTGCTACAACTCAGCACTCATTCCTGATTTTGCACTCTCCAAGGTACTTTTAAGAAGCTGGTAGATATTAATTTTGTGTGTGCTATGGGACCTCCTGGAGGAGGAAGGAATCCTGTCACTCCACGCCTCACTCGCCATTTCAACTACCTCTCCTTCACCGAGATGGATGCCAACAGCAAGAAGAAGATCTTCTCCACCATCCTCGGCAGCTGGATGGGTAAGTCCTGCAGAAAACTGCCACCTTATCCTCATGTTGCAAGTCGACCTGAGGACAATGGAGGTTGGAAGGGGAGGAATTAATACTGATGATCTGAGCAGTGTTGAAAGCTGGAACTCACAGTAGTTGCTTGAAGATGCTTTAGGGAAAGTGTTTTATGATGCTTAGCAAACAGAGAGCTCATATACTATTTAGTCTCAGGGCCAAACTCTGCTGGTGCAAATCAGCAAACTTCAGCTTTGGCTTTCACAGTTGCATATGTTATCCTATAGCCTGGGCCTTTCAAAGAGGATTTTGTTTGTGATGAATGATGCAGATATTCTCAACCTCAGCAGGTAAAGCTGGAACTAATTTTTTTTTCTTTTTCTAGATGGACTCCTAGGAGAAAAAAGTTACAGAAATCCAGTGCGTAAGTAAGAGCAGAAAGATGAGAGAGACCATGAACAGAACAAGCTGGTGGGCACAGCGTGGCACAGCTTACCTGTGCTTTCAGCAGACAGACACTTGCCCAGACAACAGCCTTCTGTGGAAGCAGAGCCTTCTGTTACTCTCCATCTGCTGCAGCCCGTGGACAGCTGAGCAGGATGGATCTGAGCATGGTGCTACAGCCACCATGAAAAAAGGGTTCATTTGGAGTGAAATGAGTCCTCTTGTACTTGACAGGGTGGGAATTTAGGATCATCTTTGCAAATATGCCCTCATCTGCAAATCTGCCAGTAGAAAGGAGTGAGAATAGTCAGCTATGAGAGAAGCAAAGCAAAGCTTTCTGAGTGCTTGCAATATGCACAAGCACCTGTACCTGACTGTGATCTCAGGGCACACTGAAGCATCTAGCTGCGATTTTGAAAAAAATTAAAGGATTTTTGAAATAATGGAAAGAAGTGCAAAATGCTGGGGTGTAACTCTCCAGGAGTGTTTGTAGTAAACTTCATTGGGAGAAAAAAATAATTATGCTCTAAAACTGACAGCTGTGTTTAAATCTTGCCAGACTATTACATAAGAAAACATTCCTCAGTGGCTTTGCATTTGCTGAGTATAATGAATTGCAGGGGGTTTAGCTAAGAGAGCACTCACACCTTCTAGCTTAAAAGTAGCTGAGATTTCACTGCAGGAGTGCAAGGAGGGAGAAGGACAACCTGTCTGGAATATTTCAGGTAGGCATCAATTACCTGTCTGGCAGTGCCTCCTCTGTTCCTGGGGGGAATGAAGTCTTCACACCACAGAATCATTGAAAAGCATTTTTCCACCCCCAAATCTGCTTCACTTTAGTTGATAAACCCGTTGGCAGCTGTCCACTGCAGTGAACAGGTGTTTTGTCAAGTCTCTCACAGTCTCTGCAGAAAAAAAGTGTGTTCCTGCCCAAGTCCTAGCCAACACCTCTGCCACTCACTGCCACCTTCCTGCACTGCAAGGACCTTCTCAGCCCAGAGTCACCATCTTGACATCCTCTCCAATTTCTTCTGTCTCTGCAGCGGGAGCAGATGCAGTAAAAGACTTGAACAAGCCCTTAGTTGATGCCACAATCTCAGTGTACTTGACCATCACATCCCAGCTGCTGCCCACACCAGCAAAGTCACATTACACCTTCAACCTGAGAGACCTCTCAAAGGTGTTCCAGGGCATGCTCATGGCTGAGCCCAGCGCGATTGAGGTGAGTCCTCCCATCAGCACAGCCCTGCCACCCAGGGCAAGACCAGAAATGTTCTAGTTGAGGCCTCATTGACAGGCCTGCAAACTGACTTCAATTTCCCATTGAAGATATATTTTGATATTGCTCAATGAGTGTGATGGCCTCCCCTTCGGCTATTGCCTGGTACCAGTAGTAGGCAGACTCCTTTCATCACAGTCCTTCCTTGGCATGGAAGCAGGTGAGTGGCCACTGGGAGTCAGTGGGACACAGCCCACCCATTCAGGGCTGGATGGAGCCATGAGGGATCAGACAGGGACCAAGCAGGGGTAGCGGTCTTGTCCTATTATCTCCTTCTGTCAGTGGAGGTTTCTGCCCCTTCCACGCTCCTGAGGACCTTGCTCTGGCTCCAGCCTGGCCAATAGAGATTGACTTATCAAAGGAAGTACTTAGGACCCTAAGTACTATAGGTTCTGTGCTCTCAGCCAAATAAAAGGATCTTTCAAAAAACACACAAGAAAACTGTAAAAATTAAATCAAACTGGGGAAAGATAAGAACAAAGAATGTAAAATTTAAATCTCTCAAAGAAAGCATGACATATGGACAAATAGAGGGGGATAAACTGAAGCTTTAATGAGCTCTCTGCAAAGCAGCTGTTTTGACAAGTTGTTTTTGAGAGGAGAAGGGAAAGCAGCTTCCTCCGCCCAGTTCTTTCTCCACTCCAGCTGCCTTCTAACAGGAGTGGAGCTGGCCACATGCTGGGCAGGAACCAGCTTTCCTGACAGCAATGCTCATAACACTTCTCTGCTTCTCTCATGGGGGCTATTTTGCTGGGATTTCCTACCAGAACAAAGAGCACCTGCTGAGACTGTGGTACCACGAGAGCTGCCGGGTCTTCCGTGATCGCTTGGTCAGCGAGGAGGACCGGACCTGGTTTGACAGCCTAATGAAGGAGAAGATGCAGGAGTTTGACACCACTTTTGACGAGGTCATTCCCTCCCAGCCAGTTCTGTTTGGAGACTTCATGGAACCAGGTGCCAACGTCAAAGTATACCAAGCAATCGACAGCCAGGATAAGGTAAGGAGACTGGGAATCATGTTGAGAGCTACATTCACATCTTCCCGGTCTTCTGTAAACAAAGGAAAACAGTAATAGTAACAATTGCGGTGCTTTAATTGGAGGTGTCTGAAACCACAAACCCTCCCAGGGGTCTCCTGTGAAATCCTACCCCATATGTGGATAGTGGCTGTATTTGTTGTGATGGGCAGTTGAGGTGGAACAAGCTGTCTCTGCATTGCAATCCTGGAGGCAGCCTGCTATGCCAAATCTCCCAAATGAGTCACACTTGGGACTGAAAAGTGAAATTTGCTGGAAAGAAATGGCACATTACCCCCAAACAATACTACTTTTGCCATTGAAGACTCCACAATTGACCTTTACAAGTAATTAATGTTACTGCTGGACTCCCTGTTGGAGAAGATACTGGGAGTACTTGGGTAGTGGTAATTAAGCAAAGGCAATGAGCAGTGCGTTTTGCGCTCATTATCAGAAACAGATGATTATTCTGTCGTCTCTCCTCTTGTGATAGCTGTGTGACAAGGACTGGTAATTAACTGAAATTTCCAATCCCTTTTGCAAAGTAAGTAGGCCCGTCCCCCACCGAAGTGAGCACAGCTGAGACAGCCAGACTTAGAGGCAGCTGCACAGTCCCCACTGATGCACACAGGACTTTGGCGTCTAGGCAGGGATCTCAGCACTGTATGAATTCCAGCTGGTGTTGCTTTCCCAGCTTCACAGTGAGATTGCTGAGTGGGTAGGATCAAATCCCAGATGTCTTCATGCTTCATCTCCCTCTCTGGCCTGAGGGTACTGTTGAAGAGAGCCCTGGGAAGGGCAGGAGAAACTGCTCCTGCAGCTATTCCATGTGATGGCTGGACTGGGAAAGGAGTGTGCTCCTCTACCCATCTACAGCCAGTGTTGTTTTCTTCCCCAGCATTTGTGCTTTCCAGCCAGGGTCCTAACCACAGGATTCAGCAGCAGGCAGTGGTCAGCTATAGAGCAAGGAAACTAACCCAGAGGGAGGCCCTGGAGCAGTATGGATCAGGCAGCCATGAGCTCTTTTATTTTGAACTACACCCTGCTGTTTCTCCAGGCAAACAGCACTGTTGGGAACAGCAAACCTTAGTCACTTGCCTGAGTTAGTTTAAGGTCACCATTCAGCAGTTGCTGCCACCACCACTAACTAAATTCAGCCCATCCAATGGCACGTCCTTAGAGTAGCATGGAGGAAAGCTGCTCCCAGACTTTGTTGAGCAGCAGGCTCTGCCTTCCCTAGTCCTGGCTGTGCCGGCAGACAATAACCCCCCCTACACAATTGCTTTCATCTGGTAGCCACAACTGAGTGTTTCCACCCACAGCTGAAGCTTGTGATTGAGGAATACCTGGAGGAGTACAATCAAAGCAACACGCCAGAGCTGAAGCTTGTGCTTTTCATGGATGCGATACAGCACATCTGCCGAATCAGCCGGATTCTGCGGCAGGCTCCGGGGAATGCTCTTCTCCTGGGTGTTGGGGGAAGTGGGAGACAGTCTCTCACCAGACTGGCATCTCATATGTAAGTAATGCACTCCCACCTATGCGTGTAATGTGGAGCAGCTCCATTGGGGCTGCCTTCAGAAAATCTCCTTTTTGCCCTTCCCACTGCCAGTTACATGTTTTTCTGGCTGTTGACTCCTCAAATGAGTCAAGAGCTAGGACTCAGTTAACATGTACATCTGCACTGGGTTTCTATCTAGCTCAAGTATCTCTGCTTTGTGTAAAACATGCTCACGGGCAGGTGGCTGTCCTTGGTGCACAAGAGACTCATTGTAGGAAAAAACTTGCTTGAGTCGTTTCACCCTAAGTCCACAGCACATACTGGCAATTGACAGAAGAGGATATTTAAATTTGATGTAACTCCACAGGCTTCTCTTTCCTTTAGGGCAGAATATGAATGTTTCCAGATTGAACTGTCCAAAAATTATGGCATTGCCGAATGGCGAGAAGACGTGAGGACGATCATGATGAAGGCAGGCCTTCAAAGTCTACCCAAGACATTCCTATTTGTAGATACACAGGTACAGGAATATTAGCATGGTGGATTCCATCTCAAAAGGAGTCAGAAACACATCTCTAAGCTCAATAAATTCCCCTATGGGGTATTAAGGAGCTTGACACAAACCAGACCCACCTTGTATTTCTTCAGTAGCCTACATTCATCATCTTATAAAAGAGCCAGGGAAAGTAGAGGTGGTGTGTTTATTGGTAGAGGGTCTGTAGAGCTGTGTGTGAGTGGGTGGATTCTTCTCTTGCTCAAGGAAGCTTCTTTCAGCTCCATCCAAGGGTTTGGTGGGTACATAGGTTTTAGACCCAGCTGCCTGAAGCTAAGCACTATGTTGGTCACTGAATTTAGAAGTCCTAAGTAAAATGATTCTTTTTCTTTTCAAAGATAGAGTAGATTTAGGACCTTATGCCTGCTGCTTCCACAGGTTAATGTTGGCTTGTAACTGTAAACTGTAACTTGCTAATGACTAGGCTGATTTCCACTTCTGGAATCCCAGTGATGTTCCCCATGGGCTTTTTTACTGCCTTCATTATCATAGGAACCATTCCCTTGTGGCAGAGCCCTTAGCAGTGAGATGAGCATCAGTCAAATGCTACTTGTTCTTGCAGCCTTTTCCCTGCAGTGAGAAGCATATGTGGGAGCAAAGGGGCCCAGGAGGGTGCATTTAGTCAAGGAGATGGATGCTGTGTATTTCTGATTTAGCAAAGGTGGAGAGGTGAGTGTAGCGCTGGAGGGAGATCGTCCCACAGACTGTGACACATCCCTACAATTACTCTGTCTCCCACATTGATAAGTTTTTTTTTTAATGATGAAGTGTTCTGTGCTGGAGGAGCAAAGACCTGGAGCAACTAGGTGTCTGGGGTCTGACTGCAGAGGCAGGGAGCAAGAGCCTGAACTCAATTTGTCTGTAAGGAGACAGGGAATGAGCAGAAGGAGGTTTGTTCTCAGACATACCCCGCACCCCTGAACATGGCTGTTTAATTGGAAGTGCTGGACAAGAATCAGGGTGTGTCTTTCTGGAGCCAAGTGATCATAGAAATGATTTCTTACAACAGAGACTGAGGGCTGTATTTATACAGAAATTATCTCCATGGCATGTGAGACATGACTGTCTTCTGACTTAAGATGCTGCTTTTTTTTTATCTATCATCTACTTAGATTAAAAGTGAATCCTTCCTCGAAGATATCAACAACTTGCTCAACTCTGGTGACATTCCCAACATTTACAATCCTGAGGACCAAGACCAGATCATGACAGCTATGAAGCCTATTGTTCGAGATCTAGGGCAACAGCCCACCAAGGCCAACTTGATGGCTGCATACACAGCACGGGTTCGCAGCAATATCCACATGGTCCTGTGCATGAGGTACACTTCAGGTCTCCATGCTTTTAATGTTAATTATTCCCTCCTTATCCTTTGCCTTGCATCACTGTGTAATAGGATCTTTATTTCCAAGCCCCAGACTTTGAAGGACAAGGAAGAATAGGAATATGGTTTGCATAGCACCTTCCTCTAGGATTAGATACTTTTTTTTTATGGTCTCAAGATGAAGTTTGAAGTTTTCCAGTATGACTAAATACAAAGTACCTCTTCCTTCATGCACCATTGAGCCATTTGTTACAGGCATGTAACAAATCTTGCTTGAATTTGGGGCTCAGTTGTACCATGTTTACTGATGAATCTAATGCATAGTCCATAAGCAGCTTGCTCCTTTACAGGAGGGATACCAGAAGGTACAGGGAATTCTCAGTGCAAGAAGTAGAAAAATCAGGGCCATGATTCTGGTTTGGTGATGTGATCTCTGCACCGACCTGCTTGAAATAAACATCAAAGCACATTTATTTCTTATCCCTTAAGTGTTCTCCCTAGGGAGGGACCCATAAAACATCACCCTACTACCATCTTAATAATTCCAGAATATTCGCGAGGACTGCCAAGGACTGAGCTCAGACATGCACCTTTGGGTATGGAGCTCACTGCCTGAACTTTCCTTCCCCTTTTCCCTCCTTCTTTGGGTGTATTTCTGTCCCTCTTATTCTGCAAGGCTTCAGGGTGGTTGTGTAGAAGGAAAGCTATTTTGTCCTTGTATTTAGAGCCAGCCGTAACACATCTTCTCTGCATGCCTTGCCCTCAGCCCAATCGGAGAAGTGTTCCGTGCACGCTTGAGGCAGTTCCCCTCACTTGTGAACTGCTGTACCATTGACTGGTTCAATGAGTGGCCTGCTGAAGCCCTGCAGAGCGTTGCCTTGTCCTTCCTGAATGAAATCCCACTTCTTGGTAGCGGTAATGAAGATATGGATGGGATGGTAGGTGCCACACTCGAGAATACTCTGCTCCCACATGTTCAATGTGCAGTGTCTCTGGATACACCAAGATAATGGATGCAGGGCACACCTTCAGAAGTGTCCTACCCTGCAACAGAAATGTTCCATGGCAGGGTCATTCAAATGCAGAGCTGCATAGCTTTTCTATGCCTTGAAATGGGCTTGGCCATTTGTCACCCCTCTGTGGCACTGCAGCCCACACACATAAGCACTGCTTTGACTGTATAGTTTGGCTCTTCGTAAGCCCTGTTTGCTCTCTCTGGGCATCACATAGCTTTGCCTTTCACATGTTCAGTACTGAATAAGGTTGTTTCTTTCCTTTCTCCTTGTAGATTCAAGTATGTGTAGCAATCCACCAGAGTGTAGCAAAGAAGTGCCAATTGTTCCTAGCAGAACTGGGCAGACACAATTATATCACTCCCAAAAGCTACCTGGAGTTCCTCAGCATCTTCAGTTCCCTCATTGGAAGGAAGCAACAGGAGCTGAAGACGGCCAAGAACAGGATGCAAGGTGGCCTAGACAAGGTTCGTCCCTCACACCCAGGAGAGCTTTGGGGCCACCCCTTACCCCTGAGCAGTGTATTTATAGTTGCAGAGATGCAGTGAGATGTCCTACACATGTCCTGTGTAACAGGAAAAAACTCAGGCTAAAGCAAGTGAGAACTATGCCTTCTGCCAAAGCCAGTCTTTCTGAAGGTCTGAGTCTGTAACAGCTCTAAAAGAATAATGATCCCCAGTCTCTGGGGACCACAGACCTCTGTGTAGCTCATCTCTCAGGATATTCCTTATTAACCTTGTAATTGAAAGTCTGCTAACAGAAACGTTGTTCTGCTGCCTGATTGCCATGAGCTTATGAAGCAATGCCCAACATGTGCAGGCACTATGAGGCAATACCATTTATAAGCATGCCACAGTGTCAGATTGTTGCTTAAGCAGGGACCAGGGCAAGAACTGCTTTGCACAGACCACCGCTGGGCAGGGAGCACCCTCCAGGGCAGCACAGCCCTTTCCTGGGGCTTTCCATGGCTGCTGCCCCTGCTCTCACTCTGCTTTGCTCCCACAGCTCCTGCGAACAGCAGAGGATGTAGCGAAGATGCAGGAGGAGCTGGAGTCCTCCCGCCCTCTCCTGGCGCAGGCAGCCAAGGACACCGAAGCAACCATAGAACAGCTGAAGGTACTGCTGCTGGGCAGCCCTGCACTTTCTAACTCTCACTGCTCAGACTGGACTGGACACAGGCTGGGGGAGGCCTGGCAGGGACTGTGCAAAATCCTGCTTGATCAGAGGTAAAAATGCCTCTGATTGGCATGGCAGATATTTGTGCAGAGCTGCTCTGGCAGCAAAAAGTGCCTCCTGCTGGAATCCTGCTCTGCTGCTGGTGAGCACCAGTTGTTGCAGAAGCAATGGCTCCTGTGCCCCTGTCTGAAACCACCATACAGGAGTCAGTCAGCCAAGCTCCCAGCTCCCAGGCCCTTGCAAGCACAGTCTGGCAACACTAACACAATCCTCAGGTAGCCTGAGCAGATCTAAGCCAGACTGTTGTTGTTGAACAGGATCATTTCCCCACATCCCATCCCCAGGAAACTGATCCAGCTGCAGCCTGCCCCACAAGCCCAAACCTCAAGGATCATCACACAGTCACTCATGCCATTTCAGAAGAGGGAACTGTTCTGTGTTGGCTGTCACTGCCTTCTCTCCTTGTGTTCTTCCCTGCCCATCTCCTACTGTGGGATGGGCCACACTGGGACAGAGTGAACAGGGACACTAACATCATGCAGCTCTGCATGCAGAGGGGAAAGAGTCTGCAATCTCCTAAGTTCCCACACAGGAGATAAGACTCAGCTGCATTCCACATTTCTTTTATGCCTCCTGGTAGTGTTTTAACCCTAGGGGCAGGAAGAAGTGTCAGTTTTAGAAACAAACCCCTAAGCATATCTTCCTAGTCCTCCATCTCCCTGCAAATTTGCACCCATATCCATCCTCTACTTGTGCCAACAGGAAGAGGGGTAGAGAAGCTAATTCCTGCAAGATTAACATCATTCCAGGCACAGCCAGAGCTGGAGCTTCTGGATAGTTCAGGCTGACAAAAACCTCTCAGTATGGTGCAGAAGGGCATCCCCTGCAGCTATTAGATCCCTGAGGTCTGCTGGAAGAAGACACACAGGCTACCAGGATCCTTTCCTGGCAGTGCCAGGCCAAGCTCTGCCTCCAGCATGCTTCTGAGGCTGTCTCTGGTGTTGCAGGTGGACACAGCTGTGGCTGAAGAGACAAGAAGTGCCGTGCAGGCTGAGGAGACAAAGGCCAATGAGAAAGCTCAGGCAGCCCAAGCCATTGCAGATGATGCTCAGAAGGACTTGGCTGAAGCCCTCCCAGCCCTGGATGCTGCTCTTGCCAGCCTGAAGAACCTCAACAGAAATGATGTTACAGAGGTAACTGTGTCAAGGGAGAGGGTGGCAGAGCTGGGTATGGTCAAGGACAGCCTCTCCATTTGCAGCAATTCCCCTTCAATAGGCTTGCAGCATCCCTAGCCTTTCCCTCCATCCATCCCCCTGGCTCACTCTGGGCAGCTGCCCAGGCAGCTTGTCACCCTCACTCCTTCAGATGCAAATTGAAGAGCAGAAAGGCAGTCAGTGGCTCCTGGGTGTTTCCAGCCTGTCCTGGAGAGGCTGTGGAGGAGGGCTCACCCCATGTGCCTGTCCATGGGGGGAGGCAGCAGGTACCACTGAGCAACCCCAAGTACTGACTGCAGCACAGGGACAGAGCTGGCAGCACACTGAACCTGCAAGCTCTTTGAAGAGGGATCCACCACAGGCAGAGAAGAGGCAGCAGGCTGAATTCAAGGAATACTGGCTTGAAATAGGCTAGTGAGAGAGAGAAAGAAGGGCGATTCTGAGCCTGCAAATATCACAACCCATAGCCAAGAGAGCACACTCAGTAAGTGCAGATTTCACCACACAGGGACAGGCTTATTGTACTGTAGCTGTGAGTAACAGACCTTTTTATTCTCCCAAAAACATACAAAACCCCCTTCCCTAGAAAGGGGGGAAAGACACAGTGTTGGTCCACTTGCCCCCAGCACCCATCCTCTTGTAGAGTTGATATTAGAAGTATCTTGTCTATCCAAGCCTTCTGATGCCACAAGATGCATCAATTTCTTACACATCATCTGAACAAGCCCCCTGAAACTCTGTATTTAAGGAATAAGCTCACAATTTCTTTTAAACCCAGCTGCCAGGTCATGACCCAAGTAACCTGTCACTGAAGCAGAGACCACCAGATTTCTCTCCCAGTCCAGAATTAGGGACCCAGCCCAACCAAAAAAGGACACAACTGCTATGGCAGGGAGCAAGGATCCCTTTGACCTACGCCCTTCCATAGGGCAGCTCCCTCACAGGTCCCCTGGAGGAAGCTGATGCCTTCTTCTCCAGCTCCTCCACCATCTCTCTCAGCCGATCCTCATTGCAGTAAAAATAGACATACAGGTTGCGCTCTGTCTGCAGGATGGGGTTCTCCAGAGACCTGCGCTTGACCTCCAAGTCACTCAGGAGGTCTGTCAGCTTTTGATAAAGGTCGTCCTGCATGATGGTCAATTGCTGCATCAGCTCGGTGATCTCCTAAGGGACAGAGCCCAAACTCATATGAACATGGAGAAATAATGGGATTTTCCTGATACCTGTGGAACAGTTCAGCCCCCCAGAAACAAACTACCCATCCAGCTTTGGCCTCCAAACCCTCCTAGTCCAAGGAGCAGAGGTGGCTTACTGGGACACCTTGGCTAAGGCACCCCAATCTTGACGCTGAACGGCACATGTGAGACAGTGAGAATCACCTTTGTCCCATAGCCAGCCACTGCCTCACTGGATGGTTTTTGGGACAAGGCAAAGATCAGGCCAACTTCCCCTCCCTCTGTGGCTGAGAGGCAGCAAAGTCTCCCCCCTGCACCCAGGGAGGAAGGCAGAGGGCTCCCTCTGCTTGCCTGTTGCCACACCACAAGGCCTGGGGAGCAGGAGTGCTTCCTTACCGGCGAGGAGAGCTGCAGCTGGTTGGAGCTGTTGTACAGTTGGTGGTAGAGCACCTCAATGGAGGACTCCAGGGCAGACACCTGGAGCATAGGAGCTTCCAGCTGGGCTTCCAGTGCCCTCTTTTCCTGGACCAGCTGGGAGCACTTGGCTGCCATGTCCTCATAGTTGCGGAAGGACTGCTTCTCCTGATCATTCCCCATCAGCATGTCCCAGAGCCTGTGGGAGAGGACAGCCAGCCAGAGCTGTGAGTACAGCACCAGTGCTGAGGAAGAACAGGGCTCTGAGGTGGTTGTGCACTGTGAGACTGGGATGCAAGCAGACGTGGGTCAGCAATGAGAAGACAGCCACTGCTGGTGGGCATCCCATGTCATGGAGCTCCGGGTAGAGCACCACAAAGGACCAGGCTGGCTCAAGAGCCAGTCTGTGACTTCTTTTCAGCAGACACCAGCACCACTCCAGAACTGTGTGGGGAAGACTGAGACCCAGTCAATGCAAGATACCTAGCCAGAGAAAGGTCTTGCTCTAAGCAGTTTGTGCTTCCTTGTGGCCCAGCTCTCCTTCTCCATGGCTAAAGACTTGCCTCTACACTCTCTGCCTTAACATTCTAGAAAAACTTCAGTTCTTTGTACTCATTCCATTCTCCAAGCCCATAGTTTGCTTCGTCAGTCCAAGCCAGCCAGAGAGAAGCAGATCTGGGGAATTTTGCACTACACCATGGAGTCACAGTGGCTCTGCACTGGCAAAGGAGCACTGCTAGTCTATCTGGTAGCTTGGGTCTGCTGCCTGCCTCAGATATTCCCATGTCAGTGCCCCCACATCTGATTTGTTCTTCATGCTCAGACACCCCCAGGCCCTTACCGTACAGCAGTGAGGTCGTTGGGGTTTATCCATTTGCATGAGTGACCCTTCTGGGAGGACCTGGCATCTCTGAAGTAGTTCTGCTGCTCCTGCAGCCTGGTCTGGGATTCCTTCGTGATGGTTTCAATCTTCTCCAGCCAAGCAGCCTTCTGTTCCAGTTCCTTTCTCTCCCGTTTCAGCTGGAGCTCCAGCAGATCCAGGCGGCTCTGCTGGCTCAACAGCCATGCAGCCACCTCCTCCTGCCTCCTGACAGTGTTCTGGAGGTGGGCATCTTCCAGGCTTAAGTGCTTGTGCAGGACGGGCAGGCCGAAGCGGCAGGCCTCTACCTTCAGCAGGGGCGGTAGCTGGTGGGTCAGAGCCTGTGTGATGTCGAAACGCAGGGTGTGAAGCTGCCTCTGGAGCTCGGCCTCGACTGCCTGCTGTGCAGGGGGACACAAGACAGGCTGGTGACCGCTAGGGCTCCCTGGCTCTGCCACCCCCTCCCAACGTGTCAGCTGTGCTCCAGTGGTCAGCAGGAGGGACTGCCTGTGCCACAGGCAGACCCTGCCACAAAGGATGGTGGAGGAATAGGGGCACTGGCCCTACCTGGTTATCCTCATGAGCTTCCAGAGTCCTCTGGGCCCACTCCAGCGCGGCACGGGCACCTTCCACTTCTGCTGCTGTGACTATAACCTCCCTCCGGGCACAGATATATGCTGTCTCTATTCGGCCCAGCTCCTTCCAGTAGCTCTCTTGGTCCTCCAGTAGCTCATCTTCATCAGTCCCAAGGCTTTTTGACATTGATGTGTCCTTGGTGTCCATTCTCTCTGTGACCGCCTGGCTGCCACCTCTCTCCTCCTCACTCTCCATGCTCAACACCTCACTCTCATTCCCTCCCTCCACTAGCAGCTCTGCCTTTGAGCCTTGGACCACTATTCCCCAGCTTGCTGGTGCCACCCCCCATAGTGTCTTTGTGCATTCTTGATAAGGAGCTTCTCTTTCTTCTGGCATTTCACAGTATGCATCCATCTGTGTCCCAGCCTCCGGCCCTTCCTTCAGGCTCTTCTCTCCCTGTGCACTTGCTTCCCAAGCATCTGGAGCCTGGACACTCTCTGCTAGGACCTGCTGGATGAACTTCTCAAATGCATCGGTGGCTTGTTGTTCTTGCTCCAGGTAAGGGCCAAGATCTGCCTGGCACAGCAGTGTTGGCAGCTGGTCCATCCCCATGTTCTCATGAGACTCTGACACCTGCTTTTCAGCCTTGCTGACCTGGCTCAAGAGAGCTTTGGTTTTGAAGATCTTCGCATTCAAGTCCATGTGAGCCATCCTCAAGTCCTGCTTCACTGCTCTCTCCTCCTCCTCCAAATGCTTCTGCTGCTGCTGCAGCTTGTCCGTCCAAGCCAGCAGCTTCCTGTACCTCCAGAGCTGACGGTCACGATAGTCCTTCAGCTCCTGGAGCTCCTGCTGCAGGGCCTCTTGAGAGGGCCCCTCATCTGCTATCATGCTCGGGAGCTGCAGGACGTGGCTGCACATCTGCAGGGCCTCCTCCAGGGCATCACCTTCCAAGATGGGTTTGCCTGCAGCCAGCAGGGCCTCATAGGCCTCCACCTCAGCTGGGCTCAGCACATTCTCCTCACCCACTGTGCTGCAGAACCACTCAAGGAACTGCTTTGCTTTAGGACAGTTAAAGAGCCACTCAAAATCCTTCTCACAGAGGGTGTCTGCATGGGGATAGATCAGCCTCAGTGTTGCTGTAAAGACCGCTACTCTGTTGACAGTGTCCAGTGGGAAGTTCTGGGAATATCTCCTGCTGAACATGGCAAGGATGGTCAGCACTAGAAGGGAAAAAAGCAGGAATCATCCTCAGAGGTCCTGACACCCACAGTCATCTCAGGGTGCTGCAGCAGCACTCCTAGGTGCCTGCTTGAGGCAAAACTCAAGGAGTCCCTCCACAAGTGCTGCAGACTAGCTCCTGGGGGGTGGCATTGCTGTGGTGGAGTACAAGACAAATGAGAGCCCATGAAACAAGGGAGAAAGCCTGCCTGTGTCTCACTTCCATAGAGCCTTTTCCCTGGGGCCATAAAGATTTAGCTCCCTTGCTGAGATATTTTCAGCCCATAGTGACACAACTATCAGAGTATCAGGGCAGGCTTTTTCAGCCTACATTTAATTTGCTCCATGCCCTTTCTGATAACCAGCTTTCCCTTCAAATACCTCTGTCCTTCCTACCTGTGTATGGCATCCTCTCAGTGTCCTACCTCTGGTCCCAGACTCCCCTAGTCCAGCTGAGAGAACCAAGTTAACCCACTGTTTCCATTTGGGTTTTTCAGGTACGAGCCCTACAGCGGCCTCCCCCAGGTGTGAAGATTGTGATTGAAGCTGTCTGCATTATGCATGGAAAAAAGCCCAAAAGGGTGGCAGGAGAAAAGATAGGCACCAAGGTGGATGATTACTGGGAGCCAGGCCGGGCCCTTCTCCAGGACCCAGTGCAGTTCCTCAACAGCCTGTATGATTATGACAAGGTAAGCAGTGGCAGAAGGAGGCTGTGACTGGGATCAGGTATTGCTTCACAGCCATCCTTCTCACAGCAGTAACAAGTTGAGCTCCTTGTGGGCAACACCCTTCAGCACCACCGCAGATGAGGGCATATTTGGCCTGGAAGTCCTCATGTCACTGGGTGCACTTCAGTGCCTTGGGCAATGGGACCTGAACACACAGCTCTTCACATCCCCTGCTCTTTTGTATAGAGGAGCTGGATGGAGGTGGTATGGTAAGGGATTCACCCAATCCCACAGTTGTGGCTCCCAGACCTCAACATGCAGCAATTCCTCTTGCTCCAGTGTGATGTCTTAACCCTCTCAGGTCCTGGGGTGCTGCTGCTGCTGGGGGAAGCCCTCAGGAGATCAGTGATGAGTGTGCTAATCTGACTGAGGAATGTTTCTTTCTCTCCCACCATTCTTTGCAGGACAATATTCCAGACACTGTGATCAAGGCTATCCAGCCCTACATTGACAATGAGGAGTTTCAGCCAGCTGCCATCGCCAAGGTGTCCAAAGCCTGTACCTCCATCTGCCAGTGGGTGCGTGCCATGCACAAGTACCACTTCGTGTCCAAGGTCGTGGAGCCCAAGCGGGTAAGAGACTGTGTGACCCAGTTGCTTTAGGTGTTCAGGAACACAGTACTAGCAGCTTCCTCCTGCAGGAGATGCTGGGAATCACCACATTCTGCAGGTCAGGATGTCTTTGTCATCCAGGGATTGGATTGACTGAGATATTGAGATAGCAGTATGTAGCACTTACCAGCGAGCGCTTTTATGGAAAACCAATTCTTGCTCCAGGGTCTCTGGCTTTTGGGGGAAGAGCCTGACCACATGCCCAACATACTCACTGTTTCCTTGTGCATCTCCCCAGCAAGCCTTTCGGGAGGCAGAGGAGGACCTGCGTGCCACTCAGCTGGTCCTTGATGAAGCTAAGCAACGCCTGAAGGAGGTTGAGGATGGCATTGCCATGCTGCAAGCCAAGTACGAGGCCTGCAAAGCTAATAAGGAGGAGTTGGAGATGAAGTGTGAGCAGTGTCTGCAGAGATTAGCCCGTGCCGATGTGGTAAGAGACAGAGCTGGGCTTTGCCTGCTTATATGGGGCAATGCAATTTCAGATTAAGCAGCACAGTAGTGAAAACATCTATGTGCCTGCAGCTCATGACAGGCCTAAGCTGAAGCTGCCTGGCCTGGTCTCAGCAGTTCAACAGGACTGGAAAGCTAAGCTAGCCAGGCGCTGATGTGAAAAGCTGCTGTCCTCCTGTGCACAGCATCTTCAGCTTGCAATGGATCTCCAGGAGAGCTGAGAGCAGCCCAGTAATCTCAGGATTAAGTACTCAAAGCCAGCAACAGAATTCAGTATATGTCAGGAACCACCCCAGCCTCTGGTTACCAAAGTCACCTGCAGCATTACCCAGAGAGCAGCAGGTCCAGGACACAAGGTTAGACCACACAGAGCTCTCACATGTGTAACTTATCCCACAGCTCATCAACAGTCTGGCAGATGAGAAGGTGCGCTGGCAGGAGACTGTGGAGGGCCTGGATGACAAGATCAACAACAGCTCCGGGGACGTGCTGGTTGCTGCTGGCTTTGTGGCCTACCTGGGCCCTTTCACAGTAAGTGTGCAATGTTCCCTGTGAGGCACTCGGTTTGCAGTTCTGCTGTCCTGCCAGGGAGAAAGGAATAGGACACAAGGGTGCAAGATCCCTCCAGGATCTCTCTCCACTAGTGCCAGAGGCTGCACAAGGCCTGTTTGAATGGGAACAGGAGGGTTTAGATGCTCACAACAGACCAGCTGTAACTTAAAGAAAGGCTATGATGGTGTTTCCTGTGGCAGGCAGACTACCGTGCAGCACTGAATGAGGAGTGGATGAGGGAGCTGTCTGAAAACAGCATTCCTCACAGCGAGGACGCAAGCCTTATCAACACCCTTGGAGACCCTGTGGAAATCCGCTCCTGGCAGGCAAGTTGCAAAAAAAACAAAAACAAACCAAATACAAACCAAACAATACTTGAAGAAGAAGTGGCCTCAGGGAAAGACTAAAACACTCAGCTCACCACTCACTAGGATCACCTGCACCAAAGGACTGGCCCCAAACCAAGCAGCTTGATAATGATCAAGCACCTCCACACTGCAGAGCTGAAATTGCTGCCAGGCCTGGGCAGCAGCAAACGGCAGCAATGAGGGCATCAGCCTTGACCTGTAAGGCTTATCCTTTAAAAACCCCAGACCTAGAGCCAAGCTCTGGCCATAGCCTGCCCAAACCTGACCCCACAGCACAGCTCCATCCCAGAGGGCTCAGTTGCTGTTCTGGGTTCAGCTGCTGGCAGAGGTACCTTCATCACCATCCCCTGTCCACCCACTGGGAGCACTCAGGGGCCAGCACAGCAAGGGCTCTCTCTGATCACCTATGTGTGCTACTAGGTGTCCCAACAACTTTTTGTACCCTGTTAGATTGCTGGTTTACCCAATGACGCCCTGTCTGTGGAGAATGGGGTAATAACCCGATTTTCGCTGCGCTGGACTCACTACATAGACCCACAGGGACAAGCAAACAAGTGGATCAAGAATCTGGTAAGACCTATGGGGAAGAAAGTTGGGTCTGCCAGGATAGGGGAAACAGCTTTCTGTCAGGAGCTATGCAGAGCAACCTCAGGCTTTGTGCTCTAGAGCTGCAGAACCCCACACTGTCCCAGCCCAGCCTAACCAGCACCAGGCCGGCTCCACATCCACATTCATCCCATGTGGATTTCCCTTCTCAGGGAAAGCAGCACAGGACAGGAGGAGCCCTGATGTAAGCAAGCAAAGCATCAGATTCCCACTCTGGCTCTCCACTAACATTCTGGGAGCCTTACATCTTTCATCATACAAAACACCACCAGCATCTCCCGTAACAGTTTTCAGGTCCCTAGGACAGAGAGGATTAGAGTTACATTACCTGGCTGGTGTGCACAGTCGCTGCTGCCAAAGCACTGGAAGCACCGATCACCACCTTTTCTCCAGCAGGGCACTTACTGCCCTTTTGAAGAATCAGGGAGGAGACTCAGGCAGCTGCTCCCATTTTGCTCCCTGAGGGCTTTTCCCACCCACCTGCTCCCACTTTGCAGGGTCTGCCCTGAGTTAGCAGCGTGGGGCTCCAGAGAGGTATGGCTCTGTGAAGGAGGTTCTCCCCATTTCCGACCTTTTCTGCTGCCTCATTGGGCTGTCTCTAGTGCCTGCTGATGTGAGATAAACTTGCCAAAATAGCCAAAATCTAGTGGAGCATGAAAAGATATTATTTCCGCGGCCCCAGAGAGTTAAATCAGTCCAGTGAGAGATGTACTGTGCATCAGAGTTGGATGTGAAGGTGGCGGGACACCACAGGAACCTTGCCCTCCCCTGCTGCTTTTCAGGAGAGGGAAAACAGCCTGGAGGTGGGCAAGCTGAGTGACCGGGACTTCCTCTCCACTCTGGAAAACACCATTACCTTTGGGAAGCCCTTCCTGCTGGAGAATGTCGGCGAGGAGCTGGATCCAGTCCTTGAGCCTGTCCTGCTAAAAGAGGTCCTATGTCTCACCTTGGCAAGGAGGGTAGTGGTTACCTGGCTGAGCTGTAAGGGGCTTTCTGGCCAGGGTGTCATGGGGTGTGGTGCATTTTTAGGTGTCCCTGGACAGGCAGAACTCACACAGATGAGTCCCATGCCTTGGCCAGGGCTCCAACACACTGACAACCTCCTGCACATGCTGGTTTTCTGCCAGTGGGTATCTTTGCCTGGAAGGCAGGGCTGTGAAATACAACTGCTGTATTCAGGTTCAGGCCTTCAGTTCTGCAGGGCAGCTTGGAGCTCCTCTGTCCTGAGAGCCTTCAGAGTCCCTGGTCACTGCAGAGCCCAGGGCACAGCAGGATGCCTTCCCTCACAAGAGGTAGCCATCCCAACCTTCCTGTGTATGTCTTCCTCTGGTACAGACCTTCAAACAGCAAGGCAGCACCGTGTTGAAGCTGGGTGATGCGGTGATCCCCTACCATGATGACTTCAAGATGTACATCACCACCAAACTGCCCAACCCTCACTACAGCCCTGAGGTCTCCACAAAGCTCACTCTCATCAATTTCACCCTCTCACCCAGGTACCTGCTTTTACCTCATTAGTTGCCCATGCTGCTCAGCCTCATTCCTTGCAGTCCTCAGACCCTCAGGCCTGTTGCCCCCTCATTTGCCACCCTCACTTCCATGGCTGTTGTTGTAGTGGCTTGGAAGACCAGCTTTTGGGAGAAGTGGTGGCTGCGGAGCGGCCTGACTTAGAAGAAGATAGAAACCAGCTAATTATTAGCAATGCCCAGATGCGTCAGGAACTGAAGGAGATAGAAGACCAGATCCTGTATCGGCTCAGCACTTCTGAAGGAAACCCAGTAGATGACTTGGAGCTCATCAAAGTGTTGGAGGCATCCAAGCTGAAGGCAGGAGAGATCCAGGTCAGAGGTGAAAAGCGTTCTCCCCCTGCAGGTGGGCATCCCCTGCCAGCACTCCACTAACCATGACACCACCGCTTCTGTCCTCCAGGCCAAGGTCGTGGTGGCAGAGCAGACAGAGAAGGATATCAACATCACCCGCATGGAGTATGTGCCCGTGGCTGTCCGCTCGCAGATCCTCTACTTCTGTGTCTCAGACCTGTCCAACGTGGACCCCATGTACCAGTATTCACTTGAGTGGTTCCTCAACATCTTCCTCTTGGGGATCCGTAACTCTGAGAAAGCAGGTGCCTGCCCATAACAGCCCCTTCCTATCCTTTCCCTCATGCCACATCTGTGCCAGATCTGTGTGTGAGAGCAGCATCTGTCCTTCCTGGGCAGGGTGTGGGTGTGCCTCTGCAACCAGGAACCCAGAGGTGACGTGGAGAGCACCCTCCACATCCCCCTTGTCTGATTGTTGCCTTTTTTTCAGATGTGCTGGCGGAGCGGGTGGAGAACATCAACAACTACATCACCTTCAGTCTGTACTGCAATGTGTGCCGCAGTCTGTTCGAGAAGCACAAGCTCATGTTTGCCTTCCTGGTCAGCGCCCGGATTCTGATGAATGAGGGGCGTATCAATATGGTGAGCAAGTCACCTTAGTCCTTGATGGGATCCCATCAGGGCAGCTCAAGCACAGCCTGATCAGCCCCTAGAATAGTGTGCTGGGTGGAAAAGGAGCCTTGTTCCCTGGGTTTAGGGACAGGCTTGGCAGCCTGGTGGGCAAACACAGGGCCTCTGTCTTTATTCAGCTCTCAAACTGTTGTCTGTGTCTACATGCAGAGCTGCCTAGCCTGAATCACCTGCAGCTTTTGCTAGTTCGCTGCCAGATTGCTGCAAAAGTTAATGAGTTCAGAGGGAGCAGGCAGGGGTTAGCAGAGAGTGGCAGCTGAGCAGTCACTATTTTGATCTCACTAGACCCTCCAGCTCACTTACTACTTGACATACACACCTGGCAGGAGAGCAGCCAGAAAGATACTACAGGATTTTAATTGGATATGGCACCATGTGCCTTGGGCTTAGGTGGGTAGGCTATTATCCATGACCAAATCATATCCTGTTCCCAGGATGAGTGGCGGTACCTGCTGTCAGGAGGGGCTATAAAGGAGATGAAGGACAACCCAGCTCCAGCCTGGCTGAACGAGAGAGCGTGGGGAGACATCCTGGCCTTGAGCAGCCTGAAGAATTTCTCTAACTTCGACAACGATTTTGCAGCCAACCTTGAAGGGTTCAGGGCCATTTTTGACAGCCACCAACCTCACAGGCAAGTGTCTCCTGCTTTGTCAGCTTAGCTCTACTGCACGTGCCATCACTGGGAGAGCAAGAGGAGCTGATACAGCCACAGTGCCAGCTCTGCTCGCAGTGCAGTGCCACACAAAGGAAAGGATGAGGCACTGCCTTTGGCTCCTCAGGGGTGACCATTGCTTGCCCAAGGCAGAGCCGCACAATGCCTTATCCCAGCAGTATTTGCTGCTTTCCCAGTGGAAGCAGTTTTGGCTTGCCTGATAATGGTTTCAGAGCTACAAACAACCTCAGCCAAGGGACTAGAAGGTCTTTGTCCCTCATGAAACTCCAATGGCTGCCTGCAGGCAACTTGGGTACTTCTTGTGGAGTGTGGGATCTGGCACATCCCCCCAAAATGCACTTAATTGCTTTGCAGAGAGACTCTGCCTGGGAAGTGGGAAGATGGGCTTGATGCCTTCCAGAAGCTGCTGGTTCTTCGGTGTCTGCGTGGAGACAAAATGACCAACGCCATGCAGGACTTCGTGGTAATGAACCTGGATCAGCGCTTCATTGAGCCTCAGGTAACCAGCCAAGAGAGGGGACTGGAAGGGACAGGAGTGGAGCAGGAGGCCTAAAGCTTGTAATAACTGGGCCACCAGCATTTTCCAATTGCAGTGAGGGTGTTCATGCCCCTCTGCAGCCACAGTGTTCCCCCCACAGCTGGGGAAGTACCTATGTCTTAGACAAAGGATAGGCTTTCTAATGCCCACCAGTTAAACCACACTGGGAGGGGGCAGGTCCTGCAGATGTGCAAGGGAACAGTTCGAATGACAAATGGGAAAGTGATTCATGCCCTGATCCTAATGTGGCTGGAGGAGAGCTGTACATGGTCCTCATTGAATGTGTTCCTGGCCTTGGCACCCAAGAGGACACTGGTGCCTTGGAGGGGAGCTGGAGGCCAGGAAGGCTGAGGAGGTTCTGCATGGTTCCTCTATGGCCCCTCCACTCTGACCAACTCTGTTGCAGACCACTGACCTCTCAGTCGTCTTCAGGGACTCCTCTGCCCTGACCCCCTTGGTGTTCGTGCTGTCCCCGGGCACTGACCCCGCTGCCGACCTCTACAAGTTTGCTGAAGAAATGAAGTTCACACAAAAGCTCGCTGTCATTTCTCTGGGCCAAGGACAGGTGAGCTGTCAGTGCATACCTGGAACAACAGTGTCCTGACACTCGTGTCAATCTCACCAAACTCCAAGTAGGTAAAACACTTGCAGCACTGTGAAAACACCCTCGTGCCCCAAAGCTCTTACTCACCAACCTTCTTCTTCTACCCCTTTGGGGTGGGAGCTGCAGCAGCTCACACTACAGTGCCCTCTAACTTCCTGAATGCATCTGCAGTTCTTCTATTCCCTCCACCCTTCCTCACAGCTTGTAAAAGCTGTAAAAGACCTTCGCTGTGCCATGGGGGCAAAGCCAGACTGTAGCCCTGGACAGTAGTCATTCCACCCAACTCCAGGGAGCTGCCTCCCTATCCAGCTCAGCAGGACACAGCCTGCAATGGGACAGGGTCTCTGAGCTCTCCCTTTCTGCCTCTGCAGGGCCCCCGTGCCGAAGCCATGTTGAACAATGCCATGGAGCAGGGCAACTGGGTCTTCTTCCAGAACTGCCATCTGGCCCCCAGCTGGATGCCCTCACTGGAGAGACTCATTGAGGGCATTGACCCCAGCAAGGTGAGATGTTTTACTGAGCAGGTGCCCACTCTGAGGATAACAGGCAGGAGACTGGAGCCCTGTGAGGAGCCCAGCTCTAGTCCAGTCCCATCCATAGGTTCCTGGTAGAACCAGAGGGTCAATGCAGGAGCAGCTGCAGGGGCTGTGCCTGCACCCTCTGAGCACTTGCTGCCTTCTGGACTTCCAGGTGCATCCGGACTTTCGCCTCTGGCTCACCAGTCTGCCAAGCAACCACTTCCCTGTGTCCATTCTGCAGAATGGCTCCAAGATGACCATCGAGCCCCCCCGTGGTGTCAAGGCCAACCTGCTCAAGTCCTACATTAGTTTCAGTGATGACTTCTTGAATTCTTGCTCCAAGGTAAGACCCAGATCGTGCTTTGGTTTGTCCCCATTCTATGCCTGCTCCAGTGTATGTTTTCCACCTGGATGTTGCTCCTCTCCAGGCATAGATCTTCCTCCCCATTAGAGACTCCATGTGCTAGAGAAAGAGGTTTTTCTCATAAACTCACATCTACTCTGTGAAGAGCCACTTGGAAGTTTTACTTTGAGAAGCAGAAGCAACGGGATTTTGGAGGCCTGGTGTAAGGCACTTGCAGCTCTCTTTAAGCAAGGAATGGGCCATGGCCTTCCCCACCACAGCAGCCTGACTGAGGTTTCCCCCTCTCCAAGCTCCAGTTGGCACTCCTGAATTGGCACATTTTCTCTGCCGGGTCCCAGAAGGACCTGACTCTCTCCAAGGATGCCTCCTCCCAAGCTGAGTAACTCCTCTCCCTGCTTCCCACAGGTCACAGAGTTTAAATCCTTGTTGCTGTCACTTTGCTTCTTCCATGGGAACATGCTGGAGAGGAGAAAGTTTGGGCCTCTCGGATTCAACATCCCCTATGAGTTCACAGACGGAGACCTCCGCATCTGCATCAGTCAGCTGCAGATGTTCTTGGACGAATACGCAGATATTCCCTACAAGGTGAGAGGTGCCCCTCCTGTGAGGGAACAGGCTCACGGATGCACACAGGATCAGAACCATGGTGGGCTCTCTTGCAGGTTCTGAAATACACAGCTGGGGAGATCAACTACGGTGGCCGTGTGACCGACGACTGGGACCGGCGCTGCATCATGAGCATTTTGGAAGATTTCTACAAATTTGAGGTTTTAAGTCCTGATTTTGCCTATTCTGAATCAGGTATCTACAAGCAGATCAGTACCACTTCTGACCTCAGTGTAAGTACTCAAGTCACAAATTGTAGCTCATAGATCCAGGGGGATTGTCACAGTGCAAAAGGGATCTCTATTCTCTGAAACCCACTGCATTTTCAAGTCCCTGGGGGAATATAAGTTTGTAAGAACCTGGGGATCTTCAGCTGCTCTTGGCCTCACAGTCTGTGTGGATTCCTCTCCAGGGCTACCTTCAATATGTCAAGGGCCTGCCTCTCAATGACAGCCCAGAGTTCTTTGGTTTACATGACAATGCCAACATCACCTTTGCTCAGAACGAGACCTTTGCTCTGCTGGGGGCCATTTCGCAGCTGCAGCCCAAGACCATCACACTGGGAGGCCGCAGCAGGGAAGAGGTGGGTGCCCCAGTCCTGTCGGTGCTCTGGCAGCCAATGTCCAGTGTGGGCAGTGACAACAAGCACCAGGTCCCAGCAGGTGCCACCCTGCCTGCTGTGTGCCAGCAATGGCACTGCCATCCTAGCATTAGCCCTCCCCCTTCTCAGCAGCCATGGGGCTAGATTAGAAGGATGCTGCCACTTGCTGCCTGCCTTCCAGATCGTAGAGGAGACCTCCAAGGACATCCTGGAAAAGGTGCCTGACCCCATGGACTTGCAGGAGGTGATCCGCAAATACCCACTGCGCTATGAAGAATCCATGAACACAGTGCTGGTGCAGGAGGTGATCAGGTAAAACTCCTGTGGGATCAAATCCTGGGGAACAGCAGAGATGTGTAGGCCCCTGCTGCCACCCACCTTTGGGGAACCTCAGTGCTGAGTGCAGCAGTGGGGTTGGGCAGTCACATTAACAACTGTGTTGTCCCAGCCAGGACCTTTGGCTGATCCTGTCTCCATCTGCTACAGTCAGCAGTTCAGGGCTGGTGGAGCAGCTGTGAGACCCTGTTAAAGCAAATTGGGGCTGGGGGTTACATGGAGGAGCTTCACTCGTGTAAAGAGATCCATACCCTCTCTGGGCAGGCGTGGGCAATAAACCACTGCATGGAGTCACTCTGCTCCCTCTGCCCTTTCCCCGTAGGTACAACAAGCTCCTGGAGGAGGTTGCTCAAACTCTGAAGGATTTGCTGAAAGCTCTTAAGGGCCTAGTTGTGATGTCCTCTCGGTTGGAGCTGATGGCCACCAGTTTGTACAACAACAGTGTTCCCGAATTGTGGAATGCCAAGGTACATGCCCCAGCCAGCCCAGCTGCCTGACAGAGCTCACCCAGACTAGGGGAATGGGTCATCAGCCACTACTGTTGGACAGGGCTGTCTCACATAGAGACACAGGGGAGCAAATCTCTTGCTCCCCTGGCATGGAGATGTCTCCTGCCTTGTGCAACTTGCAGTTGTTCCCAGCCCCAGGTCAGGTGCAGGCTGTCCTTGACTGCATTCAGCACCTCCTCTGTGGGTGCCCCACAGGCCTATCCATCGCTGAAGCCATTGGCATCGTGGGTGAACGACTTGGTGCAGAGGATTGAATTCCTGAAGACCTGGATCAGCGAGGGGATCCCTTCCGTGTTCTGGATCAGCGGGTTCTTCTTCCCCCAGGCCTTCCTCACCGGGACACTGCAGAACTTCGCCAGGAAATCTGTCATTTCCATCGACATCATCTCATTTAGCTTCCAGGTCAGTAAATCAGGTGGAGGCTCAAATTTTTTTTGGCATCTGCTTCTAGAAGGCCACAAAGGCCCTGATCTGCACAAGAGGTGATGCCACCAGGCTACACAGCTGTCCATGGCCCCATCATCCTCTCTGTGCTTGGACAGATGATGTCAGACACCTCCCCAAGGCTGGCAGCAGCTTCTGCTTCCAGACCTGCTCACATCCCCCTCCACCAGCTGTCACAGGCTGCCCCAGCTCATATGAGCTGCCAAAAAATGCAGCCCAGCCCCCCTGAGAGCTGGGACAGGGTCTCCTTTGGCAGCCTGGCTTAACTGAGCTGCTTTAAGAGGCTTCTTGGCACTGAGCCCCCCAGGGACATGCCCTGAGCGAGGACCCCACGGCCACTCCCCTGGGCAGGTCATGAAGGAGTCGGTGAAGGACCTGAAACGCCAGCCCGATGTGGGCTGCTACATCCACGGCTTGTTCCTGGAGGGCGCCCGCTGGGACCCTGCTGCAGGTCAGCTGGCTGAGTCACGCCCCAAGGAGCTCTACACGGAGATGGCTGTCATCTGGCTGGTGCCTGTTGCCAACCGAAAGCCTCCAGAATCCGGCTCCTACCTGTGCCCCATCTATAAGACTCTCACTCGCGCAGGTAAGTGCCCTGAAAGCAGATTTCCAGAAGCACTGGAGCTGTATGGGCAGCTAGGAGGGGCATTCCGGGAGAGGCAGTAGTGAGTTCCTCCTGCCATACATGGGCATGGAGCAAGGTACTGTTGGCAGTGACGAGCCAGGGAGAAAATAATTCTCCTGCTGTGGTTGAGGAGATGGAGCAGCCAGGCACCCTGGCTCTGCAGCAGTGCCCCTGGCCAGACTCCCCTCAAGCCCACAAGCCTGTTTCTCCCAGCCCTACTCAGACTGTCACCTGGCTCAGGGTGGGGACAAGAGCTCCTGGATGGGGTCACTTGTCTGGGACTCATTGGTCAGTGTGCAGTAGCACCATACTCTTGCCCTTGCTTTCTCCATTACAGGCACATTGTCAACAACAGGCCACTCCACCAACTACGTGATTGCTGTGGAGATCCCTACGGACAAACCAGAGAAGCACTGGATCAAACGGGGCACGGCCTTGATCTGTGCCCTGGACTTCTAGCCCAGAAATGCAGCCAGCAGGAACCCAGGGTAGCAGAGGGCCTGAGCCAGGCTGCTCCCCCCCTCTCTTCCTGCCCTCCTTCTGTTGAGGTGAGTCTTGCCCTTCTCCTGTTGAGGTTTGTCAATAAATTGAGTCTGGTGGTGTTGCACTCCCCATGATTACCTCAAATCTCCAGAAGAGCTGCCAGCAGGGATAACATGGCCTGGAGCTGGCACATGCTGCCTGCTGCCCTCTTCCCTTGCTCACCTCTTCCTTGGCTGGCCATTACAAGATAGCTTTATTCCTTCAGACAGATCCATTATTTACAGCACTTGATATTAGACACAGCAAGAGACAGAAGGATTTTTTTTCCTTCAACAAATACCAAAAGAACTGTTTCATTCCATAGTCAAGATCTGTACACATACTGAAAAATTCAGTCTGCTCCTGTGGCAGCTCCGCCCCAGGATCTCTGTGGAGAGCAGTGCTCACCTCTGATATCTCAGATTTCTGCCAGGGTCCTGGGGGCTGCCAGGAGGCAGTGGACAAGAGGCAGCCAGGCTGCATGAGCAAGCTCTGGTTAGCAGCCAGCCAGGGGGAGGAGGAACTGTGGGCTCCCTCCACTGCTGGTCCCATCCCACCTCCACCATTGCAGCAACCAGCCACCTCTCCCCTTGCCAAGAGGCTTCACCAAGCCCCATCCAGTGGCCACCCTGGTGCCATGCCCAGCACCACCAAGGCCACCATATGCACCTGGTCTGTTCATAATTCACGGGGTTTCTGTGGGGACTGGGCCTGGTGCAATGCTGTGTACCCACAAGCACTGCAGAGCCACAGAGCTGGTCTTGAGGAGAGCAGCCAGGGCAGCAAGAGGCACAGGCCACCCCCAGCATCACCAGAGAAGGCTGGGCAAAAGGCCCAGCTCCACAGACAAGCCTACCCACCCTTCTCCAGCAAAAGAGCTGCCATGGCCCACTGGGGAGCCAAGCTCCATTGGGAAGGTGTCACCATTGCCAGGAGCTCAGCCAGCACTGGGCAGGGCAGTGGGGGGGGGGGGGTGTGCAGAAGTGGCTCTGTCCTGGAGCCACCTTGCTCAGAATGGCCAAAGCCTGGGTTAGGACCAAAAATTAGTTTGGGGAGGGCAGGGAGGATAGAAAACACAGACATGAACATCCCAGGGAAGCACAGAGCTGAAGGCCCCGATGCAGGAGGACACAAGCCACAGCCAGCTGTGGCCAGCACAGCCTCATATGGGCATTGCCAGTGTTGCCACAATGCCAGACCCATCCCCAGCTGGGTGGGCTCTTTCCCTCCTGTCACAGTCCTCAACCAGGGTGTTGAGACAGAGGCCACAGCCTCTGGGTGCTGCCATGGCATGGTGAGGCAGCTGAGTACTCCAGATTCTCTTCTGCTGCAGGGACTCCTCCAGACAGGTTCCTGCCTTTCACAGCTCAGGCGCAGAGAAAAACCCGATTTTCCTCTGTCCCCAGGCTCCACCTGGGGCAAGGGCTTGTCACTGTGGTCCCTCTTCCTTGGGCAAAGGGTAACATAGATCCAAGTGCCAGTGCCCAAAGCCACAAAGCCCAGCTGCTGTTTCTCAGTCTCGGCTCCCTGGCTACTGGCGCTTGGCTTTGTAGGGGCGGGAGCGTTTCCGGCGGTCCGGCTTCCTCTGCTTGTGCAGGCGCCCGATGCTGACTCCCTGCCGCCTGCGGACCGAGATGTTCTGCTCCACGAGGCTGGCCAGCATGCCTGCAGGGAGAGCACACACACGGGCCTGGAGTGTTGGCATTACCCATGCCAGAGGGCAGCCCTCCCTCTCTTGCTCGAAAGCCATCAGTGGGCACCTCCTTGGACTATAAATCGGAAGGACAAAGCAGAGACCTGTGGCTCCCCAGACTGAGCAATACCCTGTGCCCCAGGCCTGGCAGAAACCCAGAGCCAGGCAGGGTGAGCTTCCCAGGCTCCCGGGAGCTGCTCCATCATGCTCAGTGCAGCTCCCCCAGCTGAACCCAAACCCTCTGCCCCGTGAGCAAAGCTCACCTTCCTGGGCCAGCATGGATATGAAGGTACAGATGAACTCGTCATAGTTGTGGGTTCTCCTCTGGTCATCGATCTACAGAGAGAGAAATCCACAAATAATCCACAAGCAGGTGGCAGGGAGAAGGAGAGTTCAAGGTTAACAGGACAAAGAACTGGCATGCCTGACCCAGCCCGCAGGCTAGGGAGACTGAAGCAGGAAGGCACGCACCTCCCAGCCCATCTTGGGCCAGTGCACAGCTGGGACTGTCTCCATCCCAGTTCAGATGCCAGCATATTCCACAAAGGGCAGCTGGCAAGAGGTGAGGGTGGGCAGGGACGGCATCTCTGCAGGCTCCTCCCTGCCTCCTATCAGTGCTGATGTCCATCCCAGCACTATATCACCCTCCCCCAGGCTGTCAGTGCTGCCGCAGGGCTGTGGTCTGCCCTGGTCAGAGCTCTGCCCTGCTGGACTGTTGGTAACAAGGAAGGGACTCTGAATGCTCCTCATCACCATTCTCAGCTGAACCACTCTCACTCCATTTTTCCATAAAAACACCCCTGACAAAAGCCTTTGGGGAGCTAAATCAGCAATGCAAACAAGCCACCAACACACCTTGAATTTCTTCCTCTTCTCTACCTCCTCCTTAAGGCAGGCCTCATAGTTTGCAATCTCTGCTTCCACACACTTGAGCAGCGCCAGCAGCTCCTACCGGGATCAAGCAGACCAAATGTGAGCACAGACCCAGCCACAGCCCAGGAGCCAGCAGGGTGAGCTGGCAGGTGTTCCTGTCTGTGCTAGGAAAGGGAGGATTCAAAGGAAAAACACTCGCCAGGGGAAAACAAGGAGATCAGTTAATTGTAGGGAATTCACGATGGCTGGTCCCAGGGGAGGTAGGTTCTGCCCCAGCCCCATATCCTGGATTTTGGGAGGGGGGAAGGGCTGCCTGTGCGCCAGAAAATTACCCCAGGGCCTGCTTCCCCTCAAAAACAAAATTTGAAGACTTCCTTTGGAGCAGCAGTTTCTAGCCAACTCTCCTCCAGGGAGCCCTTGGTGCACTCGTGCTGCCCGAGCCTGGTCCTGTCCCAGGCTGGAGGGCACAGACACGCCGTGAAGTTACCAGCAGACTGGGACTTCGGGATGCAAGGTCTCACCAGCCCCAGGCCCAGAGGAGAGTACAGCAGGCTGAATGTCTCAGCTGCAGAGACAGGGGCTGTGCCCACTGCTGAGGCAAAGATCCCCGAGATGATGCAAGGCACAAAACCTGCACTGCCCTGTGCCTCGAGAAACAGCTGCGACGACACGCGAGGGGACAGCGTGCACATGCGGTTCAGTCACTGCCAGCGCTGCTGCGCCTCCGGGTGAGCTCCACGTTCCCAGGGCTGTCGCAGCACAAAACTCACCTTGGGAGAATACTTTTCCCCCCCAGGGTGATCACTGGTCCTGCCAAGTCCCACCTTCTCTTTGCTGTCACTGGCCTCACTGCCCTCCTTCTCCTCCAGTTTGATCGTGACTGGGACCTCTTCACCGGGTTTGATGGAAGAGGGGGAGCTTTTCCCCCCATCTACACACAGGGGAAGGAAGCGTTAGGAGCTGCTGCAAAGGACTGGCATCCACTCCCAAAGGACACTGTCCTGTCACCACAGGCGAGATGCCACCCCCGAAAAGCTGTCAGGCACTTACCTACAGCAGCCAGCGGGCAGAACACGCCGTCTTCAGTGAGGTGCAGCAGCCCAGAGCTGACGATGGGCCCCAGGTCCCTGACTGCGCGGTTGTAGCGCATACAGTCGACACGCAGCAGCCCATCCTCCTCACCAAACAGCACCTTGGAGATGTGGGAGGTGACGGGGCTGGAGGGGCGCGTGGGGTTGGCCGAGCGGATGGGAGAGCGCAGCGGGGAGTTGAAGGCACTGCCAATCTCGGAGGCGGTGTCCGTGCTCTCGTTGCTGGGGGTGGGGGAGGGCTGGGAGTGGGTGACGACTGCCACAGCAGCACCCCCGCCACTCGTCTTGATGGACAGGGGAATGGAAAGATCCTTTTGAGATTCCTTCAGTTTCTCAGCCAGGACATTGATGGTGTTGGGCTGCAGGACGGAGAGCTGGCCATCTGCGGCCCCTGCCACATGCTCTTGCTTCACTTGCCCTTTCCTCTTGTACCTGCCCAGGAACACAGCAGGGAAGATGAGTAGCTGGTGGAAGGAGGTGGGGGCCCAGCACCGACACTGCCAGCTCTGTGCTCAGCAGTCTAGGCTCCCTGCTGGGATTAAACAAGGTCTGAAACACTTCCAGGTCACTCCCAGTGCCACCAGCTTCCCTTGCAGCACCCCAGCACCACTGAACCACTCAGTCCCAGGGATGTCTACACTGCTGGGGGGCACAGGGTGCTGTGTACCCCCTGCTCTTCTTCCAAAGCCCCCAAAGCACCCTTGCTGTGACCCCAACTTCCTGGTCTTCTCAGCAGTCCAAGAACACCAACACTCTCACCAGGAGCTGGACTGGCAATCGGCACTGTGGCACCAAAGTTCCTCAAAGCCCCAAAGCCTACTGCCAATACAATTACTCGCAGGGCAGCTGAAATTCAGAGTTGACTGTGAAGAGCTACAGAAGGACTTCACAAAATCCAGTGAGTGAAAAGGAAAATGGCAGATGAGGAGCAGAACTATCAAGTGCTAAGGAAAGAGACAAGGAGTCCTCACTGAGGGTTCTGCAAATGTCAGCTCCCCTCCCCCTACCCTCAACTCAAGCTGTCACCTGATGGCTGAGTTGGTGTTACGAACTTCCTCCTCATCATCATCATCATAGTCATCCTCATCATCCGAGTACTGCTGGTGCTGTCGGACCGGGACCCGGTTGCGACCCACTCCTGCTGCAAGATCTTCCTCCTCCTGCAAAACACCATTGCTGGAGGCCTGCTGGCAGCAAGGCAAGAAGGAAGAGCCCAGTCGACACGTCCTTGGTCCAGCCCAACACCAGGACTTGTTCCTTTTGAGAGGAAACAGGGACCCTTCCCCAGGCTTGCTCAGTTGACCCACATTAAGGTTAACCTCCTTTGTCAGGTCAGTCTTGATTTACCCTCTCCCCTTCCAGCCCAGGATCGTGCTGGGCCAGGACGGCTGCAGGCCAGGCTTAGGCCAGCTGACAGCCATGATCCCACAGAGGTGAGGGAATGCAGGCAAAAAGCTCAGCCTGAATCAGGTGTGCCACTGGCCTGGAGCTCCAGCCTACCTGCATGGGGGACTTGGCATAGTTGTGGTTATCCAGGAAGGCTGGCAGTCTCTGCACGATGGGGTTGGGGTTTGCTGGAGGGGCCCCGTTGATGCCACTTGCTGACGTCTTTGGCACCGGTTTGGATTTGCTGGGTGGGCTCTGCGTGGCCGTGGGGTGGCCCTGGTTGGTGGGCTCATCAGTGCTGTCTGCCACAGAAGCACAGCACAGCCTTTCATCACCAGCACTGGCACCTTTCACTCCATGTCCTCTACCACCCCTTACTCATCCCATGTGAGACAAGAGCTCTTACACTCCTCCAGACCACCACACCCACCTCCAGCTGTCACCAGTGTCCCCAGGCTTCAGTCCTCCCACTTCCAAGCTTCACATCACTCCAACACCCCCCAGGCACACAGGCATCACCACACCCCAGCACAGTGCGCATGGAGCAGGGCTTGCAGAAAAGAAAGTGAAGCTGACAATAAAACTGCCTCAATCTTCAGGTCAGCCAACTGTTGTCACCACCCTGTGCTCACTCCACAGCAGGCCAGGCTGGCAACATTGCTGGTATGAGGTCCTACCTGGATGGGTGCTCTCTGGAGTCACAGTCTTGCTGCTGGCTGGCTTTGCCTCTTCAGCAGGCTGAGACTCCTGAGACTTCTGGGTCTGGATCAGCTCAGGCTGAGTTACTCGGATAAGCTTGAAAGTAAATGACATAGAAATTGCATGCTGGACCAGGAATGACCCAAAGCACATCCCTCCCACTGAAGCACGGCAGAGCTCATGAGGGTGAGCCAACACCAAGTGCCCAGGCACTCAACTGACAGAGCCATGGGTGAGCCACCTCCCAGGTGAGCACCAAGAGCCAAGCAGCAACGCTGGTTATCTCCTCCTCCCACCAGACTGTTCCCAAGGCCAAACAAAACCCCCAAAACCAGGGCCCTGGCAGCACAGGTAGATGCCCTGAAAACAGCCTATTCCCCCCATGAGGCTTGCACTCCCTCAGGGCCTGAGCTGTCCTACCTGCTGCAAGGCCTCCAGCACAGTCTGGCGGTTCATCTTCAGGATATGCAGTTTAGATTCGTACTTCATCCTCCGGTCAGGCACCACGGCCATCAGGTTGAAGCGGATGTCATGGTACGGCTCCCTGCAGGATGACAGCGGGCCTCAGCCATGGGATCGTGGTGACAGCCCTATGCCCACCTCCTGCCCGGTCACTTAACACCAACACACCCAAGGCTTCTCCCCAAAACCAAGTCAGCCTCACAGTGGCTGATGAAGTAGTGCTATGTTGCTTCAGCTACCACACAAAACACTCCTCACTGTCACAGGCTGGTTGAGGTGGGAAGGGACCTGTGAGGGTCATCTGTTCCAGTCCCTGTTCCAGCAGGATCACCCAGAGCTGGTCACCAGGACAACATCCAGACAGCTTTTGAATATCTCCAAAGATGGAGATTCCACAATATCTTTGGGCAACCTGTGCCAGTACTGTCACCCTCATGCCCAAGCATCCAGAAGGCCCAGCTAAAGACCAGAAGCACCACTCCTCCTCCTCCTCCTATGGACTTGAGCTAACAGGGACCTAACCAGGCCACTCTTAACACTGTGCAGCATTTGCAGGGGCTCTGCATCACACAGGGAATGCAGTTTCACTGTAAGCTCTGCAGGCAAGAAAAGGCAAGGAGCAGAGCAACTGCACATCTCCACAGCCAACCCTCTCCATCCTCACTTCCACAACGTGCCACTCAGAAACCACAGTACAAATAATCCAGGGGAATAGGGCAAGGGGCCAGCATTTGCCCCATGGCCCGGGACATTACCCTGCAGTGGCCAGGCCAATGCGCTCCATGATCACTCTCCTGGCTTTGTCCGTCCATTCCTCATCATCTGCCCAAGGCCCTGTGACAAGAAGACACAGCTGGACTTAGCAAAGTAGGCCATGCTTAAGTAAGCCAAATACATGAAGCAGGTACCTTACCAAAGGGGCTTACGCACAGAAACCTGGCAGGGATAAATAACTGTCTGAGAGACAGAACTGAGTGGTCAAGTTGTAAGAGAAGGGAGTAACCTGGGCAGCCCACTGAGATCTGTTGGGACCTGGTGCCTCAATACACACTGGTTATTTGGCACAAGGACAGAGAGAGGAGATAACCTGGAATATCAAGGGAAATCTATTTCAGAACTGAAGGACCTCATGACTCTGAGCAACTAGGGAGGAAAATGGCAAGGCTGGAAAAACAAAAGCAAGCATTTAGAAGTAACTGCCTTCTAGGCACAATCCCCAGCACACAGGCTCCAAAATGAACTGTCAAAACTCAGGACACATATGGATGTGATTCTTCACTAACACCAGTTAACACTAAGAGGCAATGAAAAACAATACAGGGTGCTATTCACCTGTGTCAACAAGCAGGGACAGGTGGGCTCTTACCGTGGTCAATGGGATAGACCTTCAGCCCGTCCAGCTCAAAGAGCCGTCCCTTGATAGGGACATAACTGACAAAATGAAAAGCCTCCATGGTCCGCACTGCGCTGATCCCGTTCTGCTTTTCTGGCAAGTGCCGTGGCTCTGGCCTGTGAGGGCGAGAGGTCATGGAGAGTCTGCCTCCTCCAGAGAGAGGGAGCTGCAGACACCCCTCACTCACCTGGCATGGCTGTTGTGGGCCTTGGCCAGCTCCGGGGCGTTGCCGATGGCATAGCCTTTGCTCTGTGACCAACAGCAAGAGAGGAAAACAGCTGAGAAATTACAGGGAACAAACAAAATGCTTCACCCACCACCTCCCCACTCCCTCCCTCCATCCATCCACAGGACCAGGACAGAAACCGTCAGGCACACCCTCTGCTCTTCTGAGTTAAGCCCAAGATAGAAAGAGCACACAATTTCTACTGAATAAATTATAGCTGGAGAACAACACAGACTTCACAATAGGTCTGAAGGGAGGAGTGAGGACTTTTGATTACAGGGAGTAGTAATATGACAGAAGGCTCAGAGCTGTACCCAGCCTAGGGTGCCCAAGGCTCTGAGCAAGGCAAGGCAGGAATATGACAGAAAATAGGCAATCCTGCTGCAGCATGCGGCCATGGAGGGCAGGGAAGGAGTCAGCTCATTAGCAGCATCACCCCAAGAGGGGACCGAGAGGCAGAGCCGTATCTGCCACACCTGTACAGCCCTGCCCAATCCTGCCCCTACCTCAGGGCTAAAGCCTTTGGTGAAATCCTTCATGCGGCTCAACGTGGGGCCCAGGTCGACATTGTTGCAGTTCAGGAGGACGCTCAGCAGGGCATGGGTGGCGCAGGAATTGGGAATCAGCTGGAGAGTAACACAAGGGCCAGTTTAACCAGCAGGAACAAGGCAGCCTTTTAACAACCCCTCAGTGTTGACAACAATCAATTGAAAGCACTGATGCAAGAACCATCAGTGCTTGTGTGAGCAGCAACCCGACCTCAGCTCTCATAGAAAGGAAGGAGGTCAGTATCACTTAGTGAGCCTCGTCATGCCTCATGAGCATCTGCTTACAGTGCAGACCACAGTCACCCAGCCCTCAATGGATTCCCTCCAACCTGGATCTCAGGGAAGGCACTCCCAGGGAAGAGGAGCTGTCCTCATGACCAGCAAGAGCAGTGCAGCCTCTCAGTACCACATTGCTTCCCTGAGGTGTCACAGGAGACACCACACACACACCTTCCCCCCACCTGCAGCCTACCTGGTGAGCAAAGAACATGTTATTGACGATGTCATCATCGATCACCGACGTCTCATCCACCAGTGTAGAGACCTTCCGGCGGGACCGGCGCTCCTCAATCCACTTGAACAGGAAGATGAAGCCATACACAGGTCTGCAGAGACAAGTCAGCAGCTGCAGCGCTTTGGATCAAGCACACCAGTGGGACTGCTCTGCCTAGCACCAGAAACCTTCTGTTTCAAACCATGGCACAGCAAAGATAGAGAGGAAAAGCAGAATAACCAATGCCATCTTTCTGGAAGTGACCATCCCTGCCACAATCCCCCCAGCCCAACATTACTGAGGACACTCTCATGCTGATGCTCCAGGCTCAGCCAACAAACAAGCTTGAAAACTTTGGGGTTTGACAAGTCTTAAGAGGCTGAAGACAGAGAAATGGGAAATTCCCCTCTGGACACTGACTGACCTGCAGAAGTGCCTGGCCACTGAATGACCCTCCTTTTACACTTACCTTGCATTCATTCTTCAGAGGAATTCAGCAATGGCTTTTAAGAAGTGACAGCCTCAAAGCCTTTTCACAGCACCAGGAAAGGCAGAAAACTCACACTGCAAGCACACCACTCTCCATGGTGAGAGGGAGATGAACCCCTTGACGTACGTCCCCCACCCGCCCCAAACCCAATGAAGGCCGCCTGGTCCACCACTTACAGCACTGACCTCCATGATAGACAAACTCGCACGGGCCCCTCTGAACGCTTGGTGATGAGTTCCCACGCCCACAGACCATTCTGCTTAACAGAACTCACACTCTCAAGCCTCTGACTTACCCTTGGCATTTGCTCTGCAGATCATAAATCTCCTCAACCTGCACTCCTTTGACCCCTGCAGACAAAGGAGAGAAGTTGCTGTGAGGCTCATCAGAAAAGACAGGGTAATGTCAGGCACAAAACTGAGTTCTCAGAAATGTTTCTCAGACTTACCAAAATCTTCAACCAGGAGTGTAAAAAGACCTGAAAGGAACAAAACCAACAGGTTATTTCTGGCTCAAGACAGCAGAGAGAAAATCTGCTGTCGTCATCCCCTGAGAGTTTCCACATGGTCACAGGCCAAGGTACAGCCAGAAAACCCACAGCAGAATGACACCAGGATCACACCGAGTCTCAGCAGCGGGGCTGTTGAGCTCAGAGGTGCTCCAACTCCCTTCACCCCTACATCCCCATTCGCCACTCTCTTCCTCAAGAGGACCTGAACCAGCTCTTTCCTGCCAGAGCCCACTGCATCCTGACCCACTGCAGATGACCTGCCAAGTGAGCAGCAGCAGCAGGGAACACCTAAATGACATGCACACACTTGTAACCAGAGAGAAAAATGGCTGAAGAGATCACAGGAGATTTTAAAAATAGGTAAGTTCTGGTTTTATTAGTGAAAGCCAGTGAGGGGAAATCCACATCACAGCAACAGGGCTGCGGGGAAGTCCAGGGGTTGAAAGGCTCATCTTCATCTCCCCGTGTATTTGGAGGAACCACATCCCACAGTCTGCCTCCAGTGACTACAAAATTCAGGAGGACATAACCAGGGATACAGAGACAACAGCAAGAAAACAAGGATTATCAGACATCAGCAACTGAGCAGCAGCTGCCACTATGATGCTGAAGCAAAGGCAGTCAGCCCAATTTTCAGGCAGTCACTCTGCACATGGAGTTAGCGAGTTCGAGACTGGAATAACAAATCTGCTTTTTTAGCTCCCTTATAAAGGCTGCTGAAAGCCTGGGAGGAAGTCCAGGGAATACCAATAAGAAGGATTAAATCCTGAGAAACATCCCCGTAAGCAATGGATTTAATGACCCTGATGCACATGGCTCAGTTTAGAGGAGTCCAAGGAGCTTCCACACCAAAGTTAAAATGATGAAAAGAGGGAGGAAACTCCTGGGAGCAAAAGGTCTTCATCAATTTAGTGGAAAACATTGTATTTCTTACAAAATTGCCAGTGAGAAGAAATATACTGTGGAAATAACATGCTTCAAACCAGTGGGAGCCTGCTCACTGTGCCAGGCCATTACACCAAACCCCAGCACTTTCCTGGTCCCTTCCAACCCCACTTTTTTCTCTGATATATTTCAGTATTTTGTATTACCTCAGCATCCACAAAAGGCACATTTCTGCTGCTGAAACCTCTCCTGGAACACCCAAACACCCATCCCAAACTATACGGGTTGGCTGGGACACATTCTGGTGTCCATAAACACACATAACACTATGCCAGCAGCCTGGATGTTCCCAAGGCTCTCTTTCCCACCCAGCAGCCAGCCCAAACATGGATCTACCGACCCTTCCTGACCAGTAAAGTACCCAGAGATTTCACCCCAAGCCCCATGGCAAGAGCCAGTAGGAAGATATTCAGCTCATAGGATGAGCTGAAAGCTGAGAGCAGCACATGGGTCAGACCTATTATCTGTCCCAGCTGCCACCCCCGCATCCAAACTGCCACATATCCAAAAAAAACTGCCTCTGCCCAAGACAGATTATTTCCCAAGCAAATAAACTTCGCTCCCAGCTGTGAGAATCCAAACCACGTGCTGTGACTTTTTGCCATGATGAAGGACAGGATGGGAATGATGTCAGCATTTTCCAAGTACCAGTAAAAAGAATAATGAGCAGCAAAACTGGAGGTAACTGGGACACCAACAGCAGACAGAATCTTTTGCTGAGTGCAGGAGACAAATATAATTCCAGAGGTCCAATTTCCTCACCCACAGCCTCAAAAAATCACCACCCCATCCTAGAGAGCAGCTCCCAGCCTTCCATAGGCCAACCCCATTCCACACTACAGCAACTCAGATGGTTAAAACAACATTCAGACAATGCCTCAGCCAACACCAGCTTTGGCCCTTAAATCCCAACCCATGAAACAACTCCGGGACTCTGCTACAGAATCCACCTTCAAGGCAGTGGGGACACCTGTGACCCCCCTGCTCCCAGTTTCTCCATGCCGGCTCTCCAGCACCATTCCTGTCCTCCTGCACCCCCCTACTCTAGGCCTGCACCCCACATCTCCCACCCCAAACTTCACCTGTACACCCCGCACCCCCCCCAAAATTTCACCTACGCACCCCATAGCCCCAGCCCCCCAAAACTGCACCTGCACACCCCATACCCGCAGCGCCCCCCCCCAAACTTTACCTGTACACCTCCCACCCGCAGCCTCCCCCAAAACTCCACCTATGCACCACACATCCCACCGCACAAAACTCCAGCCGTACACCCCAAACCCCCAGCCTGCCCCTTGGAGCCTCCCTGACCTGTCCCCCAGCCCAGGCCCCGCTCCCCGTGTATCCCTCAGAGCCTCCTCGCCGCCCCGACCTGTGCCTCGGCCCGCGCCCAGGCCCGCGCCCGCCGCGGTGCCGTGCCCCCGCTCACCGGGATCGCTCTCCAGCTCCAGCCAGCCCTTATTCATCTTCCCGCGGGCCGGGCCGCACCGCCATGTCCGGCCCCGACTACGGGACCCGCCGTCGCTCGCCCCTCTGCGTCATCGCCGCGCAGTGACGTCACGCGGCCGCGACACGTGCCACGTGGTGCTCGGGGGGCGGTGGCGCCGCACAGGCTCCGGGGCGGGGCCGGGATTCCCTGGAAAACTGCTCCTCTAAGGAATGATGATGTATTCTTCTTTCTGGCGTAGCGGCTACAGGAAGGATGGATGTCTAGAGTTTATTGCCTCTAAAACAATAGGGTTTGTAACATCTCAGTCCTCTGTGTTTTCTGGTGACTGACTTCCAATTCTCTCTTCTCTCCCTTTCCTCGCTGTATGCTGCTACTTCCCTTAATTGTCTAGGGAATGTAGCTAATGGCACATGTTTATGAACTTTATGCCTATAGTCCTCTAAAAAGTGTGATACTTGAATAGTTTTTTTAGTTTTGCCCTGTGCCTTGAACGAGGATCTGCTCATTGCAACACTTCACAGCATTGCTGAGGGTAGAGACCTCTACCAGAATTTGTAGCATCCAAGACTGTTGGATGGACCCCACGCCTAGTGCTTATAACAAGGTCTCTGAAAATGTGCATGTTGGGCAGAAAGAAATAGCAAGAAAAATAATGTGGGTGCATCTGCCTGGTGGATTTGGGATTTTGTTGTGTGGGTGGTTGGTTGATTTGGTTGGTTGGTTGGTTGGTTGGTTGTGGGGTTGTTTGTTGGGTTTTTTAGGCTTATGAACCAATATTCTCTGTTGCAAAGAACGATCTCTCCACTTTGAATACATGCCTTGAAACTAGCTCCTGAAATCAGAACCTAGAAGATGCTTGAGTTTTGAGGAAAGGAGCTTTCCTTTCAAAAGATAGCTGAAGGAGCAGATGAGAGGACACAGTCTTAAGCTGCACCAGGGGAGGTTCATGTTGGACCTTAGGAAGAATTTCTTTGCAGAAAGGGTGCATAGACATTGGGAATGGGCTGCCTAGGGAGATGAGGAGTCGCTGTCCCTGGAGGTGTTTAAGGAAAGGCTGGCTGTGGCACTCAGTGCCATGGTCTGGTGACACCGTGGTATTGGGTCATAGATTGGACTCAATGATCTCAGGGGTCTCTTCCAACCTGATTGATTCTGTGATTGTGTGTTGAGGTGTGAGGGCTGCTCTCCAGCCCTGACCTGGCCAGCAGCTCCACTTTCGCTGCCTTGGAGGCTGGAAGGCTCCCAGGGCAAGCGTGCGCCCCTGTGCTGCGCTTCCTTAGGAAGTGGGATAAAAATAGGAGCGGGAGCGGCGGCTGTGCCTGTCCCCCCTCCACGGCTTTGTTCTGCTGCCGTTCCCACGCACGCCCCGGCCCCCAGCACTCCCCTCACCCCACTCCTCCCTCTGGGACAGCGCCAACTCCAGGTAGGGCTCGTTCCCCTCTGTAGAGATTGAGGAGCACAGTCCTGATCTGCCCAGGAATGGTGTCTCCTTCCACCCCCGAGAGTGCATGAGGACGTGTTCATGTTTGTTCAGCCCCTGGAAGTTTCTAGGGACACAGGTTGCCTCAGTTGCCTGGTGATCGCCAGAAACAAGGCTGGAAGCCTGCAGAACACTGTGTGCAGCCCTGACAAAGTCCCTCCTACTCCCACCTTAGTGGTAAATCTACCCAGGAGGACCAGGCTCAGCCATCCCAGAGATTTTCTGGGAGCAGGGACAAGCCCTTTGGGGGGCTGTTTGTTTCTGGTCTCTGTTCCTGCTCAATTTCAAGCATTGCTGGCCCCGGTGCCACCTCCGGCCTCTCACAGTTCACCTCAGGGCTGAGTCCCACACACAGCAGAGCCCTCAGGACCCCTCTTGCTGCCTTCCCCAAAATGGGCAGCCCAGCCCCTGCTCTGCAGAGCACAGGAGTCACTCGGAGGCAGAAGGGTGCAGGCATTCCAGCACGGGTCAGTGCAGGCATTGCAGAGCTGTTTAATCCAGGCCCTGAGGAATCAGACTCCTGTCTCATTTCTGGCTTTTCACCCAGGTCCCTCCTTGTCTCTGCTTGTTGGCTGTCATTCTCCTGTGCCCCCCAGGCCTGCAATTATCCAAATCCATGTGCTTGGCTCCCATCCGGCCCCATAAATCAGTGCTACCTGTGCCGCTCCCCTCCCTGCAGGACATGTCCCAGCCTGCCAGCCCCACCACAGCTCTCCCATCCCAGGAGGCACATGGAGTTTGCAGGAGAGGTGGGACAGGGAGCTGGAGAAGGGGGCCAGGACCCCCAGTCCATCTCCATGGAACAGGGCAGTGCTGCTGAGAGACTTTGCTCCCGGGGAGCCACTGCTGCAGCACAAACACACACACACAGGGAGGAGAGATGATATCATGACCTGGCTTTGTGTGAGCTATTTAGGGCCTTTAATTATTATTATTATTATTATTTTTCTTTCCCGTTCCTCCAGCTCTGAACAATGCCCGTCCCTGCGGGGCTGCAGTTCACACCATTGTGTGGGGCTGCCCTGCCTCAGGAAGGGGCAGATCTTTATCACCCCGGACTGACCGTGAATGAGCTCATGTCGGTGAGGAAAGCAAGGAACACCTTGCTGGAAACCTGGAGGTGCCCTCCATGCACCTACCCCCCAACCCCTGCATTTGGGGGAGGCCCTGGGTGCTGCTTTAGCTCCACCAGGCAGCAGGAGCCCACCCAAACCAGCTGTGTCCCACAGCTGCCCTGCAGGGCCACCAACCAGCAGAAACCACCTCGGCTGTGGTGCAGCCCCCTGGACTGTGCTTGGGGCTGCCTTCTGCCTGTCCCTACTCCCACCTGGGCACAGTGACAGTGGTGGCATTGGTGCCTCTCCCAGTGTTTACCCAGGAACAGGTCTAACCTGCCCGCAGCTGTTTGCTTTTCTCCCCAACCTTGTCCAGCCCTAAAACTGTGGCTGTGAGGGGAACAGAGGGGAAGTGAGGAGCTGCACCCAGACACAGGCTGGCACTGCTGAGCATATCCTAGTGCCAAGGGAAGGTAGGAAGGAGCCCTGTCCCCTAGGGTCTGCCCTGGGTGGCACAGCACAGCTCCAGCTCCCCAAGCACAGCAGGTGACAGGGCTCCTCCTGGACACAGAGGCTTTTTGGGATGATGCTGGTTTTCCCCCCATAAGAGCAGGCATCATCTTCCCCAGGCTCTGTGCTGCTGTGGAAAGAGTCTGGAGCCATCAACCGCTCACCACAGCACCACACTCGGCCCTGTTATTCACAGAGGGATCCAGCTAGCATCTGGGTGACTGCACGGCCTGGGTGGCACCACACGACTGTGCTCCAACCCACCCAAAGACCACGGCCCCCACCTGCCAAAACACCTTCAAGAGCAAGGGGCACCAAACCACCCATTTGGGAGGTGACCCTGCAGCCACTGAGGGTGACAGGGAACTGCCCATCCACTCCGGCCAGGGGGACCAGGCTGGCAGCACTGCAAGCCACTCACCAGGGCAGGAGGCCCCCAGGGCCACCAGCAGCATGGGGAGCTGGTACTCATGCACAGCTGCCCCATGCCCATTACCCTGCCCTCTCTAAGTGGCTGGTGCTTGCCGGGGCACACGGTTCCTCTCGCTGTGGGGTTTGGCTGTCCGTCCCTTCTTGGCCACGTCCACACCAGCCAGGACCAGCTTGGCCTGGGCCAATTTGCTCTTGCGGTGGTGGGGGCGGCTGCTGCACCAGAGGCGGGCACAGTACTCCTCCACCCGCCGCGGGTTTTGGGAGCTGATGAGGTGCATGATGTCCTTGAACCAGGTTTTGGGAGCCTGTGGTGCCAGCCGGGGCTCGGGGCAGAGCAGCTGCGGGAGCTCATCCCCTCGGCCCCGGGGGAAGCTGTGTGCCAGTTGCTCGCTGGCGATCACCTCCAGGGCTGTCTTGGCCACCGTCTGGGTGAAGCCGTGCTCCAGCGTTTTGCAGTAGTAGATGCCGGCGTCGTGCCGGTGCAGCTTGCGGAAAAGCAGCCCATGCTCCGTCTGCAGGATCCGCTCATCCGTCTTCACCTGTCAGCCACCGCAAGGTTGGGGGGGTCCAGGCCTGGCCCCACATCCCTCCCACGTCCCCACAAGGGGAGCAGGTGCAGGGGCCCCTCACCTCATCCCGCTGCTCATCAGGGGGCCGCTGGACAAACCACTGCACGCTGGCCTGCGGGGACCGGGGCACACACTCCAGGAAGGTGCTGTTGTCCTCTGCCCCGTAAAGCACTTTCTCCTCGATGCTCTCAAAATCATCCACTGGGGCCAAGACAGGCACAGGCTTACAAGGAAGGCAGAGCCAGGCTTCCACCTGCCCAGGTGTCAGCCCCCCTTGGCCACCATGTGGCTTCATCCCCTTCTCTCCCCATGCACAGACCCAGCCCCAGCAGCACCCACCTTCTCTTGGGGCATGCCTTGATCTATGTGATAGGGAGATGAGGGTGCCCAGCCCACCCAGAATGGCCACAAGCCCCTCTGTGTGCTGAGGGCTGTGGATGTCAGGACATCTTAGGGCACCTGGAGGAGCCCCTCAGCCCCGTGGGGCCCCTGGTCTCTCACCAGTCAGGTTCTGGTCCAGACACTGGTGTGCAGGGTTGCTGTGGTGGGCGTTCTGGCGGCGATAGCGGCGCTTGCCAGAGGGCTGGGAGTGGGTGCAGGTGGTGCCATCCCAGGTGCAGTAGGGATCCCTGGCCAGGCAGCACTCGGCACAAGCCGTGCCATAAGACTCACACCGGTGCAGCCGTACCTGGGCCACCCCCAGGCTGGAGCCCACGTAGAGTGTTTGCTGGGGGAACAGCACTGAAGTCATGCTGTTGGCAACCTCCATGGGCACGGTGCCCAGGGGTCCAGCCAGGACAGCCCAGGGCAAGCACCACATGGCTTTGAGAGGCTGGTGACCACAGCTGGTCACCTGCCCTGTCCCCAGCCCCATGGCCAAGCCACAGCTGTACTCACACGTTTGACGGAGATCTCCATCTGGGTGATGGGCACAGGCATCTGCAGGGGAGGGGCATGGACATCAGGCTGGCATAATCTTCACCATGGACAGCCCGGCTCATTCAGAGCCACCAGGGCTTGGCAGAGCATCAGGAGTGTTTTGGGGAGGGTGAAAATACCCCCAGCCACCCTCTGCCCTCACAGCCCTGAGACCTTCTAGTGCTCAACAGTGCCGTGACAGCCCTGAGCCTCCACAGCCATGTGTGTCCCCAGCCTGAGCCCACCCCACTGCCGCCTCCCTTGCAAGCGGGGCACTAAATGTCACCTTAAAAACCTGCAGCTCCTCCAAGATGACCTCCTCACTTGTGGCTGAGCTTGCTTTCTGCAGGACCACCACCTTCAGCACCGAGCCGGCATCTGGAGGCCAAGGAGGATGGAGGTGTGAGCACCCTGCCATCACACAGCCCAGGGGTGTGCCCACCGGGAGCCCCAGTTCTGGGGCTCCTTCCTGCGCTCTGCTCCTGCTGCTCACCTGTCCCAAGGAAGAGGATGTCGTGCTGCCCGTCCTCAGCCTCCACCCTGTCCACCACGAGCTGGCGCAGCCGGTGGGGCAGGTCAGTCTTCACGAGGAGGGGCCGGCGGTGCCGGGGGTACACAGGCTTGTACATGAGGGGGTGAGCACGGGCAAAGTGCAGCACCTCATCGGGGAAGTCCTTGGTGCTGCCGTACTGCCGCCGCGGCTGGTTGGTGGTCTTGCTAGGACACTGTGGGGACAAGAGGGGACCAGCTCAGCCCAGCCACCCCAGCACCTATCCCTCCTTCCCCCTCAGTTGCCTCTCAGATCTGGCTTGGGTCCCTCCCTGCCTTCCAGTTTGGAACCTCCCTTTTCCTCTCCTTTGCCAGATCTTGGCAAACTCCCAGCTGACCTCTCCAGCAGGTGCGAAGATCGGGGAGGGCCCCACCACCAGCCCAGAAGAGCAGCTGGAGAAGTGGAAGGGACCCGGAGCTGCAGGGGGTCACTCACCACACCCGGCCGTGGGTAGGGCACCCTGCCCTCGTAGGCACCCCACTGATGGTGGGGGCTCTCCCGGTGGGCGAAGGGCCCATTGAAGACCTCCCAGATGTCAGCCATGCGGTAAACACAGACAGCAGAACCCCGGAAAACATGGCTGAAAGGGGATGGAGAATGGAATGAGCAGAGCCATGTTTGGTGCTGCTGGCAGTGGGAACACTGACACCCCTGTACAGACTAGGGGAGCAGCCAGCAACCCTTGGTGACAGTAACAGGGCAGGTCACGGGCAGCTGCAGCTGGATGTCCCCAGAGGCTGGAACTGGACCACCCACCTGACGGTGCTGAAGAGGGCATAGATCTCCGGGCTCTTCCCATCCTTCGTTCTCAGCAAGAAGACATCCTCTGGAGATGAAAGCATAGGGTTTTTCCTGGAATCCCAGGGGTTTCCCAAAGCCATCAGCTAAGGGACTAGCCCTGGTGAGGTACAGCTCCGTGCACCCCTTACCCAGCTCATCAAAGTACGTATCGATGCCACCAGGGCCGGGGACAGAGCACACCAACCGGGCTTTGTTGAACGTACTCCACTTGTTGACCAGCACCCTCTGGCCACCAGCATCATTCTGCAGGGACAGGGAACATCAGGGCCACTGCTGTGTCTTGGTGCATCCCTGTCCCCCACAGTCCCCACCAACATCTTACCACACAGACGCGCCCTACATGGCTGACAATGGTGTGCTCCTTGCTGTCTGCCTCCGCCACCTTCTCCGTGAAGAAGAAATAGGCTTTGTCATTGTCCCGGTCATCGTTGTCTGGGATCAAGTGGGCTGCCACAAATTTGGGATCTACAAGCAAGAGCTGGCCATGTCAGGTGGGGAGAGAGGGCACAGCCACCACCTCCAGAGCCCCACACCATGCTGGGGCTGGATGCCAGCCAGGAGCACCCCCAGACCTTGCTGCCCCATGCCTTTCACTGCTCATAGCTGGCACGGGGGATGCTGCACCGTGGCCACAGATGCTCTGGTCACAGAAGGCTCGTGGTCCCCCTCATTAGCCCTGCTGGGGGGAATGGAGGGGCAGAGGGAGCTGTTACCATTGAGTAAGCGCTGGTCCACCTCTGTGCGCAGGGCAGAGCGTGTCCCCATGCTGCGGAAAACACCAGGATCACGTCCCAAGAAATCTGCGGTGAGGCCGGCATACAGCTCCCCACCTGCAGAAACACCCAGCTGGCTGGCACAGGGACCGTTCCTGGCCCATGCCCCAGGGGCTCCCAGATCCTCAGGAAGACAACCCACCGATGACGGTGCTGGCGAAAGCTCGGCTGGGCTCGTGTGGGCACCTGCCCCGGCCGCTCTCCACGTTGGTGGGGTCCAGGCTGAAGGTGTGCTGGGGAGGGGAGCAGGCAGGTGAGCTCTGGTCCCTGCCCAACCTGCACCTCACTCAGTGCACCCAAAGGACCATCAGGAAGCAGGATCCATACTTTCTGAGGCAAGACTGATCTTATGAGGGTGCGCAGCAGCTGAAGGGACCCACCAGCCCCACTGCTTGCCCACCTGCCTGGTCACAGTCATCGTGGTGCAGGCAGGGCTCCTGCTGCCCAGACAGGGCCAGGCTGTGAGGAGGGAACAGGGGACCCTGCCATTCCTCCCCAGCACTGATTTATGAGCAGTGAGTTGGGAGAGGAGAAAACGCCACCCACACCTCAGCCCCTGTCAGGACACCAGCCCCTGGGGACATGTCTGTAGGCAATGCCAAGCCAGACAGGCGGGAAAACTGGGGAGGGGGTAGCAGAAGGACAAAGGGACAACAGGGACCAGGTTCCTGACATCCCCCACCACCACCGCCACCAGTATTCAGGATAAAGCAAACTCCACATCCAGCATCCCCATGCCAACCCGAGGCCCCTCAGGAGAGAGGCTGGCCATGGGGATCTACATTCCAGGGGTGTCCTGCCTGGGATGCTCAGGGTGGGCACCCACCACAGTGCTGCCCTACCTCGCCACGGTGCCCCACGTAGACGAAGGTGCACATGGGGTGGAAGGCGCCCGTCCCGCAGGCCAGCAGGTGTGTCCGGTTGTAGGGATGCAGCACACGGACATAGTTGGCACAGTCGGTCTGGAGGGACAGCAGGGGAGAGGAAGGGTTTGAGGGTATTGGTGCCTTGCCCTGCGACAGGGGGTGAGCCCCAGCCCTGGCTCCCTGGACTGCAGCCAGACTCTCTGCCTCCAGCCCAGTGCCAGGGATCTGGGATGGCAGCTTGTACCCACTGATGGGGCTTCATGGACTTCATCTGGGTGGTCCCCAGCCCATTTCAAAAGCACAGAGCTTTTTACTGGTCCTTCTGCTGCCAAGAGCATCCCAGGGGAACCACTGGGGATCGAGCTGGCACCTGGGCATCTCCTGTCCGTGGGCACCACGTGACTCACCACATCACACAGCCCATGCCAGCCAGGGGAGCAACATCACCTGCCCAGCGAGCTCCAAACCCTGCCCCAAACCCCTGGCGCCCAGGACGTGACCAGATGCAGTGACATCCTTCCCCGTCATGTTCCTGTTCACGCCAGGGATGAAACAAAAGGAGGAAACAGCAGAGACAGAGACCCACAGGCATCCTGGGCTGCCTTCAGAACAGCCCTGGTTTCTGCTGTCTGGAATTGTCCCCTTCTCTGGGGGACAGTAGCAATGACACCCCCAGGGCTGGAGACCTGCCACCTCTCTGACCTCACACATTCTGTCCTGGCAGTTCCCACTGCAAAAGGGCTCCCATCTTTCTCCACCATTAGCTTGGCAGCTCCCCCTGGCCAGCGCCAGCACTGCCTGCCTTCCATTGTCCCCTCTATGGCGGGACATGAGGCCCCTCATCTGCTGGGAACACCGCTGCCGAGCCGCCCCGGGGGTTCCCAGCCTCCTGCTGTTTATTTTCCCTTTGCAAAGAGCCTCTAAAATAGCAAGCGAAAAAAAAATATATGTTCAAGAAAAATAAAAAGCTGAGCCTGCCCTGGCTTGGATCTGTCGGTGAGAGCTGGTAAAATAAACACAGAGAGCAGAACAGGGACTCCTGGGAGCAATTTGTCTGGGTCAGGGAGCCTTGGGGACTTTCTCCCTGCCACAGTCCTGTTTCATAGCAGGGCAGGGGCATGCAAAGAGGGGTGAGGTTTAGGGAACAAGGTCACCAAACCTGAGCCAGTTACAGATTTCCCACCACTGGGGACAGCCAGGATGGGCCAGGCAGTGTTGCTGGGGTCTGGAGCACAGCATGGGGGTTTGGTCATTCCACGCTCAGGTCCCAGAGCCCAGCTATCCCTGCCCACTCATGCAGCCACGCTGGGACACACTGGCCCCTGCTCTGTGGCCATGCAGCTGAGCAGAGCCATCAGCTCAGGATTTCCAGAGCCTGGAGCAAGCCTCTTGCATGGCCAGGATTTGCCACTGCCTCACTGCCTCAGTTTCCCTCAGGCACCAGGATTAACTGGCCCCTGAGCCCCAGGGGGCTGTCCCTGGCAGGTGACATGGCACAGCCCCAACATGGGGGAGCTATCTGGCACAAGGGGACCCCCCAGCTCACAGCAGAGCACACATGGGGAGAAACTCACCCCTGGGTCCTTTCCCTTCCGAAAACACTCCTCCGTCTGCCCAGGGCGGGGTGGCCAGTAGATCTGGAACACAAAGGGTCTGTTGGAGCAGGGAGGGGGCACAGCAGGGACTCAGCCATGCAAATCCACATCCCCAGGCTGCTGATGGTGAGGGGATGGAGAAAGGGACAGAGAGAGGGACCACAGTTCCCCCGAGCCCACCCAGCCCAGGACTCCCACCCTACAACCCCAGGCAGGACCTTTCCCCCTGGGCAGATGCACCCTGGCAGTCACAGGCCACAGCTGGGCTGGATTTGCGTGGTCATGCTGGGCATGGCTGGAGATGGCCTGGAAGGGGTGGGCTTGTGGGTGGCCTGGGGAAAGGGTGCCCAGGGGACAGCAGGAGTGATGGAGTCCATGTCCCCGCAGCCTTTAGCAGCTCTTGGACCCAGGGCAGCTTGCATACACAAGCCCTTGACCCCATTGCAGTGACCCAGCACACCAAGGGGCACTTCATTTCCTCCTCCTCTTTCTTCAGCTAGAAGCAGCCCAGAGCCGTGTTTGAAAAACAAAAAGTCAAAGTGGAGAGGGTGAGAGAGGAGGGGAGCCATGACCCAGCACCATCACTCTGGTTCATCACCTCTCCCACCAAGGAATGAGGAGAGGTCTGGGGGCTTTGCCAGCCAAACCCTGGCACAACTTGTTGCAATGATTGCTCCCTTTAGCTCCTTGTCTCTGCAGGCCTTCAGCTGAATATTTGGCCTGTGAAGGGGATGCCCAGATGGGGATGGGCAGCACTCACTCTCCCAATGGCAGTTTTTTAGAAGAGTGGTATCCAAAACACTGCTCAGTACCCAGGAATCACTGGTGGGCTGCATCACCAGTGTCCTAGGCTGATGATCATGACTAATTGCCAGCTAATTGCCCTCCTGCCACCACAGCCAGCCTGCCCTTACCAGGCACTACAAGTTCTCAGAATAATTTTGAGGCACTTGAGATAAGGCCATCTCCAAGGCAGGTCTTGTTTCAGGGTGACTTTGCCTGGCTTACTTGGGCACCAACAGGTCCACAGGGGGCCAGGGTGTGGACAGAGCCCCCAGGGTGTTCAGCAGGACCCAGCTTACCTCCTTGGCATCTGCACTGGCCCCGTCCAGGAGCAGGGAGTAGAGCACATCCTTCCCCCCGATGAAGAGCCGGTCACGATACTCATCCAGGTAGAGGGAGCGGAAACCCAGAAAGCCACGGTGACCAAAGAAGAGGACGGAACGGTTGGAGCCTAAAAGCTCTGCCAGGGAGAGATGAAAGCATCAGCAGGAGCCATCCCAGCCCCAAGAGTTCCTCTGAGCTGCTGCTTCTGAGTATCCTGCAGTTGTCCTGGAGTCAGCAGAGCTGCTCACAGCCACTCTGGACTGCAGCATCTGTCTCCATCCCTTCCTGGAGGCAAGGACATCCCAGCCTCAGCCTGGCTGGGGTGCTGCTCTCCCTGCCAGTCAAGGACAAAGCTGCAGAGCCGACAAGCAGCAGGGTCCCAGGCAAGGTTGCCACCCCCAGCAAGGTTTGGCTGAACCACCCCAGGCTCCTACCATGGCCATGCCACAGCAAGCTGGGCTGTGCCATCAGCCCCAGGCTAGGCCCACGCAGAGCTGAGATGGTGGCGAGACCGGACATGGGATGGGCGGAAAGCAGGTCCTGTCCCTGCTGGGTGCCAGCCAAGGACACAATAGCAGGCACCCAGCCAGTGCCATGGGGAAACTGGCACACAAAGCCCGCTGCTGCCATTGCCACCAGAACTCACTGATGGGGAGGCTTCCTCCATGGCACGGGCAGGCACTTGGGGAGAGGCACCAGCATGGGGGCACTGCATCCCTGGGATGGACATCGCATCCCAAAGCAACAGGGTCTGGCAGTCAAACCCCCGGAGCAGGTCCAAGCCTGGATCTTGTAGGATGCCCAAGGGGACCCTCACAGTGATGATGACACAGGGGCAGTGGCTTGACTGGTTTTCAGTGGGAAATGACTTTCAGGGTCAGCAGGCTGGCACAGTGGCGCCCACACAGCTGCCACAGCTGCCAGAGGGAGAGGGCCAGAGAGAACAGCTAAGATTCACGGGGCTCTGAAAACACATCCCGACCCCAGGCCAGGCCACTGTGACTGCCAGACAGAGAAGGAGGAGGACAAAGTACCATTGATGAGCACAGCTCTGTCCCCAAACACCCTCCAGGCTGGAAGACTGCCAATCCCTGCTGCTGACCCCAGGGAAACACCCAGCCCGAGCATCCCCCAGCCGTGTCCCCACGAGAGGGGAGGTGCTGCTGGGACAAATGCAGTTGCCACAGGTCAGGACACTGGGGTGCCTAGTCCTGCTCTTGCTGGGGAGACATTTGTCACTTCCAGCGAGGAGGTGGCCAGCGATGCAATGCCCCATCCTGGTGGAAAATGCCTCTTCTAGGGCCTGCAAGGGAGACAGGGTCCATCCCCAGCAGGGGACAACAGACATCTTCACCCCATGACACACCCCATCTCTGCTCAAGGGCGGTCCCAGTGCCCTAACTGGTGATGCCAGTGGCACAGAGGGATACAGCCCCAGCGGCTCCATCCTCATCGGGAAGACCCCTGTGCCTGCAAGCAGAGCTGGCTCCAGGCACTGCTGGCCCCTCCACCCAGTCTGGTGCCTCCTCCCTGTCCTCCCAACATCTCAGGTTCTCCCGTATCGCCGGGTCCAGCCCAGGAAAACGCTGTCGTCTCCTTCTATTCTTGCTCAGCAATAATATTTTTCCCAGCTCAGAATAACATTGGCAAAGTCGGCGGGCTCCTTTTATTGTTTCAGGCAAGGCTTCCCCTTCTCCCCCAGACCTGGCGAATTCCTCCTGCGCCTCGGGTTACAGCGGCTCAGGGCGCCTTCCTCTTCAACTCCCCAGGGAACAGCCCCTCGCTGTGCCCCGTCCATCCCTCGGACACCTTTACCCCAGGGTGGGGTTCCCAGGGGAGCCACCCCCCTAAGCAGAGGGTCCCTCGGGAGGGACAGAGAGCACAGGGCTGTGCTGCAGTGCTTCTGGTCCACACCGCAGCAAAATGCTCTTTCTCCTCTTACATGGCTTGGAAGTCGAAACAAAAGGAAAAGAGGGGCTTGAAGTGTGAGAGAGAGCTGGGTGCATGGCCACCCCTGCACCCACAGTGCAACGCCTGTCCCTGTCACCCCCAAAGTCACCTCACAGCCAGAGCCACCAGCCGCGCAGAGCCCAGGTCGAGGAGCTCTATACAAACAACTTCAGCTCACCACAGTTTTAATTTCACAGGCTCTAATGGATTTAATTGAAATTTTCTTTTTTTTTTCTTCCCTCGGGGAGAAGGCGGTGGCAGAATTTGTTTCATGGGAAATTTCAGTTTCTGTTTCCAATTTGGAAGACGAACAGAATAATCAGCTTAAGAAAGGAAAAAAAAAAAAAAAAAAAGAGGCAAGCTTCCAAAGGTGGCTCACTCCCCGTGTGAGGCTGAGGAGCTTCCACCCCGCCCCGGGCAGCTCCTCGCACCTGGGAAACGGCCCCGCACGGCTGGACTTTGTGCTGGAGCGGATCAGACACTGAGCCAGACCCTGAGCCCCACGATTCACCCCTGCCGAGACCCCAAACCTCCTTGCCCTGCTGCCAAGCCCAGCCTGAGGAAGCCGGATCGCATCACGGGGCAGAGCCGTGAGCCATCCCGGGCTCCCAGGGTAAGGGAGGGCACTTTCCCGTTTCTCATTCAACAGGGAGGCAGTCCCCGGGGTCACCTGCTGTGCCCCAGGACAGAGCGAGGGATGCAGCCAGCCCGGGGAACCCCAGCCCAGGCAGCACTGTCCCGTGGCACTGCAGCTCCCGGGGCTCTGGCAGTGCTGGGCTGCCCAGGCCTTTCGCCTCTCTGGGAAGGGGGAAGATACGCATTATGTAATTTCTTTTATGTTAATTTTTTTAGAGCAGGTTCATTGCTTTGAGGCCAGGAGGAGATTGGGGCGCCCCAGGCTCTGTCAAGTTTGGCTGGAGCAGCCCCTGGATTAGGCTGGCAGAGCGGGGGATGCGGCGAGCCAGAGCAGGATCACAAGCAGAGTTTTAATTAAAACCAAGCACCGCCCCCGCAGCCCCCCGAGGGGCCCCGGCACCTCAGCACCCGCACCCCAGCGCGACGGGGCTCGGAGGGTGCAGCCCGGGGACCCCCCGCCCAGCCGAGGGCAGGATGCTGAGCACCCACCCCGCCGGGGGACCACCCAAACACGGCAGCACCCACCCAACACACAAGCCACAGCGTGCCGGGGCCAAAACACCGCCGTGCCTCAGTTTCCCCGCACTCCACGTGGGAGACGATCCCCCGTGGGAAGCGGCGGGGCTGGCGCTGCGCCCGGCGGCACATCCCCTCTCCCGTCACCCGGCTCCCCCTTCCTCCTCCTCCTCCTCCTCCTCTTCGGGTTTCCCCACGTCCCGCGTGGGGAGCGGAGGGTGCCGGGCAGCGCCCACCGAAACCCCAGCCCAGCCCGAGCCCCCAGCACGATCTGCCCACCAACCGCACCACAAAACCGCACTCGGGGCGCAGCGCCCACCAGGCTCCCCAGGCTCCCACCCGGCCCCCGGAGGGGGGACCCTGAGGACACCCCTCCGTGGACAGCCCCCCCCTCCCGCAGCAGGTGCCCCCGGCCCGGCTCACCGCGGTAGGACAGGCGGAGCCGGGGCAGGCTGTGCCCCGCCGCCCAGAGCCAGCACAGCGACAGCGACACCGCCACTGCCGCCCGCATCCCGCAGCCGCGCCCGCGGTCGCCGGTGGCACCGAGCTTTTATGGGGCCGGCATCCGACCGCCCCCGGCCCGCCCCGGCCCGCCCCGGCCCGGCCCCGCCATACCCCATCCCTGGGCGGCGGGGATGCGCTGGGGAGCGGCCCCATCTCCCGAGGGGACCCCGACAACTCCGCACACCCCCAAAGTGTCCCCTGCCGGCTACGCTTTAGGCTTTACTGCAGTTCCCTTGCCAAGAAGTGACCCTGCCGGCACCTCCGGCTCACCCCTGAGGATGGGGAGCAAGGGAGGGAAGCTGTGGTACCCCAGCCTCGTACTCCTGGAGGAGTAGCAGAGGGCATACAGAGCTGCCTCCCGACAAGGATGCTCAGCACCGTGTGATCTCCAAGCACCGGCAAGCACACAGCTGTCAGGTCCCATCTCAAGCCAAGCAAGCTGGGGACAGCAGGCCAGTTGAGGGAGGGGACTGAGAAAGGTCGAGGGGGGCATAGGGTGCCACACATAGCCCTGGCACACCCACAGGGCAGGGGAAGCACCGCTGTCTGCCTGCAAAAATGCCAACACCCTGGGCAGGGATCCTGGCCAGCAAGGACCCCACAGTATCCACACCACTCCCATGCCATCCTCCCCCAGGGCTGCGGGATCAGGGGATGTGGTTGTATGAGACATCAGAGTCCACCCCGGCTTCACCTGGAAGCCTCAGCACACACAGAGTCAGGTGTGTCCCCCACCCAAAAACCTTGGATTTCCCCCTACACGGGATGAAGGGGAAGCAGCAGAGGAGCTGGTAGCTTCTCCCTCAGTGCTCCATCGCCACCAGCCTCATCCCTTCTCCCAGACCAGCACAGGGCAACCTCATTATCCCCAGCCTCACAAGGGTTCCAGCAACTTTCTTACTTAAAACAGAGGTCTGGAAGCTGGAGAGCCCTGGCTCACCCCCAACCTTTTACGATGAAGCAGCTCTGCAAGTCCCCCAAACAGCGTAAACCCACCCCAATTCACTCTGTGGGCCCTTGGTTTCCGCAAGGAACAGCATGGCTGGGACAGATCCAGCACCTCGGGGTGCTGGGGAGCCACACAGGGCTGGGAATGAACAAGTAGAAGATGCAGCCGATGGCAATTCTGGCAGATAAGTGGAGGTGCCTGCCCAGACCCGCACAGTGCCTGCCCCGACCAGAGGGTCTGTGGGAGCTGCACCATGACAGGAGCTCTGGAGGGAGCTCTGGAGGGAGGGAGGGAGCAGGATGAAGCCCAGCACCAGTCCCCCAAGGCTGATCGGGAGCAGAGGCTGCTCAGCCTGCCCAAGCAGGATCTTGCCCGCACTGCTGTCCCCTGGCAATGAGCCCAGGGGAGGAGAAGCACCCCAGCAAACTGCACTGTGCGAGGAAATCCATGGTGCCTGGGTGAGAGCCTGTGGGCAGCACCATCATGGACAGACAGACAGACAGACAGACAGAGAGACCACTCTGCTCTGGGCTGTGCTTACCAAGGAGATTTATTGACTTGCACGGGGAGGGTGGGTGGCACTGGCCCCAGCTCCCCCAGCAAGCAGGCAGGAAGGCAGGACGAGGCATGGGCAGGCAGAGTGGGGCACTGGCCAGCCCCTCACCACCCAGCCAGTGCAGCCAGAGATGGCACGGGGACAGGGAGAGGCACTGACAACACCAGGAAAGGCTGGAGGCACCTGGGCATGAGGCTCTGCTGGCACCTGGCCAAAGGGGACACAAGCCCCAGGGCGTCCCCATCAGGCCAGCCCTGAACACTGCCAACGTGGCATGATGCCATCTGCATCCCCAGCGTGCTGGCAGGCATTTCCTGTGCACAGCCCCTGCCCCTCCTTTTAGAGCCTTGGGTCTCTCTGTTTGGCACCCCCGTCCTGCCCCTCGCCAGGCACTCAGCCCTCGGCGGGCAGCGGGGGCACTGAGGCCAGGGAGCTCAGGAGGCGGGCGTAGATCTCGATGCCCCGCAGGAAGACTTGCTCGTTCAGGAACTCGTTGTGGTCGTGGAGCAGCACCGGGGTGCGGTTCATGGGCGAAAAGCCAATAGCAGGGTGTCCCGCCTGGAGATGGGGAGGCACACGGTGAGGTCAGAGCTGGTGTGGGCACCACATGCTCCCCTCCACCTGGATACAGCTTCTGCTTGGGGCTGCCCCAAGCAGGTGGGGCTGCCCCAAGTGTCACCCCAGGCGGGGGTGGCATCACACTCACCGCTCGGATGTAGCGGCTGTCGGTGGCAGCCGGGAAGATCTCGAGTTTGAGCTGCAGCTTCCTGTAAAGAGAGACCCTGTGTCAGCATGGGCACAGGGCCAGCTGAGTCCCCTGCCCCCCTCCCACCCCGTGGGCAAAGAGACTGAACCAGGACATCCCTCAGCCCTGCAGGACACTCAATCCCATCCCTTTTGCGGGGCAACTTCCCATCCCAGCCCCTGAACTCAGAGACCCCCAGGGACCACCTGGGCTTCCACAAGAGGATGTCCCTGCCAGGGTCCTGCCCTTCCTGGGGACACTACTCACATGTCCCTACAGACGCCGCTGAAGGCCTTCCACCACGGGTCCGACTCCTCGGTGGAGGTGATGTGTTGGTCCATGCATTTCTGACAGAGGCAGAGGGCAGATGAAAGGACAAGGGGGTGAGCACTTGGCAGGGGAGGGACAGGCACAATGTGCGCAGGTGGCTGAGATCCCTCACCTGGTGAAACTCATAGGTGACACCATCCCCAGCACCGCGGCACCACGTGGCCACCTGCTCCTCGAAGGCCTGGGGCAGAGAGCAGAGGAGGGGTTTGAGCAGGGTACTTTCATCCCACGCCCCTCCTGCATGGGGCTGGCATGGTGCCCACCTTCAGGTCCACGGTGGGCGGGATGCGGATGTCGAAGCTGGCGGCCATCTCGGAGGGCACCACGTTGAAGGAAACGCCCCCCTCCAGCATGGTCATGTTGAGTGAGGTGACATCCCCTAGGGTCAGGCTTGAGTCGGACTTGAGCCTCGGGGGATGCAAGGGAGAGTCACTATCTGCCACCTGGGGAGAAGTGCTCCCACACGCCACCATCACCCAAAAGGGGGAAACTGAGGCACAGGGCAGCAGAGCCAGATCACAGCCTGGTTTGGGATCCCAAGAACCCCTTTCATGGAGTGGACTAAGCCACTCTCATCCCTCTGTCCATCTCCTACCTCTGCTTCTCGCTCTCCCTGAAGGCCAGGAAGGAGTTGATGACTTTGTGCTGGGGAGGGAAGGGCAGTGGGTGAGGACCAGCCCTATGGGCAGGCACCTGGCAGCCCAGGGCAGGCACGGGGGGTGCACAGGGTGTACCCCCCCTTACCATCTTCTCAGCTGCCGTGTTGCTGATGAAGCGGGACCCATGCCCGGGGCTACCCATGCACTTCACCTTTATCCCTGCAGCAGTAGGTGTAGAGGGAAGGGTTGAGCAGAAAGCCTGGGACAGCACCAGTGCCCCAGCGCTCAGGAGAACCAGGGACAGGGCAGTGGGCACACAGATACTCACACCATGGGCTCCTCTCGCCATAGAACACGCTGAAGGTGTCAGACGGGCTAGCCAGGCCTGTGGTGGGCACAGACAGGGGGTCAGTGGGGCGTGGGGGTGCCATGATGTGCCCCCTCTGCTCTGCCGTGGCAGCATTTCCCCTCCAGACTGGCACTGTGTGGGTCACTGCCCAGGGGAAGGGGGTCCCTGGAAGCATGGGGGACGCCAGTGCCTGGGGGGTGATGCCAACAGGCAGAGGAGTGTGTGCCAAGAGGAGACACATCCCTGTTCCAGGCCTACCACCACTCACCCTCATCCATGGCAAAGCCCACGTTGAGTGCTTTGAACTCAGGGCGCTGCACGAACATCTCCATGCCCTTGTGTCCGCCCACCTCCTCATCTGTGGGGGAGAGCCTGGCATGGAGGAAGGAACTGGGGCATCCCCCAGCCCACCACCTTCCTTCTTCCAGGCCAGCCTGGGTGCCATCAGCACACCTGATGTCCTCAGTCATGGAAACCTCTCCAGCCTTGAGCTAGGGGAGGTCAGAATCTGGAGAGCCTAGCCAGGCCGTGCCTGGCAGCCATGGGAGGCTCCAGAGCACCACCCAGCTGTCAGCTCCTTCTGTGCCTCCGAGAGGGGACAGGCTGGGGACTCACCAGGCACAAACGTGAGGTGGATGGTACGGGAAAAAGACTTCCCCTCTGTCTTCAGCCTCCGGATGGCCTCAAGGTACCTGCAAGGGATGGCAGCGTCCGGTCATTGTGGAGGAGAGGGACTTGTGTGCTCTGAGCTACCTCAGGGGAGGTCAAGCAGTGGCACCTCTGGCTCCAGGGACCCTTGGGATGGTGGCACCCTGTCCTGCATCGCTCAGAGACACCACCTGCTCCATGCCCACCCAGCGAGTGCAGAGCCCTCCACTCACTGGATGGAGACACATTTCATATCCTGGGCACCCCGGGCATAGATGTTGCCTTGCGAGTCTTTAACCGCCTCAAAGGGTGGGTAGGTCCAGTGCTCCTGCAGGGAACAGCATCCACGATGGCAGAGGGGCACAGGGGGCACCAGTTCCCATGCACCCTGTCCTCCCCTCCATGCCTGTCCCACCCCTCGCCCTGTCCCAGCACCTCAAAGACGGGCACGACGTCAGTGTGGGAGTTGAGGAGGATGGAGCGCAGGCGGGGGTTCGTGCCCTGCCAGGTGAGGATCAGCACCACACGGCCCTGGCACACCTGTGGGATGAAGGCAGGATGTCACGAGGGTCCAGGACGGGGACAGAAAGGCTTGGACCAGCAGGCTGGAGCCCAAAAGCATCAGCTTGGAAGAAGTTTCTGGATGTCACCAGGGCAGTCACCCCTTTCTCCACTGGGAGAGTGCAGGGAGCAGGAGAAGGCCTGCCTGAACCCCCACAGCCAGAGAGAGCCTGGCTGCAGGTGCCAAACCTGGCTGCAATTCAGAGGAGGGAAGACAAACCCAGCATCTTCCCCTGGTGTCTGGGAGTCTCCCAGGACAGCCGGTGCCCAGCAGGAAGGATGGCCTCCGCCAACGTGACCCTGCCAGGTCCCCAGCTAATCATAGCACAGGCAGCTGCAAAGGTCAGCAGGGAGCAGCCGGAATACTGGCTTAAGGAAGGGCTCAGGTCAGCACAGGATTACAGACAGAGGAGATTCACTCCCATACAGCTCTGGGTGCAGGCAGAGGAACATCCTGGTCACTAAGGACCTAAGAACAGGTGAACAGATGGATGGATGGGTGGACACACTGGAGGCTGCTCCTCGGCTTGCTCACCTCCACTTTTTGGCAGGCCAAGCCCAGGTCGGTGCCGACACGCTCCAGAAACCGGACAGCCGCATCTGAGGAAGAGTAGGGGTGTCCAGAGTTACATTTGGGTCTCCCTTTCCTCTCATTGCACCCCACCCAGGGACCCCAAGGCTCTGTGGGGTTCCCTGACTAAGGAAAGAGGTGACAAGAGAGGGCAGGTGCTGCAGGTCCTGGACACAAGAGGTGGCCAGGAGCAGGGACAGGAGCAGCTCATCACTGTCCCTTCAGGGTGAGGATTTGGGAAATATGAAAAAATAAAAATTGAAGGGGGTGAGTTCAGGGGGAATATTCCTCCAGTGGAGTTTTGGGAGCTCCTCACCAATAAAATGTACTTTCACGGGAAGACATAAATGTGAATAGAAGGAGATCTACACAGGAGATCACCCATCCCAGAGCCAGGGCAGCATGGAAAAAAGAGCAAGTGGCACGGGGCTGGAGGAAGCAAACAGCAGCTCTGAGTGCACTTGAGATGTCCCTGCCCCAGCCAAAGGCACCAGCAGAGATAAGGCACAAAGGAGTTTTGCACCTTAACACCACGATCAAAACAGCCCCAGCACAGGACTTGGGCACCTGGGTCCAAAGAGCAGAGCTGCAAAGCCACATTGCTGGATCCCCACATGGCTCCCCATCCTGTCCCCACATCCTCACCATAGTCAGGTTTGGGGTGCACGGTGTCAATCCTCAGGTACTCTCGGAAAAGCGTAACCGAGGGGTTCTCCGAAGCCCCTGCGCTCTTCCCGGGCTTCCCAGGTGCCATGTCTGGGACAGGGGGAAAGAGCGGCAAGATGGTTAATCACCCACCGGTGCCTCCAAAGTCCGCCGGCACACTTGGTCGTCACAGAAACCGAAGGGAGATGGGGCAAAGGTCTCCCCCATGTGACTCCTGGGACACTGCCACCATGGGAGAAATCCCCCCCACTTGGGTACAGGGCAGCATGGGGTGTGCCCCCCACACTGTCCTGGCATTCTTCCCCCAAAGCACATGTTCCTGCACCAAACATGGTGCCAGGACAGGCTGTGATGCCCAGGCAAGGGGGCAGATCCAGGGAAGGACTAGCTGGGAGGAAAGGGAGGCAGCTAGGTGGGGGAGTGTGAAGGGTAAAGGGGAAGAAGGGTATGTGGTGTAGGGGACATGGTAGTTGAGATTAGCCAGGGGTTAGAGGTTTGGGGGGATGCTGGGGAGTGCAGGCAGGAAAGGCAGGATGCTGGTGTAAGGGGGTGCAGGTAGGGAAGGGGGGACACTGCCTGGCTAGAGGCTGCAGGAGAACTGCAAGGAAAGGCTCTGGTGGTGCAGGGAAATGGTGGTGGTGAAGGGGGATTGAGTGTTCATAGAGGACAGCAGGACTGGGGGGCCACATTAGGGTGACAGGCTACTGTGGGAGCTGTTTGAGGGGTGCTGGGTGGCTGGAGGAGCAGGAGGATGTGGGGTATTTAGGGGTACAGCAGGAGGGGTGAAGGGGAACACCGTGGCAGATACGGGAGCAGGGGGCGCAGAGAGGCTATGAGGGGCGCAGGGGGTCTGTGGTTAAGGGTGCAGGGGTACCATGGCTGGGGGTACAGAGGGGCACGGGGGGCTATAGGGGTACCATGGCTGGGGGGCAGGAAGGGAGCACAGTGGGGTGCGGGGGTACTGCAGCTGGGTGCAGGGACACCATGGTTAGAGCTGTGGGGAGTGCAGGGTCCCGCAGGTAGGGCCGCAGGGGTACTGCGGTGAGGGGGCACGGGGTGAAGCAGAGGGCAGGCAGAGTACCGTGGCTGGGAGTGCAGGGGCTGCAGGGCACCGTGGTCAGGGCTGCAGCAGTTGCATTATTGGGGTGCAGGGGCAGTATGGGCAGAAGGGCAGAGGGGTGCTGGATACTGTGGCTAGGAGTGCAGGGGGTGCAAGGTACCATGGTTAGGGGTGCAGAGCAGCGCGGCAAGGGGTGCAGGGGGGTACAGGAGGGGTGCAAGGGGGGCAGGGGGTGCGGGGTACCGTGGCGCGGGCATGAGGGGGGCGAAGGCACCGGGGCACCCACCCGCAGGGTGCCGGGCGCTGCTGCCCGGCCCTGCTGCTCGGCCCCCCGCCGCCCCCGGCCCTACCTCGGCGCTGCTGCCGCCGGCGCTGCCCGCCCGGCCCCGCTCCGCCCGGCCCCGCTCCGCTCCGCCCCGCCCCGCCGGCAGCGGCGGGCAGGAGGCGGGCAGGGGCGGGCAGGGGAGGAGCGGGGGGCGCAGGAGGGGCAGCGTGCACGCAAGGGCCACAGGACACCCTCATGGCCCCACACTAGGGGCACAGAGATGGGGCTGGAGCTCGAAGAGCCCGCGGCGCTTGGGGACACACACAGAAACCAGAGCAGCATCAGTTTATTGGCCTCATGACAGTTGACACCCTGTCCTACCACTAAGGGACATCTCCGGTTCCCACCCCCGCCACCCTGGGGGAACAGCACCCATGAGGGAACAGCACCCCTCATGCCAGCTGTCTGTGCCTCCCAGTCTGTCGGATGCCCCAGCCCTTCTGCTTGGCAGGGGGGTCACTTCAGCTGGTGCAGGAAGCCCAGCAAGGCCTGGTGGAACTCTTCTGGCTTGTCCAGGTAGCAGGCATGGCCAGCACCAGGCAGCACAGCCACACGGTGCTCAGGGAGGTGCTTGAGGTTCTGCAGGGCTTGGGGAGCCAGGCGTGTGTCACGGTCACCATACACGATCAGGGTGGGCGTCTTGTTGGAGGGAGAGAGAAAACAAGACCAGCTGTCAGAGGGGTAAATGGCCACCATACTCCCTCTGGGCTGTGCCTGCCTCCATCCATCACCACGGGGGGCTGCAAAACTGAGGGGAGGCAGGTGCCAGCACCCTCATGAGCTAGGGGGGACAGGTTCCCCTTACTCAGCCCAAAACAGGGCCACCCTACATGTCCCTTCAGCCAGCTGGCCCACAAGGCTCACCAGTACCCAGGACACCCCCCAAGAGCCCAACAACGCACCTGGACCCGCTGGTACTGCTCAGCAGTGTAGTCCTTGGTGCCCACGGGCGCAATGGGCACAAAGCCGGCCAGCTGGTCCCCCTGTGCCAGGAGGAAGGGCAGGGAAAAGCGGCCGCTCATGGAGGGGCTGACAAGAACAGGCCTCTGCATGCCCAGCTCCTGGAGGACATGGTCCAGGAAAGTCCTCCGGCCCTGTGCTGTCACCACCATCTTCGCCGAGGGTGAATCCCCGTAGCCTGGTATGGGGAAGAGGGCACAGGATGGTCAGGGGGCATTGTGCAGCTTGCAATGGTCTCTCCTTACCAAGGTTCAACGACTTGGCAAAAAATGGACACTTGATCAAGCCCCAGGGTTGTACACTCCCAGCCATCAATGACCCAGGACAGAGATAAATCCCAGGCACACTGCCCCAGGGATCACCAGTAGCTATCCAGAGCCCTCCCTAAAGACGTCCAGAGCCCAGCAGTGACTAAGGCGAGGGACTGGAGCTGCCCGGAGGGATCAGCTAAGCACAGTGCCGTGGTCCTACCAGGCAGATCTATTGCGACTGCACGGTAGCCTTCTCCAGCGAGCAGCGCCAGCGTGCCCAAGGCCTCCCACGTCTTGGAGCTGAACGCCTGGCCGTGCAGGAACAGGACATCGGGCCTGCGTGGGGGGAGACAGGTGGGAAGGGGTTCAGGAAGGCTGCCATGCTTGCAGCGTCCGGCGACCACGGGGGCTGATGAAGACCGACCGCAGGGCCTGTCACCCCCCACCTGCCGGCAGGCTGACCCACCTCCCGGGGCCGCCAGCTCCTGCGGGAACCTCCCTGTAGAACACGGGGGGCTCGCCCGCAGCCATCCCCGTCCGCACGGTGCCGTTAGCCGCCTGCCAAACCCCCTTCCCCTCGTCAGGCCGTGAGCGCCGGGCGGTCGGGAACAAGAGGTACAGGAGCAAAGTGACGAGCGTCCCGAGGAACAGCAGCCACAAGCGGCTGCGGGCAAGCAGCATCTCCGCTCCCGCTGGAGAAGGAGAGCGGCAGCGCCGGGCTGCCGGACCCCAGCCCCGCTGCTCCGGGGGGGCAGGTCCCGGTCCCCGCTGCTCTGCTCTGCTCAGCCCCGGCCCAGCCGGAGCCCCCCGCCCGGCGCTGGCGGCCCCGCTCGGCCCCGGCCCCGCCGCCCCCGGCCCGCCGCGCGCGGCGCCGTTGCGCCGTCGGGCTCCGCCTGGCGGCAGCCCGCGACACCGCAGTCGCGAGGGACAGAACGGCCGGGGCCGGTGGTGGATCGGCTGCGGCTCGGCTAAGCTCGGCAGAGCTCGGCAGAACTCGGCTATGTTCGTCAACGGCTCGTCGGCTCTCGCCAGAGCTCGGGCGGGGCTCGGGTTGGGCTCAGTCCGGCTCGGCAGAACTCGGGTTCGGTTCTACAGGGCTCGGCCTGCCTCGGTAGAGTTCGGGTAGGGCTCGGCAAGACTCGGCATGAGTCGTCAGTGCTCGGCAAGACTCGGCAAAGCTCGGCAAAACTCGGCAAGGCTCGGCTTCTCTTGGAGGGGCAGGGCTCGGCTCTGCCCGGCCCGGCCTGTCTCAGCATGGCCTCAGCGGTTCCCGGGGCCGCCCCGGACCTTGCGCTCAATGAGGCGGTACCGCCGTTCTCTCGCCCGCCCCGCCGGTCTTTGGCCCTGGGGCGCGGCACCCCTAGCCCCGTAGTGCGGCGGGGAAGAGGCGAGCGGCGGCCAGCCCCGTGTGCGGAGTAGCAGGTAAGGGCTGCAGGCCCAGTGCAGGACGGGGAAACTAAGGCAGGGGCGGGCCCGTGAGCCCGTCTGACGCATTAGCGACCCTGCTGGTGCTACCACAGTGAAGATGATGCCGGTGTGACCTCTCATAGCCTTCTGCCACCGCCGGGCCTCAACGGCGGCAGAAGGCTCATGAACCCTCCCGTTCCCACCTCTCACCCCACTTAACAGCGCCCCGGCCCCCAGGCATGGCCACCCCGCAGATCACCGAGAGCACCGTCACGGTGCAAGGACAGACCCTCTTCTACCGCCGAGCTGAGCCAGCCCAGGCAGCACCGAAGCTGACAGTGCTGCTGCTGCACGGCATCCGCTTCTCCTCCGAAACCTGGCTCCAGGTGGGAACACTCGCCACACTGGCTGAGAACGGCTACCGAGCCGTGGCCATTGACCTGCCAGGTAGGTATGGTGGTGAGCACAGCCCTGGAGCCAGGTGGGGCAGCTGCCGGGTTTGTGGTGCCAGGATGGCAACCCCAGCAACCTGCTGTGCTTTGTTGGCTTCTTCACGGTCACTGAAGCAGTGTGGAGCCTGACAGGGCCATTTCTGTCTCCCACTGTTCAGGGCTGGGGCGCTCAAAGGATGCCGTGGCCCCAGCGCCTGTGGGCCAGCCAGCACCGGCGGCGTTCCTGAAGGCAGTGTCGGAGGCTCTGTGCCTGGGTCCAGCTGTGGTGATCAGCCCATCGCTCAGTGGCATGTACTCCCTGCCCTTCCTCTTAGAGCACAGCCACCTGTTCAAGGCCTATGTACCTGTGGCACCCATCTGCACTGAGAAATTCACAGCGGAGCAGTATGCCCAGATCAAAGTACGGCCTGGAAGGGCACTGGGGGAGGTCAGGGAACTGGGAGGGAATGGTGAAGAGGGGACCCTGGCACCGGGGTTGGGCAGGGGAAAGGTCAAACAGGCCAGAAACCCTATTACTGCTGAAAAAGGGGAACTTGATGATGAAGGAATGTAAATGTGGGGTAGTGGGAGCGAAAGAGGGGACAACTGAAACTGAACTTCCGTTTCCCTTTGTCATACTGGGTGGGGGAGAAGGGCAAGTGTCTCCCCTCCAGGGTGTCCTTGGCCAGGAGGAGCAAGTACCTGAGTGACACTTGCAGGCTCAGAGTGCATTCCCCCTCTACAGACCCCCACACTGATCGTGTACGGGGACCAGGACGTGGAGCTGGGGGAGACCAGCCTGAACAACCTGCGGAACCTCCCTGAGCACCAAGTGCTGATGCTGCAGGGTGCAGGACACGCCTGCTACCTGGACAAGCCCAATGAGTGGCACCGTGGACTCCTGGCCTTCCTGCAGCAGCTGAAATGAGCAGGACGGAACCACAGGGCAGGAGGATGTGGCCCACACACCCATGCCTCTGCCAGCACATGCACCCTTGTGCCAATCCAGCTGCTTAGCTGGCACCCACGCTGCACTAGCCCACACCAGCACCCACCTCTCTTGGGACCAAATAAAACCCCGAGCTCTGCCACTGCTTTCCTGCCACCTTCATCCTGCTTCTTTTCCACCCTTCCCACCTCCTTCCTCCATGGCCCGTGTCCCACACGGGTTTGGGGGGTGACAGCAGGGAAGATGCAGCCACCGAGGGATGGTGCATTTGGGGATTGTGGGTGGGTGAGTGCCAGCCTCACTGGAGCCCACTCATCACTTGTGGCAGGACCCCCATGAGCCTCACAGTGTGCCCAGGGAGTGTTCAGGAACAGGTAAGTCCCCCAAGGTAGTGACAGCCGTGTCCCCAGCCTGCCAGCCTCTTCTTCATCCTCCTCTTCCTCCTCCCACCCCTCCTGGCATGCACCCAAGTCCAGGGTAATCCACAGGGGCTTAAAAGGGAACTGCCAGCCCCAGCAGGCTCCTGCCCACGGCGGCATCCACCCAGCACCCTGGGGAGGTGGGGAGCGATTTACCCAACGAGTGCCTGCCATGAACAGATGAGGGGGTGGGCAGGGAGGCCTGACAGGCAGACAGGGGGACAAGACCCCTGCCTGCCACCTGCCTCCTCTGCCGTGCCGTGCTGCACTGGGCACTCGGGGGCACAGATGGAGCCGGCAGCAGGGTGCCCCCCCAATGCCCCCCCTTCCCCAAGCTTGCCTGGGCTTTAGCTGCTTACGCCAGGGCCCAGGAGGATTTAGTGGGGGAGGTAATGGGGGGGGCACTTTTCTGTGGGTGCAGGATGCCTGTGTGAGGGGCACAAGGCAGTACCAAGGGTGCAGAAGCTGGTCTGTGCCCTGGCAGTACGGCAGACCCACTGTCTGGAGCATCCCTGACCTCCCCGATGGCTCAGGTCCCCTGGTGCAGTCCCGGCCCCCCCATACAGGGGTGCCTCCTGCCCCTCCCGGCACTCCCTCACAGCAGCAGCCCGGGGTGCCAGCAGGCTTTGGGGTGCCAGCTGCCCCATCCCTGCCCGCTCCGGTGTCCTTGAGCCCTCGAGCCCTGCCAGCTGATCGGCTTCCAGGAAAAAAACCACGCAATTACAAAGAGGGGCGATGTGTGAGCCAAAGTGGGGGGGGAGAGCCGGGGGGGCCAGGAATGTCCCCAGCGGTGGCAGATGGCCTTACCCAGGGTGCATTGTTCCTTTTAGTGTCTCTTATCCGCTGTAATAGGATCCCGGAGGGAGGGATGTGGGAGAGGGGAAGAGCGAGGGGGGCCCCCGGCGTGGACCGGGGTGGGGGCCGGGGCTGCCAGCTTGGCCCTGGCCTGTCAAGCGGCTCATTGTTCCTGCCCCGGGTGTCACTGGGCGCCGCCGGGGACAATGTGGCACTGAGCAGGGCGGCCGGCGGTGGAGGGACGAGGCGCACGGAAAGGTACCCGCCAGGCCCCACTCCTGCGGGGACCAGGGGGCTTGGGGCGGCCGGGAGGGCGAGCAGAGAGAGGTTTCCTCGGGGAGTGGGTGGGGGCTTCCTCCTGTCGTCCCCCCTCCCTTTGCCACCCGAAGGTGCCCCAAAGGACGGGCGGTGCCCAGCCTGGTGGCTGTCCCAATGCCAAGCCATGGCAGGTGGCCTGCGCCCATCACCGGGGCCTTTGGCGTTCCTGCCAGCCTGGCTCACCTGGGGGAGGGCACCCCCAGCCCGCAGACCCCCCACGCGTTGTCTGTGGCAGTGGGGGGACACCCGTGGCCCTGCTGCGTTCCCCCCGTCCCACCGCCAGCCTCGTTCTTCTACTCCCGGTGGAATCTTTTGTCCCTGGCGGATTCCTGCTGCCATTCGTCCCCAGGGGGACTGGGGACCCCAGCCGGCGTCCCTGCCGGCAGCACACACAGCTTCGGATGCCGCGGGCAGGGGTTACAACAGGGTGCATCCCTCCCCCTCCGCCCACTGCAGGCTCCCCGCATCAGGAACGGGAATATTCCCCTTCTTCAATCTCTCCACCTTTCTCCAGCCCGCGGTACCAGGAGGGTGGAGACGGGGCGTTCAACCACGCCGGGAGTGCGAGCCGTAGCCCTTAGGGGTGCGCCCACCCCCCCTCCCCCGTTACCCTGATGCAGGAGATGTGCTGTAGCGGTGACGAGTCCTGCCAGCACCTAAAATAGCCGCCCCCCCCCGCCATGCCCGCAGACACGGCCCCAGCCTCAACACGGGTGCTTTGTTTCAAAGCTGCTTGGCATCGCCCGGCTTGCCGGGAGCCAGCGGTGCCGCAGCCGCCCACCCGGGCCTGGACACACACTAATTGTCCTCCTCCCAGGGGCCCTGGCCGCCCCCGGCCACCCGGGTACAGGGTCTGGGGGAAGCCTGGGGTGCTCTGTGGGGGGACAGGGTGCAGCGGCATCAGTCAGTGGGCATCATGCTGTGGTTTGGGTTGGGTGGTCCCCATCAGGCAGCTTGCCTCAGTTTCCCCTGGGGCTTTGCGCATGGGCAGGGGCAAGGGAGGAGGAGAAAGAAGGTGGCTTGCATCGCCTGAGACCACCCAGGCCACCTCTGCTCTCCCCACTCCAGCAAGCGTCTGCAAACAGAACCCTATCCCACAGCCATGCTCCACACACCTTGTCCCTTCCCCCTGTATCCATCCAGTTCCTGGCTTTGTGTGGGAAAGACTGAAGGCAGCCCAGGCAGACACATAGCAGAGGGTCCCTTTTGGGGTTGCGGGGTACCTGTGGGGTGCCATGGGGCCATGTAAGCCTCGCCTGCCAGAGGAGGGCACAGTGCTGCCCCTGCCTCAGTTTCCCCATTTCCCTGCTGTAGGATTTTCAAGCTGCAGATCTGGGGGTGGGGGGTTGGCTGAGGCATCCACCCTTTCTGAAGACCACCATGACCCACAGGCTCATCTCGCCCTCCTGCCATGGCATCACCAGATGGAGCCAGTGGTGTGGGCGGCAGTCCTGAGGAGACAGAGCTCAGCATCACCTTGACCCTCCGCATGCTCATGCATGGCAAGGTAATGGCAGGGGGCTCAGCGCCACTGGGAGGCCAATGGTGCCTGGGGTGAGGGGCTGTGCTGGAGCTCCAGCTCCTCGCCATGCCCTCTTTTCTACCCCTGCTCCCAGTTTCCCCTGGAAATAGCATTCCCAGAAGGAATTCTTTCCCCATCCTAAGCCGGGGAGGGGCACATTCCCATGCCCCAGTGTCACTAGTTAAGCCACCCAGTGGCCCTGGGGCAGGGTCTGCCTCTAGCCAGCCTGTGGGCAGAGGAGGGATGTGGGAGGCAGGGAGCTGCCTGCTGACAGTGCCACTCTTCTCTGCCTTTGCAGGAGATCGGCAGCATCATTGGCAAGGTAAGATTTGGGGTCCCGTGTGTTGCCAGCCCTTGGCTCCCCTGGACCTGACCACCCACCCTGTTCCTTTCCCTGCAGAAAGGAGAGACTGTTAAGAGGATACGAGAGCAGGTAAGGGCATGCTGGGGGGCTGCCAGGTCCTGCTGCCTGTCATACCTGTACCTGGTGGCTCCCATGTGCTTGGCCCCCTAAATCCCAGGTGGAACCAGGGAAAACAAAGCAGCACCCCAGGGAAGGCTGCCTAGGGCAGGTGGGGGGGTGGGGAAGGCTCAGGCTCGAAGGCATCAATCTTCCCCTATGAGGCTATCCCTGGGGCAAGTCATGAAACACAGGGCTTGTAGCATCCCTAACGGGGTGTGACACTGTCCCCAGAGCAGTGCACGCATCACCATCTCGGAAGGGTCCTGCCCTGAACGCATCACCACGATCACCGGCTCCACCGATGCCGTCTTCCGTGCTGTCTCCATGATCGCCTTCAAGCTGGAGGAGGTAGACAGCCTTCCTACAACCCCACCAGGTGCCCCCACACCTGTGGGATCCTGGGGCTCTGACACTGTATCCCACATCCCCCACAGGACCTGGGAGCAGGGGGCGATGGGGTGTCAGCAGGCAGAGCACCGGTGACCCTGCGCCTTGTCATCCCGGCCAGCCAATGTGGTTCCCTCATCGGAAAGGCAGGAGCTAAGATCCGGGAGATCCGGGAGGTGAGGCTGAGGGTAGCCTGGATGTGGGATCCCTTTATCTCTCGGGGCACAGAGCCCTCAGTGAGGGGGGTGCCACAGTCTGGTAGGGGTTGTGGGAGGTGATCCAGGAGGGGAAGCATTGCCTTGCAGGTCCTGCAATTGTCCCTGGGGGCTCAGGAGGGGGACAGGGGAGGTGTGAGGTGCTGAGCCCTGGCAGGGAGAGGTTGGGGGACACCACCATCTCCCTTTGCTTCCTGTAGAGCACGGGGGCACAGGTGCAGGTGGCTGGTGACTTGCTGCCCAATTCCACTGAACGAGCTGTCACCGTCTCGGGGGTGCCAGACACCATCATCCAGTGCGTGAGGCAGATCTGCGCTGTCATCCTGGAGGTACCTGCCAAGCCCCATGCCCAGCCCAGAGGGGCATCTACTACCCACCTCTCCTTCCCCAAGGCTTCCCGTACCCACTTGGACCCAAAGACCAGGGTTCCCCTATGTGGAAACCCATAGGAGCACCCTGCCTCAGTGGTGCTGGGGGCTATGCCCAGCATGCTGGGGGCATGAGGGGCAGAGGGTCCCTAGGGCTGCAGGGGCATTCAGCTTCATCTCTCATCTCCTCCACCTCCTTCCTTCTGTCTCCAGTCGCCTCCGAAGGGGGCCACCATACCCTACCACCCTGGTCTCTCCCTGGGCACCATCCTGCTCTCTGCCAATCAGGTAAGAGGCCACAGCATCTCCAAGGGTATGAGGTGGCCAGGGGGGTAATCTCTGCCAGCAAGGGGCAACTCTGTTGGGCTCCGGGTAGTCTCTCTGCCCCAGAGGGGAGTGACCTGAGACAATGGTCCCCACCTGGCTCGCCACTGATGCCCCTTTTCTCTCCCCAGGGCTTCTCCATGCAGGGCCAGTACAGCGGGGTCTCTCCTGCAGAGGTGAGTTTCTCTCTGTGTCAGTGGGGTCTGTGCCCACCGAGATGGGTGCTGCTGGAAATGCCTGTCTTGGACGGCACTTAGGGCACAGGTGACCCTCTGCCATCACCCCTAACACCACCTTCCTCCTCCTCGCACTGCCTGGGCAGGTGACGAAGCTGCAGCAGCTGTCAGGGCACACGCTTCCCTTCGCCCCCCTGGGCCATGCACCCGCCATGATGCCAGGTGAGCATCTCCCATGCTCCCCCCAAGGGGCATGGGTGCCCCTTCTGAGCCACCTGGTGCCTGGCCCTGATGAAGGGGTTTCCATGCTCTGCACCCCTTCCAGTCCCAGCTCCCTCAGCATGTCTACCTGCTCCTCCAGCACAACCCTGTCATTGTTTTCCTGGGGTCCCTGCACCCACCAGTGCTCCCCAATCCTGCAGTGGGAGAGCACCAGCACCAAATTATGACTCTTGTCTATGTCCCCATCCTCCCTGTCTCTCCCCAGGGATACTCCAGGTTTGTCCCAAGGGCTGCTGACTGTCCCAGTATGGGGCTGGGGTAGGGGCACAGAGCTACTGGAGACCTGCTCCCCCATTGCTAACATCTCTGTTTCTCTCTCCAGGCATGGATGCCAGCTCCCAGAGCAGCTCCCAGGAGTTTCTGGTGCCCAATGACGTATGTATAGTCGGGGAATGACGAGGGGAACCACAGCTTATCCCCACCCATGTGTCCCATCCTGGAGGCACTTTGCTGAGGCCAGCACCCACTGGCCCACACAGAGGAGGTTGTGCGAGAGCTCAGGAGTAGGAGGGAGTAGCTGGGGCAGAAGAAAAGAGATACTGAAACACAGGATGGGGGTAAAGGGTTTGGCCAAAGTCAAGGAAAGCCCTTGGCATGAGGCAGCCCAGAAATGCCAGCAAGGGGGACTTGAGTGAGACCAAAAATCAGGGTCTGCCCAAGGAAAGCAGTGCCCTGCCCTCCCAGTGCCTTCCACAGTTTTACCAACCCTCTGAGGTGTAGGGGGTGTCCAGGTTAGCCCCTGGGAGCTCCCTGCTTGACAAGACTGCCTTGGCTGCTCCCAGCTCACCCTGTCCCTGCCCCTTCAGCTCATCGGCTGCATCATCGGCCGGCACGGCAGCAAGATCAGCGAGATCAGGCAGATGTCAGGCGCCCACATCAAGATTGGCAACCAGACTGAGGGCTCTAGTGAGCGGCACGTGACCATCACAGGGACCCCTGTCAGCATCACCCTGGCTCAGTACCTCATCACAGCCTGGTAGGTGTCAGCCTTGGGGGGACACATGCTGGGTGCTAATGAGGGGTGGCACTTCTCCAGTACCTCAAGGCAGCTTCTGGAGGATACCCCCACTGTAGCAACCTCAGAAGGATGAGCTGGGTGGTGCTTTGAGATCCTGAGGTGGTAGGTGTAGGACCTGAGACCCACCAGATTTAAACCCCAGCTTTTTAATCCTGCTCAGTGGAATATCCAGGATTTGCCATGGAGACATGTGCCAGAAGGGATGGGGCGCACTGTTCCTGTGCCCTAAGGTTGTGGTGGGAGACCCACTTTGTCACCATGGTACTCACCATCATCCTTCTTTCTTGCTTCCCCAGCTTAGAGACAGCTAAATCTACCTCCCAGGTGCCACCAGGCCCTGGCTCCATGGACCTCGGCATGGGCTTCTCCCAGCCCCTCGCACCAGGCTCTGGTGCGGCACTTCCTGCCGTCGCCCCAGCCCCCCCAGCCCTGCTGGGCACCCCCTACGCCATCTCTCTCTCCAATTTTATCGGCCTGAAGCCGGTGTCCTTCCTGGCGCTGTCCCCATCCTCCGTGGCAGGTCCCAATGGCGGCACCGCCACCTACACGACCAAGATCTCGGCGGCCAACGGCACCAAGAAAGCTGACCGGCAGAAGTTCTCGCCCTACTGAACCCCACTGGTGGGTGGGCCAGGGGGTCCAGGGTGCTACTCAGTAGCAGGGAGACCTTCCCACCACCCACCCTGGCCTCGGCCCCTGCAAGGTGCCCCACGCCCCCCACCCCAGGAAAGGGAAGGGTCTTCCAGGTGGTGATGCCCGCTGGAGGAAGGGGCTGTTTCATTGCCTGCTGCCCGTCCCAGCAGTGCTGTGCCCCCCTCCCTGATTTTCTGCACAGAGACCATGCGTCCTGGTATTGGGTGGGGGGACTGTCTCTGCTGGCCTAGGGTCCCTTCTCCCAGTGCCCTGTGCTGGCATGGGACCCCGCCTCCTGCTCCTCACCCTGCCTGCCCTGCCATCCTGCTCATGCCCACACTCCATCTGGCACCCAAAAGCCAGGTCCCACTGGATGAGGACTGCCTGGCCTCCCCAGGGGTCCCCCTTCCAATGGCTCTGGTGTGGGGCCCTTCCTGGGCCACCCTGGGGCAATCGCCTCCCAGCAACCCCATCCAAGAGCCAGTCCCTGCTGGCTTGGAAATGCTGTATATATATGAGTCTATATTTTTTCCTCCTTTGTAACTTATCAATGATTTAATAAAAAGATAAAATTTACAAGAAAATACCAATAATAATAAGAATATCCCCCACCCTGGGGGGAGACTTACCCCAGAGCAGGGGTGGCCCCAGCTCCTGGGTGCCTGGGTGGTGGCTGGAAGGGCATCCCTCTGTCTAGAGGGGGATGCTGGCCTTCAGCCCCATCTTTCTGCGGGTCTTCCTGGAGTCCCCTCCCTGCTGTGGGACAGTTAGAGGCCATAGGGCAGTTTTCCCTCAGGCCTGCAGTTACTACTGGAGTAGGGACATCTCCAACCCACCATTTCTGGGGCCTTTGTGGGTGGGCTGAGGGTAATGTACCCGAGCGACATTCTCCACAAGGGTCCAGTCCTCTTTCTAGCACTGGGGACCCCATGAGAGGGTCCCCAAGCCCTTCAAAAGCAATGAGACTAAAGTGGAACAACAGCTCCTGGTCCCCTCTGGCTGCTGCTGCCCTGGAGCACCCCACACAGCCACCCCCCGCCACCCTGTGTCACCATGTCCACCCCAGCGTGCCCTTGGCCAGCAGCCCGGTTCGGCTGGCACGTGGCACTGCTGGCCAGGCTTCAGCTGGGCAGCTGTGTCCATAAACAGCCTGGCATGGACCCCTGGACAGCCAGGTCCCCCCCAGGGGGGTAGTCACTGCCAGCTGAGGGGGACAGAGGGCACAGCCAGGCATGGCCACAGGCATTGCGTGCTGCCATGCCAGCAGGACAAACAGTGACACAGCCAGAGCCAGCCCTGTGGGTGTGTCCCCCTGATCAGTGTCACAGGGAGCAGGAGCTCCTCCACACAGAAGTTAGTTTTGGGTTAAACAGCCAAGGATGGAGGTCTCCATGACTGCAGGATGCTCGGGGCCCTGTTACTGGGGTTAGTGGCGTTAGCTAGAACATTGCTCGTGGGTAGGATGCAAGGGACATCTGCTCTTCCCTGCTGGCCAGGAGTGCTCCCAGTAGGGCAATGGAGGTGGGGGTGTCCCATCCCCTGCCCCTGTGCAGGAGCCCCATGTCTTGAGGAGAGCCCATCCATGGGCTGTGCTGGTGGAGCCAGAGACAATTCCAGCCTGCAGGAGAGAGATGTGACTTCCCCAGATCTGCTACCTTCTCCCAGCAGAGAAACCATCTTCCTCCATAAGCTCAGAGAAAAGGCAAAACCTGAACCTCCTCCAAATTCACGAGACTGGGTCCAAGCAAGTCTTATGGTCCCTAGCAGGTCTTCTGCCCAGCACAGTGGGACAGAGCCTCCTTCTCAGCTTCTCTCTTCAGGAACTTGACCTGAGATGGGGAAGTTCGTTGTGGTCTGGTCCAGCCTGTTCCTGGGGCTGGGGCTGATGCAGCTGGTGTGGGTCTCCAGTGTGCAAGTTGCTCTCTGGAGGAACTGCAAGAAGTTTTCCTGAACAGAAGCCTCTGAGATGGAAAGACAGAGCTCCTGACCCAGTGGACGATTAAGACAGCTGCGCCGGAGCCGGGCCAGCTCCTCACGGATTTGGCGGTTCAGCAGCCCATAGAAGAAAGGATTAATGGCAAAGGAGGAGTAGGCAATCCAGGTGACCACCATCTCCCCGTGCCCACCACCCAGAATGCCAACAGTGATGGAGGAGTGCAAGTGGAAAGCAAAGAAAGGCAGCCAGCAGCACAAGAACTGTCCTACAATGAGGACCACGGTGAGGATGGCCTTGCTGCTTCCCAGAAGACGATCTGGGATCAGCCTGGACAGCATCAGGATCCTGGCGATGAGGATGGTCAGTTGGCTGGCGATGGAGTCACATCGCTGCCTGGGTGCAACTGCCTGTGTCGGCACAGGCGCCTGCTGCAGAGACGCAGTCCGGGCCACACGGTAGATGCTGGAGTAGACAGCAAGGATAATGATGGTGGGCAGGAAAAAGCAGGTGATGCTGAAGAGGATCACAAAAACCTTCTTGTGGGCCCCGGGGCTCCAGTAGACTGTGCAGCGGCTGGCGCTGGTGGCCCCATTGCCGTGAGGCCACTCCACCAGTGCCAAGACAGTGATGAGAACGGACTTGACCCAAATGAAAATCACTCCAGCCACCGCCAGTCTGATGGTCATCTTGACCTCATACCTCAAGGGGTGGACGATGTAGTAGTACCGCTCCACGCTGATGATAGAAATGGTGAGAATGGAGGCACTGATAAAGCAGATATTCAGGAATATCACTGCCTTGCACTCAGCAATGCTGTAGATCACCCTGTTGAAGCAGGAGGAGCTGGAGATGATCCCCAGGGGCATGAGGAAAATGGCTGAGAGGAGATTGACCACACAGAGGTGACAAACGAAGATGAACTTCCTGAAAAGGGGCGTTTTGAGGATGATGACCATCACCACGACGTTGGCCACCAGGGCGGTGAGAGTGAGCAGGATCATGCAGAAGAGGCCCAGCACCTCCTGGGCAATGGAGTGCTCGGGGATGTAGAACAGCTCTAGGCTGTCCGTGGTGTTTAACCCCATCCGGCTCGCCATCCCCCTCCAGGGCTAAGCCAGCAGCTCCGGTGCTTGGGCTGCAAGGGCTCTTCTCCTGTGTCCCATAGAGGATAACCCCACCACAACCATGGCCGCTACCTTCTCCTTGCCTGTTGGGATGAGGAGTGGGGTGTGAAAGGAAAGAAGAAAAATGAAGAAGTGCCACAGAGAAACACAGAAACAGCCAGCACACCTCTGAGGTGCTGGAGGAGGGAGAGGTAGCCAGTGGAGTCACAGCACCCTGGCTGTCCCAGAGCTGGCACCCAGGCTGTTCCCAGCCTGGCCGGGGATAGCGTTGCTGGGACGCGTGGGCACCCATGCCAGGCTGATACCCCATCCCCTCTCCAGTGGTACCAGGATGTCCCAAGAAAGGACAGCACAACTTTCCTGTCCCAACCCTCTTGCTCTGGCCACAGGGGACCCTGGGTGGGTGGGATTCAGCGCACCTTTGCTCCTGGGGAGATGGGTGACGCTCCTCTCCTTGCCGGGTCCCTCTCGCTGGTGCTGCTCCCGCAGCAGAACCGGGGCTGCCGGCCCTGTGTGAGGCCACGCTCCCCCTTCCCACTCCCGTCACCCGCTCGTCATCCTGTTTGCCTGCAGCCTGCCAGCTGCGGATGGCACCAGCTGTCACTCCCGGCGCTGCCTGCACTGCCTGCACCCGTGGCAGTCCCACGGGGACAGCTGCTGGGTCCTAGCAGCCGGCGGGGGCTCAGAAAAGGAGGACCGGGTCCCTGAGCCCTGTGCCCCCCCACTCACCGCACCAGTCCTGGTCCTTCCACAGAACAGCTCAGCCCTCAGGTCCCTGGGGCCCAAAGGACAGAGCTACAGGCAGGTCTGCAGCAAATCATCTCCGCTGGCACATGGATTCTCATGGGGCATCAGGGCAACACAGCTGGGAGTTGCCCTTCCCTGGCATCCTGACTACCCAGACGTGCTCAAGGGGGGCATGTGAGCACAGAGAGGGGCTTGGCATGGGTGCCAGGCTGAGGCAGGGCAGGTTTGGCACAAGGCATGGCACTAGAGGGAGGGCAGGCACTCACGATCGGGATGGATGGATGAATTCCTCCATGCCCGGGCAGGGCAGGAGATCTTGCTCATCCTCTCTAGCTCTGATGCCACAGGGTGGGCATAAGCCACATGCCTTGCTAAGGTGACAAGAGCTGCTGGCTCTCAAAGACACCAGCTTTCATCTGAAGGCTGCAGCCCCTCCAGAGTCACCCGCTGCCTTCCCCTCAGGGACCCACCATCACCCTTCCTTGCTGGCCAGGAAAGCGAGAGCACCACTCGGCACAAGGCACGGTGCTTTTATTCACTGTCAAAGCAAGCTCAGTCCCCACGCCAGCCTGTCCCTTGTCAAGCCCCAGGTGGGGCAGGCAGAGAGTTGAGATCACTGTGCTCTGGGCTGATGGGTGTCACCAGCTGGTGCTGGGCCAGGGCCATGGTGCTCCCAGGCACCCTCAGAAGTGGAGCTGGACAAGGTAGCGGATCCGGCACTGGCTTTCCTGGTAGATGAGGTACTCGCTCTGGCTGAAGGAGGAATCCTTGTAGGTGGGCATGGGGATGGGCTTGCCCTGGGACACCAGCACCTTCTTGCCATCCAGCAGCACCTCCTCATCCTGTGCAGGATCTGGGCCAGAAGAGACCCCACCACCACATCAAACCTGAGATCTGGCCTCTCTCCCACCCTGCCCTGTGCCCACCACAGCCCCACAGCCCCCACAACCCTCCTGCCCCAGGCTCACCCGGCTCTGTCCGGCCACAGGCCACGACACTGTCATAGCCAGCAGGTGGCTGACACAGTGTGGGGTCATCGCAGGTGATGCGGTAGGGCTTGCCCAGGGCCACCTCCGTCAGGAACATGATGCCAACCTTCTTAGAGGTACAGCCCACTGCCACGGGAAAAAGAGATGGGGATGATAGCACTATCCCTGGTGTTCCCATCTGGTTGTGCCCAGGTCATGCTGGGACACAGGGACCAGTTGCCATGGCAGGGAAGGGGCTTGGCATGCCCACAGCTGCCTGGCAGGGGGTATGCAAAGGCAGCCAGGCTCACACAGACCCCGCAGGCATCACGAGCAGCCCTGCCCATTCCAGAACCCTCACCATAGCAGGCTGATTTGCTGTTCTCAGAGGCAAAGTAGATGCCCTTGCCCACACGCCCACCCGAGTGGGGCATGATGCGCAGCCCACTCTTCAGGATGGCCGCCACCACTGCCACGTTGGTGCCATGCCAAAGCAGTCGTCGATGCTCCAGGAGGTCATGGGCCTTGAAACGCTCACCCTGGAGAGATGCAGAGCTAAGGGCTGTCCACAGAGGGAGACATGGGTGCCCAGGGGCAGAGGACTGCCACCCACCTCCTCAGTGCAGCCCCAGTGCCTGGCTGGAGGGGCAGGGGACCAGGTGCCTATTTGGCACTGGCCAGCTGGGCTGAATCCCCTTCTGGATGGAGAAGCCCTAATGCAATCCTGGGATGCCGGGCTTCCCCACTATGACATGGGGAAAATCACCTCCTCCTCACCTCACCATTGCGGGCCACCTGCCAGATGTTGAGGATGCGGAGTTTCTGCCCCGTCTGCGCCACGTAGGTTTGGATCAGCTGCCGGGGAGAGGCAAGAAAGCTGCATCACTCCAGGCAGCCATCCCAGCAGTGTCCACGGTCCCCCTGGGACAGTAGGAACCTTTGGGGTGCCCGTAGGCCTGACATAATTGCTTCCCATAATGGGACACTGTGGAACAAGCAGCACCTGGTATTCCCGTGAAGCTGGGTCCAGCAGGGAGAGCTGGCAGCAGAGCAGAGCGTAATCCTGATCCAGTGGATGGACAACTTCTTTCTCCTCCTCCTCCTCCTCCTTCACTTTCTGTGCCTGCAGGCTTTGTGCCACCTCAATGTCAGCCAGCACCTGGCAGGGACAGAGCAGGGACATCCTCACCGCCAGGGCTGGGCACTATGCCGGGGGACCAGGGCAAGCCCAGCTTCCTGCCAGCAGCTCCTGCCCCACTGGGAAGGGATGCCACCCACTATGTGCCCTGGCATCTCACCAACAGCATGTCCTTCTTGGCACGCAGCAGGTCAGGGGAGTTGATGGGAGGTGGCCGTGCCCGTCCAAAGTTGTGTGGGACGATGGTGTAGAAGCGTGAGGAGAGTTCCTCCAGGCGAGTGGCCTGGGGGGGCTGCTCCTTCAGCGCTGCCTCCAGCTCCTCCAGTGCCTCAAAGCCCCTCGCTATCTGCTGCTTGCTCAGCTTCCCCAGAGGCATCTTCTTCACATCTACAGGGGAGGACAGGGTGAACCCATCCACCCTACTCACCCCACAGCTGCTTCCAAGAACCTCCAGCATCACCATGAGCAAGTGTGGGCACCCAGCACGGGGTGTCTACAGTCCCACCAGGTGCCAGGATATCAGAGGAGATGCTCCAAAATCCATGAGCACCTCTGCTCCATTTGCCGCCCTACCTGCTACCCCCAGACAAAGCCCATGCCACCCATCAACCCATCACCTCCTACCGATATTCATGGTCTGCATGGCATCCCGGAACATGTCACTGCTGAAGATGAGGGACACCAGGTCCTGTGTGGCTTTGTCCAAGGTGCAGGGCAGCACCCGCTGCTTGCAGACCTTGTCTCCATCCATGGCATCCACCTGCAGATGCCCCACATCAGCTGTGAGCCTGCGAGAGGCTGTGAGAGCATGGCACCAGAGCTGCTCATCTCTGTGGGGAGAGCCTGGCCCCCGGGCAGCAGAGCAATGGGCAGGTGCTGCCTCCACTTTCCATGGCCACCTGAAAGCCTGTGTTTCTCATTTGGGATGCCCTCCCGTCCCATTTTAACCCAATAGCCCCAAATCTCTGCCTGCAAACTGTTTCAGCATGCACACAGACCCCCTTCAAAACCTACCCCATCCCACTGACCCTCTTGGATGTCCTGGTGTTCAGTGGGCCAGGAGTGCAATATGAGGACCACCCCTCCATGGTAACACCCTGGGTGCCCAGAGTACTCACCCTGAGGGAAACCTCCACCTCCTGCCCGGCCCCTGGCTGCACCTCAATGAGTGTGTACTTCCCCGGCTGGGCAATGAAGTTCTCCCTCGTTGCCCAGCTGTTCTTGGTCTTCTCCCGAAACTTCTTCTCAAAGTCCTTCTTGGCAGCTTCCAGGGAGGCACAGGGCATGAGCTTGGACTGGCCCACCTCTCCCTGACATGGACAGCCATGGTCAGGACCTCCCCTGCAGCCCTGCTCCACCAGCCCCATGCCGGCGGGAGCAGGCGGGATTCAGGGGGACTGTCATGGCAGGGCTGTGGGGCAGCAAGCAAGAACGTGCTGAGCCACCAGCAGGAAGACACCCCAGGACTTCTTGCTGAGCTGCAGTGACAGGTGCCACATGCCCCTGCCAGGCTGACCATCTTGTGGGGGGACAAGTCCTTGAAGCCCCCCCCCATTAAAGGGCTATAGTGGGACAGCTGGTTGCTTGGTTTGGGACCAGGGAAAAAGGATGGGCGACCACCAGGTTCACCCTCAACTTTTGGGGTTCCGAACGCAGAGTGCAGACAGCTGAGGTGCGGGGGATGAGCAGCACCAGGGTGCACTCACCACGCGGCCCCAGCGGTTCCAGACACTGTAGGCACCATCATGCTCAAGGAGCTGGATGATGTAGAACTTGTTGTTGTTGGCGCTGATGTTGGTCTGGTTCAGGGTGCAGTCATAGTCCTCATAGACCTACAGTGAGTGACATGGCCTGGGCTGGCACCTGTGCAGCATTTGGGGAAGGAGAGGGTGCAGAAATGTCCCAGTGGGAACACAGGGTTTTTTTTCCTTTTTCTGCAAGGAAAATTGGGGCTGACCCTGCGTCAACAGGGGAGGGGCTGCTCTGGGACACCCCCAACCCTCCTACCCGCACCCTCCCATCCCTGCCCCTCTGGGTACCTCAGCCCTGCTCTCACCCGGGCACCCGGTGCCGTGCTCAGAGGGCACAGCCCATCAATGGTGGTGGGGGGCTTCTCCTTGGGAGCAGTTTTCAGGGCTGCCAAGGTGGAGCTCCAGGTGTTGTCCTCCTCTTCCCCTTTCACTTTCTTTTCCCTGCCGTCTGGCTGCTTCGAGGAGGACGCGTGACGCTTGGAAGCCATGACTGAGCCCCCTGCGACCGCGAGGTCAGTGCAGCCTTAATCCCCCAGCAAAATCCTTGGAGACAGCAGAGGGAGAGGTGAGAGTTGCCAAGCTGCCCTTCCGAGAAAGTCTGATGGGCTGTGCCTTGCTTTCCCTGCGCCTTCAGCCCACAGCAGGACCGGAGGAGGGGACGGGACTTCTGTGCACAAACTGTCTCAGCCTCATCTCTCTGTCCAGGGTGGGGGGCGGAGCGTCTCAGCACCCTTCAGCCCCTGAGGGACCCCAAAGTGGAAAGAGCCCAGTGACACAGAGCCAAGGGGGAGCGTGGAGGGGCTCAGCTGCTTGCACAGCAAACTTAGATCAGAAGAGGACGAGGGTCTGCTGGAGAGGTGGGGGGTCCAGGAGAGCCCTGCCAGCCCTCACCTCCCCTCACCAAGACCCCCCAATCCACAGGAATGTGTCCCCAAGGCTTGCCCAGCTCTGTGCCCCCAGAGCCATGCAGGAGAGGAAACCATGCAATGACATCCCCCCCAAACATGCAACGCCATCTGCCCAGACAGGGCAATGCCATCCCACCCAGTCCCTCCCAAGACCAGTGAAGTGCTTTGATTTGGGCATGGGGGGGCTTGGAGAGCCCCTGTCTCCTACGCCCCCCACCAGTCCCAGCTGAAGAGGGGGTGCTGGGGGCAGCAACGGGGACACAGGAGTGGGCAGCAACCATGTCCTACCTGCTCCTGCTGCCCAGGGCTGCCTGCCAAGGAGCCGCTGAGAGCCTTCAGACTGGTCAGGCAGCCTGCCCGGAGGAGAAACTTTTTCCTTAGGCAGCAGCCGGGGATGACAGCGGAAACAGCTGTCACGCCTCCGGCTAGCGCATGCACCCTGTGACAGGCCTGCCTGCTTGCCTAGCTGCACTGCCTGCTGCTGTACTGCCCATCTACCTGTCTGCCTGTACTGCCTGTCTGTCTGTACTGTCTGTACTGCCTGCATCGCCTGTCTGTCTGCCTGTACTGCCTGTCTGCCTGTACTGCCTGTCTGCCTGTCTGCCTGTACTGCCTGCACTGCCTGTACTGTCTGTCTGTACTGTCTGTACTGCCTGCATCGCCTCCCTGTCTGCCTGTACTGCCTGTCTGCCTGTACTGCCTGTACTGTCTGTCTGTACTGTCTGTACTGCCTGCATCGCCTGCCTGTCTGCCTGTACTGCCTGTCTGCCTGTACTGCCATGCAGCCCTTGGAGAAGAGGTGACCCTGGCAGCACCTTGCCCTCCAGCCAGCCCCTTCTCACCACGCTCCGAGACTAAAGAAACTGCTTTGAAAGGGTTAAAGCTGGCACCATTCTGTGTGCTAAATATCCCTTCTTGGGTCCCTATCAAAAAGACAGGGCTGAGGGTCAGGCAGTGAGGAGGACCTGACTGCATCCTGGCATTTGAATGTGGTTTGAAGTGTTCTCCTCAAACCTCTGCCTGCCCCTGCTGGCACCTGCCATGCTCCGAGGGGTGCGGGTCCAGGCAGGAGAGGCTGTGCAGGAGCGGTGACCGGTGTTGGTGTCATGGGAAGGAGGCAGAGCTGCCCTTTGTGCTGGGAACATGGAGAGGACATTGTTGCTGGGGCCAAAGTCTCCGTGGCTTTGTAGCTCCTGGGCTTGGCCACATGAGCCCAAGCAGTGCAGACGGGGTACAGCCCCATGCCCTCCCTTGTGAGCAGAAGTGATTCAGTTTTACTGAGGCAGGTGCTCTCTGAAGGAACAGCCGCCCATGACAGCTATTTAACTGTTGACATGCTGGAGGAGCTGGGGCTGTTCACTCTGGAGAAGACTCCAGGATGAACTTAGAGCCCCTTTCAGTGCCTAAAGGGCTCCAAGAAGGCTGGAGAGGGACTTTGGATGCGGCATGTAGTGACACGACAACGGACAATGGCTTTAAACTGACAGAGGGCAGTTTTAAATTGGACATAAGGAAGAAGTGTCCTGTGGCGAGGCACTGGCACATGTTTCACAGAGCAGTTGCGGCTGCCCCATCCCTGGCAGTATTCAGGGCCAAGCTGGACGGGGCTCTAAATATCCCCGTCCCATAAGGGGGTGGGCGGTCGGACCGCAGGACCCTTAATGGCGCCGCCCCCCCGAACTGCATCTCCCGGCGTGCCCCGCGGCGTGCGGTTGCTGCGCATGCGCCCCGCCTGGAAGCTTCCATCGGCGCGCGAGGTGGCTGCTGGGTAGAAGACGGGTGGTCCCTTCGGCGCCATTTTGTGGCGAGGCAGTGCTAAGGGGTGTGTAGGCGCGCTCGGCGTGTGGTGCCGGACAGTGCTGTGCCGGGTGCCTGCAGATCCTGGGCGGCGGCATGGGCTCGGACAAGCGGTGAGCGGCGGCAGGAGGGCTAGGGGAGACGGGAGGAGGCGGGCAGGGGTGGGGGTCGGCGGTGGGAGGGCGAGGGGAGACGGGCAGTGGTGGGGGTCGCGGCGGGCGCTTCACGCTCTGAGCTCGGCCCGCTGTGTCCCGCAGCGTGAGCAGGACGGAGCGGAGCGGCCGCTATGGCTCCATCGTGGAGAGGGAGGACCGCGACGAGCGGGAGTCTCGCAGCCGGCGCAGGGATGACTACAAGAGGTCCAGTGAGGAGCGCCGCGGTGACCGGTATGACGACTATCGCGACTACGATAGCCGAGACTACGATAGCCGAGACTACGACAGCCGCGATAGCCGAGACTGCCGCGACTACGACAGTCGGGACTACGATAGTCGAGACAGCCGGGTCTGCCGGGACTACGACAGTCGCGACAGCCGCGATTGCCGAGACTACGATAGCCGAGATTGCCGCGACTACGACAGCCGGGACAGCCGAGACTACGATTGCCGGGACTACGACAGTCGGGATTGCCGAGACTACGACAGTCGCGACAGCCGAGACTATGATAGAGACTACGACAGCCGCGATTACGATAGCCCTGAGGTGAGCGTGGCGGGCGAGCGGGATCGGGGCGCCGGGTCCGGCACGCCGGGGTCTGCGGGGCGGAGGGCACCGGGAGCGGGTTTGATCCTGCAGCGCTGTCCCAGGCCGTAAAGGACCAGCCCTGGGCAGGCGGCCGGTGTTAAGTGTCGCCGTCCGTTTGTGTGGCACTACGGGGACACGCTGCAGGGAATCGCGGTGGCTAATCCTGGGCGCTGGCTTCTAGAGGGAGCGGGAGCGCAGGAACAGCGACAAATCAGAGGACGGATACCATTCCGATGGCGACTACGGAGAGCACGACTACAGGAACGATATTAACGATGAAAAAGAAAGCAAGACCATCATGTTGCGTGGGCTCCCCATCACGGTTACGGAGAACGATGTGAGTAGCCGGGCAGGGCTGTGCTGGAGCGGCTGCTGCCATTTTGTTGAGCGCTGCATCATGGTGGCCCCTCTCCAGCGCTGTGGCGCTGCCATTTTGAGTCCTGAAAGCATTTAAACTCTCAGTGTTAAGTAACAGAGGTCAGTTCAATGTTAACCAGTTCCTTTCAAACGGAGCAACCAGTGAATAGTCGTTTTTTCACACATGTTTGGATGCTTTCCTTAAGAGTGGGTTTTAAACTACCTGCTCTTTGCTGCTTTTGTCTATGGGAGGGAAGAGGCGGGTTTTGGTTTTTTTTTTTTGCTGTTTCTCCCCATTGCTGGGAGAGGGGAGGGGGACACAGACACAGAGGTGGCACTCACTAGTTTTTCTGGTCTTTATCGAGGCCAAAACTTGTGACCGATGGGGTCATACACAGTCACCGAGCTCCTCAGCCGGGCGCAGCCCTGCACAAAGCTGCTTTGTGTGGGCACAGCTATGGGAGTCAAAATGGCTGCTGCTGAGCTGACGGAGCAAGTACTAACAAGCTTGGTACTTGCTTGTCTAACTTGTTTAATAAAAAAAAAAGTTACAGCTCTCAGGGGTTTTTTATGATAATTATGGTTATTTTTTACGGATTTTTTCCTTGTTGGGTTATTTTGGTTACCAAGCTGTAAGCCCACAGCTGTTACTTGAGGGGTAAAAGCTGAGCTGTCCCAGTTTGTTTTCAGTCAGACTCCGCCTCTGCCTCCGAGGTGTTTGTGCATTGATTGCTAGTACAGAGAATGCTTTTGCACCATTTCTACAATGGATTTTTTTTCCAATTTTTTCCTCTTTTTTTTAAAAAAGATCATTACTTGTTACCCTGCTGATATTGAGGGTTCTTAATCATATACTGCTCTAATATTTTCATGAGTCCTTGAAATAATGTAGGCTCCTGCATCCAAGTGAGACAACCCAGAGAGACATTACACAGAACACTTTAGAATAGTTCTTGCTTCTGAGATACTGATGTTATAGCTCTACAGTTGTGCAATAACTGTAATGTAATTTATATGACTGTTTAATTCTGGACTCAGAGTGTAGACAATGCATCTTAGAAGTTCCAGTTGAATTCTTAAGTTAATATTACTTCTAGTTGTGTACGCAATTTTTTTTCTACATTTTTCATAAGAAAAACCTTCTTGCATTGCTGATATTATTTCCAGTCAGCATATAAATGGGCAGCTTTAGATAAGTTTTGATTCTGCTGAGCAGCCCTGTTGTGTGAGATGTAGTTTGAATTCTGTGAAAGCTGCTGAAAAACCTTTTGTCTTCTGCTCTAGAATTAAAAAATTTTGTTAGTGTTTCTTTTTCCTTCATGCCTCTGCACAGTGATGTCGCCTGTGCCGCAGCCTAAGCAGCTTTGTTACAGCTGAAGAACTGACGTCTCTTTAGCTTTTTCTTTGATGACATGTTCTTCACAAATCTGCTTTATCCTGAATGAAAAACTGATGATCTGTTAGAGTAGGAGATCTTTAGCATAAGGCTTAGAAATACACTAATCATGGAGCCTTGCAGTGCATGCTTCGTGGTTTTCATTGCTAGAAGCGAAGGGTATTTAGACATGCAGAGAGAGGCATACCAGCACCCTTATTATTAAAAACTTGGGGTCAAACACAGTCTTTGCTAAATACAGCCCAAATAATCTCAGAACACAAGATCTGGGATTCAGATTCCAGATGATTCAGTGTCCTGAGTGAGGATTACATTTGGTTTAGTGTATAGCAGAAGATTATGTGGGCTCTCTGATGCTCATCAGTCCCCTTTTGGGTTCTCAGTAAATGTTTTCTTTGTGTCTAAGTGTTGAAAATGGTGTTTTGTGTATCCTCTTGCATGTACTGCAAGGTAGGTTATGTCTGTGACTTCTGTTCACCAAGTTATGAAAATTTTAACTGTTCGATCAAAATCTCCTGCAGATTCGTGAGCTTATTGAGTCCTTTGAAGGTCCTCAGCCTGCAGACGTGAGGCTGATGAAAAGAAAGACAGGTGAGAGCTCTTAATCCAGTTTTTGACATCGCCTTCCTCTTCCCTAGCCCAAAAGAGTATCCAGAATTGTCCCCAAACTGCAAGAACATGCAATAAAAAAAAATAAAAGGTTTGCCATGGCTAAGGAATGTGGCTTTTTGGAAGACTTAGATAGCTGGTCAACATGTTAAAAGAAGTCTGTCTACAGGGGGTTTTGTTAACAGGTATTGGTAAGTAATAATAGTATAAACCCATTTAATAGTATGTAGTCTCTTGCATGGTTACCCTTAAACATGGATTCAAATCGAGTGAAATGTAGCCAGTTAAGGCAGCTTGGTTCCTTGCCATGGCAAAATAACGAGCAGATCCCAGCAGTTGACGTCGCATTTGTAAAGCTGCTTTGTCATGAAGTAATGAAGCAGTTGGAGAGAGATTCGCCTGTTTTAAAGGAACTGACTAACACAAGTATCCCGTCTATATCTGAATGCTGTCTCTAGGTGTAAGCCGTGGTTTCGCCTTCGTGGAGTTTTATCACTTTCAAGATGCTACCAGCTGGATGGAAGCCAATCAGGTTGCTTCACTCACCAAGTCTAGATATTCCTGAAAATGGAACAAGTCTGTACAGTTTAAAAAAAAAAAAAAAAGGTGGAAGGAGTGGTTTGTTCCATAACAGTGATTATTTAAAAGAATAAAGGCTTTGTATATATTAAAATTTGTAATATACAAGGTAAAATTAGGAAAGCAAGTTCTATTTTGGTAAAAGGTGCCGTTGTTTTAAATTACTTGGTTTCCATTTAATTGCATCATGAAGATTTGGCTAGTAGTCATTAGAAAATCCTAGCCTATTTCCACGTGTTTCCTTCTCTGTTGTCAGAGAAAGCACCACATCTCTGTGTTGCGTTGGTATTAACCCTAAAAGAGAAGTGTCAGTTCTGGGTAGTAATCTGTTACCCAGTTAAAGAGAGGGAACTGGCTCTTCTAGAGTAAAAACCATGTTCATTTCAACTAAATTAGGTAGAAAGTGAGTTCTCACATCTGTTAGGCTCTGTATTTTGGCTTTTTTTGTTACTGTGACTTGATAAGGAGCCAAAATGCAGTAAGAATCCTCTGGTTTGTTTTCCCATGACATTTTCCTGTGGCACTGCAAGCAGTTTCACTTGCTTTTGCTACTTTTTTGAGTGTTCATAACGAATTTTAACTACAGAACTTAAAAATACTCACAAAATGAGTAAAATGTGTCAAATCACTGATTGCTCTTGCACCTAAATATTTGATGCAGTGGTCCCAGGACAGCGTGATGACTGTTTCTCTGCTCTGTTCACACTATAATAAAGAAATGGCACCAGTATGGAATTGATGGCAGTTCCAGCAGATGGAAGTTGTCATATGCCTTGTGCTGGAATAGTGTTTTGTATGTCCCGCACTGTGGCTGATTTTCCCCTGCCAGAGAGCAGCTTTCAAATTCTGTTTACCTGACATCCTGCTTAGGAGGGCAGGTGGCTGCAAGGGAAAACATAATCTCATGAAATTAACGCTGGGCATATTTTCAGAAATGGATTGTTTTAATATATACAAAGCTGTACTGATGCATAATTTATTGAAATCTACTCAAATTCACTCCAGTAACCAACCACCTTAGTAGTAGGGAAAACATAGCCTGTCCCCAGCAGCCGGGTTGCTGACTGTTAGATGACAGAATGATGTATTGCAACTATGCCAGCAGCCTTGTTTCTATGTGTGCACATCCAGTGAGTGCTGGGCCCTCCAACCCTCCCTCCTGCCGGTAGGAGCAATGGCTTTGCCCTATTTAGTTGTGCAGAATGTGAGAGCCTTATTCATGCTACATGCTAAATCTATGTCAGACCTTGTTATCAGAAACGCCACTGGTTCTGACACTGTGGTGCCTCTGCAGAGAGCCAATCTGCTAGAAAAATGGTTCTGCCATTGCAGCGTTTGGGGTGTGGCCTCTAATACGCACTTCCTCAGATGTGCTTCCACCTGTTTGACCAAAATATGTTGATAGCCATATTTTGAAAGGCCATTCTGCATACCCACGCTTGGCAAAGCGTGAGGCTGAGAGTCAAGGCTTCTTAATAGCTGTAAATTTCTAACTCCTCTGAAGTCAGAGTGAGAGGACAGGCTCAAAGCAATATGAACTTTTCCTACCCCTGGAGAAGCTTCACGTGCAGTCTAGTTACTCATTTTGGAGAGATCCTGCCTGAATGAAGAACACAAACCTCTTGTGCAGGCTTCCAATTGAACTGATGCAATAGTCAAATGAAACCACTCTTGAGTTATGTTTCGGTTGATGGCACTTGTAATCCAGCCTTCAAGAAGTCTAAGCAGGGTCCCTTTGGGAGGAATTACTGTATTTTCAAGGGGACACTTCTGAAGTGTGCTTGGAAAAGTAAATCCAAATGTGGCGGTTTAAAGGTCTGGGGTGTTTGGAGTAGGGGACGAAGTGAAGCAGTCACCTAAGGACATGTTTAAAAAGTCGCTCAGTGCTATACCAGAAGTGAATAGAAATGTGGGGGCAAAGAGACTCCTAATAATGTGTAAATCCTGAATGCAGCAGATTAGGACTTTGTCTCCTTCGAGACACTTTCTGGTTCCATGTCAGCATTTAGTGTTTGGCAGCTTTTTCAACACTCCCTGATTCCGTTTATCTTTGCTCCACATCCCATTCTCTTACTGCCCTCGTCCTCCTCTCTGCAGGATTGGATGGGCAGGGTGTAGGTGGCGGTGGTTGTCCTCCACATCCTCCCCATATGTTGTCCATTTAATTCAGGAGCACTGATTCCTCCGAAGGGTGCTCTGCCATGGGAAAATGGACATATGTGTCTCGATACAGGAATAATTGAAACCACTTTTTTTGCAGAAAAAGCTGGTGATTCAAGGGAAGCAGATTGCAATGCACTACAGCAACCCAAGGCCTAAATTTGAGGACTGGCTCTGCAACAAGGTACAATACATGTTTTTTATGGGAGAGTTTGTCTTGGCTCTAGAGCTCACCACTTGCTCAGTGGTTTAAAGAAAGTGACACCGGAATCCCCATAAAGTTAAATTATTCCCAACGTGTGTTCCGTTATAACATTGTGCTTTTTACAGTAGTCACTGTGCCTGGGATTGTAAGCTGAAGACCACACAGTTAATAAATTTGGGATGACTAGGGAAAAAGTAGCTGGGATGTACTGAAAAGCAGCTGTGGTGCAGATAAGGGTGGCTTTCGATGTTCTGGATTGTTCTGGTGGGTTTAGCTTTATTGCGTTACTTTCTGTGAATGTCTGGGTTTTGTTAGTGTACAGCAAATGCAGCATTATTAAAATTATCCAGGTTCTCACTAGGCTTCTTTTGTTTGTCACAGTGCTGCCTTTACAACTTCAGAAGGAGGCTAAAATGCTTCCGCTGTGGAGCGGACAAATTCGGTACGTTGCCATGATCTCTTTGATTGTGTTTGGTTTTGTGGGAAACTTCCTGGCCAATGTAGGAAGCAGAGTTCCATGTAGGTCCTAGACTGGCTTGTGAAATGCTGAGGTTGAAGTGAATGTGCCATGTCCTGACTTAAAATATTTTCTCTTCTTACAAAGATTCAGAGCAAGAGGTGCCACCTGGAGCAGCAGAAGCCGTTCAGTCTGTGGATTATTACTGTGATAGTAAGTGATTTTTTACTTATTCTAGAATGTGAAATGTAAACACAGGTACTAAGAATTCTTCTTGTACCTCAGCCTGCCAGCTGAAGGACTTGAAATACTCTGCAAAGCCATGGTGTGCACTGCTAATGTCGTACTTTTCCTCCTCAGCCATCATTCTCCGAAACATTGCTCCTCACACCGTAGTGGAATCCATCATGACTGCCTTGTCTCCGTATGCATCTCTGGCAGTCAATAATATTCGTCTTATCAAAGACAAGCAGACTCAGCAGAACAGAGGCTTTGCATTTGTGCAGCTGTCTTCTGCCATGGTGAGGACCTTACTGGTGTTCTGGAGAGAAACAGCTGGTTAGCCTCCTTCTCTGCCTGCAGCATTTAGAGCCTTGAGCTGTCTGAAGGACTGGCCCCATTCAAGGAGGGCTGATGGACACAGTCTGTCAAAGCTGATAATCAGTAGCTGCAGTTTGAAGGAAGGTGGTGGGATGCTGGGCGCACATTGAAAAGCTATTTTTGTAGCAGCATGCTGTTCTGGATTGCAGCCTAGCTTTGTGTTTGGATTGCAGAAATACTGGTGTGGGATCCTACTTTGTTGACAGATTCTAAGATCTGGGACGCACAGTGTGGGAGCAGGTGCATGGAGTTAGGCTTCTTCTACCTTGAGGGGAAGGAGGCAGATGTTTCTCTTCTTAGCAGCATCCAGTGGGAGGGTGAAGGGTGAGCAAAAACATATTCTCAGGGATACACAAGGATAAAAAAATAGGCAACAGCCATAAATTTAAATACAGGAAATTGCAGTGAGGTACAAGAAGAGCCTCCTAAGTTTCAGGGAGGTCTTATGCTGGCATGGGGTCCCTGAAGGGCAGTGAATCTCTGTTCCTGGAGGTGGATGTGACACTGAGGGATGTGGTGTAGTGGTGGACTTGGCAGTGCTGAGTTAACAGTTGGACTCAATGATTTTAAAAGTCCTTTCCAACTTAAGTGATTCAGTGAGTCTGTACATCAAACTCAAGCAGCAGTGTGATCTGTTTGGACCTGCTTTAGTCGGAGGAAAGCAGGTGGTTGGGTTAAAACAGGTGCCTGATCTCAGTTTTTGCTGATGTCCCATTTGGAGTAATTTGGGTCTTGATAAAGCTAAGATTTTAGAACGTACTTAATATTTAGTGTCTCGGTGAAACACTCAGTATTTTCACATGGGCTTTTATGGGTCTCACTGTGCTCTTCTGCATGTGTGCAGTATGAGGAGATGGAGGTGTTTTTACATCTTTAGCTCTTTTCAGCGGCTGTACATGAAGAGGTGAAGTTTTGGGAGCTTCTGAATCCCCCTCATTAAACTGCCTTTCATAATAATGAGTATTTTTTGTTGTAGGATGCTTCTCAACTGCTACAGATTTTACAAAGTCTTCAGCCACCGTTAAAAATTGATGGCAAAACAATTGGTGTTGACTTTGCAAAGAGTGCCAGAAAGTGAGTTGCAATAGCAGTCGATTGCATTTTTGGGTTTTGCTTTTTCTTTTTTATTCACACCCCTCCCCCCATTTCCCTTATATTGGAGGTTTCTTCTTGTCACCCAGGTTTTTTTTAAGCTTATCTTAACTCCAAAGTTTTGCTTCCCTTAAGTCACTTTTGTTGCATGCGTCCTGCTCTTCACTGTCTGTGAAGGGTCTAGGGTGAAAGCAGCATTCCCCACATCACTCTTTCCAGTTCTCTGAAGATAACACCATAACTGCTTGTGTGCACAGTACATTTGTTTCCTTGGAGACCTCCTGACTTGTTACTGACTCCACATCAATGAACCTGAAGTTCCTTTACTTGCCAAGCAGTGTTTCAGCTCATTCATTACATTCTGAATGTTTTATAACTGCCATGAAATCCACATATAAGGGCAGACTCCACTCCTTACATAGGGAGACACTTGGAAAAAAAGCAGTACTTACTCAGGTGTCTGATTTTGTGATTGCAGAGACCTGCTTCTCCCAGACGGTAACAGAGTCAGCGCCTTCTCTGTGGCAAGTACAGCCATTGCTGCAGCTCAGTGGTCATCCACTCAGGTATGATTTGTTACTCAATAGTCCTCCTTTCCTGAAAGTTAAAATGCGGACCATGTAATTGCCCTGCTGGCCACTTGCTTGGTTGAACTGTTTAATGGCAGATCCAGCCATGACACATCTGGTCCACAATCAGTTTGGAGCCTAAGCAGTGGGGTGCATGAAATTCTTTAATAAAGCAGTTGACCTGTCCCTGACAAAAATTACCTTCTTGAATTTCAGCCACAGACTGGAGAGGGCGGCACCCTTGACTACAGCTATCTCCAGTCAGGACAGGATGGATACTCACAGTATGCTCAGGTTAGTAGTAGAGATCATGCTCTAAGCAGTAGATTGTCATAATTGGGATATGCAAATTACTCACCTTATGTTGTCATTCATTTCCCTTTGCAGTATTCCCAGGATTATCAGCAGTACTACCAAAATCAAGGAGGAGTGCTGGACACAGACACAGCTACCATATCAGGTAGTGCTTCCAGGATCTGAGAAGCAGTTGTTTGTAATGATAATTTTGCAGTAGTGATAGTATTTTGCCTCAGCCTTTATGTTACTTTGCTGTGTAAAAGAAGACTTGGCTCATTTTGCTCTCAGGATGTCTGAATGAGGATGCATTAGTAGAGAACTGTAATAGATTTGTTGAAGTGGAACCTCTCGTGCAAGATGAGAGAGAAGCCTCTGTTTCAGACTATTGACAAAGGCCTTCAGCTTAAGAGAGCAGTGTAAGCAGCTCTGATAAATGTTCAGCGCTAACAGTTGTAGAGGCCAGGAATTGCTGACTTTGGGAGCAGAATATTTCCTCCTGAAAAGGAAACTATTCCTTGTCTGGATAGAAAATACTGACTGTGTATCTATCTCCTTTTGAACGCTTATTGCCTTGTTTGGCTGCTGGAGCTGGAATTAGTAGCTGAAACTATAAACAAAGTAATTTTAGCCCTAGGATACAGTACTATTTTACAAATTAGTTGGCTTATGCATTGCTGCTCTCTTTTGGCAGGAGCTCCAGTCACTACCACCACAGCTGCAGTTGTGTCCCAGAGTCCTCAGCTGTATAATCAGCAGACAAACTCACCTGACTCTCCGGTAATTACAGCACTGATGAATCCTTGCTTTCAAAGCCTGGGATGTGTAGCTTAGCTGTAGCCTTTGCTTTTTGAAGTGGGTGGTACAGCAAAGCTTCTGAGTGTCTGTGGGTTAGGCAGTGCTTGTGGTCATAAGTCACCTGCCATTTCTTCTCTGTGATGGTTTTGTTCTTTGCTAAAGGTGAGTGCCAAGCATGCTGGTGAGGAGGAGTTAGCTGTCATACGCGTGGGGTGCGCTGCACACGCCTTGGCTCACTGTCCTTGTTTTCTTGGTGACAGATTTTGTAGTTGAGGTTTCTGGTTTGGGTTTTTTTCAGACACAATCAGCACCACCTACCACTAGTACTCAGGCACAGGCAGCTCCTCCGACTGGCGTAGTGCCTGGAACCAAGTACGGTAAGTGCTCGGGAGCTACTCTTGGGGACAGGTTTCTGTCGCTGTAGCAAGAGAGACTCGGCTTTGGCCAAGTGCTCCATCACCGTCTCATGGTGAAGCTGCCCCTGGAGAGCACTGGTTGCACGGGTGATTAAGAGCCCTTTACAGACGTGTCTGCTGTCGTGGCTGCTATAATCTCCGAGTTTTACCTGAAATGTAGAAAGATACCTGTCTGAATTCGTCTGGAACGACCATGTCCCACACTTTAATTTTTTTACAGCTGTCCCTGATACTTCCACCTACCAATATGATGAATCTTCAGGATATTATTATGATCCTATAACAGGGCTCTACTATGATCCTAATTCCCAGGTAAACACAAGTTCTTCCCACATGTCTTAACTGTTAAGGTCCATTAGTTCCCTATACCTCATCATACGAGTGACATTTGAAATGCACAACGTACCAAATGTTGCAGATTACTCTCAGCAGTGTGCGTAGGGCTGGGACTTGATTTCCCTCTGGTTTAGCCCTGCATTTTTCTCTCCTTTTCCTTAATTTTCGTCCACGTTCGGCCCATATAGGATTAGCACTTGTCACAGCCACTGTAACTGAACTATATCGTTGTGGAAAACCCAGCAAAGTGCACCCAGCTCTGGGCTCTGGTGGGTCGTCTCTCGGGAGAAGCAAAAGGTTCTCCCATAGTGCTGTTGGGCAGAACCGCCTGTGTTTGGGGACAGAGGCTTCAGCCACTTCCTGCCTTTCGACTCCTCTGTGGAGTCTGCAGAAATTTTTGGACTCTACAAAACGCCTTCCCGTGTGATGCACTAGTGTGAATCAGCTTGCTTGGGTTCTCCCGTGGACACTGAGCCCGTGTGAGTTGTTTAACTGTCTGCCTCTCCTTCCCTCTGGCAGTATTACTACAATGCCTTAACCCAGCAGTACCTGTACTGGGATGGCGAGAAGGAGACCTACATGCCTGCAGCAGAAGGTGTCACTTACCAACAGACAGCTACAACAACCACCACCAAAGAAGTGAAAGAAAAGAAAGAGAAGCCTAAAAGTAAAACAGCTCAACAGGTAAAAGATAGAATGGGATCATAACTGGGATAAAGTCTTCTTTGTGGAACGGGATAATACTGCTCCTTTTTCATGACAAAGGAAATCCTAGGTTATTCGCTGGGGTGCATGCCTTCAATTTGCAGGCATTGTAGGGGGCTGAGGAGAGGTGGAGTTGGCAAGGCTTCAGTGCAGAAATAAGTTCTGCATAGGAGGAGTGCTTATGGAATCCTGCCAGGATCAGTGGGAGTATAACTGAGCCGTCACTTAGAGGATTAGCTTGATAAGAATGGTTTGTACAGTAAAAGCAGCAAGCTGCGGTATCTTTGAACACTGTATACAGGGAAACAGCTGCACTACATCCAGTGTCCCATGGTTTAAAAATAAAAGGTAGTGGGTTGACATGTTCTGAAACTGCATGTGAAATTGAATGTGTGTCATAAGAGATTGATAGCTTTGAGAGGAGCTGTGTGAGCAAACCACTCTGCATTTCAGATTGCTAAAGACATGGAGCGCTGGGCAAAGAGTTTGAACAAGCAGAAAGAGAACTTCAAGAATAGCTTCCAGCCACTGAGTACCAGGGAGGAGGAGCGGAAGGAGTCAGCAGCTGCAGATGCAGGCTTTGCCCTCTTTGAGAAAAAGGTGAAGATGCTTGCAGTGGTGTGTGGTGGGGAGTTGTGTTACAGAGAGCTCCATGCTCATGGCATTCTTGTCTCATCCAGGGAGCTCTGTCTGAGCGACAGCAGATCTTGCCAGAGGTGTTGAAGAATGGGGATGATGAAAATCCTTTAAAGGTGAGTATTGTAGAAGACCTCTAGCCAATACTTGCTTTCCAACCTGGATTTCCATGGCATCACCTGTAAAAAGTGGTGTGGCTGGTAGTTGCAGTGGTGTGGAGCAAGTGCAGTAGGCTGGGTGACTTAAGATACTCTGAGAGCAGCTTTGATTCTTTGTAGCCTTGAGCTCAGTTGAGGTTTTGAGGTTTCTACATACACTGTACTTAAAAGCCTTGTTTGGCTAGTGGGAGCTGTCTTGCAGCCACTGTGGTATGTATTTGTTTCGAGTTGCAGTACTGTAAAAGTGTGGGCCCAGTAATTAATAGAACAGGGACCCTTGCAACAGAGGTAGTAGAGAAGGCTGAAATATGGAACAGTTTTGTTTCAGTCTTCACTGCCAAGGCCAGCACTTGGGAATCCCTGACCCAGGGGAACATGAGAAGAAGAGTTAGTACTGTGAGGGTGACAGAGCACTGGGACAGGTTTCCTAGGGAGGCTGTGGAGTCCCCTTCCCTGGAGATACTCAGAGGTCATCAGGACACAGTCCTGAGCAGTGTGTGCTAATAGGGGGACGCTGCTTAAGCAGGGGGGTTGGACTAGATGACCTCCAGTGGTCCTGTCCAACCTCAAACGTTCTGTGATTTCATCCTCAGAAACAGGAGCATGCTGCTCCTCCTGTGATACCCATCTGCAGCCTGTATGGTCTGAGCTGTGGTGGCACTGTTGCACTCCCCTTAATGTCATCTTCCCCTTTCAGCGTGGCCTTGTGGCTGCCTACAGTGGAGACAGTGATAATGATGAGGACTTACTGGAAAGAATGGAGAATGAGGAGGAGAAGCTGACTGACTGGAAGAAGATGGCTTGTCTGCTATGTAGAAGGCAGTTCCCAAACAAAGATGCTCTGATTCGGCACCAGCAGCTGTCTGACTTGCACAAGGTAGTTACGCTATGTGATGAGGAAAATACTTGATTGTCATTCAGTGTGTAAACCAAAGCCATGAGTCATGTTGCTATTTGGAAAACTATTCAAGCAAAAACCTGCCAATGGATTGTTCTCCCAAAAGTCAGCTACGCTACTTTAAGAAGAGCTGTTGTGCATTTCGTGGTGTTAAAGTGAATCTCTCTTCTTGTTTCAGCAAAATATGGATATCTATAGGAGATCAAAGCTGTCCGAGCAGGAACTTGAAGCCTTGGAGCTGCGTGAGAGAGAGGTCAGTGTTGAGATGAGCAGATGAGTAGCTAATGGAAAACCAGCACAGGTGATCTGTTGAGCTCTCCTTATCTTGACACACGTCACTCGAGATAATCTTTGTAAGCCAACCCCTTTTCCAGTCAAGGTTCAGAGCTCCCCTGTTACGTGGAGAGAAGTGTCCCATATCCCACAGCTATGGCTTAGCAGGGAAGGCTCATTCCGTCTCTAGCTCAGGGCTGACACACTGGGACTAGAAACCTGCAAGTCTCTTCCTACTCCAGTGCTGATTCAGATGGTGCTCCAGGGACTTGAATCCGGGGTTCTGCTGTCTGTGGTGTTTTAGTGGCTGCAGTCTACAGCGTTCTGTAGTAGCAGATGTTTATCTGACTCCCATAGCTCGAAGCTGAACAGTGTCTTGAAGTCCATGCTAACTGTAGTTGCTTTATGCAGATGAAATACAGAGACAGAGCAGCTGAGAGGCGGGAAAAGTACGGCATCCCTGAGCCCCCAGAGCCCAAGCGCAAGAAGGTCTACGATGCAGGCACAGTGTATGTATCTGAAAGCTCCTCAGCAATTGCCTCAGTGGACCATGAGCAGTGAGGGTAACTTGTTAACTCATCTCTTCATGCAGGAATTACGAGCAGCCCACCAAAGATGGCCTTGACAACAGTAATATAGGGAACAAGATGCTACAGGCCATGGGCTGGAGGGAAGGTTCCGGCTTGGGAAGGAAATGTCAGGGCATCACAGCACCCATTGAGGTAAGTAAAGAGGGGTGTCTCCTTGAGGAGGTTTGGTGCCTTTGTTTATTTTTTAACCAGAAGCACTTGCTGCTGAAGAGCTCTGAAGAAATAAACTGTGCCAGCCGCAGCAAAGCTGCCTCTGTGTTGGTTCCTGCTCATGTTTGTCCCATCAGATGCTAAATCAGAGGCAGGGCTGTGCCTTTTTCCCTTTGGCACTTGAATCCTGAGGCACTGTGGCCACAGTACCCCAAGAAGGGCTGTCCTCCTTCCGGTTGTTGCCTTTCCTGGTCTTGCCTGTGCTCCAGGTTGTGCTGTTGGGAGCTGTTCTGTGCAGTTGGGAGGGGGTCAGAGTAGCATGAGGCCAATAAGGATGGGGCGTTATGTGTACTCCAGTCTCTTGGTATCCATGGTGGTATTTATGGCTGTGGAGATCCCCAGGGAAGCTTGGGAAGCTGGCTGGACTGATGGGCTTTTTGGTGGTCTGGCTGCTCGCTGCAGAGCTGAAGTGTGTCTCTCTTCCCCTGCAGGCCCAAGTACGAATGAGAGGAGCTGGCTTGGGAGCCAAGGGCAGCTCCTATGGTGTCTCCACGGCAGATTCGTACAAAGATGCGGTGCGGAAAGCCATGTTCGCTCGCTTCACGGAGATGGAGTAACCCCTCTGGCCTGCAGAGCACTTCTTGTTAGCAAGAACTGACTGTTAAACTCCATAGCCTTGGTGACCTGGCTGTATTCTGGCTTTGGTTTAGAGTTGACCATTTCATTCCCTTGGACGTTGTTCCCTGCTCGGCATGTAACAAACACTTCCATGAGCAGATTGTTCGAACTGACCCACCTTCATGCTGGAGAGCTCCTGGTTAGACCAAAGGGGATGGCTGATCTTTGTACGGTCGTGTATATAGTGTAATGTATTCCGTGTTTTAGCGTGTCGTCCAGGTGTTGCTGCTGCCCTCTGGAGCAGCAGCAGGACCTGTTAGCTGTGCTTTCAAACCGTCTCTGCTCTCTTTTTGTTGTATTGTCTGTCTGGGTTTTTTTGGAGAATTTTCCTGTACATTTTGTATGATACATCTTTGTATAGACTTTTTGAAGACTTTGATTCTAGTTGCCAATTTGGCTCATTTCCAAATGAAATACATCCAAAAATTATCCTATTTCTGTTTCTCGGTGGGTGAATGAAGAATTAAGTTGCCAATGCTACTTGTCCTTTCTGTCATTCTGCTTCTTTGATGAGACTTCATCATTGAGTCTCTGTTCCATGCAGCTCTCCACTCCCTCCCTCCTTTCATCCCTGTGCTGTACCCTGTTCTTAACATCCTTCTCACAGCTCCAGCATGGACGGTGGCTGGTGGAGCATCAGCTCTCTCTGTAGCCCTTCCTGCCATTGCTGTAGGAGCAGGAGAGGACCAGCAGCAGTGTCTGCAGCTGCCCAGTAGCCCCTGGCTGTTACCTGCTGCTCCTGTGGTGGGCAAGGGGCTGGCAGGGAGGGGGGTGACACATGTGGCACCTCTGGGGGGGTTCCGGTGCTCCACCTCGGCTTCTTCTGGCCTCCCTCAATGCTGTGGAGAGCTGCTGCAGACTGGGTTATGGGAGGATGAAGTTCACCAGAGGTGTCTTGCAGCTGTCCAGTTACTGCTTTTCTGTTCCTCTGCTTGTGCTTGTGCCTTGTTCACACTCCTCTTCCCAAGAGCCAAGATGAGCAGAATGGGGCTCAGCCCTGAGCTCTGCCTTTGCTGATGCTCTTGGCTGTGGGTCTTGCTCAGCCTCCACACAAAGCTGAGCCAGCAGTGGGCTTTCATACCGTCCAGGTGGGCATAGGAGGGGGTAGGATGAAGCAGGAGCAGCTTCACCACTGGTGCTTGATGCAAAGCCCTTCTGGGGGTCGAGGCTACCAGCTTGTGGCTGCTCTTGGGAGTGGGTGAATCCTGCTTTGCCGGCTGCTGCAGCTGCCTTTGTGCCCCTGTTGCACCGTCAGGATGCTGCTTCCTTTTTGAGGGCTTGGAGTGAGCTGGGGGCGGGAATCCCTCCACCCCTGCCTCAGGACCGGAGCAGGGCTTGGGGTCCCTGCCCGAGTCCCCGGGCCATTCCACCAGGTGGCAGGCGTGGCCCGGCTTTGGCCCGGCTGTCACAGCCCGTCGTGGCCCGTTTCCTCTGGGCAGGGCTTCCGAGCATTGCCGGGGCTCCAGGACTCCTAGCGTGTCATTCCCTCTTCGACTCCACAGAGGAAGGCGGGTGGCTTGAAACAGCCTAAGAGTGCCAGCTGCCCGCCCCAGCTTCCCCGCAGGGTGATGGTAGGGAAGGCGGTTCTGGTGCACTGCGGCGCGGCCCCGTGTGCCTGTGGCAGCCTCCCCCGTATGTCCCGGCTGGCGACGCAGCGAAGTGCTTTGCTTCTCTGGGCTGTAAATGGGGGGGATCTGTTTCCCAGCAGGTGGGTTCGATGGATCAATAAAGTGCATTTGTGTAGCTCAGCTTCTTCCCAGCCCATCGATCCTGTCCCAGTGCATCCTCCTGATGCGGGGTGATGCCGCGGGCACGGGGGGAGGGCTGCAGAGGGCACAGCACAGTGTTCTAGCTCCGTCTGGCTCCTGTCAGGTTCACTCCTTGCTGCAGCAAAGTGCTGCCCCAGCGCCAGGAACTGAGCCAGCCCCAGCTGGTACCTCCCGCAGAACTTGCAGTGGGGAGCCAGGAGCGTGCCAGGGGGCACAGGGAGCTGCTCATGGGGATAACTGCTGGAATGGGGTGCCAAAAGAAGGGTCCCTTCCTGGGACAAGGAGGGTGTAGAGTCCTGGGCTTGTAGCCAACTCCCTCTTGGTTAGTTAGATGAGTTAAAGCCCCCTTTCCTGGGTGAAGGCATTGCTGCTGGGTGCCCAGCGAACAGAAGCTGGGGGGGCATGTGCCCCCCCCACTCCCACGCATGCCCCTGAGCCCCATGGCAGGCACTGGAGCAGGGCATGGAGGCACCACTGCCTGCCAGCACCCGCGCCTCCAATTTAGGCAGCACAGCGCGGCTGTTCGTGACTGAATGCACCGTGGCCCACTGCCTTCAGAGGGACATGGTGTCCCTGCCTCCCCGGGGACTGACCTCTGTGGGGGCGGGAGGAGAAGCCGTGGGATGGGGGCAGCCCCAGAAGTGTGCAGTGACGAGGCAGGATCCCCCTCGGAATGGGGGGAGCCACCTCGGACATGGCTTGCAGGGCTGCCAGTGTGCCAGGCCCACTAGGGCTGAGCAGCTGAGCCAGAGCCTGATGCGGGGTGCCCCAAAAAGGTGCTGAGCCATGGTCAAAATGCTGGGGGGCTGAAGCTGGTCCCTCCAGGCACGCAGAGGGACACAGCATACTGGAGAGAGGCTTGTGCAGCCGGGCAGTGGCAGGAGATGTAGAGCAGTCCCTGGATGGGCAGAGCTTCACTGCACTCCTATGCTTCGGTTTCCCTATTACTGAGCAGCCACAATGTCTTTCTGTGGCTGACAATGGAAAAGTAAAGGCACCAAGCCCTAGTGCAGGTGGAGACCCCAGGCTGGGGGGCAAGGGGGGACACCCAAAAGCGCACTTTGCCATTAGGCAATAGGTACACGAGGGCAGGACTGCAGACAGGGCAGCTGTGGGGGAACTTCTGGGGCCTTGGCTCCACAGGGCTGTAGCTCCTTCCAGCACCTACAATATGCAAAATCTAAGGCCCCTGTTGGTGTGGTTTTAAAGTTGGGGATTTTGCTGGCTGGCTTTCAGCATTATTAATATTAAAACTCCCAAGCCTGCTATGTCCTGGCTTTCCAGGAGGCCTCTGGAGCATTGTGAGCTCCTGCACGCTAATTGAGGCGAGGAAACCAGCCAAATCATCAGTGTGAACAGCTTTTCTCCTGAGTATTCCTTAATCGCTGGAGTTACCAACCCGTGGCGGAGCTCAGCACGCTGCACGGCCAGCCCCAGGCCTGCCCTGCTCGCCTGCACGGTCACTGAAATGCTGCTGGCAGGCAGGAACACATCCTTGTGCCGCTGGTTGGGGCCGCAAGAGGCCCCAGGACTGTGTGGATTGAGATGGCTTTCCAGCATTCCACCCCGCCAAAAAGCCTCCTGTGCCCAGCAGGACAGGCATGGAGAGAGCTGTGACCTGGGACCACCTCTGCTGTGCCCATGCCAAGTGTCAGCCAAAGCCAGGCGCCCACAGCTCCACAGAGTTTGTATCCTGGTGGGGTCTGAAGAGGACCTGCTGCCGTGGGAGAGCCTGAGGCAGGGGCACAGGTGAGGTTATGCACCTGTGTGTGCACACAGGTGCTTGTGCTCCTCTCCAGTACCTTTCCCCACTCTGCCATGGGAGATTTAACAAGGCTGCTTCCCCTTGTTTTCCCCACCATGTTGGTCCATCCTCTCCTGAGTTCCTAAATGTGTCTGAACTACTTTGGAATTGCCCTGGAATAGTTTTCCGTTTTACCCAAATGTCCCACAACCACCTGGTTCTGGTTTCAGCCGTGAGACTGTGGTGGGAGGATGGGCAGGGCAACGGTGCAGCACCCTGCCAGCATGCCATGGGTACTGCTGTGGCACCCCAGCTGCCTGTTTGGGATGCTCAAAGGGCAGGAAGAGGACAGCCGAGGGGCAGGGTGCACAGATGAAAGGGGTTGGGAAGGGTGTTGGCACCCTACTGCAGGTGCTCACCATACCAGCACTCCCTCCTGCCCCTTGGCATAGAACCCCTGTGGCCCTGGAACAGTGGCCATGTCACCCTGGACACTCTTCCTGCCCAGCCCCACAGTACCAGGCTGGGTGAGGAAGGGGAGATGTGTTCCTTAGCCCTTGACTGCTCTACTTGGATGCTGTTTTGACCAAGAGCGTGGTTCTGGCTTGGGAACTGCATGGTCCAGGTTTCTCTGCTGGGACGGAAAAAAAAAAAAGATGGTTTTAATTGACTCGCCATCTGCAGCAACGTGGACACAATTTGCAGCCCTGGGGGGTGGAGTGGGGGGGCTCTGTAGTTGTTGGAAGAAACCAAAAACAGATGGGGGCTGGGATCCTGGGGCCTGGGACCTATGGCTACATCCAGCATGCTTATCCCCTATCCAGGCAGCTCACACTGTCCTGGGCCCTTGGGCATCTTCCAACGCCAGACTGTCCCAGGGGAGATGCTCCAGCCTTGCAGAAATGCTGGAACAGGCACATTTGGAGGGTAAAGGAATGGTTTTCCCAGCAGAGGCTCTTCCCTGCCTCCGGCAGTGAGCCGTCGATCACCAGCCAGGCAGCCCCGGAGCCGCAGCGCGCTGGGCTGGAGGCTGCGCAGAGCCCGGGGCAGTGGAGCCAAGCCCCGGGGAGAGAGGATGAGGGGGTTGGGCGGTGGGACCGAGGGGCTGCGGCAGGCAGTGTCGGCCTTGCTGCAGACGAGGCCCTGGGGATCCAGGGAGTGAGCCAGAGCCTGGTGATGGGGAAAACCTGAGCCCCCCTGGGCACCCGCTGGCCCCTGGCCCCACAGAACATGGCAGGCTGAGCGGGGTGAGCAGCTCAGGCCCTTTGCCAGATATGGGAGAGGTGGGGGAGCCACTCACCGTCTCTGCCGGGAGGGAACTTGGATGGGAGACGATTTCATGTCAAAAGCGTTTTCACAAGAATTTGTCACCACCTACAAAAACCTCTTTTCCTCCACCCCTTTTTTTCCCCTTTAACAGCAATCAAACCTGAGGGGTGTGTGCGTGCAGGTGCAATTGAGAAACAGACACTGGGGCTTTTTTGCTCCAGTTCCTAAGAAAAATTTATTTAGTGCTGGTTCCCCTCCTCCAAAGCCTGGTTTGGAGAGAAAAACTGCTTCCTGCAGCACGAAAACCCAGGCAAGACAGGGACTGCATTTTTGCCAGCATATCCCACTGCGGTCCTCCCAGGACCCTGTCCCGGGCACCCCAAAACATCTGTCGGCTCTGGTAGCTGCTTAAAACCCAGCTCCCCCCAGCCCCATCCGTCTCCCCGGCGGGATGTGCCCGCAGCATCATTAGCGCTCGTCTAGCCGCCGCCGCGGCGGTTTGAACCCATTTGAAATGCACTTGAAAAGGGTGGATTTGATGGGAGGAATGTGACGGGTTTTTGTTCTCCGAGCCCCCCGGTTGAAGCTCTGCGTAATGAAGAGCTGTGACTTTCACTCGGGTTATTTTGGGATGGACTACTTTTTTTTCCGAGCTGGTGGAAGACCATCAAAGCGGCGCTTTGAAAAATGTCCCAGTGTATAAATAACTCTGCTGAGAGCAGAATAACGCGGGCTCCCGCGCGCGGCGCGCCGAGGCAGACGGCATCTGCCGTGCGACGTTGCATTATAAAAAGGAATTATTCATCCCTTCCTCTAATTAACTGGGTACAGCTCACCCGCGCAGGAGCGATGGCCCGGCATGGGGAGCACTCCCGGCCATGCCAGCAGAGCGGATGCTGCTTCGGGGTCCCTCCATGTGTCCCCCCAGGCCCGGGTGCCTCCCGGCACCGGCAGTGGGTGGGAGCAGCAGGCTGGTGCTGCCCTGCCATGGTGGAACAACGAGGTGGGCGAGCTGGTGTGGGAAAACCCGAATCTCTGCGGGACTCACTATCGCTGGAAAACACCTGATCTGCTGCCTCGGCATCCCTCCCACAGAAATCCAAGCAAAGGGAGCAGGATGGGGGGCAAGGCTGCTAGCTCACAGCTTCCAAGGCTGTGTTTTTTGGTGCCTGGGTCTTGCTGAGGGCCGTGAGTGTTGCATGGGGCATCCCCAGAGAAACAGCCTGCAGCCACAGGAACCACATGGATCTGAGAGAAACTCAGAGATGCACGATTTAGTCACACCCAAGGGTGGGTTTTTGGGGGATACTGGAGGGATAGGACCAGCAAAGGGAGCCCTGCACCCCCCACCCCAGAGGGAAGTGGCCATGGTGGCAGCAGCCAGGCAGGCTCAATGCAGCGGCTGTGCCCTGGCAAGGACACAGTGCTTGGGACCTCCCGGGAGGGAAACTAATTTTAGGAGTGCTCCGGAGGGGCTATTTTGGACCCTTTGCTCTGCGTGAGTCACCTGCTATTTTTCAACCCCACTGGGGCTATTTCCGTGGCAGAGTGATTTACATGGACTGGGACAATGCTGCTGGCACTCGCTGAGGTCTTGGAGCCCAAAGCTGTGATGGGTGCACAACCCACACCCCAAACAGGGTGCAGAGATGTCCCGAGACTGCCTACTGGGGCTTCCAGCAACACCTGCAGTGCCAGGGATGCCCACAGCAGAGTGGACCAACCTGGAGCCCATCCCACCACCTTCTCAGAGGACTGCACGGTTGGGCTTGGAGTTCCTCAGTCCTCTCCCTCCATTGTTTCCTGGGAGAGGTGGATGGGAAGAGGTTGGAAATGGTGGTTGGGTAGTGATGTAGCTGATGGTTATGGGGAGGGAGACATCTCTATCTTAGGTGCTTGGGGCTGAACATCCTTGCTCCCCACCACACTGGGCTCCTCCCTCCCCAAAACCTGCCGCTTCGGAGCCCGCCAGGCAAAAACCTGGCTGTTTCGGGGTTGTCAGAGCAACGTGATGCACCTTTCAGTTACCACGGCAACCTCAGCGAGAAGTTTTTAAAATTCAGGCAAGGTAATTTCTCCTCGCGCTGCGATTTCGTTATCGCTTGGCTTGCCATTCCCCAGGGAAGCAGCGTCCTGCCTCGCTCCTCTGCCAGCAAGGTGGGATCTCGGAGATAAGAAACGCAGAGCTGTGAGGAGGGGGAGTGAGCGGGCGCTCTTCCTGTGCCCCGTTAACAGGTCTGGCCCCAGAGACGTGGGCTGGTAATTAATGAGCATTGGGAGGGGCAGGTGATGAGCACCTTCGGCTTAAGGAGAGCAGAGAGATGGGCAAGAGGAGAAATGAAGGCAAGGGTGAATGTCTGGTGGATAGATGGGGGAGCAGGAGGGATGAAGACAAGGATAGGTGGTGGAGTGGATGCCTAGGTAGGTAGGTAGGTGGGTAGGTAGGTGGGTAGGTGGGTAGGTGGGTGGGTAGGTGGGTGGGTGGGTAGGTGGGTGGGTGGATGGATGGATGGATGGATGGATATCTCCAGCTACCAATCAGATGATGGAAAAAGAAACAATCCTGGGGTGGGTCACAGGCCCTGTGTAACCCCTGAAGGTCAGAGATTCAACAGCAGGTTAAGCTGCTGTCTGCTAATTTCTTCCCTTGGGGAGCAAAGCAGTTGTTCTCCACCATCCCTTTGTCCCCCAGCCCTCAACAGACTGTAGGTCCCTCTCATGCTACCCCAGACCCTGTAGGAGCAGGAAGAAGATCCTGTAGCACTGGCAAAGCCTTGACAGCCTTGTCCAATCCAGCCCCCCTCCCGTTCACCCCAGCCCAGAGGCGAAACCCACGACTAATATTATGGTTTGGAGGGTCAGCGAAGCTGTAGGGTTGAAGGTCCGTTTTGTGAAGGGAAGGGAGAGGCAGGCACAAACACAGGGCTGCTTGTTCTCTGCCTGCACTGCCCCATGGGCTGCATGGCTGCCGGAGAGCACATGGCCCTGAGGAGCCCACTGGCCCCAGCCCATATGTTGTTTATCATAAAGAGCTAACAAGCTTAATTAGGGATGTGTCTGTGATAAGGTTATCAACTCATAAACACTCAGGTCCCCCTGACAGGAGCCCAGCAGCTACTGACTGAGCCCCACATCAGGTAGCGGAGCGAATCTGGTCAGGGGGATGCTCACTCCAGAAGGTTTTATTCTGCTTGTGGCACTGGTGGCTGCGGCAGGGTGTGCAGGGCTGCATTGATGAGAGGGAGGAGGCAGAAGGCAGAGGGTTGGATTGTGCTCCAGCAGGTTCCTTTCCTGCCTTCAGTACAGGCTCCTGCCCCACCATTAGGTTTCAGAGTGAACACTTACTGGAAGGGACAGAACAACACATTCCCAGCCCTCCAGATGGAGATGCCCATATGAAGGGCCAGGTTCAAAGGGGGGGTCTGCAGACATGTCTTGTGAGGACATGGCCCCCCAGGGAGAGGCATGGCCAGCAAGAGAGCTGAAGACGGAGGCGGAGTGTGGGAGCTCCTGGCTACGAAGGCGGTGAAGGCTCCTTTCCAGCTCTCTGAGCTTCTCTAGCGAGAATCTGACAGCCCTGAGCAAGGCTCCCCGTCCTGTGGGCTGTTGGCACAGTCTCACCATGCTGCTGGGAGCCGGCTGTTCTGTCCCCTCTGCTGCAATGTTCACTCTAGAACCTAATGGTGGGAGCTGAGGGGGCAGCTTTGACAGCCAGTGCATCGTCACGCTGTGCGAGCGTGCATCAACAGGGACGTGTTCCAGGTGGAAGGTGCTGTGGACAGGATGCAAACAGGGCTGTAGACAAGCCACCAGCTCCAGGGCTTGGTATCCACTGCCAGCCCTATCCTGCAAGGTCTGGTAGATTCATTCCTCCATGCAGGCAATAGCAATTCCAGCTCCCTGGCTCCTTTTGCTAATGGAGATGGCCCTGGGCGAGGGCTACAGCACGTGGGATGTTCATCTCCAGCCATCTTTCCTGAGGACTCAGGCTGTCACTGTCCCCCGCGGGGGCTGCCATCAGCCTGGGGGGACAAGGCAGCATCTTGTCACCGGTACCTGCTGCAGTGCCTTCCTTAATGACGAGCTCCGCTCGTCTGTCCCCTCAATTAACTCTGCTGTGCCGGCTCATTAGGCTGCACACGCTGAGAAACGCTGCAGCAAAGGGATGCTGCAGTCTCACAGGCCTGCAATTCCCTCTCAGAGATGGAGAGGGAATCTCTGTGTCTGTGTATGTCCCCACAGATGCACTCGCTCCTGAGCACACGCATGTGCTGGCACACGTACACATGTGTGCCTGGACACACACACACTGCTGACCACGTGTGTTCCAGCAACACCCACAGCCCTCCACCGCCTGCTCCCCTGCTCCCGCTCTTCCCGCTGGTTGCAGGAGCTGAAGGCAATGGAAAGTTTTGCAGGGGAAGTGCGTGGAGCTGCTGTCTCTGGACTGGGGCTTTGCCAGGGTCCATCCCAACTATGCCCACCGTGAGCCGAGGAGCTGGCGTGGGGGGCATGGGGCAGGATGCTGCCTCGGGCGTCTCGCTGCCCCCCCTCCAGCCGGAGGACGTGCGGGCAGAGCGGCCACGTCTCGCACATCGGCCCTGCCCGCGGGCTCTTGGCCTCCGTCCGGGAGGGCAGCAGGTGACGGAAAGCGAGCCCCGGCCTGGCACGGGATGAAAGGCGGCTCGCAGCTGCGGACACCCGACGCCACCTGCCCGGGCGCGCGGGAAGGATCCGGGATGTCCTTGCTCCCACGGGCAGATCGCCATCCGGCGGAGGCGGTGAGGGCTCTCCGAACGCTGAGCGCCCATCAGGCAGAAGAGCCCCGTAGTCACACCAGCCCCTGGGGTCCCAGAGGAGCTGTACCTGGGAAACCCAGAGCCGTCACGTCCTAACCCATGAAACGGGGAGAGGCAACCCCCACCGTGCCTCAGTTTACCCTCTGCCAAGCGCCTCCCCTCCCTGGTGTCTCCCGTGGGGAGGAGAGGTGGATGCCTGGGCCGTGGAAGGAGGGGGAAGGTCTGTCCAGAGAGCCCCCCAGCTGGGACGTACCCTGCTCCCTCCCTGCAGCTGAGCACCAGGATGCTTTCCTGAGAGCAGCCCTGCCCCAAGCCCTCTGCTGCCCGGCGGGGCCATCTTCATCGCCACGGGGGTAAATCCGAGCTCTAGGGAAGGCTGAGGAATTTCTGTCCTGACCACCTGGGACTCCCCCCCGTCCTGCTCCGGCAGCCCTTTCCCCTCCGTCAGCGCCTGCCATGTGTGTCCTGCTGCCGCCGCCTCCTCCTGCCTAATCCCCCGGTCCATAAATCACCACCACCCCCCCGCCCCGAGCTGCCCCGCGGGTCTGGGGTCTGCCAGCTTGTTTGAAATAGCCAAGGCATCCTCTGAATGGGTTGCCCCCAGCCCTCCAAGCCACGGAGGCCACTACAGGGAGGTGGCCACGACCCCCCGCCCCAGCTCAAGCAGCGCTATCTGGTGCAGCACCCTGTGTCGGTTTCTCCCCACTTTCGTAGCAGCAGCAGCTCTGTCACTTCCCTGCTTCTCACACCTCCATCCCAGGGCGCCAGTAAATCCCCTGACCCACAGCTGCCCTGGAAATTTTTTCCTACTGTCTGTCTCCTGCCTTCTCAACAAGTTTGACTCCACAGTAGATTCCCCCGGCTCTCAGCGTCCCATCGTGCCGCGTTGCAGCAGCCCAGCCCGTCTCCTGCCTGCCTCCTCTCTCAGCGCCCTCAGCCCTGCAGGACGCCCAAGAATCGGTCCTGCCCGGGAGTCCTGGCTCCGGCATCCCGCTGCCGGGTCACCATCTCCGGAGGGGAGCCCGTGGCTGGTCACTACCCCCACGCCGAGACATCCTGCTGCAACATTCCCGTCCTTCATGGGGAGAGGAAGGGGGGGCGGGAAGAAATAGTAAGCCAGTTTTGAAGTCTGTCACCTTCCTGCAAAGCTGGACGAGTCTTAGAATTGCAGTCCCGGGAGCTGGGAAATGTGTTTTCTCTGAATTTGTGGCAGGTTTGTAGCTCAGGTGAATGCTCCCGGCTCTGGGTGATTCATCCCAATTTAATTTCCCAGCTGGCTTTGGCACCGCTCCGTGCCTCTCAGCCCCTGACAGCATCTCCCCAAGACATCGAGCCCCCGGGATGTTTTTCTCCTCCATCCGTTCTGTGCTTGGAGCGGGATATTAGGTATATCACATCCTTCCTTTGCCACGGCCGCCCACCTCCCTCCCACGCTCCAGCCTGGAGCTGCCTGTCTGCCCCCGGCCGCTTTGATGCCTGCCCTGCGGGGTCATCCCCCCGCGGGGAGCCTGGACATCCCGCCCCCGGTTGATGGGCATCCCTGGGTATCTCCCAGCTCCCTGGGAAACAGCCGGGACAGATGGATCTGTATCTGGTCCCTTTGCTGAGTGTTGTGTCACACCAAGTCCTGAGCAGGCTCTGCCTGCGAACTTTGCTGCCTCCCACGCATGCCCTCAGCATGTCGGGGGCAAAGCCCCAACACCCAGCCTGAGCAAAGGGGGCTTTCTGGGGCAGGACCCCCACCAAAAGGTGGTGGGGAGCACTTGCATTCCCCTCCAGTGGCTTTTCCAGCCCGGCCTGGCTCTAACCTTCGGTGCAGCAGCAGCTCCCCCCACCCGCCCTCCCTGGTGGGTTGCATATTTTTAGCTGACAAAGACAAGGGGAAAAAAAAAAAAAGAGACAGAGAAGAGAAACAAAGAGGAAAAAGGCTCCTTTTTTGTGGGGTTTTGAAAAAAATGGAAATTACCCTGCAGAGGAGGGGAGAAGTGCCAGGGGGTTTCAAAGCATCTTCTTCTCCCTGGAAGTGATACGGAGAAGATGCTCCAGGCCATGTGGCCTTTAGTGGCTTTGAAGTTCTGGCGGCAGCTGGGGAGGGATGTGGTGAAGGGCAAGGCAGGGAGACAGCTTCCCACAAGGCACGTGCCTGCATCGGCGTCGGCATCAGCTGCCTGGGCCTCCCTTGACCCTCCCAAGGAGCCCGACCTTGGAGAGGTGGCAGCAAGGAGCCAGCCCTGGGGCGATGGAACTGTGGAAGTGCCGGGAAGTGATCCCGGGTGCAGGGAGCGATGGGGTTCAGATCCTGCATCCCCTTCTTGTTGCGCCTGCCGGTTGCCACGGCGACCCGGGAGCAGGAGCATCATTTCCACAGGATTTTGCTGGGAAAGGGAGAAGCAGATTGTGCTTCTGGGAGAGGGGTGGGGAGTCAGGATGGGGCTCTCCCAATTCCCTCAGTCTCCATAGAGAACCCTTCCACCAGTATTCCCAACACAAACCCAGTCTGGGCTGGGCTGAATGTCCTTCCTCCACCCCAGAGGGATGCTGGGGTTGGCTGGGCCATGCCAGCCTGTGACCATCCATCCGTCTGTCCCTGTGGACTGAGGAAGCCACCACTGGACACATCCCAGTGAAGGATTTTGGAGCTGAGTGATCGCTGAGTCACGCAGCCAAAAATCCTCTCCAACTGCCTGGTGCTCTTTTATCCCTGTGAGCCGATCCAGCTCCTGGACCAACTTCTTTGGGAGGACTCACGTGCATGGACGTGTCCCAGTTTCTTCCAGCCCTGGAGCCATTCCAGCTGCCTCTGTCCTGTCCTTTCCAGCTCCTCTGTGCACACCAATGCCCACAGCTGTACCGCTGACCCACTTACATGGCACACCAGCCTGTCAGGGCTGTGCCACAGAGCTGCTGGTCCCCACCCTCTGCCCATATGGCATGAAAGCCCCTGGACACCTCAGAAAACTGGGAAGTTACCTTAAAACTATTGAGTTATTCAATTGTCCTTCTCACACAGAGAATATCAAGCATCTCCCTGTATTTGTGGGGGCTGGAAATGGCCCCAGGCAGCAGTGAAGGGCAGTCCAGAGACTTTGGGTGCTCAATGATGCAGACTGTGCTGTGAAGATAATGCTCCTCCTGGCCCGGTGGCTTGGGTCCTGGTGCCACCTCCTTCATGGCCACCACAGCCATGGGACAGTGGCCCCAGTTATGACCCCAGCCTCTCCCTAAAACAGGAAAAGGGTCTTGTAGCCCTCCAAAATACAGGTGTTTATAAATTTGGTGTGGATGTGGATGTGTTGGAGGGGACACAGCCGCATGGTGGCACATCCCTGCCACCCTGTGCACACCATTGTGTCCCAGTGTCCCTCTACACCAGCCCCCCGGGCACAGGGTGCCCAGAGCACCCCATGGCAAAGTGGGGGCATTGGGACTGGTTCACAGGGACCCAAAGCCACCAGTCCAGGTCTGTTTTCCCTCTGCACAGCTCCTGCCCATTTCCATGGCAGCGTGTGGGGTGACACAGATGTGGTCCCACACCATGCCATGGTCCCACGTGCATGTGAGCCAGAGGGCACCAGGAATTCTCAGACCCAGTCAGGCACACCATGATGTTCCTGCTGCTACAGAGCCTGGGGATGTGCTTGTGGGGCCAGGATGAAGATAGAGGAGATGGGGCTGGCCTCACACAAGGGTAGGTGGTGGCTTCTTTCTCTGGAGCATGGAGAGCTGCAAGGATGGATGCCCTCAGCACTGCCAACCAAACTACAGCTAGGAGAGGGCATCCCACTTGTCCCTCTGGATCAGAAACCATCATGGGGGCAGAGCAGGATTGGTGCCATGGTCAGGCTTGGTGCAGGCAGCACCAGCCATCCCCTGCCCACGGTCCTGGGCAGGGCTTCTGAGTCGACACTGTCATCCCAGGCCTCCTGGATTGCAGCTGAGAAGTGAAAAGCCTCAGTCCTGGGGGCAGCGCTGACTTCAGCAGTTCCCATTTCAGGAGTCTCAGCCTCTCCCAGCCCCATGCCTGCCAATACATCACTGCAGACACTCCCAGGGCACTCATCTCCCCTCCCTCATGATCTCCTGTTGTGCCTGGGGACCCTCAGCAGGACCTGACCCTGCCTTTGTAGGCAGCTATCGATCGCCAAGTGCCTTACCACCATCAGCAGGAGCTGCTCTTCAAATGCCTTTGCTGTCAGCACTGGGCTGGACATCGATCCATCACCACCTTCCATGTCCTCACTGCACCCCTTTCCCGGCAGAGCTCCGGCTGGGCTGCTCCCTGCCTGAGAGACTGCTTTTCCCAGCGCCTGTCAGGCTCCTGACCCCTCAGCCCCCTGTCCCATGGCCCTGCTGCCGGCTTGTGCTGCCCTCCTGCCTCAGTTTCCCCACCAGCAGAGCACAGGGCTCAGAAACCCCGCGGGCTGTCCAGCACAGGGCCCTTGCTGGGGGCAGCTCTCTGCCAGGTGCAGGGCACACCTGGATGGCCAAACCTGCTCTGCCAGGGCATAACAAGCTCAGTTTGTCCCCATGTCACCCTTGCCACACCCACTGGGTGCCTCTGCTTGTCCTCTCACCTCGGCAGGACCTCACTTTGGCCCTCTGGGTCAGACCCCCCTGCCGCTGCCAGGGGACCCACGGGGGCACCCTCTCCGGCACAACCCCCCGTTGTCTTTCCCAGCTCGTCACGGTGCAAGGCGGAGGAGATGACATCCCTGCTCCTGCCAAGACAAACACGGCGCCTTCCAAACACGCAGGGCTTGGCAAGCCCACGCCTCGGCCATCGATCACCGAGCCCGCCGTGCTCCAGCCCACGACAGCCCATCCGCAGAGCGGAGCAGGGGAGAAACAGCAGGGGGCTTGGGGGGGTCTCAACAAACGCCCCACGCCTCTCCCAGCACTGCCAGCTGAAGGGTGGAGCATCCACATTCGTACCCTGTCTGGGGCTGGGGGCTTGCCCTGGGCTCCTCACGCCCACAAGGCGCTGGGTGCTGTAAGGGGGTCGGTCCCCAGCCCCTCGCACACAGAGAGTGCCGGGGGCAGGGACAGCGAGTCCCTGGGGTGGCTGTGCCGAAGGGTGCCCTGCAGCTGCTGGCTTAGCCCCAGGCAGAAAGTTGGCCAGAGCCAGCTCCAGGCTCTTACAATAATAAACCCCGCTCAGGCAAGCATTTGTCACTGGGCTGGAGCGGGAAAGGACCAGATATCCCAAACATCTGGGGGAGGGAGCGTGGGAGGCAGAGGGCAGTCAGGGAGGTCCCGGAGAGGCCGGGAAGGCTCTGTCCTCTCCACAGTGTCCTAGGATGGTGGCAGCAGAGCATGGCATCACCACGTCAACGGTTCCAGAGGGCTCAATTCAGCCTGGAGGGGCAAATCCTGCTCCCCCCTCGCATCCTATCCCCTGCAGCGGTTCCTGAGCTGGGAGCTGCTCAGGTTTCCGTGCGAAGCTGGTGTCTCTGAGAGCTGTAGCGGGGGGACAAGCAGCTGGTGGGGACTGGGGGATGGAGGCTGCTCTCGTGGCATCGCCAGGCTAAGCCAGGCTGGAAGTAGAGTCTGTGGCACTGCTGTCTCTGTGCACCGAGGTGTACGGATTTCAGCAGCCACCCTGGGGGGAAACCCAGAGCTGCTGTGCCCTCCTGCCTCCTTTACTGGCCCATGTCTGCAGGAGAGGTCTGCAACTGGAGCTCTCCCAGGGGCTGTGGCACCCCCAGCATTGCTTCCTACAGTGGGGTGGGAAGGGCAGAGGGCTGTGATGGGTCAGGGTAGGTCCAGCCCCTCACCTCTCACCCCTCTGCCTCCCCTCCAGGCCTTGCACCATCCCTGCCCTGCAGTACAGCTCCTCTCTTTCCCCATCCTACATCCCCCATTCCCTGCCACCCCCTGCCTGCATCCCCCAGACTCTGCATCCCCCTGCCCTTCCCAGCCCCAGCTCGCAGCCCTCCTGCGCTGCGTGCCCAGGATGGTGCCAGGCTGCAGGCACCCTGGGGACCTGGCTGTCCACCCTCGCTGCCCAGCTGGCTCGGGGGACACTGGCAGTACGGAGGGTCACTCCTGGGAGTCAAACCTGCGGCAGGCAGCGAGGGGCAGATGCTGCTTCCTGCTGCTGCGGGACAAGGAGCGGGGCAGCAGAGGGTTAAGCGGCGTCTGGCGGCGGGAAGGGGACCGGGAGGAGGGGGGAGATGGAGGAGTTTGTTTAATAGCTGGAGACAAGCTATGCAGCTGTGCAGGTCGGACGGGCCCTGCAGCCCCCGGCCCCCACCATCCCCTCCCCGGCCATGCCCAGGCAGGCAGGCAGGCAGCAGGCAGGACTGCAGCGCAGGCTGGCATGGAACTGGCAGCTGGGGAGCCTCAGCAGGGTTATAAAAAGCAGGAATGCTTCCCCCAGAGCAGGACACGGCAGAGGATGCCTTCCAGCCCCGCAGGGGATGGCAGCACCGCCTGGGAGGTGGCACCGAGGGAACCTGGGGTGCTGGGGGACACTTTGGCACTGGGGCACGACCCAGAGGGCCGAGCAGGTCCTGAGGTCCTTGCGGGCTCCCTGGGGTGGGTGGCAGTGGGCTGGTCCCCAGGCTGCCTCAGAGAGGCCACCGAACCTGGTCCAGGCATCTCTGCACTGCTCCGCCACCAGCATTGCCCAGCTCCCTCCCGGCATCATTGGACTCCCTGGACACCCACCCTGGTGCCCGCTGGCATCCCCAGGCTGGGGCAGGTGAGACAGGGACCCCTGGCCCCGAGGAGGAGGCGTGAGACGACAGGCAGGTGGGGGACAGATGGCCGGAGCACGAAGCTGGCACGGGCTGAGCTGAGGCATCCAGGAGCTGCCAGGGGGGCCTCTGGCACTGCCGCACAGCAGGGCCAGGAAGGAGAGGGATCAGGCTGGGAATGGGGAGAGTGGGCACAGAAACAGGGATAAGGACAAGGATAGGGATGAGAATGGAAATTGGGACAGGGAAAGGGATAGGAATGGGGACAAAACTGGGGATGGGGACAGGAATGGGAATGGGAATGGGGACAGGAATGGGGATGGGAATGGGGACAGGAATGGTTGTGAGGACAGGAAAAGGGACAGAGATGGGAATGAGGACAGGAATAGGGATGGGAATGGGGACAGTAAAAGGGACAGAAACGAGAATGGGAACAGGTATAGGGATGAGAATGGGGGTGGGGATGGAGATAGAGATGGAGATGGGGATAGGAATTGGGACAGGAACAGGAATGAAGACAGGCATAGGATAGGCATAGGGTAGGTGGTGAGTATCCAGCTCAGGCCTGGGGCAGGGGCTGAGGAGGCAAAAAGCAGCTGGAATAGGCAGGCAGTCACCCTCAACCATGGCATGGATGTGGCCACGTCAGCACTTCCCATCCCTGGTGTTGGGGGAAGAGCTCATGGCAAGGGGAAGGGTCCGAGGGTCAATGCATGAACAGAGGATGTGGTGACCCACCCCTCAGAGAGGCTTGGAAGTGTAAAGAAGCTGGGGGCCAATTAACCTCACTGGCTAATTAGGACAGGAAGCCACAGGCTTAAACTGCAGCAGGGGAGAAGGAAGTTACGGGAAGGCTGATTTATAACTATGGGGACTTGGGAGAGTTAATGGCTCAGTTCTGGGTTAATGATACACCGGGAGGTCCAGGACCCTTTCCGTGCCAGCAAGCCATGGATCGTGGGGATGAGAGGCGATGGTGGGGACCAGCTGCTCCTTTGTGGGTCTCCAGGACACCCACACCTCTTCTGGAGGCTAGGTCTTGGGAGGGGGGCTGGGGCAGGGTTGGGCACTCCGTCTCCTACCTGGCATCACCCCAACACAGCTTGAGGGAGCACCCGCAGCCCCCCCAGCATCAGGCAGGTAGTGGAGGGGGGCTGAGAGCAGCCTCCGGCTGTGGCTGCCCCAGTTTAATTCACTGCCAAATGTGTGTCACCACCCCCAGAACTGAAACCGGAGGCTGCACCAGAGCCCAATGGCCCTGGAGTGCCGGGGGGGCCGGGTGACCTGCCAGCACCACAGCCCGGTGTGTCAAGACACCAGCACAGGGGACAAGGTGGCCCAAAGCATCACCCAGCTCACCAGCTGCCAGGAGAGAAAGTGAGACTGGAAATTCAGGACAGCCTTTGTGTTTGGACCAGATCACGAGAGACTGAGGCTCTGAGGGGAAAATAAAACCTCTCCTTAGAAATTCTTTTATCCCAGGGAGCTCCCGCGTATCGTGTTTCGGGCCATTTATTTGTGCTGCTGACTGGGGCCATTGCTGCTGCCCTCCCTCACACAGAGCGGCTGGTGATGAGAATCCGGCGACAAACTCCTCATTTTTCAGAGGAAGACAGAGGAGATGTGTGAGGGTGAAGGACGGCGCCAGCTTATTTCCGTGGAGCCCTCCCTGGGAAAAGAAGTGGCAGCGGGGGGCAGATCACAGTGCGGCTGGGAGCAGACACCCTCTCTGTCCCCTTCTCAAGCCCCAGCAGTGCGTGGGTGACAAGGTGACCCTGCCTGGGTGGAAACTCTGCCCTGCAAAGCTTCCCCTCTTCCTGTGGGATGACTGGGGGAATGGAGGGGCACCGGAACAGGGCAGGGGGCTGTGCTGAGGGGAGGGATACTTCCAGCAGCAGTGTCTGCTTGTGGGTGGCTACTGCTCTCCATTCCCTGGTCCTTGTGCCAGGATGCCTTGGCTCCCCCTGCCTTGCTCCTATCCAGGGAGACTGGCTCAAAGGCACATGATGGGTCTAAGATCAGGGCACTTTCCCCTCCAGCGCCCGTTTTTGTGCTTTTTCAGCATCCTTAACGCCTCGTTACCCCGTTTGGGAGCAGGGTAGCAGAAGAAGAGGCTGCAAACCTGTGGATGGGACTTCTGAGGCCAAGGGGGAAGGTCCTGCTCGGATTGGGGGGCATGGGGCCAAGCTCTGTGGTGATAGCAGGGGGTTGAACCCATATCTGGGCAAGGAGGCCCTGGCAGGAGCCGCCGGCTTGGCAGAAACAGAGTAGGGGAACTGAGACACAAGCCCGGCATTTGGGGGACTCCAAGGTGTCCACCTTAGGCAGGAAGGACCCGAGAAGAGCTACGGGGCTCAGCTGCACAGCACCTGCCACTCACTGCCTTGCGTGTGCAGGAGGAACAGTGCTGGGCAGGGATCACCTGGTGCGGGGGGAGAATGGTCCCAGGAAGGGATACCCAGGAGCCAGCAGATCCTGGAGCACAGGGATGCCAGGGCACAGGTACCGAGCTGGGATCACCCAGGTGCCAACAGGTGCCAGGGCCGCGGAACGCGGTGCAACCAGAGTGGGCAGGGTCACCTGCCTGCCCTGGGCTGAGGGCCGGGGGTCACCAGTGGGGGTACCCGGGGTGGGGGTGGCAGAACGAGCAAGGTGGGGCCAGGGACGGCGCCCCACTCCCAGCATTTGGCGATGCCGTGTGTGGGAGACGGTTTCTCGCCGGAGCCGGAGCTCTCACAAAGCCGCCGACTCGCCGGGGCTCGGCTCCCCGCAGACCCCGCAGACCCCGCCGCCCCGGGCCGCCCCCCGCCGCGGCAGACAAAGGAGGGACGGCACTTATTTATCCGCCTCCTTCCCGGGACCGGCGGGAGGGTGGCGGGCTGAGGAGGTGCGGCGAGCGACCGGCGGGCTGGCACGGGCTGGCACGGCACGGCACGGCACGGCACGGCACGGCGGAGCAGCGCCTGCACCCCGCAACAAAGGGCCGGAGCCGGAGGTGAGCGACGGGGGCGGCGCCGGGGCTCGAACCTGCGGCCCGGGGCGGTGGGCGTGGCCGGGGGCGTGCCTATGCAAACGACGCCCCCCGCGGCGGGCCCGCAACGGGGCCCAGTGGGGGCCGGGCCCCGCCCGGTGCCCGCCCCGCCCCGCCCGGCGCTCACGGGCCGGGGCCGCGGCGGCAGTCGCGGCCGAGAGATGGCGGGGGGCCGCGGGACCCCGGCGCGGCGCTGAGCCCCGCCGCACTCCTCACCTCCTCCGGCCGCCGCCGGGACCCCCGCGGAGGTAAGAGCGGCGGCGGGCGGCGGAGCGGGTGCCCGGCGCGGGGGGCGCCCCGGGAAAACTTTCCGCCGCTCGGAACTCGCGCGTGTGGGTCCCCCCCGCCGCAACTTGCCGGTGCAGTGGGCAGGTGGGGCGGGGGCCGGTGCCGGCGGTGCGGTGCTGGGACCCCAGCCTCGAGCTGGCGGCGGCACCGGGTGCTTTGGGGACCCCCGCTCCCCGCCTCGCCGCGGGGTGATACCGAGGTGGGGGGACCCTGCCGGTCCCCCTGTTCCCGGGAGCTGTGGCTAGGCAGGCGCGCCCCGGTCCCGCTCGTTCTGTCGCAGGGGACGGGGGCTGGCAGGGAGCTCCCGGGGCATGAGGGTTTCGGCAGGGCTCGGCGGCGAGCGGGTGCCCAGGGAGGGGGTGCCGGAGGACACACACACGCCGGAGAACGCCCGGCACCCTGGAGCAGGCTGCCGGAGCCCGCCGCGGTGGGACGCCGAGCCCCGGCAGGACCCCGCGCCCCGGCGGGCTGGGGGTGCGCGAAGAACGCCCGGGCGGGGGGCGCAGGGGACAGCCGGCACTCCCTGGGGACAGGCCAGGCGTGCCAGAGCGCAAAGTTGTGCAAAGTTATTTCCCGGGTGCGCGGGGCCGCGGTGGACATTTAGAGTTATTATATTATGCCATGTTATTTTTTTCCCTATTTTTCCCCCCTTCCCACTGATGGCATCGCGCGCCGTGGCCGGAGGTGGGCCAGGCTCCCCTCCCACTGCCTATCCTGCCTCTATTGCTTTTCCCTCCCAAAATGTTTCCTGCTCGCTCCCGAGGCCACGGGGACCAGGCGTGCAGGCAGCCCTACCCCTGAATCCCCCCGGGGTACTCCCAAGGCATCCCCTCAGCCCTCTTTGGGGGTTCGATCCCCAAAAGGAGCCCCTGCGCCGGACGAGAAAACCTTTCCCTAATTGCTTGGGCTCGGCGGCGCTGGGTTGACCAGCCTGGGGAAGGGGGGATAAAGCCGAGCGGGATTTTGATCTTCCTGCGGCAGCACAAGCAATGGCCAAACTTTAATTGCTAAAAAACCCCTCCAAGCCCAGACAGCCCGGGGGCTGGAGGGCAGGAATGTGGCCGCTCTCCCCTGGAGTTCTCAGTTTCCCCGGAGTGCAGATGACCCTGGAAATGGAGATTTCCTGGCCAAGGTGCACTCCAGTGGCCCGTTTCCCTTTTTGCTTCCTTGGAATTTGCCTTTCCCAGTCGGGTCTGGGTGCCCCCCACTCACCGCCGGCCCTTTCCCCTCTCCTCGCCCTGCGCTTGCTGCGCTCCCCTCCTCTCCCTCTTTTCCTTTGTTTGCCATCTCGCTCCCTGTCTCTGACGCGTACGCCGCTCCATCCAAATGCAATAGTGGGATTTGCCAGAATTATTTCCTAAAGCTGCCGGGGAGAGGGGGGAGGTTTGGATGGAGGGGGGTTATTTAACTGCAACCAACTGGAGTTTTGGCTGGTGGAGGAATTGGGGGTGCAGGCTGTCCCGGCCTGGCGCTGATGGGAAGGGCAGAGCCTGGGAATGGGTGGGAGAAGGGGGAAGGCAGCCTGAAAAGGGACCGAATACCAGTACAATGGAGCAGAGCTGGGTGTGCTCAGGGGCAGAGGAGCAAATTGAAATATTTACTGACCCCAAAGGCAAGAAGGAGAAAAAAAATACGCAGCCACAGGGAACAGCGGTGCCGGCACACTCGGGGTCTTGCCCTGCTGCTGGTGACAGTGCTGCTGCCCTTGCCCTGCTCGGGGCTGGGTCTGGTGGGTGCTGTGCACTGCAGGAGAGGCCAGCCAGACCACCCAGGTGGGGTGCAGGATTGCCCCCCTTGCAGCTCAGCATCCCTCTCCAGGGTGCCCCAAAGGATTCCCAGCCATCCATCTGGCTTCTTTGGGTGTGCCTATCCCCTGTGGGGCTGTGTGGTGGCAGCTGGCAGAGCCCTGAAGGGCATGGCTTCATGGGGGTGTCATGGTGGGGACCCCTATTCACACAGAACTGACCCCCTTTGGCGGGGCTCGCTGGACACTCCCTGCACGCCTGAGCCCACCCAGCTACCGTGGCACAGTGCGTCCCACCCAGGCATGCAGCTCCCTGGGGACACAAGGGGCTTCCCACCGCGGGCCTCCTCCCAAATCCTGCCTGAAGCACCCTGGAGACCCCCAGGAGGGTGCTGTCTCGGGAGAGGGGCCTGACCCAGAGTACGGTGCCTGCAGGAGGGGCAGTGGGGTGTGCGGGGGGCACTGCGCACCGTGCCGGGGTGCGTGTGTGGCTTGCTGGAGGCAGCTTGGCGGACTCCACTCAGTGCCGGAGCCCCAGGGAGTCCAGCTGCCTGGCACACAGGCAGGGCTTTTTTTTTTCCCTCTTCTTTTTCTTTCTCTTTTATTTATGAAAAAAAAATCCTTTTTTTTTTTTTTTTTTTTTTTTGGTACGTTCTTGGAATAATGAAGTCCAGATTTCCTTCATGTTGGAAAGATTTGATCCCAGCTCTGCTTGCTGTGGCTTTGCTGGGGGCTGGGAGGAGAGGTGGGGAGGCGAGGGCTGGGAGTGGGACCCCTCTGGGTGCCAGGGCAGGGGGAGCCAGCCCAGTGGGGGGCTGGGGATGCTCCAGCTGAGGGGGGGGGGATGTGAGGAGGGTTGGAGGGATGCTCCTCACCTGGCCAAGGCTCGCCGGTTGGGGTGGAGGAGGGTGCAGCAGTGGCTCTCGCCGCACTTGCCTCGCCCTGCGTGCTTGGCTGGGCACTCAGCAGCCAAGAGGTGAGGCTGTGGCCCCCCGACTTGTGCCCCCCGCCCCCCAGTCTGCAGAGTGGAGTTCAGCCTCCCGGGGCTGGCTTCCAGTCCTCCCCAGAGGATGCTGCGTGCCAGCAATGATGGAGAGCGGGATGCGGGGCTTGTACCCCTCAGGGGGTGGTGGGTGCAGCGAACTGACATCCCTCCCACGTGTGCCCTCCTTGGCAGGCTCGGCTCCCCCAGGCTCCCCTCGATCTCGGCGCCCAGGTGCGTGCCCACCATGCCCGTGGTCGGTGTCCTCCTCTGGGCCACCCTGCTGACTCTGGGCTGGCGGGCTGCCCACCCCAAGGACCACGGCTTCGCTACCCCGAGGGTCCAGCTCTCCTTCAAAGGTAAGAGTGTGGATGTCGGAGTGGGAGGCAGGGTGGGACCCCAAGATGGAGGAAACCACGGGCACCCTAGTACAGGCTCCTCCTCCTCGCTCAGGGGGCATCAGCAATCTGCGCCCTCAGAAATCTCCGTGGGGATCCATATTCAGGTGTGGCTGAGCTCTCAGTCTGCACCAGCACATGCAGTCTTGGGGGGCTGGTAGCCTGCCTAGTCCCACCAGTGCATTCCCTGTTGTGAGTGGGTGGCTCCCTCCATCTGGCAAAGCTGGGTGCTGAGGTGCAGGAAGCCCCCCCGGCAGCACCCCGATTCCAGACAGCAGCTTGACGCCGCCCCGACCCCCCCAGCTGGTATTAACGCCTGGGAGCTGGCAGGGAGCCGGGAGAGGCAGGAGGGGAGGGTGCTGGGTGGGGGGAAGGGGCTTAACCCTTTCATACCGGGACTGCTTAGCCCACCCAGCCACTCTAGGAGCTGTGGGGGGACCCCTGGGTCAGCTTTGGGGTGCACATTGGTGGAGAGGTTTGTCCTGAGCTCCTGTTTCGAGGTTGCTGAGCAGGGCAGGCTGGGGCTGATGAGGCAAGTCCAAGGGCTGCAGACCTTGAGTGGAACGGAAATTGTCCCTGCTGGGGGCTTGCCTGCTTGGATGTGTGTCAGGAGGTGACAGACACAAGGAGTCTCATGTCTGCCTCCCCTTGGGGTCTGTGGGAGAGCTGGGGCCATGCTACCTGAGCCCCTCCTGTGCTGTCCCACTGTGCCTTTGCCCTCTGGTCAACTACTGAACCTGCCAGCCCAAGGATGTGGTGGCAGAAGTGATGGTGAGCACAGCAGAGACAGGCAGGAGGGGCTGGGGGGCTGACAGCACACACAGTGAAGCAGCACCAGCCACGGGTGTTACAGGCTGGTCTTGACAGAAAAAATGGCTGGTATGAAGAGTCTGGGGACAAGTCCAGGCTGGAAAGCAGTGAGCAAGTTCCTCCCCAGAGGCAGGCGCCACTTTCCTCCCAAACAGTGTTTTTGGAGGGTTTGGGGGGCTGCTGGGGCATTTCAGCTGCTGCAGGGATGCTTCCCCACCCTGGCTCGGAACATCTCTTCCTCACGGCTGTAGGGAGGGGAGGCTCTGACAAAGTCTCAGCTGGACCTGGTGCCCACTGCCATGGTGTGCTCCAGGAGTGAGAGTAATTCCAGATAGGCATGGTTAAGCTTGCTGTGCCACAGGTTTGGGTTTGGTTTTTTTTGGCCCCAGCTGGTTGGAGCAATGGTTCCTGGCTGTGCTCATGTCAGAATCTCCAGTCCTTCTCCCTCCTGCCTGAGGTGGTCTGGCAGGGCTCCCTTTGCCCTCACTGCCTAGAGAGAGCATTTGCAGTGGGAGAAAGGCTGATTTGCACTGGCACATGGAGAAGAAATGCTAGCGGTGTGCTGGATCCAGGCACATTGGGATTGGGAAGGGGTGCCACTCGCCTCTTTCCTGCCTGCACTCTGACAAGTGTGACAGTGGTAGAGAATTTTCCCAGGGTCTTCCTCGAGGATCAGCTGGGGGCCACACACCAAACTGCTGGTGAGCAGCTTCCTGAGTTGATAATCTGCCCGCAGCCTCCCTGAAGCCATAGGGCCATAAGATGTGGGGTGACAGTGGCACTTTGCGGATGGTCCAGCCCCTTCTCTTGGCTGGAGAGGCAGGGCTGATACCCAAATGCCCAGCCCCAAATCCCCCAGTGCAGCTGCAGGCAGTGGGGTTGGGTGTGATGGCTCTGGGCTGGGGGACACTGGTGTGATGAGTTGGGCTGGGCTCTGCTGTCAGCGATGGCTGTGGTGCCACAGGGGACCAGGTGGCCATTTGTGCAGTCACAGCTGCTGCAGTTGGGGTGTGAGTCTCCACCACAGCATCCCTCTGGCAAAAGCATCCTGGTGCCAATGTGGGATCGAGGTGGCCTTGTGGCCAGAGTGCTGGGGAAGGAGCCACCATGTCCCCAAGTGTGTCCCCCGGCGCCTTGCCGGGGCAGCCACGCTGCCTGGAGCCCTGCCAGCCGCGGGAGCGTCTCTGGGTTTGTTTGCCTTTGCTTGTTATCGCGCGCCAGAGGCTTGTCGCAGCTCCCCGGGGCCTGCGTCATCCTCTACGGAGCCCCAGCGTCTCTGAGTGCATTAAAAAAAATACATCTATAAAATACTGAAGTGATAGGAAAGGGGTGGGAACTGAGCTCCGGTGCCCTGGTGCAGGGTGATGGGCTGGGCAGGGTCAGTCCTCCCCCCATCCCGTCACCCCTGTGGTCTCTTTACGTCTGTCCTCCTCTCAAGGCTTTCCTGTCCGTGTGTCGGCAGGAGGAAGGTGACCAGCATGGAAAGAACAGTGCTGGGAGCGGCTCCGGCACAGCTCCCTTTTGCCAACAGCTCTTCCCAGATCCCAGCGCTGGCCAGAAATAGGGTGGATATTTTTAATCATCTCCGTGCTAACAATTCACTCGCTCCCCACACTGCCGTACACATCCTGCGGCCCCCTCTCCTCTGGGCCTTCCTCCGGGCCGGGGGCTCAGGCACCAGACAGGCTGGCCCATTCCCCACGAGGATGCAGGAGGTGATGGTGATGATGATGATGGTGATTCATCCCTCCATGTCCTGCTCGCTGTCCAGCGTGGGAAAAGCGTGCGGGAAGGAAGGGTGGGCTCTCGCCCCGCACCATGGCGGGAAGCCCTCGAGGTCAGGGCCCTCCATGGGGCTTCAAAACGGGAGCCTCTCCCTGCAGCGAGTGGAACAGCCGTGCTGGCACCTCTCAGAAAAGCTGTGGCTGAGGTCCAGCTGGGGGCAGCCCTGGTGGGAGGGGCTGGATGAGAGGCAGGGCAGTTCCTGCAGGGCAGAAATATTATTTCAAAAAGAATGAATCAAGCGTGGAGTCTCCTGTAGGCTCCATTGCCAGCCCCATGCGTGGCCTCGCTCCTGCGTGCCTCATGCCTCAGTTTCCCCTCCCACCCCACTGGCATCTCTGCTGGTGGCCAGGGGATATAGGCATGCTTGATCTGGGCCAAGGGGTGGCAGATGGCTGGAGAGGAGCCTGGACAGGGGACCATGTCCCGGGAGCCGCCCAGGCGCCCTCCTAAGCTGCTGCAGCTGTGGGCACTGCTTGGCGACAGCAGGATGTGATAAACATGGGGGGGTATAGGGGGTGCAAACAGGGCCAAGGGCTTGGGGACAGCCAGTCCCGGGAACGGGCCGGGAACACTGGCACTGTTGGTCCCCACCCTGGCGTGAGTGCCCCATGCTGCTCCTCAGATCCCATGAAGGTCAGGGGGATGCCACAGTCCCCTTTCCTGTGCCCTGGGGGGCGGGGACATGGGGCTGAACCCTGTGACCCCTAAGAGGATTTCCTCGGCTGGGACAGTGGGGGGCTGCGGCAGGGCCCCTCCACCCGCTGGGACCGGCTGCTGCTGGGGCTGAGCTCCCTGGCTCCGGCTGCGAAGCTCCATAAGCTCCTTAAACCCTCTGCCCCCAAAAAAACCCGTGCGATTTCAGCCCCCCCAAGCCTATATCTAATAAGCTAGTTATCCCTTAAATTAACAATGCTCCTTATGGAGCAGCATGGCCTTTCCTGGGGTCCTGGCATGGGTGTTCTCCCCAATCTAGTGCCGCTTGGGGACAGAGCAAAGGGCTTGGAGCAGCCGCAGTTTCCGCCCGGCACCATGCCCTGCCCTTAGGGGCTGCGGAAGGAAATAATGTCCAAAAATTAAACAAAAAGCCCAAAGAGCAGTGGGTTGGGACACCTCAGCTCAGCTCTTTGCTTTTGGGGTGATTAAAGTATATTTTTCTGAAGCCAGGCTCTTTCCTGAAGGGGATTTCATGCTGCTGGAGCATCCCCTGACCCAGCCAAGAGCCTGGTCACCACCACAGAGGGATGTTCGGTGGGGATGGGGGTCTCCCCTGCCAGCGCTGCTCGTTGGGGCACATCCACCCACCAGCGCTTGGGGCAGGCTGGCCGGGGGATGAATCAGCGGTTTCCGCTGAAAAAAATGTGGGTTTTCTTTTTTTTTTTTTTATTTTTTGGCTTGCGCCCAACCGGCCGGGCTGCGATGGCTGCGGGGAGCACCCGACCGGCACCTCTTTCATCCCGAGGGATTTGACCCGGGCGGCTGCAGCACCTGTCCCCTGCCGCGGGTGCCGACACCGGGCGATGCTCCAGGGGGGCTGGAGATGATCGGGGGTGGAAGGCAGCAAGCGGGAACAGGAGTCATTTCATCTCCCAAGCCCCTGCAAGGCAGCTTCGGTTTCCTCCCACCTGTGAATCGGTTAAATGGGAAAAGAGCTTGGCTGGGGGCCACGGAAACTCTCTTATTACATGTAATTAGCTTAATTACATCATAAATAACCCATCAAGGGGTAGCGGAGTGACGCTCAAACAAATAAGCAATTCTGCTTTCATCGGACGACCCACCCAGCTCTTTGATCAGCCCCAATAACAACAAATGCTTTAACCACGAGAGGGGACGCATCCAGTCCCCGATCCCTCTCCTGGCATTGCTCCCCATCCTGCCCCTCTGACGCGTATCCAAAAAGCTGCATCTCAAATTTCAAGTAGGGAAAAAAATTGGTAGGGAACATAATCAAAATTTGGGGCACGCTTCTAAATTTGTGGGATAAAACGCTGCAGGATGGAGATGGGATTTATGCCTGCTGTGCCAGGCTCCCTTGGGATCAGTGCTGGGCTTCTCCATCGGCATTTAAAGTGCATTCATTCTCCCCCATGCAAAGAAAGGGCTCCCGAAAGGCGCTGGCTCCGCCAGCCGGGGGGGTAGGGGGGGCGGAGTGCGGTTATTGAATATAAACACGCCGTGTAATTTACATGCTAATTATGTTGAATGCGCTACAAGCCCATAATTAGAATCTAATTAGGTGAGAGCGCCTGTAATTGGTTTTGGGGAATGCAGTGATGGTGCACCTGGGGAGGTGACCCGCTCGGGTCGTAATGGCATTAACTCTTCGTGCTGGTGCCCTGGTGATGTTTGGGGGGTGGGAGGATTTGGGGAGCTGGGGTGGGGTGAGGAGCCCCTCGGGGTGCTCGGTTTATCAGAAGCACCGAAAAACGATCAGCGCTAGTCTCCGTGCCAATGGGCGATGGATAGGGACCACTCACACCAGCCCGATAGGGGCCAGCGGTGACAGCCAGCACGGGAGGCACTGTGGACAGCTGCCGGAGCTGGGAATGCAGCCCGAAATTGGCATTGCAGGGGGAATTTGGCTTTGCAGAGCCTGCAGCGGGGCGGTGGTGCCGCGGGCAGAGCAGAGCAGAGCAGAGCATCGCGCCTTGTTGCCAGCCCGTGGGCTCCTGGCCGCCGGCATCCCTCGAGGGCGCGGGGTAATTACAGCTCAGCGCCCAAGGACACAAAACCCTTGCGGGCAGGCGAGTCCCGGGGGGCTCGGTGGGGGCTCCACGGAATGCTGTGAGGGGACGGTCCCCGGGGAGGCCACCCTGGCTGTGATGTCGAGCAGCTCCTGGCTCCGGTGCTCGGCAATTAAAATGGGATTAGGCTCCCGGCCAGCCGGGGAAGCTCTGCCGGTGCCGGGATTGGCAATGGAGATGCAGGAGGGAATATGCTCGTTGGGGCGCATCGGCTAATGAGCCAGCTTCTCCAGCCCGGCCGGGGCTCCTGCCCCACTCCATCCCCAGGGACACGCCATGGCTGCTGGGGGCGGGTTTGGGGGCACAGTGACAGTGGGGGATTAGGCAGTGGGATGGAAGTTTGGGAGGTCAGAGGTTGTGGCAGGGTCTTGCCCGCCCCTCCATCCTCTTTGGAGAGGGCGTTACGGGGCAGCGGGTCTGTCACCACCCTGCTTTGGGAGTGCACCCTCTGATCGCTGGGCCGTGGGGGGCTGAATGAAGCCCGCAGTGGGGGGGCTTGGCCCTTTGTGCTACGGGGCCTGTCTCCTGCCAAGTGCTGGAGACGCCCATCCTAATGGATGTGTGACATTTGGGGCTGTCACTGACAGGGAACCCTCCACCACCAGTGTCCTGGCGCTGCTGGCTCAACCCCGGGGTCCCAGCCAGGAGGATGACGACAGGAGCATGTGCCCTGGGGATGTTGGTCCTGGTGTCCCAAGGCTGGGCAGGGATGCCACATGAGGGGCTGTCCTGGCATGGGGTCTCCTGTCCAGTTTAACTCCCCTCCCTGTCTCTGCCTGCTCCAGGTGTCTCTGTCCTGAGTGGGAAGCCTGGGAATGGGGTTCCATCATTGGCTGGGGACGAGCTCTTCTGCTCTGCCTGCATCACCCACTGCCAGAGCCACCCTGCCCTTTCCCGGCTCCCGAGCTCTGGTCCCCACAGACACCAGCACCCCGCTGAGGGAAGCACCAGCACACACACACAGTGTGGGGCACACAAAATGCATGGGCCAGTGGGGCAGCTTCAGGACATGGGACAGGTAGGGACCAGACCCAGTGTGCCATGGCACAGGCAGGGACCGCTACAGGACCAGCTGGGGATGCCATGGGTGGCATGTGAGCCAGCACCAGCAACAGGGAGCATCTGGAGCCCAGATGGGCCAGGCAGGAGGAGGAGCCTGCTGTGAGTGGGTGAGCGGCTCCCTGGCCCCCCATCCTTGGCACTGTTCCACTGCACCTCTGCCATGGCCCCTCTGCCTGCAGCCCAAACTCCAGCCCCTCCACGTGCCCACTGTGCTCGTCCTGTCTGTCCAGCCCTGGCAGAAAGGCAGGTCCCCAGGCTGGAGGAGGTTCGTGTCACATCCCATGACAGCGTTTCCCATGGCGTGCTCCAGCGGGTTCCCACACTGTGTGCGTGCACTGGCCTCACTGCCGCAGCTGAGCAGGCCCAGCACCTGGGCGGGCTCCCCACTGCGGGGCCAGGGAGCACCGCTGCCAGCCGTGGGACAGAGGACGTGCCCTAGCTGGCAAGGGACCCTGGGGACACCTGTGGGACATTCCAGTCCCTCGTGCGGCCAGGAGGTGGGAGGTCAGGGAGATCTGCAGACACTTGGCCTCCCTCTGGGAATGGCGGCTGGCTGCTGGAGCCCTGCCCAGTGCTGCCTGGAAGCTGGCGTGGTCCTTCCTGACACTGACCAGCGGGACCTTGCTCCGTTTCTCCCCGGGAAGGGGGGTCCCCAGGGCTGCTCCCAGCGCCTGCACGGGGCACCCCTCTGCGTGGAGGGACAAACTGCACAGGGTGAGGATGCTCCTTGGATCAGTGTATTATGGGTGTGGCATCTGATGGCTGTTGGTGGCGTCGTAGTCCAAAGACTATGACAACTCCAGAGAGTATGGCATCTGGGGCAGATGGTATCCCATGAGAGTGGAATCCAATGGCTGAGGGTGGCATCTGATGGCTGTTTGTGGCATCCAAAGAGGGTGACACCTCTTGAAAGAGTGGAATCTCCAAAGGGGTTGGCTTCAGAGGCAGATGGTATCACATGGAGGTGGCATCCAATGGCTGTTGGTGGCATCCTAAGAGAGCGGCACCTCCAAAAAGAAGCATATGGGGAAGATGATGTCCCATGGGGATGGCATCTGATGGCTTGGAGTAGAATCCAAAGGGGTGGCATCCAGGGCAGATGTCATCTCACAGAGGTGGCATCTGATATTCGGGGGTGGTATCCGAAGGCGGTGACACCTCCAAGGGGAGGCATCTCCAAAGGGGTGGCCTCCAGGGCAGATTGTATCCTGTCAGGGCAGGGTGCTCTGTCTTACTCGTGCCCTGGTCCCTGCCGCGTGGTTCTTGGCACCGGCCCACATCATCTGCAGCACTTCTGCCTTCCATCTGGCTGCCTCATTGCACTTGTGAATATTCATGACCCTCATTATCCTCTTTTACTCCTTGCTCCCACACTTAGGCTAAAAATAACTTTCCAAGGGGGGATGGGATGTGCGGGGCGGGGGAGAGGCTCATCCCCTCCCCTGGAGCTGGTTCCTTGGGGTCCCAGCTCCCCTATCCTAGGAGCCGGAGGCTTGGCTGGAGCATGGGGTCATGGTGCAGGAGAGGGACGATGCTGGAGATTTTGGGAGCTGTGGTGTCTGGGCTGGGGTGGCAGAGAACCTCTGCCTCCTGCCCCATCTCAATGGCAACCTCCACTCCCTCCTGTGGGGTGCTGGGGCTCCTGAGCCCAGGTCCTGATGATTTCTCTCCTGGCCACTCTTGGTTGTCCCAACTGCATCTCTGTCATTGTCCCATGTCCTGCATAGAGGTGGCAGCATCACAGTGCTCATGGAGTGGAAAGAGGGCACCAAGGGACTGGAAGGTGGGCACCTCTTCTCATGGGGCATCCTCCAGCTGGGCCCAGGCTTGGACTCAGGGATGACACTGGGGAAGACGGGGATCCCTGGGGTGCTGACCCCTTCCTCTTTCCCCCTGTAGAGCTGAAGGCAACGGGCACAGCACACTTCTTCAACTTCCTCCTCAACTCCAGTGACTACCGCATCCTGCTGAAAGACGAGGACCACGACCGCATGTATGTGGGCAGCAAGGACTACGTCCTCTCGCTGGACCTCCATGACATCAACCGCGAGCCCCTCATCGTAAGCTGCCAGCACAGGGCAGGGGGGAGTGGAAGGGAGTAATTGAGCACTTTGGGGGCCTTTTGGATGCCAGGGCAAGAGCTCGATGGGTGTAAGTGGTGCTGGTGGGGAAATGGTGGGGCCAGGTGGGAGCCCTGGTCTCCCTTGGGGTTGGTATTTCCACAGATCCATTGGCCCGCATCCCAGCAGAGGATCGAGGAGTGCATCCTGTCAGGCAAGAACAGCAATGTGAGTAGCCACCATGAACCCTCTTCTGGGAGGGGAGTGGGGCTGGTGGGTGGCACTGGAGGGGATTCATGTCCTTGTGTCCTGCCCTGGAAAAGCCATCCCCCAGGTGCCGTATAGTGTGGCAGCATCTACGGCCATATCAGGGTGGGGTGGCACTCCACAGTGTCCTGCCACCCATTCTGTTCCAGCTGAGCAGGTCCTGGAGAGCTTCCTGGACAAGTAGGAGGCTGAGCTCCCCATGCTAGCCAGGACTGGACACTGCAGCTTGCCAGCTTGTGGCCCATGCCACCCCTTGATCCATGCTGTCCCATGCCACATGCCATGCAATGACTCATTCCGTTCCATGCCATGCCCACACCAACCACGGCCCCACCACAATCTGTAGTCCCCGTGCTTGGGTTGACACCTTCTCCTCTGCTTCCCAGGGGGAGTGCGGCAACTTCATCCGCCTGATCCAGCCCTGGAACCGGACACACCTCTACGTGTGTGGCACTGGAGCCTACAATCCCATCTGCGCCTTCGTCAACCGCGGGCGCAAAGCCCAGGTGAGGGGCGGGAGGGACAGAGGTGCTGAGTTGGTGCCTGGCACGGTGGTGCTGGCACAGCCACCAGGGGACTGCAGTGGGGTGGGTGCTTTGCTCGGCTCTGCTGGCTGGTGGGGGAGAGTTGGAGGGCTGAGGGTTGGGGGCAAGGGTAGGGTGGGGGCAGTGGCAGGCTGGGGGTGACTGTGGCTAACAGTGTTGTGCTGCTGAGTGGGGCCAAGCCATCTCCACAGACCAAGGACTTCTCTTCACAATGGAACTTGGCTGTACTCTGATGGCAGCTTCCACACGACGTGCCCTCCCACCTTGCTGGCTGCAGCCACTGCTGGATCTCCACTGGGATGAGGGATGTGTCAGCACAGCTTCCCACTTGCTGCCAGACTGCTGAGCCCCTCACCGTAGATGCCAAGGATGCCTGGCACCACACCAACACCGGAGCTGCACAGGGAGAACCTTGCAGGGATTGTGCCAGCGCATGTGGCCATGTCAGGAGCATCCGTGGATGGATGTCACCCAGCAACAAGGACCACAATGTGCAGTGAGAGGGTGGCATCAAAGCTGCTTGCCACCAGGCAGGATGTGTGGCAGACAGAGGAGCACTTTCAGGATGGCCCTGGGAGGGAGCCAGTCTCTGCAAGTAGCAGCATGAATGTCCCGGGGTCTCATGTCTTGTGAGGTGTCCGTCCTCGCCACTCTGGGGTGGCAGATCCAGCAGCGTCTTCTCCCGAAGCTGGAGAGGGAGTCACCAGCCCAAGCTGAGATAGGATCACGGCGCTGGATATGAAGGATGGGCTCAGAGCCTCAGAGCCCCCAAGCCTGGCACAGGCACTGAGAGAGGTGGATGCTACTCAGGCCATTCCAAATTAGGATTGGATTGGGACTGGACTGGAGAGTGGCAGCATTTGAGGAGGACCAAGGGTGCTAGTGCAGTTGAGGACACCACTAGTGGTCCAGCAGAGCCAGTGGCAGTGTGGCAGTGTTCCAGTGACCCCTGGTGCTATCAGCTTTGGTGCTAAGGCATTGCTCCTCGGCATAGGAGGAGCAAGGTGTTAGGTACCATATTTGATCCCCCAGGTGTGAGCCCAGCCTAGCTAGCTATGGACAGCCATCTCTCCACTCTCTCCTACACCATGCTAGGGCACCCAGTTCTGTGGGAAAGAGCAGAATCCGTCTTGGAGAAGCTCCTGCTGGAGGCCAGCCCAGCCTGGAGCATCAAGGAACCCTGGGAGACAGCAGTGCTGCTGCTCAATGAGCATCCATCACCCCAGCTCTTGGTTTTCCCTGCTCACCCCTGCCCTGGGGGTCCTTCCCCTGCCAGCGCTAACTCTCTGCCCTGCTCCTTTTCCCCAGGGGTTTTCGCCGAGCCAGCCGGGAGGCCGGGAAAGCAGATCCACCGACAGCCCCCTCAGCCCGCGACCAGCACAAAGCAAGGTGGGAACCGGTCTGGGAGCCCGCCGCAGCCGTGCCCACCTCTCCCCAGGGGCATGCCAGAGCCGCGGGCTCCTTCATCCCACCGGCATGCATCCAAACCCTGGGCCAGGCGCCCCATGCCGTGGGCATCCTGCCATCCCCTTCCCTCTCAGTGCAGCATCTCCCGGCCACCGGCCTGGCGTCGGCTTTCCTTCTCTCACTAACTCCTTCTCCTAGTCCATGTAGGATCCCCCCCGTGGGGGGCACTGTCAGGGACGGTGGCTCTCCACCCACTGCTGACTTTGCCTGACTCCAGGCTTGCTGTGTCCCTTGGAAGGGGACCATGCATCAGCAGGGCCACAGGGCTTGGGATGATTCAGGGGAGGATGCCAAGGTGACGTGCAGAATGTTTTTGGGTAGGATCTGCATAAGCATTACTGAGCAGCTGCTTCGCCTTGTCCCAAGCGGGACTTGTGTCATCCTGGCGGGCAAGTGCACTCAGGGAGGTGACAGCATCCCCGGCTTCTGGGAACACCCCAGTGTGCAGCCCACCCTGACAGTGTCACCCCCGAGTCTCTCCCCTCCGGACTAACATGGGTCAGTGCATGGGCTGGGGACCGTGGGGGACATGGGCATCCTGGTGCAGCCTGGGGCTCCCCCAGCCCCTCAGGTGGTCGGGGGCAAAGGGTGATGCTTGGCAGTGAGCATCTCTCTGACTGCAGACAGCTCCTGCTGCCAATTCCCCAGTGCCAGCTGGGAAAACACCATTGCCGTATTAGCCCCCCCGGGTCACCCCAGTTCCTCTCTCCCTGCTGGGGAGAGGGTGTGTGTCCTAGCACAAGCTCCCTGGGGACTGCCAGCACATGCTTCCCAGCAGCTCCAGTGCATTTCAAGGGGCATTAGCTGAACAGCAGTGCCAGCACCACAGTGGCTCCTGTGTTGCCTGACCAGGAGTGTGAGGTGGTGCAGCCAGGGCCAGGGCTATGCTGGAGAGAGAGAGGCTGTCCCTGTGAGGGATTTGTCCCCCTCGGGAGTGGGGCCAGTGTTGGGCAGAGGTGTTTGTGATGGTGATGGTGGCACAGACTGCCTGGTGCAGTGATAGGGATGGTGAAACATGGCTGCACTTATCTCCGGGCCTGGGTGCCAGGAGGAGCTGGTGTGAGCAAACCCTCCAGTGGGAGATGCCCACCATGAGATCCCAGCCCCTCACACCCTCTTGTTCTTCCCAGAGCCAGGGCTCTGCCAGGACCCTGATGGCTTCTCAATGGAGGGTGACTGTCACCCTGTCCATCACCCATGTGCCAAAGCCAGGGCGCAGGTCCAGTGGGCATCTGCCCGATTTGGTTGCTCAAGGTCCCCCCATGCCTAGGCTCCCCATGGATGCTCCTGCGCTGCTGCATTGTCTCAGCTGAAGGTGGTCCCTATGCCAGGGTGAGGGGTGACCTGGCTGGGCCAGCCTGGCCCTGTGTGCCCCCAGCTGGCACTGGCAGAGGATTTTGAGTATGTCTCCAGAGGCAGCGTGGGTCTCGCTCCTGACTGCGAATGTGTGATGGTGCTGGGGATGGCCATGGAGAAGGCAGAAGTGACAGTGGGGGGACATCCCACTGAGCAGACAGAGCATCTCACCCTGTGAAGAAAAGCACTGGAAAATGGCCCCTGGCAAGAGAAGTAGAGTGGGTCCAGCAACCAAGCTGTGCCAAGCTGTGCCGAGCTGCGCTGCAAGCCAAACCCTGCCTGCTGAAGCTGCCGGAACTGTGTGACCTGGAGCTGGGAGAGCGGCAATGTGCGGCACAGCCAGCTGGAGTGAAGAGGCAGTCAGACAGGAATGTTTTCCCAGACCTGGGGAATGGATGCCCCACTTCAGCCTGGTGGCTCAGCCAAGGCTCCAAGCGGTGGAGGGCATAGAGAAGCGCCCAGCATTTTTGGAGGAGTCGGTCACAGGAGCTTCAGCTTCTTAGGAGACCTGCAGATGTCTTGTGTGGTCCATCTACATCTGCCCTCGCTACTGTGTGCCATCCTGGAGGAGGCTGCCTCTCCCGGTGGGCTTTGGGAGCTGTCACAGGAATGGAGGGGTGAAAGTCTAACCAGCTGCTCTATTTGCTCCCTTCTCCAGGATTATATCTTCTACCTGGAGCCAGACAAGCTGGAGTCGGGCAAGGGGAAGTGTTCCTATGACCCCAAAGTAGACACCGTCTCTGCATTAATAAGTGAGTCCTGTGGCTCCCTAGGGCCAGTGCTGCCTGCACTGGGCAGAGGGAACATGCAGGCAAGATGGAACAACTGCTCCCACCAGGAGCGGGGTTCCTGCTCTGCCACCGCTGCCTGCTCCAGCTGGCCAGGCTCCTGGCCCAGCAGAGGTGGGGATCATGGTTACAGACCAGTGCCAACCTCCAGAACTCTCCGGGATGGTCACAGGCAGTGGCTCTTGGTTGTCTGGTGGCTACCGGCCAGGTCTGGGGCTGGATAAAGCCTGGGGCAGTTGAAGAAGGTGGGTGGATGGGATGAGGTGGGAGTTCCTGGCTGACCTCTGCCCTCTGCAGATGAAGAGCTTTATGCTGGCGTCTACATTGACTTCATGGGCACGGATGCAGCCATCTTCCGCACCATGGGCAAGCAGACGGCCATGAGGACAGACCAGTATAACTCACGCTGGCTCAACGGTGAGTTCAGGTGTCACTGGCCCAGGTCCCCTGGGGACCCCATGGCTCCAGCCCTAGGGATGAGACCTGTCATGTGGTACGGCATCCTCCTGCTGGCAGAGACAGCAGCCAGCATGGGCAGGCAGATGGATGGGTGGATGGATGGATGGATGGATGGATGGATGGCTGACAGTTGACAGCTGACAGATAGGTGGACGGGTGGATGGACAAAAGATGGATGGATGGATGGATGGATGGATGGATGGATGGATGGATGGATGGATGGATGGATGGATGGAAGGAAGTGCAGGCACAAGAGCAGGGATAGCTGTGTGGGGCAGTGACAGACATGTCTGGAGCTTTGCTGTGCGGTGGGAGCAGACAGCTGGTGAGAGATGGGGCTGGCTCTGCCGCTGTTGGTGCATGGGTTTCTGCAGTGCTGAGATGTCAACCGTGTCGCCTGCAGTTGGTGACCCCGAACGTTCATCCTGCCCCCCTCGGAGCACCCCTGCCTGCAGGGCAGCAGCTGAGTAAACAGAGCAGAGCAGATGGGATGATCCTGCTGGGCCGGGGAGCCAGTGGGGTGGTAACCCGAAGAGGGGGAGCTGTCAGCGCAGGCTGGGCACCGGCTGATGGATGGCAGGGAGAAGCTTCCTGAGAAGCTTCCATGCTGTGTGGTTCCTTCCTGGGGGGAAGACTGGTTCCCACCACCTTGCTCATAGAGCTGATGTATCTCTTCAACCTGTGGACCTCAGGGATGCTTCAAGCCCCTCCTGGTGCACTAGTGATCAAAAGAGACACCCAGTTCCTCAGATGCAGCTCTCACCCTGTGACCACAGCAGTGCTTTTCCAGGAGTGGGGTGATGCTGCAAGAGCGGGGCTCAGCATCCTCCTGTGGCATGGAGCTTGGGTGCCACTGGACTGATGATGCCGTGCTGTGCTGTGCCATTCCAGACCCAGCCTTTGTGCGTGCCCAGCTCATCCCTGACAGCAGCGAGAGGAATGACGACAAGCTCTACTTCTTCTTCCGCGAGAAGTCAGCTGATGCCCCGCTGAGTCCTGGGGTCTATTCCCGCATTGGGCGCATCTGCCTGGTAGGTGCAGCAGAGGACAGGCAGGGGAGCAGTCAGGGAAGTGGGCAGGAGGACAGGCAGGGCTGAGCACAGGAGTCTTTCTATTGCAGAATGACGATGGGGGCCACTGCTGCCTCGTGAACAAGTGGAGCACCTTCCTGAAGGCCCGGCTTGTCTGCTCTGTGCCGGGACCTGATGGAATTGAAACGCACTTTGATGAGCTCCGTGAGTGTGCGAGGAGAGGGATGGGAGCCTTCTCTACCCCTGCAGGCTTGGGGGGCACCCTGGGCAGAGCTGGGGACCCCCTTGCTGCCCCCTGCCTCTTGCTCTTCCATGGGTGACTGCTCTCTCTGTACCCTGGTGTCTCTGCCCACCTTCCCTATGGTGACACCTCCATCTTTCTGTCTCAAGAGGACGTCTTCATCCAGCAGACTCAGGACACCAAGAACCCTGTTATCTACGCTGTGTTCTCTGCTTCGGGGTGAGTGCTGATCCTCCTGGCATGGTGCAGCAGAGGAGGTGGTCCCAGCTGGGTGGGTGTCCCAGCAATGCCACGACAAAAGGTGGCAGCAGGTCCTTCCCCTCAGGTCGGTCTTCAAGGGCTCTGCTGTGTGTGTCTACTCGATGGCTGACATCCGCATGGTCTTCAACGGGCCCTTCGCCCACAAGGAGGGACCCAATTACCAGTGGATGCCCTACACGGGAAAAATGCCCTACCCCCGTCCAGGCACTGTAAGTAAACCCCAGGCACCACGGGGAGGTGAACCAGCGCCTGCCAGGCAGCCGGCACCATCAGACCTGTGCCCGGATACCAGCTCACCAAACACTGGTGACGTTTGTGCCACAGTGCCCTGGGGGGACCTTCACCCCATCCATGAAGTCGACCAAGGACTACCCTGACGAAGTGATCAACTTCATGCGTGCACACCCGCTGATGTACCACGCCGTGTACCCCACGCACCGCCAGCCGCTGGTGGTCCGCACCAACGTCAACTACCGCTTCACCACCGTGGCCGTGGACCAGGTGGACGCAGCAGATGGGCGCTATGAGGTGCTTTTCCTGGGCACAGGTACCCACGCCGCGCACCGCGGGGAACGCAGCATGCGCCGGCGCGGCCCCGGAGGGCACGGGCACCACCAGGGCTGGCCAGAGCACGGTGCCCTCCGCCACGCTAGAGCGGGGTGAGGGGTTGAGACTGCCACCCTTGAGATCCTTGCCCCTCCTCAAGGCTCCAGACTGGTTCTTTCCCTGTCTCAATGCCCATCCCACAGACCCTACTGTCCTGCCTGGTCCTTCCCTTAGCCCAGTTCCTATGCCCGAAGCCAGCAATCCAGCATGATACTTCTGATCCTAAGAATGCTACCATCCAGCCTGGCCCTCCCCCTGTCCTGGTGCCCGTCCCAGGGGCCTCATCACCCAGCCTCATCCATTCCTGACTTTAGCACCCATCCTGTGTGCTTCCCATTGCCCGTGCTAAGCCCATCATCATCCAGCCTTGTGCCTTTCCTGCCCAATTGCCCATCCTGGGGGCACTGACATCCAGCCCTGTCCTTCCCAGCCCTCAGTGCCCATCCTGGGGGCACTATCATCCAGTGCCTTCCCTGCTCTAAATGCACACCCCAGAGCCCCCATGATCCATCCTGGTCCTTCTCTTGCCCTGGTGCATGTCCCCTGTGCTGCCCTGGTGGCAGTCTCTAGGTACAGGTGGTGGCCTAAGCTGGCGCACTGCAGCCGAGGCACAGTTACCTGCCACGACAGGAGAGAGATGGGGATGGGCCTGGGGGATCCTTCCTACCCACAGCCCTAGCAGGGACCCCCTTGCCAGGCAGGGAGGGTGTGGTTGCCCAGGGGTAGCACTGAGCCCTGGGCACTGTGGTGTCTTGCAGATCGGGGCACCGTGCAGAAGGTCATCGTGCTCCCCCGGGATGACATGGAGACAGAGGAGCTCATGCTGGAGGAAATTGAGGTGTTCAAGGTAAGGGCTGGCGTGTCCTCCACCCTCTCTGCTGAGTGTTCTGGACCCAGCCAACGAGCCCCTTGGGACCCCAGCCAGCCCCTTGAGATACCACTCATTCCCTGGGACACCAGCCTGCCAGCTGGGACATCAGCGAGTCCCTTGGGACACCAGCCACCTCTTGAGCAGCTCTGGAGGGACTCCAAGCATTGGTCCTCCTGCCTGCTGCCCACTCACATCTCCCCCTGCCTGCTCTGCCTGATCCAGCTGCTTGTGGGGGGTCTGGGGTACCCACCCCAGGCTGCAGCATCTGTCCAGGCAGTCACCCCTCCGTCTTCTTCATTCCTGCTCCCATCCAGGTGCCAGCACCCATCAAGACGATGACCATCTCCTCCAAAAGGGTGAGTCAGAGCATGTGGCAGGGGGCTGGGTGGGCAGATCCCATCACGGGCCCAGCAGTGGCAATGCCCAGTGACACAACAGCCCTGGAACAGGAGACATGCAGGGTCTGTGGTGCAGTGGGGATGAGGTAGCATCTCACCCTGTCCTCTTTGTCCCCAACAGCAACAGCTCTATGTGTCCTCGGCCGTAGGCGTGACCCACCTGGCGCTGCACCGCTGTGACGTGTACGGGGAAGCCTGTGCCGACTGCTGCCTGGCCCGGGATCCCTACTGTGCCTGGGACGGCAGTGCCTGCACCCGCTACTCTGCCTCCTCCAAGAGGTACAGGGCAAGCCAGGGAGAGGGTCAGGGAGAGATCCCCCAGCCGCAGGATTCCCCTCTCACCTCCTGCCTCCCCACAGGCGGAGCCGGCGGCAGGACGTCCGGCATGGCAACCCCATCCGGCAGTGCCGCGGCTACAATTCCAATGGTGAGCGGGGTCTGGAGCAAGGGCCTGCAGTGTGGGGCAGCTGGGAGGGGAGGTGGGGACACAGGGATTCCCTGGTGGGTTGGTGGTTTTGTGGGTGGATGTGTGGAAAGATAGATGGATGAATTGGTGGATGAGTGGATAGATGTATTAGGGAAGAAGATGAACATGGATGAATGGATACAGTGGGGATGAGCACAGATTAATGGGTCAGTCCACGGATGGATGAATGTATGGATGGATGAATGGATACATTGGGGAGTAGGATGAGCATGGATGCATAGATGGGTATACTGCAGTTGGAATATGGATGGATAGATGGATATGTTGGGGAGCAGATTGAACAGATTGAATGGGTGGGTAGAGGGATGGATGGATGGATGGATGGATGGATGGATGGATGGATGGATGGATGGATCGATGGATCGATGGATCGATGGATCGATGGATGGACACCCAGCAGGTGTGTGGCTGGAGGTAGACAGCTCTCCCTTGGAGTCAGGGTGGGCAGGGCAGGAGTGCAGTGGGGTGGGGGTGACCTGGCTGCCCGTGGCCCCTCTGCAGCTAACAAGAACACGGTGGAGGCTGTGCAGTATGGGGTGGAGGGCAGCACTGCCTTCCTGGAGTGCCAGCCCCGCTCGCCCCAGGCCAGCGTCAAGTGGCTGCTGCAGAAGGACAACAGCGACCGGCGGAAAGAGGTAGGGCAGGGTGCTGCTCGGGGGGTGCCGGGGGTTCCGGGCGCCAGCCAGCTGAGCCGTGCCCCCTCTCCCCCCCAGCTGCGGGTGGAGGGCCGGGTGCTGCGCACGGAGCAGGGCTTGCTGCTGCGTGCCCTCCAGCTCAGCGACAGCGGCCTCTACTCCTGCACCGCCACCGAGAACAACTTCAAGCACACGGTGACCAAGGTGCAGCTCCGTGTCCTCAGCAGCCGTGCCGTCCACGCCGTGCTGGTCCAGGCGGAGACCCCCCCTGGCCTGCCGGGTGCCCCCACTCCCCGCTACCAGGACCTGCTGCAGCTCCTCACCCAGCCTGAAATGGGACTCCTGGACCAGTACTGCCAGGGCTACTGGCGGCACACGGCTGCTAGCCCCCCGCAGCCACTGGCTGGCCTCAAAGCCAAGGAGCAGCAGGACCAGAAGAAGCCTCGAAACCGCCGGAATCACCAGCCAGAGACCTATGGGCATACATGAAACCATCATCAGGGACTTTGCTAGCACAGTGGTCTATTTTTCCCCCCTTTTAATATTAAAAATATCTATAAATAAATAAATATATATATATATATATATACATCCACGCACACACACACACGCAGACACACGCGCTCCCCCCTCCCACAGGAGGTGGTATTTATTTGCAGGTTGTACATAGTCACTGGGGCGGTGCCACCCCCACCTCCCAGCCCCGGGGAGGAGCACGGACCCCCAAGGTGGCTGCTGCCACCCTCGCCATCTTCCCCCTCGCCAAGGATCCCCAGATCCTGTTGTGCAGGGACCATGGGTCACCACAACCACTCTCCCCACAGCTGGGGCATGGCACCGTGCTGGGGGATGGAGGGCCTGGTGTGGGAGGGATGATGCCCTGGCAACAGCAGGGGAGGTGAGGCAGGAGGGGAGGCAGTGCCAGACAAGGTCTGCCCACTGCAAGCTGGGCATGACCGTCATAGCTTCATGCCTCAGTTTCCCCACATGGTTTCTGAGGAGCAAACGTTTTCCAGGGGGAAGCTGTAGACCACCAGGCAAGCTGAGGAGGAGGGGGCTGTGGGGTGAGGGTACACAGCCCTGTCTCCTCCCTGGGAGCTTTGCAGGGGAGCGATGGCACCTCAAGGTAGGAGCGAGGTGTTCAGGCAATAGTGGGGGCTTGGCCCCAGCGTCTTTGGGTGGAGAAGAGAAGGAGAAGGAGCCACGCTGGTGTAAAACCTCGAGCAGCTGCTGGTGTTTGCTGGCAGTGGCACCCAGCGGTGTTTGGGGCACCCAGCCCATCAGCTACCCCCTTGGAGCATCCCGGTGAGTGTGGGGGTTGTAAATAGCTGTACTTGGGAAACACAGGGGAGAGCAGGGCTGAGCAATTGCCCCCACTGCTGCAGCTGGGGACACTCCCAAATAAACTCTGGCTTTGGGACAGACGCAGGCGCCTGCGTGTGTTCTGTCAGGGGTGGGCCTGGCCCCCACCACGTAATCCCCTGAGCCCTGCCGGGGCACAGGGCTGGGCTGAGCTCCTCTGGGGGAGCACTGGGTCACTGGTGCTGGGGGCAGGACAGGGGGCATGAGGAGGTGGCAGTAGCGGGTGGTCCTGCTGGCGGTTGGGGTGCACTGGGCTGGGCTGGTGGCTGGCGCCAGCACTGGGTGTTGCTGGAGGCACTGGGAGCACTCAGAGTCAGTACTGGGGGCACGGGAAAGTACTGGAGCACTAGGATATGGTACTGGGAGCACTGGGGAGACACTTTACAGAGGGCACTGAGGGTGGTAGTGGATGATACTGGGAGCACTCTGATTGATGTAGGGTTGGTACCAAGCTCCTCTGAGTAATTCCAGGAGGCACTGGGGTCAGTGTTAAAAGGCCCTGGGCTGTACTGGGGATAGTACTGTGGACACTGGAGGTTGGTACTGGGCAGTACTGGGAGCACTAGAAGTACTGAGGCATTAGGATTTGGTAGTAGGAGCTGGTTCTTGGTGGTGCCGGAAGGACTGGTAGGGCGGTGGTAATGGGCTCTATAGGGGTTGCTGGGGGTGGTAGTGGGCAATACTGGGCTGTATTGGGGCACTCTGTAAGGGGATAATGGGGTAATGGAGGTGGTACTGGGCTCCTCTGGGCAATTTTGAAAGGCACTGGTGTGAATACTGGAGGTTCTGGGGCTATGCTGGGGTCAGTTCTGGGTACATGGGTGGGGTGCAGAGCTGTACTGGGGGTGGTGCAATGCTGTGCTGGGGGCACTGGGCTGTACTGGAGGGTGCTGGGCTGTATTGGGGTGGTGCAAGGCTGTGCTGTGTGTAGGGCTATACTGGGAGCACTGGGCTGTACTGTGTGTAGGGCTATACTGGGAGCATTGGGCTGTACTGGGGATGTTCAGGGCTGTACTGGGCATGTTCAGGGCTGTACTGGGAATGTTCAGGGCTGCACTGGGAGCACTGGGCTGTACTGGGAATGTTCAGGGCTGCACTGGGCATGTTCAGGGCTGTACTGGGCATGTTCAGGGCTGTACTGGGAATGTTCAGGGCTGCACTGGGAATGTTCAGGGCTGTACTGGGGGCACTGGGCTATACTGGGAATGTTCGGGGCTGTACTGGGGGCACTGGGCTGTACTGGGCATGTTCAGGGCTGCACTGGGCATGTTCAGGGCTGTACTGGGCATGTTCAGGGCTGTAGTGGGAATGTTCAGGGCTGCACTCGGAATGTTCAGGGCTGTACTGGGAGCACTGGGCTATACTGGGGATGTTCAGGGCTGTACTGGGGGCACTGGGCTATACTGGCAATGTTCAGGGCTGTACTGGGAATGTTCAGGGCTATACTGGGAATATTCAAGGCTGCACTGCGAGCTGCACTGAGCGCTTCCGCCCTCTGGCGGCCGAGCGAGGCGCTGCAGGAGAGCCTCGGTACAGGGGGAGCGCTGGGGACACGTGGGGGACACAGAGCTCCTGGGCTGCACTGGCGTGACTGGGGGAGTCCTGTCAAAGGCTGGAGTCACCGGAGGTGGGGGGACACTGGGGAGTTACTGCGGTGTTCCTGGGGATACTGAGTTTTGCTGGGGCGGCCGCGGTGGCAGTGGGGAGCACCGGGGACACAAGAGGGGGGCACTGGGGAGGCACACTGAGGGACCCAGGGACATTGTGGGGAGCTCACTGCGGTTGGGGTGGTAACACAGAGGTGGCACTGCAGAGGTGGCACCCTGGACGTTGGGCAGGGATTTTTTGGAGGGGGGACAGGGTCCCCACACAGGTAACTGGAATTGCTTAGGGACTCTGGGATTTCTTCAGTACTTGCTAGGGAGGGCTTTGGGGACCCTGGGGAGGGTGTGTGGGTAACCGTGAGGACATTGTGCAGGTGTTGCTGGAGGGTCCGGGGATGCCGTGGAGGTGATACTGAGCTGGCCTGGTGGCACTGGGAGTGTGCTGCTGAGTGGCTGCGCACACTGAGAAGTGCACTCAGGGAGCATGGGGACATTAGCGGAGGGTCCTGGAAGGGGCCCTGGGGACACAGGGTGTGGTGACTGAGGCTGACATTCAATCACTGTGGGGAGTGCCCCTGGGGACACTGGGATGGTTCACTGGGGTGTGAGAGTGGGCACTGCTCCAGAGCAGGGGGCATGACCAGGTGAGATGGGGACAATGGGGACATTTGTTCCCACTGTGACCAGACCCCGGCAGACACACCATCCCACCCCCCAACTCCAAACCCCTGGGGTCCACAGCAAAGCTGGAGCTGGGTGGGGGTCCCACATCCCCCAAGGTGGCCGGGTCACTGCCCCAGCCCCAGGGCGGGGACATAGCTGGGGGCTGGTCGGTCTGGCCCCCCCGGCAGAAGCGCTGACACCGGGAAGCACAGGATTGCTGAGCTCAGCCCGCTGCAGATTGAAGGGGGTTTATCGGGGGGGGCCGGCTTAAGCCCCGGGTGCTGAGCACAGCCCCCCGGTGGGCGGCCCCCCGGGACCTTGGCCCCGTCCTTGTCCCACACCGGCTGGACGGTGGCGGCAGTGGCGGCGGCAGGCACCGGGAGCGAGCGCTGGAGGCGGCGGGGGGCTGGAGCTCGCTGCCCATCCTGGTGCTGACCTCCAAGGAGCGGGTGCTGAACCGCAGGGCCGCGGGGCCGAGGATGGGAGCCGGGGCCAGTGCCGAGGAGAAGCATTCCCGAGAGCTGGAGAAGAAGCTCAAGGAAGACGCTGAGAAGGATGCCAGGACCGTCAAGCTGCTGCTGCTGGGTAAGGGGGAGACAACACCCTGGGGGATGTACCTAACCTTTGTGCATATCACCCTAACAGCCCACCCAATGCTCTCCTGAAACCTACCAGCTCCCCTCAACCCAACCAGCACACCCCACAGCTGACCCCAAAACCAACCAGCCAATCCAATATTCCCCTGGCCCCTGGATGGACCCCCAACGTTCCCCTGACTCACCCAGCACCCTCAAAACCAAGCAGCCCACCCCAACATCACCTCCATTCCCAGGCAGCACTAACCCAAACCTCCCCATCTCAAGAGCCCACCCAATGTTTCCCTGATGCCTCCAGCACCTTTAAACCAAACCAGCACAACCCAAGAGTGCCCCCAACAGCCTCCCACTCCCAGGCATCCCTAAAACCAACCAACCCCTCACCAATAAACCACCCAAAGTTTCTCTGACCCCACCCTAAAGCCAAACAGTCCAACAGTCCCCAGGCCCCTGCCACTAAGCATCCCTAAACCCAGTCAGCCCACTCTAGCAGTCCTCTGATCCTCTAGCAGTCCACAGCACCCCTAAAACCAACCGGTCAACCCCAAAAGCCCAACCAATGTTTTCCTCTCTCCCTCAGCACCCCTAAACCCAACCAGCCACCCCAACAACCCCTCCGCCCTATTCCCAGTATCCCGTAAACCAGCTTATCCCAACAACTTGTTCAACACCCCCCACCAGGCACCCCAAATGCAACAGACCGTCTCAACAAGAAGATGAGATCCTAAGATCCCAAGATCCACCCTAAGATCCCCTGGCTTTCATATATACCCAAACCCAACCAGCCCACCTAACATCGCCCCACCTCCCAGGCCCCCCAACCCCAACCAACCCACCTTAAGGGCCTTCACCACTACCTACTAGCACCCCTACCCATCAGCACCCCTGCCCCATCCTCATAGACCACACCACCACCCCACGTCTGTCCCTGAAGGCCCCTTGTACTGTGGGTCCCTCCCAGTCCTTCCCAGTCCCTCAGTGGTGCCTGAGGACTGAGGTGCCATGTGTGTGGTGGGGCCATGGTTGGCATCACTGTCCTCAGAGCCTGGCCCAGGACACAGCCCCCTGGACAGCCACAAGTTTCGGGCCTTGGGTGGCAGGTGGCAGGGTTGCTACGCTGCCATGTCTCCAACCCCTCCCTTGGGTTCTGGACAGTGTCCCTGGCTGAGCCGCTGCAGATCCCATTAGACGCTGCAGCTCAGCCCAGCCTTAATGCCACTGGCACCAGGCTGTAATCCCCCTGCACACCCTGAGCTGTGGACCTGGCACAGCCAACAGTGCCCGCAGCCATGTCGGGCACCAGGGTTCCCAGTGGGCCAGCACGAGGCTCAGCTGGGAGTGCCCGTGGCATGGGCTCTGCTGTGACCCTTGTTTTGCCCCCTCAGGAGCAGGGGAGTCGGGGAAGAGCACCATCGTCAAGCAGATGAAGTAAGTGCCGAGGGGGGGTCACTTGACTGTGCCCACCATGCAATGTGTCTGTCCCACACTGCAGCCATGGGGTGCCCCCTCCCACTGTGCCTCACTCTGCCCCATGCCGCTGCCGTGGGGTGCATCCATCATGTGGCTCAGCTCTGTGGCACCCAGCTCAGCCGCATGCCTGTGATCCTCCCCGGCCAGGATCATCCACCAGGATGGCTACTCGCTGGAGGAATGCCTGGAGTTCATCGCCATCATCTACAGCAACACTCTCCAGTCCATGCTGGCCATCGTGCGGGCCATGACCACCCTCAACATCCAGTATGGGGACACAGCGCGCCAGGTGAGGAGCATTCCATGTTGGGCACAGGTTCCCCCCAGCCCCCAGGCCCCACTGAACCCCTCTGCCTTGTAGGATGATGCCCGTAAGCTGCTGCACCTCTCAGACACCATCGAGGAGGGGACCATGCCCAAGGAGATGTCAGAAATCATTGGGCGGCTCTGGAAGGACTCGGGCATCCAAGCCTGCTTCGACCGCGCCTCCGAGTACCAGCTCAATGACTCTGCGGGCTAGTATGTGGGCTAGGGGGGTCTGGGCAGGGGGAGGCATCAGGGGGGTGCCAACCCATGTCTCATGCCCACCGCGTTCCCGTCCAGCTACCTGTCAGACCTGGAGCGCCTGGTGACCCCCGGCTACGTCCCCACAGAGCAGGACGTGCTGCGTTCCCGTGTCAAGACAACTGGCATCATTGAGACCCAGTTCTCCTTCAAAGACCTCAACTTCAGGTGAGGGCCAGGCCCCCAGTGAGGGCTGGTGCCAGGGGTTGGGCAGGGAGAGGGGGATGCTGACCCTCCCTTGTCCTGCCCAGGATGTTCGATGTGGGCGGACAGCGCTCAGAGCGGAAGAAGTGGATCCACTGCTTTGAGGGGGTGACCTGCATCATCTTCATCGCGGCCCTCAGCGCCTACGACATGGTCCTGGTGGAGGATGATGAAGTGGTGAGGCAGGCTCACCACCTCACATCCCCTCTGCTTTGTCCCCATCATGATGTGGTCATCACCACGGGGCTGTGTCCCTCCACAGAACCGCATGCACGAGAGCCTGCACCTCTTCAACAGCATCTGCAACCACCGCTATTTCGCCACCACCTCCATCGTCCTCTTCCTCAACAAGAAGGATGTCTTCCTGGAGAAGATCAAGAAGGCCCATCTCAGCATCTGCTTCCCCGACTATGATGGTGAGTGTGGCAGCAGCTGGCGGTGGTGGGGTGCTGGTGGAGGGTTGGGTGCCACCAACCCGCAGGAGTCCCCCACCAGGTGTCCTCAGCACCCCATTTAAGTGGTGGCACACGAGGCTTGCTGAGGGACCACGCAAGGTTTGTCCACCCGAGGGAGTGCTGGGTGATGCTGGGCCAGCACCCTGTGGGGAGGACACCAGCCCAGGAGGGGACCTCACTCACTGCCACACCACCAGGCCCCAACACCTATGACGATGCGGGCAACTACATCAAGCTGCAGTTCCTGGAGCTGAACATGCGGCGGGACGTGAAGGAGATCTACTCCCACATGACCTGCGCCACCGATACTGAGAACGTCAAGTTTGTCTTCGATGCCGTCACTGATATCATCATCAAGGAGAACCTCAAGGACTGCGGGCTGTTCTGAGCCCCAGCCCAGCACCCCCTCCCCTGGGGCCCAGCCCCACTGCTACCCCCACCCCACCTCTACAATCACCTCCACATGCCCCAAACCCCTGGAATTTGACCTGCTCAGCTCCAAAGCCACCCCTGGGGCAGGGGCGGCACAACCTCACTCCCTCTTCCCACCAACTCTCCCATCAGTCAGCGTTGTGGGGCCCCCAGTGCTGCTGGGGGTCCCTGGGGGCTCCAGGTGCTGGGGGTACCTGGGTGGCCCTGGGTGCTTCAGGGTGCTGGATACTTTTGGGTGCTGCAGGTCCCTGGGTAACCCTTGGAGCTGCAGGGTACTGGGGGTCCCTTGGGTGCTGAGGGTCCCTGAGTACCCTTTGGAGGTAAGGGGTGTTTGGGGGTCCTGGGTGTCTCTAGGTACTTGAGGGAGCCTAGGGTGTCCCTGGGCTCCCTTCAGAGCCGAGAGGTGCTGGGAACTTCCAGATGACCCTTGGTACTGGGGAGCCTGGGGGTCTCTGGGTGCCCCTTGGTGCTGGGAGTTCCTGGTACCCCTTGGCGCTGAGGGGGGTTAGGGTTTCCCTTGGATGCTGGGGGGTTCTAGGTGCCCCCTGAAGCTGAGGGGTGTTGGGGTGGTCCCCTGGGTGCTGCTGAGTGTCCATGAGTGCCCCCTGGAGCTGAGGGGTGCTGGGAGTCCCTAGGAACCCCTCAGAGCTGGGGGTCCTTTGGGTGTGGGGTGTCCTTGGGTGCTCCCTGGGGCTGGGGGCTCCTCTGGGCTGCTGGATGCAAGAGATGCTCCATCTCGCTCTGGGCTACAGGTCACCAGGTGTTCCTGGGCACTGGGTATCCCCAAAGACTGTGTGATACTGGGGTCCCCTGTGTGACACCATTCCCCCACAGCAGAGCCAGGGGCTGGTGATGTTTTTGTTTCCCCCCAGCCCCACAGCCCCCGTGGGGTGGGGCTCAGCCCTGCAGCAGCATCCCAGCTCCACCCCAAGGGGTCCCACTGCCCTCACCTCCCACAACGAGGGGCCTCTCCTGACCCCATACAAGGGGGATGCCAGCCCACCTTGTGTCCCTCTCCCACCCCCAGAGACCCCCCCAGCTCTCCCACACAGGTCAAGCCCCCCTGCCCTCCCCCATGTCACACAGGGCGTTTCAGTATATATACTTTTTCTTTTTTTTTCCTTTCTACATTTTATTATTTCAAACCATGTGAACAATTCGGTAAAACATCCTGTGGGAAAAGCGAGGCCGCAGGCACCGGCTGAAGGGTCCCCCCTGGGCTGTGGGGGACAGCGGGGGCCGCTCTGTACAGCAGGCTCTCCTCGCCCAACGCAACAGCTAGCCCTAAAAACTAGGCTTAGAAAGAGGGGGGGGATAGAGGCAGTGGGCAGCACCCCCTGCCCACCCTCCTGCCCGAGCTGCCCATCGGGATGGGGGCAGTGAGGCGGGGTGGGGTGCAGACCCTCCCCCCCAAGGCACACGGTTGGGGGGTGGGCTGGCCACGGAGGACGCTGCCACCACGTAGCACTTGATGCTTTTAAATAGTTTGGTAAAAAGATTTCTTTAAAAAGCAACCTGGCCCCAACCGGTGTGGTGTGGTTTTTTTGCATGGTTTTGGGTTTGGTTTTTTTTTTTTTCCTTTTCTTTCTTCTTTCTTTTCTGGTTTAGTAAAGGAATGTCATCGGTCGTGTTTGTGGCTGGGTGGGCATCCCCGAGGGGACCCTGTGCCCCCCATGCCAGCAACACTTGCAATGTAAACAGTGAGAGCACAGGGCTCGGAGTGAATGAAGTGGGGGCTGGAACGGTTCAGGGGGTACAAACCAAGATTAAAACCTTGTCTTCCCTGGAAGGGCGACGCCGGCGAGGAGAAGGAGGATGATGGTGGGGGGCAAGCGCGTGCAGCAGGGGGTACGTGGGCCCTGCCACCGTGCTGGCACTCAAAAAGTCTCTTTATGGGGTGGGGGCAGAGGGATGAATCCGAAGAGAAGCAGGAGTGGGAGGGGCGTGGTCCTTCCTTTGCGGCTCCTAGGAGAGAGAGGTCATGAGCAGGGGAGGGTCTGGGGACAGGGCAGCCTGCAGCTGGCAGGCAGTGCCCAGCTCATCCCTGGAGGATGGCCCATGACCACTCCATTTGGGGACCCACCACTGGGACCACCACCCACCTGGGCAGCGCCGCCCTCAGAACAGACCACAGTCCTTCAGGTTGTTTTTGATGATGACGTCGGTGACGGCGTCAAAGACGAACTGCACGTTCTTGGTGTCTGTGGCACAGGTGAAGTGGGTGTAGATCTCCTTGGTGTCCTTCCGCTTGTTCAGGTCCTCGAACTTGCTCTGGATGTAGCTGGCTGCCTCATCATACTTGTTAGCCCCTGGGGAGGAAGAGACACTGCGCTGCCCCACAGTCGCCCACAGCCACAAAAGGGTTTGGGCTCAGCTTGGACCCCACAGCCAATGTCCCATTGCCAAGTTGAGGCTCCAGAGGCAGAGTGAGCCTCAGCTAACCCCCACCAGGGCTGCTGCCCCTTGTGTTGTGTCCCCCCACACCTTCTCCCATCTAGTGGGGCACCCCAAACACCCCCACACCCTACTTGCTGCCTCAACCCATCACTCCTTGGGCACAGGGGAGCCACCATCTGCATCCCCAGCACCTCCTGCTACCCTGCCTGGGGCAAGGCACCGCCCACTGCCCCTGGCACTGGGAGTCCCCATGGTACCTGTGTACTCAGGGAAGCAGATGGTGAGGGAGCTGTGTACGATCTTCTCCTCAAAGAGGTCCTTCTTGTTGAGGAAGAGGATGATGGACGTGTCTGTGAACCACTTGTTATTGCAGATGCTGTCGAACAGCTTCATGCTCTCATGCATCCGGTTCTGGCAAGGGAGATGGCAGCATGAGCTAGGCAGGGATCTCCAGGCAGCACCCACCCCACTGCTCCCCAGACTGCCACCCCCCATGTTCCTCCCTGCCTGGGCAGGGGATGCCAATGGCCCCGCAAGGCTTGGGCCGCAATGGCCAGGGCACTAGTGGCCACCAGAGGAGGGGCTGCTCCCCCAGCACCCCAAGGAGGGGACAGCTCATGGCACTCGTTCCATCCCCATGACTCACCATCTCCTCATCTTCAGCCAGCACCAGGTCATAGGCACTCAGGGCCACGCAGAAAATGATGGCTGTCACCCCCTCAAAGCAGTGGATCCACTTCTTCCGCTCTGAGCGCTGGCCACCCACGTCAAACATCCTGTGGCAGGGAGGTGATGTGGGGATGGATGGCAGCTCCTGGCCTCATCGCCCTCACCCATGCATGCCCTGCCTCAGTGTCCCCAGCTGCCCAGAGCAGGAGCAGCACTGGTACAGGCACAGCACAATGCCTCTGCCCCAGGGATTTTGCCAGTAAGGAGGATCTGCCCCGGCTCCTGCTGCCAGGACAGTGTCCAGGCTCATTTCTCAGCTGGAGCAAATCCCTGGCACGAGCTGGGGCAGGATCAGGTCACCTTTCCCAGGGGGTGTCAGTGTCATGTTCCCCAGAGACCCACTCCAGAGCAGGTACGGCAGGGCTTTGCCAGAGACCTTGGACCAAGGGGAGCCAAGTGGCTGTGGGCTCAGCAGGATTACAGCAGCACAAGGGCTCAGGGATGATCCCAATGCACCATGTGCTTCTCCTGCCACGGGCAGCAGAGGATGCCCTGCCTCCATGGAGCAGCAGCAGCATTCCACATCCACTGCCATGCCCACTGCCAACCACTTGGCTGGCGGGAAGGCTTCCCCACTGGGACACACTGCTTTCCCCCTGGACCACCTCCGCTGCCACCTTCAAAGTGCTGCCCTGCTAATGCATGACCAGGGTGGCATCAGGGTGGCTGTGAACCCCCCGCATTCAGAGAGGACCCCAGCAGGTCTTTCTGACATCAGCTCTGTTGCCATGGGACTAAATCCCCAGGGATGTGCACAATGCCAGCTTTTTGCCTCGGAAACTGGAGCTCTGATTATTTCCCATGGGTTTTCAGTGGAAAGCAACCATGGGATGTCAGCAGGCAGCAGTGCCAGTGCCTGACCCTGAGACCCCAGCTCCTGCCCAGCGCCCTTCCTGCAGCGGAAGCAGCGTCACAGCAGCAGGAGGAGGGATGCCTTTCCCCTTCCCCTCCTTGCCCGAGCCTGGATCCGCCCCCAGGCTGAGCTCTGCAAAGTGTTTTTGAGGCTGTTCCAGCTATTTCAGCGGTTTCCGCTCTCTGAGGCAGCAGTTCCCGCCATGAGCAAACCAGGAGGTGGGGGGAACTCAGTACATGCAGTGTGCACCCAGGATCCGTCCCAGCATGGGGAGGAAAGGCTTTTTTTGCCTTGGAAAAGGCAAAAGGGAAAGAGGTCAGACATACTTGAAGTGCAGGTCCTTGAAGGTGAAGTGGGTCTCTACAATGCCCGTGGTCTTCACCCTGGTGCGCAGCACATCCTGCTGGGTGGGGATGTAGTCGGCACGGGCTATCCTCTCCAGGTCATTCAGGTAGCTGGGGACAAAGAGGAAAGCTGCTGTGGGAGCTGGACTGTGGGGCACGACCCACTCAAATCCCATGGGACATCTCCACACCACCCCAGGGTCTCCTGCCCATCTCCCAGCATTGTCCATTCAGGGTGGACAGTGCCAAGCCAGTCAGCACAGCAGGAGCCCCACGTGCACCCTGGAGTCACCCCGTGTCCCTGCCAGACACAGGCAGGGCAGGACACCAGTGGCCAGGGCGATATGGGACACACACAACTGAGGGACTGGGGGACAGTGTGTTGGCACTGGGAGCCAGGCAGAGGACGCAGCCGGGGCTGGGGGGCTCGTCCCGTTCCCCTGGCCGTTTGCACAGGGGGGAAATGGCAAGAGGAAAATATTCAGTGCTATGGCAACCAGCCGCAGTGCCGGCGGAAACAATCGATGGCGCCGTGCCATTTATAGTCAAAAACACAAAGGGACGGCGTCCTGGGAGGAAGCAGAAGGCGGGAGGCCGGACAGACAGGGAGCAGCACCGTGGGGGGCTGCAGCCGTCCCGAGCTCCCCTGGGGAGCATCGCCCGCCCTGCTGCCTGCAGGGTCCCGGCAGAGGTGGTGGCCGGGTCACAGTGTGCAACATCCACCAGGACTGATGAGGGCTGCCGGGGGGGATCAAGGCGGGTTTTGATTTCTCCAGCTCACATTGCTTTAATTGGGTTACTACAAACGGGCTCCTTTAAGCAAATTAGGCTTGTCTTGATTAAGGCATTTGCAGCCCTGTAATCTGGTGAAAGCCAGATTACAGCCCGTGAGGCCATAGGGATCCTTGGCTCTGACTGCAGCACAGCCATTCACCAGCTCCTGGGAAACCCTGCAGCGTGTCAGGGCAAGGCTGGAGCTGGAGGTGCCCCAGGACCCTACTGTCGGTGTGAGGGTGGGGGACCTACACGTTACTGCCACAGAGCAGTTCAAAAACAGCCGGAAACACATACGGCCTCCGGCTGACAAAAAACAGGAAACGCCACAGCAGGTCCCCGTGCAGCGCCACAGGCTCTTGGACATTGCATCAAGCCCCAGGGTGTGGGTGAGCACCACCCTGGCACCCCAAACTCCTGGAACCCGAAGAGGCAGAGGAAGAGGATGGGGGTTGCTGTGCTGCAGAGGGCTGGGGCACAGGTGGGCTGTGTGCTGGGCATGGCAGGGGGCTCCTCCTCCCCAGGCTGTCCTGTTCCAGCAGCATCGTGGGCACATCACCATCCCTGTGAGATGGGCAAGGGATTGGCCACTGCACTGCCATCTCCACAGGGCTGGAAAAAGGCTGGAGCAACAGCTTGAAGGCGCTCCTAATTAATGGCTGTCCAACCCCCCGCCATGTGCTAAACGCTCCATAACAGCACTGACAGCGACAGGCAATTGGCAGACACTGTGCAGATACACCTGCTCCAAGTGTGTGTGTGAGCTGCCTGGCACCTGCCGGGTGTCCTGTGCTCCCAAACCAGCAGCCACTGCCAGGGAAATGCCAGTGCTGGCTGGGGAGTGATGGGCCTGAGCAGACAGGGGCTGGGGAAGGCGGGTGTGTGCCCATCAGGAGGAAGTGAAAGCTGCGGGTGCTGGGGGAAAGCGCTGACAGGAGCTTCTCCAGGTTTGGTGCTTGCCAGGAGCTTTACTGCAATCTCTTCCCCACAGAGACCTCAGTGCAAGAGGGACGACAGTGCCATGCATGAGGGGACAGCTGGAGAAACCAGCTTGCCCTGGGATAGCAGCAGTTCCCAAGTGTGCTGGATCCCAGGCAAGGCCAGGCTTGGTGGAGTGTTCCTGGCACACCATGAGCTCCCCGACACTGCTTTACCATGAGGGGCCTGGGTGGACAGGATGGGAAGGGACTGTGCAAGCTGAACACAGACTCAGCTGTGTCGCCCTCTCTAGCAATGGTACATTAGGCAGATTAACTTAATTATTAATCTCTTCAAGGATAAACCCAACCAGATGCAGCAATTTATCTACCTTAACACCGATTTGCTGGATAATGCACAACTCTAACGCCAAGTCTTTCTGTACAAAAACAGTCAAAAAGAAAAAGAAAAGCCTCTTGGGCATCCTACCCATCCCTCTTCAAACCTAAGTGCTCCCAGGGCTTTCCTTGGGAATTTTTCTTGCCTTGATGGCTCATGAAGGGTGATGAGGATGGGCAGGACCCTGGCTGTTCTCATGAGTAGGGAGCCAGTGGAGAGCATCTCCTGGGGAAAGGCAGTGGGGACAGAGCAGTGGCAGGAGGGGGATGCCGCAGTGCCCCCCCTCCCAGGGTACACAGCACCCTGCCAGAGAAGGAAACAGCTTTCGAAACATCCGCCTTCCCAGTTCTGCTCCGGCTCAGCCCCAGCACCACGTGGGAAGTGGCAGCGCCTGCCCCTAAGCCTGGTGATGAACAGCAGCCCCTGGGGGGATTTTCTGCTGCTTGATAAAAGCACTGTGGCTCACAGGGCTCAGCTGAGCTAGGGCAGAGGAGGGGGTACTCACTAGGCAGCGGAGTCGTTCAGCTGGTACTCTCGGGAGCGGTTGAAACAGGCCTGGACCCCATTGTCAGCCCACAGCCTCCGGATGACGTTGGCCAGGTCCTCCGGCATGATGCCCTGCTCCTCAGCAGTGCAGGAGAGTGCAAACAGCTGCCGAGCATCGTCCTGCAGGGATAAAACAGCTTGAGCAGTGGCATGGATTTAACAAAGCTCACTGCCCCAAAGGACTTGATGGGAGCCCACCAGAGAACAGCAGGGATTGGGTTGGGCCACCTTTAATCCTACCCCAGTTTTGGGCACATCTGCTTTAGCCCCCAAGAACCCCCATCCCTGCCAGGCACAGGGGGAGCAGAAGGGCACCCACCGCTCTGGAGGAGTCTCCAAAGTCAATCTGCAGGTTCCCCATCGCCTTGATGATAGCCATGATGGACTGGATGGTGTTGCTGTAGACCACGGCTTTGTACTGCCGGCATTCCTCCTCTGAGTAGCCATCCTCATGGATGATTCTGGGGCAGGGAAGAGACACAGGCAAGGTCAGCCCTTTGTGGGGTACCCCAGGGTGCTGCTCCCCACCCATGCTCTATGGCAACACTGATGGGGAGCTTTCCCTGTCCACCACTGGTTTTCAAGCCCATGGTCAAGGCCTGAGCAGTGTCGGCCACAGTGACAGCGCACAGACCACTCACTTCATCTGTTTGACGATGGTGCTCTTCCCAGACTCGCCAGCACCTGCGGAGAAATGAGAAGCGGTGAGGTCCTGTCCAAAGACAAAAACCCCTAACCTACTGGAACACCCCCCAGCTCAGGAGGGAATGTCTCAGCCATTGGAGAAGAAGCATTGGCCAGAGCAGATGATGCCTGGATGCGCACTGGAAACGTCAGGACCAAGAAAGCGGGAACAAAAGGAGAGCCTGGGGGGCCCTCACAGTAGTTCCCAAGGGAAGAAATGACACCTGCTCTGGGCTAGGAAAATGGCATTAACACAGTAACATTTTCCCCACAGTCCTAACAAGCCATAGCTGACTAGCAATCCTGGCTTTGGCTGAACCTGGGGACTCCCTGTGACAAGGAGGCCAAGCTCTGTCCATCACCTGCCATCCCAGCTCCAGGCAGAACCTGAGCTTAGCTGCCACATCCCACATTCCCTCTGTGCTAGGGGACAATGAAGCACCAGCCCCACTGCATATCCACAGCTGGAGCCAGCAGTGGCCAGGATGCAGGGATGCTTGTGACACAAGGTACAGGCAGGGAACTTGGGAAGAAGTTGCCACCTCCACCAGCCAGCTCGAGCGATCCCAGCGGGCTCAGCCGCCCCCGGGTTGATTCTTAAATAGCGCACACCTCCCAGGCTGTCAGGTCCTGTGCCCCAGCCTGCTGCGGAGGCGGCTGCCAGCAGGGAAAGCCGATGGCTTTCGGGGTCGTTTTGTTTTTCAGCATCTGAATGCAGGGTTCCATGAGTTCAGCAAGCCAGCCAGGGTGCCTAAGATTCTCCTTCCTCCACCCTGTCCCCCCTAGGGACGTCACCCCACATAGGCGATGTGCAGCTCGGCCCAGCCCTCCCTCCACAGGCTGGAAGCAGGGAAGAAGCAAAGTCACCTCGGCTGCAAGAAAGGGGAAGCTGAAAGGGGAAGCTGAAAGGGGCGGTGCATGTCCCTCGTCCCCTCTCTGTGCAGGGAGTGTCATGAGATGGATGAATGCCTGGCTCATCTTGCCCCAGGACCCACAGCAGGATGAGGCCCCTTCAGCTGGGGACCAGTGTGGTCCCTGCCTCCGGGTGCAAATCCCAGAGGACCTCCCAAGCCAAGACCATCCTAGTGTCCTCTCACAGCCCTCTTGGTGGGTCCCCCAAGTGCTGCCCTTGGCCCTTGGAGCTGCCAAGGGTCCCCCTTGGAGCTGCCCTTACAGGGGGCCCCAAGCACGCCTGTGCCAGCACAGCCACAGAGGGGGCAGCGATTACAGAGGAGGTTAAAAAAAATTAGAAAAAAAAAGCAGATTATGCTAAAATTAACTGGGAAAAACAGGGCCCATCATGCCAGCTGAGACATGGTGGCAGGGAACAAACTCCTTCTGCGCATGTCCCCGGCCTGAATGCCACCTAGGTGATGGACATACACCCCCAGGGGCATCACTGTGGGCAGTGCTCAGGGCATGGAGCGCCCCGATGCTGGGGCCATACTGAGGCTGTACAGACACTGTGTTTATCACCACAAGCACCCTGCTCCATGGTTCCCATGCCATACGTGCCAAGGGAGGGGCTCTGCTCAGCTCAGAGGTCACCATTTGGCACAGCGGGGGTTCTCCAGCACTGCTGACCCCTCCTCCCCGGCACCCTCAGGATGCTGACGCGGCACCCAGCACAGCCTGGCCAGCACTCGTGGTCAGTGCTGGCAATTCCTGCCTGGAGTTCGGAGCAGCGGGGAAGGACTCGGCCTAGCCCTTCATTTTTTCCATTAAATACCTCTGGTTTCTGACAACACCATTCCATACCACTAGGTCCGGTGGCCAGAGCCAGCAGCATTCACCCAATCCTTTCCCAGTGGGTGCCTGGACACAGAAACTGAGGCATGTGGCAAGCAAGGACCCAGCTTATCAGCATCCCTGAGTGAGGTGCCAGACAGCCGTTCCCGGCTCCTCCTCTGTCTGACCCTGCCTGACATTTTCTCCCTGCCAGGAGGGAACAACCCCCCGGGGCCTCCTGCCTTCTCCCGACAGAGTTACAGTCACAGGGTGACCATCACCAGGCCGGCTATTTCCTCACAAATTTTCCCCACATCTCCCGGCTCCTTCCCTGCTCCCTGAGGAAGGCAGCCATGTTCCAAGCTAGCACTTCTGCCTGCCACCAAGAGACGGCCCAGCATAAGAGCTGTACACTTGCAGTGAGCAGGAATTTGGGTGTGAATTAATAGCCCCCATCCCCGCACAGGGGATCCTCCCCAGCCCCCTCGATGAGTGCAGCGGAGGGGAAGAGTTTCCAATCCCCGGAAAACCCCAGCTGCCGCCCATTCAGCCCCAAAACAATTCCTGGGCCGGATGCCAACCGCCAGCTTCCACCCTCCAACCCAGCCCAGGCAGGACGAGGCAGTGTCACAGGAGCTCTGGACCCATGTACCGGCATCAGGGGGGATGGAGACCCCCCCAACACGGGCTGACCTCACGGCTGTGCTTCCGCCAGCCCTGCCTCTCTGCAGGCAGTGCTTGTTCCCAGGGCAGCGCCTGGCAAAAACAGGAGGAGAGCTCTCTCTAGGGCTCATTTCCTCCTTTTTTTTGTTAAAAATAATCTTCAAAAATTTAAAATAAGCAAGCAGCTGCCTGGCTCCAGAACTCCCTGCTAATCCACTAGCAAAAACTTTATTGAGCCAACATATATATTTTGCAGCCCATGATTTATGATGCTTCCTGGGCAGCAGATATTAAATGCAATATATGCACATAGTTCTGGGCAGCACATACGTAATCCCTGTATTTTAGGAGCTGGCCACAGGTTTCAGGGTCCACCTCACTCCGCATTACAAAGAGGGGATTTTCCATTTTTCCACTCGGCACCATCCTTTCAAATATTCAGGCATAGATGGAAGCAATGCATAGCTGGAAAATTCTCATTATGGGGGAAAAGCTGGAATTCAATCCTCCAGTGGGTCCAGAGCCATCCCCATCCCCAGCAGCTGGAGGCCCATCTCCTGCCGCTGTCCCGGCAAGCTTTCCCAGCCTGGCAAACAGCAGCTATTATTTGAGCATGGATTTACTGATGGGTTTTAGTTCTGGACAAACCCACCAATCACTTTCCCTGCAGGACAGATGGACGGCAGGACAGAGGGACGGCTGCAGAGCCCACCCCTATCAGCACCTGTGGGGTCCCCACCATCAAATGGAACTGACAAAGGGGTGTATTAAAAGCCAAGTCACCCTAAAAACTCAAAAACTAATAACAAAAAGAGATTCCCCTCAGCATTTTCCTTCCTACTCAAAATAGATGGAAAATTGCTGTAAAAATAATCACATTTTTTTAAAATCCCACAGTGACACAGGGCGTTTTTCCCAAGGGCCATCCCATTCCAGCACAGGGCTGGCTGCTTCCCAGAAGGAGCCCGTGCATCGTTGGCTGGTAGAATGCCACGTCCTCAGGCAGGACCTCAAAAAAATGGGGGGTGCAGAACCCCTGTCTAAGGCAGCTGATAGAGATGCAGAAAAAAAAAACCACAAAAATAAATAAAATAGAAATAAATTGGCAGCAGGAAGGATGCTCAGGGCACACAGGGAGGAGGTGGGCTGGGGATGGTTTCCCAGGGGGAGCACAGAAAACACACCCCCAGTGCCAACAAGGGCTGCCGGTGTTCACAAGCTGGACAAAACTATCCTTGTGCTGGGCTTTCTCCAGGAATCCTGGAACTTTGCTGCTCTGTTTCTGCCCCTGCCATGGCCAGAGCAGTCCCTCTCCCCCTCCACTGTCCCCAGATGCCCCTAGGCCTGGGTGCCATTATCCCGTCCATCCTGTCCTGACAGGATGGGGGCTCACCCACTGGCACAGCCGGGATGCCGCCGGCACCCGAATCCCCCCTGGCTGGGTTTTCCACCAGCGGGATGGAGAATTACTCAGCTCCCCCAGCTCCGGTGATTCAACCAGTCTCCAGCCCGGAAGCCTGTGCTCCGGCCTGGAGCAGGAAACCCGGTGGCTGCGGAAAGGCCAGGCCAGTCCTGGCTACAGCAACAGTGCTTGGGGACACTGTGATCCCAGCCCTGGGAAGGTTCAGACCATGGGACACCTTCTTACGTAAAGCTACATGCATATTGGTGAAGCAATATATATATATATATGCTTTTTGATACATATAAATCAATGTATATATTGCTCCATATAAAAAAGGAAGATGTATATATATATAAACACACACAAAATTTAAAACATAAAATGTATTTCCAATGTACATATGTAAAAATACATGTTAAACATATACATATAAGCCTTCTGCTTTCCCTGGACAAAGCCTAAGTGCTCATCTTGGAGCAGAGGGCAGCTGCCGGCCCCTAGGACATCACCAGTGGGGGCATTGTAGTGACCCATCCTAAGCCCATACACCAGCTCCAGGGGGCTGGATGTGGGATCCCTCTGGATCTAACAGCACTGAGCTCTTCCCTGGTCCCTCTCACTGTGACACCTCCTAGCCCACGGCAAAAAACAGCACTGGGGCTCCGAGTGTCCCCACTGAAGGGAGGACCACTTCAACCCCCTCCATCACCCAGGGCTGAGGAAGGAGTAGAGGCAGGACCCCTAAGGCAGGACGAAGCACAGCAAAGCAGGCAGCTCACACAGAACCCAGGGCAGTGCTGGGGCCACGCAACCTCCGAAAGTCACAGCTGGTCCCTCCCTTCCTCTATTTTTATGCAAGCCGAAAAGCAAAAAAAAAAAAAAAGCTGTTTCCGAGCCCTGCCCCGGCCACTGTCTGTCCCAGGCAAGATCTGGTACAGGCAGTTCCTGTGTGAAGTACCCTGGTGCCACCACGCCAGCAAGGGCAGTGTCCTCATCCCAGGGTCTGCAACTACAGCAAACCCCTGGGGATCGATGTGATCAAACCACCAGTGCCTTCCCCACCTCTAACACAGCTGAGAAATCCTTTACTTTCCTAATCCTCCAAAGATAAGGAATAAGGGGCTTTGAACCCTTTTTTAAGGGTGATCGCTTGCCTGCTGCCAACCCTGCACCCCCCTGGAGCATCTCAGTTCCTGTAGGCAGGGAGGTGGGATGGCCAGAACACTGCTGCCCAACGGAAGCAGTCGGTGACTAAAGGGGTTTGTGCCCTGGCAATGGCGAGGAGCCGACAGTGACACCGAGAGGTGCTGAAAGTGCTGCTGTACAGGACAGATGCTTCAGGTGTTTTCAGGTACCCGTGGTGGCTCCTGGTCTCTCCCAACACCAAAACCATGGGAGATTGCTGGTTTCCAGTGACAGGGAGGGGGCCTTTCTTTGTCTGGAGGGAATTGCTTCACCTGGGAGGTATTCCTTCATCTGCATCTTCGCCCCATCAGAGACTGGAGCTTCAAACTATTTGGCACACACTCAGTTTGCCAGAGCTGGCAAACAGCAAAGGAAAACCTGCAGGCACTGGTAGGTGCCACAGCAGGAGCTGTGCTGTGCCCACGCCTGCAGAGCCATGTGCCGCTGGGGGGTCCTGCCTGCCCCCGCTGCACTGACAGTGTGTCCATCCCTCTTCAGCTCACCCACCATGACAGAGGAAAGGCAGAAGGTGGCTCATGGCCACAGCACAGAGCTAAGGCAGCTGCAGCAGTCAGCCCCAAGCCCTCCGTGCTCCTACACTCCTGGTGCTAACACCACGTATCAAGACCAGTGCCTTCAACTCACACCATGCCCTGCCCAACTGCAGTGCCCCACCTCCAAAGCTCAGCTGGGGAACACCACAAGTTGCCAGCAAAAAACATGCCGTGCTTGGAAGATGCATCTCCTCTTCATGCCGCAGGTTGATGCGGCACAAAGGGTGAAGCTGCTTTTCTCCTTAGTTTTTCCCCCCTTTTTCTGAAGGAGGCAGGAGGGCTGCAGCCCCCACGGAAGACCCTGGAGCTCTGCCTTGCTGAGAGTGACGAGGAGCTTTGATGCTCACCAAAAAGCAAGTGAGGCCTCAGGTCTCCTCATAGCTTCCCCTGACCATGGGGAAAAAAACTAAGCCACAGGAAGGGTGAGCAGCAGGGAGGTGGGAGCATCCCCCCAAGACTGCGGGCCCATCTCACAGAGGGGACATGTCACAAGCAGCTGTCCCCAGGGAAGCAGTGCTGGCCCTATCTCCCCAGCCGCTCCCTGCCGGCTTGGGAGTATTTTCCGGCCCTGGCTCGGCTCGGAAATGGGCAGTGCTGACCCAAGGTTCTGGTGCTATTGACACCTGAACAGCTGCAAGGGGAAGAAAAAAAAATTTAAACATACAAAAAGAGCCATTTCGCTCTATTTTTGGCTTTAGAAAGCAGCTGAGATCAGAAATGCCGCTCGTAAACACCAGCCCCAGCAGAAGGGAGTGCGGACGTCCTCTTCCTCCTCCTGCCTCCACTTCAGGACAGAGCAAGACTTGGGAAAGGGATGTCAGCCAGTCAGCCCACACCATGATCCCTGCCACCCAGCGAGCCCCCAGCCACTCCTCGGTGATGCTCAGCACCAGCCGGATGAGGCCTCCCAGCCTGAGCACTCAGAGCTGACAGCACTAGGGTGATCCTGCCTGGATGGTCCCAGGAACCTCCCGAGGCTGGAGGTGCCAGCTACATCCACCAGGCAGTAGTCTGAGAGAAGCAGAGCCAGCAGCAAAGCCAGCACGGGAGCAGCTCATGGCAAAGAGCTACCACATGTTTCTCCACCATCCCACAAATCCCATGGGGTTTCACTCCCCTCACTCTCCCGTCCCTGAAAAAAAGTGAGGCAGTGAGTGTGCCCAACCAACAAGCCCCCCAAATGGCACAGACCTCCTCCCAGTATCCCCAGGACAGGCTTTGCTGCCAGCATGGCTCATGCCGAGACAAAAAAATCAAAATCAAATCAAATGAAAAGAGCGACGCACTCTGATAAAGGAGCATTTTGAGGCATTAATTACGTATTTCTCAAGGCAGGCAGGGGTTGAGCAAATAAAGGCCTGCCGGATTTCAGCGTGACTTCCTGCTGCTGGCAGCTTCCTCTGCTGACAGCAGATGAGCCCAAAGACATTTTCTGTCAGGGATCCCTCTGCCAGTTCCACTGCCCCACGGTGCCGTGGGAGCCTCGCACGCTCCCACCCCACACCTGGAGCAAGGCTCTCCCTGGGAATTTCGTAAAGGGAATAAAAAGCCCAACTGGGAGTCATTAAGAGAAATAATAAATTAAAATAATGAAGTGGCTGCCTTGCCCGCAGGCACAGGGCAGGGCTGTGAACGCCCATGGGAGCATCACCAGGGTGCTTTGAAGAGTTCGAGTGGCCCGTTATCGGTACTAAAATCAAGTGTCCGTGGGGCAGAATGCCCCTGGGCTGTGGGGGAGTCCTGCCCACCGCAGGCAGTGGCCCAAGCCCCTCAAACTCCCATGGAGAGGCAAGGGTGATAGAGAGGCTTGGGCCTATCCCAGTACTCCAGTGGGGAAGGCATGGGGCAGGGGGTGCCTGTCGGCCCTGTTACCTCCACCACAGCTGGAGGCCAGGGTGAGAAGAGCCCATGGAGGAGCCCAGGGGTCCTGGGCAGGTGGGACAGGGTGCCCAAGTTTGCAGGACATTTGCTGGGGGGAGCTTCCAACAGGAGGGTGGGGATGCCCCCACCTGTGTCCTGAAGGGATGTGCCCAGGCTGGACACTGACTGGCTGGGGGGACAGTACCATAATGGGGTGGCAGCTAGTTCTAGGCGGAGCCCCATAGCCCAGGGTGGGGTGGCACCTGCTCCTGAGGGGTACTCAAGGCTTGCTGCAGGGCCAGCACCCCACTGCCAGGGGGATGCCCAAAACCTGCAATGGGGCTGGCATCCTGCTCACAGAGGGGTGGGGAAGGAACCCCACTGCGGATGGGAACCCCAGGGTCTGCCGTGGGTACAGCATTCCACTCCTGAAGGGAAACTCTGGGAGTTGGGATGGAGTAAACATCTCACTCCTGGGGGGAATCCGTGGGAGCTGGGATGGGATCAGTAACCCACTCCTGGAGGGAATCCCTGGGATCTTGGATTGGATCAACACCCCACTCCTGGGGGGGAATCCCTGGGACGTGGGATGGGGTCAACACCTCACTCCTGGGGGAAAATCCCAAGGCCTCTTGCCCCATTCATCGGGGGGGGGGGGAGGCTGAAGAACCCGGAAGCCTGGGGTGGGGCAGGTCCCCCGCTCCCGAGGACATCCCCGGGGTCCGAGATGGAGCCGACACCTCACTGTGGGGAGATCCCGAAGCCTGGGCTGAGGCCAGCATCGCACTCATGGGGGATCCCCAGGGCGGGGCGGGGCACTCTCGGCGCTGGTACCCAGGGTCGCCCCGGGGCAGCGCGGGGCGGAGGCGGCGAGGCCGCCCGGTTCCGGCAGGGCCGGGCCGGGCCGGGCCGGGCTGGGCTGGGCGAAGAAGCCAAGATGAGGGGCCCGAGGGTGGGTCCCGGGGGTCTTACCCAGCAGCAGCAGCTTCACCTCCCGCGCCGCCTTCTCACCGTCCTCCCGCAGGTTCTTGTCGATCATGCGGGAGCGCTCGGCGGCCGCCTTGTCCTCGGCGCTCACGGTGCAGCCCATGGCGGCGGCAGCGGCGGCGGCGGCGGCTGCTGCGCGCGCCCGCGGCTCTGCCGGCCCGGCCCGCCCCGCCAGGCCCCGCCCTGCGCGCCCGGGGGCGGAGCTAAGGGGCGGAGCCGGTGGGGCGGGGCGCTGCCGGGGCGGGCTGGTGGGCGGGGCCAACGGGGCGGGGCCTCTCGCTGCGGGCGCGCGCGCCCCCACGCGGCAGCGCCGGGTAAGGGCGGGGGGCGTGTGAGGGGACAGGAGAGAGGAGGGACGCGGTGTGTCCCGGGATGGAAATGTGCGTGGGACACGGTGCATCCCGGGACAGGCGGGCACCGGCCGCGGTGTGCCTCGGGACAGACGTGGGGTGGGGAATGGAGTCTGGGTGTTGCGTTTTGGGTCTGGGGTCCTTTGGGTGCAGAGCGGTGGGTGCAGCCCTGGGGACAGTGGTGTGGGTGATACTGTGCTTCAGGGCTGCCTTCTGCGGAGGCACGGTGTCACAGGGTGGTGGCTCAGACCTTGGGGATCTCTCCCCCCTCAGGGTCCCACGTCCCCTGCTGCTGGAGGAGGGAGCTCCTTGGTGGGTGCCAGGGCGGGGGTAGCTGTGACAAGGGATGGGCCAGGATGGGACTGGGTAGGATGGGGCATCTCCAGGTCTCTCCCAGGACAGGAGGTCCCCCAGGCACTTGTCCCATCCCCCAGCTCCCAGGGCTGCTCCCTAAGGAACTAGAGCCCCCCACCACCTGGGGAGGGAGGCCAGCTGTGCCCACTGACCCACAGGGCTGGCCCATGCTCAGGTAGCCACCCTCACTCCATGCTAGCCCCACAGCAGTACCTCATGCCTGCCCAGGCCCCGCAGCCCCTCCACACACCCCTTCTGGCCCCAACGGAGCAGGGTGAGGGCAGCTAGGGGTGCTTTTAACTCAGAATGCCAGGGGAAGGGATACAGCATCCCCCGTGGGGTCTGCAGGCCTGCGCCCGTGGGCCTGGTATGGCAGGAGCAGGGCTGTTCCCGTGGGAGCGGGCTGCCGTGCTAATAAGGCTGCGCTAACAAGCTGGCACTAAGCCCAGACCTGGGGCCGGCGGAGGGGAGCGAGGGGCCAGGGCTGGGGGGGCCATGGGGGCTCACCCCCACTCCACACTGTGCCATGGGCAAGGGCTGGGGGGCTGGCCCTGAGGGCACTGGGGGCACCCACTGCCCTGGCACCAGGCACAAGATGCCCCAGCACCACTGCCCCGGAGCCCTGCTTACACAGTGGCCCCACTCTCCAGGGATACTATTGCCTTGGCAGTTCCACTTACTGGGGTTCCTGCTCCCACATATCCCACTCCTCTGGGGTCCCACTCCCTGAGGGTCCCACTTCCCAGGGCCTTGCTCCCGCATGTATTCCATTGTCCTGGGGATCTTGCCCTCACAGGTGTCCTGCTCCCAGGGATCCCACTCCCAAGGGGTCCTGTTCCCCACTGTCTAACTCCCACAGGAGCCCTGCTCCCATGGGGGTCCCTGCGCATCCGTGTCCATGTGTCTGTGCTGCATGTCCATGCTGTCTGTCCTGCTGCTCATCCATGTGTACTAACCCTGCATGTCCGTGTCTATATGTCCCTGCTGTCCTCGTGCACGTCTGTGCACCCATGTGCTGCGTGTCCGCCTGTCCGTGCCACCTCAGGATGCTGTGTGCCAGGTGCCAGCCTGCATGCCAGCTCCTCACCCGCCCCAGTGACGCCCGAGACCTGGGCACATTCACATCTTTATTCTCACCTCTGGCCTCTCACCACCACCGGCGTCACCCCCACCAATAATTTACAAGTGTCAGGGGTGGCCCTGGGACAGCCAGGCTGGGGACAAGAACAGCGGGGCCACGCTGCAGCCGGCAGTCCCAGGGTGATGGCAAGGGTCCCCGGTGGTGCTCCCCCACATGATATGTACATTATACAGAACTACCCAGAGCAACACAACACATTAAAAAAGATCTACTCTTATGTACAGTATTTATAAAAAGCATCCCAGCCTCCACCACCCCATAAAAAAATATGTCTCTTATGTACTTTGCCGCAGGAGAGACCCCCCAGCTCGGTGCTGCCCACCCTGCCGGGCTGCCCTCCACAGTGGGAAGGGAGGCAGGGGGCGGGAGAGCCGCTCTCCGGGTTTTGGCATGGTTTGGGGTGTCCCAGCGGCATGTATGGATAGATGGATGGGTGGATGGATGGGTAAGGGCTGTGGGGGTCTGGGTGCTGGCCCAGCTGGCCCAGCTGGTCTGGGTGCTGGCAAGGCAAGCAGGGACAGCTTGGGTTGCTGGGGTGCCCATCACCCTGGCATCTGGGCATGCAGACAAGGGGTGCCTCCAGAACCCTGAGCTTGCCCCCAGTGAGTGCTGCCCTCAGGCCCCCCAAATCCTCCTCATGCCCCTCAGGTGCACCAGGCCCCCGGCAACCAAGCTGCAGCATGGGCAGGATGCCAGTGGGCACAAAGCCCATGGCATGCGTGCCACCTCCCCAGAGCAATGCAGCCGGTCCCCAAGCATGGCCTAGGGGTCAGCAGGGTGCTATCTGCAGGTACCAGGACCCAACCGTTCCCCCAGCAGGCTCAGGAGCAGCAGGCTGGGTACCACCAGCCACAGCATCAGGACCATGCTTGCCCATGGGGACCAGGGTGCCCCCATGATGCCAGGGCAGTGGGCAGCATCTCTTTGGGGACTGGGGGATGGCAGGGGAGAGGGCGGGTGGCTTGAGCAGAGGTGCTGTCACAGGTCCAACCGCCCCGCTGGATTCCAGCCCCCATGGACACTGTTCATCGGGCTCTCGATGCAATTTGGGGGTCCAGGAAAGTGCCCCAGTCCTCGGTCCCCGTGGCAGGCAGTGCCCTGCGCCCCTGGCAGTGCCTGCTGCTGGCAGCTCTTGGGGCGCAGAAGAGCTCCACTTGACAGCCAGCTCTGGGTGAGGTAGGGCAGTATTATTCTCCCCATTTTTTACAGATGGGGAAACTGAGGCGCAGAGCAGGAAGGGTGCCCGCTGGAGTGGCTGGGGGGCACAGGACCTGCCCCGGGCTCACTGCCCCATCCCGGACACAGGTTGAGGAGTCCCCATGCCTGCTATGGCTCATGCCCCCTCACCATCACCACAGGTGATGGGCAGCAACAGCGGAAGTCCCCAGGGAATCCTGGTGGGGCTGCAGCATGGGGGCTGAGCCCGGGGCTGGCTCTCCCTGGGGCACCGGGTGGGTGGGGGGGGAGGTTGGCATGGGCACCCAGTAGTGGCTAGTGGCTGCCACCGCTCTTCCCCCCACCCGTGGCCCAGTCGATGATGATGAAGCTCAAGCTCATGATCATGAAGACCACCCCGAGGAGGGCGAAGCAGGCAGCCTGTGGGGACAAGGAATAGGCTCAGGGATGGCCAGGGCAACGGGGTTCCCTGCCATCCTCAAAACCCAGTCCCTGTCCCCATCCTTGTACCCCCTGCCCATGCTTACCAATATTTTGGGGGTGGAGCGCAGCGGCTCCTTGTCCTTGGGCATGATGCGGATGTAGAAGATGGCAGGGAAGATGAAGATGAGGCAGGGAGCGGAGGTGGCACCTGGAGCAGACAAGGACAGAGTGGGCAGGGGCCTCCCACCCTGCGGCTCAGCCCTGCCAGCCCCACTACCAGGACAGGTCCTGTCCCCCCCCCCCACCCCCTCCTCACCCCCCTCAGTCCTGGCAAAGCCTTCCAGGAACCCAGGGACGCGGTGTGCTGGCACTGTCCCCATACCCCTCCCGCAGCCAGGGCCCTGGCACCGAGCTGAGTGCTGAGCGGGGGGAGCCTGGCTGGGGGGATCAAGGCAAACACGCAGGGGAAGAGCAAGTGCCGGCACTGCACTGTGGGAACCAGCCTGCCAGGACAGGGATGGGATGGGGGACACACACAACCACCTGGTCCTGGCACAGTATGAAGGGGAAACTGAGGCACAGGAGGGTCAGTCAAGCTGAGAACCAGTCAGAACAGGGGCTGGCATGCTGCTGCAACACCCCATGCCCAAGGAGAGACAGGAGCAGGGCGCTGCCACCCACCAATCAAGCCGAAGATGCCGAGAATGGAGGGGGCAAAGATGACCAGGAGGTTGATGAAGGTCAGCAGGATCACGGCAATGGCGATGTGGCGGATCCAGCTGAAGTCTTTCCCTTGGAACAGCATCTGCTGGATGGCCCGGCGCACCTGGGAACAGGGACAGGGTATCACACTCCATCCTTGGAACCAGAACCCATCCCCTGTCACAGCAGTCCTGCTGGTCCCCATCACACCTACCCCTACTCCAGCCTATGGCCCTGCAGGTCACCATCACCCCTTTCCCTTCACAAGCTCTGACCCTGATGCCCCATCAGGCCCTGTCACCCCTTCACATCCTTGGTCCTATGGCTCTGCCTGTCCCCATCACCCCTGCCTCTGCCCCAGCCCTGTTCCTGGCACCCAGCATGTCCTGTTGCCCAATCCCTGTCTTCATCACTGCCTCAATTTCCCTTCTCAAAGCCTGATGCTGAAGCCACCTGGCATTCCTGTGGGGCCACTCACCGGGAACAGGACAATGGGGACGGTGAGGGTGACAGCTGTCAGCACAGCCACACGCACACACAGGATGAGAACATCAAAGGGGTCCACCTTGTTGTATGTGTGCAGCAGCTCCGACTCCACACGGCCTGTGAACACCATCAAGGAGCTGCTGGGTGAGCCCCAGCACCATCACCCCCTGGCACAGGTGTGCCAGCCCCAGCCCGCTCCCTGAGGGCTCACCGTAAAACGTGAGATAGCCAAAGAGAGCAGCCAAGAAGTACATGAGATACATGACCATGATGGAGATGTTGGAGATGCACTGCATCTTCTTCTTGGAGGGGCTGCAAGACACAGTGGGCTCAGCACAGCCCTGTGGCACCCACTGACACCAAGCACCCACCCAGGGAAGAGGGGTGATGCCAAAGTACTCTGGGGTGTGTGGGGGCTGTGCACAGAGGGGCTGTGTCCTCCTTCCTGGGCAGTATGGCGTGTTGAATCGCCCACCACCAACCAACCACCCACCCTCTCTGGGTCATGGCTCACATCCCCACCTGGATCATGGCACCCACATCCCAGGGGTCATACCACACCACCACCCGTTCTGAGTCACATCACACACCTCCCACGGGTAATAGCATCCACCACCAAGCAACCACTCACCCACCCACCAGCTCATAATGTTCACCTCCCAGGGATGATAGGACTCACCCCAGGCTATATCACCAATCTCCCAGGGGCGATATCGCCCATCACCCACTTGCCCACCCACCCCAGATTGTATCACCCACCTCCTGAGACTGATATCACCCATCCCAGCTCCTATCACCCACCACCCACCCACCCACCCGCCCAGGGTCATATCACCCACCTCCCCACGATGCCCCGGCGCAGGTCCCACACACGGATGGCACTGCCTTTGGGTGGGCGCCGGACGAAGCCCACCCCTCCCCGTGGGTGCCCCCACCCAGGACTCACTCCTTCAGCTCGGTGTAGATGGGCAGGACCTCAGGGTGACAGACGAAGGCGAAGGCCATGATAGGGATGGTGTACGCTGTCTGTGTGAGAGGAGGACGACTGATTGCTGGGGGCCAAGTGGTGGGTGCTGCCAGCACCTGGACCACTCGTCCTCATGGGGTGCACGGGGTGGGCACTCACCCACACCCTCAGGGGTGCACCCCAGGTCCTTACCTGCGAGTTCAGGGTGAAAAAGCTGGGTGCGCAGGTGTCCTGCTCGGGAGCCTGGAGGACAGTGTAGCCGTTCTGGTAGTCACTAGTGCTGACAGTAGTGACATTGAGGATGCCCGTGAGGTTCCCCTCTGGCTCCGGGAGTGGGCAAGGGATCTGGAACTTCTTGTAGATGACCTGAGATGGGGGGGATATGGGGACAGCTCTTGGTGCCACCAACTCCCTGCACACACTGCCCAAACCAGCACCATACCCAGCCCCGTCCCCTGCCGGGACCCCTCTATGCGACATCCTTTGCCAGTGCTGCCACATGGCAATGCTGCCCCCCCAACCTGTCCCTGCGGGGGTGGGTAGCAGGACAGAGTGAGACAGCCACACGTGGAGGGGCCACATGTGCAGTCACCCCCCCGGCAGCTTCCCCCTCTCCCTTTCCACAACGTTCAGTTCCTTCAGCCGAAAATAACCCAGCAGCTTGACAGCCCTGCCACAGCGTCTCTGCAGCCCCGAGCGCCCGCTGTCCCTGCTGCCTCTGCTGTCCCCACAGCAACCAGCCCAGCCTCACACCCCGGCAGGAGGGATGCTTGGCACCCCAAGGCACTAGCACGTGCCAACAGGTGCTCACCGAGATGAGGAAGAAGACCATACAGCTGAGAGAGAAGCCGCTGGCATAGCCAAGGTAGCCTGGGGAGGCAAGAAAGTGGCCGGTGGGTGTGGACGAGACCCTCGCACTGGCTAAGTGTGCCCTCCTTGCCCAGCACATCCAGCCTGGCACCGTCACCCCATGGGAGACCCAAGGTGCCAGACCCCAGTGCCATGGGTGGCATCTCCCTGACTTACCCAGCTGCTTCATGAGGGCCAGGGGCAGGATAATGGTGACAGAAACCAGGATCACCAGGTAGTTCCCATTCATGTACCAGTCCCTGGAAGCAGAGGGCCTGCTCACCACCCCACTCTGCTGGGGCACAGGGGGCAGAGGCAGCTACTGGGGGGGCTGTGTGCCATTCCTAGGGACCCTTAGGCTGGCAAATCCCAGGGGCACTGGTGTCCCTTGAGGCTAGCATTCCTGCTCTGCTAACACCCCTGGAGACCCCTGAGATGGCATCCTTGGGGACCCCTGAGGCCAGCATCCCTGGGGGCCCTTGAGCTAGGGTACTGCCTACCCCCACAGTGGTGCACCCCCAAGGGATAGAGCTGCTGGTGAGGATGTGGGCATGGGGTGGGGGGACCTATACCCAACCAGACCTCTTGTCCCCCACCCTGCAGCCCCAGGTTCTGCTCAAGGAGGAAAGCCTGATCCCAAGGGGATGTGAGGAGCAGGGATTGGAAGTTCAGCTCGGTTTAATCTCACCCAGGGGCTTATTCAGCACTGACAGTTATCAAAAATAGTAGTGGCTTAATGATAGTAAATCCCTGCCATGGGCTGCACAGCTGGAGCCAGAGCCCCGGCGCCTGCCCGGGGAAGGCACGCAGGCAGCGTGGGCAGGAGGCACTCACGTGGTCTTCTCCTCCAGGTTCAGGAAGGTCTGGATGACCAGAGGCACTTCAGATTTGACAATGTACAGGTAGCTGGACATGGCTGCAGGGCAGAACAAGGTCATGCTGTGCTGGTGTGCTCTGGTCCCATCCCCTGTCCCCGGCAGGCCCCCAGTGCCATCCTCACCTCCAATGTTCTGCAGCGTGATGGCGATGGCTGCAGCCAGCTTTCCCGGCGTGCCAAAGGCTCGGTAGCCCAGCTGCTCATAGGCGCGAATGCCTGTGGGATGGGGAGCGGTGGTGGGTGAGAGTCAGGATGGGACCCCCTGGCACGGCCCTGCTGAGGACTTGGCACTCACCCACGATGCCTGAGGACTTGAGCAGCAGGTGGATGGAGTAGCTGGAGAGCAGGGCCACCGCTGTGAGGAGGAAGCTGCAGGAGGAGAGCACAGTCACCAGTGGGTCACAGCACAGGGCTCAGACATGGCTGTGGGGCAAACCCCATGCAGACATACTCTGCCTGGGGGCAGCCATCCTGGCAAGACATCAGCCCCTCACCTCAGCACCACCTGGGTGCTCAGGGGGCAGATGGGCTGAAGGGTGTGGGGACTCTGTCCATGTCTCCACACCCAGGAGGAGCCATCACTCACATCCTTTGGGCCACTTTTTAAAATTTGACTTTGTAGTAAGGAAGACAAACCTTCATCATCCTCCTCCCCGTCAGTGGGGCACAGCACTCAGCAGGGCAGGCAGGGTCATGCCGGCAATGGGCATTTCGCAGCCAGCAGTACACTGGTCCCTGCATTACCCCAAGTCAGAAACTCCTTTCTTGCCTGCACCCACCAATCCTCCTGGAGGAGCCCCCCACTTCTGGACCCCCCACACCCCCATGGCACTCACAGGAAGAGGATGATGCCAGTGTTGGCCATGGCATAGGCCAGCCCCAGGATGCCACTGCCCATGATGGCATTGCTCAGATTGAAGACGGACATCCCAAAAGACGTCTTCCCTTCAAACTGTTCACGGGACACAACAGGGAGGGGATGCATCAGTCACACTGGGAGCTTGCCCCATCCCACCCTCACCACTGTGCCCATGCTGCTACTCACATCAGTGAAGTGTGTCTGCTTCTTCTCGGCGCCGTGAGGCAAGAACTCCTCCATCTCCGCCACGCCAGTCTGGTTCTCCTCAAATCTGTTCATGGAGGGAGGGGAGTGAAGCCAAAGCAGAGCCAAGGGCCATAAGCACTGGCTGGTATTTCAAGGGCAGGGAGCAGCTCGGAGGACCCCCCTTGTCCCTGGCACTGCCGCTTGCCCTGGGGTCCCTACCTGTCACCTGCCAGCGAGCGGCCAGTGGAGGCAGTGAGCGCGGCCGTGTGCTTCCCGTTGGGCACCAGCTCCACCATCTCGGCCTGGAGGGGCACGTCCGTGGTATCCATGGTTGGGAGACAGCTGGGCTTGCTATGGGCTCTACTCAGGCTCTGCAAGAGGGAGGCAACAGAGGTCCAGCTCTGGGCAGGAGCACCAGAGGGGCTGGCCTGGAGTCTCACAAGTCCTGCCTCCACCAGGGACACTGGAGTTGGGCTCAGCACCAGCATTGGTGGCACTGCAGGGACAGGCACGCAGGGATGACAGGATCACTGAGCCAGGCATCACCGCGGCTGTGCTTCTCCCTTCTGCCCGCTTAGCACACAATGTCCCATGGAACTCAGCCCCAGCTCTGATGCCTCACCAGAGTCCCAGTGTGGGATTGTCCCCTCGCCGAGCCAGCCATGCCACAGCCCACCCCATTCCCTTGCTCACAACACAGCACTGCCCAGCCCCAGAGTCCCCGTCCACGCCGCCTGCCCACCTCCACTCCCCTGCCCGCAGCTCTCGGCTCCGTGACTCAGTTTCCCCTCCTGGAGACGAGTGCCAACAGGCGAGTGGGGGTGTTTGGGAGAGCGGCTGAGGACGGGGTGGGGAGCTCAGGGACCCCCCAGCCACCACCGTTATGTAAAGCCCGTGGTGCTGCCCGGCGCGAAGGGCTCACCCGCGTCCCGCCGCTGCCGGGGTGCCAAGGCGGGGGGCTCGGGGGCACGTCAGGGCTGGACAAACGGAGCAGGAAAGAGCGCGGGGCCGGGAGACAGCTCCTTGGCAGGGGAAGGCGGCCGGGCTGCCGAGCGCGGGACGCCTTGGCACGCCGCACAAAGCCGCCTCTGTGCGAGCCCCGGCCCTCCCCGCCCCGCTGGGAAACGGCACAGGGTGGCTTTCTGGGGCAGCCTGGCAGCCGGGGCAGGGTCCCGCCACCCCCCACTGCCCCGGGGCTGGGGTCCTGTCCGACTGGCCAGGGGGCTCCACACTGGGGCTCCATCCAGCCAAGGGACGGTGCCACCCAGCTCGAGGTTAGGACTGGCTGGGATGCAGTGTGGTCCCCAATCCCAGGAGGATGCTGCTGCCCCACCACCCCGGTGCCTGGGGTCGCCATGGGGTGAGCAGGGGACATGCCCGTCTTTATGCTCCCAGGGGATTGGTGTCCCCAGAGATCAGAAGAGCCTTCCCACAGCATACTTGGGTAAAGCAGTCCTCCTGGCACGCAAGGGAGGGATGACACGGCAGGGTGAGGGTGCCAGCACCTCCGGTCTCCTGAGCTGCTGCCCTGCTTGTTGTCCCTGCCCATCTAGGCCACAAAGACAACCTGGCAGGGTCATCCCAGGCTGCACACTGGCTGCTGGCACTGTCAGGGGGGCTGAGCCCCTAAGGTTGGCCCAGGGTGCTGGGCACGTTTGGGCCACCCTGCCTGCAGCACCCAGCCAGGTGGGGAAACTGAGGCAGGACACAGTCCAGGAGGGACCAGAAGGAGAAGCCTCAGCCATGCAGGGGACGAGAGGGAAGCACAGGGCGGGCTCTGGGTGATGATTTATCCCCTCCACTAGGCCTCCACTTGGGATGGATCCAGGCATGAACAAGGCTGCCAGCACGTCCAAAAGCCACCGTTAACTCTGCGCCTTCCCACCACCACAGGTAGGCATCACTGAACCCACCAGTCACCCAATATGGGATTGAGGGGGGGCACCAGCTCTGTGATGTTCCATCACCTCCTGAAGCCCCTGGTGCCACTGGGCTGCCTGCGGGCAGGGCTTCACCACATCCCGCTGATGGCAGGCAGGAGCTGCCCACTCTCTTGCCCGCTCCCCCACGGGCGCCAGGAAGGCTGGGCACTCTTGTCTGCAGCCCCTTTCTTCTCCCAGGTTATAATTACACCTCTCTGGGCAGCTCAGGAAATACCAACTTCTTCCCCCAAGCGTCTCTCAGAATAGTAAGCGGCACGGCCGAACTCATTCAGCATGCACCGGGCTTCTTGCTGCCACCCAGACGCTTCCTCCTGCTGGGCAGCCCTGGCACAGCCTTGGCAAAGCCCTGGCACAGGCCCAACACCACTCACTACCACTTCCCCAGCTGGCCCTGGCCTTTGCCCCTCGGCCAGGGTCTCCTGGTGGCAGCAGCCAGGGCAAGGGGGGAGATGAAAGGGGAGGGAGCAGGAGACACTTCGATCGGGCAGTGCGAGCCCTGCCTGCTGCTGTTTGCCTTGTGATAAGGCCAGGCAGAACAACAAATACAGAGTGACGAGTGGCCCTGGAGGGGTGGCTTGGTTTACCCCCAGGCTGGGGGTGGTGGGTTCACCCTTCTCACTGTGTGCCCACCTTAGTTGCTCTGGGCAAAGAGCATCTCCTCAGGGACCTCTTCCCTCAGGGTGCCACCACGCAGGTGGGATGCTGCCATCTTCGCTGCCATGTTGGGCAGCCCATGTGCCACCTGGCATCATCCCGCTCCTGACCGCCAGCCCCAGTGCGCGCTCGCCCAGCCTGATGGCGTGGGCCTGGCCACGTGTGTGGGCACAGAACCCCCCCGCCGTGGCACCCAGGGCCACGTTCCTGGGGGTGCTGAGCAAGCTGCATCGATTTCCCGGCATGCGCCTCTCCGCTGCCTGCCGGGCTCTGGGACACAAGGACAGTGACAGTCCCGCTGCAGCCAGACCTCCCACCTCTCCCAGGCTGCTCCTGCTGTCCCAGGGCTTGGTGACACCTCACCAACCTTACAGTGCGGCCAGGCAGCCTGAGCCGGGCCCTGCGCTGTCCCGCAGCCCCTGCGGATGGAACAGGGAGCCGGATGCGTGGGACAGCACGTACCGTCCCGCCGGCCACGTCTGCGCTCCAGGGGAGGCTACGTTTGGTCTCGCACGCTGCGTCCCGGCCAGCACAGACGCCTGCTCGCCCTCGCTGGGATGGGGACACGTGTGTGGGGCGGCAGGGCTCCCAGATCCCTGCCCTGCCCTGGCAGACAGGCAGTCCTGGGCTCACCCCGGCCCCCTGCCAGCCTTCCTCGGGGACCAGGGCACCATGGTGGGGGTTCCAGTCCTGGAAGGGACTGCATCCCTCTCTCTGCCTCACATCTCGCTTCCACACAGACTTTATTTAAAAGGTGGAAAATCCCAGCTGGGAGCAAGGTACAGGCGGGAGCCAGGGGCTGGGCAGGGGAGGTTCTGCCAGCAATGCCAGCAGATATATTGCATGGGAGGTCCATTACATCTGGCAACGTGGCCAGGAGGATGTGTATCACCCTGGGCAAGCACGGCTCCTGCACTGTGCCAGGTCCCTTGGTCAAGCCTCGGCATGGCACAGTCCCCACCAGCACACCACCAGTGGTGCCGGTGGGAGTATGGCACACGTGGGGACAGGCAGCCAGTGCTTGCCAGCCATGCCTGTGCCAGCCAGTGCCAGCCTGAGGGACTGTGACCCACCATGTGCCCACAGCCCACAAGACCCATCCACGAGCACCCACTGCTCCCAACCGTGGGGAATGAAGGCACAGGGTCTCCCTGGCAGCAGGTGAGTTCTTCCCCAGGCCGGGGACCCCCACGGGGCAAAGACTCCCTCCCCATCTCCTCTCCCTCTGCAGATGAATCCTCGATAATCCGGCCCAGCTGGGGCCGTGGGACTATTCCGGGTGGTAATCCGGCTTTAGCACCAAGCCTGCCGCAGCTGCCGGCCTGCGTGCTGGCAGCCAGGTATCCCGCTGCTGCCGGTGTGTGCCAGGGGGATGGCAGCCCCCCCGCCCGTGCCCGCCTGCCCAGGTGGCTGTTCGGGTTTCAGCAGAGCTGGGCACACAGGTCTCATATTCCCTAAGGCTGTGCTGATGGCCGAGCCCCGCCAGAGAGATGGGCAGCATGGGCAAGTGGGCAGGGATACCTGTCGTGTCCCTCCACTGCCATCAGCCCCAACCCGGGGGTTAACCCCAGCAGTGCTGCTGGGCCCAGGGTGACCCCAGCCTGGGGTCCCTGGTCAGCCTCTGGCACTGCTGTGGGCAGAGGGGTGTGTGGGCACATGGGCACAGCTGGGCAACAGTCCAAACCTGGAGGGCCCCTGGGCAACCCCTCCCCAGGGAAGTTGACCCCAACAGGGTACACAGCAGAGAAACTCCCCCTCCCCTTACCCTCCACAGAAAACCCCCCCCATGGCAGCCCTGGGAGCAGGGTCTGCCCTTCCCCTGAAGCACACCCAGCTGTGGCTTTTCCCCCAAGCTGTCTTCCTAAAATCAGCACCCCTAACCTGGTTTTAACCTATGGTGTTCCACCCCCACCTCCCAGCTGAGCAAAGGCAGTGTCAGGGTGCCACCTCCCCCAGAGGAAGCAGGCACCCAAAGGGGCAAATCCAGCCAGTCAGGGGATGGCCAGACATCTCACCTTTGAGGCAAAGGCTCTGGGGGGCACCCCCAAGGGCATGGGAACCCCAGCAGCTGTGGGGAAGGACAGCTGGAGGCAACCTGCCTGGTGCACGGCTGGAGAGCCCCTCTGGGTAACCCCGCTGAAGACCTTCCCCAAATAGATCTGCTGGAGATTCTCCTGAGATAGCTCCACCAGAGATCCTCAGGAGATGACAGCCCCACCAGATGGTCATGCCAGTGAGCCCCACTCATGCTCCCAGCACAAGCTGGACAGAGTAGGCACTGCTCCTGGGCTCACCTCACCCCTTTCAGCCCCAAGTACCACACCATGGCTCAGCCTCAGGTCGGGCAATTCCCCTGGTGCTCCAGCCAGGGCAGGATTGGCAGTGGCAAGTAGGAACAAGTGGCTCTGGAAGCTGCTGTCCTGGCTCACAGGGCTCTGGCAGCACCAACACCTGCCTGGGCACTTCTGGCCACCTGTGCTGCACCATGTGGGCAGCGATGTCTATTCAAGGTCTTACCTCTAAGAGCAAAAGTGGCACCCATGTCCTGGGGGACAGTCTGCCTGTGCCTGGGAATGTGCCTGGCACAGAACGTGCCAATGGCTGAACTGGCCCGTGGCCACTGTCCTGCAGCAATGGACGTGCTAGGGTCTGGGACACACCAGGGAGGGGAAAGGCAGTGCAGGAAATGGGGTGGTGTAGCCAAACATCATGGTGGGGCCATGGAGAGGGTTTTCCAGTGCCAGAGGCATGGTGCAGCTCAGCCACAGCATCACCTGCCAGGCACACACCACAGGATGGGGCCACACTGCAGGTATCAGCCATCACCATCCTGCCACATCCTCCAACATCCAAGCACCACTACCAAGGTAAGCCAGGAAGCGCAGTAGGGAAGCTGAAGCCAGGCCAGGGGAGCTACGTCCAGCACTGGTACAGCCCAGGCTGTTGCAGTCACTGGCCAGCTTAAGCCCGTGTGGTACAAGATCAGGTGGCAGAAGCAGCTGGCAGCATCAGGAAGGGGACAGGGTGGGCACGGCACGAGGCCAATGATACCCAGTGTGGTTCTAGGGGAGGCTGGGTGAGACACCAGCTTGAGCCTAAAGCATCTCAGGCAGCGCTAGGCCGTATGATGGGTTTTGCTTTAAGCTTCAAACACTGCCTGCCAGGAACGCAGGGTCACCCAGGGAAGATGGTGGCACAGGTAGTGGCACTGCAGAGACTGATGGGCAGGTAGCGCCTGGAAAAGAACACGTCAGGTTTTCTACCACACCTCTGGAGTTGCATTTCACCTTGTAAGCAAGATCCAGGAGTTCACACTCCCCAAAACACACCTGGCCTTAGCCTCCTGACACGGAGGGGTCAACAGCAAAAAATCCAAGCTGCCATTTGCTGCTGGCAGTGCTGGGGACACCAGGAAGGACTAGCCTCAGCCACAGCCCCAAGGGCCTCCTGCACCCCCAGCACAGTCCCCTGTCCCAATCAAGAGCCATGATCTGCCCAAGACCCATGGCACTGCCACTGTGCCTGGCCATGCCACTGTCACCACTGGACCAGCCTGATATTTTCCCCATAGGGACAGCAGCACTGGACTGGCTGTGCCCCACTGGCATGGGAGACCCAGCCAGTCCCAGACCTGCGTCAGCAGCTGGGGAGGCACGCGGCGACTGAGACCCACGCGGCGAGGAGAGCCGGGGGCGTGGGGGGTCCGTCCTGTCCCCGACCCGCCTCTGTTTTCTCAAGGGTTGCACTTCCAAAGGAGCCCGTGGGATCCCGCTCCTTCCCCCCAGCCCCTTGTGCCAAGGAAAATAGGCTCTGCCGGTGCTTGTTTGTTTGCCGTGGCCGCAGCCCCGGCGTGTGATTACAGCTGCAGCACGGCCGGGTGCTGTGGGGCCCTTTGCACCTCAGCCAGGGTTCCCCACAGTGCCAGCACCCCCATGCCACCCCTAGGTGGGCTGGGGTGTCCCAGTGTCCCTTAGCATCCCTGGCCACCAGAGACAAAGCACACCAGCTCTCCGTTCTGGGAGATGGGGCAGTGTCATGAGGCACAGATGGCTTTCTCTGGGGTACCCCCACGAAGCCACAGGGACCAGGCAGGTCTAACGCCTCAGCTTGGGCCTGGTCCAAACACCAGTGGAAAATTCCCCATCTCCTCCGTGTCAGCTCAGCACAGTCATGCCCTCCGTAGCCAGCCAGGGCTCTGCTTCCCTGCCATCCCACCTGTTGGTGACTTGCCAGGTCCCCTGTCGCACCCATGCCACCGCAGAGCCAGCCCAGCTTGGGGACCCCAAGTACTGCAACCACCTGCTGTGGCTCAGTATCCCTTGGGGAAGATTTCTCTCCAGTGGGACGTTCACAGCTGACAAGGCAGAGAGGGCCACCATGCCGGCTGGCATAGGACACGCGTGGCCAACAGGAACGCAATGTGCTGCCTGGTTTTCCACGCTGCTGTCCCGGGCAGCCAGGCTCTATAAATACCACGGCCTATGGAATCACCGCACGAAGGTCCCAGCCAGCCCCACAGTGCCGGCATCACTCTCCTTGCCCGTGTCCCCCGCTCCAGCACCCCGACACCATGACACCCGATCCTAGCCGCAGCCGCTTCCAGCCTTCAGAAACATATGTCATTCCCGAGGGCGATTAAAAATTAAAGCAGAAAAAAGGGAAATTAAAGGGAGTTTGGGAGATAGTGTCACTATGAGTACCAGTGGAATGATGAACGCCGAAGCCCCCAGCACCGCGATCCGGGCAGGGGCAGTGTCAGGGCGCTGGGGGACCCAGGCAGCACGGCAGGTCTCTGCCTCCCACAGCACTCGCGGGATCTGTCACCCACCCGTGGGAAGGTGTCAGCCGTTGGGGAGGGAAGCGGCAGGAGGACAGCAAAGCAAACAGCACCGGGGCGCTGCCACCTGCCAGAGCCCCGGAGTCTTCTCGGTGCTGCCCGGCGCCGGGAGGAGGAGGAAACGGAGGAGGAGAGAGGTTGAGGGAGGGAAAGCGGGGCCGGCGAAAGGAGATGGGTCGGAAAGGACTGGATGGGATGCGGAGGAGAATTACGGGAGACGAGGGGTCCGAGAGCCCGGCAGCCTCCAACCACGGAGCTTCACGGAGGACAAGGCAGCGCCTCTGGAGGTGCGAGCAGCGGGGGAGACCGGAGGGACCTACCTGCCCCCTCTCCACGGTGCCTCTGCTGCGGGCTGGGGCGAGCAGCCCCCGGTGGCCGGTGCCGCGGATTAGAGACTATCCTGCGCCGTAATCCGGCGGAGCCGGAGATTAAACCGGACCCGAGCCCGCCCCCAGCGCGGAGGCTCCCAATCTCCTCTCCGCCGGGGCACCGACAGGAGGAGGGCCGGGGAGCGGGTGGAGCGACCCCTGTCCCGCCCCGCCCCGCCCCGGCGGGACCACCGCCCCTCGGGCACAGCCGCCCACTGGGCATCGCCGCCTCACCGGGCAATAGTATCCCCCTGGGCATCACCCCGCATCGGGAATCACCCCCCGCACCAGGCATCATCCCCCACTGGGCATCAATGCCCAGGCAGCGCTGCCCCATCTGGAATAGGTACCTCACCACGCATTCCGCACCACACGTGGCCACCCCACCAGGCATCAGTGCCCCTGCAGGCATGATCACTATATTGGGGATCCCTACCCCCGAGGTATTGACACCCCACCGGGAATCCCAACCTCGGGCAGCTGAGGCTCCTGCCGGAGGCCAGTGGCTGCTTCCAAAGAAGCAGGGTTGGTGCTGTTGCTCTAATCTAACCTGAGGGGCTAAATCCAGCATGTGCCAAGTGTGGGCACTGGGTTTTCTCCCCTCGTAGAGAGGGACAGGGTCACCCAGCAGCACTCCTCCAGCTGGTTTCTCTACCTGGCCTGGGAAGCTCAGGCTGCTGCCACGTTAAGCCAGCCCAGCTGGCTGCCCTGCTCAGGGGGCCCACAGCCCCCACAGCGCTCACCCCAGCATCTCAGCACACTGGGAGCAAGCAATCCATGTAAAATCATCCCAATATGACCCAGAGTGATTGGGACAGGCTGGCGCCCTCCTCCAGTCTCCATCAAATCTCCCCGTGTGAGCTGAAATACATCTTTTTCAAGAAGACACAAATCCCCATAAAAGTGCCCCAAAGAGGAAATTTCTTCCCCCAAGTTCATCCCACACGCTTCAGGGAGAGCCATGAGCTCCTGATGAGTCACCAGTCGTGTCCCCAAAGATTCCCTGTCCCTTTCCAAGGTCTGTCACCCCTAAACTACCTCCTGCTCCTCTGTCCTGCCTGGCTTTAACTTCAGAGGAAAATTTGGGGGGTCCATGCCTGGGAGTCCACCCACCTCCCATGCTGAGCTGTAAACCCTCCCCAGCCACTGTGCATTGACAGAATGGCTTTGCACGCTGCTGGAAGGTTTTATTTGTGTTATGCATATCTTTCATAAATCCTTGTGAAGCCTCGGGCAGCCTGGGATGGAAACGGCTTTGCCAGACAGCAGTGAGCATCGCCATCGGGAGAAGAGGCGGAAAACGTCCCCTCGAAGCAGCGGCACCCTCTCGCCTGGACATCGAGGGATGTTAAATATTCAGTGGCAGCTCTGCCCTCACGCTCCCGGCAATCCCGCGGCTCCTGTTACTGCCGCTCTCCTTTGGCTGGAAACATACATCCGTTAACTAATTTCTAATAACAGCAGCATGCGTAAGTGCTGAACCAGCGCTGGCTGGAACGCCGGGAGACTGGAGGCAGCCAGGTTTGGCAGTGTGACGGGGGAGCCAGAGCCACCCAGAGGATGGGCATGGCTGGCCTCAACCCATCAGCTTAACCCTTTCCCTCCCCTAGTGAAGGCGGGCACAGCCACGTGGCACCAGTGCAGAGACGTCCCGGGACAGGCGGCAACGCAACTCAGCAGGGTTGTAAAAGGTAGCCAAGAGCTTCCGCCCTGTAAGCAAACACAGCACAGGTGTTGGGGACGGGGACAGGCAGTGTAGCCCCATGGCATGGGGTGCAGTGACTGCCGTGGGGTAGCACACTGGAGGACCTGTGGGAAGTGACTTGGAGGCTGTCTGCTCCTTCCCATTCTCCAAATGCCCTTCCCCTTCTATTGGCACAAAAGCAGCCATGTGTACTTTTTCCTGTCCCCTCTCTTGTCCAGCATGTGACACCCCTCTCTAGTGTTTCCACTTTCCAGGCGGGCAGAGGACATGGGCTCCACCATGCCAAGCTGAAGCTTTGCGGAAAATCAAAGCACTGAGGAGAGGAGGAAAAGAGAGTGAAGATGTCCCCAAAACCTCCCAAAGCCTGCCCCAGCATTCCTCAGCTGGCACACAGTAGCTGCAGGCTCATGCAGCCAGGCTGGCAACACAGAGAGGAGCCATAAGAGGAGAGGGGTGGGCTAAGACCCTGCTCTCGACCCCCTGAGCCCTCTGGTCAACAGTGCTTCCCCAGCGCAGCTCTGGCCAGTTTCACCAATGGCTCCGGTGGTGTCAGGGCTCCAGTGGATTGCAAAATTGCAGTCGTGCGGTTTTCTCCAGCTGGCTGGAAAGTTTGACACCGGATTCCCGTATGTGAGGAGCCTTCAGGGGAGCACGGCACAGCATGGCTCGTCTCACCAGCAGCATCCTGCCTCACCAGTGGCAGGGAGCCGAGTGCTGTGCCAGAGCCCTCGCCCTCAGCACACCTCTGTGGAGTTTGCCATCTCATCAATTCCCCCAGCCAAAAGCTGCCCTGTTTCTTATCCTTCAGCTGTGCTCCCAGATCAAAGTGAGCCCATAAAACCCCTTGGCTTCCAGCATCCCAGCATGGACAAGGCCAGCCAGGACACAGGCACGAAGCAGCGGGTGCCATGTTTGGCCGAGGCACGCTCTCCTTGTCACGCTCAGCTTCCTCCCCCAGCCCCTGAGCCCGCTGCCTGCTGCTGCCTGCCACTGCCCGCTGTTCCCAGAGCCCAGATGGCAGGAAGATACGGCAGAGATATTGGTTAGATTTGCAGGCCAAGCAGCGCTCCCCCCGCCACCACCCTGACCTCTCGAGCAAGAAGTCTCCTGGAGATTGCCCTTTCCAGGAACATTCCAGTGGGTGCCTCTGGTCCCCGTCACTGGGCATCCCACAGACACAGCGCCAGCACATAGAGGGGCTCCAAGACCCCCACTGCCCTCTAGACCTCATAACCATGAAGCAAGTAAGGCACAAAAGTGACTAGGAATGCTGGTTGTAGGAGGAGAGGGATGCCTGTGGCTATCAGCACGGGCTGGGTGGACCCCAGAGTGCAATCTGCCTGAGGTGGTGTGGCTGGACCTTTCCTCCCCCCAGCCCTCCCTGCACAGGAGCACCCCGGGGCTGGAAGCATGGTGCCTAGACATAGAGGTGGCAGGGAGCAGCTGGTGGCCCCCTCCTTCGCCCTTGACCGCCGCCTCCCTCGCGGCACATGCTGTCATGTGGCAGGGCACAACAACAACACGGGCTAATTGGTTAATGTGATTTCAAAACATGATTTGCAATTATAACTCACCAGAGAGCATTCAATGATCCCGCACATCGGAGAGTGGGTTTTTCTCCTTCGTTTGTTCCTGGAACCTCGAAACCAATTAACTTTACAGAAGCCAGAAGCAAAGCGCTGCTCAGCAGACCTGAAGGGTGGGTTATCTCTGCGCTCAATCACCTCCCCGCCAAGCGACAATCTGGGAACCAAGGACTGGAGGACGAGCCCCAGGGTAACTCCAATGCTTCTCCCTGCACCACTGCGGGGTTTGGAGGGACCCACACAGACTTCCCCAGCTCCAAGCCATCAAGCACCATGGTTGCTTGGGAGCACTTGAGGGCAGGAGGATGCTCTGAGTCCTAAGATGTGGGAATAAACTGTTCCTGCTGGCACAAGGAGACTGTCCCTTCAGTCCCCTCCAGAGGTGCTGGCACCTGCTGGCAGCCTGCTCATCTCTGCCACCCAGGCAGGGCAGCCGTGTCCCCTCTGTCCCCACTGGCAGCACCCACAGCCCCACCAGGGTCAGGGGCTTTGTTTCTGTGGGCTGACCATCCCGTAGCAAAGGCTTAAATGCCGTTAAGGTAATTAAGCAAGGACTTAGCAAGGACTTTAATGCCTTTAAATGCAACTCAAATGATTTCAAGCCAAGCAAACCTAAGTAGCCATGATGCTCTTGAAACATCCAGCACCCAGTGCTCAGCTTCCCTGAGTCTTGGCTTGTTTCCCCCATGTCCCCAGTTGCTGGGCTCTGTTGCTCCCCATTGGAAAGCCAGGCATGGGGCTGGCACTGTCTTCCCTTGGGTGGGCAGAGGTGTTGGGTGCCACCAGCTGCTGGAGGGATGTTCCGGCAGCTATCCCTCAGGATGGTGATATGGCTCCACTCTGCAGGGGGACCCCTGCTCACAGGGGAACAATCTCACGTGCACAGGGCCTGAGTCTCCCTGGGCTGGGAGCTGCCTTCCATCAGCTCCCCGAGCATCAGGGTCCTCCATACCACAGGGAGCTCAGTGCTCCACATTGTATCCATCCAGGTTTCCTGAGGACAGGGAGGGAGCTCAGGCAGCTCCAGAACCAAGGAAGAGGCACAAGGCAATGCCAGCAGTGCAGGACAGCAAGGCTGAGCTGCCCTACACCCCAAATTCCCTCGGGCACCAGGTCCAGGGATGAGTTGCAGCCAGGGAGGGCACGTAATGTTTAGCAGAGCAGGACCAGGGCTCCAGAATGGGGCAGTGGAAGGAAATGTGGGGCAGCGTTGGGGCGTCTCCAGTCCTTGGGGAGGGGGCTCTCCTGCTCACCTCCAAGCCTCCAGCAAGCTGTCAGGGAGTGTGGAGCCAGCTGGGAGGCCCCTGGGGGATGCCAGGCATACTGCCCAGGGCCTGGGTAGCAGGGTGGCAGATGGCTGGGGAGCTGGGGACCAGGGAGCAGGGGAGGACCTGGGACACCTTTCAGCTCAGAAAACTGTAGCATCCTTGTTTAGAGTTATAAATAACTGGGCCAAAAATGGAGACATGGCCACAGCCATGTCTGTCCGCTCCCCAGGACGCTGTGGTCAGTCCAGAGCCGACCAAGGAGCAGCTATGGTGACCCTGCAGTCCCAGTGAAAGGGCAGTCTGCTCTGACTCTCTACAGAGGCACCAGTAGGGCTGTCCTGGACCTCCACCTTCGCTGGGGTGACTGTCAGTCCCAGGGATAGACAGTCCATCCACAGTCAGGTGTGATCCAGCCATGAGGAAGAGAGGGGATAAAGGCCCTTTCATGACCCATCAGGGAGAAGGATTCAGTGAGAGAAGCACAAAGGGACACATTGGTGCTCAGGACTGAGGCTGCCATGTCCCCCAGCACTGGGGCTCCTGAGCTGACACAGTGGTAGGATGTGGGGTGCCCACCCCAACCAGGGGGCAGCTGGGGAGTGCTGGGGGCTGCATCTCAGCTGGGTCCCTGCTGGCATCACCCAGCCTTGTGTTTGGGTGGACTAAACCTGGCGCTGTTTCAGGCTGGGCAGAGCTGGCATGGTGGCCCTCTCCAGGGTTGGGAAAGCCCTGGGGCAGCTGCCCCTCTCCCTCCCCTCTGAGCTGGCCGACAATTGGCTGCCCGAAGGACGTTGGCCTTGATCTGCATCGCTGGCCGTCCCCAGGGCCGAGCAAACAGAGAGGAAAACAGCCCCAGCCGGCTCCTGCCACTGCCAGCGTGCAGCCAGCCCCCGGCACCCCCAGTGCCCCTGTCCCTGGGACCCCTGCCACCCAGCAGAGCTGGCATCACCGCTCTGCCCGATGCTGCTGGGTGGCTAATGGTACTGACCCACCTGCCCCACAGCCAGGAGTGAGCCCAAGGGCTGCAGGGGCGGAGCTGGGAGGAGGAAACATAAACCACGATAAGTACCCACCATGCTGGCAGAGGGGCTGCCTGCAATGGGAAAAGCAAGGCACAGCCAGGATGGCACTGAGACCACTGGCCCTGCGTGCGGAGTTGTCCCTCCTTGCCCAGTCCAAGGGTCAGCTCGCCCAATTCAGTGCTGTTTGCCATGGGGCTGGGCCAGTCCCTGGGACTGTGGGCCTGATGGGGCCAGCTGGTTGGTGGCAGGAGGCCAGCACAAGCCCGGGGCACGTGCCCTGGCCTTGTCTAGCCACCTCACATGTTTCCCCCACAGCCCAATTCCCCGAAACCTTTCCCCACCAGTAGAGCATGGTGCTTCACAGGAATCCCCTAGCACCCTTCCCAGAGCTCACCTGTTGGAGAGGCACTGCAGGACCACCAGATGCCACGGGGGTACCAGAGGCCAGCTCCAGCCCCATTCCCCCTCGGCACCTCCCACACGACCCAAAGTCCTACCACACGCTCCATGGCACTCCTGGGACCCTGCCTGTGAGCAGCAGGACACAGCTGCCACCAGCACTGGGCTCGGTGGGCTGCAGGATGCACAGATGAGGGCTGGACTGGGTATGGGGAATGCCATCACCAGCAGTAGTGGCCACCGTGGCACAATGCTGACACAATGGTGACACAATGGTGACACCACGCCGGGGTGGGGATGGGGATACAGGCCCCCAGCTGCCCTCCCGGCACTACAGCTGTCCCTGGGAAGGTCAGACCATGGGTGCCAGGCCACGGGCGGCTGCTCCAGCTCCGCCGGTTCTGCCCAGAGCGCTGCCCGCTCCCGCTCTGCCGCCGGCAAGGTCAGCGCGGTGCTCTGGCAGCACCGGCCCACGCCATCCTCCCGCCGCCGGCCAGCCGCTCCCGGTTCCCACCGGCTGCAGGGACGGGCACGGCGTTGGTGACCCCACAGCACCCAGGCGGGACATGGCCGTCCCGTGACTCTGAGGGCGGGTGACGGCCCTGCCCGGGAGCGCCGGGGAGCGCGGGGGCACCGACAGCGAGCGCGGGGGCGGAGCGGCACAGCCCGCACCGGTGCCCGACCGCCCTCTGGCGGCAGCCAAGGGTACAGCCGCACCCTGCCCGCTCCCCGCCCCCTGCCCGCCCCCTGCCCGCCCCCTGCCCGCCCCCTGCCCGCCCCCTGCCCGCCCCCTGCCCGCTCCCCGCCCCCTGCCCGCTCCCCGCCCACTGCCCGCCCCCTGCCCGCTCCCCGCCCCCTGCCCGCCCCCTGCCAGCCCCCTGCCCGCCCCCTGCCCGCCCCCTGCCCACACTGCCCGCTCCCCGCCCGCCCCCTGCCCGCTCCCCGCCCCCTGCACGCTCCCCGCCCCCTGCCCGCCCCGTGCCTGCCCAGTGCCCGCCCTCTGCCCACACCCTGACCGCCCACTGCCCGCCCCCTGCCCACACTGCCCGCTCCCCGCCCACCCCCTGCCCACTCCCCGCCCCCTGCCCGCCCCCTGCCCGCTCCCCGCCCCCTGCCCGCCCCGTGCCTGCCCAGTGCCCGCCCTCTGCCCACACCCTGCCCGCCCACTGCCTGCACCCTTCTCGCCCACCGCCCACACCCTGCACACACCCTGCCGACTGCCCATACCCTGCGTGCGCACTGCCTGCTCCCCGCCAGCACACTGCCCACCCCCCTGCCCACTGCCCACCCCCTACCCACCCCCTGCCTGCACATTGCCTGCCCCCGCCCACGCCCTGACCACAGCTGCCTGCCCCGTGCCAACACCCAGCCTGGCCCCACTGGAGCTTCCCCAGCACCCACCACCTTATCACACCTGTGTGACTCCACCCTACATCCCCCCAGACTTGTGTCCCCCCAAGCCCTCTCCCCCCACTTGCACCCCAGAACTCCGCCTGCCCCTCTGTGGGACAGCCCCAGTCCCACACTATATCCCATGTGAAGTGGTGGCCGTGCTGCCTGGAACCTCTCCGGTGGGGGTCACCTGTTTCCCGAGGCCTCTGGCCACCCCAATGCTTTCCATGGAGCTCAACACTGCGAGGTGCCCTGTGGCTTCACATGGCACAGCACAGTGATCCACTGTCAGTTCTGGGACAACATGCTAAGAGCTCTGCAGTGGCACTGACATCCCAGGATCATGTTTTCCAGCCCCTCTCCACCTACATGGTCACAGATGCCAGGAGGGAGGCTGGGGCCTGGCACAGAATTGGCAGCATCCCTGGCTGCCCTGAGCCCAGCCCATGGCAGGAGTGACTCTGCTGGGCCTGGCTGCTCAGGCACGGATCCTCAAGGCTGGATGCTTTGCAGCCTCTGGCACAGCCGTGTCAGCACCTGGCCACTGTCACATAAGAAAAACACATTCCCTTTCCTTCAGATGGAATTTCCTGTTTTGTTTTTTATTAAAATGGTGCCCATTGCCTCCCATGCTGGCAGGCACTGCTGAACAGAGCCTGGCTCCCTTGGATCTCTCACCTCGTGCCCTTCTGGAGGGCAGATGGGCTGAGGTCATCCTCTCCCTCGGGCAATGGGCTTGTGCCCAGCCCAGCCCAGCACGCTGCCCACTCTGCTCCGTCCAGCCAGCACTGGACACCCCAGCGTGTCCGGCCGCAAGATGGATTTTCCTTCTCCTTCCTGCCCTGGCTGAGCAGCTCCTATTGCGATAGAGCCACTAAAACCCCAGTTCCCAGGGTGCTGGGAAGGCGAGAGGAGTCATGCGGCTCAAACCGCCCCAGCCCAGCCGCGAACTTGTTACACATTTACTCCGCATTAATGAGGCGTCACCGTCTGCTTGGCCTTCGGACCGCAGGATGCTTCACAGGCAGCCGCCGGGCCCCACGGCAGCTATGGGGGTGCCATGGGGTGAGTCCCCCCAGAATGGGCACCATGGCGGCAGCCACATCCCCTTCCTCCCCCTCCAGCCGTGCTGGGCTGGGCTTTGCAAGAGTAGATGAGGCGCTGGGACGGTGATTAGTGCCTTCACCCTGGCACCCCTCCAAGGCAGGAACAGGACCAAGCAGGCAGGAACGGGTGCTTGGGGACATCGGGATGTTCCGCGGCTGTGATCAGGGGTCCTAGGCTTGCTCGCACCTCTCCTCCCTTCCAAGTGCAGGCAGAGGGGGTGGCAGCACCCCAGAAAGCCCTGGGGCCCTGAGAAGCTGATCCCAAGCCGCCAACCAGGTCGTTGGGTGCAGAGGGAGGACACACGACACAGTTGCCTTTTGTTGGTGCCGGCCCCGGGAGCAGGGACCGGGGCTTTGCATCCCCTCCCTCCACCCCCGCCGCTGGCGGGACTGGCGCCCAGCACTGGGGATTTGGGGTTTAAAGAGCCGGCGGCAGCCAGAGCCCCAGCTTACCCGCCGGGCGAGGAGACAGGCGAGCTCCGGCAGAGCCCACGCACCATAGCAGGTGAGATGGTGGATTTGTGGCACTGGGCTGGACCATTGTGGGCTTGGGGGACTGGGACCATGGAGCTCTCTGGGGAGTGGTGTGGTCCCTGCCTCCTCTCAGTGGGTACTGGGTGCCAGCGGGCTTGGGCATGGTCCTGAGAGGGAAGTGAAGGCATCAGTGGGCATGTGCCACCTCCTTGTTCCTGTCATCCCACAGGTGAGCAGGGACCCTTAAGCCCTGTCCCAGCAGGGGTGGCAGGGGTGAGCACCACCATGCTGGGAGGTTTCCCGAGCAATGCTCCTTCCCTGGGCACTGGTTTACAGGAAGGGGATGCTCACCTGGTGGCCTCCCACCTGCGGTTCTTCACAGAACTCACTGGCTCGATCAAGGCAGGGTTTGCCCTGGCTGGCACCTGGGTGAGCTCCGAGGCAATCGGGAAAGGGGGTATCCTGAGGCTGGGCACGGGGCTGGGCAGGAGCAGGAGCTGGGCCAGCAGACAAGGCCCCATTGTGCCGTGCCGGGGCCGCTGGCTCGGCCATCAATAGCCCCATTATGCTCCGTGGCAGCCCCCGCAGCCTTCCCAGCCGGCACAGCCCCCCGGGAGCACCGTGGGAGGTGATCTGAAGTGGCTGTTTTGTTGGGGGGCCAGGGTGAGAGGAGAAGGGTGAGAGAAGAGGGCAGGGTGCCGGGACTCCTCCACCACCACCTGGCTGGGTGCTGCTGGGTGCTGTGGAATGCTGTGCTCCCTGGTGCCACCAGCTTTGGGGGCAAGATGCCCAGAACGGGGAGCAGGCAGGCTCGGGGGGGCAGCTGGACACCCCTGTCATCACCTCTCTGCCCTTGCCACTCCACCAGACATGGCCTGTGCCCAAGGTGGCCATGGCTGTACTGCTTTGCCCCGGGGCAGGGACAAGCAAGTGGGCAGCAAGGGGCTGACATCAGCCCTGGGTGTGGATGCAGCCGGGCCAGCAGGAGCAGATGAATGGTCCCGCGTGCTTCCCAACAAGACACACCCTGGCTAAAATTACTGACCCCGTGGCAGGGACACCAGCCTATTTTTAAAGCCTAAGGAGCTGGATGCTGCTGGTTGGTGTGGCGCAGGGCAGGGCCAGAGGGACATGGGCAGGGCAGCAGGCAGGGGGGCTCAGCCTGCATCTCCCTCTGCCTTCCTGCTGGAACGGGGAGAGGGCTTGGATGGTGGCAGAAAGCTTGGGTGTCCTGCTCCTGCCCAATATGTGGTTTTGAGGAGCTTCAGTGGTTCTCAATGCAGGGCACATGGCCCTTCTGCCTGTTCAAGAGCCTGGCTGCTGGCAGACACGAAGTCAAGAGCAAATGGTCACCTTGGGTCAGGAGGATAGGATCCTGTAAGACCAGGATCCCTCCCTTTCCAAAAACCCATTGTCTTGCACCTGGAGGATGGGCACCCCTTTCTTCACCACCAGCCCAAAGGCTCACCATGGCTCAGTCCCACAGAAGGGACACACAGTGATGGCACTGAGATGAGCTCAGGCACTGGGGTGCACACAACACCCCACATCCCCTGGGCAGCCCAGATCAGTCCAGCACAGGGTTGGGACAATTAAAAAGGGATTAGCTGGGCTACACCAGCATGGTGCTGCCGGGAGCCGGTACCTAATCCCGGCAGGAATGTGCTGGGGCCACAGGGGTCCTTGCTGCTGGGGTCTCACACCAGCATGCTATGATGGGGGGTGGACATAGGGTTGGGGTGGGTGTACACAGACAGGGTGTGAGCCTAGAGCTGGTGTTCCCCTGGGACACTGCCACCATGACATGCTACAGGGATGCAGCTGTCTCAGGCACATTTGCTCCCCGCCAGCCAAGCCCTCACATGGGCACGCTTGGGGTGCCATGGGCTCTGTCTCCTCCCTGGCACATCCTGCCCCTGCACCAGGGATGTGGCAGTCACACAAGGCCTCATGCCATCCCATGGCCCAACACATTGTGCCACAGATGGACTCAGAGAGAAGCCCTAAAGCCACATCTTTAGTGCTATCGTGAGCCACCAACAGCTTTTTGGGTTGTGTCCAGGCCCAGCAGATACTAGTTCAAGCAGCGTATCCCTGTGCCCAGGTCATGGGTGTAAGCTGGGCTGAGGATGCCTCATTTCTCCCCTGCTGACAAGTTGGCCGTGTCACTGGCAGTGCTGGCAAAGGTCACCCTACTGCACAAGCCCATCTCTTGGCTGGGGAGCAGTGCCATGCCCAGCCCATGTGTCACAGGGATGCCCATGGCACCAGCTGACATGACACAGCTTACCTCGACCCTTGGGATTTGCATGTCCTCAGCCATGATGGCTCCACCAGGGCAGAGGGAAGCTCCCTAGACCCTAGGGACATGGGGGACCATCCTGTAGCACCCTTGGGGTGGATCAGGTGAGGTACAAGTCCAGTTTGGGGTGCAGGATTTGTACCCATCCTGAAGGCTAGTGGATGCCCGTCCCAGCCCTTCTCCCTCCATGCAGGGTCTCCAGCAGCTGGTGGTCCTGGTCACCCATTCGATGGCATGGATACACCCCATGCCCTGCTGGCGCACCCGGCACAGGAGATGCAGGAGCGCTGGCCGCTGCCTGCTGCCGTGCCGCCCCCGGAGCCCTGCGGAGGTGGAGAGGAACCGTTTCCTACCGCAAACACCGCTGGGGGCTCGGGCGCTGCCGGCGGAGCTACAGATGCTTGCTGGAGCCGGAACCGCCAGGGGAGATTTGGCCGAGGCAGCGATCCCTGGGTGCGGATCTGCCAGCGGCTGGGGCGGGATTAAAGAGCGAAAGCGCCAGCACCTGCTGGTGCCGTCGGCAGTGACACCCCCGCGCTGGCGGGGAGCCAGGCCACCGGCACCTGGCTGTGAAGCCTTCCGCGAGGTGAGGACGGGATGCTAGTGGTGATGCCCATTCCAGATGGGGACCGTCATCATGCCAGTGCCCAGTGGCTCCGGTGCTTGCCAGGAACACCCGGTGGGGCGGGAAGGGGTGGCCGGCGGCCGACGTGGCGCATCCCTCCCGCGCCGTTTTTTCCGGGATGGAAGCCCGGCCCTTCTGACGCTTGATGGTTTCTCCAGGCGGAGCCGCTGCCAGCAAGGTCCCCGCAGGGCTCCAGGGCTGGGTGATGGTGACGTCACCTGACCACCTCGCCACGCTTGCCGGGAGTGGCGGTGGTTGGAAAAATGCCAGCTGGGTGAAGGGAAACTGAGGCACGGTGCGGACATAGCACAGGAAGGTGCCCCCTGTGCAGGGCTGGACATGACATCCCTGTCCTCACCATCTCAGCTTGCCATCCTGGGATAGCAGGCACAGGGACGCCGTGCCCAACCGTGTGGGGGCCACCCAGCACAAAGTCCTGATGGTGCCTGGACAAAGCCTTACAGCTGAGCAGCCCCTGCCATACTGGTGCCAGCGCTCCCCTGCCACCCTGCCCCGTCCCCCTTGCTGCCCGCACAGCTGGGCTGGCACTCAGCACTGCGGCACAGCCAGAAGGAGAACACGTGGTGGTGCTGGAGCGGAGCCTGCCAGCGTGCCAGAGCACCAAGGCTGGCAGCACGAGGGTTACTGGCAGTGGGTCAGAAGGGCATTGCCCGGGCACCCTTCCTGGCACAGCTTCTGCCTACTGCTGGCCTCACTGCATGGCTCTGGTTGCACGCTGCACTCACTGCCTGCCTGTGCCAGCTGCCTGCCTGCACCTGCACCTGACCTGCCTGCACCTGCACCTGACCTGCCTGCACCTGCTGCTGCCTGCCTGCACTCACTGCCAACCCTCCTGCACTCGCTGCCTGCTGGCACCCGCTCCTGCCTGCACTCCTGCTTCCCCCCTCACCCTGCACCTGCCTGCACAGTCTGCTGCCTGCACCCCTGCCTGCCTGCCCCTCTGCCTCCGCACTCATCCTGGGCCTGCCTTCCTGGACTCCTGCATCCGCAGGTAGGGACAGTCAGGGGCACGGGGAGAACAAGGCAGGTGTGGCCCCCAAGGCAGCTCGTGTTCCCCCCGCCCCGAGCCCTGCCCGCCGAGGCACGCGTGGCCCCGCTGCCGGCACCACTCGGCACTTGCTATTCTTGGCAGCGGCAGCTGGAAAATGGGAGGCAGCGGAGGAATTTTGTTTGCTCTGGGCTGGGCCCGGGCCAGACATCTGGGCTGCAGCTGAGCGGGGCGCGGGACCGGCCCCCCGTACCCCCGGTACGGCCCCGGTACCCCCCGGCACGGCCCCCACACCCGAGCAGGGAAGTGCCTGTCCCGGGCGCAGGTAGCCCCGCCACCACTCGTGTGCTGATCTACTCGTGTGCTGAGCGTGGCATCCTCAGCTCTGCCGCGGGGGCAGCGGGTGTCACCGGGGTATCCCCGTCAGTGTCACCCCGGGCCACTGCTGTGGCAGCACGGCTCCGTGTGTGTGTGTATGTGAGTGGCCGTGTGTATTCGCGTGTGCGTGTGTGTGTGTGTGGGTGCCCGCGTGTCTGCTCGTGAGTGTGTGTTCGCACACACGTGTGCGCGTCCCTGTGCGCGCCCCCGGCCCCGCCCCGCCCCGCCCCGCGGGGCCGCCCCGCTCCCTCCCGGCGGACGCGGCGGGCGGGGCCGGGCCGGGCCGAGCCGAGCCGGGACACAGGTGGGTGCCGGGGGTCGGTGGGCCGGCAGGGTACGGGGGTGGCCGTGGAGTGTCCCGGGACGGAGTCTGTGCGGTGCCGTCGGGGGTGCTCTCCGTGCTGGGACCGGGAGGCTCGCGGCGGGGTTCGCGTCCCCGCTGGCCCCGTAGGGCTGGTGTCGGGGTTGGCACGGGGGGTTTCGCGGGCTGGATCTGCCAGGCTTGGCACCGAGGCTCTCTGGTGATGCCGCTGCTGCCCGCCCCACACCCGGTCCCCCGTGCCAGCCGGATCAGAGCCACGAGGGTCTGCCCCCGGGGGTCTGCCCCGGCCGCTCGGCAAGTGCGGGCAGGTGGGAGGCCCCCGGTGCCCCGGCACGGCCCCGGCTGGCGGCAGCTGTCGGGGCTGCCAGAGCCCGGCGGGTCCCGCGCCTCATCCCGGCGCCTCTGTAAATGCCATTAGCGCCGACCGCCTTCGTGCCGGGACACCGGGCAGCCAGAGCCGGCACTGCGCCCAGCCAGGCCCTGCCCGCTGCCTCCCCCGGGCTCACCTCCACCGGCCAGCCTGGAGGGGGCTGCCCTGCCCGCAGGAGCCCCAGTCCATGCCATGCATGTGTGACCCTCCAGGCCAGCATCCACCAGTGCCCAGCTCACGCAGGACAGCAGAACCTGGGGTGATTGCACCGAGCCCTGGTGCTGTGGTGGGGCTTTGCTTGTCACGGTGTCCTGGTGAGGGCCCCGGGGGCTGTGCCTAGGGTGAAACCCACAGGGGCTGATGAACGGCATAGCTCAGTTTGTGCCTTGCACAAGGCATTGCAGCATGGCCCAGGGGCAAGGTGGGATCTGTGGTTTGGCACAGTGCCCTGATAACCATCACCTCCCGCTCCCCAGGGGGGAGCTTGCTGCTGCCAGAGCCCAAGGAGCGCTTCCCTACCCTATGGTGGGCACCCATCAGAGTGGCAGACACACCAGCATGGGTCCCTCTGGGGATTGTGGGCACCCACTTAGCCAGAGCCCCCCAAACCCTGCTCCCATTTGCATGGTGGTGCGAGAACGGCCGAGGGCTAAGCATAGGTCTGTAGCAGTGGGGGAAACTGAGGCATGGGACCCCATGAATGCCATGATGGACAGCTTGCCCAGTGCTCAGGAGCCCACTGACTGCCCAGGGTGCCCTATCTGGTTGTCACGACTTTGGTGCTTGCTCTGTCTTTGTCCCTATTCCTATAGGACAGCTCTGTGCTTGCAGGCAGGGATGGGCAGAGCCGAGCACCCTCCTGCTGATGGGCTCAGACAGGCATGGGGAGGGCTGGATGGTGCTTCGCTGGGCTGCCTCAGTTTCCCCACGGGCAGGGGCAGGAGGGCTGTTCCCAAAGCCCGTTAGGTTTAGGGTTGGATTAATGGGGGCTTAAAGACAGGGAGGGATGTGGCTGGCTCATGTCCCCTCCAGCTGGGGATCCCCCTTGTGCCATGCCTGGGGTTGCCCTATGCCGATGCTCCAGGCTCTCCAGACACTGTTAGCAGCATCGGGGAGGGATTGTGGTCGGGGGGCTGTGGGGAGGGGGCTGTAACCCGAGCTGAGGTCTTGCTTCTCTGCCCCAGCCGCTGCGCCACCAGCCAGACCCCGGCCATGAGCCGCACGCTGCTCCTGCTCCTGCTCCTGCTGCGCAGCCTCGCTGCCGGCCGCCCCCCACCCGCGGCCACCCCCCGCCTCAAGCTGTCCTTCCCCGGTGAGCATGGGACACGGGCAGGTTGGGGGGTGTGGGGTCAGGCGTGGGTGCACTCGTGACGTGTCAGCAGCACCCAGCATCATCCCGAGGGACGGGAGTATCCTGGGGGGCAGCATGGTGGGAGGGGTGCAAAACCCCAGCACTGGCACATCCCCAGCACTGATGCCGCCCTCCCCGCGGGCTGTCAGGTGTTGGTACTGGCTGCCATGTTCCTTACCTGACGCCAACCGTTCCAGGGCCACCTGCCTGCCCTTGGGGCCATGCCTGTGCTTGGGACCTCACTCCCAGCCCCCGGCAGGTGCAGGCTCAGGTTCCCCTATCCCTGTGTGCGCCATGGTGGCACTCCCTAGCCATACCTGGTGCCATACCAGATGGGAATGTCACGCCAGCTGGAGAGCTGGTGCTGTGTCCCGACTGGCCACTCCATGGGCTCCAGCGCGGCGCAAGAGGCTTTGTCCAGCGGCGGGTCTCAGCAAGAGCACTCCTCCCAGCCTGACAAAGGGCTGTTTGTTCCCGCCACGGTGGGATTAGCTCCGCAGGGCAGGGAATGGCCCCTTCTACCCCGCTGCCTGCTACCGGGTGAGCGGTGCAGAGATGGGTGCCGAGGGGCATGGGAATCGATGCTGGGTGGTCTGGGGATGAGTCTGGGGGAACACGGGGATGGGTGTGGGGCTGGCATGGGGATGAGTGCTGGTCAGGCAAGGGCTTGGTGAACCTGGTCAAGCCAGTGGGACAGGTTTGGGGGAGGGGATGGCATGGCAGGGGCCACAGCCAGACCCAGGCTGCCTTGGAGTGTGTGTCTGGAGCAGGGGAGAGGGACAGGCAGTGGTGGGGCCAGGCTGAGCAGCGCCGGTGGGTCCCGGCAGAGCTGCGGGCTCGCCATGGGCTGCGCCTCTTCTCCCTGGAGCGCTCCTGCTGCTACGAGGCCCTGCTGCTGGACGAGGAGCGCGGCCGTCTCTTCGTGGGTGCCCAGAACCACCTCCTCTCCCTGGCCCTGGATGACATCAGCCAGCGGGACAGGAAGGTAACGGGGTGGGGGGGGACATGCTGGCGGGGCAATCCCAGGTGCACCAGGTGCTGTGAGCATCCCCTTTTCCACCCACAGATCTACTGGCCGGCTCCTGTGGAGTGGAGGGAAGAATGCAACTGGGCTGGCAAGGACATCACTGTGAGTGCTGGGGGGAGTTGTGGGATGCCAGGGCTGTGCCAGGGGTCTGCCCCAGCACCACCGCACCCTTCATTCCCTCCATCCTCAGGCTGAGTGCATGAACTTTGTGAAGATCCTGCACCCCTACAACCAGACCCACCTGTATGCCTGTGGAACTGGTGCCTTCCATCCCGTCTGTGCCTTCATCGAGGCTGGCCAGCATGCAGAAGTGAGCCTCCCCTGGCACCACCACAGCCCCCAGCTGCTGCCACCTGCCCACCTCCCATCCTTACCCCTCTCCAGGAGCCCGTTTTCAAGCTGGACCCCCGCCACACTGAGGATGGCAAGGGGAAGAGCCCGTATGACCCCCGGCATACAGCCGCCTCTGTCCTTGTGGGTAAGGGAATGTTGAGCCTGGTGCTGGGTGCAGCGTGGCACGGGGGTGCCGGGGGGTCCCCCATAACGCTTTCCTCGGTGCCTGCCAGGAGAGGAGCTCTACTCTGGGGTGGCCACCGATCTGATGGGCCGTGACTTTACCATCTTCCGCAGCCTGGGCCGGCGTCCCTCCATCCGCACGGAGCAACATGACTCTCGCTGGCTCAACGGTCAGTGCTGGGGACTGGGAGGGGGGCAGGGAGGCTGACAGCAACCCTGCATGGCAGTGCTGCTGCCTGGAGGCAGCAGGGCAATGACTCCTCCAGGCTCTGTTGTATCTGTCCTTCACTGCCTCCAAAGGGTGATTTCAGAGGTCCCCTGCAGACCCACGATATCTGGTGGGGTCCCATCCTCACGCTGCCTCTGCTCTGCAGCTAGGCAGGGTTTGTTCTGCACCCTCCCCTGGGACTCTGACAGGTGCCCCAGGGTCCCTGAGGAGCAGAGCTAGTGGAGGCATTGGAGGCATCATCCCTCTGTCCCCAGAGCCCAAGTTCGTGGCCGTATTTTGGGTGCCAGAGAGTGAGGACCCTGACGATGACAAGATCTACTTCTTCTTCCGGGAGACGGCAGTTGAACGGCAGCAGGGACTAGGCAAGACCAGCTTCGCCCGCATCGGCCAGATCTGCCGGGTAAGAGCATCCACAGGCAGGTGGGCGGGGGGCCAGGGTGCTCAGGGGTGCCACCTGCTCCTGCTGATACCAGTGCCCTCCTTTCCCCGGCAGAATGACGTGGGCGGGCAGCGCAGCCTGGTGAACAAGTGGACAACATTCCTGAAGGCTCGGCTCATCTGCGCCGTGCCAGGACCCGATGGGGCAGACACCCACTTTGATGAGCTCCGTGAGTAAAAGGAGATGGGACCCCCCAGTGTTGCTGTGGGCAACCCTGGCAGCACTGATGCCTTTTCTGCTTGCAGGGGACGTTTTCCTGCTGCAGACAAGGGACAAGCGCAACCCTCTGGTCTATGCCATCTTCTCTACCTCCAGGTCAAGCCCCCTCCCCAATACCCCACTCGCACACAGTGGTGCCCCCCTTGCCTCCTCACATAATTCCCCTGTCTCTCCCACCAGCTCTGTTTTCCAAGGCTCAGCTGTCTGTGTCTACACCATGGCTGACATCCGCCGGGCTTTCCTGGGCCCCTTTGCACACAAGGAAGGTCCCAACTACCAGTGGGTGTCATACCAGGGGCGAGTGCCATACCCCCGCCCAGGCATGGTAAATGGTGTAGGGGTGTCCCAGCTGGTGCCACCAGTGGGATGTCCCCACTTAGGGTGGGGGCAATGGGGTGTGAGATCCCACTTAGACAGTGCTGTCTCCCTGCAGTGCCCCAGCAAAACCTTCGGCACCTTTGGCTCCACCAAAGACTTCCCAGATGAGGTGATCCAGTTTGCCCGTCACCACCCGCTGATGTACAACCCTGTCTTGCCCCATGGCCAGCGCCCCCTCTTCCTGCAAGCCGCCGTGCCCTACACCTTTACCCGCATCGCTGTGGACCGTGTCACTGCTGCTGATGGCCACTATGATGTGCTCTTCATTGGCACAGGCATGTGGTGACCCCAGGGGTGGGGCAGTGAGGGAGAGCAGGGTGATGCTGGGGCTGGAACCCATGGCCTCACCCCTCCCTGCCTGCAGATGTGGGCACAGTGCTGAAGGTGGTCTCAGTGCCCAAGGAGAGCTGGCACCGCATGGAGCCTCTGCTGCTGGAAGAGCTGCAGGTCTTCCAGGTGAGGGTTCCACACCCCACCAGTCAGACTTCCCCGCAGCACCCCCTTGTGCCATCCATGCTCTGGGTTGTGCCAGGGCACTCCAGATGCCAGGATGTGGGAGCCAGCAGCCTGCATGCCCAGGTTCCCCCATGCACCCCTAACTCCTGTGCATGCTCTGCCCACAGGATGCCTCCCCCATCACCAGCCTGCAGCTCTCCTCCAAGCGGGTAAGTGGGGACCCCTGGGACCCAGTGTCCACTATGGCTCTGCCTAGCCCCATGCCACAGCATGGGAGTGCTCAGCTCTGCTCTTCCCCCAGCATCAGCTCTATGCTGGCTCGGCCACAGCGCTGGCCCAGCTGCCCCTGCACCGCTGCAGTGCCTACGGCAAAGCCTGCGCTGAGTGCTGCCTGGCCCGGGACCCATATTGCGCCTGGGATGGCAACACCTGCACCCGCTACGTGCCCAACACCAAGAGGTAGGTGACATGCCAGGGTGCAGTGCTGGGGCAGTCAGCCTGCCCTGAGGCCATGGTGAGGAGCACAGGTCAGGCTGCTGCAGCCCTTGCTCCTCCACCACCTTCCCACAGGCGTTTCCGCCGGCAGGACGTCCGCAACGGTGACCCCAACGTGCTTTGCTCAGAAGGTGAGCTGGGACACGGCCAGAGTCTGGGGGCCAACACTGCCATGGTGGGGGGCTGACAGCCAGGCCGTGTCCCCCCCAGATCCCCGGCGGGACAGCGTGCCCCAGAAGCAGCTCTACGGGGTGGAGGGAAGCACTGTCTTTCTGGAATGCATCCCCAAATCCCTGCAAGCCCATGTCCTCTGGACATACCAGCGCACCCTGAATGATCCCCAGCGAGAGGTAGGCTCTCCCCGGCCAGGTACCGCCAGTGGCACTGCGCGGTGCCGTGCCGAGCTGACCGCCATCCCTCGGCTGCTGCAGGTGCAGATGGACGAGCGGGTGGTGCGGACGGAGCGGGGTGTCCTGCTGCGCAGCGTGCAGCGTGCCGACGCCGGCCTCTACCTCTGCCACGCCACCGAGCACGGCTTCACCCAGCCCCTGCTGCGGCTCTCCCTGGAGGTGATCGGCGCCTGGCAGGCCGCGGGCATGGCATCTGCCGGAGACCCCCAGCTCGCCGCCGGGGTCCCCGGCCACAAGGTGTGGTACCGGGACTTCCTCCAGCTGGTGGAGCGCCCACCGCTGGGAGCCACGGACAAGGTGTGCCAGAGGCTCTGGAGCCGGGGAAGACCCCCGCCGCCGCCCCGCCCTCCAGCCGGGCCCCCCGGCCGCGGGCAGGCTGAGGAGCCGCGCAGGGCCCGCCGCCGGCGCACCCACGAGGGGCCGCGGGCCGAGCGGGGCCCCCGCAGCGCGTCCCCCTGGTGACCCGGGGGTCGGCCCCGGGGCCGGGCTCTGCCTAGGAGCGGGGCCGCAGGTGGGGCACAGCCTCGGGCGCCCTGCCGGCAGCGCTGCGTGGGCAGTGCGAGGGGCTGCAGCTCCGGGGCCGCAGGAGGGCAGGCGGGCTGAGCAGACCCCGAGGGGCTGCCAACTGCCCTTGCCGCCGGCTCCAGCGCCGGTGGGGACCCAGCCGGCTGCCGGCATCGCAGAGTCACCGAAATATTTATTAACGACTGTTACGATGAATGTAAACCTTCAAGGCCAGGCAGTGTCCCCACAGCGTGGCACTGCGGGAGGACAGCACAGCAGGGTCACCCTCGGGTCCCAAAGGGGCTACTGGCAGGAGTGGGAGCATGGAGGGGCAGGACAGGCACTGGTGGGACACAGGGGCCCAGCAGGAGGAGGGGGGCGCAAAGGGGAAATGTGGGGGGGCATAAAAGTGGCACCCACCGCCCCGGGTGTAGAACAGTGGCACAGGGGACCTTGTACTAATTGAGCACAATAAAGCAGATTCATCCGCCCAGGGCCCCGTGTCTGACCCGGAGCTCCAGGAAGCACTTGGAGGGCAGCCCCATTCCCTACAGTGTGGATCCCTTCTGGCACCCCAGGCCTAAAGGGGTGGGATGTTCGGCAACAGTGGAGGGCTGAGGGGAGACAAGACCTTCAGGGACATTGCCAAGGTTGATGGGTTTCCCCCAGGCTTCCAGGTCACCATGTTTTCAGCTCCACTTTGACTTCTGGAAGATGGAAACTGAAACTTCCCCAGTGCCAACAGGCAGCAATTAAGGCAGTGACCGGAGGTGACCTCTGAGTCTGCTGCCTCCTGCTGTCTGTGATGGCATCAGGAAGCCTGGTGGCACTGGCCACATCCCACGGCCTCTGGTGATGCCATGCCACCAGCAGAAACCATGGCTCAGCACTGGCTGCACTCCAGCCTGGACACTTGAGCCCCCAGCATGGGCACAGGCACGTGCTGGAGCAGGCAGAGGAGAGGCAGAGAAAGGAGTTGTTTTTTTCTCTTAAGGTCCAGCTGGCAGCAGGCTGGCATCCCTACCCCACCAGGGACCCTGGGCTCAGGGAGCACTGCTTTACTGTACCCCTGTGCCATCCCAGCAGTTTGTGCCATTGAGGTCCCCCCCATCCCAAAGGGCTGATGACCCCAACCCCTTGACCACCCCATGTAACACCTGGCACTGTACCCAACAGAGCAAGCAGCACAAGTTATCTTTCAAAGCATTTATCTCCAGCATGACACGGGGGTACACAGGTGCATGGGCTAGTGCTGAGGGCAATGCACAGGAGGGCAAGCAGGCATGGAACTAGGGGTGCTGGGGGCCCACACCCCCCCGGAGCCGCAGGTGCATGTAGATTGTGGTCATGGGCTTGATGTTGTAATGCTCCAGCGTGTGCTGGTCCTCCAGCTCCCTGGAGCCATAGGTCAGGCGTTGCTCCTTGGCAGAAGGCCCCTGGCGGGCCTGGATCTGCTCCTTCAGCTGCCAGACAGTGTCGGTGGGCAGCACCGTGTAGGTAGTGGTCTGATTCCTATGATCCTTCACCAAGACCTGCATCTTCTGGGGCTCAGTCTGCAGGAGCACCAGCGTGGTGTTGTAGAAGATGCCATGCGTGGCCAGGGTATCACAATCCTGTAGGATGATGTTGCTCCTGCCTGACTCCTGCTGTGCCAGGCGCTGCATGTATGGTGAGATACCCCAGTCCTGCTGGATCATCTCCTTCAGCTGCCTGATGGTGGTGTAGGGGCTGATGTGTTTCCTCAGTCTGGCACCTGACAGCTGCATCACCTCAATGGTCACGGGCCGGGCCGGCTGCAGGGACAGGAGAGTGGGTGGGCAAAGCCAGCAGGGGCAGGGGTGAGGGACCATGATGCTCATAGGCTCAGGCAGCCTTACCTGCACGTTCCAGGGACGGACATTTTGAAGGCAGGGCAGTGAGCGGCAGCAGCTGAGAGCTTCCTGCGCCATCAAGTCCCAGTCCTTGTCTTGGCCCAGGATCCCCGTGGGGTCAGCAGGGTCCAGGATGACAGGGCTGCAAACACAGAGAGTGGGCATTGCTGTCAGCCCTGGGCAGTGCCATGGGGCCAGTGGGCACAGTCCTACTGGGCATTGTCCTCACCGGGGACTGCGCAGCAATCCCTTGACGTGGTCACCAATCTCTCTGTGCTGGAGTGAGTAGTACTTTTCCCAGTAGATGCAGATCTGCCGGCTCTGGCACAGCAGTTCCAGCACTGTGCGGAAGCCCTCAGCCATGACAAAGCTGTCACAGGAACCTGTGCCCTCCTCCCAGGCATAGATGGTCAGCAGCTCCAGGGCATACTTAGGGGGCAGGTGCGCATTGGGGTACTGTGGATTCAGCAGCTGGGGAGAAAACAAAAATGGGGGTGAGAGCTGGCTGGGGTGGGTGTCTAGTGGGAACGTGGAAAGTTGTGCAACCCCTCACCTCCTTGTACCAGTACTTGACCAGGCGCAGAAGGTTCTTCAGCTTGGCAGGGTAACGCTTCACAAACAGCTTCTGCAGCTCAGTGAAGCAGGGGGAAAACTCCCCGGCTTGGCTGGAGGCATGCAGGAGCCTCACATACACTTCTGCATTTGGTGGGGCATCCTGGGTCACCTGCCCTGTGGGGCGAGAAGGAGGGTGAGAGCCATCCCAGCACGGACTCCAGTGCCTGTCCCCAAGCCAGCCTGCAGCCCTTACCCAAGGCATCATAGGCGGGCAGGATGTCCACATCAATGGACTCTCCAGTCACCTTGGAGGACAGAGTAAGGCTGAGGGAGCGCGGTGTGTTGTCAGGACCCTTGTATTTGGGTTCACTGATGTACACGTTAAACTGCAAGCTCTCCCTGCAGGCGATCAGCCTTATCATGATCAAATCCAGGATAACCTTTCTGTTCATCTTCTGCTCCTGGTAGCTGGGTAAGCAGCTGAGGAAGAGCACCACATCAGCATCAGAGTTTTTCTTCAGAGCTGTGCCCTTGCCTGCTGAGCCACCCTGCAGAGAGATACTTTATCTGCTCAGCACCATTGCCCCTCGGCACCAGGATTGGCTGCCACGGCTCCTGGAGCTGCCAGAGAAACTGAGGCAGGGCAGAAGCTGGAGAAGTGGGACAGTGGGAAGAGTGGCAGCAGGGGTGGCAGCTGGCCCCCAAGCCGGGAAGCACTCACCTTTACGGTTTTTTGGACATGGATGTCGTCCCCAAAGCAGTTCCTCTTCAGGAATTCACATATTTGTCCCACTGTCTCCTTCACCTGAACGGAGAAAGCTGTGCTGGGCTGCAGGTTGTCTGCGATCCAGCCATCCAGGTTCTTGGCAGTCACTGTTCTCAGTCCATTCGTGGATGTCATCTGGCTCAAAAGCATTCTGACTGGTGTGTCACTCCCGTTGCCCTTTTCTGACTTGCTGCCTCCTGTGTCTACTCCCGTCTGCAACTGTCTGCCCCCCCACAGCCTGCTCCTGTCTGCAGCAGCTTTTAAACCTTCCCGGGCCACCGCCCCAGTGCGTCACCGCTGGGAACTTAAGGTGGCCCTGAGTCCTTCCCACGGGGTCCCCTGGGTGTCTCCAGTGCCACCACCACGGGGGCTGGGGGGGGCAGGAGTGGCTGTGTGTCACCCTGACATCCAGCTCAGGTGGTGGTGGCAGAGACAGCTGTCTGCAGGCTGGCTCTGGGGGCTGTGGCACCTCATAGCCCAGGTGCCTGCTGCGAAACCGGGTCGCCCCTGGGTGCCCAGATGGACAAAGGCAGAGCCCCAACGCAGGGACCCGGCACCAGTCCCATGCTGGGGGTCAAATGTCCAGGCTGGGGCACAGGCAATGCTGGGACATGGCTCATGCTGTGGCATGGTGTCCGCAGGGGCAATGGGATGTGGCCAGTGCCACCAGGTACCCTGGTGTCACCACGGGCAATGGAATGAGGCTGTCACCAGTGTCAGCAAATGCCCTGGCATCACTGTAGGCAATGAGATGCAGACATAGCCAGCGTCACCGAGGGTCCTGGTGTCGACCCCATCAGTGGGACACGGCTGATGCCAGCATCACCAGGAAGGCTGGTGCCCTCCCTTACAGTGGGACGCCGCCGATTCCCCTTGATCCCGAGAGCAGGAGGCAGCAGATAGTACGGGTAGGATGTTGCTGCCCGTGCTGCCTTAAGCGGGGAAATTGGGAGTTTCAGTTTCTGTTCCTGACGCAATTTCGGTTCCTGACTCTGCCAACCTGGAAACGAAAGTGCAAAGGAACCCGCGACTGCCCTCCCGACCCAAATAAACTGGGAAGAGCCGAGTAATAGAGACTCACACCGGGAACTCCGGGCGGGGTGAGGCACGGCCAGGCGGATGGGCAGGGGCTGCAGGCAGAGGGAGAAGTGTGCTCCTGGGACAGGGGCTGGCAAGAATGGGAAGAGGAACAGGATGGGGAATAGGGTCAGGAGAAAAAAGGGGTAGGGTGTCAGGAGACAAGCAGAGGATGGGGAGAGGAGGGAGGGGCAGGGATAGAAACAAGCATGGGGCATGATAAGGTCAGCAACAGGGGTAAGGATAGGAGTAAGATGGAGATAGGTTCCAGTTGGGGACAGGAACAGGGATAGGGGTACAGATAGGGCAGAGGAGAGATGGGCAGGGACAGGGATACATTCAGGAGCAAGGACAAGGACAGAAGTAGAGATATTGGTGGCAGCAGCAAATGGCCAGGGCAGGGATATGGACAGGAGCAGGGGTAGGTGTCCCCTTAGTGTTGGGTGACCACAGGGCAGGAATACAGGCAGGGGCAGGGATATTAGGAGGACTGTAGGCAGGGAAAGGACCAGCAGTGGGGACAAGGTTACAGGCAGGGGCAGATCTGTGGGCAGGGACAGGTGTCATGAGCATTTCACACTTGGCCCATGTAGCCTGAGGAGCAAGACCAGGACACCAAGATGAGCATGTCAACAGACACTTTTTATTCACACCCAGAGGTTGTCCCAGCCAAATTGGGGCACCCTAGACGTGGTTCACATGTGGCTCTCGCACCCTTCAAGTGTTGGGGTACAGCAGGGCTCCACCAATTCCCTACTGTCCCCATGGCTTTGTAAAGGCAGTGCAATTCTATGGCTTTGGCATGCTTCTTTCCTCGCTGTGTGCCTTGTCTCAGGAGTGCTTCACTCTTTGTGGTGAAGCCGTCCTCCTCCTCCTGCTCCTCCTTCCCGGAGCTGGGCAGTGCTGCCTGCCTACCCAACCATAGCTATGCAGTGTGCAATGTAACAGCAGGTATATAGATCTTAATAAAAGCCATTCAATTTCATACTAGAAAGACTAATTGGTACATTGCTTAGGGAATGAGATTTTCCTAATGAGATGCAGGCGGGGCAGAAGAAGGGATACGGGCAGGGATAGTGAGTGGCCAGGGCAGGAAGAGGTGCAGGGATAGAGACAGGGATGTGCAGAAAATCACACAGAAAAGCCAGTGTCCAAAGGAGACAGACGAGTCCCGCAACTTTATTCGAATAGAGAGCCCACAGGAGCGTACCCCGATAAGGTTTCTCTCTCAAGGTATCGGAGGACGCAGCCTCCTTTTATCCTAAACTCCCGGCCGCATGTTGCCCTCTTCCTTTCCCCATTGGCTGACGTATAGGAAGCTACAGCCTTCCAGAACCGCCTACCACATACTCCCCCCTTGAACATCTCATTTTCCCCCACAGCTCAGAAGTTCAGACGCTCTGAGTTCTGCAATAGACTTTGTGCGGACCCATTTGTCTATTGCCCTAAAGTTCAGGAGTTCAAACTGTAATCAAACTGTCCGGGTTCTGTAACAAACCTGTGAGGCTTGAGATTAGCAGAGATACTAACACCTATTTCTTCGAAAGACCCTCACCCATTGAATTGTTTGTAAAGACGTTAGTACACATCTTTCCTATCAGGGACCAGGGATGAAGATAGCGTCAGGACAGGGAGAGAGGCTATCCTGACGGGCAGGGATATGGGCAGGGATCCTAAGGGACTAGGGGGGAGCATAGCGCCGGCACAGGGAGAAGGACAGGTTAGCGAAATGGGCAGGGGCAGGGACACGGACAGGGGCAGGGACAGGGGCAGGGACAGGGGCAGGGGCAGGGGCAGGGGCACGGGCAGGGGCAGAGACAGGGGCAGGAGCAGAGACAGGAGCAGGGGCACGGGCAGGGGCACGGGCACGGGCACGGGCACGGGCACGGGCACGGGCAGGGACAGGGGCAGAGGCAGAGACAGGGGCAGGGGCACGGGCACGGGCACGGGCAGGGACAGGGACAGGGGCAGAGGCAGAGACAGGGGCAGGGGCAGAGGCACGGGCAGGGACAGGGGCAGGGACAGGGGCAGAGGCAGAGGCAGAGACAGGGGCAGGGGCACGGGCACGGGCACGGGCAGGGACAGGGACAGGGGCAGAGGCAGAGACAGGGGCAGGGGCAGAGGCACGGGCAGGGACAGGGGCAGGGACAGGGGCAGAGGCAGAGGCAGAGACAGGGGCAGGGGCACGGGCACGGGCAGGGACAGGGACAGGGGCAGGGACAGGGGCAGAGGCAGGGGCAGGGGCAGGGGCAGAGGCAGGGGCAGAGGCAGAGGCAGGGGCACGGGCAGGGGCAGGGGCAGGGACAGGGGCAGGGACAGGGGCAGGGGCAGGGGCAGGGGCAGGGGCAGGGGCAGGGACAGGGGCAGGGGCAGGGGCAGGGGCACGGGCACGGGCACGGGCAGGGGCAGAGGCAGGGACAGGGGCAGGGGCAGAGGCAGGGACAGGGGCAGGGACAGGGGCAGAGACAGGGGCAGGGGCACGGGCACGGGCAGGGACAGGGGCAGGGACAGGGGCAGAGGCAGAGGCAGAGACAGGGGCAGGGGCACGGGCACGGGCACGGGCAGGGACAGGGACAGGGGCAGAGGCAGAGACAGGGGCAGGGGCAGAGGCACGGGCAGGGACAGGGGCAGGGACAGGGGCAGAGGCAGAGGCAGAGACAGGGGCAGGGGCACGGGCACGGGCAGGGACAGGGACAGGGGCAGGGACAGGGGCAGAGGCAGGGGCAGGGGCAGGGGCAGAGGCAGGGGCAGGGGCAGAGGCAGGGGCACGGGCAGGGGCAGGGGCAGGGACAGGGGCAGGGACAGGGGCAGGGGCAGGGGCAGGGGCAGGGGCAGGGACAGGGGCAGGGGCAGGGGCAGGGGCACGGGCACGGGCACGGGCAGGGACAGGGGCAGGGGCACGGGCAGGGGCAGGGGCAGAGGCAGGGACAGGGGCAGGGGCAGAGGCAGGGACAGGGGCAGGGACAGGGGCAGAGACAGGGGCAGGGGCACGGGCACGGGCAGGGACAGGGACAGGGGCAGGGGCAGGGACAGGGGCAAGCCGCCGTCCCGCGGCGCACGCGCAGATGGCGGGGGGCGCTCCCAGGGGGCCGCGCGCTGGGCGGGGCGGGGCCGGGAGGCCCTGGCGGGGGCGGGGCGTGGGGTCCGCGCGCGCCGGCCATGCCGCGCTCCCGCCGTGCCGCGCGCCGTGAGTTGGGGGGGACCGGGCGGGGGACCGGGGGCACCGGGGCTGTGTGTGACATGGGCGGGGTGACAGCCCGGGCTGGCAGCGCCGGGCTCACACGGGTCTGCTCCGCACCCCCGCAGGCGGCACCGGCAGCGCCCGGGCGAGCTCCCCCGGCAGCGAGGAGGAGGCCGGCAGCGAGGTGCTGAGCCACTGCAGCAGCGCCAGCGAGAGCGTCAGCCCCGCAGACGAGGGACCAGGTGAGCCCCGCGGACCCCATGGTGACCCCCACGTGGGTCGCGGTGTCCCCCAGCCGCGGGCTCCCCGGCTTCACGTGGTGCCGCCCGGGCAGGGAGCGAGGCGCCGAGTGAGCAAGGCCAGGAGGAGGAGGTAGAGGACAGGCTGAAAGAGCACATGGACAACCTCCTGGACAAGAGGTGAGCAGCGGCTGTCACCGCCGTGGGCGCTCCTGGCACGCCGCCCGCCCCTGCCGGCACTGCCAGCCGGGGGCAGGGTCGTGCCCCGTCCCGGGACACCCCAGGCCGTGACTTCCCACGGTCTCTCGCAGCGCCAAGGCGCGGCACGCGGCACTGCAGAGCCTGCGCCTGGCCTTGTCCTCCAAAACGCTGTCCGAGTTCCTGCTGGAGCGCCGCCTCACGCTCACCGACTCCCTGGAGAAGTGTCTCAAGAAAGGTCAGGGTGCGGGCGGGCGGGGGCCGGCGGGGTCAGTGACCCGTGTCTGACGGAGGTCTCTCGTGCTGCCCACAGGTAAAGGGGAGGAACAGGCGCTGGCGGGCACCGTCCTCACCCTTCTCTGCCTCCAGATGGGCTCTGGCCCGGAGGGAGAAGAGGTGTTCCGCAGCCTGAAGCCCCTGCTCATCAGCGTCCTGACAGACAGCACAGCCAGCCCCAGTGCCCGGCAGAGCGTAAGGCCTGGCCCCTTTCCTCCTGGGGACACTTCTGTGATGGGGAGAGCCTAGGCGATGCCTTGGGGGCCCCTGCAGTCCCGGGAGGGCAACAGGATTGGGTGCTATGGAGTGTGGTGGGGCAAAGCAGGGGCACCCCAACCTGGCTTCCCCCTTGGTTGGGTGCTGGATCTGGCGCAGCACTGCCTCCTCTGACTGCCTTACCCTCGCTTCTCTTGCCAGTGTGCCACAGCCCTGGGCATGTGCTGCTACATTGCTGCTGCTGACCTCGAGGTAACTGCGCCTGGGTGTCGTCCGTACCCCTGCAGGAGGGCACCCAGGGGCTGCTGTGCCACCTGCCCTCAGCCCACGGTGCCAGGGCAGCCTGGATCTGAGCTGGGGTAGGGGTTTGGGGACATCAGTGATAGCCCAGATCCCATCCCTGGGCAGTGTGGAGCTGAGCTGGGGGGAGGCACGCATTGCAAAGATGGGGTGTTGTGGGTGGAGTAGCCTCTCCTGCCCCGAGGGGCTCCTGGTGCCCCTTGGCGTGGTGGGCCCCTTCGGTCCCCAGTGGACAGCTCACCATGGTATCTTCATGGCAGCTGTGGTCTGACTGGTGAGTTTCTCCCCTCCAGGACCTGGTTTCATGCCTGTCCTGCTTGGAGGGCATCTTCAGCCCCCCCAGCACAGGTGAAGGGGGCTCAGTACCTGCTCAGCATGGGCCTCTGCACTGCAGCGCACTCCAGTCATGGTCGCTGCTCCTCACCATATGCCCCCCCTCCCACCTCAGGAGCATTTTGGACAAGTGAGTGGGGTGTGGGGTGAATGGAGGCTGGTGTGGGGCAGCCAGCTGCAGAGCAGGGAGCCCCTGGGGCAGTGCTTGGCCTCCCTGACTGTCCTCCTGCCTCCCTGTCCCAGTTGCTGGCTGCAGCTGCCCCCACTGCTGACCAGCAGCAGCACTGCCCTGCGCATCCTGGCCGGGGAAACCATCGCGCTGCTCTTTGAGCTGGCCCAGGACCTGGAGGTACGATGGGAGCAGTGGGTGGACAGTTACCTGGCAGCAGAGAGGGAGCTGCTGTGACCGTCTGCCCGTACACTGTCTGAACTGGCACCACCAGCATCACCAGCAGCTCCCAGGCAGGGGGGCTGGCCCCAGTGATCCCCCAGTCCTGTCCTGGCCATGGCAGTGGGCAGTGCCTGGAGCACATCCCTCTACATCTCCTGCTTTTTGGCAGGAGGACTTGTGCCACCAAGATACAGGGTTCCTGTGTGCCCAGCTCAAGGTCCTGGCTACCGAGAGCAACAAGTACCGAGCCAAGACAGACAGACGGAAGCAGCGATCCATCTTCCGGGACATCCTGCATTTCATTGAGGTACCGGAGCCTCGTGGTGCCATGCCCTGTTGAGCCCTTTGCTGTGTGGCTGCTTCCCAGCTGCCTGGTGATTCGTCTCTGTGGAGAGCCAGGGGACACAGGGCTGGTGCCAAGGTTATTGCTGATGCCCCTCTCTCTGCTCAGAGTGGGGAGTACCAGGAGGAGACCATCCGATTTGGCCTGGAGTGCATGTACCTGGACAGCTGGGCACGCCAGCGAACCTACCAAGCCTTTAAGGAGGTGCTGGGCTCTGGCATCCGCCACCACCTCCAGGTAGGGGCTGGGCAGATGTACCACGGAGTGCTGGGCTGGTGCTGGTGGATGTTGACAAACCCCTGCTTCCACAGAACAATGAGCTGCTACGGGAGATCTTCGGCCTCGGGCCCCCCTTGCTGCTGGATGCAGCTGCTCTGAAAGCCAGCAAGGTCTCCCGCTTTGAGAAGGTGGGTGCCACCCCCCAGATTTCTGCCCACAGTCCCCTCCTGTGCCACCATGGGTTCCAGCTGAGTGCCTGAGTGTGGTGGGCGCTGGCGGGAAGGTGGGCAGAGGGACATCCCTAACCCATCTGTCCTTTCCTCCTTCCAGCACCTCTACAACTCGGCTGCCTTCAAAGCCCGCACGAAAGCCCGGAGCCGTGTGCGGGACAAGCGGGCGGATGTGCTGTGACAGGCACAAGGGGGCAGAGCCCCCAGCCAACCTGGACTGCAGACCCAGCACTGTGAGGGGCAGGTGTCCCCGGCCCTCGGGCTTTTATTCATGTACAGCAGAGTATTTAATGCCTGGAGCTGCCCCACCGGGGGCTGCCCCCTCTTTTATTTTTTTAACCAAAAAATAGGAAGGATAAAAGAAGAGCAGGGGGAGGTGGTGGCAGGCTGCTGTGTGCCTGCTCTGTGTCTGGGGATCCATGTGGCACAGTGGGAGGGGGTCTCACCCAGGCTGCTGCTGCCCCTTTCAGAGGCAGGGCTCATGTATCCCCTCCCCAGTCCTGCAGGGGCACCAGGATGGCCTGGCACAGCCTGGAGGGTGGGTGGGAGGGGAGAGCCATGCAGGGCTGCAGAGCAGCTGGTCCTGGTGTCTGTGGCAGGAGGGCTCTCCCCCCTACCATGCTGGGTACAGCCCCTGCCTCCACAGCCAGACTGGCACCAGGGATGGTGGCAGAGAGATGTGGAGTGGCAAGCTCTGCCCAGCCCTGCCAGCTGCCCACTCTAAGCCCTTTTCCAGCCAAATGCTTTATATCAAATAGTAATCTTGTGGGAAATTAATTATGGGGGGGGGCACTGCCCAGGTGGGCATGGGGCCGTGCCAGTTGGCAGTGCCTGCCACCCTGGGAATGTATCTATCATGGTGTTTTTCTAAGACTTTGATTGTAAGAGGTAATTAAAAGGCTAATTGAAATATACCTTCTGCCCTGTTAAGAGGCTGTCACTGGGGCAGATGCAGGTCCTTACAGCCCTGTCCCTTTCTCTCACAGCCTGGGCTGGGATTGCCCTTGTGCCCCGAGGGGTAATGCTGCCAGGTCTCAGTGGGTAAGGCTGCCCACTCCCCCCTCCTGCCCTTTGGTGCCCCTTCCCATGGTGGCCCAGAGCCCATGGTGGGGCCAGGGGCAGCTCAGCGGTGCCCGCCAGGCTGGGCACTGGCGTTGAGGCGAGCCCAGAGCTGCCTGCTGGCTGCCCGCAGCTGGTGCACGGCGTCCTCCTGGCTCTCCAGCCACTGGGCCAGCGCCCGCACCGATTGGCTCTGCAGGACTGCGGGGAGAGGATGGGGACACGCTGGGGGTGGGCAGCTTGGCCCCCCACAGTTCCCCATCCCTCCACCCTGCCCAGTGCCACGTACCACTCAGGTAGATGGCCAGTGTGGCCAGGACCAGGCTTGACAGTGCCAGGAGCGCCAGCAGGGCCAGCAGCAGGGGGTGGCCAGGGCCGAGGCAGGGGCAGGGGCTGGCGGGGGGCACGGGGCGCAGGGTGGGCAGGAGCGGTGGGGGCACAGGGGACACGGGCCGAGGCGGGGGCCGGCGGAGGCTGCTGGAGGGAGCCGGGCCATTGCCTGCAGGCAGGGGAGAGAAGGGGTCAGAGCCTGGCCGTGGGCACAGCCAGGGCTAGCACGGCCCCTGCTGCAGTGCTCTCACCCTCTGTGCCCTTGTGCCCGCCCGAGGCCCAGTGCAGGTCGCTGATGGACTCCACGGGGCGCAGGCTGATGGCTCCGGATTCACTGCTGTCGGGCTCCGCAGGCTCTGCCGGCGCTGCGCCCTCGGCCCTTCCTATGCTGTCTGCTGGAGCAGAGGCAAAGGGTCAGCCTGTGCCCTGCCCACAGCCCCTGCCTGCCCCGGGCACCCCTGTGGGACCAGAGCCCTGCTGGGGGATCTCAGCTTTGGCAGCCCGGTGCTGCACCAGGGCGGGCAGCCAAGGCTGGTGTTCCCTTGGCACAGCCCTGCAGCCACAGTGGGCAAGCACTGGCTGTGCTCCGCTGGCCCCACCGCTGTCATCAGAGCAGTTAGTGGGTGCCTGGTGGCCACGATCCCAGAGCCTCGTTAGTGGGGCTGGAATCTGGCCTTGGCTTGGGGGCAGGAATGTGCCACCCCCCTGCCTGGATAGCCCAGGCACTGTGGGACTGTCTGGGGCTCCAAGAGCCAGCTGGAAGTTGGTGGGCAGGTGCAGGGCAGTGCCAGCCTGCGGTGTGGCCCAGCTTGCCCCGCAGGTACTGTGCTGCTTGGGGGTGCACAGATGGAGATGTGGGGTGTATTCTGTGCCAGGGTGGTGCCCATTGCCCTAGTGGGAACATCACATGGGAGTGACGGCGCTTTTTTGAAGTAGGCATGGCTCCAGCACTGTTTTGGGAAGCAACCATGCCTGCACTGGGGTAGAGGCAAAAGATTATTTTCTAGGTATTTGTGTATTTCTGAGCAGTGGGCAGGGCCCACGCACTGTGCCCTTGGCAGAGCAGGGCAGGCTGGCACCGTGCCCATTCCTAATCCCTCCCAGGGTCAGTGGCGTGTCGCAGGGCAGCGTGGCGCCATGCTGCTGCTGTCCAGACTGTGTGTCACCCACGGGGCTGGCAGGCATCAGGGCTGAGGGGCCTCAGCTGGTACCCAGGGTCCCCTCAGACCCTCCCCATGGCCCTGCCCTTGGCCAGGGGCTGCCCCATAGGTACCCACATCACCCCTGCACCCACTTTCCCCTGGCGGGGGAGCACAGCAGGTCGTGTAGGTTTGGTGAAGGGGGCTGTGCCAGCCAGCTGCACGCACCCTCCCCAAACCCTGTTGCCCTACACCTGCAGCCCTCCAGGACCCCCTTCTTCCTCAGGCAGGCATCTCTGCCCACAGCCCCCATGGCAGAGGGCACCATCTGTCTACTGCTTCCATCCCAACCCCACAGCTCCGCATCGCCTGGTCCCCCCCGGGGTGCCAAGGCTCCCGCCAGCCCCCAGCCCACTCCCCAGTGTACCTTCTGCAGCCTCCCTGGGCATGGCTCCCTGTGCCCTGTGCCTGGGCAGTGTGAGCGGGCAGTGAGGTGGTGCAGGGCCCCCAGGAGCCGGGCACTGGGTTCCCGGTGCGCCAACTGCGCCGCTTAAAATAGGACAGTGAGAAACACGGTTGGGGGGCGATAAAAATAGCTGTGGGGAGGGGGGCCTGGTGGCGTGGTCAGGGCTGCTGGCAGAACAGTGCCAGTGGCAAAGGAACAGCGGGTTGTGGCAGTGCCCCATGCCCCCTTTCCCAGGGTAATGGGGCTGCCAGCTCACCATGGGATCAGGGCAGAGCCCATGCAGGGAAATTGAGGCACTGTTGGAACCATCCAGAGCCAAACTGGGGTCAGTGCTGTCTCTCAGCAGCAATGGCAATTGTGCCCAGCCTAAAGGTACCAGAGCCCCCCAGCTTTGCCCACAAGGATCCTGCCAGGAAACATGGCTGTGCCAGGAGAATTTATTTAAGTTAAAGAGACCATAGGAAGTACCAGCAGCAGCACTGCTGGGGTAGGGGACCATGGTGGTCCCCAGCCTCGGTCACCAGCCCCATGTACCCTGTGGCAGACAGGTGTCGGAGGATGGGAGGTCCTTGTGCCCGTAGAGGCTGTGAGCGTGGGTGGACACCTGGCAGGAGGTGGCAGGGCTGAGCCGGACTCGCCGGGCACAGCCTTCACCTGCCCAGCCATGGTAGCAGTGGCAGCGGAAAGCGGCCAGCGGGCTGGCACCGGGGCCAAGGTGCAGGAGGCTGCCCAGGTCGTGGGGCTGCCGGCGCACACAGCGCCCGTGTCCGTGGCACCGTCTGTAGCTGCACTCTTGGGCTGCCGCCGTCACGTTGGCCACGTAGGGACCCAGGGTGGACACGAGGTAGCGGCGCAGGCTGGCACAGCTTTCCTGGGGAGAAAGCACCAGTAACAACCCACTCTGGCACTGGAGACCCTCTGACCAGCCCTCCCTGGTGGGCACAGGGGATGTGGCCATCCCATCTATCCCATGCCACTTCCTGCTGCCCACTGCCTCCAGTGCAGCACGGGGCCATACTCACAGCTGAGCGGGAGTACGACATGTCTCCCCAGAGCACGAGTCCAGCCGCTCCCAATGCTGCGCTCTCCCCGATGGTGTGCACCAGGTCAGCCTGCCGGGAACAGAGATGTGACCGGGCTGGGGGACACAGCCTCTGTCCCTGTGCCAACCAGAACCCCCCAGCACCCCTGCAGCCAGCTCCAGCCCCACAGCGCTTACCAGCTCCAGGAACCGGGGCGAGCGGCGGAAGGAGAGGCGGGAGTAGGCGATCACAGGCAGGAGGCCATCGGCCCCAAAAGTGGCCACGCGCAGGGCCTCACGCAGCCGGTGGTGCACGTAGCGGCGGCGCAGGGCAGGTGGCAGTGCTGGAGACAGGTAGATGCTGGGGTAGAGGGCGGAAGAGGCAGCCCAGAGCCAGCCCAGGTGGTTGTTACGCTGCACCTCTGCCGGCTGGCACTGCCCAGTGTAGTTGGCCTCCTTGGCCCAGTTGCTGTTGAGGCAGTCGGGAAAGCGGTAGAAACCCCAGAGCCCCCCGGGGCGCAGGGTTTGTCCCACCAGAAGTGTCTCCTCCATTAGAGCCTGTGCCGCCTGCTCAAACTCAGCCTGGGCCAGTCGGAGCTGCCGCTGTGCCGGCAGGATGCCATGCTTGTCCCGCACCCACTGCTCCGAGGCTGTGCGGTACATCCTTTTGGCCCCCCAGTTTTGGGCCCAGAGAGGACTCCACTCCTCCCAGTCCACCACTGCCAAGCCATGGAAAGCAGGTTGCAGGAGGCGGCGGATGTCCTCGGCCACCTTGTTGAGGTGGGCGCCAAGGGGGACGCGCTGGGGGATGCCCCCATTGTGGGGGACACCCTGCTGTGACAGGTATGGGTACAACCCAAACTTGTTCTTGTAGAAGATGGTGATGTTCTGGCCGGCGAAATGGCCACCCTGGTTCTCCACGATGCCGTAGTCACTGAGGGGCAGCCCCATGCCGAAGCGCTGCTGGCAGCGGCCGGTGGGGATGTTCCACACCACAGCAAAGGGCTGGCCGCCTGCCAGGGGCTCAGGGGCCGGGCTCTCCCCACCGGCTGTGCCCAGTGCCAGGCAGGCCCACAGCACCAGCACCAGCACCATCCCACCTCAGCAGCTGCATGCAGGGGTGGCACCCTGTGGGGAAAGGAGAGCCATGGGGGTGAGGCTGTGGGATGCAGCAGTCATCCCAGCAATGCAGGCGCTGACACCCTGGCCCGTGGTGGGCTAGGATTGGCCACAGTGGCTGGGCTGCCCTGCAGGCACGTGCTGCCCACCCCAAAACCTGACAGGACTTGGTACACTTGGGGGTTTCAGACCCCTCCTGCCTCGGCACTGCCTCAGTGGGTCCCTCTGCCTGCTGCTCTCTGGCGCTGAGCTCCTGCTTGCACCACCACAGCCATGGCACAGCCCTGGAGTAGCACTGCAAGCCACTGCCTTGACTCTGGTGCCTCAGTTTCCCTGCTGGCTCCCAGTCCTACCTGTAGTGGGGGCACTGTGACTCCCTGTCCCCTGTTTCAGCACAGTGCCTAGCCAGGCTGGGTGACGTGCTGAGGGACTGAGCCCTGCAAGAGGCATGGTGGGGCCAAAGGGGTAGCTCTGTCCCTCACAGTCCAGGCAGGGCCAGAGGGGGTTGGTGCCCCTGCCCGGTGCTGGCCAGCTGCCCAGAATGAGGGGATTAGGCGGGGAATGGGCCCAGGGGCCGCGTGATGCAGCAAGGGCAGTGCTAATCCCTCGCTGCGAGGCCGGACGCTCTCCCTGACCTTCCCACTCCCATGCCTCTGGCCCTCACTGACACCAGCTGCCTTAAGGGGGTTTGGCCACCTGCCCCCCTTGCTGTGCAGGGGATCCAACCCTGCAGCCCCACCACCATGCCCTACTCCCCTAGTGCACCTCCAGCCATCTTGTGCCTCAGTTTCCCCAGAGTGCTCAGTGAGGACAGCTGCGGCCATGCTGGAGGCCACCATACGCTGTCAGCCCCAGCTGCCACAACAAATCCCAAGTGGAGGAGACACTGATGGGACTGGGCAGTGCTCCTGGGGACCAGTGCCAAACCCACAGCCTGGGCTGGGCCTGGCTCCCCATGATGATGGTGGTCCCAGAGCCCCAGCCAGGTGAGCTGGGAGCCAGGCAGGAGCAGAGGTAGTGCACCCAGGTAGGGCACCACCGCCCTGCCAGCACTCCCACCCAGAAATGGGGCCAGGGTGAACCAGGGAGGCTGGGGAAGCTGGTGCCAGCCCTGAAGAACAGCAGGCAGTCAGGCAGTGCTGCGGCGGGCAGCTCCCACCCACACTGCTTTTAATTGCTGGCTCGGAGCCCCAGCCCCTCAGATGTCCTTCTTCATCCAGAAGATGGGGAGCCCTTTGGCATCACGGTGTGGGGTTTTCAGGAGGCTCTGCTCCCTGCTCTCAGCCAGGACACCCCTCGCCCAGATCACAGTCGGTGGGGGAGGTGGTGGGGGGACAGTGATGGGTGGGAGGGGAGGCGGGGGGGCAGCGGGTACCCGTGACCTGGTGATGGTGACAGTGGCAGCACCAGAAGGGGCAGAGAAGAGCCGCAGCACCTCGGAGGATATGGCAGGGCTGAGAAAGGCCACATTCTGCACCGGCTCACCCAGGACAAAGCCCAGGTGGGCATAGAAATGCTGCTTGTCATGGGTGGTGAGGTGCAGGCAGCTGAAGCCCCGTGCCCGGGCCCACTGTTCGGTGGCCTCCATCAGCCGCCGCCCATAGCCCTGGCCCCGCAGCGCCCTGGCCACCACCACACTCTCCACGAAGAGGTCATGGGGACGGCCGACTACGCGGGAGAGTCGGACATGGCCCACGAGCTGGCAGGGCCCCTCCCGGGTGGCGGGGGTCTCGCTGGGGCCCCGGCTCCGCAGCAGCAGCAGGCAGGCAGGAAAGGCATCCGAGGAGCGCTGGAGCGTGTGGAGCCGCGACGCCCGGCTCTTCCCCCACTCCTCGCCCAGCAGCTCGGCACAGGCTTCCAGCAGCTCCGGCCTCTGGTGCAAGGGGACCAAGCTGAGCTCCTCTGACACGGAACCCATTCTTCTCACTGACAGGAAACCAAGCAGGTCACAGCTTAGAGGCAGTGAGGCACAGACCATGTGTGTGTTCCCCCCAGCCCACCACTGGCCCCAGCACAGGCGCGGTTCCCCGGCAGCACAGCCAGATGAGTTCATGGAGGTTCGGCGGGTCCAAGGTCAAATGACAGATTCATAGCAGGGAAGTGGCACAGGGTGCCAGCTCCAGGAATCCATGCCATGAGACCTGCAGGCAGGTCTGGCACTACCAAACCAGCAGAGTGGCAAGAGGCATAGTGTTGGTCTTGCCTCCTCCCCAGCCCCTGCCACTAGCCCCTGACACCTGGGCACCTGTCAGACCAGCCAGCTCATCGCACACGTCCTCAGTGTCAGGGTTCCGAGGAGCCCCAACAGACCCCAGGGGGTCAGAAAACTCTTATCCTACAGCATGCTATGGGGTCCCCTCTCTCAGCCTGGCAGCTTCCCTTGCAAAGGAGAAGCTGAAGGCAGAAGGCAGGAGGAACCACCATGCCAGTTTATTAACTAGGATTGAGCAAACTGCCCCACTTCCCCTCTGGGGGTTGGGGAGGGCCTGAGCCTGCCCTCCCACACCCTAGGGTGCCCCCCAAAGTCACCCCCATAGCTCAAAGACTCCTGACTCACAGCCCAACCTGCACTGTCCCTTCAAAGGCCAGGCCCCACCAGCACTCCTGAGTGGGTGACAGTTTCCTTCTATCTGCCCAGCAAAGCCATACCAGGACTCCAACAGCACCTGCCTGCCACCCAGCCTGCCTGCACTCACCCTGCCTTCACCCACCTTCCCAGTGCTGACTCTGCTGACACCCACTCTGCTCGCACTCACCCTGCCTTCACCCACCCTCCCTGCGCTCACCCTGCCCCACTCACCCTGCCCGCTGCTGCCGGCTCCCTCGCCCTGGGTGCCTGTGCAGCAGCCGGCAGGAAGCAGCCCAGGCTCATGACCAACCACAGCGCCTGGTTCTGCTTCCCCGCTGTGAATGACACGTCTGTCCAGGGCCCCACACGCCACCCCCCGCTTCCCGCGCTGCACCCCCACACAGGGAACCCAGGCTGCCTGCACCCCGATTGCTCAAAGCCCCACAGCACCCACACGTGGTGCAGAAACCGAAATGGCATCACCCAGCCGATCACTGCTCCCACCTCATGGCTGCACGTCCCCAGCAGAGGTACCCACCCCTCCACTGACCATCACTGACCATCACTGGCCCAACACTCATCTCGTTACTGACCTGTCGTTCACCTTTATTCCCATCACTGATCCCCCCCACCAACCCGTCATTGATCCCATCATTGATCCCATCATTGACCCTATCACTGACCCCAGCACTGACCCATCACTGACACACTGTTGACCCCAGCACTGACCCACCATTGACCCCACCATTGACCCCACCGTTGACCCCAGCATTGGCACACCACTGACCCCACCGCAGACCCAGCACCGAGCCCCTCTCCTGCCCGTCTCCCCTCCCCGCTCCCCTGCCCCAGCCCGGTCCCGCCCGTACCGCTCTCCGGCCCCGCCGCCGCCGTCACTTCCTCCGCCTGCCCCGCCCCGCCCCGCGCCGCTCCGCGCCCTCTGGCGGTCGGAGGGCGCAGCGTCCGCGCCCGCGGAGCCGCGCGCTGCCCCGGCCGCTCCGGGCTGCTCCCGAGTTCCCGCATGGACTCACCGAGCCTTGGCCGTGGTAGGACGGCGGCACACCCTACACCGACCTGCCCAGCCCTCCGCAGGGTCTCCCGCTCTAGACCCCGTCCCAGGGACACCAACCCCCGTTGGGCAGATCTGCATTACCGCAGCTCCGCTCTCATCCGGAGCAGGGCTGTCCAAAGCCGTTTTGGAGATATCTATCTTCACGCCCTTCCCTCCTCCCCCAGGACAGACACTGTGCGGGAGCTCTCCATCCGTCTCTTTCAAGTCGTGGTGGAGCTTATGGTGGGCACCACAAAGAAGAAGATGCAGGAGGTGCCGGACAGCCTGCTGCCGCTGCTTTTTCACCTGCATGACCAGGACAGGAGCCAAGCCGAGGGAGGATTCCCAACCTGGTCGGCCCTTTGGGCAGTGCAGTTTGTACCCTTCAGATGTGTCCCCGTGAAGTCTAGCTTGCTCAGTTCCTAAGGAGAACTCCCCTCCCTGACCACAGCTGTCTTTCTTCTCCCGGTGCCCGGATGGATGGGGAGGTGGGTTCCTTGTCCACCCAGCTCCCGATCTGCATTGCCCCAGCTTGGGCTCCTGCAGCCTCAGAGACTGAGTGATGACTCCCTAGCAGCCCGGGGCTACCAAGACCAAAACTTCGTATCCCAGACAGGCTTCCCGCCAGAGAGGGCGGCTCCTCTTGTCATGCCCTGGGGTGCTGAGCCTGGGGGCAGCATCACTCCCCAGCTGGTGCATCCATCTGCATGGGCTGGGGCAAGCTTTCCCTAAGCCTGTTGCCTTACAGAGACCAATGCAGGGCATTCCCACTGTCTTTCCCTGACTGCCCCTGTGCCAAAGAGAAAAGAGATTGTTGTCACAAAATGAAATTTCTGCACAAAAGTAGGTTTTAGGTCTTTAGAGCATCCCCTGTCCCAGACAGGGAGACACTATCCCAGCATACCCAAGGACGGGTCCCTGGGACTCCACAAAGAACGTGGGAGGGATCAGAGGCCATGCCCGACAGGGGGGGCTGGCTAAGGGTCCCTGAGGGGCAGAACGACTTGATCATGATTTGGGAAGTAACAACTGTCACCGTCACCACGGGGGACTGCCAGCTCAGGGACTGGGCCCTAAAGGCCGTGGGGGGCAGAGGAGGCAGCGCTGGGGGCCCTAGGGCTCTAACAGCCGGTCCCGGGGTGCGGATGCCCGGCAAAGGTAGTCAGTCCCTACAGCAGGGACTGGCCGGGGCACCGGGACCGGAGGGGCGGGGACAGCGGCAGGGGGCGTGGCCAACACGGGAGGTGGGGCTATGTGCCGAAGGGCGGGGCGAACACAGGACGTCACACCCGAGTGACAGCGCGGCCGCCGGACGGGGGCGGGGCAGGGCTCCCTTCCGGAACCGGGAGGCGGTGCCGCAGGGCCAATAGGAGGCGGGATCCTGCCTCCCACAGCCAATAGGCGATGTCGGGGGCGTGGCCTGAACCCGGCGGGTGGCAGGCGGGCCCACGTGCGGCGGCAGCATGGCGGCGGCGGCGGCGGGCGGCAGGAGGGCCAAGGCCCAGCGTGGGGCGGCGGGACGGCGGCGGCCGCGGCCGGCGGTAAGGGCTAGGCCGGACAGGGGGGAAAAGGGAGGGAGGGGAGCGAGGAAGGGCTACCCCGACGCGGTGACCGCCGTGGCGCGTTCTCTGCGCCCATTCCCGTCCCCTCGATCGCCCCATTTTGTTCCGCAGGCGCCGGGCGCCGATGGGAGACCGCGGGCGACGGCCGGTCGGCCGGCCGACGAGGAAGTGTCTAGCGACTCCGAGACAGAGAGGTAAGGGCTGCGCCCTGGGAGTGCCGGTACCGTGGTGGAGTGCCCATACCGGGAGATGCCTGTATCGGACAGAGTTGCCAGACCGGGGATGCCTGTACCGGGGGTGGGTGCCGGTACCTGCGGAGTGCCGGTATTGATGCTCACGCACGTGTGTCCCTGCAGCCCGTTGTTGGGGCGGCGGCGGCGAGAGGCGGCGGAGGAGGAGGTGGACGAGACGCCGCAGGAGAAGAAGCTGCGCTTGGCCAAGCAGTATCTGGAGGAACTCCGCCAGCTCGGTGAGTCCCGCCCGGTCCCGGTGCCCCGGCGGGGCGGCCCCGGGCGCTGAGCCCGGACCTCATGCACTGTCCCGCCGCAGAGGAGGAGCGGGCGGAGGAGGAGGAAGATCTCGAGCCGGCGGATCTCATCGGCGACCGGCTGAAGGAGGACGTGGTGAGCGGGGGCGGCCCCTCGGTCCCGGTGACGGTGGCGGGTTCGGTCCCCTCCCTGCGGGACCGGGACTGAGGCCGCCTCTGCTGAACCTTCTGCTTCTTCCCCAGCTGGAGCAGAAGGGCCGGCTGCAGCGCCTGGTTGCCCAAGATGTAAGTGCCCGCTGCTGGGAGTGCCAGAGTGCAAGTGCCAGCTTTGGGGGACATTCAGGCACGGCCAGCACCCCACGGCCCTTCTCCTGCCTGGGGTGCCAGGAGCTGGCACCCTGGAGAAGGCAAGGTGCTATGCCAAGGTACTCGTGTGCCTGGGGAAGAGTCCAGGGCAGCCCAGCTCAACATTCTGCTCTTCCTGCAGGTACAGCCTCCCGATCCAGCCAGTATCCGTGTGCTGCGGGGACACCAGCTGCCAGTTACCTGCCTAGTCATCTCTCCTGATAACAGATTCATTTTTTCTGCTTCCAAGGACGGCTCCCTCATCAAATGCAAGTGTTCACCTGGGGCTATGACTGGCCTTTCCCCAGCCCAAACCCAGATGCCCACTGAGGTGGCTTGGCCTTTGGCTGTTCCTGGATTGTGCATCATTTCAGGCTCTGTGGGAGCCTGAGGGCACTTTTGGGAGTGGTGGGAGGCTCCCAGAGGGTGACTGCTACGCCTTTCCTGCAGGGGAGGTGGACAGTGGGAAGAGGCTGTGCGTGGTGCCTGGGGGGAAGAAGGGCACAGAGGAGCGGCACATGGGGCATGCATCCCATGTCCTTTGCATGGCCATCTCGTCGGACGGCAAGTACCTGGTATGGGGACAGGGTGGAGATGTGGCCATGGGGAGTGTTCTCCCAGGGTCCTGGGGAGTGTCATGCCCAGGTGTGCCTTGCTGGGTTAAAGCAGCCCCTACCCCCTGCTGGGTCAAGAATGGGTCCCTGGGACACCCAAAGCCCATGGAGCGGAGGTAGGGGTAGGCCGTGGGTCTCCAAGGTGCAGGTCTCAGGCATCCCGTGCTGTCTGCCAGGCTACGGGAGACAGGAACAAGCTGATCATGATCTGGGATGCAGCCACCTGCAAGCGCCTGCACATCTTCACAGGGCACCGTGATGCCGTCTCGGTGAGTTGGGGGCATTAGGAACGATGCCTGTGGGGCCAGGTAGCTGTGTCCCCCTCGGCATCCTTCACTGCTGTGCCATGTCTGTCCGTCTGTCGACAGGGCCTGTCCTTCCGAAAGGGCACACACCAGCTGTACAGTGCTTCCCATGACCGCTGTGTCAAGGTCTGGGACGTGGCAGAGAATGCATACGTGGAGACCTTGTAAGACCTGGGGGAATCCCACTAACCCTGCCAAAGGGTTCACCGGCAGCCCTGGGGAGCTGAGGGGGCAGAGTGACTTGCTTGCCACAGCTTTTTGTCACCTCCTCCAGGTTCGGGCACCAGGATGTCATCACAGGGCTGGACAGCCTGAGCCGGGAGTGCTGTGTGACAGCAGGGGGACGGGATGGCACTGTGCGGCTCTGGAAGATCCCCGAGGAGTCACAGCTCGTGTTTTCTGGACACCAGTAGGTCTGGGGTGCAAGAGGGGGCTGTGGGCAGGTGGTGTGTGGGTGCCAGGCATCACCAGAAGCACCCAGGAATGGTGATGCCCTAGTGAGCCCTTGTCCCCTAAGCAGGATCCCAAAGCACACTTGTAACTGCTGGCACTTGCCTCTTCTCTTCACAGGGGCTCCATCGACTGTATCCAGCTCATCAATGAGGAGCACATGGTGTCTGGGGCTGATGATGGGTGAGCACAGGGCCGGGGCGGTGCCTGGGGTGGGCAGGGTGCCCCCTCAGCCCCCTCATCCCTCACATTCCCCACAGGTCTTTAGCCCTGTGGGGGCTGACGAAGAAGAAGCCGCTGGCGCTGGCTCGGCAGGCACATGGTGTGCAGGAATCCAAGGGCTTGGAGCAGCCCTACTGGATCTCTGCCGTGGCCCCCCTGCGCAACAGTGACCTCCTGGCAACAGGTGTGTGGCAGCTACTTATGGCAGCCTGTAGGGGAAATGTGTCCTGCTCCCCTCCCCGGGTGGGGGTGCATGACAGTCTCCTCAATGTGCCCCAGGATCCCACAGCGGCTGTGTGAAGCTCTGGAAGTGTGGTGAGGGATTTCGGAAGCTGGAGCACCTCTGGGACATCCCTTTGGTATGGATGGATGGGCAGGTTGGGAATGCTGGAGCTGGGCTGGAGGGCCTCTCAGCAGGGTCTCGCCTTCCTGAGCAGCAGGAGGAAGCTGTGGGCGCCCCTCACCCTGCCCTGCCCCTTCGCTCTGCTCTGTCTCCCTTCCAGGTGGGTTTTGTCAACAGCCTCAAGTTCTCAGCAACTGGTGACTTCCTGGTGGCTGGCATCGGGCAGGAGCATCGGTACTGTCCCCCTTCCCTGGTGCTGCCTGGGGGTGCAGCTTCTCCTTCTTCTGGGTGTTGTTGGAGGGAGACCCCCCCCATCTGTTCTCATCCACAGGCTCGGACGGTGGTGGAGAATCAAAGAAGCCAAAAACAGCATCTGCATCATCCCCTTGAAGCAGAAGACCACAGCTTCTGGCCCTGAATCCCCTGGCAGCTCCTAGCCCCCTGTCCCTGGAGCTGTGCCCCACATCCTTGATGCAGCCACCACCATGGGGCTGGCAGGATGTGAGTATGGGGTGTCACATGGCCCTCATCCTGCTGACCCTGATGTCTTGATGTGGCTCTGCCCTCTGCGAGGGTCTGTCCCCTTCTCTCAGGTTTGGCTCTACCTGAGCTTTGGAACAGTCCATTTTGTAAAAAAAAAAAACCACCAAAACCACTTTATTTACATAAATTACAAAACAAAATCACACTTTTGTTCACAGAAAAAGTCTACTCTTAAAAACTTGGTTGGGCTCAAATACCTGGGTCCTGTTACTTGCCCTGAGCCTCCAACGGCTCCCCTGGGCTCTGCAGGGGCTGGGGGCACTGGGCATTAGTCCACCCCTGCTCCTGCCCTGTCTCCCACAAAGGGATGAGAAGTGCCACATAGAGTGAGGGAAACAATGTGGGGGGCTTGTGCCCAGCCCAGCCACGCTCAGTGGCTCTCTGGGGCCAAAACCAGGAGGAAAAGGTGAAACTGCAAAGCGCCAGGGAAAGGGTGACGTGGGACACAGGAAAGGCATCACACTGGGAAAGCAGGGTGGGTGAATGGGTCGAGGGGAGTGTGTGCCAGCGCAGGGAGGGAGTGGGAGGTGCAGCATGGATTGGCGCAAGCAAAAAGCAGGAATTGGAACGTGGCTTGGTGAGAGGGAGTCAAGTTGTCCACTGGGACTGGGGGCAAGGGGCAGGGGATGAGCGCCGGGGCTGGGTGCAGGTGGTGACGGGTCTGCACCAGGGCTCAGTGCAAGGGACAAGGAGAGGGTATTTGTGCCACAGCTCAGTGCGAGGTCCGTGCGAGGTGCACTACGCTCAGTGCAAGGGATGGGGGGACATTCACCATGGCTCAGTGCAGGGCGTGGGTGCACAATGGCTCAGTGCAGGTGACAGAGGGACGTGTGCCATGGCTCAGTGCGAGGGCCGGGGACGTGTGCCGTGGCTCAGCTCAGGGAGCGGGGATGTTCACCACGGCTCAGAGCAGGGGGTGGAGGACAGGGTACATGTAACGTGGCTCAGTGCAAGGGAAGGGTGACACGTACCATGACCCGACAAGTGGGATGTGTAGCTCGTGCTGGGGCAGGGACTGAGCCTCCCGGCTGCATCTGGCACCTCGGCGGGCCGTGCTGCGGGCACTGCTCTCCCCGGGGAAGCAGTGGGGGTGCCGTGTGGTAGCACCACAGCCTGGCCCCCCGTCCTTCACAAGGATGACGTTGTGGAGTCCACCACCTCGCGGCCATTGCACACCGTGGGCACGTATGGCGAGGCTGAGCCTGGACAGGAAGGCAGCAGTCAGGGCTGGGTTGGGGTCTGGCAGCAGCACCCCCCAGCATCCCACGACAGCGGTGCCCATGGAGCTGGGTGGAGGGTGCCCAGGATGTCCGTGTCCCCCAGGGTGCCCAGGGTGGCCGTATTCCCTGGGGCTGAAGCGGAGAGTGCCTGGGGTAGTGACAGGCACTTGGGGGCAGCTGAATCCCCTGGGTTGGGGTGGAGAGTGCCCTGTGCCCTCAGAGCAATGACGGGCCCCCAGGAGCAGTACCCCTCTGGCAGCTCTGCTGTCCTTGGAGATGAGGCATTGGGACAGAGGACAGGGAAGAGCTGCTGGGGACACCGCATCTTCCATTTCCCCCATTTCCCACTGTGGCCTACCCCATACCCCACTTTTCTTCAGGAACCCATGCTGGGGCGCCCACACACACACCCCACCAGGAAAGGGGTGCTGTGCCCCGGCCCTTCCCCAGCCCTACCGTGCTCACCATGGGACTGGCTGGAGCTGGCTGCTGCCACGCTGAACCGAGCGGTGCCCACACGGTGACTGGCCACGTTCTTCTGCGGCTGGAAGAGTATGATGTGGAGCTTGGGGGTGAAGAGGCAGCCAAGGACCACGGTGCCGCTGAGGCTCACTGAGATGCACATGGTGGTGGTCTGGACCTGGAGACAGGGGTGGGCATCAGGTGCTCCACCCATCAGCCCTCTGCCCCAAGCAGGGCAGGATGAAGCCCGTGCTGTGGCACTCGCCAGCCCCATTGGGCACAGGCTGCACCCTGCAGGGACATCCCCCCCACCCCACATCCCTCTGTCAGGGCGGTCCCGCAGGAGACCCATGGGCAGAGGATGGACACTGCCGTGATGGGGACAAGTTGCCCCTGCAAAGCAGGTACACCCAGAGCAGCAATCCCAGCCCTGCCCACGTGCTGCTCTGTGGCACTGCCCAGGGCCCAGAACCTGCACTCCCCCATCCCGCTGCCGGCTCCCTCTGGGTGTGCAGGTCCTCTCTGGAAGCCCCCGACTGCAGCTGCCCCCACCAACTCCTCAAGACCCATCAAGAATGTGTTTCATTGTCCATGCCAGGGGGCTTGAGGTGCTGCAGGGCGCACCCCATGCTCCCCAGTTGCTGGTACTGCTCAGCACCTCAGGTTCCAGGCTAGCCCTGGGGCTGGCAGTCATGCCCTGTGGTGTGGTGTCTGGATGAGTCAGGGGCTGTCTCATGCTTTTGTGTCACCAGGCTGAAGAATGGCTATCATTCCTCCAGGGTCCGGCTATGGGGGGTCTCTGGAGGTCTCAGGGCCATTTCCCATCCTCTCCCTACCAAGGGAGGGAGTGGGGCAGGTCCTCTCTCCAGGACTCATTGCCCTGTCAGCCACACCCTTCAGGACCCTTCACCTGGTCCTGGCCCTGGTCCACCCAGTGCAGAGATGACCATCTCCAGGTGTGTGGATGAAGACCCACCCCCAGCCCCACACATCTCCTAATCACAAACCCTGCAGGGCCCAAATCTCCAGGACCACTTGGATCCAGCCCTGTCAGAGCCCCCTCAGAGCTCAGGCTCTTACACGGTAGTCGCTGGAGGTCACGTAGAAGATGGGCAGGAAGGCCAGCCAGATGATGCAGGTCGTGTACATGGTGAACCCAATGAACTTGGCCTCGTTGAAGTTTTCGGGACATTTCCGTGTCTTGAAGGCGTAGACAGTGCAGAGGACAATCAAGAGGACATTGTAGGTGAGTGAAATGAGCATGTTGGAGTCACGGTTGTTGCACTTGAGGGTGACAATGTACCTCTTGTCAGGCTCAGTCTCCTTGCCTGTGCCAGGGGTCTCCACCAGCAGCCAGATGATGACGATGATCAGCTGGCAAGAGATGAGGGCCATGCAGATGACCACCTGTGACGTTGGGCTTATGAACCGGGGGCGCTGGACCCCCTCCACCCCGCTGAAGATCCTGGCGATGCGATTCGTCTTGGTCAAGAGGGCCGAGTAGCAGACGGCGAAGGACGTGCCCAGCCCCAGGCGCCGGAGCGTGCACACCCCAGTGGAGGGCTTCGCGATGAAGATGAAAGTCATGCTGTAGCACATGAGGACCCCAGTCAGGAGAATGTAGCACAGCTCTCGTCCAGAGGCCTTCACAATGGGGGTGTCGTTGTTCTTTACAAAGACTCCGATAACGAAGAGGGTGCAGATAAAACCCAGGCAAGAGATAGTGACAGGACCAATGGCCCAGACGTCTTTCCAGCGGATGTACTCTTGGGGCAGCTCGTAGCAGCCATTCAGGGTCTCGTTGGGCCAGTAACCAAGACCACAGTCCATGCAGGTGAACTCATCCAGCAGGTACTCATAGGGCTGGCACGGGATGCAGATCCAGCAGCAAATGTCTCCAGGCTGCATGCTCTTGATCTCATTCTTCTTGCAGGGGTCGCTGCACTGGGACACGGGAATGGAGGTCTCAGCCCAGGGGATGAGGCTGGTGTCGAGGATGAGCCCCTCTGCCCAGTAGCCCACTTTCTGGTAGCGATAGCGCCCGTCCACGTAGTGGTAGTTGAAGATGTTGTAGCGCCCAATCCCATCGCCGTAGCTGTCAAATCGAACGACGCTCTCGGTGTCCGCTGGCCTGAACGGAGCTGCAGGGAGGAGAAGGGCAGACAGTCACTGCCTCGGGGCAGGAGAACACTCGCTCCAGGCCTGGAGGCAGGGCTCATCCAAAGGGCCACATCCCACCACGGCCACAGGCAAATGTCCAACCTGTTTCCTGCCTTCACTCCTATCCTTGCTGCCTATGCACACGTTAGGAGCAGCAAAGCAAAGGTGGAGACCTATCTCCCCACCTGCCTGAGAGCCTGTCAACCCCAGCCAGCTCTGCAGGGGCAGAGGGGGATTGTGCAGCCCCCACGGCTCCCAGTGACACCTGGTAGCCAAGCTCAGCCCAAGTCACAAAGGATATGCTTCTAATTCACCCCAAACTATGTGGGTCCCTGATCAAGGATATCCCTCCAGTTTAATCCCCGAAATGTGGATAAATCATGATGTTCTCAAGGGTCCCTTGTGGGGCTCGTCCAACCCAGCTGTAGCAGGATGGAGTTGGTGACCAGCTTCTCCACACATTTCCACTGGGGATAGAAGACCTAGATTGCCCCCCAAGAAAGATCGGTTGGCATCTCAGGACAGCCACAGCCCTGTGTGTGGGCAGGCTGGAGGTATTGGAGGGTCTTGGGTCAAATTTGGTCCTCCTTTCCTATCCTCCACCCATCCCTTTCCATCTTGTCAGCCAAACCCCATCTCCATTTTGGACTCACCATCAAAATTAACATTGAGTATAAAGTCCTTGTAAAACCTCTTGCCATTGACAGGCTTCATGGCATCACAGAGCTTGGTGGAGTTGGGGCACAATGTCCGGTGCATGTTGTGGAGAGCGTGAGCCATGGCATAGACTGCATTGACCACGAACGTGATCTTGGACTCTGGCTCAAACTTGCCTGTCTTGAGGGAATACCTGCTACAGTCCTGCGTGTGGAAGCTGCACCTAAACCTCTGCTCCCAAAACTCCCGAAACCAGGGATTTCGGCTGTTATTGTAGGGGTGGAGGTTACGGAAGTAGGAAGCAAACTCCTTAATGGGGTAGGCTGCCAGCTCGATGGTGATGGCTCCCTCCGCCACTGCTTCGCTGCCCGCCACCACGCTCTCCAGGGCTCCCCACCCATCACTGGCCACCCACATGAAGGACACATTGGCTCTCTGGGCAGCCGCCAGCAGCTCCCGAGCGTCTTCACTTCGGGTGAATAGCACGACCACTCTGGCATTGGGCTTCTGCAGCAGAGCCCGGACCACCCCGTCGTAGGTCTTCTTGTTCATGGAGCGCCCCACCTTCTCCGACGTGGCGATGCAGATGTTGCGCATGCGGGCTTCTTGCTCAAAGGCCTCGATCCCTGTCTCCCCATAGTCGCCCTCTGAGGCCACAGTGGAGACGTAGGTCCAGTTGAAGAAGCGGAGGATCTCTGCCATGGCTTTGGCTTGGTAGAAGTCTGGAGGGACGGTGCGGGCAAAGTAGTCGTAGCGGGACTTGTCACTGAGCTTGGCACTGGTGGAGGCATAGCTGATCTGTGGGATCTGGAAGAGCCGCAGCAGGTTGGCCACCTGCATGGAGAAGGAGAGGTGAGTGCCTGAAAAGGTGGCCCAGCAAGGGACTTTGCTGTTGGGGGACCCCCACCCAGTACCCTGTGTTACACGGTGCTCCCAAGTATGGGGCTGCTGAGCAACCCATCCTGACCCAGAACATTCTGATCTGTTGGTGGGAGCAGAGAGTAAGAATGGACGGCACATTCACAGAGTGCCTGAGCCCTCAGATATGCTCATTTCTCTTCATTTTGTATTTACTTTTAGTATTTCAAGCACTCCCCTCTGAAATTTGGGGCTGAGGAGGGGACAAAAGCAGAAAGTCTGCCACAGGTGACTTGTGTGAGATGCTCGAAGGCAAGGAGAAAGCCAGGATGCCTGGCAGCCCCACAGCACAGGGCGAAGGATTCTGGGGGCTGGGAGCCGGGGCAGAGTGCCCCCCCAGGCTGGAGGATGCTGCAGAGCTGGGTCAGGGGACCAGCGCCTGCGCATCCAGCACGGGGAGCTCCAGCGGGACTGGCATCTTCCAGCCACTCAGCAGAAGCCCTCGTTATCTTCAAAGGGGAAAAAAGCCCCACTAATGAGGCTGTTAAAACCCAGGCTCTGGGGGCAGGAAGGGGGGCTCGCGTGTGCCGGCGGGGCCGACGAGCCTGCCCGCGTCTCACTGCTCCCCAGGCAGGAGACGCGGCTTAATTAACGTGGACAAATGATCTCGACGACCAAGTCCCCTGATGGCAAGAATGTCCCTGAGCGCAGTGATGCCACTGCCTGTCCTCACCACACACGGGAGCTGCCAGCCTGCCATGCCCCCCCAGTGCCCCCTGTGCTCCCCAGCTGGCCCACATTCTGCCCCCGCTGACACCTGCCTGCCTGGGGCTGGGACATGGGGACATGCTGGGTTCCCAGAAAGGGAAGGGACAAGCACCCAGGTGGGTTGGACTGGGATGCTGCTGCCATCGCACAGTCCCAGCTCCTTCCATCCCATAGCTGGGAGATGCAGGGACCCCAGGGACCAGGGGACACAGCCTGACACATGCTGGGGATTCATTAAATCTCAGGGAGCGCTTGACTCAGCTGGTCCTGCTGGTGCCTACATCCTCGGGGGATGCTCTTCTCCCTGCTGAAACCAGCCCCTGGGTCCACAGAGCTGTGGTTTTGGGGACTGAGATGCACCGCATCCAGGGTGACAGCCAGGTCCGAGGCTTGAGGTGCCTGTTCCTGTGGGATCGCTGGGGACACAGGGGCACTGGCCCCGGAGTCCACCCTGCCCCAGCCAGGCAGCCCCATGGCTAATCCCCCCAGAGGTGCATGGCCCTTGCAGCACCTCACAGGCTGGGGTCTGAGGGGGCAAAGAGGACAGAGCCCCCTCACACTGGTCAGCTCTGCTCTGCCTGTCACAGTGTAGACATGAGCTGGGCTGAGGAGCTGTGCTTGTCACTTCGACCCCAGGAGAGGAATAAACACCTGTCCCCATGTGGGGCACACCCACCAGCTTTACTCCTGTGGCTTTTGCTATGTTGGGGGTTTCTCACAGCCCCCAAGGGGACCCTGGGCACATCCCTGCAATCACAGAGGGATGGCTTGCTCAGGTGCCTGGCTGACATTTCCTTCCCGCTTGAGAAAGGGGCAGAGCATCACCATGAGGGATGAGAGAGGTTCCCTGTGCCACACTGGCAGAGGCATCACTGCACTGCTGCCGAGGTTTTACCCCCCTCCCCTGTTTCTGCCAAACCCCAGCCCCATCTGAGCCCCTCTTGCCTGGGCAGTACCTGGATGGAAACGTCGCTGTAGGAGCCCCCAATGACGCCGGTGATGGCAGTGGGAATATCATCGTGGACAGCATAGGAGCCATCAGGGCAGATGTGCTCGGAGCCATCCACCCTGGTGAGGGAGGCACGGACGAAGTCCAGGGACTGCTCTAGGGCATAGGTGTCCTTGGAGCAGGTGTCGAGGATGTGAGCACCCAGCTTCACCCCCGGCAGGATGCTCCCATCCTTGTTGATCTCGTCCAGGGCGAAGAGCATGGCCTCCAGGCGCTGGATGCCCCGGTGTTCATTGATCTTGCCGCAGTCTTCACTCCCCACTCCTTTCTCATGGACGGGGAAGAGGCCCCCAATCACGAGGTCCCCATCCATGCTGATCTCCTTCTTGCCCGCCATGCCGTGCCCAGCAGCCAGACAGGTGGCCAGGTGCATCAGCCCCAGCCAGGCGGCCAAGGGGACCGCCATGGGGTGTGCTGGTGCTGGCCGGGGGACCCACACCACCCCGTGTCACCCGCTGCCACCCGTCAAGGCAAGGGCAGGCAGTCCCCAGGCATTGGGTGGTGGGGGGTGGCACGGCGTGGTGTCGGTGGGACAGAGGTTGTGCCACCCCGGCAGAGCCCTTGGCACCTGGAAAAGCAAAGGGAAAAGCCGCTGGGTCTGCGAGATGCAAGGCAAGACAGGCACAGGGGCAGAATCAGTGCTGCACAAGAGAGCGAGGGCATGAGCCTGCCTGTCCCCCTGGCCAGGGTGCCCTTAGGAATAAGTCTGCTGCAGAAAGGCAAAGTGAGCAGGTGCAATAGCTCCCACAGTGACCCCAAACCCCCAGGACACACACAAGTGACAGAGACCCCAGGGGACAAGGAGGGGCACAGGGACTGGTCTCCCCACAACACTCCCAGGGACACACTAGCATAGGGGTGGGCACAGAGCTGGCCCCTCTGGCAGCACCGGGCAGAACAGCCTGCAGGGGGACAGCTTGACAGCCCTAAAATATCACAGAGGGGGAAAGAGCCAGAGATGTCACCAGGCTGGGCAGAAAGAGCCAAGGCCGACTCCAAGCTGAGCCCCCGACCCACGCAGCCGCAACAGGGGTGCTGACAGATCCCAACCTCCAGCCAAGAGCACTGCCAAAAGCAGCCAGCCATGAGCCCACCGTGCCCGCAGCACCCAGCACCCATAGGATTTTAATCCCCATCCCATAGGCATGGAGTCCACCCACCCTGCTGCTGCCCCGAGGGCTGTCCATGGCACCGGGGCTGGAGCAGGGACTCGCCACTGGCTTCACCTTCATGCAGCAACGCGCAGGGCTCTGGCAGTCGTGGTGCTTGAGAGTCTGTTCTCTCACCACCGCCCCTTCCTTCCCTGTATACTAAATTCAGAGATTTCAGTAAAAGTAAGAGCCAGGTTTGCTGACTCCCTCTGCAGAAAGCACGGAGGCGCGGGGGAATCAAAGGCTTTTGCAGCAGGCAGGCCTTGTTTTGGCAGGAGATGCAGTCCCTTCGGAGATTGGTTGTCTTTTCCCAAATCATGGGAGAGATTTGCTTCCCATTTGAAGATGACTCCTGAAATCCCACGGGGCTGGCATTTCTGGGGCCATGGGAGAAGGAGACCCCTTGGCAGCCCAGAAGCCTCAGGCTGCTCTGGAAAGGGAAGCTGCCGATGCCGTGGCAGGACCAGGGCTCTCCCACAGCCCATCAGTGCTTGTGGGGGCTCACAAGGTGGAAGGGAGATGCCAGAGAGTGCTGGCCCCCCGTAGTTCCCTGCAGCCAGTACTGAGGCTGCTTTCCCTGAGCAGGAGCAGGGCACCCCCTGATGCCCCCATGCTGCTCCCAGACAGGTGGTGACTGCACTGGAGAACGCCTCCAGCAAGCAGCCGGAGCTGGCAGTGATGCCCAGGGGGATGTGGACAGTAGTGTGGCACAGAGCATAATGGAATGGGGTGGGGTGACACATGCAGATCTCCTCCTCCTCCATGCCCCTAAGTGCCTGTTCTCAGGTGCTGTCTGCTGCTGCTGAGTCCCCATCTGTCTCAGGGCATCTCCTACCTGACCCCGCAGTGTGAAGGAGTTTGGAGATAAGGAAGGAATCATTGTTTCAGGAATAAATGCTTCTGAGGGACCCGGGGTTTCCTCAAGCAGGAGAGGCCACAAGCACATGGATTATTGATGGAGCCCATCAGTGGCAGGCTGAGCCTGTCACAGGGGTCCGGTGGCACTGGAAACCCGGGTCCCTGTGGTCCAGCTCTTCTGGGGCAGCTGACAGGACCCACCAGATGAAAGGCACCTTCAGGCCAAGCTGCTCTGAAGGGCAAACCATGACCCAGCCGGCAGCGAGCCACGATGGACAGTGAGCAGGGCTGCCGTCATTCCCGCAGCTGCTCAGCTCGACTGGCTTAGTACCGGGGACATGACAGCCCGCTGAAACCCCTGGGGAACATCTGGGGAAGTGAAGCACCGGGTAGGGCAGAGCCGAGTCCATCCCGACGGTCACGGTACGGCAGGAAGCTCAGGAGCAGCCTCCCCGCCCGAGCGCATAGCGAGCGGGGTGGGTGAGAAGGAGCCCTGTCTCCTCCGCGCCCCGAGCGCTCCCCACCCGCTGCCAGGAGCCCTGACCCCCCCGACCCCAGCACCGCTGGGGCTGTGTGACACCCGGGACGTGTGCGAGAGCGGCAGTGCTGCGGGGGCTCAGGGGCAGTGTCACCTCCCCCGGAGGTCCCGGAGGTCCCACCGCCATGGAGGTCTGCCAGGAGCCCCCATCTCTTCCCTGCACAAGGGCTGCCAGCCCCGGTGCGCCGAGGCGCCTCCCCGGGGCGCTCCCCCGCGCCCCCTCGGCAGCCCCACATCCCGTCCCGAGCGCGCCCCGAGACCCGGCTGCCCCGGCACTCACAGCCCCCGCAAAGCCCAGGCTGCCCCCGGCCCGGACAGCCGACGGGAGACCCAGGAGAACAGCAAGGGCGGGGGTCTGTCTCCGCTGGGCCGGGCGGTGACCCCGCTTTCTTGCCCCGGTGCCGGTGCGCAGCCCCGGCCGGCGGCTGTGGCGGCGGGTCCCGCTGAGTGCCCACTGCGGGGCTCGAGGCTACCGGGGCACCGGGGAGTCGAGGACCCCCCCAGCCGTTCTCCGGGAGCCCCGCGTCTTACGCCGGGCAAGGGGGAGCGGAGGGAGCAGCCCCAGTTCCACCCTGATCGTCCGCATCCCCGGCCCCGCCGGTGCCGGTGCCCGTGCTCTGCTCTTGTCCCGCAGCTCCGGCAGCCCCGGCACCGGGCACAGAGCCCCGCCGTGGCGCGGCCCCGACGGCTGCGGGGGATCGCCGGTCTCCGTGCCTCTCCACTGCCGGCACCGGGGCTCTGGAGACGGCGAAGCGCCGCCGGGGCACGGCGCGAACCGAGGTGACGGCCATGGGAGCGCCGGGGTGGGACCGCAGCCCTTACCTGGGCCCGGCGGACTGTGCCGGGAGCCGGTGCCGGTGCCGCGGCTGTCTCGGAGCTGCGGCTGCCACCGCCTCCCGCCGCCGCCTCTGACACTCCGCCAGCCCCAGCAGAGCGGAGCCGCTCCGCCCCCCGCCCGGCCCGGCCCCGGCCCCCGCCCCGGTCCGGCCCCGGTCCGGCCCGGCCCGGCGGGCAGCGGCACCCCCGGAGCCGCCCCGACTACCCCCCGCTCGCTCCGGCACCGGCTGAGCCGGGCAGGGCACCGCCACGGCTGGGGCAAAGCCGGGGGCAGACGGCCAGGTCCAGGCAGGGAGCGGGCAGGACACGGGCAGGGAAGGCAGAAAAGGGCAGGACATGGACAGAGAAGGCAGAACACAGGCTAAGACACAGGCAGTTCCAGGCAAGGGATGGCCAGACTGAGGCAGAGCACAGGCAGGACACAAGCGGGACACAAGCAGCACACGGACAGAGAAGGCAGGACACAGGCAAGGCATGGCTAGATGCAGGCAAGGAATGGTCAGATCCAGACTGGACAGAGGCAGGACACGGCCAGAGCAGGCAGGACCTGCTCGGCACCCTGGCAGGGCACAGCTCAGCATCTGCTCCCCTGGCCCCAGAGCGCCCAGCTCATTCCCAGCCCAGTGAGACGGGTGCCAGCCCCAGCTCATGCTCCACAGCCACATGCTGATGCCCCAGGGCTTGTTCGCCCCTTGCCTGGCCTGCTCCCTGCTCCCCAGATCCTTGGGAGGAGTCCAGGTGCCCAGCATTACCCCACTGCCTGCCTGCACTCCGTGCAGCCCCCAGCACTCACTGTCAGCCCAAGCACCAAGCTGGGGAAGGCTTTGGACCATACAAAAACGGAGGCACTGCCAGGGTCGTGTTCCGGATCTCCACCACTAGCCCAAACTCTTCCTAGAGCTGTTTGTCTGTCCAGGATCCTGCCGTGCTGCATCCCCAGAGCTCCATCACTCGGAGACAAGCACGGGACAGGGGATGACACAAGGGACAGGGGTGCTTCTGGGGCACCACCCCGAGTAACCACCTCACTACCGTGTTCCTCAGTTTCCCCCCTGCCAGCTGGTGCACTTGCAGGCTGTGGGTTAAGGGCAGTGCAGTGAGTCAGATGCACTCAGCTGAGCTCCCTCCCCCCGGCAATCCTAGTTTGGGGAGGGATAACTTGAAAAGTCCATGGCAAGGTCCCCCCAGGAGTCCCACAGCAGCAGGACCCCACCGGCCTACCTCCTTTCAAGCCTTGGCACAGAGTGGGACACTGGGGAGAGGAGGGTGCCTGGGTTGGGGGACCTTGCCACTGTGGGTCGGGGTGGACACAGAGCTGCGGAGGACTGGAGATGTGCTGTGCCCAGGGATGCTGGCACTGCCATGGTCCCGCTGCCCCTCAGCAGATGGGACCTGGCTCCACACACACCTCACACCTCGGCACTGGGTGCATCGTCCCGGCTGCTACTCCAGCACCACAGACGGCAGGAGAATGATGGCAAAGCCCCCCTGGTCCCCATCTTCAGTGGGGTTAGGGGCAAGCACTGTTAGTATCCACTGCCTGGCTCCAGCCCCCTGGGAGCCTCAGCCAAGCATAAATATTTCAGGGTGCTCGGCAGTTTTGTAATAACCAGCAACAAAGATAAACACCGGGAAGAGCAATATTTTTCCATGTGGGCTGGAGGAGTTTAATATTTTATCACTCAGAGCACAAAATATTTATGAACAATCTCATGTCAATCACTGGCTGAGGACTAATCATGACCTTTCCAAGCCAGGGAGGACACATTGCCACCATGGAGAGATGGTCAGACCTCCCCTGCCCCTGGCAACCCCACCCCAAGTCCCAGCTTTGGGCTGCCACATTTAACCACCAGGAAACAATCCCTGGGCTGCTGGAGGCACCAAGGGCACTCAGCAGGTGCTCCAGTACCTGGCATTGCCCCATGGCACTGTGGCCATGATGTCCAGGCTGCTCCCTTGTCCCAAGCTGAGGGACAGGGAACTGGGACCAGCATAGGCGGCCCTCCCTGCCTGCATTCTACAACAGCAGGACAGACAGATGAGATGTCAGGAAGGCACAGTGCAGGCAGGCTGGTGTCCCCTGCCACCAGGAAGGCCAGCAGCAGCCCAAGGATCTGGCTTTACTGGTTTTACTCTCTGCAGGCTCCCAGTAGGAGTGGGCCTACCACCTCCCTCCAGCTCTGCCCAGCTCAGCACGGCAGCTGGGACCCTTCCTTCCCCTGCAGCTTGCACAAGCTGGGGACAGACCCCATGCCCTGCTGGGTTGCCCAGGCAGGGAGAAAGCATCAGCAGCAGGGATGCAGAGCCCCTGGGCAGCTCCTTGGCTCAGCTGAGGGCCATGGGGGCAGCTCCCATCCACAGCCCACACCCAGCCACAGGGCGCGGTAGCATGATCGGCCGAAGGACAAGTCAGCAACGCACCAGCCAGCAGTGAGGAAAAGCATCCACTTTATTACAGACCCCAAAGCGCCCATGGCAGTGCCAGGAGGACCACGTTTTACACAGGATGTTTCCATTGTTCAGCAAGGGGAAGAGAAGAGGGGAACAAACCCAACCGACCCAACTCACGGCTCTTTGGTGCTAGAAAACGTGGTGGTGCGGCAGAGAGAAGCTGTGGGTGAGAGGGGCACTGGCAGAGATGAGGGGGGACATCTCTGCCATCCACCACCATCCCCGAGACACCTGCAACAAATCTGCGACGTGCCTGGACACACAAATGGCAAATGCATTTTGCTGTCCCCCCAGCCTGCATCTACCCTGCGCCACCAAGCACCACAGAAATCACCCCCCACCTCCCGGCAGCCCCAAAACGCTCAAACACCCTTTCTGCAAAGAGGGAGAGCAGGTCCCAGGGGGAATCAGCGACCAAAATCTCTTGGCTGGAGAGGAAGGAGATGGGAAAGGCAACTGGTTCCCAGTAACTCAAACCTCAGCAGGAGGTGAGGCAGCCAGGTCTCTGTTCACTCCTCTCCTCTCTCAGCAGCAATGGGCTCTTTGGTCCACTTGTCTGTGACCTCCTGGTTGCCCGCATAGCCCACATCAGGCAGCAGGCCTGGGGCTCCCTCCCCGTCCCCAGCGACCTCCAGGTCCAGCTCCTCGAAGGAGGAGCCGCTGGCTCCTGACTCGCTGTAGCTGTGCTCGCTGCGGTTGTCTGCCTCCTCCCGGCCACGGCTGGCTGGGAAGGGCAGCAGGATGGAGGTGGCCACCGAGGTGTCTCTGCTGTCGGTTGTGGCCTCCACGCTGATGGAGCTCGTCTCACTCATGGTGTCAACACCTGGGATGGAAAGAGAAGGGGAAGGAGTGAATGCTGTGGGAAGGAGGCAACGGGGATGGGATGCCACAGCCTTCAAAGCCACCAGATGCCTCAGAGATATCAGGCCACAGTGGAGACCATCTCCTACCTCTTGTCACCTCCTATGCCTTTGCGACATGACCAGGCCAAGAATGAGCTGAGCTCAAATAGCTCCCTGAAATCAGGAACCCGCAAGTCAGCACAACCAACCACCAGCTTGCAGCCATGCCCTGACCTCCTGACCACACCCTGGCCCCACAGCTGCTCTCGGAGCACACAACAAGGACCTGGCAAGCTCTTCCTCAGGGAGAATGCACGCCTGTCTCTGGCATTGCACCAGGAATAAGACAAGGAGCAGGAAGGACACTGTGCTCTGAGGGTAATGGGGAGCTGCAGCATTGTTTAAGCACCCAAGGGGATGATGGCACAAGGGCAAATCTTCAGATGTGCTGCTGTCAGAGGCAGGTGTGTATGCCCAGCCTCATGACAGGGCATCCTGGTGCCTTCAGCACCTGACAGCCTGCTCCCTCTCCCTCCACGGTTCCCCCACAGCCGGCAGCTCTGGCAGCAGTGTGAAGACAGGCAGGGCAGCAGCAGACAGGTCTTGAGGTGCCAGAGGATAGGGGGAGCCTTCCCAGCCCACTCTGTGCTTCTCCATCATGACCTGGCTGCCAGCCATATCCCATCTCACGACCAAGCTCCCAGAGGCTGCCCCTGCCTGCCTGGGTGGACCCCTCTGCCCACTGCCCCCTCCCCACATCCCTGCCTCATTAGCTCAATCAACAACACAATTAAGGACTCGACAAGGAGAGGAACGTGTCAGATTGAGACCAGCAGCTCGGTGCTGTTGCCAGAGCAACCAGCCAGGACACAAAACCCTCCTGTTAAACATTAATCATTGTTAATTATGACATCACAGATTCACGTGGTTAATTATGACATCACAGCTCCACATTGTTAATTATGATACGTCAGCAAACACTGGGCAGGCTCTTCTATCATGGCTCTCCCTGCTCCGTCTTCTTCCTGTCTGCCTTTTATCAGTGGGGAGTGCTGGGTTCTGTCATTTCCCAGCACCTCCATCCGTCTTGGGCTGGATGCCCCTGCTGAAGGCCATGCCTCACACCAGGAGGGAAACCAGGAGCCCCACCCAGCAGCAGCACTCGTGGAGGACTGGGGCTTGCCACCAACAGGGCTGGGAAATGACAAATGGAAGCCTCTCTGCAGTCATCACCATCCTAGGTGGGAGAGGAGAGCCCTCACCTCCACGCTGTCTCCTGCTGGTGCAGCTCCATCCTCAGCTGCTGCCATGGGGCTGCCTTGGGCTTTCACAGGCATTTCCAGCCTCCTACAGCTCCTGCAGCCAGGTGCCCAAGGCTGGCCTGTTTGCTCTCCTCCAGCTGTGTGGCAGTCACTGATCTCCTTCAGGAGACCCATCAAGGAGGGAACTTTCCTTCCAAACATCCTTAAATCCTTTTTCTGTGCTGTTTTTCTTCCAGGCCTGGGCAGCTGCCAGCAGAACTGCTTGTAAATGGCAGTCCTCTGCCTCCTGAGCAGCATCATCCCACGGTCCTGCCGGCTGAGTGACGGCTGTTCCGAGAGGACCGAGCAGTGGTAGCGGGATGAGGGGTAGCCAGAAAAGATCCGCAGACACAGTGCACCCACTGCTTCATCCCACCTGGGTGGCATATTGGCTTCATTCTGGAAAGGAACCTGAGCCTCCACCCTCTCACCTTGGCAATCCTTTTGGCAGCTGGCACAAGCTGAGCCCTCGGCCTCCCCCCCAGGCAATGCCAGATGACCCCTCCCAAGGAAAGGAGGAAAGAACCACTGCCCACTAACATGCACTGCCTTTGCTGCAGCATCAGGGAGCACCTCGACATGGAAACTACATTTACTCTAAGTTAAAAAGGATGTTCTGCATGCTGCGGCGAGGTGTTCGCTGAAAGGGACAGCAGCCACTGAGTGGCAGAAAAGGTGGGAGATGCTGTCCCACCTGACAGGACCTTGGCAGGGCAGTGGGTTAGCAGGGAGCCTCTGGGAAGATGGAGAGATGTGGGGGATGAAGGGGTGCAGACTCTGAGCCTTGAAGACAAGTAAGGGTTTGCAAGGTCTTTAGTGGGGATCTCAAAAAAAATAATCTGATTTGGCCAAATTGGTGGCCTGAAGTGACATGGACATGTTTCCACCATGGCTTCATGACAGTTCTCATCACTTGTGGTTATCTTGTGTCCCTCTAAGACCTGGGACAGGAGTGACACCAACCCCCCAAGCAGTGCCCTTCCTGCTCAGCACCCAGGGGCCGTTTCAGCTCGGAAGCTGTCATGTAACCCCATGACATGAAGCAAAGAAGCTCCCGAGGAGAGGAGCAGCAGTTCAGGAAGAAGACAGGGATGAAGCTGACCTACACACTGCTCCAAGCCACCACCGTGGGAAAGCACTGCTGCCCTTACTCTCATAGCCACCTTCCCTTCCCTTGCTCCAAGGGCGACAATAAATCGAGTCCTGTTTCCCTTCAGCCAGGCACTTTGTCACTGCTCTGTCACTTCTGATCATGTTCGAGCAGCCTCAGCTGGCAAATTTGCCCATTTCGGCAGCCTCGATCTCCTCCGCACAGGAAAAGGCTGGCTCTGGCATGGCCACTCAGCCTGGCCAGGATAAATGTCTGGGGTGGGCAGGGCAACAGAGCTGGTGCTGCCAGGGACCATGTGGGGTCAGCTCTGACAGGGAATGTGGCAGAAACACCCAGCTGTCCTAACACAGCCCAGGCAGGCCAGGAAGGCAGGGCAAGGGGCTCCAAGGGGGTGACCAAAGCCCCATTGGACAGCAAGCAAGGATTCAGCTCTCATCTCACAGGCTTCCAACAGCTGTTACACCCACTTGTCCATCCTTCCCCACACACCTTGTTTGGTCCTCCCGTGAACCACTACTCTTTCTTTGCATCCACCTGCCCAAGGCTGGTCCCTACACCAGGAACCAGTCCAACACCCTGATCCAGCATGGCTTTTCCCTCTGGCACATAGTGAGGTAACAGCCATCCTGTTGAAACTTGCCCTTGACCTTGCTCCCCCAAGGATCGTATAACCATCCCACTGCACTTTCACTCAGTAGGAACATGGAACCCAGGAAGTTATCCTTTGGGAAACAGAGGCACAGCCTAGGGGGAAGCCATGCCAGGGTGTTGAGGAGTCCCCCAAAGGCCAGGGCCACCTAAAAAGAAGGGATATCAAGCAGCCAGCTCCACGAGACCAGCCAGGGATGGGTGCAAAGGGAACCACTCACCCCACACTGCCAGTGAGCCTGTTGGGATGCTGGCTCCCCCAGACAGTTCAGCCCTATGCCATACCAGGTACTGGCTTTCCCAAATCCAGAATGAGGGTGGGCTCTCCTCCTGCATCGCCCCTGTGCCACACTGATGCCCAAGTAGTGCTTCACTCCTGGTGCTCCTGGGCCCTTTCCTTCCCCTTGTTCTATCAAATATTCATCACCTCTAAATGCAGTGTGCTGCCAGGGGGCACAGCTCTTCCTTGCTTGCTGAAGCTCACACACAAGCCACCAGGAGAGGGGCCAGGGACCTTCCCAGGATGTAGAGGCAGGCAGAAACAGGCAGGGCTCTTTTGAGGATGGAAGCAAGCAGGGATGAAGCAAAATACATCAGGAAAGCCGTCCTTCTGTGGCACTGGGGCTCAGTGCATGACGCCATCAGTTGTACCTGAATGCTGTAGGACAGACTCCGCTCCAGGAAAATGAGCACCTGAGACTCTGGGCAGAGCCACGTGCTCAGGAACCATCTGTGTTTATGCCAGCAAGCCCGTGTGGAGAGGCTGCTTTTGTTTGCTTTCACCTTCCATGCGCAGCAGCGGGGTCATGCTGCAGAGCGCGCTGCTGGGAGGGAGCCGGGAGCGAGGACCCGCTGAGCGCCGCCAATGCCAAAGCCCCAGAAAATAATTAAGTACAAAACAACTAATCGTGATTGACACTGGCCCCCTGGAGACCCATCAGCCGCCTTCCTAAAATGCTTCCTGTCTTTCCGATGACCCTGACGATGGTGAAGAAGGGACGGAATTGGTGCAGAGGCAGCCACAGCCCCCGGCCCCTTCCTTGTGTGTTGAATGTGTCCGTCCTCAGCAGAGCTGCCAGCAGCCTTCTCTGTGCAGAACAGTAGCAGAAAGCAGAGACCCTGGACCATGTCCCACAGCCTTTGTGGCCATTGGCTTCGCTCGCAGCCGCAGGCACCCAGCACCTTGCAGGGTGAGCTCAGGAGCAAGGACAGCAGGTGACAGCCTAAATCGAGAGATGTGCTCCAAGGTCAGAAGCACAGAGAAAACAAATCCAAGCTTTTCTTACACTTTCAAGTCACTCAGTACCGTCTGGCACCAGCCACAATGACAGGTGAGGAGAAATGGCAACACCTTCCACTTGGAACTTCTCAAGTCTTTAATTCAAGGAAAGCATAATCCAGCTGCTGGTGCGGAGTTTCATGAGCTGTGACTGAGAGGTGCTGTGTCCACACAGAGCGTTACTAAAGGTGATGCCCACTTTGAAATTGCACTCAATGCTCTTATCTCAGTATTGTAAGAGAGGGAAAGAGGAGGCTTCATCTGCTGCCACAGCAGGAGTGGGAGCCCAAAGTGTCTGTGCATAGAGCATCCTCAGCTACCTTTGGGAGAGGAAATGGAGCTCAGCACCTTCCCAGTCTCCACTCATCCATTGAGGCAAAAGGGTATCAAAGCCCAGCATCTGGATTTGTGCAGCTCACGCACAGCCAGAGGAGCTGACAGCGACCATCAGGGACCACCACCCTCCTCTACTCTCCCAGGAGCATTGTCTGAGCCTCCATCAGGGCAGGACCTTGAAACATCTCCTCAAAGCCAAGGCGGATCAAGAAGTAATGCAACTGGGGTTGAGGGGGGATTGCGCTGAGAGGCGGATGGGGATATTGCTGTGCCCATCCTCCAGCTAGCAGAGGAAAGCTGGAAAACTGCCATAGACATCCTGGGATCTGCCGGGTCATCAAGATCTCAGGTCCGTCATGCCTGTTGAAGGGGCTCTGACTACCTGGAGCTTGCTTCTTGAGGGACTGCCCAGGGAAGAAGGATAAAAAGGATGGGAAGTCTCTCTTTCTCCAACTCAGAGGTGGTTGCACAGATCCCAGCACATAAAATTGTTGGGAAGGGAGGACCAGTCTCAATCCATAAAGTGTCATCTTCTTGGGACCACCAAAACCCTCAGGCAGGAGTTGCACAAGCCACCTGGAGACTTGCCACATCCTCAGTCCTCCCCAGCAGCCAGAACAAGGATGTGACACCTCATCAGATGTGGTTCTTGGGATGTGCAGATGCTTGGCAGTGACAATCACAGTGCAATACCCAAGCCTAACTCCCTAGTCTCGCAAGCAGGGCCAACCTCTCAGTTATTATTATTTTAAGTTGATTTTGTGCAGACTCAGCAGATGGCACTGCATCAGACTGCACTGACAAAAGCTCATCTACATGCCTGGAAGGGGAGGGGTGGTGGAGGAGCTGGCCCAGGGCTGCTGCTGGGTAGCCCAGCCCAGGGTGAGAAAATCCAACGTCATTTGCTTTCTAAAACTGGGAAGACCTTCCTAGCACTTCTTCCAGCAGGGCAGGGGACTCCTCCACCACGGGCATGCTGGCAGTGGCATCTCAGGGAAAGCACTGGGTCAGCTGGGGCACAGGGCAGTGGCTGCTCCGAGCATCCCTGGCTCTGCTCCGGGATCGTGCTCCCCCTGAGCGGGGCAGAAAGGAGCACATGCAGCTACTGAAGGCACCACCCTCAAGCTGCTTTTGCTCCCATGGATCCTGCCACTCCTCTCCAAAACCAAGGGGCAACCATAGGAATGTGTCAGAGCAACTGGGCTTTGGGGCACCTCTGGCCAAGCTGGGCTGGTGCCCACAGCAGCTGCCCTGACACAAGGCGGACAAAGAGAAGAGCCGAGCGAGCACCGCACAAACACGGGACCTGGAAGAGCTGGCAAACAGCTCCAATTAGACTCTTCGTTGCAGTGCTAAATGGACAGAGCTCCCAGAAAGCAATTCCCAGGCTTGCTTTTATGCGATTAAGAATTAAAGCGACCCAAACCTGAAGATGTGTTAAAGCAAATGACCCAACTGCCCGGGAGGCGAGCACAGCCCTCATGGTTTTTTCATGCCCATTACACAAGCGTGGGAGACCTGTGGGGCAGAGGGAGGCAGCTGCCCCTGCCAGCAGCCAGCTCGGGTGTGCTGTCCAGCCCAGGAATGCTTGGATAGCCAGCTCCCACATCTCACAGGCACGGGAGCATGTGGGCAACTAGCATTTTAGGTTACTATAGCACTGCTGTTCTGCGCCTACAGCCATTGTGGTCCCTTCCTGTATGAATACATCCAGGCTCCAACAAATCTTGCTGAGCAGATGCTCTCAGGCAACTCCACCACCAGCTACAGCAACCTGGTATTTAAGCTCTTTGCAATCCCAGTATATAACAGATGAAGATGAGATCAAGGAAGATGTATATGACAAAGAGAAAAACAAGCCCAGCTGCAACTAAAAGCTGTGAGATCCAGCTCTGCACTGACAACAGTGAGCCAGTGGCTCAGTGGCAGCTTGGCCCTTGTCCCAAAACTGCAGGGGCTCCTGGGTGCTCCCCAAGGCATGGCATGACACCCTGGGGACAAGATCCTTGGGGATCAGCCCAAGGTGAGGGGAAGAGGTGTGCTGAGAGTCAGGGGTTGGGCACCACGTGGACACAGTCCCTCTCTGTCTGCTCAGGCAGCAGGTATGGGGACACCGGGACCCCGTCGCTGTGAGGGCTGATGCTGATCAAAGATGGAGCCTGTGCGCAAGCCACAGATACCTGTGATGTCTGTCTGGGTGTCCTCGGCCACAGCTGCAGCAGCCCTGCTCTTCCTCTCCAGTTCTTTCATTTCAGGCACATAAAAATCCCCTTGGCGGGCAAGGGGACACACGAAGTAGATACGGTCCTGCTTGTAGATCTCGATCCGGGGGTGGGCACACAGCTTCCTCTCCTGAAAGACACAATACAGCCATGGGCAGGGATGTGCCCTCACCCCCTACCCCAGCAGTCCCCACCACGCTGACCTGCCAGCCTGGCTGTGTCAGACTGGCCCTCTTTGCCCACAGCTGAGGAGGCCAATGAGGAGCATAGGGTTTCATCCCAAAACCGTGGTGCTGCTTTCCCTATCACACCAGCCCCACGTACCAGGGAAGACAGGTTTGGCCCTGGAGGTAAGCAGCCAGCTGGGCTCCAGGAGGAGATGCTGAAGACCCCCAGCTCAGTCTTGGTTTTGATGTGCTCATTTTGGGCTGGAGCAAGGGGTTTCGGGGAGCCAGGCAGCTACTTCACATAGACCTGCCAGATCTCTGGTTCCTCCCAGCAGCACGGCCCCGCGAGCCAGTGTAGCACTACTCTGCTAATTAATATAATCCAGAGCCAACAGCTCAAGCAGCTCTTTTCAGAGTGGCAAGGGCAGGGGGAGTGGGAGATGAATCCCTGGCATTTCAGACAAGTCCCCTTCCTGCTTTTCCTTACTCCACCTCCCCCTGGCAGTGCTCTTCAAGACCTCAGACCCCCAGCCTGTCAGGGACCCATGACAGGGCATGTCCCCCTGGGCCGTTCAGCCCATGCTGAGCCAGAGCTGTGGGGACTCTCGGGGTGCCGAGGCCGGGCCGAGGAGCAGCTGGACCCCTCTTGCCACCCCCTCCTCACCCGCCCGCCCGCCAGCTGCTCACTGGCAGAGGGGGCGGCTGATTACAAGCCGGGTGAGAAAGGAGAGTGTCTCTTCAGCGGGTTTTCTTTTTCTTTCTTTCCCCTTTTCAAATCACTGACAGCTCTTATTTAACCCTGCAACCACCCTGATTATCCTTCTCCTCCTCCCTGCCCCAGCTATTCTCTTCCTCCCTCTTGCCCTGATTATACTCTTCTTCTTCCCTGACCCAATGATCTTTCTCCCTGCCTCAACTATTCTCTTCTGTCATGGCCTGCTCGTGCGGCTTGTCCACACATCCTCCAGCAGGGTCCCCATCCCTCTGGGGCTCTCTGTAGCCAGAGCTGGCTCTGCTCCAAGAATGAGCTCTATGGACACATCAATCATGATCTTACAAAAGCCTGACCCCCTTCAGCCCTGGGGATGGACCAGTGTGATTTAACAATCATTTATTTCCCAGACGCATGCTGGCACCAGGCAGGATCCACAACAGACATGAGCCAACACTGACCCTCTCCCCCGTGCTGGGAGTTGGACCACCTGGAGAGCCACCTCCATGCTGCCAGGATGCTGCACAAGGAACACAGGCAGAAATCCCACATGAGCAGTTTTCGGGTCCATTTTCCTGGGAAAGCCTGCTGGAGCTTGCAATGCAGTTTACCCAGAAACACCACAGCAGTAGAAACATGACCCCAGCAGAAGCTTCACCCATCCCATCCCAATGCCTTCCAGTCTGAATTTCAGCAGTCTCTCCTCCAGCCAAGGAGGAACCACATTCCCTATCCCAGTGCCACAGGGACACGCAGGGACGCAGGCGGGCTTCCAAGGCGCTTGGAGCTTGGAGTTCCCACTCGCGGGCAGGTGAAATACTGAGGCCTGCAGATCAAAACTGTATTAAATAAAAACAAGCTGGGCTGTTTTTAGCAGCAGAGCAGAGGCGGCTCATATCACTCCTGCTTTTTCAGCAACAACGCAGACAAGAGCCCTCCCCACCGCTCTGCCCCTTGCTCTACCAACCACAAGCCCATCCGCCAACCTCCAGCTCGGCTCGTTATTTTAGGTTACTGCAACACACACCAGAGATGGGTATCTCCAGGATCTGCAAGGTTTTTTTGGATAAATCCAGCCGGCCCTCCACCACTTCATGCAGACAAGGACACCTCAAAAGATCTTAGAGCAAAGAGACCTTCATTAACTTCATGTGAGGTGTCCAACCAGTCTAAATCCTCAGGGCTCCAGTCTGGCCTCTAACACATCCAAAGCTGACTTTCCAAAGCCCATCCTGAGGTTCCAAAAGAGTGGATCTGGGACATACCCTCTCCCTACAACCTACTCTAGGCTGCTACAACTTCCAGGTACACAGACATAGTAGTGACACCCCCAAAGCACAAACAACACCCCCTCCGCCCATACGAAATGTGGGAATCTTGGCTTTTTAAGGAATAAAAATGCACACCTGAATGAAGAGCAGGGTCTTGGACTGGCTCTCGAGCCAGATGCTGCTTCACACTCAAGATTATCCTATAAGAGAGACAAGGATGTTCCACCCTGCCAGGGTGGCAAGCAGCTCTGTGTCCTTGAAGCCAGAAGAGCCCAGGTGTCCTGCAGCCAAAGCTATGGCTGGGGACCAGGTCAGTGGGACCACGTTGAAGTGGCTGGACACTCACTATCAACACCCATACCTGCCTCATTGGGGACAGCTACCATACTTGATTCCTTCCCAATTCATCCGGGTTTTTCCCAAAATGAAATGGAGGAAAACTAGAGCCTCGGGGTGCTAATTTATGCCTGTACAAATTAAGATAGAAGCCAGGCTAGTGAGCTGGCCTCTGCTTCTGTGTTTCTTCCCAGAGAAACCCAGCTTCTGGCAGGGCTGCTGCAGAGCTCAGCACTGGGAGGTGGGCTCAGGAGAGGACAACACCCCCAAGAAGGAGCAGGGAGGTTGCAGCTGGGAATGCTGTCCTGGTCCAGCTTGGGACAAAGGGATGAGGCTGCATAAAGACTTGAGAAATGGGCAGAGGCAATGAGGTGGGGAGCCATGACAACAGAAATGGATAAGGGGATCATCCAAAGCAGGTGGGAGATCAGCCTTGTGATCATACCAAAGGAGATTAGGAAGCAGGCAGAGGCCAGGCAAGAACAGTGCAGCAAAGTGTTCTTGACTTTTCTGGTGACAAAAGAGGCTGGTGACACAGGGAGTTTGGGATTATCCCAGCGGAGAGAAACACTGCAATGAAAAGAAACAACCCAGAGAGACTGAAGAGCAGAGTCCAAAGGCAAAGGTGTGGGAAGGGAGTGAATTAGCAAAGGCTCAATAACATGGCAAAACAACAGAGAGGCTCAACAGGCAGTGCTGCACTGCCGCTGAGGAGGGAGCCCCTGGCTAGCTGTGCCGCCAAGCCAACAGATGGAGCAGCAAGGGGAACGTGGAGTTTGCAAGGCAGAGCCCTCCAGTCAAATCCAAGGCAGTCTCACACGGATGGAGGAGCCCAGTGAGAGGTGAACAGTGGGACACTATCAATGTCAGGCTGCTGGCTGTGACAGCAGGACCAGTAAGTGGGGCAGGGAAGGGGATTCGTCCCTTTGCAAGGTCGTGTGGTGCCATCTCGCTCCTCAGCCTCAGCCAGGAGCTCTCCCTTCCCATGGGCAGCAAAGATGGAGGCAGCAGTGCAGCGTGCAGGGATTATTTTATCCAGGACCCTCCTCCAGGCATCTGAAACGTGGGATTCATTGCACATAATCCATACAGCCCATCTACACACACAGAGCAAAGGCAAATGCATCCACAGTCCACAAGTTCAGTCCCGACAGGCACAGCAGCTCCAGCATACTCCTGCTACGTCAGACCCACTGCTTCCCATGAAGCCAACTCCTTCTCAGCCCATCTGAGGAGCGTGGTGGGGTGCTTCTCACCACCTTCTTGGGAGCAAGGTGTTATGTAAGGGAAGACTCTTGCACTCCTCTTTCCCAGATGGAACAGCACCTCGCCCAATCTTTAACCTCGGGTTCCAAATCACCTACCATCACACACTGACCATAGAACTTCCTCTAGGTTGCTCTCATCCCTCTAGGAATGGAGCACCCCCAAGCCTCATTCATCAGAAAGGACAACAGGATTATGCATTGACCAGCATTTTGGGAGACCTTCCCCAGCAGCAGGAGGTGCCACCTATTCATCAGCACAAATTTACCTTCCCCTGCTTGTCCATAAGGTCACAATATCTGCCCATGATATGGCTTGGGCACAGCTTCCCAGCAGGAAGATGCCCCCACTTTCCTGGGTGAGCACAAGAGCAGTCCCAGGGCTACAGGGCACATGACAAGGTGTCTGAGACGTGACCTGCAATCATTAAAATCCCAGCAGAATTGTGCAAAGGCGGAAGGAGGTGGCGGGGTGCTCACATCACACCATGGCCCTCAGCACCTGCTGGGAAACAGAAGGTGAGCTGGGGCACTGCGGGGACTGGCTTTGTCACTCTGTCAGGCTCATCTGCTCAGGAATTCAAATGTCACCAACTGGATCTGCTTCATCTCCCACTGCTGCAAGAATTCATCTTGTTAGGACACCACAAACGAGCCTTGTAGATGCTCTCTGGATCCTCGCCATGCATGGGCATGCTGGCAATCAGGCTCCAGCCGAACCTAGAACACTTCTAGGATTGCCAGGAAGGCAGTGGGAAGGCAGCTACTGTCCTCACCCCACTTCTGGCCACAAGCTCTCTGTCACCCTTGACTCCTTACTGTGACCTCTTGGCATGGCTCACAAGGTGATGGTTAAGCCACACCAGCCTGCTGAGTCTCTGTTTCAGGACTGATGCTGTAGGAGCAGTTGGGGAGAGGTTTTTCATGCAACCACCAAGCTTCCTGCCAGAGCAGAGCTGGAAGCTGAGCTCTTCATGCTGCCCAGCAGCTCCTGGCTCCACTGCAGAGATGTCCACCTCATGCCCAAGCCACCTGCGTGCCATAGGAACGCAGCCATTGCTTGTGCCTGTCACCCACCCCTGGCAGAAGACCTTCTGCCTGCAACATGTGAAAAACATACCTGTAAACCCCAGCCCAGACTGGAAAAGTCGTGGGGAACAAACAATGGGTCACCTGGCAGATGCAAACCCTCTTGTTCCCTAGGGAAACCAGGTAGCCCCAAGTTGCCCTCCCAGCCACCAGACAGGGATGAACCCCCCAGGAATCTGCCACTGGACAGTGCTGCAAAACTGGGGCAGGCTGGAGCCCACCCAGAGCCACTGGGATAGCAGACAGTGAAGGGTCCAGCCTAAGCATCGACTGCTCTCCACACAGTGCCAATCGAGAGAACAACTTCCCAGAGACGCCAATGGGCACACAGCCTGAGTCTGGCCAGCAGGGCCCAGACTCAAGGAGAAGCTGTGGGCTGTCAACAGGGATCGTCTCAACATCAGTTTGGCACAATGGGCCTAGAGCTGCTGCTCACCCCTGATCTCATTGTGACAGGATGCGCTGCTGCCATTGCAGGGAAGCAGAAGAGTTTTGGGCACATGGAGCTGGCTCCATCCACATCCTGCACTGACACTGGAGCAACACCAACCACATGAGGGGTTTTTCCATAGGCAGTTGGGATCAGTCCCTTCCATTTATTATGCTGCCACATCTGAAGAATGAACACATTCTGTTGGGTGGTGGTGTCTCTGGTGGGTGCGAACACACAGGGGGCTTGTGACCCTTGTTGGGGATTGCTGCCGGTCAGGGGGCTCACCAGCATCCCCCCAAGCCAGCCAGGGCATCATCACACCCTCACTGCCACGAGCCTCCCCTCGCCTGTGCTGCCAGCATTTGGGTTGGTCAGTAGTGCCAGCAAGTCAGCTGGCACCTGGCACAGTGTGGGGCGACCCCCAGGCAACCCACCAGCCCTGTCCTCACATGCCAGCAATTCCTGCTTGCTCAGACAACACAACTCCCCCACACCTTCCTTCCAGCTGGAGGCATCCGTCCCCTCCATCACTCAGTGATGGGGTTGGATGCTTCAGTCCCAGGGATTTTAAAGGAACAACAAAACTACGTGGAACTGAACGGCCCTAAATCAGTTGCTAAAATTAAAAGCTGAAACTGAGCCACCAGCTAGGACTGGGGGGAGCGTGCTGTGTGCCACATCCTCCTCGCTTCCTCACACGCTCCACGCTCGGTGTGTCATCCCCGCTTATCTTAGAACACGGGCGCTAGGTAGTCCTGAGAGGTTTTGCAATTCAGTTTGCACAGCACCCAGCACCCTTTGGCGTTCTCCCAGTTCAGTCAGGGGACAGACTCCTTGCTGGGCCATCCCTCTCTCACAGGCCCAGACTGGGAATGTCCCTGTTTCCATTCCTCTTTGCTCAGACAGCAGCTTGAGGTTAAACACCGTTTCAAGCCACCCATGTGAGCTGATGAAAGCAAAAAAACAGAGGCACTCCTTCCTCCTGGGGCCGAGCGTCTCCTGGGCTGCACTAGAAGCAGAATGGACAGCAGCCTGAGGGGGGATGTTCCCCATCAGCTCTGCTCTCATGAGACCCCACCTGGAATACTGCCTCCAGCTCTGGGGTCCCCAGCACAGGACAGTCATGAACACATCAGAGTAGGTCCAGAGGAGGCCACAGAAACAGTCCAAGGGCTGGAACAACAGTGCTATGGACCCAGGCTGAGAGAGTTAGGATTGTTAAGCCTGGAGAAGAAAAGGGTCTGAGGAGCCCTAAAGTGTGCTGGTAAGATATGGAGACTTTTTACCAGGGCTTGTGGTGACAGAGCAAAGGGCAGTGGTTTTAAAGCAAAAGCCAACAGATTAGACTGGAAATAAGAACAAATGCATTGTGATGAACGTCATTAGGTGCTGGAACAGGTTGCCCAGAGAAGCTGTGGATGCCCCATCCCTGGACATGGCCAGGTGTTCAAGGCCAGGCTGGATGGGGCCTTAAACAACCTGCTCTAGTGAAAGATGCCCCTGCCCACAGCAGGGGAGCCAGACTAAATGACCTTTGAAGATCCCTTCCAAATCCAGCCCTGATTCCAGTCCTCCCTGCTGAGCTGCAGCCTGACAATGGCAGACAGGGATGAAGCCCAGGTGCCTCAGGCTGCCCAACAAGGAACAGAAGTCAACCAGGGACTGGGGGAAGAGCCATCGGCCCAAGAGATGGCTGGGCAGAAAGGAGGACAAATTGTTGGAGGGAAAGGCAAGCAGATGTTTTACACCAGTAATACCTCAAGCATCAAGGAAACCCCAACATCTCAGCTTGCAGCTCCAGCAGGGTGCATGTGGAGCCGGGCAGGCCCTTCTTCCCGGGGCGACGGCAGCCAGAGCCAGCTCCAGCACATGGCACAGCCGCCAGCACCCGGCTGCCAAGGGCTGCGGAACAGCTGCTGCTTCCCAGTCTGGAGAAACTCACGTTTCAGAGGTGGTGAGACTGCTCCCACGCACGTGCACTTTACTTTCAAATCCTCTGGGCTGCGAGGTGTTTCAGAAACAGAAGGTGATATTATTGCAATCAAGAAAAGGCCATTTCCGTCAGCCAGCAGGAAAAACGAGCGGCACCACCAGCACTACGGCAGCAGAAAACAAAGTCTCGCCAAAGGATAACAAATCCTCCAGGTAGCAGAATACAGAGCCTGGCAATTAGCACCTCCCACACCATCAGCATCCCTGCCTGCCCTCAGCACATTTCCCCCTTCCCACGGCAGGCCCCCGTCCTGCCTGCAACCAGGACACACCGCCCTGCTGACGTGGCAGCGCCATGGCTTCAGGACAGGCAGGAGAAAGCCAGCCCCCGAGATCCTCTCCGCAGCAGTGAGAGGGAGTGGGAGTGCATTTGGACCGTGGGAGCCGTGAAACACCGGGCTTGATAGCTGGGAGAGTTTTTCATTTTCACCTCAGTGAAGGCAGCCTGCCACGCAATTTACACCTTGCCCACCCGCGCTTCCCTGGGCCGAATCACCCAGCTGCTCCCATGGCTCCTCCAGGGCAGGAGCTGCAGAGTGGCAGCTGCCAGGCATGGACAAACTGAGAGATAAAGGAATGTGCCTGGGGGTGTTGGTGTGTTCAGGAGATCCAAGTGCCCTGAGAGGGCTGAAAGCGACCAGACACAGGCTCCAAGGTCATGGCTGGCAGCCGCTGTCAAGAGTCATGAACACTTTTCTCCTCCCTGGGAGGGAGATTCCATCCTGCTCTCCAGCAAAAGGGAATAAGCTCCAGCCCTGCCTCACTACAGGCCCTGACACACTCTGGACCTCTTCTTCTTCCAGCACCCACTTGAGCTACAAGAGAAACCCTGCAGCACACAAAGAAGCATCCATCATCTTCAGAGACAAGCCAGGTAGCAAGTCCCAGTGAGATAAAACCTTTCAGAAAGTAGCCACGGGCAGTCAGAGCCCCCAGCGTGGGGGTAGGACAAGCCTTGTACAAAACTACCAGCCCAGACATACTCAGGTACATTAGTCCATGCGCTTCCAGGGATGCATCATACTGCCCCCAACTACGGGAATGTCACCTGCAGAATAAAGAGCAGATGGTGCGAACAAACACAATTCATGGGGCTTGGGTCCCCCCTGGTGTTATGGTTATTTCGTAGTAATTAGTCCTAGAGCAGAGAGTTTCAGAAGTGAAGGAAACTTTTCCATCAAAAAACCCTCTAATTTTCCTAAAGACTCAGTGCTTTCCACTTCCTCAAGTTCTGCCTTCCTTCTGTACCCACCATGGATAAGCAAAGCCAGCTGGGGAGATGGTACTCACCAGCCTCCCAGAGTTCCACTGTATGTTCTCACACTCTTCCTCCTACCTGACCCCACCACATCCCATTTTCTCCTCCTCCTTCCCCATCACAGCCACACACAAGATCTCTGAAGGGGACTTTGGTTTTAACCATTCTGAAAGCTCAAACACTGGATTTTCATCATAAAACAAGGAATCTGTGTAAATCCACATAATCTCTCCTCCCCTGAGGAACCAGTCCTGGGTTCCTGTCCCAGTTCCTAGGAGCTCCATCACTGTGGGAGCACATGGGTCAACAGCGGCACATGGATGGAGGCGGACAAGGCTGTGGGAGGACCACAGCTGGAGAGGGCTGCCTCTGATTCAGAGAGCAGATCTCCAGGGACCATTGCTCTCCTCCCAGCCCTCACAGGATGCTTCTTCAGCATTAATCACAATGCTGAAGGGGTTGATGCAATGATCTCTGCCATCACGGATGACTGGAGCAATGCTAAATCGCTTTGCCTGCTCTGTTGCCTTGGCAAGGCTGCCAGGAGCAGCAGCTGTGGCAATTTCTGTCTCCTGTCAAGGCAGGGCCTCTCAGGAAAGGGATCATCATCCAAGATGATTTCCTGCTGTCCTGCCTCAGCCAGGCAGCCCACTGCACTGCAGCCTCCCACTCTATGTGGGACACCACACAGGTAAAAAAAGCAGCTTTGAAATTTGTGTCTTTGTCATGTTGCTCACAGGGAGAGTTAAGTCCTAACCTAGAGCGACCTGTTCTGCCCTGGCACAAGACTCTTGTGGTGACAGATCTTCTTCCATGGATAACTTGGAGAGCTCCTCATCCAGGTGGACATCCCCAACGCACCCTAATGGCTTTCTCTCCTGGGCCATCATTCACTTGAGTATTTGCCCTACCATTTGCAGCAGGCATGTCCACAAGCTGGATGCTTGTGGTTGGCAGCCTTCTCGTACACGTCCTCACCTGCAATGAGTCCTGTAATTAAACCCTCTTGCAGCAAAGCCAAAGCAACAGAAATGGAGCAGGAGCAGCAGTGCCTGGTGCCCACAGCACATGGGGGCTCTCAGTTTCCTGAGCCAAGGTCTGAGCAGCCCCTTCCAAATCTCAACCCTTTCCTTTTACTCTTTGGATTGCAGGCCTCTCTAGTTGTTCTTCCACAGCCTGTCAGTCACCAGGACAAACTCAGGACATATATGTCACATTAATGGCCCCAGGAGGAAAATGGAGGAGTGGAATAAATACCCTCCCCGTCCCTTCCTACCTCCTTGAACAACCTTGTCTTTCTGCAACGCCCCCAGTTCCCAGGCTTCATGGAATATATTTCACGATGAGCTAAGCTCAGCCTCACACCATCCCTTCACAGCTGAGAAAGCCAAAAAGGGAAGCTGAAGAACCTAACCTCGCTGAACTTGCACAGATAAAGCCACCAGCAGCCCAGGGCAAAGCCGCGATGCAACCGCCTGATTCCCAGACAAAATAGTCCTTTCCTCCCCACCCACGGGGACTTACTGTCAGGCTCACTGGCCTCATTTGGAACGCAAGGAAGATCCAAAGAGGAAGATCAAGTGGGTTTCAGACTGGTTTGCTGAGGAGGAATAGGCAAGATGATCACGACATCCATAAGCACATCTCAAGTACAACACGTTGGCAAATCTGATGTCAGAAAGCAAGTTTCCAGGACAGGAGGATCTTTCAAAGCTATCAGCTAAATGCAGCCAACAGTGGAGAAAGATTGTTTGGGCTCCTGCTCAGGGAAACCCTGAGCTCAGGCTTGACTTGGTAACAGGGATCCCAACCAGGCTCTCTGCTGTGGGGCACACACCCATGGGCCACTGGTCATCTTTGGTTCACTGCCCCTCCTGCTCCTCCTTCTCTTGCCTTAGGGACAGATATCCCCATGCTTTAAAAGCAAGTCAGAGCCCAGGACAAGCTCCTTCCTGAATGTTTATAAATGAACAAGAGGCATTTCCCCACAGGCTTCCAGGAAAGCCACCTTCAAACCCCCACATCCAAGAGCTTGCACCTCTCTTCCCCAAAGAGCTGGCAAAGGGCAAAGAGCCAGCAACCCTGGCGGACCCCTGCGTGATGACAATTCCCCCGGTGAGCTCGGCTAATGAAGCCCCCCGAGCCTGCAGCCACCACAGCCGCCGGCGGTAATGACTTGCCCGAGGAAATCCCCAACGCACACAAACAGCGCTGGCGGGCACGGAGCAAACGGCACAGCCGGGCAGGCTGCCTGCAATGCGGGAGGAGCTGGCAACGCAGCGGGGGCGAGCAGGGGGCAAGGGAGGAGAACCAACGGCACCAGGCAGATTCATCAGGGACAGTTCCTGGTGTCCTCGAGCCAGGACATGCCACTCCGGCAGCTGCAAGTGCCGGCTGACTTCTCCATCTGCCCTGCTGTGAGTGGGCATGGTGAGGTGAGGCTGCCTTTCCTCTGCAGCTCTCACCTCCTCCTCCTCCTCTCTGGCCCACCAGGGACCTGGCACAGGTCCCAGGGGGCTCATTACCTTGGTCTGGGGAGGCTAGAGCCTGCTGAATAGCTGCCGTGGTGTGCCGGGCGTGCAGGGAGCCAATGGCTGGCAGTGCCAGCAGGGACACAAGCCGAGTGCCTCCAAAGCCAGGCTCTTCTGCCGGCAACAGAGGCAGCAGGGGAGGGGAGCAGCTGCTTTCAGTGACCTTTGCAGTCTGGCAACTGCTCCTCTGCCAGCACAGGATTGTGAGTTTGACTGTGCAGATCAATCAGGAGGAGAAATCAAAGTAGTTAGGCAAGGACAGAACCCTGCCTGACTCTGCCCTTCCACAAGGATCCCATATGTTCCCAGATGTGCTCCATGAGCTGGTATGGCTCTAGAGATGCATCATGCGACTCAGCTTCCCAGATCTTTCCCTGCTGGGGAGCCAACTCCCCATCTGCACCACGGCTCTGCCCTCCCAGGTACCCCAAACCATACACAGCCCTGTGTAATACCACCGACAGCAGCACATCAGCCAAAGCTGCAGCCACCAGAGCTGCCCCAGATCCTCATTAGTGCCTGAGACCTGGAGGACATCCCTCCTCTTCCCAATGCTTATGTTCCCCCTCAAACTCTGCGTACCTGGAGAATGGGGAGGACTTTGGGGAAGCATATCTACACCTCTATCCCCATCTGCCCTTCTCTAAGCAGCTGCAGCTTGCCCTGGGCAGGAAGTGTACCCTGCGTGCTACAGCTCTGTCCCAGGAAGGCTGCTGGGTTTTGGATAGCAAGAGGGGAGTGATTTGGACCCTGGTCCTGTGCCCCAGGGCACAGCAGGAAGCCAGAGCTGAGCCAGTGCTATGGATCCCAAAGTAGCTACCACCAGGACACACAGCTTTGCAGGGGAACTGGTGGGAGAAGGTGGTGGTTTCTTGGGGTGGCAGGACCTGGGCAGGCCAAGTGAACTTGGCACCTAGAGATGCATGTGAGAAAGGAGGAGGAAGATGCAAGAACAGAGAGGAGTCAATGGCTGTGCTCCTCCACTGCAAGTCCACAACATCTGGCAGCTCCTGCAGCCACAGCAGCCACTTCTGCTTTGCTCATTTCTGAACTGCTCGGCAGAGAAGTGCCTGAGCACGTCTTTCCCCACACTGACCTCTTGATAAGCTTTTGCCAACTCACAGTCTGGTTACTGAATTGTTGGGAGGACCTTACCCCAAGCTGTGAATCTGCACAGCAGGAAGAGCAGAGCAGCTGGCCCCAGCAGATGATAGATATATACCTTCCTGCATGTCAAGGACCTGCCATCACTCCAGGCAGAAATAAACCCCAGAGCAGATGAGAGTAATTGGCCATCCAGCAGCAGGGAAAAAATGCAGGTGGCCACAATGGGAATGAGGCCATGGTTTCCCTCCCTGTAGCCTTCCCAGAGTGCCTTACAACCTTACAGAGTGGGAACAGAGCCCATCAGCAAACGCATGAAGCCAACAGGCAGCTGCAGACAGGGCCCCTCTGTGATCAGCCATGGCACATTCTCTTCATCCCCCAGGGCCAGGACACCCCTTCAGGTTTCATTTGAAAGGCAACAGACCCCAGTGCCGTGCTGGGACTGGGGCTCCCAGACCAACCACTCTCCCAGCTGCCTTAGAGTTCCATCTTTGGCCTTCAAGCAGCACCTTTGCCTTACAGTACATCTGACAGAGCTGTGAAGGTAAAGGAAAGAGAAGCAGAAATTTCCAGGGGTTCTGTAATGCAAATGTGCCCATCCACAAGTTACCACTGTGATAAGCAGCCAGAGCCAGGGATGCAGAGCAGTTACTAACTTGCTCTCTCCACGGTACTCGGCTCTGTCACCCCTCTTCATCCCTGCAGGGTTATTACAATTCCTCACATTAGCAGAAGATGCAGGTAAAACCATATGTGGAGCGAGCACCCAGTGGTCATTGTACAAGCCGCCAAAATAAAAAATATCATCCCAATTACTCCACAGCGACAGAAAGTCCCAGGCATCCTTCTGCTCTGAGCCTTTGAAATGTAAAGCTGCACTGTTTGGTGTCATTTAATTTGGAGCTCTGCCTCAGATCAGCAGAGCCTCGCTGAGCTTTAGGAGGAAGCAGCCATGCAAAACATACAAGTGCAAAATTCAGATGTCAGTGGCCTGGAAGACAAGCATAACCCAAGCCTCACCAGTGACTCCATTTCGTGGCCCCAGGATCTCTCTTCTGCCAGCCCAGTGCCAGAGGAGGCTGATTCTGTCCCAGAAGCTGTATCGAGGCTCTGCTCCAAATCAGCACTAGTTTCTCTCTGATACCCAGGAGAGGTGACTCTGCATCATCTTCCCTCTGAGGAATGTTTGTTCCTCTCCTCCATGCTGGAAGCACATCCTTTTTCAGACTACAGACCCAGCCTGGCAGACTTGGCAGGGCAGAGGCAATCTACCTAAGGGAGAACTTGCCTTCAACAAACCCAGCAGAAATGCATCTGCTCAAGTCAGGCACGAGCCTCTGCCTCCTCACACCACAGCACTGAGGAGCCCACGAAAGGTGAATGTTGGGTGGGTTGGGGACAAAGAAATGGGTTGGACTAGAGGCACCAGTCCATCAGGTGCTGATCCACTCTTGAGGGTAACAGGTACCTTCCATCTCTTATCAACACCGGGCACTGCACCAGATCCTGAGAGAAATCAGCTCAAGGGTAACAGAGGACAAGCACTGGCTCGTGCTCTCCAGGGAGCTTGGCCCCCTCTGCCCACTGTGGTCTGACAGCAGAGGAACAAACACCTTTCCTTGCTCCTACGCCGTTGGAGAAACAGATGACCCACCCAGCAAACTGGCCACAAAGGCAAAGAGAATTGCTGTGACTTGTTGCTCACTCAGGATGGAGCAGGGGAAGCGGCACAGGAAGCTTGGACATCCCTGCCATGCTGCACACCTCCATCAGCCGCCTCAGGGCAGTTCTAATCTGGAGTAATCCCTACCAGCCCCAGGCATGGGTGTTGGAATTATGAAATGCCAACATTTCTATTACAGGCTCTGATCTTCCCTGGTATGGCCGAAGCACAGGCTGGAATAAACTGCCACATGCTGGGACAGAAAATGCACAAAAGGACTCCTGGAACTGAGGGCTCACAGACATTCTCCAAAAACCCACAAGCCAATAATTAAGCACAGCTCTACCTTCCTCTTTCAAGGAGCTCACAGACCAGTCTGCAAGCTGCTCTGGAGCTCTGCAACAGCTGAGGCAGCTGGACACCATAAAATGAACCCAATCCTGGTAAATCCAGAGGGGTTCAGAGGGCCAGGATTTGGCAGCATGATTTTCCACAGCCTATTGGGACAACACAAGTAGTCCTGACAACAAACAGGTGTTTGCTCCTCAAAGCAGGATGGGAACCACTGCACTTCTCCAAACCCTGCACCCACCCCCCAAAGGCTGTGAGTCCCTACAGGTCTGGGCAGAGCGATGACCACCAGGCAACAGAACAAAGAAAGGAAAAGGACTGAGCCCATGAAAGCCTCCCCAAGATGTGAGCAGGTCCGCAGACCTCCACACCTGCCGCAGTCGTGAGGACTGACCACTCTGGACACATCCTGCAGTCTGCTGCCTCTGCCCAGGGCCACCAGCACACAGCAGCATTAACTCAAACAGCATCCACAGGACAGCAGCTGCTGTAGGCAGGCAGAGCTGACAGGGGTTTGTGTGTGTGTGTGTGTGTGTGTGTGAGTATGTATGTATATATATCTCCCTGTCAAACAAGGAGACCCCAAGGGACTTTCAGTGTGTCCCTTTGCTTCACAGCAAACAGCTGGGCTCGGCCACCTCACTGGTGCCCCAGCCACCAGTGCAGCCCCAAGCTGTGCCTTGCCTACAGCACACATGCTCCAGGCATGAGGAGGAGCAAGAACTGATTTTGTTCTTTCATCCCTGTGATCCGATCACCACCCAACCTCACGACTCATCCATCCATATTTTGACTCGGTGCAGAGAAGATGTTTTCGCTCTCCTGCCCTCCCCAAAATGGGGCCTTTCCTATGATTTTCTACCTAACTAGAATCGAAACAGTGCAAGTTAGTCATAGCACAATGGTCCCTTTTTTGGAGGTAAAACTGCCGCCGCTTTCAAATGTATTATCTGCCTGCTCCACAGGTTTCAAAGTGGGAGCTTCACAGCCAGGGAAACTGGGCCAACAGCATTTGTTGGAAAAGAGCAATATTTCTATGAAGCTGTTTCGCATTTGATCGAGTTCATTTTGCTGTTTCTTAAGCCTGGCACAGCTGGCAAGGTCTGGCTCAGAGGGCTACGGGGAAGAACCTGTCCAGACAAAACTCATTAGGACCCAGCTAAAATAATTGCAGAGAGGCAGATCAATCTCATCCTTGAATTAATTGACTAGCTGTCAAGAAGGGAAGACCCCAAGGTTTGGGACACTGTCGCTGCTGGAAAGAGCTGGACACATCTCCAATGCCTGACAAAGAAAACCTTTTGAACTGACTGCATCCTCTGGGATTCTCTATAAATACATCTGGGGAGAGCATACGTACAGATCAAGTCGATAAAGAGATCTGACAGAAAAGCACTGTAGTATTTTACTCTCCCTCCTTGCCCAAGGCAAACCATTTCAGTTCTTTCTCTTCCGTGGACAGCCTTATGAAATATCCCCAGCTTCTCCCGTGATCATTAATCCTCTCTGCAAAGAAGAGGGGGAAGCAACTCTTTTGCCAGAGAAGGCTCATCTCTGTGATAATTTTGCAAGGTTGGGCAAGTCATTACAAGGCTGCTCTCCCAGCTTTCCAAAGCAGCAGCTGGGAGGGTGAGGTGGCTTCCTACTCCCTCCTGGGACCAAAATGTCCCCAAGCAGGACCACTGACTGACAGCCAACACTGGTCCAGACTTTTGACTTGTTGGGCCATCAGGGATGCCCACACAGTTTAGCATGCATGGGAGGGCAAGCTCTCGAAGTTCACTCTTCTTCCAGGAGCTGCCTTTGGAAATGCTCCTGAAAAAGGAGCTGGGATGGCAATAGGGTCAAAACGCTGAATTGTCACAGGAAAGCACCCATCGTGGCAGAGACCTGGGGCTAAACTGCTGGCTGGAACAGCCTCTCCAGGGATGCGGTGGAGGCCCCATCACCAGAGGCTTTCAAGATGCAATTGGGTGCTAGATAACCACGCTCCCTTTCCCATGAAAGGTTGTACCACATTCCCTTTCCAGGTCCCTTCCAACCTGGTCTGTTCCCATTTTGTCATCAATTAGAATTGGGAGGCCACAGTGGCAGGAGCCTGCATCCCACACCAGCTGCTTCCCTGGAACGAGGACTCCCCTGCCTGCTGCTAGGACAGACACTTGCACAGAGTCAACAAAAAAGTTGAGGAAAACCCGGGTGGTTTCACACATGCCACAAGCTGCAGAGGCAGGGAAGGAGCTTTTGTAACTACCAAAGCTCAAAGCTGGTCAGCAAGCCTTTCCTGCTCAAAGCAGCAACGCTGTCAGAGCTGCAGTTTTATACCTGCCCCTGTGTAAGAGCCGAATAGCGGAGCCAAAACAGAAGCTGCACAGTTTGCTTGCAAGAGGAAAGGTGTGTGCAGGGACAAGGTAGCAGAGCAGTAGGAATGGCACCAGCACAGGCTGGAAAACCAGCACACACTGCCTGGTGCACACTGGCATGCCTGGCACATGAAGCACAGCCAGTGCTAATTCACTGCCTGCCTGCAAGGACCAGGGAGAAGTTGACAGCAGATGAGTAGTGGCCTGGGGCTGCCAAATTCCTCTGGGGAAACGGGAAAGTGGGGATGCCTGCTGGGAGTGGCAGGAGATGTGACGCAGAGCCCTGGATCCCCATATGTTCCATTAGCTGCGCAGGAGGAGCGCGTTCCCTGCAGACACAGGTTAAACGGACCTGTTCTGCTGCACGAGCCCACCCTGCTCCAAAGGCCCCTACGGCGCTAAACGACATTGCCCACAAAACTCCCTTCCACCTGGCTCAGCTCCCAGCCTGACCTCGTGGGCATCCTGTCCTCCCCTGCCTGCTCCATGCTGAAGGCGAGGTCACTCACGCTCGCAGGACTGAAACATCTTTGGATGGTTTTGTCGCTAAAAATATTTAATAACTAAAAGTCGCTGCGAACGCGCGAACTGATGTGATGTGACACCCAGCTGGGGGGTGCCAACCAGCAGTGAGCATGCAGCCTCACCGCAGAGAGCCCACTGAAAACCAGCTGTCAGCGCAGGTCAGCGAGAGAAGAATGTGCCTGCAAAGGCACGGACACCTCGGGGTGCCTCTCCACTTCCTGCCATTGCATGTCACCTTTCGGACAGAATGGAGCTGGAGCACCGCAGTGCCCACCCTTCGCCTGCTCCTCCTGCCCAGCACAAGATCCACTGGCTCCCGGCAGAGAGCACACACCAGCCAAGGGTGTTCTCCAGCACCGCTGGCCAAGCCACTGTGGTGCTTGTCCTCAGCATCAACCAGGCTGGTGGGCAACCAGGAATGGTGTGTGCACAGCACCCGAGCCACACGTGACATGACCTGCAGCATGTCATGGGACCATGCACGGGCTCCCAAAACACTTTCCCTGGAGTCTGTATCCTTATTCCAAATGCCTGCCAGCCCAGGGCCCAGCAGCCTGTCACACTGTCAGTTCTGGTCTCATCCCTGCCATCAATACAAGAGGGACACATCAAATCCTCTATGACTCACTAGGACTTTTTTCCCTGTTATTATTTGATGTGTGAGGATCGCTTACCAGCAGTGTCAGGTAGCCTCCTGTCTTCCTGGGAATTCTACAGACCTATACCCAAGTGCACATGAGCTTAAATTGAAAGTCATCCCACCCAGCCAGGCAGCCGAGCCACCACCCCTCTCCCCAGCACCCTCTTTAAGCAAATTGATTCCCGCAGTCACCTTGGGGCATGGGAAAAAGGCAAGAAAAGGCTCAAGGGCTCCATTTCCCAGAAAACCACTGGCATATTCTGCAGGGTGACTGATTGATGCAAAGAGGGAGAACGTCAGCTGGGTGAGTTTTGCCAGACACATATGACGAGACATTGAGGGCAGCAAAGTCACAGGCTGGTGGTGATAAGTTCTGGATAAAGGTATCCTGTTCCTCCTCCTCCCTGGAGAGATGGATATACGACTTTGAGTGGCCTTGGCTCACCAAGGGCTCCACCTCGGTCAGTGGTCTTCAGCCTCTTGTCCCCAGAGCTTGCAGGAGAGCAAAGGAGTTCATGAGGACAAATGAAGCCATGGCTAAGGAACACAGGGCTGGGCATCTGTTAGTAATTCCTAGACCTCTGGAGGAAAATTCAGGCAGAAGTTGATTGGCTGAAGCTGCCACTGTGATGAGCTCTCACGCACGTGCAGACTGAAGCCTGAACTGCTCACACACGACAAGCTGGCATTTAGAAATGCTTCATGCACAGAGCCCGAAATAAATAAACTAAATCATCCAGGAGAAAGAATCTAAGTGGAAAAACATCCCAATAATTGAGCCCTTTTTGCAAATGTTTTATCAGCTCCCAACCCCAGCCTCCCAACACAGCCAAGCAAAAAGATGGCCTTTAAAACACAAACCACCTGGGATGGGAACATAGCTCCACAGACCTTCATTTAAAACAGCTGGAAGAAAAGGATTTTCAACAGATCTGAGCAAAGGCAGCAAGCTCAGCAGTGTGGGCAGGAGAGCCAGAGGGAAAAGCTGAGGTGCAGCCTCACAAGGGCACTGAGGCTCAGCTGCCATGAAGGACCACTTAGGCTCTCAGTTTCCCCTAGACACAAAAGTGTTCACATTACCAAGCTGTTTGGGGCACTAGGTAGAGGAGGAGAGTCTGAAGGACGGCACAGATCCCGGATAAGTCAGCCAGGGGAAACCTCAGCAGCACCAGTGAGAAGGGAGACGTGTTCACTGAGTATTTCTGCACTGAATTTAGGACAAAGTCAGACGACATGGGCAGAGGATGCGGGTGAAATGTTTGTTCTTCCATGACAAGATAAAGCACATGGCTCGCAGGCCCAGATAACACACATTTTAACATGCTGAAGTCCCTGCTGACAAGCTGTCCACATGTCAAAGGGTGATCTCTGGTCAGCTGGAGATGCTAAAAAGTCCCAGGAGAGACAGCAGCCTGTACCTGCCAACATTCAATGGGTAAATAGCTGACTTGAGCAAGCACAGACTGGTCAGGCAAAGACTGAGCCAAGGCAAAATATGCACATGACTGCAACTGGACCAGATCACCAGGAAGCAAAGGAGATCGACATAATTAATGCCAACCAACACTCATTTACAGCTGTCAGATCCTGTTGGCAAACATGATTTATTTTTGTGGGGAGGGCAGGCTTGACTGATAAACAAACCAGCACTCATGCCATTCAATCAAGCTCAGAGAAGACGTAGGACTTGGCATCATTTCCCATCTTTAATCGAGAAACTACAACTCCATCAAAGGGCAGAGGCACATATTTGAAGTTGCTACTAGCTGGCTCAGAACCCAGGACTGGGGGGTCTGTGGCAGGGGACAAGATCTCCACCAGAGATTCACATGCCACAGCAACATGACCATTGGTGAAATAAAGCACCCATTTGAGCTACTGACAAGCCACAGAACTTTCTAAGTTGAAAACAAGTCCAAAAAAGAAACCAGAAATTAAGGTCAGAAAATATGGAAAACATTGGAAAATATGGTAACTTTACAAGCTTTGTATATTTAGCTTAGCAAAGGAAGAGGCAAGAGGTGACCGCATCCTAAACTGCCATAGCTGACAAGGGGAGCAAAGTTTGCTCCAAGCTAATGGTCAAAGGAATAACACTTTTCCCTGCCTGTAAATAGGAACAAGCCATGTCATTCTAGCACCTTGTGGAGCTCCTTTTATGGGGAGCCGAGGTGTGGAGGAACATGACAGCCTCTGTCAGGCAGGAGCCAACCCGATAGTCTCCCAAATCTTTCCTGCATCACAGAGTCCATGCCAGCCACTGCTGCCCGAGATCTGCACTGTAAAGGAGTGATTCACAAGCCCATGGAAGTCAGAAAGTTGTGATTACAGAGCCCAGGGGAAAGAAAAATGCTGGGAGTTTTGCCGAAGTTGGAGGAAACCTTTGCAAGACCATCTAAAGACATAAAACTCCAGTTTTCCAAGTTAGGCAGAGTCAGAGTTTGAGGTCAGTCAGCTGGTGGTCTGGAGGGTGCAAGGCAGTTAGGATGATACTGGCATCCCTCCGCTTCCACATCCCCCTTGGCTGAAGAGAGCACAAAACTGACCCAAAAAACCACAGAAAGAGGCCATGTTGAATCAGGTGCTTCTAGGGTTGCAGTGGGAGACACCTGCCAGCTCTGCCTTGGGTGCAATTAGCCACCTCTCCAGCTGCCAGAGGAGACTAGAAGCCAGGAGGTCCAAGCCCACCCACCTGGCAGTGCCCACTAGATGCCACAATGGATGCAGAGAGATGCAGGGACACACAGGCCACCACGGAGAGCTCATTATACCTAAACCAGAAGAAACAGTCCTTGAAATGGCAGGAGGTTACAGGGGAATAACCTACTCCCAGAGCTGTTAGAAAGGGTCCCCACTGGAGAAGAGCTTTCTCATTTGGTCCCAGGAGTGGGGAGTGCCAGGACTGTAAGGCAGCTGTGTCATGGGGCAGGAGTGCACCCCCAGGAAAGTAGGGCATACCTGCCTGGAGGCAGGGAGAAGCAACATCAGAGGTTATTAGGAAAGAAATGCTTTCAAGGGACACTAAATAACGCCAGCCTATGCCTCAAATAACTCATGTTCAGAGTAACAAGCCAGCAGGCTCTCCTGGGCTCCTCAGAAGCAGATTCTAGCCAGTAAGTCACTGCCAGCCTGCCATCCCAGGGGAAGGATGTCCTCTTACCTACCAAGAATAACTGCAGCCATTTCCCCACAGCTCCCAAAAGCCATGCCTGCACCCAAAGTCTCACGGAAATGCCAGCTCCTGAGCTTACAAGAGCCAGGGGGGAAAAGATGTATGCTGCAAGGGCAGCCTGGACGTGAGACCTCCTGCTCCATCCCAGCCCATTTCCCTTTCATCCTGAAGGAAAGGAGACTGTCACCCTATTTCTTTAATTATTGTTATAAAATTGTTTTTAACTTTTCCTGTCCCTCTAAAGCAGCAGCAGACTGGGAAACAAGAAGCGAGCACCACTGCACCCTCACTGCTCAGCAAACATGAGCCACAAGCATTCCTGGTAACTTCTGCACAGCACCAGCAAGCGCAGAGGGAGCCGAACGTCTCATCCACATCCACCAACCTTCAGGACTAGACGGTCTCAAGTTAACCTCAGGGGAATGCCGTGGGAAGGCCACTGAAGTGCCAGCTGTGGTAAAGCTTCTTTCAACTCTGCCCCAGACTTCCCCACCACCTCTCGCTGTCCTGTTCCCTCAGCTGGGCCCCAAACCCTCAGCTCTGTTGCTCTAATTGCTCCCCTCCAGTTCCCTTCTCCTCCCATTCCTCTTCTCTATTTTTCAGCATCTCCAAAGCTTTCTCCCCCCTCCCTCACCGCCTTGCAACCCTCTTCCTGCCTCCTTCAGCTCCATCTCCATCCCTGCTCTCCCACACCTTCCTTCTAGGACTAGGCAGCCATGTCATCCTCCCTCCACTTCAGCTAATAAACCCTCTCCATGGAAGCCAGTGTTTCAACCCTGCCACTGAGTACCCTTTCATGTCTCATGGCTTTTGCCATCCCACCTGCTTCTTCCCCATGGCTGCTGGGGGGCTGCTCTTGGCAGGCCTGACCCCCAGCTCTCACTAACAGCACCCTACCCAAAGCAGGCACAGAGGAAATAAATAAATAAAGCAAATCTGTCTCGCTGCTCTCTCGGGTTGCTTAAGGGAGCTGGGCTCCGGGGGTGGGATGAAGGATGCTATTTGGAGAAGCTGTCTCCATGGCAACCCCCATTCCCACCACCAAGCGGGCACAGGTCACCTGTTTCCACGAAAGTTTCCCCCTTCCCTCCCCATCCCTCCACCCCGGGAAATGCCAGCAGAGCCCCAGGGGTGCAGACACTCCAGCCCGAGGGAGAAGTGGGAATGATGCAGGAGAAGCAGCAGGGATGCTGCTGGCACGGCTGCAAACGGCCTCCAAAGTCCACCACGCCACACTGGAGAAAGGCAGGGCATCCCCACGGTGCAGTGTGTGGGGAACAGCAGCACCCACTCCCCTCTGCCCCACCCAGTATGGCAAATCCACCACCTCCCTGCGTGTGTCCCCACAGTCAGTGCCAGATGGGCACGGGTCCATGCTCTGCTGCTGGACATTTGGACAGACACAGGCACCCTGACTCACATGCTGCTGGGACTGGGGCAGAGATCAAAATGTGTCCCCTCCCTCTGCACGTGGCTGCGGGTGCTGTGTTTCCGTATGATTTCAGCTATTTTAATTCGAAATCAGCCACTCCCATTAAATGCTGCCAGGTGCTCCCAGAACAACCCATGGTTCCCTTTTTAGCTCTAACAACTCCATCTCTCACGCGACAGATGTGCTGCCAGGACCTTTCCCCAACTCAGGCAGCGTCAGCCTGGTGTCTCCGAGCACTCCCGTGGCCAACCTGATGCTCCTGCCTGCGCCAGTCCCCTCCGTGCACGCCCGCGCGTCCGCCATGGGGCTGGCAGCAGTGCCCGATGCCCCCGCAACAAAACAGCCGGCACAGCTCCAGAAAGCGACACAGAGGATGGAGTGAGAGGATGAAAACTGGTTCTGCTCTCCAGAACCGGGGGAAGGAGCAGTGGTGGTGTCACCTGTGTCAGAATTAATGCAACTTCCACCAGTACCAGTGGGCAGCTCCCTGTGGCCAGGGTGCACAAGAGGGTCAGCAAAGAGCCCCCAGCTGCAGTTCCAGGGTTGGCACCCGGGCAGCCATCCTGCAGCACAGCGCAGGCTGGAGGGATTCACACGATTCCCCCACAAGGCTGGGAGTTTCGCCAGGAAAAGCAAGTTTATAAATAGTGTGTTTCAACACGAACAAACGAAAGCGTCAGAACTCGACAGTCAGATAAGCCAAGGGCTGAGCACCGGCCCCTCCACAGCATCCTCCCCCACCGGGAAGGACAGTCCCTTCCCTCCATCACCCAGCTGGCCAGGACCTTCCTTGCTCTCTGGAAAGCCTGCATCTGGAGGTGTCTGTGTCAGATGTCGTGCTTGGGAACACCCTTGGCACAGCTGCTCTGGCAGCCAGAGCAAGGCAGCAGAGCTGGCTTCAAAAAGACAAGCAGCAGGGATGGCCACTCAGGGGCAAGGGCAAACACAGCCCACAGCAGCCTGCTGCCCAGCCAGGGCCAAGAGCCACAAATTTCAATGTATTGCTTGAAAAAAAGTTTTCATAAGCCCACAGGCCAGAAACTTTCTAACTTTTCTCCCCTTCCTTGAAAAAGACAGCTGCCCCACTGGGGAGGCTGGCACTCAAAACAGAAGTTCCATGGCATGAAGCATTACACCGAAGGGCACATACCTGCCAGATCCTAACAACAAGAAAGAGACTCAAGGGGAAAATCAGCTTTTATCTCTGCGTTAAGGAGAAAAGCAGCAAGTCATTAGATGAGAACTTGCTTCTCATAAACACAAAACAGCAGAAAAGACACCCCTGTGCCTACTGAGCGAATGGAAGGACATCCCTGCTGGGGAACTACCTGCCAGCTTGCAAAAGAAGGAGATCTTGATGGTAGTGCCCAAGGGAAGACATCAAGAGATGACATGTCAGAGAAGCCCCATCAGCTGTCAGGTAGAGAAGCCTCTGACAGCCCACCAAACACATGCAATGCTCCTCACACCACACTCGCTTACCTTGATATAAGTGTCAAGGGCTGGGTGGACACGGTTGACCGCCAGATGGATGGACAACGGCGTAGTGAAAGGGAAGGTCGCCATGACCACGTGGCTGGGAGCAGGGAAGCTGAAGATCTTAAAGCCATACTTCTGGAACCGTTTGATCTGCTCTTCCGACGGCTTCTCATCTCCCTCGCTCAGGATGCGGCCTATGGCGAAGCGGCACTTCTCTGGAGACACCTGAGTGAAGGGGACAGACAGACGGTGTCAGAAGAAGAGAAAGGCTTGAAACTGGCCAAAATCTCAATCTGCTGAGCATGGAGGCAGGAGATGACCATAAACCAGTAAAAGCAATGGCCCAGCATGATTGGGCACACCAAAGCAGGTGTCCAGTCCTAACCCAGGCTGACCCAGGCCTAAATCATCTACACTCCTCCCGGTCAAAATGCACAGCCCAGTGGGGAAGGTGCTGCTCCTCTCCTTGGAGGGTAGGTGGACTTACAGCAGAGAAGAGCTAAACCTCGTCAAGCTGCTCACCCAAACCTGTCACAGGTGAGTCACTGCAGGAAGTGTCTCTTCTGATCCCATATCAGAGACCCAACTGTCAAGAAGTGCTCACCACCATTCCCTTCTGCAGGACACCCCTGCAACTCAGGGAGGGGGCTGAGAGATGTGACTACAGCTTGCCCAGTTTGCCTCTGCCCACCCCTGAGGAGGTCACCTGGCAGCCATTTGGACATGCCACCAACCAGCACAGGCCACCAGCACTAAGCTGGAAAGAAATCCAGAGGCTGCCAGGTCCTTCCAAAGTAGGCACACTCAGTATGGCAGTTTTAGGGGTGGGGAAACTGGGCAGGTAAGACTTGCATGCAGTCACCAAGCTGTTTGTAGTAACATGAAGAGAAACTCATTCACTTCTATCCTGGACCTCCACAACATGCAAAACTTAAAATATGCTCTCTTTACAGATTTAATGCCTCCCATTAAGACAGGGGGTGAAGGGCTCCCAGCCCAGCAAAAGGGGTGCTCAAGGCTCTGTTACCTGCACAGTTATGACCCACGGGACTCCAACCATCTCTACACCAAAGCTGATCCAGGCCACAGCTTTCATTTCTGTTTTTTTAATAGAATCCCACTAGAGTTCAAGCTTACTGAAGGTCCTGAGCAGGAATGTGGGAGGGGGAAGAAGAACCCAGCCACTTTCCCTGTTACAACCTAAGCGCACAAAGGTTTCACAAAGTTCTCCCAGGGATGATGTGAAGCAGAGAGAGGATGCACCAAGGCCAGCGTGTTACCACTTCCCATCCCCATGCAACCCCACAAGGAGACTTGTGCTCCCCAATCTCATCCCTAACTTTGCTGCACTAAAGCTCTGCAAAGCTTCCCCCTGCAGTGTAACTACTCTGTCCGCATTCCTTGCCCTGCCTTTCCCTTAAACACCTTCTGATGTCGCATGGCAGGACCCTTCCAGAGGGGGAACACGAGCAGATGTAAATGGAAGGAAGAAAACAGCCTGTGGAACAGCATCCATCAGGCTGGGGACACATCTCATGGCTCGCTCTTGCCCTCCTGTGCTGCAAGAGGGAGCTGCAGACAGGGCTGTGCCCAGCATCCATCGCTGCTCCAGGCAGGAAAGAAGAAGCAGATCCACCCCAAAGACACAAGAGGCAGCCGTAAATGGCATCCATGGGAAAAGAGCCAGATTAAACAAGTAGACATGGAAATCTAAATTAAATTCCTTTAAACATTCAATCTCCATTTATGTCCTGAGCAAAGACAGTTCAACCCCAACCCTGGAGCAACTATCAGAAGGACCAGAGCTGCTAGAGTGGGCAGCAATGCTAGGCAAGGCATGTTTGATTCCTCCCTTCTCCTTCTACCTTTCCTTTTCATAGCACGTAGCCCCACAGGCACTTTCCCAAGGGCAGCACCAAGGCAGATTTGCCTTCTCCCCAGCCTGGCAAAGCCCATCTCAAGGGAAGGAAGGAAGGAAGCAAGCAAATACTCCACTTAAAACCAGCCTTCCCCTAACAAATTTGTCTTTTCCAGTTGGCAGGTGCTGATCAAAGCCTCTGTTCCCCCAAGCATCCTGACAGAGAAGTTCTGGAAATTATTAGTTAACCTATCCAGCAGCTTTGTCGATTGGAACAAAACCCATTTCTGCATTCACAGAGCGTTTTGGCCTCATCCACCCAACACTTTGGCATGGGCTGGTCGCTGAGCACGTGGACTGCAGGCAAAATGCCCTGGCACGTGCCCACAGCTATACGTGAGCAGGAGTCTGGCTGGAGCTGAGCACAAACCCGCCCGCCACATCTAGTCATTACTGAGGAGTTATTTTTGTTCCTGCCAGAGGTGGGAAAAGGAGGGAGAAGTCCTCTGGGCTGTTAAATATTAAATAAAAAGGAAAAAGAAAAAAAAAGTCGAAATTAATATTAATCTTGTCCATTAAAACACATAAAACATTGCTGGCAGGGGTTTGGCAGCACTCGGGGAGCATCCTTGTGTGAATGTTGGAGAGCCAAGAGTCAGCAGGGAGCTCCAGGGATGCTGGTGGCAATGGCTGCCCTGAGGCCTGGCATGACCCCGAGGCAGCCCACATGTTCCAGGCCATGGGGCTCCTCCCAGCCCCACTCCAAGCTGAGAGCCAGCACATGGCTGCTGCTCTCCAGCTCATCATTCCCATCCTCTCTCCTAGCCAGAGCTTCCTTTGACCATGAGTACACCAGCAGAGTAACTGCCATATGGCACCTTCTCGTCACCAGTCCCGTCCCACCCCAGCACTAGGGGCACCAAACCCCCCAGGAGCTGTGGCTGAGGGTGGCTGTCTGGCCAGAGCCCACCGGCGCTCTGCCAGTGACACTGTGGGACGTAGCCAGCACGTTCTGCTGCCTGATGACAAAAGGTCTATTTTTGGAGACAAGTCAACATCCGTGGCAAGTGGCCAGCTCTGGGCGGGCCAGCTCTGCCAGAGGGTGCTTTACTGAGGTCAGGAGAGTACTGAGAATGAGGAGGAAGAGGAGGAGGTCATCATTTCCTCTCAGGGGAAAGGCAGCCTAAGTGACTGATCCCACCCTGCGGAACCTCCAGGACTGAGGAGTCAGCACTGCACACATTCTCCCATGCCATCATGACTCAGTAGATGCAAGTACACAGGGAGTCCCGTGGGACGCTGGGGTGCTCTGCACCTGAGCCAGCACGTCAGGTATGAGCGCTGCAGTCTCCAGCCAAAAGACCAAGCCACAGCTGGCCCTTTCTTCACCTGCCCAGAGGCAAGAGAACCATCTGCCCAAACACATTCTCACTCCTATTACCCTGCCTGGCCTCACCTGCCTGTTGGTGAGATGCAGATCTCTGTGCGAACCACTTCAGGTCCCATCAGCACCCCAGCTGCTCCAGCAGACCAGGTCTGACACAGTGCTCATGGATGGCAGGCACGGGGAGGCTCCTGTCACTGTGCAGAGCTGCAGGCGCTGCAGCTACATCCTGCATCACCCCACTGTGTCCCAGCCACCACAGTGGCTAGAGAGACAGGAAGCTCAGGCCAATGTCACCTGCCCAATGTCATGAGCAAAGGCAACCCTTCCAGAGAAGGGCAAGGTCCATGGGGCTGCCTGCCAAGTCTTGGAGGGCATGTTAGGCTCTTACCACAAGGAGGAACACTTCCAAAACCCTGGATGGCCACCAGAGACAAGGCCCCACTGCCTGCTCCAGCCACAGGGTGAAGGTAGAAATGCAGCAGGTGCAGGACGACATAAAAAAAGACAAGACCTTAAAGGGAAGGCAGTTTGCTCCTGCATTGACAGCCCAAATTTTCAGGGTCAGGTAGGAGTTATTCCTTCCTAGCCTCACCTGGTGCTACCAGGGAAAGCATTCCCTGTGCCAGCCAGGGCAGGAGTTACCACAAATATCCTTATCAGTATCTGAGGGCCTCAGCAGTACCGGCTTTTACTAGCCCAAGCTTTGGCAAACAAAGAGCCAATGCACAACACCCTTGACACAAGTCAGCTGAAAGGCTGCAGGGCGACCACAGGCATTTGCACATCACATCCCTGGAGCAGGACAGCAATGGGAATGGACACTGAGCCCTTCCCACAGCATTGACTGCTCTGCTCTGTGCCTGGAAACCATAGGGGAACAAGCAGCAGCATCAGGATTCTCAGCTCCAGGTGAGGACCTCAACACAAGGGCACAAATTAGTGGCAGTGAAATGGCCACTCTGACCACATGGGCCCTGGCACCCCCAGGCACTCCCAATGGCTCCTGCTCCAAACATGACACTTCCGCCAGACAAAAATGTCCAAGCATACCTACTCAAACCCTGCCTTTGCCCAGCTCATCCTAAGGAGAGAAGTCATCTTTGCCATTGTCCTTCCCAGGCTAAGAAGAGGCACTTCTCTGCATCTTCTCTACCTCCCATGATGCAGGTAGGTAGAGACAAGTCAGGGCATCACAGGACACAAGCACACAAGATGGCTGAGCACACCAGGTTCCACTGTGTACATCCAAGTTCAGTGCTTTCTCACCTCCAATATCTTCCTGTCACAGCTCACTCAGCACTATGTTTTCATGGAGAAGTTCTTCTCTCAAAGCCAGTCCAATCCTTGGGAGAACCATCTTGCAAGCAACAAAAAACGGTTTCTAAAATAGGACCAGCCACCCCCAGAGAAGAAGCGCTGGGTGAGAGCTATCAGCCCAAGCACTGTGCCCCACACCAGCCCCCAACACATGTGCCCAAGCACACATGCACAGCTGCTGGCCACTCTGTTGTTCCTCCTCCCCATGGATTCCTCCACGGTCACACTAGCTACTGGAGAATTACCAGGGAGCCAGGCTGTCTGCCCCAGACAAATGCCCACATGCTGTTATTTGGAAACCCCAGAGTCATTCAGCACCAGCAGCCAGGTTCCACCCCCCCAGCAAGTTCTGATGCACTTTTGTTTGTTCCTTGCCTTTAACTGTTCCCATGGAGTACTGGGCTCTGGCTGGCAGCCATCAGGCAGTGTGCTTTCTGCTCACCTCTCAGTCTGAGGAGCATCACGGAGCAACTGTTTCATCAGACAGGAGCCCTCAGCACGCAGCACCTGAGGTTTCAGTTAGAACTCTCAGGGGATGGAAGAACTACAGGGAAGCTCAAAACACATGAGAGCACTAGAAACAAGAGAACGAGTATGGATGAGAACAGACCGAGCTGAAGAGACCATCTGCTTTCAACCACAGAGCTGCAAGTCCAGAAGGAGCCTTGGCTGCACTTCCAGGGAACATGCCAAGGAATGCCTCACCTTGGGGTCACGAACACTGGCTTCTGTTCCACAACCAGAACTGTTATCCTGCTGATAACCTATTCAGCAGAGGCTATCAGAAGATAGCAAGCTTTGCTCGCTCAATGCCTTTCAGTCAGGATTATACAAAACCCCCTCTGCTTTCAGGTGCCTTCCCCCACAGAGGGTCCTCTGTGCATCTGGGAGACCTTGTGAACCCCAGTGCTCACCTACAGAGGATAAGCTGCATGTGCCTGAAACACAGGTAGGGAGCATCCTGAGCTGGGAACCCAGGTGCTGACCACAAGAGCCTGCTGGCCTCGCTGGGCACACCTTACCGTGTGAGGGTTGTCATAGTAGACGCCGATGGAGCAGAGCTTCGAGGAGATGCTGCAGCCATCCGTGAAGAGCTGCCCAGATTCTCCATATGGGCCCACCCTGAACTTGTAGGCCAGCGTCATGTTGCCGACAGGAGGGGAGCCAGCACTCACAACCACCTCAGTGAAGAGCCCCGAGTAGACGACGAAACCAAAGACGGTCAGCAGCAGCAGCACAACCAGAGCTGCGATCAGCCCCAGCAGCACCCAGTCAGTCATGATGGACACCTGGTACACCACAGTTCCTGAGGCACTGGCAGCAAAGGCAGAGAAGAAAGGCAGTCAAGCTACCACTCTGGCAAAGAATTGCTTTCTGAGGTGATTTATTTGCAGCAAAATGCACTCTCTTCCAATTCTTTTGCATGAAGCTTAATAGAGTGGAAACCCCCCAGAAGCCTCCTGTATATTAGTCCCACATTGCATCAGCCTGTTCCAATTGGTCACCAGGTACAAATTATATTGCTTCAGCGCCACTTGGGAATGAGGTGGTTTTGAAGGGAAGACAGAGAGGCATCATCTCCATCGCCTCAAAACTGTTCAAATCCAGTTCTGCATCCAGGAGAGACGCTGGGAGCGTGCATCACGCAACAGATAACAGATACACAGACCTGGGCTAAGGATCAGGTAACCATAATAAAATAATTTATCATTTATAGGTATCAGGCCCACTGTAATCAGGGTACCCCCTTCGTCAATAAATTTAGAAGCCCAGACCTTCCTGCAATGACCCAAATGAGGACCACACCAATTCAGATCCAGATCCAAGCACCCAGAGAGGCTCAGAGGAAGCTGAGGACCCAGTTAGAAAAAGCATTCCCAACACACTCAGGGACAATGAATTACTGGTATTCCTTTTAGATGGCTTTTTTTAAACTAAAAGAGTTTTTATACTTCAACAAAGGCTTCCTGTTTTGTTTGGCATCTTTTCTCTTGCGCTGACTGTGGGACACAGCAGCCTGGTGAATACCTCCTGCTTGTTTTCACCCACCAAACACAACAGCTCTGGAGAGTTGCAACCCAAACCATTTCAGGAGAGTTGTTTGTATTTTATACTCCCTTGAAACACAGCTCTGGTCACAGGCAGTGGTTGCAATGCTCCCCTGGGACTTTCAGAGAAGGTAGCTTTGGAAGTGAGTGCTGAAGTAAACAATCCACCTTTACCTCTGTGTGTTATGAACACACTCTGTCCACAAAGAGTCATTCACTGAGGCTGCTGCTTGTTCACTCAGCTTTACAAGAGAAAAGCCACATCCTGGTAGGAAGCGCAGGCGGCTCCACTCTGCTCAAGCCCAGCAAGCAGAGATATGGCAAAACCAAGCCCTGCTGAGCCCAAACTGGGGGTCACACTCCTGGGCCAGGCACCATCTCACACCATGAACCAACTCACCTGAAAAACCAGCTCAGCCCAGAAACGCTTCAAGACATCTGATCCACAGGGGTGCAAGATCTGTGGCGCTGCAGCAGGAAAAAATAAGTATCATTGCTTCCTCTCAAACTCACGGGACAAAAAGCAAAACAGCTGCGGCAGAGCAGCCAAAAGGTGCCTGGTCACCTCAGACCTGCTTCCCCAAAGGAGGGGGTGTCCTGAGGAGAACCTCCTCTTGCAGGACCATGCAGGTCAAGATTTCTTCCCAAAACTCTGCGGCTGAACGCACGGGCACCAAGAAACATGGAAATGGGAAAGAAACGCTGAAAGAGGACGATGTCCTGCCTGTGCTGGTGTGTTCCAGCCCGGCCGTCCCCCGGGACACCTGAGCCGCACCCGGGGCTGCTCCCGGGTGCCCTGGCAGCAGCAGCTCCCGGAGGGATACACCCGTTCCCGCAGCGCCTCAGCTCCTCCCTGTAACCAACACAGACCTGGCACTTCCAATCACGGCTCCGGTGATTCCCCCGAGCTGCCAGACCCACACCCAGCCCCAGGGCCCTGATGGCAGCGGCCCCAGAGGAGAGCAGGGTATTTTTGGCTGCTCCTCCCGGTTCCCGTGGCTCGTTCCCCGCCGGCACTGGCAGGCACTGCCGGCTCCCCCCAGCGCTCCCCACGGGCCGGGGATGTCACCTCCCCTTTCCGGTCGGGATGTCGACCCTCCCGGTGCCCGTGCCCGGCGGAGGGTGGGGGTCTGCCCCGAGCGGCCCCGCAGCCCGGCCTGTCTGCCGGGAGCCGCATCCCTGGGCCCCGCCTGCCCGCTGGCAGCGCCTTTCGCACCGGCACCGGTGCAGCCCCCGCCACGGGCGTGCCCACCGCCGGAGCGCTGCGGGACACGGCCGGCGCCCTCCGGCTCCAAGCAGGCCGCGGCCTGGGGGGACCGGATCGGCGCGGCGCTGTCTGCCGAGCCCCGCGGATCGCCGCAGAACCGCCCCCGCCGCGGTGCCGGGCGGGGACCCCGGGCTGGGTCCCCGGGCATCCCCCACGCTCTCACCGGGGCTCCCGGTGCGGCCGGCCCGGAGCGATCCCGGCGCCGCCCCGCCCCGCCGCCAGGGGGCGGCTGCGCGCGGGGCCTGGGGGCGGGGCCGGCGGGCCGGGCGGGGCGCGGGGCCGCAATGCCAGAGGGGGCGTGGCTTCCGGCGGGGGCGGGGCCTGGGCGGGGCACCCCAGGGGCTCGCGCTTCCCTGAGGGGCCGCGGTGACGCCCCGCGGGGAGCGCGCCCCCTGGCGGATGGGCAGCGGCAGGGCCCGGCCTCCGGGTGCGCACGGGTTCAAGTCCCCCCGAGGCTCCACGGGGCTCCCCACAGCTCCCGGCTGCTTCCCGACCCTTCCCAACGCCTCCCCGGCTGCCCAGCCCTGCGGCTGCCCAGCCCTGCAGCCCACAGCCCGGGAGCCCCTCCCTGCGCCGAGCAGGAGGGCTGTGGATGCAGGGCTCCCAGACCCTTGCAGCACGGCGGGGGGTGCTCCCCCTCCTAGCCTTCTCATCCTCCAGGGCACTGCTGGTCCCGAGCCATAAACAACGCTGTGTCCTACAGCCTGCTGGGGCTGCGGCATCCCGGCACGCATCCCTGGTGGCTGACCCGAGCCTCAGGCTCTGTACCAGCCGGAGCCTCCGGTGAACGGGCCCCTTCCCTCGGGCGCTGGACAAGCAGGTGCCGCCCTGCACCAGCCGAGCATCTCGGCCCTGACCACACGGCCTGGCCTGGCCGGTCAGAGCAGTGGGCAGAGCTGCTCTGCAGCACCCAAGCCCTTCCCAACAAACCTAGAGAGGGTGTTGAGCAGCTGCTCACAGGTTCCATCACTGGGGCTGTTGCAAACTGGAAGAAACATCTTGGCTTCTGCCTGTGTTTGGACTTCCCTACTGCCTAGCTGGAAGGAAAACCAGCCAGACAGCTCAGACAGCACTGCCCAACAAGGGGAGCACCAGGAGAGCTAAGAAGGATGTTTGGCCAGATGTACTTGACTTGTTTGGCCTTCCCTCAGCCCAGTGCAGGCATAGGGTACTTCCCACCACCGGCAGGAGGCCAGCTGCTTGGTTTTGCATCACCTGTGCTTTGTCACCCTGAGGGGAACTGCATTTACTGGTTGCTGGAGGCCCACAAAGCTCCAGCCAGCACAGGAGCTGTCAGGAGCACTGTCACCTCACACACCACTCACCACCCCAAGCTCTGATATGCTTCAACAACTCCTGTCACAAGGCAGCTCCACAGCCCTGATACCTTTGGGAGTGTGCCCAATTCTACATCTCCTTCATGGAGTATGGCAGCACCACAGAACACCACCAGTGCTCAGCCCACAGCCTTTGCTGCTTCTCAGACAGCTCCTCCAGTCCCCGTTTCTTTCCATGGAATGGGGCCAGGCACAGCACCATCCTCCTTTTCTTCCCCATGCATAAAAGCAACTTTCACCCCTCTGAGCTTTCTTCAGCCTCTTTAACCCCCTTAGCAGGGAAAGTTTGCTCTATGTTGGTACATGAACCACTTCCAGATGCAGCGACAAGGAGAAGTGGAGTTTGCTGCTGCCTCTCCTGCTGTGGTTTCATATCCATTTCCCTACAACCCAACCCCCTTCATCAGGGGTGGGTTTTTTTGTTGTTTGTTTGCAGAGGGAATCCAGCTACTGCTTTTCACCAGTGTGCTCATTTATGAACAGCAGAGTGAAACACTGCAATACTTGCCTGTCTCCAGCAGCTTCCTAGTGAGGATCTCCATAAACTGGAATTAGTTAAACCTCAGAGGCCGTCCTTGTATTTGGCATTATAACTCTTTTGCAGCTGGAAGAAAATATTCTAGCTTGGTTACGTGTCTTGCCTGGAGCCATGCAGTGAATCACTGGCAAGAAGAGGAACAGAACTCAAAAGCCCTATAGCTGCCAGCTCTGGCCTTCAGACACTTCTCCTTCCTTCAGCCTTAAAGTTCTTTAAATCTGCACACATTTACTGCATAACACATACATTTCCCCATTACAACAGCAAACACTAATATTTGGGTCTCATTTAACAGCTTCATGCCTTCACTCTGAACCAGTCTATCTGGAAGAGGTGAGGCAGAAGGATGTAAAATGTGCTCTCCAGCAGGGCCCTGTGTGTCAGGGTATGGCAGATATTTGGTCTCAGCAGATCTGTTTGGGCCCTAGGCCCCTACATCTCTAACAGGGGATGCAGATCAGCCCATTCTCATTTGAATTCTAAGTGGCATGGCAGTCAGAAGCAGAGGTAGGTTGTGAGCAGAAGCAGATGTGGGCGAGCTGCCCCACCACTCAAGCTCCAGCCAACATTTCTCCCTCTACTTTAGCCTCTGTATGGAGGGACTCCAGCTTCATCCAGCATTAGCAGGCAGAAATGATGCTCAACAGGGCAGTCACCTCATCTCACTCCCCCAGTACTCCACATTGTCTCAGCAGGGTACCTGTGCTGGGATATGCAGCTCAGCCTTGGCTTCCCAGTTCTGATCATGCCTGCTGGCCCCTCCATCCTCTGCTCCAGACAAGATACTTTGTTGTCCTTCCTCTCTCAGTTGCCTTTACCTGCTGGACAAGGTGAGCTGAGCTTTGCAAAGGTCACTTCAGGTGCCCAGTAAGTAAATAGATGTGATAAGGATACTGATCACCTTGGGAACATGGCAAAACAGGAACAGCTCTGACTAACTCTGCATGGCAATACCCTCCCAAGAGGGGCAGGCAAGAAGCCAGAGCAGATGACACAGCCCTGGGGAATTTCCATCAGAACAGACACAGACAGGCTCCACTTCTAAGTCCTTCCTGGCTCCCCGTAACAGCAGCTCTGCACTACTGTTGATGAACCAAGACCAGGACTTCGTCCGTTGCAACCAAGGGAGACCATCAGTTGTAGGAAAAACTGGAAGGAAGGCAGCACAAGCACGTGGAAATGCTCACCTGGTAGGTCCTCTCCAGAGGAAAGACACTGAAGAGGGCAGAGACTGTGCGGGCAGAGGGCAGGACTGGGCTGTGTGGACAGAGTGAGGGCACAAAGGGCTATTTGGGTGCTGCTCCAGTGAGTCAGGACCAGGCTGCGGCTCATTTAAGTCAGGTTTTGGCCACTGGCCTCCTAAGCACAGGGTTAGTGGTGCTGGGAGCAGGAGGCTCTCTGGGAATCATTCACAAAGGCTATACAAGACAGCACAGGTTTACCCCTCTGCATAATGGATTCCACTTCTCATCACCCAGTACTGACATATAAACTTTTAATATTTGCCTATGTGGAGCTTCTGGTACGATCAATACATTTTCTAAAACATGATTCATTTGTTGAAATGCAGCTGCTGTCCATGGAAAACCTCAAGATGAGACCAGAAAAGGCTCACATACAACCTGGCATCCCATGAGGGCCAGGCCTGTGAAAGGCAAACAGTATGAGGAGCTCGGCAGCATTTCAGCCCTTGACCTTTTGGTGCCTCTGCTAACACAAAAGAAGAGATACACTGAAGGATTAACTATTGATCCATTCATTTGCCCTCAGATTTAAATTAATTTCCTGCTGCAGGACAGGAATGTTTCTTTCTCATGACAGGAATAAAAATTTTAGTGTTACAGAGTAAGAAAAGGCATGTACATCTTTTCAGACAAACTTTAAAGTGTTAAGAAATACGCAAATTATTATTATGGTTAATTGTCTATTTAGGTCACAAATGCTAAACAGCAAACTATTTTCCCCCAGGATCTATTAGCAAAAATGGTCTCATAAATAAATGCAGTTTTCAAGTTATGAAGGAACTTTTCAGACACACACATAACCTTTCCTACCTCCTGTCTTTGGAAACCAGAAGGGTCAAATCTGGATTATTACCTTGTGCTTGGATCCCAGTCCTGAACCACACAAACCTGGGTGTTGTAGGATCCAGTGGCTAAACAAAACTAGCCACCAAACCAAACAGAATGGATGGCAGTGAAAGGCAAAACACTCAGTAATACCAAGACACAGAGTGGCAGGACAAGTAATTCTGTCACAGGGAATTTCCATGGATACTACAAGCAAACTTCCACAAAGTTATGGAAGAAAAACTTTTGTAGGTTGTAGCCTATGAGCTCCTCCTTTTGCTATCAAAGCCCTAAACAGCAGGTTGGAATTCTGCACCTCTGATTAGCAGCTATTTAGCAAGATACTGAGGTAGTTTTTATTTAACAAATTACAAGGGAGCTTTCATCTCTTCCTTTCAGATGTCACATCACCTCTGGTAGCTACTGTGAATGACAAGCAGTCATTCAGACTCCCCTCCCCAAGGCCAGCAACTACATTTGTACATTGCTTTGATTTTCTGTGAATAAAAGATCACTTACAAGCCTGAAGAGATGCATTATTCATCTTTGAACTTCTCTGAAAATAATTTTAAGCTGTTTATAGCTCCAGTCACTTGGAACTTGGGTGCACAACTTTGACTCATGACCAAACAGGTCTGGCCAAATTCCTCCCATAGTGCCAGGCAGGGGCCACTGCTCAGAAGGGTCTGTTGTCACATTGGTAGTAGCAATGCTTCTCACAGACACCTGTGTTTGATCCAGAGGACAGTATCTCCCTTTGCCCATGCTGGGCATATTTGTACCTCCTACTACAGTGTATCCCATGCACAAAGCACAGGGCTATCCACACCTTTTCCTGGTGAAAAATGTATTTTATAGGGACACTTGCATTTAAATATTCTGTTATTTCTCCTCCTGTGGCATGTCTTCAACTTGCATTGCCTTAGCAGCAACTGTGTACTTCCTTCTTTACCCTGAGGATTATCTTACATTGTCTTTGAGCTACAGAAGGACACACATCAACAAAGCAGGCCTTCCTGTCTTTTTTTTTTAACCTCCTCTCTTGTATACAAAGTCTAGATTGAGTTTAGGGTGTTTTTCTTGCTGAAAACATGAGATAGTTTACCCAGAGTGTTTTTCCATTTTCCATCCAGACAGAAACAAGAAAGGAAGCAGGAACACACCATGCTCCATCTCTCTGGGTTTGCAAACTGTGCTTGCAAAAAGTGCTGGGTTTAATGTGGTCTTGTCAACAAGCTCATTCTCTACAGCAAGTGACAATTTAGACTGTCTTCCAGAATTTTTAATGAGGGATCCCCTAACAGGCTTCAGAGATCTCAGCAGGATTTTAAGAGCCTTACACAATGTCATTCTAACCAGAGTCTGACGCTCCACAAAGCAAAGCAGCCCAGCGGTAATGACACCAACAGAGCTTTCGTGTCAATGGTTCTCCTTTAGTTTTACAAGAGTGACTGCAGAAGGAACAAAAAGCAGGAACATTTGTTCCAACCTTAATTGCTAGCTTCAAAACAAAAAAATTAATTTCTCATAGCCATGTTGCACTCCTGTTTTTAATGTACATGTATAAATAGTGCTTTTAAAAACCTCTCTGGCAGCTCTCTAAAGAATTACATTGCAACAACAACTCCAAATTTAAAATCAAAAGACATTTTTGGTTTAAGATTTTCATCTCCTTCCTGGCAAAAAAACTGTCTTGCAAAAATACTTCATGGGATTCTTCCAACTACAGAACATCTGTGAGGAGCTGCTGTAATTCTGAGGAGGGGGAGGGCTTCCAAAAGGAGTTTCAGAAACCCTGATTATTTACACTCTCATATTTCCCTTTCTTTTCCTACTACCTCATAGCGAACACACCATTCATAATAAAAGCTATTAAACACAGGCGATTTCTGACATTATTCCACTTCAACATGACCTCCTTTGTCTCCTCCAAGTGTCACTGCCATAGGCTTAACTTTGCAGCAACAGAGCACAGAAGTGCAAATCCCATCCCCAAGGATGCCAAGAATGCCATAGCGAGAAGGGAAACCATTTAAAGGGAGATCCATGAATATTTTTAATCCTGCAGTTTATTCTGCTATCACACCAAATACGAACTGCCTCTGAATTTTGAGTGCAGAGCCCTACCACCAGCATGGGAGAGGAGGCAGAACAGTGTTACAACAAAGCACTGCAGGGTTCTTGTCTTTTTACCGCACTTCTTGTTGCTGCTGTGGAGGAAAGGATAATGTGTGAGACACCCTTGCACTGCACCAGAACAGCAGTCATCACTAGAAATTGCATTGCTCTCCTTCACGTAATACAGCTTCTCCCTCTGTGGCTTGGTCAGGCTCCATCTCAGCACCTTCACTTCCAGGGTAACTGCACACACCCCCATTTCTCTGGCTCACTCTTTGCAGCAGCTGTTTGATGGGGGGTCTGAGCAGTGTCAGAAACTGAGCTGAGGTGAATCCCCAAATAACAAAATGTTATTTTGGCTCAATTTTGCTTGTTTTGGGATGTTTTTGCTTTTGCAGGTAAATCAATTTCCCAAGATTTTATAAGTTTATGAGGCAGTTCTGGTCCTACTGCCAGTCAGCCATGTCTGAGCAACCCTTACAGAATCACTTGGAAATTTTGAGAGCAGGACAGTCTTCAGCCCTGGGATATGGCCTTATTGAGTAAATCAAAAGAAGGTACTCAGCTGTAGCAGTTAACTCAGAGCCATCCACCACACACCACACCTAGATTGCTCCCCCTTGCCGTGCGCATTTCCCCTACATTTTCCTCTGTTTACTTCAGTACCAGCAAAGGTCCTATTTTCATGAAGAAATGCAACACTGTGCAGAGGCTGGGGAAGGCCAATCACACAATCCCACAGGGGCTCGTGCCAAAACTCAGAAGCCTAAAAGCAAGCCTTTTTCCCACTTAACTATGAAACCTCTGCTCCTCCCATACAAGCAAGGAAGTTTTATGCCTCTGCAGTGTTTGCTCCTGCACCTCTTACCTCTTGTCCAAAACCAGAGAAAACCAAAACCAACGTAAAAGGAATGCATTAAGTCTCACTGAGAAAAGCCATATTTTCCGGATCAATAGAGCCCTTTCCTGGGTTACTGAGGCTAAAATATTATTGAAAAAAACTCTGCATGAAATTGGGTTTAAGTCCCAAGTTTATGCCTTGGTTTTTCTGCAACTCAACATTAGTGTGAGTTACCTGGAACAAAGGCTCCTGTTGGTCCAAGTGATCAATTTTAACTCTTCTCAAATTGAAGAGTCTATCAAGGCTTTTTGTACAATCCTCACATTCCACTATGAACAATTTTAAAGGAAAATGTTCAGAAATTGTCATTCTGAGTTGCAGAAGCTTTGAATTCACAAACATTTCCGTGTGTCAAGGACAGTTCTCTGGCAAATTTGAGTGTTACTTTTCCTGGAATAAGTGATCAAGTGAGCTGAAGTGAGTCAGTCTCTGCTGTACAAGACACACAAGGTTTGCTATTAATGCAGACAAGCTCAGAACATTAGCACTAAGCTGATGCTGGTGCATTGACTGAGGCAGAGGAAAGGCTGCTGGTTTCTAGCACCAGTTCCTGGGAGCAAAAAGAATTTGGGATTGGAGGATTGGAGGACTGACTGGGGTTGGGAAGAGATTCCATTTCGTACAGCATTTGGTATTACCTCCACATTTAGCCTTGGCTGAGTAACAATCCATCTTTCTTGAGCACAAAGCAACACACCAAACCCAGAACCACAACAAAGACAGTGCATGCTCCTAAATCATCAGTTCAGGGTCTCACTACAATTTAAAATGAAGTCATCTGACAGGGATTATCTCTGTGGCTTGAGAAATAAAGCACAATACCCTAGGTGGGAAGACATGCTTTCAATCTTTGTCACCTAACTGCTGCCAAAGGACAAACATAGTGGAAACCAGTCCCCAAACATGTAACACAGACACCATGTTTTCTCACTCCCCTTTTTCCAACAGCCAACAAACGAATGTGTGTGACTGGCAGGAACTGGGGCTGAGCCATGTTTCTGAAGGCAGAAAGACTGCATAAATTCAGCTCCAGTATGAAGGAGAAAAAGATCTTTGTGGCAAACTGAATTTAGCAACGTCACTGAGAGCTTCTGACTCAGCCCTGTTCTGCCCAGCTGCACGCTCCAACCACCACCACTCCACATACCTGCCAAACCAGCCCCATTCAGCCCACTTGGAGCTCTGCCACTAGCAGCTGGACAGAAGATGACTGATGCAGTTGGAAAGCAACATGTAATGAAGAAATTCTTTTTATTTCAGGGTTGTAATTAAGCCATACCTCACAACACTGCCACTGGCTGATGGGTTGTACCAGGAGAAACAGCAGATAGAATCAGGTTGTTATTCCACTTCAGACCAGTCCACGTTGGCTTGAGTCAACCTCAGACCAGTTTAACTTAGCTGTTTCCTTGCCTGTTTCTGCTTCCTGGGAGGTGTCCCAGATAAAAGGGCTCCTTGCATTGCTGCGGCACAGAGGAGGGTGCTCTGGCTCTGGACATTGGCAGGTAGGTGTCCTGTTTTCTGGGGACTCTTGGTTCAGTGGAGGGGGACATTGCTACAGCAATAAAAAGTGCAATATCCCACTGCCAAATGTTCCAGCTCCAAACAGCTTCTCAGGCCCACTGCTCCCACTGTCCCTGCAGACTAGTGACTGTGGTTTTCATTGTACACAGCCACAAACACTCTACTTAAAGCAAAATATTTAAACACTTTCAAATTAGCTTCCATCTCTTGCAAGTCAAGCTGAATGTGTCCCTTCAGTGGGCTGCCTGGACAGCTTAGCCAGCTCCCAGGTGGGCACCTCTGCCTGCTGAGCAGCTCAAAGCTGAGCTGACAGCTCCCTCCTCTGTCAGAAAGTACTAAAAGCGGCCTAAAAGTCTGGCTGAGTGTCGCTTGGAGCAGGGGACTTTAATAACCAAGGATATTACAAATTTTCTCCCAGTTTTTGAATGCAGGCAGAGGAAGTCTCCAGAATAGTTTCCCAGTGGTACAGGACCCCTCAGCCAAATACAACCAGCATTACTAAAGCTTCAGTTCTCATCTTGCCCTGCTGCACCTGATCGGGGGAGCCTTAGACAGCAGGAGGGCACAGCCAGGACTTCCTTCCCCTTCCAGCTGTGTCAGCACATGCCAGCTGTCCTGTGGTGGTCCTCCTCTGCTTTGGCTTCTCCAGGATGCAGCAGCACTCGGCAGGAAGGCTGCAGAGCACAGGCACTGTCCTGCTCAGGCAGGACTGGAGGTAGGCCACTAGCAGGTCTGTCCTTCCCACTCAGTTTTACACTAAGGGCATACCCACTGCTCCTTCCCTTCTGACTGTGAGGAAAATACTCCATTTACTGAGCATTTAATGGCAGGATGAAATCACATATGAAAACTTAGACTCAGGGGGCTGTTATCCCCAATGTGTCCCCTCTGCTAACAACCCAGCCCAGGATATAAGTGGAGTGTTGCATGTGCTGAATGTTTGAGCCTCGTGCTTAAGGCCAAGAGGTGTTTTGCTGGGTCTTGAAACAAAACTGGAAAAGGGGAACGTGGGCACTGCACAGAAAAAACCAATTTTGACATCCTAGTAAAATGTAGAGGAAATTTAATTATTTCAGGATCAAGTTGCATCAATATATTCTCTTCAGTTTACCCTTTAAAACTAAAAGGGAAGGGGGTTTTATTTCACTTTATTTCTAGCACAATTCACTAGAGTTCTTCCAAACATTTCTAAATTCAGAAAAGAGGAAGAAAACAATCAGATTATCTCAAAGTACACAAAAATAATTTAATATTAAATGCCTCACTGTACAGTTGAAATCTTCTATTCCCTTTATATTCTATATTCTAGTGTTTTACAAAGCACTAATGTTTGCCTAACACAGTTTTGCTGGATCCTACTAAACATCTCTGAATTTTCTCTGTTCTGCTCCATTTACAACTCAGTGTTCTGGAATAATTTTGTGTTTGAGCATAAGCTGAACTTCACTGGTCTTGCTTGATGCCTATTAGTCAAACTATGTTTTTCTGATAGGGTTTTTAATTTAATTAAGTCTCTCTGAACACACCACAAAGTAAACTTACTGCCATTTCATTTTCTTGCCACAGCAGCTACTGCTCACTTAAAGCCAGCAAAATGCCATGTACAAGCTTAAAGCAAAGCTGCTGTGTTGGTGTGAAATAAAATAATTCAGTTTTCAAGTGAGACACAAGCTAAAAGAATTGTGTAGAAAACTAAATTACTTGCAACAAGATGATAGTGAAACATGGGAAAGGTTTCCAGAACTGCAGGAGGAGCTGCTTGGGCCCTATTTGCGGAAGACAGGAAGGTGGGTCACACTAGGATTAAAGGATGAGCTTGTGCAAGTCACTGCAGTCTGGAGCTGTTGTGCCCAAGAGCCAGCCAGGGTCTCTCAGAGGTACAGCCTCCTGGATACACGTTCCCAGGTAAGGATGCAAGATAAACTTTCAGGCACTAAATCACCTTCACATGAGAAGACCAGGAGGCACCCACACCTGGGCAGGGAACACAGAGCAGAGAGGTATCTGAGGGCTTTGCTGTAGGATTTTAAAAGAGTGCTTGCTGCATCCAGGGAGGCGGAGGATAAGCTTGGAGACCCACAGACCCTGGAAGGCCACTGTTCCTCTGAGCCTTGAGGCTTTCCACACCAAGGATTCGCTCAGTGGGAACACACAGCTGCTTTCTTCTCCTGCAGTCCTGCAGCAGGGAAGCCTGACTAATGCCACCTTGGAGGTGCCTGTGCCCCAGACAAACCCATGCCTGTGTCAGGCACTTCAGCTGCACTAAGCTGGGGCTTGCAGGTATCCTTTCTCCAAATACAGCTATGAGCCTGTGTTAGACAAGAGGCCAGCAACTTCTTGGAGCTCCTGCTCCCCCTCTGCATATCAAAGGCTTTGGATTTCCCTATCTGTGTGAACAGGCAGTTCTCTCTTCGGTGAAAATCCTACCAGAACAGTGGAATTCTCCCTTGCATCACAGCTGTCATGACAGCAACATGTCAACCCATGGGCTTAGCTGCAAACTACCACCCATGGACAGACACAAGTGAGTTAATTGCTACAGCAAGAGGGAAGGAGGAGGCTAAAGGACTGGCTTTCAACGTGGCCACTTCCTTTAGGACTTCAGACAGGTGACTTGCCCTCCAGGATTCTTTATCTGTGAGGCAGATCAAAAACTAACTTCATCAAGGCCTGCACTTGGCCTAAATGTGATGTAGACTAGGCAGAGAGGAAGACTGATGTCCTACATGGAAGAAATAGATCTCCTTTTGGTTTGGACTCTGCTGGTTTTACTTTTTTTTTTATATTGGCACCATTGGGAGAGTTCCCATTTGCTTAATTAGGCCACAAATGAGAAAACAGAAAAGACACTTGGCATATTTGGCTTGACCTGCTAATTCTCATCCTTTATGAATCTGAGCTGCCTGGGTTCAGGTAAAAGTTGTTGATGTTAGGAGCTGGATATCCAAATCAGCTGGAAAGGGTAAGTTGTTGGGGATTTTCGTATTTTTGGTTTTTTGCCTTTTTTTTAAACACCACACACAAATCCACATTTTTACTGTGGTAGACAGATGCTTTACCCTGCTCAGCTTATAGCTCTAGAATGAAGACAACATTGAAATACCATCATATTCAGTTTGCAACCATTTCTAGATACAATTCCCATTTTCAGACAAGAGTTTTAAAAGCAAATTATGATGCAATTAACTAATGGGTAAGTTATGAGAGGACTTTTACTAAATTACATCAATGCTCTGGTGTTCAAAGGAAGCTCTCAGTTTCCTGGCCCAGAAACTAAATTTACTCTTCAGTCAAGTGTACAGATTCACCAAAAATATAACCCATGGTACATTCCCTAAGGGAAAAAAGACTTACCAGCTACTGCTTCCTATTATTTCTTCTCACTTCTTGTTTCTTTCCTGATAGCTGTAAACACACTTGGAAGACTGTCTGACTTAAGCGGAATTGATTGCAAAAGGTATCTCTGCAATAAAAATATCTGCAAAAGAAATTCAGGGTTATTTTAGCTGTTCATGGTGCTCTGGTAACAAACCATTTTTTCCCTTGTATGGGCCCTTGTCTTGGCAAAAAAATAAATTGGGGGAAGAAGGAGGGACCAAACGAATTGCTTCTGAATACATTGCTTTAGCTCATAAACAAAGTCTCCATACATCACATGAGAAGAGCTGCACTTCTGCAGCATCTTCTCACCCTTGAAGCAGAAAACCTACTGGGGTCCTGGCCATCATGAAAGTCAGGAGGAAGACTGTTTTAAACAATGACACACACATGAGACAAGAGGTGGCAAGTTCACACTACAGACACCTTCAGAAGGCATAGTTTACAGAGAGTACGGAGGTCTACTGAGGATTCTCACTGCTGGCAGTAGAGCTTGTTAGCTAGCTTGATTAAAATCAAAGCTTTGAATCCATTAAAAGTTACTTATTCACCAAATTGGGAAAAATCAGCTCCTGAAGTACTTTCATGCCCAAACAGTGCCCACCTGAGAAAGCAAGACCTGGGGCCACAGACCCATCCAAATTCAATGACTGCTCTCCCTTGGGCAAGGAGCTACTGCTAGGAAAAGGAAGCATGCACACACACACAGAGTGATCAAAACACCTGACAATGTTTTGTAAACAAAGGCCAAATTTCCCAATGGATCATGAAGAAAAGTAGTAGGCCACAGGATCTCTATCAAACAGTAATAAAAAAAACAATTATGAAAAGAACCTATGGCCTAGAAATAACTGATTTCTGGTTCAAGCCCCACCAAGCCAGTGCCCAAACCACAGGTAATTTCCCTGTGGACTTCAGGCAAATGAACTTCTGTCTCAGTGTCAGAGGTGGAGGTGTACTGGTCAGCCACAGAACAAACTATCATGGGCCTCTATGCACACTGTCAGTCATCCATCAAGAACTGGTACCAAGCTGTAAAAACCATTTCCCAGTTAGTATCAAATGTTTGCTTAATTAAGAAAAAGTCACCTTCCTTGCAATGCTTTACTGAGCAAGCTAGTCCCAGGGACCTCCTTACTGAGAGGGGCTAAGCAGCTCCTTCCTTATTCAGGTACCAGAATAGTCCATGAAAAGGTCAGGCTAAAGTTAACTGGCAATGCAAATGTTGTCAAATGAGGGAATGGGGAGATCATACACCAGAACCTGGTGATGAACCTGAGATCATACACCAGAACTGGCACAGCACCAGCTTCTCCTAGAGCACCCAGGTTAAACAGACCATCCCCAAATTGCACCTAAAGGCTACTGTGCCTGTTCACAAGGGAACCCTGAGAGGCAGCAGAGGCTGTTTGTCATCAGCCCTCTTTGTACACACATTCCCTATGCAGTGATGCCCCCCTGGGCCCCCTGAGGCCAGTTCCACCTGTTGAACCTTCTCAAGTGGGCAAGGAAGGAAACAATGAAGTAGTAGTACCCTTCCCCCAAGGTACACTGCATCAACCACACGGCTCTGTATCCTGGGATGAATGCAATCCTTGCCATCAGGCTCACTGCAGACATGCTCAGGAGATTCTGGCAGCAACACGTGGCAGCAAGTCCAACCCTTCCTGCACTGCCTGTGAGCCACTCAGCTTCCTCCAGCTCCCATAGCTCTGCCCCGTTCCTGCCAGGAGCAGAGCTCACCTGCTCCACTGGAATAAACAGGCCCATAGGCAAACAGGGCATCTTGATACCGCTGCCCCCACCCACCAGGCACCTCTAACAGATTCAGTGAGGTTGCAAAAGACCTCTGAGATCATCAAGTCTAACCTATGACCAAACTCCCCGATGCCAACCAGACCATGGCACTGAGTGCCACAGCCAGACTTTCCTTAAACACCTCCCAGGACAGTGAGTCCACATCTCCCTGGGCAGCCCATTCCAATGCCTAATCAGCCCTTCTGTGAAGAAATTCTTCCTGATGTCCAACATGAACCTCCCAGGGTGCAGTTTAAGACTACATCCTCTCATCCTGTCATTAGTTATCTAGAAGAGGCCAATTCCCACCTGGCTACAACTGCCAGGGAGCTGTGCAGAGTGGCAAGGTCACCCTGAGCCTCCTCTTCTCCAGGCTAAACACCCCCAGCTGCTCCTCACAGGACCCGTGCTCCCGACCCTTCATCAGCTTCGTTGCCCTTCTCTGGACCCGCTGCAGCACGATGTCCTTCCTGAACTGAGGGGTCCAGAACTGGACACAGGACGCGAGGTGTGGCTCCACTGGAAGAAACGGGGAACTGAACGACCCGTAGGCAAACGGGACATCACGATGCAAGTTTCCACCACGGCTGCCTTTCCCCCAGTTGGTGCGGAGGGGCCATGCCCAACACCGATAGCTCCCCACGGGGTGGGCACTGGCGAGGCCGCAAGGAACCCGGCGGCAACAACACCGTCGAACAAACCACTCCAACCCCACCACTCCCCAAGCCGCGCGGCGTAAATAGCACCGGCGCTTTTATAGCGGCCCTTCCCGGCAGCCCCCGCGCGCGGCCGCGCCGATTGGCCGCGGGGCGGGCGGGCGCGCGCGGCCGGGCGGGGCGGTTTGGGAGCGCGCCGCGCGCGGGGCCGGGAGCGCGCACGGCCCGCCCCGCCCCGCCCGTTTCCGCCGCCGCCGCCGCTCGCGCTCGGGCCTGTAGAGCAGGAGGCGGCGGGAGCCGGACCAGCACAGGCCGCAGGTACCGGGGGGGCTCCCCGCCGACCGGGGGGCAAGGGGGATTGTATCGCCGGCTTCTCTTCTCCCCTTCCCCCTTCCCGCCGCCGTCGCCGGGTGGGGCCCGCCCGCCCCCGCCGGGAGCCCGCGGCCTGCGGGCGGGGGCGGCCGGGCCCGGCCGGGCCGGGCCTCTCGCCGCCACCGCCGCTCACAAAAGGAGAGGGCTGGCGGGGGCAGCCCCTCCGTGAGTTCCCGGGGCCGGTAACGGGGCCTTTTCCGGGCGGCGGGAGCGGGGGAGGGGAGGAAGGGGCGCGGCCCCGGGGCTCCCCCGCCGGAGCCGCCCGCGCCCCGCCCGGGACCCGGTGCCGACGCCCGGCCGTGGGCGGTGCGGAGGGAGGCGGAGGCGGCGTTGTCCCCCGGCCCCTCGGGGTGACACGGGCGGCACCGGGGGTGCCCCGGTGAGTGGCAGCTTGTTGTGTGACGTCACCCCCGCCGGGGCCGCGCCCCGCCCGCACCGGGGGTCGCACGCGGGGGTCGTCCCGGGCCCCCCGCGGCGCACGGGGCCGTGCCGGGGCGCGTGCGGAGGGATTGCCGGGGATTTGTGCGCCGTTGAACTTTTAGCTTGGGGAGGAATCGGCCTTTGGAGCGAAACTGGAAAGTTTGGGCGGTGTTTTTTTGGTGGGGCGGCTGCAGCAGGCCGGGGAATCGCCGGGGGTGGTTTGACACGACCGGAGTCCTGTGCCCGACAGCCTTACCTGGGCTGAGAATTGCTCAGTATTAAACTACACACTGCATAAACCTTTTCTGCCAGGAAACCCTTTCCTTCGAGGGCGAGACGAAGCTCAAGACTACATCAGTTGTGTTTGGGGTTTAAAAATAAGACCTGAAAACTTCTCCTAGAGGTTTGCAGAATTAGTTATTATGGACACTCAGGATGAAGTATTGTTCCTAGTCAAATGATACCACAACTACTTTGATATCCCTTTAAGAGGTGTCTGGAACAGGGGTTTGTTTGTTTTTAGTTGCTGCCTCGTATCCAGCTTTTGTTTGTCTCCTGGTACGGTTCACCTGTTTGTTGCAGGGAACCCTTCATGAGCAGCGGTTCCCACCCACCCTTTCTCTGTGTGATACAGGATTTGGAAAAAATCAAACCCCAATACCTCCCTAGGCAATGTTAAGTTTGTTGTTTCTTTTTTTCCCCCAGAGCTTAGACTAAGTGTCAATTCTGCCATCTGTGTGACTTTGAAATGGCAAACTTCTTCCAGAAGCAAACTTCTGTTATTCCTCTTTTGTTCTCAAAAATCTTAAAAGTTAGTTTTATGTGCCCTAAATGTTGTTTGTGATTCAAACTCTTAGATTCTCTGATGGCTTTATTTGGGGATTTTTTCCCAGTATGGAAATATGAAGTCTTTCCGTCCCTGAAAAGATTGTGAAAATATTTGCTTTCTGTTGAAGGCTCTTCTAATACATCAGTGTGCCTTTCTCCTGCCCTGTTCTGGCCTTACGCAGGTTTCAGGCCACACAGCACTGGCATTTCTCTTTCAAATACACACAGTCTCATTCTGGCACTGGTTTGGACCAAGGCTGCATGTTTAAAAAAGGAAAAACATTGGCCTTATTTCACTTTAATTAGTTCAGTGGAATGTTTAACAGCATATTCAGCATAAATGTTTGACATAAATTAATTTGAATGGGTGATTTGTATCATTTAACACTAGAATACACGGGGGTTTTTAAAATAATCTTTCAAGACATGAATGCACCTTCACACAAGGGGCAAAATAAATTCAGTCACAGCAGAGCTCAGCTGAGCAGCTCTCATGTTATCCCTCGTTGTTCACCAAGCTCACGCTCTGGCTGAGTGCCACAGCAGCCGAGCGCCAGAGGCGGGGAGTTCTCTGAGCCAGGAATTGACAGTAAAAACATCCTAAATGATCTTAACCGCCACCAGGATGTAGGGCCGGTGATGTCTCTTCAGATAAGCAAATTCCTAATGAAAACATTTTGGAGGGGTCTTGAAAGTATTATCATCTTTCCTCATTGTTTTGATAGTAACTCTTGGTTTTTCTGGTTTTTACTCTTAATCTTTTTCTCTCAATGTATTTGCACTGCCCAGAACTCTGTGGGGTCTTCTTCACACCATGTCTGTGGTCTGCTCTGCCCTAGACATTTCTGACCTTGACCCTACTACCTTTTCTTTAGCCAAGTGTACCTTCTCTGTTTCTCTAACATTTTATTCCCTGCTGCTGTGATGTCATCAGGTTCTTTCCAAGTCTCCAATCAGACACCATCTCTTACCTTTTATACTAAATCTGGTCTGTCTCTTGTGTTTTAACTCTCATGTTCTGCTCTGTTGGCTTACAATGTGTCTTTAAAGGCAGTTTTAACTAACGTGGAGGAGAAGTGTAATGGGTGAGTTTGAGGAAGTTAGCCTGTTGATAAGGTACAGCCAGTGTGCCCTTGAAATCTTAAATTAGTCCATGATGGGCTTGTCCTAGTAAAACACATAATAAGGGTGAAACTCTGTAATGCAGAGCAGTGCAGTGGAAAATAAATACACCAAATGACAGCTGACCTTCATTCCCTGGGTACAGCTATGCACCTGCACACACATGAATGCATGATGAAAATCCTCTGCTCCTTGCCTTTTGGTGTAATGCCTCTCCTGCTGTAAATAGCGGGTAGCTAAATAGAAAGAGGTAGTTGCTTATTACTTTTGGGTTCATCTCAAAAATAAGCAAAAATATCCCAAAATACTGTCTGTGGTACACTGGTTAAGTTACTACTACTTTTACACCACTTTTTGGTGTCTGGGTGCCTTCTGGTCTTGCTGGGATCTCTGTTTCCACTCTTTCTGAATGGTGAATAAAGTACCAAAAGCTAATGAGGGTTGGTAGAGTGACACTGCCCTGTCCATCCTCTCTTCTGTCCTTTTCCTAGCACCATATTTTCATTTGGGAATGACATTTGAGACTGTAAAAGTTGAACTAAGATATCTAGACCACTTTTTAATTCAGATATTTGCCATCCACGCAACTGACAGTCAGTCCTTCCTAAGTGAATCATCTAATTAAACTAATCAGAAGAAGGTTTGCTGTCTTTCTCTGACCACCTTTTATGACTAGGGTCCCTTGTAAAAGGAACAGATGGAGAGTCACAAGTATACCCAGTAAAATTGGGCAGCTCACCAAATATGAGGTTTTGCTTTCCTCAGGCTCTGACAGTTGTGGGTTTTCTGCTTGCTTTTTTATTGTTGTTTTTTAATCAGAAAGTGTTCAATCCAGTCTCTTTGCTCAGTTAATTAGCAGTGCTTTGCAGCCGTAAATAGTTCTGTCTCACCTGGCCTGAACTGTCACATTTGGAGCAGGTCACTAGTGTGGATGTGCACAAAGGGATTCCTCCTCCTCATCTTGACAGTTTTAAGGGAGGTTGTCTTTGCATGTGTCAGTGGTTTGAAAGAACTAGCAGCTGACCAAGTACCAGTTATCTCTGTTTGCATTCTTTGCTAACATTTCATTTTTCTTGTATTTTACACCTGGAAGCTCTTTATTCTTCACCTCCTGTCTGCTCTGTTGAAATTGTGTGAAGTGAGAAGGCTGTCTCATGGTGGGATCTTGGCTGGGTGCTGACCAAGTGAATTGGCTCATTTTCTGAACCTCAGTCCAAAAGCTGTTTGGAAAGGCTGGGTTCCATGTAAACCACAGCAGAACTAGGCTTCTGCACTTGAAATTGAAAATGTTGTTGGGAGGATTTTAAATTATACTGTGGAATGTTGACAGATGAGAATGAGCATGCAGTTTGGGATAAAGAAAGTATTAGAAATAAGAATACAGCTTTCAGAAAGTTTAAGTCATGAAGTTGACCAGAAATGTAAATAAGAATGTGAACACTGGCAAGTCAAATGAAAAATACAAGGAGCAGCCAGAGAGACTCTTGAGAAACATCATACTAATAGAAAAAAAAAAAAAAAAAAAAAAAAAATTCCAAGTTCATCAGAAACAAGAAAGGTGCTAGAGTCTGGAGGGCCAACAGATGAAGAAGTGAAAGAAATATTTGATGATGAAGCCGTGAGTAGAAAGTTAGATGAATTATGTGCATTCCTGTTTCCCATGGAGGAGTCCAGGAGTCCAAAGAGGTTCCTGTGCCAGATATTCTCTTTATGGAGAACAGGACTCATTGGAAGATCTGTCTGTGCTTGAATTGTCAGCAAGGTAATTTATAGAGCAAAGTGATAAATACAGTTACAAGATGCCAAGACCAGATGGTGGTTGCCCAAGGGTTCCAAAGGAAACTCAGGCCTGAAATGACCGAATTACTAATTACACTGTGTAACCTCTCAATATCTTGAAGCCAGAGAAATAGAAGAGGATTTATGTGGTAGCAGTACTTAAAGATAGTTCAGCGGGATATCACAGTTCAGTGCCTTTTTAAAAAATGAAAGACAAAGAAAAGGTAACCAGATGGACTAACGACTTCCAGTAGTAGAAAGGCAGTGTGGCTTTTGCAAAGGAAATGGTACAGCTCATATCTGCTGGAGGTTCTGAATGACTCAAGAAGCACAGAGAAGGGAAGTTTGGGATAAGTGAAGGATCTGTGTTACACCTCTACTGTTCAGCATACTCATAAATGATTTGGTGAGAAAGGTGTTGAGGAGGAAGGGAAGAAAAGACAAGAGCTGATTAGGAAGAATTGCAGCTTGTCCTTCTGACACTTAATTACAGGCAGCAAAATGCCAAATGAAATTTGTTCCAGATAAATACAAAGCAGGGGGGGTAATCGTAATTTGTTTATGCACTGATGGGGTGAAAGTTAATTATTGCCACTTAAAAGGAAGAGCTTGCCATAATTCTGTGAAAATGGAGCTTTAGTGTTCAACAGTGGTCATATAAGCTTGTACGAGGGGCTTTGGGAAAGGAATAAAAAGGGAAAACAGGGATAGCATCATGGCTCTTAGTCCTCAATACACTGATTACGGTGGGTTGGCACAAAGAAAGATGTGCTTTGAGATACATTGCAACTGGAAAAGCAAAGATGAGGCTGAAAAGAGTGATCAGAGATAAGGAATGGATTCCATACAAGGGATGCTTAAAAAGATTTGAACTCTTCAGCTTGGTAAAGACATGACTGAGCACAGTCTGGTGTAGATCAAAACCAATGGTGCCTCTCCCTCAGTCTGCACTGAGACCGCAGAATGCAGCGCCACAGAGTGCTTTGAATGACAACGATTTACGTGGCTTCAGAAACAAACAGATGAAATCACAGGAGAAAATGCTGTCAGATGGGCTGTTGGGCACAAAGAATAAAAAAAAGGAAAATTACCCCCAAGCTGGAAACTGAGAAAATACACTTGCAGAGGTATTGATGCGTTTGCTCCTTCTTTTACTCTGTCTGAGATACCTGCATGTGTCAGGCAGTGTTGGGCTTGCTGGGTGTTTGATCTGAACCAGTGCAGTTTCAACACATGTCTTGTGGTGGGAGAATAGGAGGAAGGAATACAGGTGAGTGTCAGTTGTGGGTACAAGAAGATGGTTGTCTGGAAAAGTTAGTGTTAGTTCTTCTTGTCCATATGTTTTTTGCTGCCAGTGCCCAAAGATAGAGCCACCTCGCCCAAACAGAGCCTGCCTTGCACAGCCTGAGGTGCCCCACATCCCATCGGACATGCGGGAGGTGTCTGGGAAGAGAGGACACCAAGAAAAAACTGTCCCAAATGCAAAGCGTTTTGCAGATTACACACGCATGGAAATCCACAGATCTACTATAATTACCTCAATATTAAGCCCTAATCTCATTTTGCGCGAAGTAATCTTGGGACTCGGTATTGCGTAAGAGAAGTGCTCTTGTAAGTCTTTGTGCCTACAGATAGCAAAGATGGAGTCAGTGGGGGCAAGTGAGCAAGAATGGTATGTGAGGGGGGAAGGACAGCAATGGTAGCCACGGATCCTGAGCACAAAATCCTGTTTTCTGCCCCCAAAATCCAAACTTTGCCTTCAGCCTTGGAGGAGGACTTGTCATGATAGAGGAAGACAAGGGAGAAATGCTTGAATTAGTCTTCTTCCCTGGCTTTTGAAATGGTGTTAATTTACAAATTATATAGCAATAGGGAGGTGAGCAGTATAGGGGTGAATTTTGCAGGAGGACCCTGCTAAGTTTGGTGTTAACAAAACAGGATGCATGTGGACAATGTTAAGACAGAGTTCTGCTTGCACATATTGATGGTTTAGTTTTTAAAAGTTTTTACTTAAACATGCTTTAAAAAGATCTTTCAGGAACCTTCTTGTACAGTGTTTTTCCCTAGGAAGTGTTGAATGTGAATTAAATAACCTGGCTTGGAAAGGAAATGAAGGCATCTGTTTTGTTCACACTTAAAAAACAGTGCAAGAAAGCCCTACAGATGAAATAAGAGAAAAGTAGTAACTGAACATCAAAAACAGGAGCTCAAAATCATGGAAAGTAACTGGGGGGAAAAAGAAACTCAAATGAAATTGTGAATCTAAAAAGTTGAAATGTGGTGAGGCCTTGCCATGTGTCCTGCTGGGAGGCCTGCCTGCCTTTGCTTTCGAGCTGGCTCATCTGTGTCCTTGTTTGTGTTTCAGGCCCCAGCTTTCCTCACTGCTCTTTAGGGTCTGAGAGAAGCATCCAGTTGTTTTCTTCCACGGTTGCCTCTCTTCCAGACTGTCCTTTTTCCACCTCTGCTGGAGTTGTTCTTCATATGGTCACTGTTGTGTAGTTTAATCATCCGTGTGCCCTGCTCTGAGTCATTTCCAGTTCCTTTATAGCCTTTTGACATGGGGGGGGATCACAGCTGCACACATCAGAAGATGCAGTTATGCCATGGATTCCGACATCATCTTAATGGTTTCTGGTTTGTTCCTTTTCTCCTAGTTCTTAATATTGAAATCTTTAAAACTGTAGCACTTTGGAGTATTAAGCTTGTATTTTAAAAGGATTAACTATATAAACTTTAAATGCCGTCCTTGAGTGACAGTGATCAGCTCCCAGTGTATCGTTTCATATAGGAAGTTGAATCTGGTTTTTACCTTGCATATCACTTCACATTTATCTCTTTCAAATTTCATTGTCTGGACACAGAGCCTGTTAAATTTCTGAAATCCATCACAAGTTAGCCCTTGCCTTTATTACCTGTACATCTTGACATCATCAGTAAATTTTGTCATATTACTATTTTTCTTCATTTTTTCAGGTCATTTATGAATGTTGAGCTGTGCAGGTTCCACTGGTGTTTTTCTGAGCGCACTGAACATTTCCTTCTGCCTGGTTTCCTATCTTTTGGCAGTTATTTATCTATACACAGGGAAGTTCCGTGTAATCAGGTATTTTGATTATCTCATTAAGTTAAAAAAAAAAAAAAAAAAAAAAAAAAGGTTGAATGATACTGCACACCTAATCTGTCCAAACTTGGTAATTGACACTTCTGTTTTGATATATATCTTCACTCTGAAGATCTCTGGCCTAAAATTGGAGGGGGTTTATGTAATTTTTTTTCCAGAAAGCTCTTTGCATACTGCAGCAGTTTGAGTTTGAAAGAATGCTAATATGCAGTAATAATGAAGAGAAGTAGGACAATCTTAATGATTATAATCCCATCAGACTAAGACATCAATCCCAGGTACAATAATGGAATAAGTAACAAAGCGTTCAAGGAAGAATTAAGGCAATGTCACTCAGCCTGGACTGGGGGAAATAGAAACAAGTGGTGTTAATTCTTTTAGTTTGGTTCTTAAGTGCAAGTGTTCATCTTAGCCTTCAGTTAGCACTTGACAGTAATTGCTTGTCATTTTCAGTGAGAAGCTAAGCCAGAACAAAATCAATATGGTTCATATGAAATTTAGTAGAAAGAGGGCAGCTGTAAAAGGCAAATGGAGGCTCAAGTGAGTCTGTGTAAAGAGAACATGAAGGAGTTGGACTCTTGGGCTGTGTTTCTTAGTGGTTACCTGAAGAAATGCAAAATGCCAGTAGTGAGAAATTAGCTGAAGTGAGAAAGTGACAAGGAAAATCTCATGGTAATGCAGAAAATGTAATTGACTGCTGGAGTGAGGAGCATGGTATGGGATTCTCTGTTACTGCTATTTTAATGTCAGAATGGTCTGCACTTGCGTTAATGCATGGGGTGAAACATATACTGGGGAATGACCAAACTGTGGCTTGTTTGCACTTGAAACGCAGCTCAGGGTGTGGTTCTCTGATACTGTGTGAATGGATTTAAGGCTCCTGCTCCTGGAGCTGTGCTGCAGAAGCCCTGGGTTACTTGGAGCCATGGTGGACAGTGTGGGATGGGAAGGTACACAGTGCTGTGCTGCTGGGCTCTCAAGGGCCCTCCTGGCTGAAGCACTTCACTGTGACACTTCTACTTTGTTACTCCTTATGCTGGGAGCAGACAGTCATTGCTGTTAAAGGTGTTAAGGTAATTTAAAAAAAATCAACCAGCTCTCTGTTAGGATGCTTCAGTCTGGAAAGGCTGCTACATGAGCAGCAGGAAGAGGGTGAGTGAGGCAAATCGTTCACTCCCTTTCCATTTTGGACTTAGGAGGCAGTAAAAGAAACTAATAGGGACAATCTTGAGTTTGAAGGAAGTGGCTTTACACAATGCGTAATTAAGTTGTGGGAACTCCCTCCAACAGGATGTTGTGTGTGCTGGAAGTTTACATGGGTTCAAAGGGAGTCTGGACAAGCTCATGGAGGAGAAATCTGTTTGAGGTTACCAAATTCATGGGAACCACATCTGACCCAAGAAGCTCCTGAGCTGGAGGCTGGAGAGCATGCAGGGGGAAGCTTCTTGTTCATTTTTCCTCTTCTCCTTCACCGAAGGAACCCAGTCCTGAGCTTATCTTGAATGCCAGGCAGTGAGGTGGAGACGTAAGTCAACGTACCCATGTGTAGACCTGTAGTAACAGATGGTCTGTGAGTCTCTAGGTGTAAGTTTAGGTGCAGGAACAAGTTGGTCCAGTGGTCAGTGTCCATGTTGGAGCTGCTTGTGGGACACAGTGCTGTGTAGAAGGTTGCACAGGTCTTGGTTTGGGTGTTTTGAGAAGAGATAGTTTGTGTGTTCCTGGGAGCACTTGGCAGCGCTGAGGCATCATTTCTGTAAAGCACGGACAGGTGCTCTATTCAGAGAAGGAGAGCAAAGCAAAATGTTTTGCTCTTTCCTGCGGTGGTTCAAAATCGAGAAAATTTATTAGCATCCAAAGCAATTTTCTTGTCTGAGAGGAAGATGAATTGTGTGTTGTCATACAGGATTTATCCTGAAGAGGAAAGCAAGGGCAAAGGCTGTAATTTGATAGGATGAATCCTACTTTGAGACTTCACATGATATCTCGGATTAGACATACTGTGTCCGCATGACACTCAACACGGATCTAGTGCTGACGGCTGATTCAGGTTTCCTCCAAAACATTGCACTGGCAGGCTTTAGACTGCATGAGGAATCTCCTGCCCCATCACAGCCATTGCAGAGGCAGCATGAGCAACACACTATGTCCTTAATGAAAATGCACTGTATGCCCATGCCTATTAAACACCTATTGTGTACTTTTGGATAACTCTTCATGACTATATAAAATTAATCAGTCATTAAGGGTTCATTGGGGCTGGCAACCAATGTTGCTAAGACCTAATGCAGTTAAGCTGACCCTGTTCCCAGTTCTGGTGATGTGGTACAAAGAGGCTTGAGCTGGTTATTTGTGGAGTTAGCTGAGACGTGGGGAGGTTTATTAGCTGGAGGTGAACACAGCTACACTGCCCCGGATTTAAAGCTGCCTCTGGAAATGTACAGCTCTGTTTGCAGGGTACTTTTTCCAAACTAGTAAAACATGCCAGACTTGAGCCTGGTTGACACAGGCTGAATGAACTGTTATCAGAAAGCTGAACACTCAGCTTGCCCTGTCCAAAGACCTTCCCTAAGGACCTGTGTTCAGTGTTTAATCCCGTTGGATACTACGCTGACCTTCTGTGTCAGTTTTTCAATTGTACTTCAGTCTTAAAACAGAAAATTTCCATTTCTCTGTGGATTGAATTTAATGTGCAACGTCAGTAGCCTGCCCTGTGCTTTGCCAGCTTTGGAACTTTTTTCAAGTGTTAGATTTCATATGTAACCCTCCCAAAAAACCCCAGCAGATAGCTTTTTCTCACCAACTGCTCCCACATAGTGCTGTAGTTAGAAATAGGTCTGTTTTGCAGTACTGTCAAACTGCTTTATGTACTGGCTGCAGTAAGGAATAAATATAGCTGTTTCTCAAAGGTCTTGTTAGCAACACATTAAATAACATGGCTTTTTGGTTTATGAATGCAAGTGTCCATGGGCAAACTTGCACAGAATTAAGAAAATCTCAATCATTACAATGAAATGTGTTGACTGTCCCCTTGAGAGAGGTGACTGCATTCGTGTTTTTAGCGTTTTTATTCCGGTGGCTTGGAACTGAACTGAGTTTCTACGCCAGTAGTGCTTGATTTCAGGTTGTTCATGGTGTCAAAAGAGCAAATCACTCTGAGCTCAGAGAGCGTCTGGCTTTACTGGCTGTACAAATGAGTTCAGACAATAAATAAGTGGCCACTTGCAGCATGTTTTGGGGTATGTACTTCTTCTGGGATCATTTAGGAGCCCTGTAGCAGAAACATGGGTTATGTCTGAAACCTTTATGTGATTGAGTCACATTTTTCCTTAATTTTTTTCTTACTTTTATTACAGTCCCAAGGCTGTTTGCTTCCCAATTTGCAGCATCTCTAAGAGGTGAATTGGGGTCATAGTTTCTTTTACTTTGCAACTATTGCTGTGTAAGAGCAGGGCCATCCTGTGTTAGTTATGTGGGGGAAAATGGCATGATGGCTCTCATAGGCTTACATATGCTGAAGGAAGCTGATTTAAGGTGGCAGGATTAGCATTTCAGCAGCAAGCTGCAGTGTTTCTGGTGTTTGTTTATATATGCTTTCACTAATGAGAAGTGAGCAGTGAAAAAAGATTACAGAATATATAGTTGCTGATTTTCCATTGGGACTTCAGTGGAGGAGAAGGTTGAGATGCGTGCCTGCCTGTTGAGAGATGTGGGAATCCTGGATTCTGCTCTAGAGGAGCAGTTACATCCTTCTGCCATCCTCCTCTTGGCCTGTTTGCCTGACCCCTCCCCATTCTCTGGTCGTGGTCTTTGGAACACTTCACCCACTCAGATGCTCTGTGTTCAGCCTCTTTTTTCACTGGCTGTACACAGCTGCTCTAAAGTCAGACCTGTTTGCTTCTGGGATGATCAACTTGACTCCAAACTGCTTTGCCAGTTCTCAGTTTTGATGCCAGAGCTTGCTAGATGGCCAGAAGAATACTGTGGGACAAGCGTGCTCATCCACTCTTCATCCCTGGAGTTTTTGGGAAAACTCTTTCTTCCTCTCCCTCAGACTTGAACAAAAGTGAGTATATTTTTAAAATAAATGCAGGTGCAAAGGCAGTTGAGGGACTGGGACAGAGTCAGTTCTTCCCTGTGGTAGGTAGAGGGCAGGGCCTCACTGGTCCGGGTGGGGGACACCTGAGCAGGGTTTCGTCTTCTGGTCCCTCAGCCTGGCTCTTGTTCCTCCTGCTGCCCAGGGCAGGGCTAACTGAATGAAGGGGAAATGAAGCAAGTGAGAAGAGTGCCAGGCTGTAATTCACTCAGCAGCAAACTGCTTCAGTGCTGTGTGGAGGAGTCAGCAGCAAGGCAGTCTTTCTAAGATTTCAAAACTAACCTTCCAACATTTTGGCTTTAAGGACTTCAGCAAGATTAGGTGGGAAAGGATTTAAAGGATGTTTCCCCCACCCCAGCATCCTTACTGCATGCTGAACTGCTTCTAAATTGCTTCTGCTGAGTTCTTGCTGACATGCAATAATCCAGAATTTTTTATTTTTTCTTTTTACAAAATTGTGCATTATGCAAAGGATCTGCCCATATAGCATAGCAGGCAACACAAAGTTACTAGCAGTTAGTTGGTAATTGAAATCAAATATAGTTGTGATACCTATGTGAGAGTAAAGAGCTGTTTCTTCCATCAGTTACTTTCTCCAGGATGAGATCCAGAGCGAGACAGACGAACCTGGCATGTCTGTTGCCAGCTTATCCAACTTCAGAATGTCAACAGTGTGTCCACAGTCCTCACTCATGCTGTGTGGCCTTGGGACCTGCAGGAGAGGAGGCACTGGAAAAGTTGTTCCTTGGAAAAATAAATAGCATGCTGAAGAGGCAAATTCCCTCACAGTAAACAGTAATACTTTGGGGGAGTATGTTTAAAACATGGGAAAAAATATTTTCCCCATTTCTAATTCTTCTGGAGTACTTGGTGGATTCCCTTAACAAGCAGGGCTTTATGCTGCAGGAGTCTTGGAGCGTCACTGCACTTAGAAACAGCAGCCTCCTTTAACAAGGATATTAGTGTGGCAACTCGGCAAACAGGAGCTCCTTGTGTTGTAACCTCCTGTGATGTTAGTGGGATTGAGTAAATGATGTCTAAAGCTCCTGTAATACCTGTGAAAGACACTGGCCTAGGCTGAGGAAATGTCATAATTGAATCTCTTCCATTCGGATGAGTCACTTGAGTCATGTTGTGAGAGTTTCCACTTTGAATCTAGCAGACTAGCTGGTTTTGAGAATCTTATAAATGCAAAGGTGGGAGGAGTGGTTCATTTAAAAGTAGGGAAAATTGCAGATCTGTTGCCTTGCTGCAGAAGACAGCACAGATTCTCCTAGAAGATCACTGCAGCCATTCTGCTATACTAATTGGGATAAAATATTTCTTGCTCAGTGTTCTGCGTGCATCATCAGTGATGCAGTTCCAGCAGCTTCCTCGGTTTATTGGACTCTCCCTGCTCTATGTGTTGTGTAAAAGGATGAATGTGGAGTACTTGTGTTCAGTTAGAGTAGCTTGGATTTGGTCTGTTTGCTACCCTCTTAGGTAATTCATAGAGGTTTTTTAGCTCTAAATGTAGACGCGTACTCACTGATGAAAAGCAGCGCTGCAGCAAATACTAAATTGTGTATAATGTGCATCTTAAATGAAACTCTTTAGGCCAGCAAAGTTCTTTGATTCCCGTGTAGTGCTGGTACAACTTTGATGTATTTCCATGTTTCAGAATACTTGATTAAGAAAATGAGAGTATGTCAAAATGCAGCAGAAAGACAAAACTGCTGTGAATGCTATTAGTGTTGTCCTTGTGACATGCACCACTAAGATGTAGCTTCATTCTAACAATCCATTTTTTTCTCTATTGTGCTACCAAGATGTTGCTTTTCTGTGTCATTGCCAGACCTGACAACCACTTACAGCTGCCCACTGGAGAGGAATGTATTTATCTAAAAATAACTAACTGAAAGATGCTGATCTGTACACTGAATACTCTAATTTAGGAAATTCAAGGAATTTCTTAATTAGGAAGTGTTCAAGGTTGGATGAGGCTTTGAGCAACCTCGTTTAGTGGAAGGTGGCCCTGTCCATGGCAGGGGGTTGGAATTATATGATCTTGAAGGTCCCTTCCAAGGCAAACCATTTTATGATTCCTTGATAATGATAAGTAGAAAGAAGTGGTTTTGATGTTTGGTGACTTCTTTCTGAGGTGAATGGAGGTGTCTATCTCATGATCAGAGCTGACATCCTGAGGCATCTGTATCTACCCAGCATTTATAATCTGGGCTGCTTCTGAAAATTGGAGGTTATAGATGATCTTTGCATCCTAGATTGAATTTTACACAGCACACATGTTCCAGAAGAAATTGTTCTGTGGTAATGCTGTGGAAGGTGAAACTAAAGTAAAAAAATAAGAGGATGCCATAGGCCACTAAAAAAATATATTGTGGTTGAAGCTTTTTGTGACGGTCCAGAAGTATCCTCTAGAAGCTGGTGATGAGGAATTTTAATTCCTTAGATTTTCAATGTGCTAGATGGAAGGGACTGTTTGGCAGGTTTGATATGTCCTGGTGACTGCCCTGCACAGAACTCTGTGAGCCAGGGAGAGCCTCATGGGGCGGGTCCTGAGCAGTGGGAAGGAAGTGGTTGAGCACACACTGCTGAAGGGCATCTTGCGTCCAAATTATGTCAACATATTTCAGAAAACATTTAGACAGAGAGTTTCATGATACGCTTTTCCCAGGAAAAAGATACTGAGGAGATAAAATAAAGCTTCTGGAATAATTTATGTATATATCCATAAATTTTTCAAGCTTTTTTTAGGGAAGGGTTTGTAGAAGGTTCTACATTAAGTGATGGGTTTGGGGTTTTTTTACACAGTTGTAGTTTCCTTGTAGACTTCAGGCATAAGTATATAGAATGCGAAAGCATAAAATCTAACTGGCAAGCAACACTTAAACAATAATCTGAGTGACAGAAGTATTTAGAGGAAGATAAAGGAAGAATTGATCTGATAATCCATTGAAAAATACAGTTATCCATAGGCAATGCCAAAAGGTCACCTGCCCTGGGTGCTATTGCAGGTAGCTCAAGGGATCATGGGCCAGTCCCAGCTGCTAGCACAGAAGGGAGAAGGAGGGAGGATAGCAAGGAAGGACAGGTTATCCCATTCCATCAGCCACCTACTGTGTCTCCAGGGCTGTTTCATCAATGGCCTAGATAATTATCTGGGCATCATTGCTATTAAACTTGCATCTGACAGACTGTGATTAAGCTGGAGGACAGAGCTGGAACCTGAAGGTAGAATAAAACATCAGTCAGTGGAAGGATAAGTAAGAGCCTGGCAGTGGATATTCAGCTATGTGGAGAGAGAGCTATTCACCATATAGCCATCTGAATGAAAAAAAGTCTGGAAGTTATCAAGAATTAAAAGCTGAATGTATCAACAGTGTTGTCTTCTGGGGAGGGGAAGAAGAAAGAAAAAGACACATAATTCCAGATTGCTGTTTAAGCAGCAGGGTTTCCTGGAAGATCAATGAAATAATCCTTCAGCTCTGGGCACTGTTCACAGAGCCCTAGGAGAAATACTGGATGCAGCTTTTGGGCTCCATGCTTTGGTAAATTTGTGCCAATTGGACTCTGCCCAGAAGGGAGCAATGGGAAAGTCTAGGAAATATGATTTACAGGGAAGGCTTGAATAAACTGGCATTGTTTTGCCTGGAGAGAAAACTAAATGAAGGCATGTGTTCCCAACTGCACTGGGGAAAGGGAATAATCTATTTCCTTATGGCCATGAAAAACAGTATAAACAGTAATGGGCTTATATTACATCAAAGAAGGGCAAGGGTACACATTGAGGGAAGTTTTCTCATAGTAAATATTGTGGAGCACAAGAGTAGATAGATGACTTCAGATGTTTTGTAGGACTTGAAGGGCAGTTAAGCTAAAACTGACATTAAATAGAAGTTACAAGTAGTTGATCTTGACTTGGTACAGAGGACAGATCATTTCCAGTTCTGTAAAATTCAAATACTACTATTGCTAGAAAGTATTCAAAACCATCTAAAACTATGGAAAGAAAACTTTTATAAGGCTTGGATCATTTAAAACCTTCCACAAATGTAAAAATAACCCCAAATCCCTAAGGTAAGTAACTTTAACCTGTGTACATGTATATTCGCAATGTGAAGGAAACTTACCTTAGAGATAGATTTGGATCACTTGAGCAGTAGTGCCTGACAAGGCTGTCCTTGACCCTTGCTACTTGGTGGGTTGAAATGATCCTTCTCTGTACCTGGAGTAGAAGTACAGAATCTCTGTAATATCCACTGCTTCTTCACCACCTAACAGTACCAAAGGTTGCTTTTAGATGGTAGTTTTACCTTTTTGCTTAATTTCATGAGGCAGGAGAACAGGTGAAAAGGATAAAATGTTTTGGTGTGTCCTTTAAATCTCTCCTGTGCTTCTTTGAGGCCTTCTCCCCTTTCCAGCAGCCCTGGTCATCACAGAACTTTGTTCTGGATTTGTCATGGCAAAAGTTAACTCACAGGGCTGCTCCCTCTATGGTATTTTGGTTATGCAGTCATAGGTATTGTGGTGGCGTTGCTGTTTGCTCCATTTCCAGGAAGCTTCATGGGATGACTAAGCGGCTTCCCTTGGAGTCCCTTTATGTTATGGAGAAGAAAGTAGTTATGGTTCTGTCCTCATTGCACTCCTCTGTAGCCAGGTCACTCCCTAAATCTCTGGCTTGTTCCTGCATTGGTCACAAATAAATGCCTGGAGAAAAGAAAGAAGAGAGCAGGCACATATATAGTGCTGCTGGATTTGTTTGCTTTGCCAGATCCAAAACAACATCTCCTTTGGCCCCACCCTGACTCCAGGCTTTCCTTTAACCTTTTCAAGCCTTTGTACTACCTTTTGAGGCCAGAGTTGCTTATGAACAAGTCATGGATTTGTGTGGTCCTGGTAGAGATCAATACATTTCACAGCAGAGATCTGTGTGGAGCACCTTCAGGGGTCTCCTTTACTTGCAGCAAGCTGATAGCAGGCTCTATTAACCTGGCAGCAGCGATGCCCGGGAAAATGGGTTGGAGGACTGAGATGGATCCTGCCAAAATCCTTTGCAGAGTGGTGGTTGTAATCTGAGGAACTGGTTACCTTGAGATCCCTCTCTTGGTGCTCTTGACTTGGCAGCAGGTGCTCCTCAGTCCAACTGACTGGCACTTTGTAGTTAAGCAACTCGGTGTCATAAGAAAATGTTACTGCCCTTAAATTGAAGCATCTTGTGTATGATTACCTGGAATATACTTCCGAGAGGGTGCCATGGGACAGTGCTGCTCACTCACTTGTTATCTCTGGTGGTAGTTTAGAGCCGATCTCAGCCTTTAGAACAGATCAATAAATGCTAAACCAGGCCCATCTCCTTTCTATTATTCCTGCACCTAGTGGGCTCACCAGTGTGTCGAGTGTTGGGGAGTGTTTTTTCTTCAAAGGATGGGAATCTGAACTCACCCAAGTCCAGATATCTGTCTCTCTAATGGACATGTAGACTCAATTTGAAAGTTCTTATCAATTGAGGATTCAGTGGTTGTTATTAGCATCTCAGTTAAAAGCTTGAATTTGAATTAGCATTTGAATTAACAAGTCATTGTTTTGTTTTTCAGCTATGGCAGCCATTCGAAAAAAGCTGGTTATAGTGGGAGATGGTGCCTGTGGAAAGACCTGTCTGTTGATTGTATTTAGCAAAGACCAGTTCCCTGAAGTGTATGTTCCCACCGTCTTTGAAAATTACGTAGCAGATATTGAAGTGGATGGAAAGCAGGTATGTGAACCCTTCTCTAAGAGCCAGAATGAACTGGTGTTTGTTCAGAATTGCATGGAGATCTCCACACTTCTTTAATCCATGGTTAGCAAGTGTGCTTAGTGCTTATGTTGTAAATATATTTTTAAATATTAAGTATGTTCCTGAGGAAAAAAATGCTGGCCTTGCTAGAATGTGCTCATATCCAGTGTCTGTTTAACAAGGTGCTTCTAACCTTACACAAGCTGAGGTTCTAAAAGCCATGCTGTCACTCCAAGCAGAATGTTGCAGCAGGTGGGAGGGGATGGGGCAGTGCAAAGACATGCTGAGGTCATGGGGCTACAGGGCTTTGGAATGGAAACCCTGCTATGATAGGGACCTGGTATTGTAATTAACAAAGACTAATTTCTGGAGAGGTTTTATTTCATACCCCCTCCTGGCGACATGGAGGATCCTTTTGAAAACAGATGACACACAGGTTGATCAAGGGCTTTGATTTTTGTACTGTGTATCAACATCATCTGTCCTTCTTGTCTGAAGGAACACAATTCTTAGCAGCCAAGTGTAGCCACTTCTCACTGAGCTTCATCTTTAGTTTGTACTTCAGTGAATTAATAATTAAAATATTTCATTTTAGTTTTAAATATTTTGAAACTCAGTTTTTAATCTGTGGCACCTCTTGGGTCCTTTTGTTTACCAGACAAGCAGACATGCCAGACACCTGCTCCTAGAGGCAGCTGTAGGCTGCTCTCTGATCCCTGGGTAGGTTGCCTTCTGCACTACTGTCAGCAAGGTGCTGGGGGATGTGTAAAATTGTCACTTTCCAAGATACTCCAGAAGCACACAAAGCAGAAAGTTTGCACCTTGAAAGCTCAGCTGTTTACAAACCCTCTCAGACAGCTTTGTGTCTGTTTGGGTACTGTAAGCACACAGAGCTGACTCAGTGCTGTGGGACTGCAGGTCAAGCATGTGGCAGGTTTGGGCGCTGAGCTTCCCTGTTTTGTCTCTGGCTGTGATGTTGCCTTTGCTCTGGGTTCAGGTACAGCCACAACATTTTTCAGTCCATTCTAGTTCAGGTGCAGTGACTGATGGATTGAAATCGCTCACTTTCAATTGTGATTGGAGAAAAAGAGGTTTTTGAGCTAGTTTTGGAGTTTATGTTAAATTTGGGTTTCCTGCTGTTGCAGAGATGTGTTATTTGTGGGTTTAGTCATGATAGTTCATGCTATTTGCGTCTAAAAAGCTTTTCTCTCCCATAATGTGAATCAGTAAAAGAAAATTTACTTTTTGACTAATATTGGAACATGTTTTTCCCTCAAGTGATGGAGTTTGCAGTTTCTATATTGTATCTTAGACTCTAAGGACTATTGTTTAAATATGTACAATATCCATTTCTCTCTCTTATCACCAAGTCAAACTTCCTCATTCCCTTCTGCCTGAATCTCTGCATCTCTGAATGAGTGAACAGGGAGTCATGCCCTATCAGCTATATGCAGCCAGTAGCTAAAGAAAAATAGCATGAGCAGCTTGAGCAGTATCAGCTGATTTTATTTTTGTAGTTAGAGGATATATTTTACCTAAGCTCTCGATCTTCACAAAATTTGATGACAAAAGTTTGTAGGAGAGCAGTGCTTAAGCCTCTTCTGTTTGACAGCCGCTTACCTCTATTTTCCTCAAAAAGCATTACCAGAAATGTCCAGAAGTCACATGAAGGCAGAGAGGTGATGGTAGGAGATGGTTTTTAGGAGCTGATTCCAGTGTCATATAAGGGAACCATCAACAGACATCTCTGTAAAAATACGAACATTTGCCACAGAATTCACATTTGCAACTGCAGAGGTGACTCTGAGAGGAGGAGTATTTCTGACTGGAATACAGAAGATTATTTTTGTATATGTGTCCAACTTAAGGCTTTGTCTCTTCACAATTTAAACAGACTGTTGCATTGCACATGGAGGCTCACATTTGGCTTCCAGTTCTGCCCATCTGTCTTTATCTGAGCTGCTGTGGACTTTTTCCCTGGAATTTTTGAATGTAAGAGTTCAAAGAAGAAGGAACTCACTCCATTGTGAAGGCAGACTCACCGGAGAATCTCAAGCAAGAGTATACCTAAAGAGCTTGATTATAATTTTTAAAGATCTTTGTTTTAAATGTTGGGTATTCCTTCTACAGTGCTAAACAATCCCATTGGAGTGTTCTTCCCTAGCTCTAGCAAAAGTAGAAATATCGAGAACATTAAGTACTTTACTTGCTTCTTAGTAACAAGAAGCTTTACATACAAATCAGTTTTGTTAAATTTGTGCACAAATAAGTACAATCTTGACATTTCTTAGTCACTGCAGGTTCCAGCTGTAAACTCACTGAAAATGTGGGTAATCCTAAAAAGCATATACTTAGTCCACTTTCACTGAAAACTTGTATTTCTGGGATGCTTATCAGAGAGATTCCCAGCCATTTGGAGCTGATTTCCTTAGATTCTTGTCTTGCTTTTCTGGTGGTAGTTTTTATGTCCTTTTAGAGAATTGACGGTGGTCATAGGTATAAAGAAAATACTAATAAGCAGCAGTAGGTTAATTTTTGTAGTTACAGAATGTAAATTCTCCTGTCAGAGGAGAACTTGTAGTATCCTCCTTCTGAGTGGTATTGACTGAAATATTTTGTTCACTCCTGTTGAGTTCCTGGCTTCTGAATCAGAACTGTCCTGGTGATCTGATTAATTCCTTGTCTTCATTTTGCAGGTTGAGTTGGCTTTGTGGGATACAGCAGGACAGGAAGACTACGATCGACTTAGACCGCTTTCTTATCCAGATACTGATGTTATACTTATGTGTTTTTCAATTGATAGTCCTGATAGTTTAGGTAAGTAGATCACTAACTGAATTAGAACCACTTCTCTATATCAATATACTCCCCTTGAAAATTGCACTGTAGCATATATTTTCGCTTGGGAGCTTTCTTAGTTTCAGAATTGGTGCTGGTTTGAGTGTATAGTTTTCAGACATTGAGGAGTTCTCCAGTAACGCTGAGCATCATAAGAGCTGCAGCAGCACCCTGTGTTTGCCCAGATTGTAAAAATTCTCTTTGCTCTCCTCCCTTCCTGTTCACCAGTATCTGGGTGCCAGGGTCCCTGAGAGCAGTGAACTGCCAGACAGCTTTTCAGGTGTGTAGCATCTAGAGGCCAGCACACCTGAGCACTCCAGGCGCAGCTGCAGAATTGATGTTTTGGCTGTAGTGCAAAAACTGGCTTCAGAATCCTTGTCTAAATTGTTCCTTCAGGCAAGAAAATATGCCATAATACATAATAGTGAATGTCTCTTCAAAAGCTAATGGAATTTCATAAAGATAAAAGGGGGTTTATGCAGCCTACAGGTACATCCACTGGTGAATCTCAAATGTCTAAGAGCTTTTGAAAGCAAAGCCAGATGTTTTAGGCTATTCAGCACTTCCTGCAATATAGAATTTGTCAAGGTTTTGCTTTCAAAAGCTTGTCAAGTCATCCTTTCACTAAAAAGATGAAGTCATGTAGGGATGTGAGGAGGAGGTTTCTTGTATATGAGAACAAATTGATTTGCTGCACGTAGGGAGAAATGGTAGGTTGGAAATTACCCCAAGCTTTTGTTTCTGTGTGTCTGTAATCAGTATGTTGAACATTTCTGCCACAGGCATGGGAGAGCTGAGAGGTGTTTGGTGTTACTGTGCATAAAGAAGTGAGGTTAAAACTTAGGCTTCAGTGTTATGCCTGTCTCTAGCTTCTGGAGATAAATAAAATGTTTCTCTTGAAGCAAAATATTCCATAACTTTCTACTCCAAATTTCTGCATGGTATTCTTTGAAATCCCTTATGCTAACCCTTGTCAGGTAGCTACTGAGAGAAGCCAAGATGTTACCTGTCCTTCAGCCTTCAAATTACCACAGACAGGCTTGTCTTTTTTTGGTAACACCACAACGGGTCTATTTGCTTCCTTACGAAGAGTAGGAAGAAGGGCATCAGTGTGGATTATCAAGCTACAACAACTCAAGCTGCATGTAAAAGGTTTATGATAAAACTCTCCCCAGAAGTGGGGGTTTGTACAGTCATACCTCTATTTACTTTTTTTCAGAAAACATCCCAGAGAAGTGGACCCCAGAGGTGAAGCATTTCTGCCCCAACGTGCCTATCATCTTGGTAGGAAACAAGAAGGACCTGAGGAATGACGAGCACACAAGACGAGAGCTGGCCAAAATGAAGCAGGCAGGTTCCTTTCAGAGTCTTACAATAAATAGCAAAAGTGTGTGGTGGTTGTAGCAGAGCATTAAATAGGCACCCACAGCTGGCTGCCGGCGTCTGTGGGCTGTGTGATCAACACCTACCCTTGGCAGACACCAGGGAGTATCTATTGCCTTTAACTGAGTGGGGGTTCTCATATTTGGAGATTTAGTTCTAGAAAAAGGCATCCTCAGCCATGAAAATGGCTTTATTAGGTTACTTACAGTCAGCTGTTCTCCATGCTGGAGAGATGGATCCCTGAGGTAGAAAGGAATTGATTAGGAGACATCAGCAAGTCAGTGCTGCGCTCTGGAGCTGGTTTTTTGTTTGGTGTGTTCAGGATGTGAAAACAAACACTTTTATTGGTGGGTGCTCTGAGGTAATAACCACAGGTGCTGTAGCTCATTCCTGAGCCTGTCACCAGGTTTCATTTTCAGATTGAGCCTGAAACCTCCCGCTGGGGTACGGGACTGCAGATGCTCTGCTCTGTCCCAGAATTTTTGCACCTGTAGCATAATATTTGGGGGTTTTATACAGAGACCGAGGCATTAATTTGGGGATCTGTTCATAGGCTTTTTTGCAGTGTTAGCAAAGAATTACATAATTGTTTCATCAGAAATAAGCAATCACTTGCTTAAGTTTCAGAGTCTTGCAGCCTTCAAGCTGAGAGTCGTCAGAAAACTGATCATGTCCTCTTGGCATTGGATTTTTAACTAACCAATTCATTATGTGCCCTTAATCCAGAAATTCCTTTGCATGTGTTGGGAAGCTGGGTGGGAAGGGGAAGAGCAGTGTGGGTTTGGGTTGTTCTCACCTTTTGCTTTTGTGCTGTTCCAGGAGCCTGTCAAACCCGAGGAAGGCCGGGATATGGCAAACCGCATTGGTGCATTCGGGTACATGGAGTGTTCGGCAAAGACCAAAGACGGTGTGAGGGAGGTGTTTGAAATGGCCACTAGAGCTGCTTTGCAAGCCCGGCGTGGCAAGAAAAAGTCCGGGTGCCTTCTCTTATAAAGCGTGGCCACAGGAAGATGGCCAAAGCAGCACCCTGCACTTGAGTAATTTTGAAGTGCTGTTTATTAATCTTAGTGTATGATTACTGGCCTTTTTCATTATCTATAATTTACTTAAGAGATTTAAAAATCGAGTCATCTTGCTACCAGTATTTAGAAGCCAACCATGATTTTTATAACAATCTGCATCAAATTCATCTGTGCACCCAAGGTTAACCTCAACATTCCTCTAACAAACCTTTTCTGCACTCACAGGATATGCCAGGCGCTAATTGAAGACAATTCTCTATCTTCTTTCTTCTCTCTAGAAAGAGAAAAAGCTGTCAACACAGAGGATTGGTCTGTAACTACTTTATAACTAACGTCCTATTCTAATTGAGTACAACCGTTACATGGCTGTATGGAATCAAGCGTAGCTTCAGTGCTATCACATTTAGGAAGATCTGATTTTCATGGCTTGGTGGTGTAAAACATTAGTTTGAAAATGTGATCACTCTGAAATGACCAAGTCCCATTCAGCTAAGGAAAAGTGAGGGTTCTGTGGTTTCATGTTAGTTACCTTTTAGTTACTGTGTAATTAGTGCCAGTTTAAATGTATGTTACCAAAAATAAATCTATTTACCCCAGCTTAGATGTAGTATTTTTTGTATAATTGGATTTCCTAATACTGTTACTTGTAACCTCTGCGTTAAGGTGTTCTGGGTTTTTTAAGAAACTGTATTTGAAAATAAAGTCCGATGGAAAGCAGCTGATCATCTTCCCCTGTTCATTTGTAAGAGTCTGACCCATTTGAATGATTTGAGTGGTCTGCACACCCAGGAGGAGTTTTTTCCATGACATGCTGTAGGGATGAGAAAGACAGCCTGCTCACACTCAAAGCTTCTGAACTGTTCAGTTGCCTTAAATTCATTGCTGGACCCAGTTTCAAAACTTTAAAAAAAAAAAAAGAAACTTTTTGTGTAAGTTTGGTTACCATGTAGTGATCAGACTCCTAACCTGTGAACTTCTTGCTGTTCTGCAGCCAACTAAACTCTTTCTGTATTTTCATTTTTCCAAGAACTAATAGAATAAAGGCAGTTTTCTAAGCTCCCTGTATCCTGGTGTCTGTATTCCTCACTCTGGGTTTTTGTCCCAGCATCTGACAGCCTGAATCAGAAATACCATTTTTGATAAAGCTGAGAGAGGATTTGCTGAGCAGTTGCAAGTGTTTTAATACTTATTTTTATTTCCCAGCAAGAGGCACCTATCTGCTCATGGTGGTTTCCAAACGCTGCAGCAGAGCAGAGGTGCAGTATCTCCCCTGGCTCCTGCAATGAGCAGCAAAGCTTCCCAGGAGCTTTGGATATTCAGACAAGATGAGAGTTCATCAGTTGAGTTGGATTTGTCAGTCCTGAGCATGGGACTAGAGGAGCAGGAGGAGGCTGTGTAGGAGGAAGGGAGGAGCAGATGCAGTGTTGCTGTGGGAGCATGTGATGGTTTGCAGCAGCCAGGCTGGGCTGGGCTGGAGCAGCAGCAGAGGTTGCACGTGGCAGGGTGTTTGCCATGGCATCCCATGAGGGGTGCCTTCAAGGTCTGCAGCATGGGCTGGGCTCGAGGTGTGGGGCCTGTGCTGCACCCATGCTGGAGAGCAGATTATGCTGGAGAGCAGATTGTGCTGCTCCTGGGGAGGAGAGGACAGGGAGCAGCAGTGGACATCTTGCTCACACTGGTATTTACTACTGCCAAGCTGAGAGCCTCCTTGCTGGGCTGGGCTGGAGGGAGGCCAGTTGCTGATGACAGTCTGTGTCTGAGCACCTGGCTGTATCTTATAATGGCCTACAAAACACCCGTGTCACTTTTTTTATCTTTTTTTGGACAATTCCTGATTGCTTTTCCTGCAGCAAAGGAGAAACAGACCCAGCCATACGAGTGCCCAGTACCTCTGGTGCTTGTCCTTCCTCTTCACCACAGACATCCAGAGTGCAGTGTCTGATAAGCCCAGTGGTGTCAGCCACCCCACCCTTCCCTCCTTCCTCTCTTGGGTGTTTCTCCTCCCCCTGCAGGGTGACTGAGTTGAACAGAGCAGGAAGTTCTCACCTGCAGCAGTGGGGCTGCCTGGGAGGGTTCCATTTGCTGCCCTGTTGACAAGTTTAGTTGCTCATTTGCCATTCCCTTTTTGGGGGGGATGTTGCAGTTGAGCAAATCTGGGGGCTTTCAGTCTTGCAGGGATGTGGGGTTGTAGTTTGCTATGGCCACAGTTACAGAACAGCTCTTGCAGGGGTCAGAGTCAGGTTGGCTGTTCGTCAGAGCCTGTGGTTGTGTATCTGCTGCTGTTCTTCAACCCAGCAGTGACTGTTAGCCCAGTTTGACTCGAGCTTTTGCTGACCTACAGCATCATGTCAGTTATCAGACCTCAGCTTTCCTGCCTTTGAGGGCTGGCAGCCTGGCTCCCTCTGGGTGCCTGCCACATCTGTCACCTCTGTAAGCCACATGTGCTCTGGCTGAAACTGAGTTGAGAACACAGATGGCCAGACCTTACCTGGGAAATGAAAGTTCAGCACTAATGGAGAATGATCCAGGCAGGCAAGGAGCTGCAGAAGGGACAGGGGAAAACTAGGAGCCAAGTGCCAGCCCCCTGGGCAGGGGATGGAGTTCAGTACCAGGAGTGGGGAGATGGTGTAAGCAGGAGGCCACAAGGTGTGGTTTTGTGGCCTTTGTGATAACTCACTGCTGTTGCTGTTAAACAGCAATTTTTTTGACCTTGTAGGGCAACTGTCACTTGTCACACACGTCAAAAGGGGTTCCCTGAATCCATCTAGTCCCCCTGGATCTTCTGGCACTCTGGATCCCAGTTCATCTGGCTGCTCAGAGTGTGTCCAGGCACAAGAGGCAACAAGAAGTTCATTCTGTGCCCTTAAAACTTGCTCATCAAGGAAGGGAAAGCCCTAACCTGTGCTTCTCTGGAAAGGGCAGGGCCCCAGAAGTAAACTCCCCTACTTCAGAGTAATTCTCTGGGACCAGACAGAGGACTGAAGGTGCCAGTCTGAGGTCAAAAGTGGCGGCAGAGATGTGGCCCTGCCCTAGAAGAGAAATTCTTCAGGAGCTGTGGCTTGCTGTGCCCAGGGGCGAGTGAGGAGGACTCTGTGATGACTGTAACCATCAATTTATTCAAGAGCAAACATGGATCATGTGCCTCTGCTCAACAGCCGTTTTCCAGCTCTGATCTCTCTCAGGACACTTGTCATGGCTTCTGCCATCACTGCTGCAACACAATGCAGGTCCCCAAAGACTCAAGATAATCAGGCAAGTCCCCAAAACTTGCCACAGCCAGGAACTGGAACTATTCCAGTTCCCAGTGATTGGGGCAGGTGCCAAGAGTGGTTCAAAGCAACCCCCCCAGATCCTGCAGTCACCTGGGCACTCAGACCAGAGAGGCAGCATTATGTGGTGCCTGTTAGTGACAGCTGGCATTTCGTGACAAGTCCCTGCTCCCAAGCATGAAAGAGAGCAGACAGCAAGGGGGGGCTGAGTGCATCCCCCCGTGCGGGGGCCCAGGCTGCCTTGGCTGGGGGCCAGGGCTGATAAGCAGCTGTCTGACCTTGGGCTGTTGTGAATGGAGCTCACTTGGCGCAGATGCTGGCAGGAGCCTCAGCAGGGGCTCCCTGCTTCCCCCTGGGAGCTGCACTGGAGCTGAGGCCCTGGCTCTTTGTTCCTGCCAGGCTGTGCTGCTCCACAGTCCCTGCTGGTCCAACCTATGGACATAGCCACAAGGCCTGACCCTGACCTGCCTCTTCACAGGGTGCTCTGGGGGAGGGCAGTGGTTCACAAAGACCTGTGGAAGGACAGCCAGGCCACTTGCTTGGTGTGAGCACAAGAAACAGCCCAGTTCACTTAGGGCTGCCTTGAATCCATGGGGAAAAGAGCAGTCAATACTGCATGATGTAACACTCCTGAAAACAGACTGAAGCAGTTAGGCAAGAAATGGAAAAGTCAAGGATGGGGAAAAGCAACCCCTGAAGTTGAAGGAGCCTCCTTCTTTTTAATCTAGTGAGGATATACGAAGCTGAAACCCTGTGTGTAGACTTTACCAGCCTCAAAGAGGTGGAAAAATTATAGGAGTCTGAAGAAGGGAATTTGTTGCCCTTCTTTCTTGGGCTCCCTCCCATTTCTCTTCCTGATGCACAAACTGAAGGTTTCTCTTCCCAAAGCTATATTCGATGGCAGCGGTGTCCTCGGAGGATGCTGCAGCCTTGGTGTCACACTGTGCCACCCCTGGACGTGGGTGGCCGTGTCACTACGAAGGTGGGAACTCCTGGGACCACTCTGCTTTGCTCTGCTCTGGTTTTGCTGCTTTTCCACACCGATCCGAGGATCGGTGATACTTCTCTGATAGCCGTGGATTTTAAAACCACCCCGCTCTGCGCACTTCACTGCTCAAAGCTCCCCGAGCCCTTCAGAGCCGGCCCGGGCCCGCTCTCCGCGCCCCGCCAAAGCCGGGAAACGCAGGCGAGGCCGGGCAGAGAGAGATGCCCGGGCGGGGCAGCGCTCGGGAGCGGCGGCTCGGGGCGGGGACAGAGGCGGGTCCCGGCGGGCGGGGGCGGGCGGAGCGCGGCGGCGGCGGGAGCGGGGCTGCTCTCCGGGCAGTGCGCACCATGGCGGCGGCGGCAGCGGGCGGGCGTGCGGCGGGGCTGGCGGGGCTGGCGGGGCTGTCGGCGCGGCCGCTGGGCGCGGCGGAGCCGCTGTCGCTGGGCTCGCTGCGGGGCAAGGTGCTGCTGGTGGCCAATGTGGCGTCGCTCTGAGGCACGACCACGCGCGACTTTCTGCAGCTCAACGAGCTGCAGCAGCGCTACGGCCCCCGCGGGCTCCAGGTCCTCGGCTTCCCCTGCAACCAGTTCGGCCACCAGGTAGGGCGGGCGGCGGGGCCGGGGAGCGGGGCCGGGGAGCGGGGCCGGGGAGCGGGGCCGGGGAGCGGGGCCGGGGAGCGGGGCCGGGGAGCGGGGCCGGGGAGCGGGGAGGAGCCGCCCTCCCCGGCCGGGCTCTGACGGGCCGTGCTCGGGGCGGGTTTACCTTTGTTTCCTCAGGAAAACTGCACCAACGATGAGATCCTTCCCATGCTCGAGCACGTTCGTCCTGGCAACGGGTACAAGCCCAATTTCATCATGTTCGAGAAGTGCGAGGTGAACGGGAAGAACGCGCACCCTCTCTTCACTTTCCTGAAAGAGGCCTTGCCCTTCCCGCACGACGATCCCTCCTCGCTGATGACCAACCCGCAGTACATCATCTGGTCCCCCGTCTGCCGCAACGACATCGCCTGGAACTTCGAGAAGTTCCTCATCGGCCCCGACGGCGTGCCCTTCAAACGCTACAGCCGGAGTTTCGAAACCATCAAGATCCAGGACGACATTGAGTTGCTTCTGCAGAAGGTTCCCTAGAAAATTCTCTGCCCTTTCCCCTTGCTGTACACCTGCCTGCCTTTCTCGCAGGGAGCTGTTGCTCTGGCAGAAATCCCAATGTCTTGTGCAGGTTTTGCTTATGATGGTACATCTTCCAAATCCTTGAAGTGTGCTTGATGTTTTCAAAAATTGTACAGGAATGTTTGGGAAGCTATGCTAGGGCAAACAGCTGTGAGTCTCAGTAGCTTACTGTGATTCTCTGAATAAAAAAATGTGTACTTTCTTTAAGGCTGTGGCTTGATAAATCTGGGTGAGTTGGGTGGAACATGGTGGGTGTGTTAGCTGTTCATCAGCCCATGTGTGTGCTCACAGGGCACACTTGGAACACTCGAGTGTGGCCATGCAGTCAGGCTGAACTAAACCAAGGGCATGAGCTCTGCAAGCTGTCAATCCATAGGGTGTCCTGCCCCACGTGAAACAAGCCTGGCAGAGCGGGAGGGTGGCAGGGAACAGACAGACCTTGCCCCACTGCTCACTGGACCTCCCTTAAGGCTTCCCTGCAGAGGGAACATGCTGGCACATGGCCAGGGGATGATTTTACACTGCCTGATGAACTCCCAGTGTGGCTACCAGCAACAGGCCACAACAGGCTAGTAACTGCTGGGGCAGGGAGATGAGCGATCCTGCAGCCTGGGGGGACCTAGACTGGGAACGACATCCGCTGTCCCTGCCCTCGTCCCAGAGCTACTGCCCCCTCACTGGTTTAGCACTATTTGGCATCTGGCTCTACCCTATTTGGCATCAGTGGTGGCCCAACAGAGATTCCTATGTATTTGCCCAGTCCTCCATGAGACCCGAAGCACGTTTGTGCATTCCCAGCACTTCACAACGCAGGGAATCACATGACAAACCTGTTCGTTAATGTTCCCAGGACAACACCACCCCATTCAACCACTGGTCCCACGGAAACTGTGCCTTGCCTCAGTGTCCTTGTTGCCCTTTGGGCACAGGAATTGCATATGACACTCCCAAGTGCAGGTGTGCCAGGAAATATTTTCTTTCTTTTCACTTCTTCCCTAACAGTTTTTTGACTCCTGCAAACCATGGAGCTGAAAAATACTTTATGAGAAGTTACTACAATTGGACCTGATGATCTTAGAGGTCTTTCCCAGTCTTAATGACTCTATGATTCAATAATTCTGACATTGTCCCTGCTCAGCAATCCTGGTTTTACGGGCTCTGCTAAATGGCTGGAATTAGGATTGGTTTCCCATGAGAAATCGTGAGCCTGAGCCAAATTTCACCTGCCATCCTTCTGCCCAGTAGTTCAACTCCTTTTACAGGAAAATTTTCACTCCTTAAACAGCTCTGTGAGCACATTTTCATTACAAGCCACTCCTCACAAGGCCTCATAGCACCGAGTATAAACTTGGTGTGTGACTGAGGAATCCTAACCCAGACTAGAAACTTGGTCTCTCCAAGGGAAGGCTTAACACTTTCAAGCATTAGTGCACTGTTTTCATAATAAAAACACTAGGGATTTGAGGGGTCTTTTTCCCACTTATAGCTTCTCATTTCACAGATGCACAGTTGCTTTGTTACTGTACCTATGTCCAAGGATCTTTCAAGGTTGAGGAGAGACTGGGTAAATCCTCCAGCCAGCACCATCCTACTCGCTGCTACCCCTGAGTCATTGAGCTTTGAACTCAGATTGCACAATCCTCACTGGGCTATTTCTTAAATCCCAGCACAGCTTCACAGAAAAAAACAGGATGTTTTCAGCAGCTATTTAAGCTTTGCAGCAGATGATGCATGGTGTAGGGGATTATTTTTTCAGTTAGATCTACTTCCCCCATTAATGCAGGATGTTGAAATACGTGGAGGATCATGAGCAGCAGGAACTCAGGGTACTGAAAAATATTTCTCAACCTGAGCTGTGGCACTTCCTCATTCCTGACTCACCAAACTTGAGCCATTTGAGTGGGGCCCCTTTTCTCCTTTGTTCCTCACCAGCCTCTGGCTATGGCCAAGCCCCACAGCAATAGGGAGCAGACCCCAACACCTGCTGCTCTTCCACCCTGCCAAAAAAGTTCTCTCACCGAGCCTGCTGGTCAGAAAGGAACCTTGCACTGTGCTTATTCTGTGCCTATGGCCAAGGGATTTATTTACCTTCTGTCTGCTGGGGCTGTGCTAGCAGAAAAACAAAGCAACAGCTCCAGAACAGCTCCAGCCGTGCCAGAAGCAGTACAGTGACGTGATTCCAGGACAAAAATGAGCCATGCCAGCAGGAAAACGAACAATCCCAGTGTAAGCACACCAGCAGGAGCTCTGCAGCATGGCTGAAAGCTGTCCAGCCTTGTTATTCCTGGTCTCATTTCAGCATTCCCTGGAGCAGCTGGCTCTGGGGTCCAGCGGGCTGTGGCGCAGAGGGTGTGGGCTGGACCTTCTGGCAGTGACAGGGACAGTGGAGCACGGCCCCCACACAGGATCCCACAGCCAAACCTTGGCTGGTGTCGTGATGAGAGGAGGTGAATGTTTCACCACAGGCAGCAACTCTGTGCTGAGGGGAGACATGAAGAATCCCAGGAGATTCTTCAGGGATTATAAACCAGCCCAGTTCTATTTCTGTAATTTCTGTAATTCCAGAGAGAAACAGACTGACTCAGAGGGAAACCTTAAAATAAATACTACTGTAGCACAATTGGATGCTTCTGTGGCTTGAGGATGTTGTCCTTTCAACACCTCCTGTCTGTCACATCTAAACTCCTACACTATTTTTCCTACTTCTGCACTTTAATTGCAAACACTTAATCCCTCTGTTAGTGCTCCTGCTTTTCCATTCTTCTGCACATCAAAGTTCCACATATTCTCTCCTTTCTAGAAAGTGTTTGTCCCTCACTTCTCCCCCCCTCAGTGATTTATTTCTTCCCCTCTTTAGCTGTTGATAGTTGCTGCCAACTTCTTAAATCTTTAAACAAGTTTAAATATTTGAAGCTGTCAGGAGTGTTAACTAGTTCCAAGAAAAAATATCTTTCCTGGCCCTACTTCCCTCTCCCAGATTCCCTAGTGTTCTGCACACCACACCCTGGGCTATCTGCTGAAATCCTGGCTGATGAGATGTGGTGTTCAGAAGTACCTATTCAACAGAATTGCCATCAGCCAGAGTTGGAGGCCTTTCTTACTCAGCCTGTTCAAGGTTCTTTCAGCTATTTCAATTCCCTTTCTCCTTGACAACTTTCAGTCACCGTGCTTGATCATTGCCATCATAAGGCAGGTGGGGAACACCTGCCTCCAGCCCTGTGGTACTCGAGGGGGCTTTGCTCTTGTCAGTGCCGCTTTCACACCCACCGGGCTGAGCTGGAGACCAGAGCAGGAAGTCAATGGCTGAAAGTGCTTGAGGAGACAGGAGAACACAGACACCCCTGTCTACAGTGAAATTGTAATGTAATTTCCTTGTACTGAATCAGAAAGGCCTGAACTAAACCTTAACTAAACTAAACTTTAATTGTCTACCACACTTTCTATGAGGAGTTGGTAATTCATTAGCAGAGTGAGGTCAGCCACACAAGCACTATCTCAGAATAGCTGACTCATTTTAAAAACACACCCAGCCTTGCCATAATAGGGTGTGTTAGAGCCCAAAGGGGCCCTGCCCTCTGAGAAAAACTGAAGCAACAACACTCAACTCTTACTGGAAGTAGAAAATGGTCCCTGACTTGCCCTGCTGCCAGGAAGAGAAAAGGTTTTTATCTTGTTGCCCTGGTTGCTGCAGCACTGCCAGGCTGGCAGAACCCACCTGCCCATGGTGCTGCCAGAATACTCCTGGCACAGGCAGTCACAGCACAGCCCCATCACCCCTGCCTTTTTATCGCATAAGGTAAAGGGATTTCTTTGGTGCATCAGTTTAAGGCAGGTTTTTAAGTCTGAATCATCATTTGAATCCTTTCCTGATTCCCTCACTTCTCAAGGACAGGCTCCCTGAACAGCACAGGACGTGCAACTCAAAGGATCAATGCTCTCCCTTAGGCGGTTCTCTCCTGAGACAATTCCCAGACTCCTGAGCACTCCCCAGTCAGTCACACAGACCCATTCTCCCCATTTATTCCCATAACAATTTGAAGTCCAACACCCTCACCAGTGTGTTCCACATGACAAAAGGGAGGCCTAAAACTGAAACCACAGTCCAGCCAAATGGTTTTGCCACCTGTTTTGTCAGAAGCTACCCTGGGAGAGAGAACAATAAAATATTTATGGAGAACTAACGGTTTCAGCCTGATCTTCATTGCACCATAGCTCAGGGGCGAAATTCTTGATGAGAAAGCAGAATGTGGATGCCAGAGCAGTGGGCTGTCACCAGCCATCCTAAGCAATGGGAAAGGCTGGGCTGGTGCTGCTGCAGAGGCAGAACAGAACAGAGTGTTGGCAGAGGTGTTTTTATTTGAGGACTTAAAAGAGGCCACCCCAGCAGGCCTATCGACCACGAAACCCCCTTGGGGACCAGGTCCCGCGAGGGTAAGTCCTCCTGCTCCCCCGGGTCTCCCTGCAGTCCGCCCAGCTCCCGGCCAGGGCCGAGGAGGACGCTCAGCGTGACAAGTACCACACCCCGCCCTAGCGCCCTCACGGTGCCGCCGCAAGATGGCGGCCGCCGCCATGGCGCGCGCAGCCCCGCCCACCCCGTCACGAGCGCGCGCGGGCGGGGCGGGTCCCGCCCACTCGCCCAGCGCGTGCCCGCCCGCGCGCTCGCGCGCGCTCCGACCTCCGCCCGCGCCGGGTCTCGCGCACGGACATGGCGGCGGCCGCGGCCGGCGGGGAACGGGCCCGGCCGGACCCGGCGGAGCAGTGGGCGGAGCTGGGGCCGCTCCTGGCCACGGCCCTCCGGCCCGGCGAGTCCTGGTGAGCCCACCGGCGCCTCCCCTCCCTCCCCGTCCCCCTCCCCTGCGGGCGGCGGGGCCTGCGGGCCGGGCCGCGCCGCCGCTGAGGGGCCGCGCCGGGCGGTGCCGTATGTTGCAGGTACCTAGTGGAGAGTCGGTGGTTCAAACAGTGGAAGAAGTATGTGGGCTTCGACAGCTGGGACATGTTCGGCGCCGGCGATCCCAACCTTTTTCCGGGCCCGGTCGACAACGCGGGCCTGTTCCCGGGGCCCATCGACAACTCGGGCCTGTTCGGCGGTGAGTGCAGCGGGCAGCGGGGCCGCGGCTCGGGCTCGGCTGCGGAACTTCCCCGCGCTGCTTTCGCTTTCGAAGCCGAGTGCTGGAGAGGGCACGCGGCCGCACCGCCCTGTACGTGAGGGAACTGGCCGGGCTCTGCCTGCCCTGGTGTTTCCTGGTGTCCGGGCAGTACGTGTGTGGGTCTGGAGAAGAAAAGATGCTGTTACATACCGAGCTCTCTGCCGTCTGTCTCCCTTTTAGATCCAGAAACTCAGAGTTTAAAAGAACACCTGATTGATGAGCTGGATTACGTGTTGGTGCCCACTGAAGCCTGGAACAAACTAGTAGCGTGGTATGGCTGCATAGACGGACAGCAGCCTATTGTGAGGAAAGTAAGTGTGGCTGAATCAACTTCTCATCCTGGTTTCATTTTCTGATCTCCATCAGACTTAGACGGTTTATTTTGCCAGATGTCAGCTAAGACAGGATTCTCAGCAACTCTTTGGAGATAATAATGTGAGATCTTTTTGCCTTGTCTGAAAGAACAACTTGCCTATATTTCAGTTGAAATGCCCAAATGTTCAGGGGTTCTGAGTTGATGGTTTATTTGCGGCAAGAACGCTGAACCTTGTCCTAGTTATGATTCTTTGGACCAGTACAGTGCTTTTATATTGCATGGAATAGTTTGTACTTTGTTGACAAGTGTAAGTTGTTAGTCAAACTTGTAGATTTTCCAGGACAGAGCAAGGCATTTGAATAAAGGGTCTTTTAGTACAGATGACTTAGGGACTTCCTCTGGAGTCTAAGATGATTCTTGTTTTCTCTTCCAAAATTGTGTGATTCTAAAACCTTTGTAAAGAGATGGATATGTGGATTTGTCCTGTAAGCCTTATTTTTGGTTGGCATATGCAGTAATGTCTGCATTCTGGGTGTATTATGTGTTCTTGAAGGTGAAATTGGCAAGTTGCTTTTCTTTTTCTGGAAATGTGTTTATAGGTAAAAGGTTTTTTATTTTAATCTTAGGTTTTTGCATTGACTAAATTGAGCAGTGCCAGTCTGTGGGGTCCATTAAAGGAATAATCACTACACCAAGTGTTCATATAGTGTATGGAATTAATATCACTTATGTGTAAGTAGCACTGTGTTGTAAATAAAAGTTACTCCAAGGTGTGCAAGACCTAGGAAAGTGTGTCACCAGAAGGGAAGATCCCTCTGTTGTGCTGATCTGTGGCGCTGGAATGTTGTCATTCAGTGTAGGCTAGAGATTGTATGTAGTAAGAAATTCTGGTGTCTTCAGGACTGGTGAGTGAACCCAGGATACCAGGTGACCTTAGGCTCATTCAACTGAGTAGACAGAACTCCTGTGTAAGCGAGAAGTAGGGGAGGTGCAAATAATTACAGCATGTAAAGGAGATGTGGTTTAGACAAACATGTAACTTCTTGAGGAATTGCAAGTCTGTACTGAGAGGGAGAACTGGCACTGTTACTGATCAGTGCCTCTCCAAGTGAAGAAGCTTTCCTTCATGAACTGGCTCATTACTTTCACAAAACCTGGCATGTAGTTGCACACTCCTTTTCTGAAAAATTTGGAAGTTGACAAGAGATTTGGCAGCTGTTGGGGAAACACTTGGGCTTAACTGCATGAGCCTTCTTTTCTTGGGGTGTCTGATGCTGCTTTCAATGCTGTAATTACCAAGGGGGTAGGTAGAGCTCAGAGCTCATGCTGGTTTACAGACATACAAGCCAAGTTATTCTGATCCATCAGAGTTTTGAATTGCTCTGAAACTGTCAGTTTGTTAATAACCTGGTAACTGAAGTGGGTTTTCGTATTTAAGGAGATGCTGAAATATAGCAGAATATTAGGTTTGTGGGATGTAACAGCCGCTTACAAAAATCCAGAGTGGGTCAGTAAGACACAGAAGCTGCAGTGCTGCACCTGAGTAGAACATGGGCAGGATCTGGTTACAGTATTCCCCAGATAGCATTAAAAGTCAAGCACTTAAACTTGTGGTCCTTGAATGCTTTAAGCCTTTTCCTAAAGATGGACCAACTGTAATTCATACATTAAAATATCCATAAAAGTAGGATCTGGGAAGCAATTTTCAGGCATCTTTATTGTTTTAAAAGATGATATTTCTGTGTCTGATGATCAGAGACAAGCACAGGAGGATTAGATTAGATTTATCTGTGGTTCAGGTTTCTTTTGATCGTCTCAAAACATATTTTTGGGCAGTCATCTATAGAGTCCCATTGGAAAGTGTGTTAATGTGCTTCCTCAGCAGCTGAGTTGTGCTGAGATTGCTGTCCAGTGGCATAACCTGAGTTGTAGTTTGGCAGAGAGCAAGGCAGTTGGTCAGATGCTGTTTAAAGGACATCTGCAGGTGATTAGGAGACTCCATTTCTCCATCCTGATGGACACAATGATCTGATCAGGAACTTCTTGGAAAGAGTTCTTTCATTTCTGAGTATGGCTCTTATTTATTTGTTTCTAACTACAGAATACTGGAGAACAGGAAGTCATGTTTAGTGACATTCTGAAAAAAAAAGGAGAACTTTTGATTTGGTTTCTTTGCTTTCTTAAAAAGAAGTCTACTCTGCCTGTCAAGAAACTGTTTAAACAGGGAGCTTTACTTTCTGTTGTAACAGCAAAATACTGAAGATCTTTCCAAATGCATTTGTTAATTATTTACCTTTAAAGCGCCTTGCATATCTAATACAACCTTCTAAAAGCAACAACCCTCAGAAGATGGAAGCATAATTTAGTGGAATTGTCACTATAAGTCTAGGTCTTAATTCTTTGTTTCTTTCGAAAGCTGTGTAGTTTTTTCTGTAAAATGTTAGGTGTAGATCATACCAAGTCTGGTGTCACATGAATAGAATGGAATATTTCAGTTGGAAAGGACTTAATCATCTGGTCCAACTGCCTGGCCAGTTCAGGGCTGACTGAAAGTTAAAGCAAATTAAGGGCATTGTCTAAATGCCTCTCCAACACTGTTACTCTTAAAAATTACACCAACATTTTCAATGAAATATGGTCTCAATCTCAGGGGCTTTGTAGCTGCCAAGAACTCTGGAGAGAGTTGGGGTGTGGGATTTTCTTTTTTTTTCTCACTGCTCCTGTTACATTGCAGTTGTCTCATAACTGGCCTGTGAAATGTGCTTTTCTTTCTGGCATAATGGGTTTTATGATCTGTAGGTGAAGAGTGGTGTCCAGTCTTAGGGAAACCTCTTTAAAAATATACTGGAAGCTACTGGCATGGATAAATGTACCTACTGAAATATTCTCTCAAAAGCAAAATTGATTTGAAAAGTACTCTGAAATAAAGCAGTGTCATCAAAACAACTTCAGAGGTATTTTTCTGTTCTTGCAAGGAGAGACTAATGAGGCAGATTCTGTATACCATGCAGAAAAATAATTAATGCTTTGGTTTACTTTCTTCCGATAGAAGAGATTTTGTTGCAGTGTTCCCAGCTTGTTTCCTTCTTCATGTAAACTTTAGCCAAAGATTAGAGGCAAAAGATAATTATTTTTTTTTAGAATGCTCTGTGTGATCAAATATTTTTCATGGCTGATTAGCTGACATTGTCAGTTCAACTGTGATGATGGACCCTTGGAACTTTATGCTGTGGAAGGAAAGCACTGGGATTTCCTATGTTTTAAAAACCAAGCAAAAACCCCAAACAAGCTGGTGACTGAATCGAGGAGCATGTCAACGTTCAGTTTATGGCTTGACTCTCAATACTCAAAAAGGCTTTCAGTGTTTGAAGCTGTGTACTGCAGAAGACTGCTCATTACTGCAGCGTTGTGTTGCTTTGTTCCCTGTGTGCAGGTGGTGGAGTATGGGCTGTTTGTGAAGCACTACAAGGTTGAGGTTTATCTCCTGGAACTGAAGCTGTGTGAGAGCAGTGATCCCGACAATGTTATCAGCTGCCACTTCAGCAAGGCAGATACTGTTGGTAAGTAGTTCTCTGATAGATGAAGCTGTGCTCTGAGGCTGTCTCACGAGATAATCCGTGCCCTCCAGATCCTCCAGACTGGAGCAAATCTGCCTTTTCTCTCTTTCTCTCATTGCTATATTTTTCACATCTAAAAATGTTGAATGTCAACTGTCCTGTATGTGCGTCACTAAACTGAAAAAAGCATTTTTATGAGTAACTCACCAGTAGTGGCTGAAAACTTGAACCTGTGAATAGAAGCTGGCCTTTAGGCAGAAAGTTCTCAATATGTTCTGCACATTATTGGTTTGAGAGCTCAACAGGCATATACATGACTGAAAATAGAAGTTTTTCATTCTTTCAGACTGACTATTAGACAAACTATATGAACAATTATAACTTCCATAATACGTTTTCTACTTGAAGGATCTTGAAGGATAAGTGATGTACCTCCTTGCTCAATGAATGTCTTAATGTTTTTTCAAAGTACTCATGTTTTAGAAATTTTGGTGGCTTATTTTTTTCTCCTGAACAGCTACCATCGAGAAAGAAATGAGAAAACTATTTAATATCCCAGCTGAGAAGGAAACCAGACTATGGAACAGGTATATGAGTAACACTTACGAGCAACTCAGCAAGCTGGATAGTACAGTGCAAGATGCAGGACTCTATCAGGGTCAGGTAAGGGGCATAACTTTTTCTCTCCCTCTCTCTCTCTCTTTTTTTTTTTTTTTTTTTTTTTTGGTCTCATGTAGTGCTTTTGCTGATGTGTATTTTTTTTTTCACTTGCTTTTATGTACTTTGAGCAAACATTGACAATGGGATTTGCTAATGCTTTTGCAAAATGTGTAACAGACTTGCAGTTACCTTTATTACCTGCACTGTCTTTCAGGTTGTTTTAATAGAAGTGAAAAATGAAGATGGCACGTGGCCTGGACAGCATTGCCTGGCAAAGTAAGCAAGCATGTTCTAAAGGTTTCTGTTTCTTTGTGCAGCTTGTTTGCTAGGCTTTAGTGACCACATGTTCTCTGTGAAAGCCTGGTTATCACTGGCTGTTGTGGCTTGCTTTGTTTTGGTTATTTTGAAGGAGAGAAAATCTCAAATATAAATATTCTTCAGTGGTCCTGCTGCTGGTTTCTTGTCTTAGCAAGGGTCTGTGTTTTAAAGCCTATTTCATACAGGTTGTGTGAGGATTAAATAGCTTAGGGTTTCTATAGCGCTTAGGACACAAAAATGCTATTTGCATTGAACTAGTCTACTTAAAAAGCTATGTCTGCACACTGCACAGTGAAACAAATAATCTATCTTTTACCGTTGTAGAACACAAAGGATCTTGGAGTGTATTTCCAAACCTGCCAGTAGTGAATGCTCAGAGTTCTAGGTAGTTCCCCTTTAAAAACGGTATAGAAATAGCTGACCAATCCCCCGCCAGAGACAGTTATAGAAGCCTGTAAATATGACACAGATTCTCTCAGTGCTGTCTGATTTAGGGAAGAGATGGGTAATTGCAGGGCTTGGTGAAATGCTGAGTGTATAGAGTGAAGGGTGTAGAATGGAAGTTAGTTTCAGTGATAAGGACCTGCTTATACCAAGTCCTACTGCAGAGAGTAGAATTTGTTGACCGTACCTGCCTGATGGCCTATTTGGTTCCATCCCAAGGGCCATCAGAGTTGATATTAATGAAGCAAATGCTTTTCTGTATGATACAGTTAACTTACAGAACTTGCTGCCAAGTGATCTTGTTTGAAATCAAGATACACTAGTATTAAACTTGAAGAATTGATCAGATAAGTCAGTGAAACCTGTTTTGAAACAATACTATGAGAGATCATACTGTGTGAATAAATCAGGAGAATGCCTGTGGGATTACAGTGAACTTTCTGTGGAAGTATCATGTGAAAAGCAACTAAACATTCATGTCATGTACCCGGTTGACAGTCAGTATGGGAGAGGCAGTGTGCAAGACCAGATCATAACCTTTTGTTTCACATGAAGCAAGGCTAAAAAGGAGCTGTGTAGCATTCTCAGGCCTCAGAGTTGTCCTTTGTCAGCATCTAGTCTGATACGTAAAGACTTTAACTTAACCTTTAGTGATACATAAATGAAAGTTGTTATTGGTAGTTAATATTTTCTAGTGACGAAAATATTTGCTTATTATAACATGAAACTTGTGAAATTGCGTGATTTGGTGCTGATAATGGTGGCTGAAAGTGATTAAGGTGTATTAAGTGATACAAGATTATCTGTTCTGTTGTACTTTGTTTCGTGCTTCATCCTATCTCAGGCAAACTTTTGCTTCAGATTCTATTTTTCAGCTGCAGAAAATACGTGAGGAACTTAATATTTGGAGTTCTTTTTCGGGGCTGCATCACTGTAAGACTGAAAGTTTATGAGAGAGTTTTTCCCGAATTTAGTGTTTTGATGACATAAACCAAACAGGATGTAGAGCTCTCTGCTGATGATAGAGAAATGATGAGCACCTGCATCACTGCTCAAGTGCCAAAAAGCACTTGAAAGCTGGGACTTGAAAGCACTGGAAAGCTGGGACTTCATATCCTTCCTCCTCTCAGAGTGTGTGTGCAAAGTGACCATGGGGTGGGTGGGTTCTGTGTCATCAGGATTTTTCCCCACCATTTGTTGCTTGTCAGAGGCACTGGCCCCCTACCAGGGGAAATAGCTTTTCCACAGGTTTGGCAGCCATCCTTGTGTTTCCTGAGCCATCAATCTGTCTGACGTTTTAAAGGAAAAATGCTCTTAAACTTCACAGCAGTCCTTGGGTGTTATATTCAGTCAGTACTTGGCCACTACTGTTTGTTAGTTTGCTGCTCCCTAAAGGACAAAATACTTTCTTCTTGCTGTAGTTTGAAACTGCTATTTCTTCTAGACAAGGTTTCAGAAGAGAGAATGGATTATACTTATTCTAGGAATTTCAAAATTAGAGGCATACTTTGTTTCTGAAGGGAGATAATATCAATGACTCCGTGCAACTTAGTGCTCTTAAATTGTTACTTACAAGACTCCCAAAATGAAGTCCTGAGCCAGCAGAATTCCATTTCAGTCCTAGTACACTTTTTTTTTTCCCTTTAAATCCTGGATATCATTTTCTTAGCAAAAGTAAACAAGAAATTGTGTTAGATGTATAAAAATAACACCTTTTCCATCAGGTATTGTATTTGAAAACTGGAGTGAAGTTGTAGTTAGCATCTGCTAGTAGCTGTCTCCCTTTGCAATATTCAGCAGTAAAATACCTTTTGGTTCTTTGGTTGGAACTAGAATTTTCCTGCTGTTTCCTCTTCCAGCTGCTCTGTTTACTCATGGCACTGTGTGCTGACACTGTGTGATTTCAGAGGACCTCTTCAGCAACTGGGATAAATATTTTGTGTGCAGATCTTTATTCCATGCCTTTGACATGCTGGAGTTGGCAGCAGGTGCCAGGCTTGCAGAGGAGTATGGAGGATGTAACATAAGTTACGGAGGCTTTTGCATGTAAGAACTTTTTAAATGAGCATCTATGATGGCCTCTGCACTGCCAATTAAATGGAAAACCCCATTTAGCTTGCTCTGACAAAAATGTTTTGTCACAAAGTTACTATTTTATTATTGGTTCTGTCAAGGAGGAGGACTGTCTCTACTCTGAAGGTGACCTCAACTGAATTGAAACACTTTTTCTGTCTCTGAACCACTTCAAAGCCTTTTACAAGCTTTTTTTCTAGTTGTTTAACTTAGAAGGTTTTTTACTTAACAACCCTACAGATTCAGATTGATCTGATTTTGTCCTCTTTATCCTGTAAGTCTCCAGATTTCTCCTCACTTGCCATTCGTGTGGGTATTTGACAGATTTTGTAGCAAGACATAAAGCAGCTGTCTTTACCTGCAGATGGGGGCAATGTGCTTCAGTATTGTGAAGATGAAGCTGTGTTTCAGTGTTAACTCACCCGGTAGGCCAGAACATTTTGGAAGGTTCTAAGTCACAAATTTCAGAGAAGAAATAACTTCATTCTCTTACTTCAGAGCAAGGTTTTGAGGCCTCCATTTCTGAGGGAGCAGGAGCCACATACTGTGAGAGATGGCAATGGAGGGGCAGATGCCTTTGACCTGTTGAAGTCTGCACGTTCTACAGAAACCCTTTCTGTGGCATTGGGGATAAATACTTGGCATCCAGGTCTTCTGTTGGCACCTCTGTGTGTGAATGAGGCAGTCTTCTCGAGACCCTGCAGTACTGTGGGGTCATTAACAATAGCTTCCGGGCTTAAAGGGGGAAGCTTTCGGAGAAAAATGTTTTTCTTAGCTACTCTCTGTGCCCTTCACCTGGAATCTATGGCTACCTTGGTGAGCATCTTGTGAAATGAGGGGAAGCAGCTGTCCTTGGTAAATCCTTTCTTCAGTTATTACACATAGATGTGTAACTTGTAAAATGTAGGAATATGTAGATTTTTTTATCTTCCCAAATATATTTGATTTCTGTTCTTTTCATCTCCTTACATGGAAAGCTGTTAGTCTGTCTTGTTGTTTTGCTACTTACATGAACCTTCCCAATTTTCTAGCAGGAATTGGCTCAAGATACTGGATGACTTTGTAGGTAGACTTTTCCCGACTCTGTGACCTGTGTCTTACCTTTGCTTTCTGATCCATTTTTTATCCTCCTCTGTAATTCTTAGCTTTTGTTTTGTTTGTGTAGGCTGCTGTTGAAGTGCTTGGAACTCTTTAGTCTCCATGTGGCTCTTGATGAAACACTGTCTCTATGCTTCTATTGGAAATCTTGAAATCCCTTAGGAGGTTGTCCTCCTTTTTTCTCCAGTAGATTTTCTTCATATGATTTTCTGAGTTTCTCTATTCTCTCTCCGAGTGATCAAATGTGTCAAGCAGAGATGGTCAGTTTTCAAGTCTAGCATTTTCTAGATTGCTCCCCTTTGCTTCTAGATAATTCACTGTATCAAACTTTTAAAATGTGTTTTTAATGGATCTACATGCTGTTGTTAACTAAATTACTTTATTCTTGATCCTTGAAACACACACATATAAGCATGAGTCTGATTATTGCTGTCTAGACCTTCTGTTCTCCCACTGATCTTATTTTGGTGTCCAGGTAATCTTGAAGTTCCACCTCCAACATGTAATGACAGAATGTTCTGTGTTGTCCCAGAAATGGTGATCTCATATATTGAGGTAGATCTCATTCTTTCTAGGATACTTTCCAGTATGCTTTTTTGTGCTGGCTGGTGGGGTTTTTTAGCATGCTTCAGGTTTTGACTGTGTTCAGAGTTCTTTCCAATTCCATCTGGAAGCTCCTGTTGTTTACTTCTGTATTTATTTTGCTGCTATTATCTTTCCAAACTGTTGAGTCTGTCCAGCTGTTCTGCCTTGTCATGGCCATTATGGCTTGTTCATTGTCTCACAGTTTTTGCCCCGCAGAGGTTTTCCAGCACATTTTTTTAGTACTATCTGAACTATAGATATGCATTTTTAGTTTGTATCATTTGAAAATCAGGGCCACATTAATCAAGAATAAATGGGCAAGCTGAAGCTTGAGGGTTCTGTCCTCTGCTAGCTCTCTGTCTGCTGTGGGGTAGTAGTCACTGTTGTGTGGCTGTTGGTGCCCTGCACCTTTTTGCTTTCAGTTTTGTGTGTTTATTTGGGCAAAGATGGAGAGATTAGACCAAATCCCAGTCAGCTCTTACTAAAGAGAAACTAATTTATGTCACAATAGTACTATATTAATAAGCTTAATTAAACTATCTTGTGGTTCTGCTTTTTTTTTATGGAGCTGTCTATGACAGGACGCTGTTGAATTTTAGTGCCTTGTTGGTTATCTTCTTCCTGATTAATGTTGTGTTTGAATAGATGATCTGAGTTTCAGGTAGCGAATGACTGACGTGGTCACTTTTTAATGCAGGTAGAGTGTTTTGTGGTCTTAAGATTTGAGGGTTTTTGCTTGCTTATTTCAAGGTGGTTTACACATAAAATTAAAGCTTGCTTCCCTCTCACTCACACTGTCTGAATTGCTACTTATTTCTGTCTAGAGCACAGATTTGCCTTTAAGCAATGATTGTTGCTCCTACTTCTGGTACTTTTTTCCTGATGTTTCTGTTTCAGACAAGTGTTTGGAAGTGTGGTGAAACAGATCAAAGCAGTAAATTCTGTGTGGGGTAACTAACTGTAGCTCAGCAAGTCCTCTGAGTGTTGCGGGAGGTGGGGCTGGTGATAAAAAAAGTAGTAGCACTGTTTCTACTTCTTTTTCCTTTCTCCCAGATCAAGCACTGCAACTAGCAGAAACTTTACTACCTCTTCAAAATCATCAGCAAGTTCTTATTCCTCAGTGTCTGCCACTTCTGTCATTACTAACGGTGATAGCAGTAACTCCTATGGACTGAACAGCTCCCACCTGGGCAGGGGGTAAGAGCAGGAATATTCTTTTTGTTTCGTCACCCTTCATGTGAGTGATTCCATGCATCCTTGCCTGTATAGAAAAGGAGTGTGATGGTGCCCTAGAGGAGTTCTACTGCTCTTGTGTACCTGTTTATCAAACTTCGCTTTTTGAAACCACTGCCTTCTGCTGTTCCTTGCTCACTTGCAAAAGTAGTGCATGTTCCAGAGCTTACTAACTGCCAGAGTATTGCCTTAGAGGTGACTCAGGGCATGAGGGAAGGGATTTTATATTTTTTTCTCTATCTGCCATTGTGGTAGAAGCCTTTCCAGGTACAGATCATAATTTTCTTATTATTTCTTGAAGTGTGTTATATAGACTTGCTGCATTGGGATAGTGTGCTGTGTACTTACAGACAGGAAATGAATATGTTCTGAGCCGTAAATTAATAATAGACTTTATAAGGATTAATGTTTCCAAAGTTAGCATGTATACTTCACGTTCCTGGTATTCAGTATTAGCCCCTGTGAAGCAGCAGAAACATGTAGCCTTGTTAAAAAATTTCAGTAAACAGTTTTCTGAGTTGTATTTGATGTGACTTTTAAGTAGTATTGAGACTCTACAAACTCACTGTATTGTCTTTTTTTCCAGAGGTTCTGGATTTGTCTGTAACTCTTACAACTGCAGAGACAGTGCTTCCCTATCACAGCCTGGCCTCTGTGGACTTAGTAACCTTGGAAACACCTGCTTCATGAATTCTGCATTACAGGTAAGAATGAGAAAGAGCTCTCATTAGAATTAAAGAAAAGAATGGTCTCACAGATATTGTGGTTTAAAATCTGTGAAAAGAGTATTTTAATGTGATTCCATGAGGAGACTACACCTGAAAAAGAACAGACCAAAAAATCAGTTTGTATTTAGTTTGTCTTATGTTTAGCACATTAATACTATAAAACATATGACAGTATTAGGGACTGAATCTGAAATATGTGGCATTTGAAATGGCCAGGGGGAAGTTGTATTAAACAGATGCCTGACTGTAACATAAGGTCCCAGTGCTGTGCCCTGCCAAAAATGGGCTGACGTGGAGGATGTTTTGACTTGTGTGGGCCGCAGAATTGACATGAGCAGGTCACTGCATGCAGTTCTGGGCCTGTGTTAAAGATTTTTGAAAAATTAAGAGCATGAAAAACCACAGGAAGGATTCACTGTGCAAGGGTCATTGTGCAAGGTGTTAAGGTTGAAACAGTGATGCAAAGCTAATAATTATTTCTTTACTTTTAAACTTAATTTCTTAGGATTATTTTGTTCATTTTAAAGAATGCAGAAACTTGTTAGGGGTAGTCTTTTGCTAAGAAGTTAAAACAAATATGAGACAAATTGTATGAACTTTGATTTAAGGAATGGACAAACCTCTAGTGTGGTACCAGTGCTGTGAAATTACTTCAGTCACTCTGGGATGGCTTTGAAATCTGGAACAGGTCTTAAAATAACTGTAATGCATTATGCATGTGGTATTCAGGACACCACAATAAACTTGGACTGCCCTGCTTTTTGTTCAACATGACTTTGTTTTCAGTTGCATCATGGTAACCTTAAGCCACTTTGTTTTCTTGGATTTAGTTAAGAGACAACTTTAAACTCTTTTGTTGTCAAAGTGACTTACTACAAACATACTTCAATCTTAATTTATCATGCAAACCAGTCACGTTAAGGATCAATTACTTTCTTTCTTATATTTACCATTAGGCTTTAATTTTCAAGATGTGCGTATTTCAAATACAAATTTCTGCCTTAATTTTTTTGTTTTGGTTTGGTTTGGTTTGGGGTTTTTTTTGTTTTACTAAGCATCTTCTTAAGTCTCACCAGTCTTGTTAACTTAGTACATGTTTTGATGTGAAAATTGGTTTTGTTGTTTCATTGTCACACGTCTGCATTGTCCTGTGCAATAAATTAATTTTCTTAATGCTTTTTCAGTGCCTGAGCAATACTCCTCCTCTGACTGACTATTTCCTGGAAGATAAATATGAAGCTGAAATAAATCAGAACAACCCTCTGGGGATGAGGGGAGAAATTGCCGAAGCCTATGCAGATCTCATTAAACAGATGTGGTCTGGGAGACAGTCTCACGTGGCTCCACGTATGTTTAAAGTAAGTGTGTCATGTTCCTGTAGCACAGCTCTGGGACAGAAGAAACAGGGAAAGCTAACGTGCCTATCATATATTGTGATGTTATGAAAGCAGTAAGGACAGAATTGCTCCAGTGTTTCATGTTTTGTATAAATGCTTCTTGGGGTACAGGGAGGAATTTGCCACTGAGTAATGTCATTCCTTAGAGTTGGTTACTGCTCTTTAATGTTACTTAGTAAATGACCTCCCAGCCTGAGAGCTGTTTGCAGATGAATCAGAATGATGTTTGCTACAAAACTAGGCAAGGTCATATGAATTGCCAGCTGTGAACTTTGATCAGTGAGAAAAAGGTGTGCAAGTTACAAATCTAGAAAATTAAATTATAAAGTGAAGAGCAAAATGCATCCCCTTGTCTAGAACATTGTTCATTGGTGTAATGTTCCCATTGCTTCAGTGTGAAAAGCTGCTTTCAGCTGAAATACTGAAAGTAGCTGGGAAAATTGTTCTGGCACCATTCCCTGCATTAGCATCCAGTTCACCATGGCCTACAGCCAACAGAAGGTAGTGGGGAGCTGATCTCTGCAAAAGCCATGACCTGAGTGTTTTGTATCCCCTCACTCTTGCCTTTGTGTTTCAGACACAGGTTGGGCGATTTGCTCCTCAGTTTTCAGGATACCAGCAGCAGGATTCCCAGGAGCTCTTGGCTTTTCTCCTAGATGGCTTGCATGAGGATTTAAACAGAGTGAAGAAGAAGCCCTACTTGGAGCTGAAGGATGCCAATGGCAGACCTGATTCGGTATGGTGCCCTTTACTTGAGGATCGGGCAGGTGGTGCTTCCCAGGGCGTTTATATTTGGATTCTGGGACACTTCCTGGCCTTCTTGCTCACAGGCTGCACAAACATCCTTCCTACAGAGCAGTGTCCCTGGCACAGGAGAGCCCTGTCATGCCTTGTGGCATTCTAACTAAATAGAGAAATGTAATTCTTTTATGAGGCTTTCCTGATAGAGGCCATGTAAGTGTTTTGTGATCAGTTTTCTTCCTGAGATTAAAAGTCTCATGCTAAGAGCAGCCTCTGATTGCACTGAATAAACAAATGCCAGTTACTAGATGCCCTTTGGTAAGGTGTTTATAAGTTGTCTTGTGAAAGTCCAAGGGATTGTAATTTGTCTCTTTTTAGGCTTTCTTTGTGAAACATGGCCATCATTTCCCAAGAAGAAAAACCTCTCTACTTTTTTCTTGGAAGCTGTAACTGCAGTTGCCTTTCCAAATCAGGAGCTAGCAGGCTATTTGTCATGGAGAGTGGAGCGTATCTGGTTGTCCCAAAGAGCAGCGTGTGACCCTGTCACTGTTCTCTCAGCTCCATTCATGCTTCTGGCATTGTGTGCACCAAGGAATACCTGATCAAACTCAGCTAAAACAGATTGAATTTGACTTTATGCAAGGCCTTAATTTCACTGAGAAGAAATCCCTGTGTGTTATGCTAGACATACTGGTAGAGCCCCTTTCCTTTGGTATTGACCTATCAGTATCAATTTTCCAAGTTCTCTTTGGTCCTCGTGCTCACTGTGCTGTAGAAATCTTTGCAAGGAATAACTTCTAATATATTTTTAAAATTATTTTTATAGGAGGTGGCAAAAGAGGCATGGGAGAATCATAGACTGAGGAATGATTCCATCATTGTGGATATTTTTCATGGGCTTTTCAAGTCTACCCTTGTTTGTCCCAAATGCTCTAAAGTTTCTGTGACCTTCGATCCTTTCTGTTACTTAACTCTCCCGCTGCCCTTGAGGAGAGATCGTCTCATGGAAGTTACCCTGGTCTATGCAGACCCACAGCGCAGACCTGTCCAGGTGAGGCATGTTGAAGACACGAATTTCTTTAAGTCATCTGAGTTCTTCTTTTAGGCTTTAAAGTTGAGACTCTTAAAGTAATGTAAAGGACATTGATGTCCACCTTTGAGTGAGGTAGTAGGGTTTTTTTAATGAAAAATCTGAGATGTGGAATCAAGTGACTTTGTAAAATCTCAACTTTTGAAACTAGGGTAATGGTCAGATGGAAGTGGGTTCCTATAGTGAGATGGTCTGTGTGATGTGCTGCTCCCTTAAGGCAGCAGAGTGTTTGCACTGTGATGTTTACCTCGTGTTACCTTGGAAAATGTAAAGAAATAACTTATGTTGTGTCCTGGGGTGCAGCAGGCACAGCATCACCAGCCTGTCAAAGGACGGGACTGTCCCGCTCTGCTCTGCTGGGGCAGCCTCGCCTCGAGTGCTGGGGGCACTTTAGGTCATCACAGTGTAAAAAAACATGAATCTGTTAGAGTCTGTCCACAGAGAGCCCATGAGGATGGTGAAGGGTCTGGAGGGGGGAAGCTTTATGATATCACTGGGTTTGTTCAGCCTGGAGTAGACTGAGGGGGGATCTCGTGGTCTTCAACATCCTCACAAAGGGAAGCAGAGGGGCAAGTACTGACCTTTTCACTGCTGTGACCAGTGACAGGACCCAAGGGAATGAATGGCCTGAAGCTGAGTCAGGTGAGGTTTATGTTGGATATCAGGAAAAGCTTTTTCCCCCAGAGGGTGATTGAGCCCGGGAACAGACTCCCCAGGGCAGTGGTCACAGCACCAAGGCTGACAGAGTTCAGGGAATGTTGGGGCAATGCTCTCAGGCACATGGTGTAACTGTTGGGGTGTTCTGTGCAGGGCCAGGAGTTGGGCTTGATGATCCTTGTGGGTCTCATCCAACTCAGCGTATTCTATGGTTCTGTGATCCTGAATGGGTAATGCCTCTGAATTTCGAACAGAATTGAAAAACAATTCCTCTTGAGACAAAAAACCCTGAAAATGATGTGTTTGCTTTTTCAGCCTCCTCAATAGACTTGTTTTAAATTAAAACTTCATTTTACATTCTTCATTTTCAGCACACTTTATTTTCAAATGGACACACACATCCCTAAAGTAGCCTTGTGCTTGCAACATATCAGAGAAACACAAGCTGGGGCACCCAAGCAGAGTGATTGGATGCCCTGATGCAGTTTTTGAGAGACTGATTGGCAGTATTTCCATGTCTGTCAAGGTTTTTGCCTTGACCTTCAGCAGAAGTGAAGAGAATGGCTCTAAGATGTTTTGTAATACAGAAAGAAGCAACAATTTTATGTTCTGAGCAAGTTGCTGTGCCTGGTGATAATTTTTTTTTCTGGGTTTTACTACTGCTGATCCTGATCACAGCAGAAGGCTAGCTGTTCAAGGCTTTCATTCCCTCCAAATCCCTGCTTTGTAAGGTAAAGCTGAGATCCGGAAGACCTTGAAGTATGTGGTCATAACCTTAACTTCAGCAGAACTCCTATAAATTCAGGATTTAAGAGTTTTAAGATTTTTTTCTAATTCCTTGTTCACTGCCTTGTGTGGGTTTATTTTGCCTGGTGTAAGCATAATGTTATCTTTGTTTCTAGTATCGGGTTGTGGTGCCAATGATGGGGGCCATCTCGGATCTGTGTGAATCACTTTCCAAACTCTCTGGTGTTCCTGCAGAAAATGTAAGGATAAATGCAGACAGTAATTTTGATAAATGTTTGTTCTTGAAGCATTTTGGTGGCCTAGCTTTTGTATGGATAATGAGCTGAATTTAATGGGCTAGTGACAAAACTGTAACTAGTTAAAATGCTGCTCTTTGCATGTAAAATTAAAAAGATGCATGAAACAGTCTGTGTTTGTTCTGTTAGTTCCATTGCAGTAGAGAGGTTTAACAGAAGGGACAGAAAAGTAAAGTACAACTGATGTTGGTGTTCTGAAAATTGTGATAGAGAATTGGGATAAACTTGCTTGAATTTAAAGGTAGTTTGGCTAAATTTATGTAAGCGTTCACTATAATCGTTTTGCAAATATCACTTGCTGTTCTAGATGGTGGTGACAGATGTGTATAATCACCGATTCCACAAAATCTTCCAAATGGATGAAGGTTTAAATCATATCATGCCAAAAGATGACATCTTTGTGTGAGTAAAGTGGGAAAATGCCACATGTGAAGACTACTGCAAAATGTTTGCTTTGGTTTCAGGTTCTAAAATCCAATTCCTGTCCCCTCCCAAAACCTAAGCCTTCCTGTAGACCTTTTGTATGACTTAGCAGTAATGCAGCAGTGCTTCTACCAGCAGATCAGCATGTGCAGTGTTTAGTGGGTATTTTTCTAACACAGGAGGTTGTGGCCCTTGGGTCATAATAAACTTTTAGTTTGGTCTGTGTTCTGCAGTTTAGAACTTCCTACAAGCCTCTTTCAGCCATAATTTATGTCTGGATTACGGTTATGCTCTCACTGGCATTTTTAGTTTTCCTCAAGCTTCTTGTTCTTACGTTTTCCAAATCAGCCAAAAGCCTTGGAGCTGTTGCTAGGATAGTGTAAAGGCTATGCTGTTGTACTCTGCCTTTCCAAAATCCATCGTAGTTGTTGGAGCACCCAGATAACCATGACTGGGGTTTCTTCACAGACTCTTGACTGGTACTAAACACTGTTTGTATCTGAACTGTGGTTGTGAGGGACTTGAGCAAAGCTGAGGATTTGGTTGTGCTTGATGTTCTATGTATGTGTGGTGGGTGAGATATTTCCAGTCTGAAATCTGGTGAGGTGAGGAGAGCAAAAGTTGTGTTCCTCTATTGCAGCTGAAATGTGAGAACATCCCAATGCAAGAATATTGCTGCCATGAAATTGTTGGGTTGGTGTGAAGACCTGCAATAACATCCTCTGGTGCCATGTGAACCTTTCACTGGGTGGGATGCTGTAACATACTGGTGCTCTTTTGTCATGCTGTCTGTTGTGACCTTATTGCTGAGATGTAATGAAGGAGTTTTGTAAAAGTTCTTGTCATGTTGTTGTCTTCAATTGTTTGACCAGTTAGGATGCCTGGGAAGGATGTTTGGCTTCTGTGAAGTCTGTTTGGGAGGGTGTTGTGGAGTGTTAGTTTGTGAGTCTGTCTGTCTCTGTAGCAAGTAAAACATTTTAAAAACAAGAAGCATGTTATTACAGTGGTAATTGCAAAAAAGCCCTGCTTTCCTACAGGCATAATGTATTGTAAATCCCTCCACAGAAAGCAACTATGTCTGAATCAGGTCTGCTCTGGGGTGTGGGGGAAGCACTGACTGAGCTGCAGCTCCAAGTATATTTTCCTTTGCAATTGCCACTTCCTTTTATGTGCAGGGTAACTGTAAATGAGGTGCTGCTGTGAGTCACAGTGAGGGAACTGACCTGGGTTAAAAATAGCCTTCCAAGGAAGACAAGAGGTAGCAGGAGGAAGTTTTGCAAATCCTGTTTTTCCAAGTACACTCTCCAAGATCTTTTTAGCACAGAGGGGCAAGAGCAAGCAGCCAAGCACCAGGGCAAGGATTAGGAAAAAGCTGCTCATAGGAAGTCCCTTTAATGGGTGATGCTGCCTGGAAAAAGATACATAAAGTACAGCTTTACAGCTAAAAACCAACATTCTTCTGTTGAAAGGAAGTCTTGTCTCAAAAACCCAGCAGAGAAACACTTGTTCATAAAGAGGAAACATTCTTTAAAGGTAAATGCATAATTACTTTTAGTGTGGACAATCTACCTGCCTTGTCTGGTTGTAAAAAGTCTGCTGTTAGTTGTTCTAAGATTTAATTAAATCATTCAAGAAATGGTAATAGTAGTGTGAAGGTTCTCGAGTTCCATTCCGTTTCCATCTATTATTTTTTTGTCCTGTGTGTTGGTTTCAAAATATGTTTTCCGTTCGGGAATGTACTTGTAGTCATGGATGTGCATCTCTGCCTTCTGCTTCTTCCAGAAAGGATGATTTTATAGTTAAACAGGAACTTCTCAAGTGCTGCTCAAGCTGTTGTGTTTCTGGCAGAAGTTATGGGCAGTGACGTGGCAGATCAGGGCTTGCTGCCCTCCTGCAGGTGCTGTGTGATGTGTGGCTGGGGAATGTGGTGGTTGTTCATTCAGATTGCTGCTGCCGTTAACTTCAGGAGTTTCTGATATTTTAGCAATTTATTTAACTTCCTAGATTACAGGCATATACCTCGCTGTTTGTTAAATGGAGGAATAAAAAATAGTGAAAAAACTTTAAGTCTTTCAGAATCTTCCACCTTTAAAGAACAAGCTTGTTTCCACTTGAAATGTTGAGAAAGATTTTATTTTCTCAAAGTCAATAGAGTTACTAAAAAGCATTTTTTCATCTTAAATTAAGGCAAATTCTTTAGAGAAGTGACAGGAAAAGACTTGCGGCTTATGACTTGAAGGATGCTCTGTATGCCTGCATCACTGGTTCCACTGAGTGATGCATCGCTCTCCTCTTCCTGAAAGAAAACTGTCTTTGTATCAATTAATGAGGGGGAACAGATGCCTATTATTAGAAAGTACAACAGTGTAGGGTTTTACAGTCACAGTATTTTCACACAAAATTCACAATTGAAATAAATAACCTAAGAAAGATTCAATAAATCACGCTAACATTTGTTTGTGCTACATTTATACCAGATACTGGTTAGAAAACAAAGGGCAAACTCTATGCAAAACAGAGTTAAATCAGTACAGCATATTCAGAAATAGGTATTTCTCATGTGTATTTCCCCAAAACATATGTGTATATTCCCCAAACTTATATTTTGAAATTACAGATGGCTCAGTTTGATTTTTGAGGTGTTTTTCTGAAGCATTTTGTTGTCTAGTCTTTGAATTGGGGTGAGATCACAGGCCTTTTCTTTAGTTCTTCCTGATACCTGCACTGAGTGAATTCTGAGAAGTGTGATAAACTGAAGACCACACCCTTCTGTTTAAATAATCTTTTTAAAGATGTAACAGTTTCCTCACCTGAAAAGCATTCCCCCCTTCACTGGCAGAAGCAAACCAAGGTCGTGTTATTAATCATTTGTGGTTGTTTGCTGGACTCTGAGAATCCAAAGAATGAGTGGGCAGTGACAGGAGTGTACAAAGCCCTGGGGTTCTGAGTTCATGAGCAGCTGTCATCCAATTGTTACTGTGTTCCTTGCTCTCATTGTCCTCCTCTAAACAGGACATAGCTCAGAGTCCAGCAGATCATCCACCTGCGATCACCTTTGTGGCTCTCCCCTATAACAGAAATCGGTTGTTTCAGTGGTTCTGAAGCTTTAGGATCTGGTTGTAACTCAAACTGGCAGTTCTTGCCTTTTGTACGTTTCTTAGCATCATCTTAAGTTGTCTGAGGATCGAAAGATTTAAATATAAATATCAGTCTCTTGCAATGTTTCTGCAGGTTTGCTTTGCTGTAAGCAGTAGCCAGACCCGCCTGTGACAACAATGCCCCTGTGGTTTGACAGACTTCTGATTTTATTGTATTATGCACTGGCCAGCTGGCAGCACACATCTCAATTCAAAATTCGAAAACTCTAACACTGCAGGAGATCTGTGCTCCAGCAGGGCTGTGATTTAAAAAAAAATAAATTAAAGTCAATGCTTTTGTACTGGTGTCTTGGTTTTGAGACCAATGTCTGTTAAGTGTTAGCTTTTAATTTGGGCCCCTGTTGATTTGTTACTGAGGAGATCATGGATTTCCCTGAAGTGCTTTGGTTGGAAATGTCACTGAGCAGGATCTCTCACAACACATTGCAGCAGGAATAGAGCAGCTGGAATGGGCCTTGGCTTTTCTGAGTATTTGCTTGACAGAAAACATGGTCTGCAGACATAGATATTGTAGTGCAGACTGTGCTATTGGTGAAATGTGCAATATGTGGGATGTATGGAATATTGAGCTTGCACCTTTTATGGGTTATTTCAGTGGTGGGAAAAACTGTGGGTTTTTTTCCTGTTTTCACAATATGGTTATGAGGGAAGACACATTCAGCCTTCTGGTTTTTGCAGGGCATCTTGGACATCTTGAGATGTGTACTGTGAATTTTAATGTGCCGCTAAAGTGGTGGGGAATGCTGAATCTGGGGGAGCGAGGAAGGGTGCAAGAATTTGGAACTTGAGCTGAATGGATTGCAGTATGGAAAACGAAGATGTACCCTGGATGTCTAAGATATATTTTCCCTCTGAGCTGCTCAGTTTCTGGTTCATCACTTCTTCCGGTACATTATCTTACCTGTTGTGATCTCTGATATTAAAACCTCAAAAAGAAGAAATGCAGATACTACTGGGTGTCTTGATATTTAGGTGACTTTACATAACTCTGAGATGCATCCCAGAATGAACCTAGCACCTTTAATGCAAGAGGACAAAACTATACACTTTCTTCTCCAAGTCACCTGAAAGGGGAGGAGAATGTAGGTCTGAAATTCTCCAAGCCTGTTCTTTCACAAGGCTTTGCACTCATCTCTTTCTCATCTTGACAGGTTTGGAACTGTGAGGTAGCCCTGGTGCAAGATGTGTTAATATTTAGCATCAGAGAAGAGCAGAGATGCAGAAATGGAGGGGATTGGTAGAAGCCTTGAAACAAGATCACTGAGTCAGTGTGTAAGGGCAGTGCAGCCAGAGAATGGTGGGAGTATCCCACTTCTCCCAGTGTCGGAAAGGATTCTCTTCAAGCATGTTGTTCTGTGGAAGGACAGGGAGGTCTGTGGCAAATGATCAGAAATCACTCCTGTAAAGGTGGTCTGCAAATCAATTTGGTGACAGTAGTTCAGTGTTTGTGCTGAATGCTCTCATTGCCCAGGCTAAGCCGAGCACAGCATGCAGCACACAACCCAAACACTTGCTATTTCTTTTCCTCAGGTTCTGGGAAGCCCAGCCCCACTAGGACCTCCGGCTCCCGCTCCAATGTAACACCCACATATGCACCATGCTGGTGATATCCCATCACCAGGGATCCTGCTGGAGCTTGGAGCCGGCCTACAAGGGCTCAGGTAAGTATCGCGTGAAAACAAACTCCACAGCCCACTTCAAGGGTATTGCTCTTAGTAGTTCTTCTTAGTTCTTAGGAACTAAGAAGAAAAATTGTGGATAAACTAGATACCCCTATTCTCTTAGCCTGGCTAATGGGGCATATTACATAACATGTATTGTTTATGTTGATAAAAGTTTCACAAATTGATTTGCAGGTCACCTTTAACCTATATAAGTGTGCATATTTGAATAGGATCTATTCAGTTTGCCATACATGCCATGTTTTCCGCCTTCTCTTACAACATGCTGTGTATTACATTTAGATGAGTTCATGGTCTTGAGAAAACATCACTGGCTGAAGAGATGTCAGGTTTGTTAATGTGATTGAGGCTACAGCAATTACTGAACTGAGTTAATGAGGTCAGCAGACCAGCTAGTCCAGTAGTTTTATATGAAACATTTGAGATGTGTGAGATCTGTGTAGCAGGCTGATCTATGAAGTTTGTTCACACTTGCTAAAATTGAGGTTTTCTTGTTCGAAATGAGTGTTTGCATCCTTTCCAAAATGAACTTGTATTTATTTAAGCCTTCTATAAACTTTCTGTGTGAATTCCCTCATCATTTTTAATCTTGTTCCTCTGCAAGACTGGAAAAATCCTTTGACCAGGTTCTACGGGGCAAGCTATCCATTGTCTAAGAAAGTTGCATTTGCAGTCTCTTACCTCTTAGTTTACATTTTTGTGTGTGTTCTGGTATTGTGAAAGAAAGTAAACAGATTAGGAGTATCTCCACTTCCTAGAAGAGATCAAAATATGTGCAGCAGTTTCCCCCAGTTTTTTTCCAATCCTGTTTTTATTCTTACTGTCTACTTTTGACCCTGCTGTATTTTCTCAGCAGCATCTCTGGGTTGGTGAGCAGTAGTAACGCCGTTCAGGCAGATCTGTTTGGCAACTTCTGCAGTGTAATTTTTTCCTGCCCTTCTCCATTCTCTTTCAAAATAGATTTCTTTGTTTTTGCTGTAGATTGACTTATGATCTGTGTAGTATTTTGCAGCTGGAGTTAATATAGTAGATCCTAGCACCTGTGAGGGAATGTTTCAGTAACATACAACCTATATATTCGCCTGGTGTTTAGCTCAGAGTATTTTTTGCTTTTCGTGTCCTTTCTTGTGGCTCTGGTCCTTCATAGCTTTCCATCCTTCTGTGCACTTGCTTAACCTCATTGTGCAATGGAACAAAAGTTACCTCATTACTCACTGCCTCGTTTCTGAATCGAAACCACAGACTTGAACCTTAATAATGCTGATAAAAACTGGTCAAGTCCTACCCTTTAGCTTACCAGTTTTCAGATGCTTTTCAAGTTGTCATGAATTATAAAGGCAACCAGCCAGTGTCTAGCAGCTAAGCTAATGTTTCTGACTAAAAAAACCATGTTGTGTGATCTGGGGTAGCATCATCTTCATGTTCTGTTATTTCAAGTTGTAACATACAAAATTATGGGGTATTGTCAGGCAATTCCCAGTATCAGCTCTACAGTCTTCCTTACACTGTACATAAAGTACTTTGGTTTTGTTTCTTTATTCCAAGGCATAAATGTTGCTCAGGAGATCATAAAAATGACAGATCTTGATTCTGATATATCTGCTTTTAGTACTAGTGTGTAAAAAAAGGTGTTCTGAGGTGGAGTGGGTGGAGGGGTACTTGAGTAACCAGATCTGTTGTGGTGAGAAGTGTGTGAGATGCTCTCTGCAGAGTGTTATGGGGTGCTGCATGCTGGCTGTTTGTGATGGATGACCCCTGCCTGTGGGAATAGCCTTTTCTTTCTGTCCCATCTGTTCCATCTCATGGGCAGGGCTTCATCCAGGTGCACGAGGGTGGAGTGTAAATGGAGCTTCATTAATTGCTGTTTGCCGAGCACAGTGTAGGTGGTATGAGATGCACTCAGAGGAGTGTCATGCGCTGATCTATGTTACAGGAGTCCAGTTTAAAGGTTTCATAGGACCTGGCATTAATCACAGGTTGTATTCTGGGACTGAGTGTGGCCTTTTGTTGTTTAAACAGTCCTAAGTGAAATAATTCACCACTCTTTCGTGCTGTTTCTCAGGAAACTTTAGGAGTTGTGAACTGTATGCAGTGCTAGTGTCAGCTGAATAGCGTCAACAGCCTAGAAAACCTCAACAGCTGCTGGCATTGGATTCTCTTGTGCTGACTCTGAGCTCTTGTGTTCTTGGTGGGCTGGGACTCTCTGGAAGGATGTTTTCCTTTATGTACTCTACTGACTCAGTCCAGGCCCCAAGCTGGGATCCTTTTTTGTTTTAAGTAGGATGAAGCAGAATGACAGCTCTGAAATTCGTTCTCTTCCTTGCTCTGAACACAGTCATAAAAAATGTTTCTCAGCCCTTGAGAGAAGGGAAGTGGCTTGTCTAATGTAAGAGAATTGTTAGGAGTTTGGTGTGTTCAGATATGTGATTGCAGTCTTAATCATTATGTGTAGTGACATCTTTCAAGAAATCTTTCTTTCTCTTTCAGTTTTAATATAAATCTGGGACAGGTGACTCACCAACTTAGAGCAGTGTGACTTGGCATCCCTGAAAATGAATCTTTTGTAATGAATGGCCCTGAAGCAAACAGTGTGGTAGTGTTGGACCACGTGGTTTCTTTTGCCTCTGACAGCTGCAAATACCTCATTTGCTGTTTCACCCAGGGCACAAGCTGCATCTCAGTCTCCTCACTGTTCTCCCAGGCTGTTTGTTGTCTTCCAGAATTTTTCTTGTTTGTTTACTGTCCTTGGATTTTTCTGTGAAGCAGATGTTTCCAAACTCTGGGTTTTATGAAACATTAACTGCTCAGTGATGTGAGCTCAGGCCATAAAACTGTTTGAGAGGCTGGGAGAATGCAAGACCCAAGGTATCAAGAGGATTTCTTTCTCCAGGAGGAGCAAACAGTGTCTGAGGGATTTCAAAGTACATCTAGTATTTTTCACTGGTTGAAGCACTGTGTAGTTGTCAGGGTAGTGTCTTGGGAGGTGATTGGTAATAGGGATTTGAATTAGGAATAAAGACAGAGGGAAGGTGGCAGTTGAGTTGGTGGCAGGTGTGTATCTTTGCCACTGTGAGCTATGGGGAGTGTTCAGGAAACTGCTGTGTAGCATGAGGACAGTACAACCCTTTTGTACGTGTTGGAGAGACTTACTGGACTTGAGTTCATATTGGTCCCACCTGCTGTACTTCTTGGCAGTGGAAATAACCGATGGAAATACCTGTCTTTCAAACAGGTATGAAGTTTGCAAGCCGAGTGAGGATGGCTCGGAGTATGTTACTCTCTCCATTTACTTTCGGGAAAAGACAATGAGGCAGTCCAGCAATACTTCAGGCACTGTGCTCTTTGGGCAGCCACTGTTAATATCTGTGCCCAAGCACAAGCTCACCGTGGATCACCTGTACAGTGTGGTTTTGGAGCAGATCAGGTAAGTCATGGCTGTACCTTTGAATCCTACGCCAAGCTCTAGAGGTTGCTTTTTCAATTACATTGTAATAGGATTACTGAATCCTTGTTAACAGGAATAATTTTCCTTGATTTGTGTGGGATGTATAAATCAGGATTTGCATTGCATTAGTGTCTGGAGATATTGCTGTCTCAGCCTTGCAAAAGGAGTCAGGAACAGAACTCAGGGCATGTTTTCAGGGCTCACAGATGGGGCCACCATAATTTACTTTTGCCTTTTCAATATGCAGCCAGTAAAACTTGGAACAAGCAGAGAGAGCAGAGACTTAAAAAATTGTTGTTTGACTCATTCTGAGGCCTCTTGGTGCTGTAATGTGAATGGTGCTGTACAGGGTGGGTTCTGGTTTGCTGGGGGGTTTGGGCAGCAAGAGCTGATGTTAGAGGGGTGGTCCTGCTGTTCTGATGCACAGCTTGCAGAGTATGCCTGTGTGATAAACATACCCCTTCTCTTCAGCCGCTATGTGAAACTCCCTCTGGCAGAAGAATACTCTCCACCCTGCCCAGACAGAGGAACCTGCAATGGCTCCAATGGTGTGGTTGAAGGTAAAGCCCTTTCAAAATTTGCTGGAAGCTTTTCAGCATTTTAAGCTTTCTAATAGCATTTGATTTGTGCTGTGTGTATTTGGCTTAAGCTCTAGCAGATTGTTTCTCCCCTATGATTAAGCCATGCTATTGTGCTGGACATTTGTGTGGTACAGGGAGAATCTTGTAGACCATTTCCTTCCTAGGGAGATCAGATGTGCCTGACCAGCAGCTGGAGAACAAAGGTGCAATGTGCTTTCACCCTGACCAATGCTAGGGAAGTCCTTGCTTACTTGTGAGGTGTTCTGGTGCCTCCCTCCAGGGGCAGCTCTTCCTGATATGCCCTTTGTTGATGAAAACTGGCTTGTTAGGTCACAAAGACAGATTGTGGAGAAATAAAGTAGTACTTTCTGTTGGAGGACATGGAATCACAGTCTCATTCCTAGGCTAGATGATCACTAGGAAGCATTTAATGCTGATGGCAAATGTATGTTTCCCTTTCCTGTTTGAAATTATTCACTTTTGTAGTCCTGAGGGTAACAGCTGGAATAAGTTAAATGGGGAAAAACCTGCCCATTTTCCCCTAAGAATGGAAACAACTTTCCTGATGACTTGCACATTCCTTTCTGTGAAGACGCCCTGCTGCAACCTTGCTCGTTCTCTCTTGGGGTTGCTTCTTAGGCCGTGCTGTCAGAAGGTGTCATTGTTAACCTACTGCAAACTGAGTGCTCTCCATCATGCCTGATTCTAGGATACAGAATCCAGCACATTAAGTGGCATCTGCTAAAGGGAAAATTACAGTTTCAGATTGAGTGGTTAGCAAGCAGAGGTTTCTTTTTCAGTGTGCCTTTTCATTGCTTCCCACATAATTGGTGTTTATCATAGAGGCTGATGCAAACAGCTGTCCATGGGAGGTGTCAGGCTAAACTTTCACTGAAGCCCTGTAATATTGTCCTTATTTTAAATTTTTTCCAGGTGACATTGAAGAGATGGAGCATCAGGATGGTGGAGAGGAAGGCAAGGAAAAGCTGACAGAAGTTGATCCCTGCCACTCTGAGGGTTGTATGCAAGTGGAGTCAGCAAGAGACCTGCAGCCTTGCAAGAAACAGCATTTCACTTTTAGTCTTGTGAATTCCTCTGGGACCTCGGAGATAAACTCCATTGTTGAAGGAAAAATCTTAAAACTGAATGGTAATTATTTTCTTGCTGGGGTTTTTTTTCCCTTCCTTCTTTTTACATCTGTGCAATAAATGTTTCTTCTTTCTTGTAGCTTTTTCTGCAGTTGCTATTGACTGGGATTCTGAGACACGGAGGCTACTTTATGATGAACAGGAGGCACAGGTTGTAGTATGCTCTTTTCATAAGTAATCTGTGTGTAAACTTGCATGGTATTTAAAAGGTGACAGTAAACAGTGTTCTGATGGGTCATCTTTTGTAACAGAATAAGCTGTTTTTACTGTCTTGATAAAAGCCCCAAATCTAAGTAAGGACATATTTTCTTTTATGGACTATTTTAACACAAGAAAGGAGTGGCTGGAAGCTGGAGATTATTGTCTTGGTGGGGAAGGGGGCAGAAATAGGCTGTGTGGAAAGGTGAGCATGTACTTTTGTGATGTCAAGGATTACAGAGTACATGGAATTGAGTAAAACGCCCATCTCTTTGACTAGGCTTTTGAAAAACATGGAAGCATGGTACAACCACAGAAGAAGAAGGCTGTGGTAGCCCTTCGAGACTGCATAGAGCTCTTCACTACTATGGAAACACTTGGTGAACATGACCCGTGGTAAGAGCCCCTGCCTGCCTGCCATATTTACCATAAAGTGCCATAACTGTTTGAGTTCACATGATTTGTTGTGGGATTCTTACAAAATCCCAGATCAGTCCTTTTGTCCACGTCTTTGAGAAGTCTATCAGATCTGTATTAAGTCATTGACTCAATAGCCTGTGGACATGGATTAATAAAAAGTATTTGTTTGCTGCCTATATTTGTGGGGAAAAAGTGTCAGTGGGAATGTAGCTTCCAACAATCAGGCTATTTTTGAAAGTTAATTTTTGTACAATGTGCAGTTAACATACTTGCCATAGGACATTTTGCCTATAAAGTGAAAGCACATTGGAGTTTGGAATTTTCTGAGGCAGTGTGTTCAACTGCATATTCCACAGCCAGCGTGCCTTCTGTGAAGGGCTGTGCTTGTGCTAGTGAGACATCTTTAACAGAAGGCCAGAAACTTTTCATTTATTGCAGTCATTAATTTCCTTGCTTGTTACTCCTTCCTCAGGTACTGCCCTAACTGTAAGAAGCATCAACAGGCCACAAAGAAGTTTGACTTGTGGTCTTTGCCCAGGATTTTGGTGGTACATTTAAAACGCTTCTCATACAGCAGATACTGGAGGGATAAACTTGACACTGTTGTGGAATTCCCCATCAGGTAGGATTCTTCCCTCAAGCTAGGAAGAGCCTGAAGAACTTGATCAAGAAAAATGTACTTCTGATGTTTCTGTTGGGTGGGCTTGTTAAAGCCGTAACTGGAACAGGTATTTTCTAGGTTTGAACAGCTGGACAGCAGGCATGAGTTGAGATGGTTAGTTTCTTGGGGGGTGGTTTTTGTTCATATAAATCAGCTTTATGCATCTCAAAGAGCATTAATTAGTAGCAGGTACTGTTTCTTCTGAAATTAAATTAAGCCCATGTGATTCAACCAAGAGAGCTTCTGTAGCAATTTTAGCAAATTTTTTGGGCAGAGCTGCACTTGTAGTACTGAGTATTGCACAAGTACAAGATGAAAGCCTGCCTTGTCCCTCTGCTTCTGCTTGCCAGCATCCTGCTGTGGGATGAAGCATATCCCTTACTATTCCTATCTCACTCTTCATGCCTACACAAAGACACTCCAAACTGTTTTATTCAACACCTCCCTCTAAACCTTCTGGCAGTGCTTGGTGTGTTTGCCAGGACCTGCCCTGTGTGGGAGGGCTAACAAGTCTGGTCTTCACACTAACAGCATCTGGCCCATGAGAAGCAGAGCAGCACTGCTGCTTCACTGGTGCCGTGCTTCACTTCCTGAAAAGTGCTGGTTACTGCTGTACTGATACTTTTGGGTTTCCTTCTAGGGGTTTGAACATGTCCGAGTTTGTCTGCGACCCAAGAGCAGGTTCATACGTGTATGACCTCATTGCAGTTTCCAATCACTATGGAGCCATGGGAGTGGGCCACTGTGAGTAACTGCTGCTGTGTAATGTGTGCAAGGAAATGTGGGCAGAGGGGTCATGGGAGGGCTCTGTGCATTGGGACACCTGCAATAGCCCTCACCAACGGTGTCTGGTCCAAAACTGACCTGTGTGTGTGCAGATGAGTGTCATATTGGGATCCTGTTAGGATTAGGAGGGCAGATAGGTAGCAGGACTTTGGCCTGAGGTCTGACTGATGCATGTGGGACCCTGGTTAGGAGTCGTTAATTTGTGTGATGGTGTTCCCCAGTTTATGAGTGGAGTCAAGATGTTTTAATGCTGAACCTGAAATTGTGACACTGGCTGACAGTGGAATGTCTCCACCTTTGCACTGGTTAAGGACTGACATTGGGAAAATGTCATTTCATCAGGAGAAAAAGCCACTTACATACAAATTTGATACATGATGAGTCTGTGTTTTCTGTCACTGGCTTTGCTCCAGTGTAGATGAAAAGTGTCTGTAGGTGAGTTCCCTGTACCAGGTGTCTGTGCAGATCTGTGCTGAGGTGAAGAACCACTGTGTAGAACCACTCAGAAGTGATTTACCATGAGAGGGGGATAAACTCCTGCAGCTCTAGGGGCACATATTCTGAGGCTGGAGATCACAGTCACAGAAGTCTTGGCTGGAAGAGTCTTTGAGGGACTTCTAACTTTGTTCTTGAGTGAGGACTCTTGCAAGCATTAGATCAGATCCATCAGCAGCAGCAGACTTCTTTCAAGTGAAAATGCACAGACTTAAACTGTGTATGTTTGGGAAAACTCTGACTCGAGGGCAGTGATCAAAGCCTATTTTTTTCCCCCTAAGTTTCTTTTCCATGTATCTCAGCTGTCAGGGATAAGCCTGGTATGTGGAACCTGGTCCTAGACAAGCTGGTCCAGCTGGCATGTTGTAGAAGATGTTTATGCTGGTTAACTAGGCTTGGGCAGGTGATGCCAAAGCTGGCTTCTGGCCTCCCATGCACAAGCAGTTGGAATCCCAAGTGTCCCAGGTGTGTGTTCCCTGCTGGCCTTTCCCAGAATGCTGAGCTGCAGTTTCTTCCCTGACAGACACTGCCTACGCAAAGAACAAAGTGAATGACAAGTGGTACTACTTTGATGACAGCAGCGTCTCGGTGGCTTCAGAAGACCAAATAGTGGTGAGTACTTGGCTTGGGGCTGTTCCAAGTCAATGGTGAAAGTGTGGTTCCCTGCTTTCGGCATAACATTCCAGCCAAGCTGTGTGGATGGTTTCAGATGGGTTTTCTTTTTGTTCGGTAGACAAAAGCCGCGTATGTGCTGTTTTATCAGCGCCGAAACAGCGAGGAACATTCTGCCCCCTCTCCTCCCCAAGAAGAGTGTGATGGTATGGACACCAACTAAGCACCACCTCCAGCACTCTGCCACCATGGTAGTGGTTGCTCATGTAAAAGCAATGCCTGAGGCACCTGAAAATTTTTCTTCCTTCTGTAGGGGTCAAGCAGAAAATCAAGCACTGAAAGATTCAGTGCTGGGGGTTGCAGAATAGCACTGAAGAGCCAGGAATAGGTGCTGACACTTGGGTATTTAGAGGCCAAAAATAATATATATTGGAGCTTCAATAAAGTTCTTTTTAAAATCTGGCTGAGCTGTGTGGCTAGAGGCAGGGGTTGGGGCTGTGGTTCTTGGGCTGAGGGTTGTAGCTGGGGTTGGGAGAGGACAGCCTGAGCTGGAGTCCAGGCACAGGTGAGCCTTGCAGGGGCCCATGGAGGAGAATGGTGGGTACGATTCTGTGAATCGGCATTGGGGCTTCCTGCCAACTCTCGGGTGTTGCTGTTGGGCCCTGCCTGTGTCAGGGAGGCCTCCTGCACCCTTTCTGGAGCTCAGTTCAAATCTTTGTATGTCTGGTCTGTTGCAGTCTCTGCCATTGTACCTTGATCCCCTGGCAAGGCAACGAACGTTTCTCTTGCTTGCATCCTTTTCACTGATGCATTTGAGGCTCTCCTGGGCAGTTTTGACTCAGTATTTTTCATGGGAATACTGAATCCAGTGATGCAGGAATCTTGGCCAGAAGTGAATCATACCTGTCTATGGTGTGGCATATATGCAGGCTGATCCCCATGGAGATGCAGGACACAGCTGCTCTGGCACCTGTTCTTCTGCAGAGAAAATACTATCCATAGCATTGGTTTCTCATCCTTTCCATCTCCTACACCCCTCACTTCCAGGCTGCTCTGTAAGCACTTTTCTCCCGCCAGCATTTCTCCTATGGTTTGTGCAGTAACAGCATTTTTGTCCTTTTTTGCTCATTTATGTCTCCAGCCAAGCTCAGCACTGTGTCCCCAGAGCTGTCACCTGTGAGGGTTGACAGCCCAATGCAATGGATTGTGTGAGTTTTCAGCCTTTTCTCTTGCAACCTTGTTTTTTTTGGACTGCTCTTTCAGCCCTCCTCCTCCCTTGAAGTGCTGCCATTTATATCCCTGCCTGATCACCCTCTGTGGGGTTGCAGGTGTGATAGTCCCTTCCCAGGTTCTGTTTGCCTCTTCTGTTCAATGGTTCTGCTCCATCCTTTTGTCACAACTGGCAAATGTTCTTCCCTCTGTCCTTTATTGTCTGTGTTGCTTTTAGGACTCAAGTCCAGCTTTCTTCTTGAAAAGAGACTCCTGCGTGTCTCAGTAGAGAGCTGGTCTCCCATGTGAAAAATGGGAGAAAATTCCAGAGCCTTAGCCAGTATTTTTTAGAGAAAGATCTAGCTCAAGGTAGTGAACCAAGCAGGAGGGTTTTTCCTTCCAGGATCCAAGTGTGTTAGCTGAATGAAAGGCTGAGACTGACCGTCACTGTGCTTTTTGTTCCCCCTGAAATATGTGCTTGCAGCCACTGTGGCTTCAGTGCTGACCATCACCTTATCTTGTGGTCAGCAGCACTCACCCATTTAACTCCAAACTGGCCTGCTCAGCTCCACCTTTCTGCAGCCAGGCAGCAGGCCCTGTAGGAAATTGTAGTGTGCCTGTCCCTGCACCCTGGGAGGGCAGCACCAGGCAGCGCTTTGCCATGTCACTGGAAGGTGATGGAGAGGAGGAGGGGGCATTGTCTCCAGCCAGCATGCAACTGGTGGAATCTCCTTTGTGGAATTTTGCTTTTAAAGCATTAAAATTTGAATTTTGAGATCACAATTGCTTAGTTGCTTCTGCCATTCTGTTTTATTTTTGCAACTCTTAATATTGTATTTTTTTCCTTATTACTGAGGGGAGCATGCAAAAGGCAATTTTTAAGCTGTAGCACTGCACTGAAATTACTCTAATCAGCATTTTTTTGTTTGTTTTACCCTGAAAGTAAGTCATGTGGGCATTCCAAAATGGGGAATAGAGGAAAGGGAGGGCAGTAAAAGACCTTTTTAAAAGAGAAATCAATCTGAAATTGCTCTCCTCCTCGCCTCCCTACCTGTGCTGACACTGAGAAATGCATTCGTGGGGCTCAATCTCAGATGCTGAACAGACTCTGTTGTACTGCAGAACAAGTGGCCCAGCTCTGCTTTCTCTGCCTCTGAGCTGTTGGGCTTCGGCTGGTGTGTGTGTGCTGTAATACCAGACTGTTTTTTTAGACTAGCACTTTGTAAGTGGCTGGCTCTGTTGTACAAAGAGAAATTAAAGAGTGGTTTGCACTGAAACTGGGTCCTGTTGTATTTTCAGCTTTCATTATGTGGCCTAAGACTGCTGGGTGTGGGGATGCCTGGTGCTCCAGGAGTAATTTGGGCTGGGGGGAGGGTGAGTCCTGCAGAGCCAGTGGGGGTTTGGGAGAAAATCAGCTGTTGAGGGCACAGCTCTGCACAGCTGAGGGTTGTTTGCTCCAGGGTTGCCATTTCTCACCAGCAGAGCTGGGTTGCTGCTACCTGGTTCTCTAGCAAAGCTGTCCTTGATTTTTTTGTGGCACTAGGCAGCCTCAGCTATGGTTTCATCCATCCTCTTCCTCTGCAGATCCCTGAGAGGACTTGGTCTTCCTTCTGTCCATTTTCTCCAGGGGTATCAGGGCTGCCTGTGACTGTACCACTGAGATAGGTGTCGTGCAGTCTGTGTAACTTCCTCCTCAAGGCAACCTGAACACATTTGTGAGAGCAGGCTGGAAAAAGCTGAGGAAGTGCAACAGGCTTGTACGTGGGATTGTCCCAGCCAAGGTGGGCTGTGAAGCCCTTGTGAGAAGGTTTGAAGTCTTCATGACACTGTAATTGTGTTAAGAGCAGAGGAGCTTGATCTCACCTGGAGCTCCTGAGGGTTAATGAGCATTAATGTAGAGTAGCTGGTGAGCTTTGCTGTGAAGGGCTGACCTCCAGAGCATAGTGTGAAACCCATCGTGGGAAGAAGGGAAAACAAAAGGGCAGGTTTCCTGTTCCCTGGGAAGATGATTTGGTGAGAACAGAAAACAGGCTGTGTCACAGTCCTGGCTCAGCTCCTGCTTTGAAGAGCATGTGGAGTTTCCCCTTGAGGAAAAGGTGCTCAGAATAAGGAATGGGGAAAAAAAAATAACAGCCCTAGAGTATGGAAGAGCTTCTGTTTAAGAAGCGTTTCCCCAGGTTGGGGCTGTTCTCCCTGGGGAAGAGGTCTGAGGAACTTCTGCAGGACAAGCCAGGAACAGTTGCTCCCTGTTCTCTACAGGGTAAGATGGTCACGTGGGCAGCTTAAAGCATTTATTATCCCCACCTGGTCTATTAAATAACAGCCAGGCACCTCTGGGCAACACCCTGCTGTGCAGGTGGCACGCAGGAGGGGCTGTGTGGGCACTCAGGTGCTTACAAATGGACGTGGGAAAGGATTAAATTAATGGGGAAATAATGTGTGTGTCCTTGGGCTCAAATCAAAGTAAGGGCACTGCAGTTTGAACATGGTGTTTTTCTTTTATTCTCAGCCTTGCTAAAATACATTATATAGTTTTAGAGAACAGATTTCTTTTCAAATAACTTTTACAAGAAGAGACAGAAGCATATTCTCAAATTCAGAAGATGGAGGTCTGAAGTTCTTCCTTAAACATGCCTTCAAAATGGAGGTCTTTTGCCATAAGCTCTTCTTCTACATCTTCTAAGGCCCACTGATGATCTGTCAATTCTAAGGCTTCCCATTCGGTCTGCATTGACAGTGAACAGAAGTAGAGAAGGGAAAGCAACATAGGATTAGTTAGACAAGAACTACACAAAGCACTGCTTGCTTTAAAAACTGAACAACACCATTTTCTATTAAAAACCTGGTAATCCTGTCAACTTTCTGAAATCAGTGGTTTATACCTAATTAGATATTAGTTGGTCAATACAAAATGCATCACAGAAAATAGAAAAACTACACTATCTATTTTCTGCCAACCCTCTAACCTTCTGGAATAGTCCACTGCTTCTGTAACAGCCAGCTCTGTTCTGGTGGGTCAAGTGCTTTGTACTGAGTTAATTCTTTAGTTCAGAGTTACTTGACAACAACAGGTAAGTGGCCAAAAAATTTGCACCTTATCACAGACTTGTGCACAAAGCCTGCAAAAAAAGTATGTCATGATGCCCAGTAAGAGATTTGTATTTCTTGGCCAGAACACTCCTGCTATATGGGCTTTTTTCCTTTTGTTTCTGCTGGAGACTGTAGTGGGTTTAAGTCCCTACAAGGCTGTGGAGAGCCAGTACTGCATGGAAATGGAGTCAGTACTGGCTGGAATTGCACCTCAGTGCTGACTGTGACAGAACAGCCACTACTGCAGCACCACTGCCAACTGCAGCCATCCTCTTCCCTGGCTGAGCCTCTGCCTGGGTGGGGTGGGAGTTTTTAACCAGGGAGGTTACTGAAAACAAGAAACTGCAGGAGCAGACAATGCCAACTTCCCAGGCAGCATATGTGTGGCTAAACCTCTTCTACAGTACATAAAAACAGAACCCAGGACTGTCCTTTGTGTGTAAACCTGGGCTGTGAAAGGCAGAGGAACAACCAAGTGCCTATGGAAAGTGGTTTAAGAACTTCAAGACAGTCAAATCCTGATGGATTTTCTGCTGAACTGACTCGCTTACTTGCTTTTCATACCCAAGTTCCATCAGGTGCCTGCTGGACTCGTGCTCAGCTGAACCATTAACACAACTTTTGGGGAGCCAGCTTCTACTTTGGAACTACACCTCAAGGTTAAAAAAAAACAAACCCTTCCTCAACAAAACCAGAAGATGGGACATAAATTCAGTCTTTGTACCAGGAATGACTGAGCTGTCAGGTTTACTTCAAGCTCTGCCAGACCCAGAGCAACTCCCACAGCCTTTGTAAGCTGTCAGCTCTAAATTTAGGAACAGGAATCCAGAGCAATTCCCTTACTTGACAAAGGGAGAGTTACATGCAGCCTACAACCCTGCAAGCTCACACAAACAGGAATGCAGGTGGGAATACTGTACCTTAAATGCTTTGTTAGTATCTGCTGGCATGGCCATTGCTGCCCCTGTCATTTGTTCTTGCATCACCCTGGACTGATCTGCAGCTACAAATGAGAAATGAGAGGTTGATTTCTGTGCCATTAAACAGCATTCCCTGGAGTACGGTGCCATTGGGCTGGTTTTTAGCTATAGATGGGAACGTTGCAGCAACACTCAGAATGCAGTACTACTGTGCCAGAAGGAGTCTTCACAAGATATCTTGCTCCCACCTGCTACATCTTAGCCAGATTTACATAAAATATGCACAGAAATTGAGGCAAATAGAGTTTTCTATCTTCCCAGTACAAACCTGCCCTGCGCCACATCTAACATTAAGAAATCTTCGCAGTTTTCCTTAAAACCAATACTTGCTAGAAATAAAACAAGCCTGAGCACAAAACCTTTGCATACTAATTTGATGGGAAAAGAAAGCATGGGCTAACAGCCATGGAAATTTATGAGCCAATGGCTGGTGCAGCAAATTTGGGTACTTGCTGCAGGCAATGTCAAACCTGGCCCATGGAGAGTGAGTGGCCGCACAGAAATGAGATAGCTTTTTGCTGGAAACTTAGAAATCTTCTCCCAAGCCTCTCTCAGAAGACATCCCATGGAAGGAGAAGCCAGTTCCCAGAAATGACAAGTGTCTTACCGTTATCTTGGCCCAGGATGAGAGTATAAATGCTTCTGAGTCCAAACACATTCAAGAAGTACCAGGAAGCAGAGCTCACCCTGACAAATCAGAACAAGCACGGTTGTCAGTTCAAAGCTGGCTCATGACCTCATTCCACTAGCACACACAGACCGTCCAAGGGTTATTAACACATTCAGCATTTTCCAAGTGGGAATTGGACCTTGCTTGCTGAGGACAGGGGCTTACCAGGACGCATCTAAAGTGAGCAGCTCAATTCCCTGCTGCAGCATTGGCTTAAAACGCAGCGTCAGAGGAAAAGGGACCTTTGCTGCAAGATAAAGAAAAAAAAGCCCAGTTTCACACAGTGACACTGCATGACTGCAATGCACTTGGCAAAGTGAGCAGGTTGTTCTTTTATTACAGCTAATGTAGTCTGAGTGCATTGTGTACCATAACAGGTTAACTGGGATTTTTGAAAAAGTGCAGTTCTGTATTCATTTTAATATGAAAAGACTTCCTGAAACTTAATCAGATGACCAAACCCTCACAGGTATTACTTCAGTGACTGTGAAGGGGAATGTCTCTTATTAAAGAAGCAGTTTTCACATAAACAGTATAGAAACCCCCTCCAGAACTATGAATTTAAGTAACTATTTTTGATGCGTACACTCCACATTACACAGTAACCAACTCCCTGGACAGGTTCAAAGGAAAATCCGCTGTATCAACCTGAAGTTCAGGCAGTTTTAACAAAACACTGATTTTGTCACTACAGTTGTTCCTGAGTACATGAGCTGTTTTCTTTGAGACCATGTCCAATACTCTGAAAACAATTTCCCCCCTTTGCAATGGGACAAGCAAAACTGTGCAGTTCACGGAGTGAAGAGCGGCAGTGCCACAAGCCAAATTTATGTTGCTTCTAACTGACTGCTCTCATGTTGAGGAGCAAATCTCTGATGCAGCCAGAAACACTGCCAAACCCGTTATTTCAGACACTTACTTGTGACAAATCCTGAAAATGTCATGTTGATCCAACCACCAATGAGGATCATAGGCAGAACATTGGTTACATTCCCTTTCATCATATCTGTCAGCATGGTAGGATCTGCAAATCATAGATTGGATGTGAAGTAGCAGCATATCACAATAAAGGTAAACAAGTCATTACATGTCAGCTAATTTAATTAAGAAACTGCATGAGACAACAGTCCTATCCCAGTATCTCTAATTTTCCATTGTTGACAGTACTTTGTAAAATGAGATGAGTAGCCAGTGTGGTGGTGGCTGCTGCCACAGGGGTGTTGTGTTCTGTGCTGTGTCTGACCCCATCCCTTGCCCCAGACCTCTGAACTTGCTTGACCCCTCTATGAGCTGATCTGGGTAGAAGGACAAGAAATTACTACTTTATTGTATACATTAATTAAATGAAAAAATCACTTTGGAGAAGATCCCGCAGGAGCTGGAGCAAAACACTAGCAAAAGGAGATGAGTGAGAGCAGGACTTCCCACTCCTGGCTACCCTGAGAAGGTCAGGTCTCATGAGATGCTGAAAGCAGCTCAAGGCCGAAGTAAAGCAACATGAAGTGACCTAATGTCTTGTTACGCAAGAGAAGGATCTCACTCCCCCCTGCCCCCAATACTGAGCTGAACAGTCCCACCCCCTCTCTCACACTCCCTGAACTCCCTGCAAAGCTGATTCACTTCCACCCTCGGCAGACAGTGGCAGCTTTTTCTACCTGGCTGCAGTTATGGTACCTTAACATACCTGTCATTGGTGAAGGAGGCACTACCTTTCTTTTTGTTTTCTTAAAAAATCCATCCTCGGGGTTATTAAAAAAATATTTCCGGGACAAGAATGACTGAAAACAGAAAAAGGCAATGCCAACACCATAAGAAGTAAAAGGACAGAAGCATTAGCTCTTGCTCAGACATTCAGACACCTTATGAGTTCTTTCACAGCACATCTTTCTTGGAGAGGTGCCTCACTGCCTCTGTGTTCTAAAGCTCCTCACATTTCTCTGTATCCAGAGTATCAGACCTCTGGCTTTTTGAAATTCTTAATTGTAAGAATTCTCTGAAGCTCATAATAAATAAAAGAGCTTTTAGTGCTTTGTGCAAATTCTTTGTGCTGGTTGAGCACCAATACTGATACATGGAACATTTTCATTCTCCCAGCTGACCTCTGGATTTCACAAAATACGCATTTGGTACCAACAGAGCCAACAGGAGTGGTGGATTTTTAGTTTAGTAAACATTTCAGCTGACACTGTATGACCACCTCGTTATCCCACACTTGTATTACATCCCTGTATGCTTGCTGGCAGATATTAAACACACAGATATTGGAAGCACGGCGCATGTCAGCATGCAGTTAAAGCACCAAGCAGTGGCAGCTAACATGTCAGGGAAAAGACATATACAGTGGTCCTGTGTCCAAGATTCCCAAGAATCTGTACTCGTGGACACTGCCCTGGCCCAGGGCAGACTCGGCAGTGTCCGATCCCGCGGGCCCCTGTGGGCGCTGCTCCTCCCGCGGCACCGCCCGGATACAGCCCCGCGCTTTGTGCTCCTTTCCCATTCATCCTCTTTGTAAAGCCCCAGCCGCGCAGCTCCGTACCTGCTTTGGAATGTATTTTCCATTTTCCCGAAGGACTCTGCTCCGGATCAGGACTTGACTGGAAGAGAGACACGTGGCGTTAGCGGGCCGGGCCGGGCCGGGCCGGGGGAAGCGGGGGGCGGGCGGGGGTGAGGCGGGCCCTGACCTGTCTGACACCTGCTCCTGCGTGAGGCGCTTGTCGCTCTGAAGCAGGATGGACACGTAGTGCCGGATCATGCCCACGAAGAACGTGATGAAGACGATGGGCAGCACGACCCATAGCCGGATGTTGGAGTCCAGCAGCAGCTCGGGCTCGCTCATCGCGGCGGTGCCGCCTCGGGCCCGGCTCCGGCCGACACCGGGCCGCCGCCGCACGCCCTGTTTCCGCTTCCGCTTCCGGGACCGATCCTTCCGCCGCCGGCGGAACGGCGTCAGCGCGCGCCGCTGGCGGGAAACTCGAGCGCGAGCGGCGGGAGCGGCGTGAGGGGACCCACGGGCGAGAGACGGTGAGGGGACAGCGGGGTGTCCTGTCCTGCCCTGCTCTGTGCTATCCTGTCCTGCTCTGCTGTGCCCTGCCCGGAGAGGACGGGAGAAGGCGGGAGGTGGGCTCGGCTCGGCTCAGGTGCAGGTGGGCTCAGGTGAGGGGAGGCTCAGGTGCCGTGGGCTGAGCTGAGCTGAGGGAAGGTGAAATGGCCGCCTCAGGCTCTCCCCAGCCTTTGGCAGTAGGGCGATGTAGAGGGGGCTCTCCGGTGGCGGCACAGCACGCCTGGCTGTGCTGTCAGGCTGCCCCTCGCACCCACAGCAGAATCACAGCATTGTTAGCGTTGGAAGGAACCGCTGGAGATCAGCCAGTCCAACCCCTCTGCCAAGGCAGGGTCAGCCAGAGCAGGTGACACCGGAACGCGTTCAGGTGGGTTTGGAATGTCTGTAGAGAGGGAGACCCCACGACCTCCCTGGGCAGCTGTTCCAGTGCTCTGCCATCCACAGCCTAAAGAAGTGTTTACTCATGTTGAGGTGTAACTTCTTGTGTTTTAGTTTTGGCCATTGTTTCTTATTTTGTCTCTGGGCACCGCTGAAGACAGTCTGGCCCCATCCTCTTGTCACTGTCTTTGAGATGTTTATATGCTTAAAACAGCTGTGAAAGGCTCACTGCACGTTTGGTTTTTAACTGTTCCACTTCTACACTGATATTTTAAGAACTCATTTTACTAGCCTCTGCCAAGCAGTTGACATTTAGTGTGAGATGCTCATACATATTTTTTTAATAATCTTTAAGTTTTAAAGGTGAGTCAAGATTTATTTTTTTTCTTTTTAATCTTTCCCACCCCCCAAAAGAGGATGGGTTGGATGGAGGTTTGTGCTGACAGAGCTCATTTGCCATGATACCTTGTTAGGGACATGAACAAGCTCAGTTAATGTGGTTGGGCTCATGAGCACTCCTCTGTGAATCATTTGACACTTGTCCAGGCATGGGGAGAGAGTCTTGAGTTTAGATCAGTGGATGCAGTCTGAGTCCTTGTAGTTGCTCACTTTAACTTGCCATTTAATTTGCCTGGTGTCTGAATGGAAGGCCAAGCTTTGTTTTATGAGGAACCAAATTTTAGCAAAAGTGATGTATTGCACTATGTAAATATGGCAAACTCTAAAATTTCAATATGCAACAGCAGAAAAATGTGATGTGATATTGGTTACCCAGGCAATCTTTCTTTGAGCACTCTCAGTTTCTGTTGTATTCCCTTTTGCTATTCACCAATACATTCTAGATTTGCTTAAAGAAGAGATGAATTAAACACTTGTCTTTTTCTTGCATTTTTATAGGCAACAACAAATGTTTTGTTACCATGGTTTCAAAAAGGAAATTGTCAAATGTCGATGGTTCTGGAGAGAGCTGCAAGACAGACTTGCCACGTAGGTGCTTGGGTATCATCTTACTGGGGTGGAGACCCATTGATAAAGGCAACAGCTCCCAGTTGGTTTTGATAATGCTGATTGTTAATGACTTGATTTTTTATATATTTGATGGAGCATGTCTTGTTTTCTCAGAAACTAAGAAGTCACGGATTTCTGATAAGGAAAATGCCTCTGCCCTCTGCGGATTGGAGAATGAGGGAGTCTTTGAAGAGCTCCTTAGGACATCAGGAATTGTGCTGAAAGCTGGCGAAGGACAGAATGAAATAGGTATGAGTTTAACACTTTCTGCTTTTAGCTGAAAACCTGCAAAGACAGCTGGTACAATGTAAAGATACGTTTCACTTGCAGGACAAAAATGCTTGGGCCAGGTTGTTCCAAAAGTCAAACAAACCTTTATCTGGCCTCTTATTTGTCATATACCTTTTGTTCCTTCTGAGTTCAGTGCATCACCTAAACTCATTTTACCAGCTCTTTAGGTGTATACCTGTTAAGTCTAAGGACTTCTGAAAGATTATTGGAGATATATGGAAAAATATTAGATGGCATCTGTGATTACAGTATTGAATTACAGAGGCAGGAACTGAAACAGGAAAAAAACATGTCATTGTTGCCTTTCAGCTCAGACAAGGCCTTCAGGAACTCCTGTGTTCAGTCTTTTCAATGCTATCAGCTGCTCTCAGCCCTGACTGGAGAAAGCACAAGTGCTGATTCCACTCAGGCTTTTTCTAACTGGACTTCTTAATCGAACAAATGCAAAAGTATTGGTGGATGGGCTCAAGAGCTTGTACTTGGTTTAGCTGTTGTGATTTTGTATGAATAGAGTATGTCTGGTTCTTTATTTTCTTTTTAAACTTTCTCCGTAGCTGTTGATCAAATGGCTTTCCAGAAGAAGCTCTGCCTGGCCCTGGAGAAGCACCCTACTTACCCAGGTGTAAGTAACTTTGGCAGGAGCCACTTTTAAAGCTGTTTGCTGAGTAGCAAAAGATGCAAATGTAGCTGCCTGTCTCTGCTAGTCCCATTCAAAAGTGTGCAACACAGCAACTCATCTTGTATTTCTGTGGTCAGAATTTTGCAGTTCCCTTGGTGTTGCTGTTCCAGCCTTTTGGTCCCACTGTCCTTCTGACCGTGCCCTGTCAAAGTAATTTTCATTGGCAATATTCTTCAACAGACAAAAGCGTACAGGAGAAAAATCACTTGTAGAGCTTTCCGGTGGAAGCTGGTTTTGGTTTTGTGTTGAGTGGGAGCTGGCAGCATTAAAATTGCCACGATGTGGTGCTCCTCTCCAGTCAGCAAGTCCAGGGTGAAAGTCCTGAAGCCAGTGATTTGACTGCAAACATTTTTTGGGTGCAACTCTTATCACATTAAAGGTTGCTGGCTCAGCTGAAGACGAAGAAAGACAAAGCCTTTTTAAATCAAAGTAAAATGTGAGACACTTGCTTTAGAGTTATTTTGAAGAACAATCGGTGTTTCCTTTTGAAAATGGTCTAGACTAGCATTCATTTATTATCCAGCATTCCTTCCATCACAGTTTCTGTCTGCAGTTCCCTGGTTTGCTTTTCCTGGTTCTTACCATCTGCTTGCAAAATGCATCCTGAAGGATAGCAGTTGACTGGGGTGTTCCTTCAGGTTTGATAACTTCTCTCTGCTTTGCAGGTTGTGAAGCAGTTCATCAGTGGCCTGGAATCTCACATCAAGGATAGGAACCAGTTCAAGAACTGTCTCTTGCCATGCACTCCTGTACGGACTGAAGGGTCAAGGTAGAGAAAATCTATTTTGCCTTCCCCTTCAGTCAGAGCCAGTATCTAGTAATGTCCCGTAACATTGACCAGAGTGGAGGGAAGGGCTCCATCTGTGCACAACAAGGCAGGATGGTTGGTGTAGTACATTGCTGTTTAATAGCAGTGACTTTAGAATGTTAAGTCACAGAATTTACTGTCTGCCCATGGCACACATTGGACTCCATGGCATTTTGTGGCAAGAACCAAATATTGTGAAAAAAAATTGACAAGACTGCTGAAGGTCAATCCTCTTTGGGATTTGTTTTTTCCAGGAGATACAGCTTAACCACAGACTTTCACATTTCTCATCTTGTAGAGAGCGAGCTGGTTCAGAGCTAAAGTGCAGTTTTAAACCTGTGTGTGTATGCCGATGATTACCATGTGTTACCTTAAGTCATTGTATGTAATTTTTTAAGAAAACAGTCATAGAAAGAGCTACAGCCTTTTCTCCTAACATGTTTTTGACACAACTGTGGTGGAATCTTTCATCTTGCAGGAACCTGGTGCACTCATATTGCGAAAGCCTCATTAAACTGCTTCTTGGGATTAAGATCTTACAGGTATGGGCACCTTAGCTTGTTCTTTACGATGGTTTTGATTGTGTGGAACATTTTGCTTACGTAAGTAAAGGATTGGTAGAACTGGTTTTGAGGCACGTGAGGCTGCATTGGGAATAGTGTCCAGTTTGTTGTTTCTGTAGGGACACAAAGATGCTCAGGGCCTGAGGCACATGGCAGACAAGCAGAGACACAGGGAAATGGATTTGTTCAGTCTTAAGAGAAGATTAGGGAAAATTTTGTGGTCTTCAAAAATCTGGTTGCAAGGTGTAAGGAACACAGAGCCAGACTCTCCCCAAAGGTGAACCAGGGGCAGAATGAGAGATGATGGCTCAGGTCAACCATGGGAAATTCTGATGAGACATAATCACTAACACTGTGGCGAATGTGTGGTTTTTTAAGTAGCAGGACTAGGCACTGTTTTTATGCTTATCTAAAGTTGATGCTTTAGTTTCCTGTGTTGTGAAAAGCAACTCAGCTGGGTCTGAGAAAGAGAGGTTTGTTGGCCCAGAGGAATTGCACATCCTGCCTGAATGCAGTTTATATCAGCCTCTGCACTGGTGGTTTTCTCTTCTCAGGCTGTGTGCCTCATTTCTGGCATTAGGCAAGAGATTTTCTATACAGGAAATACTTTTATTGATACTTCTGAGTATTTTATTTTCTGTGTATATTTCATCTTTTGTGAAAGGTCAGTTTTGGGGACAATACCACAGCACAACCAGTAAATCATCCTAACACTGTCTTTTTGCCTTTCTTTTAGCCTGCTGTCACAACACTATTGTTGGAAAAGATTCCTGAATTCTTTTTCGACATGTGAGTGTAAACTGGCTTCCATCTGCCTTGAAATTAAATTTCCTTTGGACTGTCACCAGCTGTTTGACTTTAACTGCTACTTCAGGTTTACCTGAATGGCAATTTGCACTGATGTGAGTTTTTTCTTCATATCTGTGTAAAATTATCTGTGAGGTACCATGACCTTAAATTTGTGGGTGCATAAAGCAGAAGACAAAGTTCTGGAAGCTGAAATGCAGACATTGTGCAGTGATTGATTGTGCTTTTTGCAGCTACTGACACAAGCCTAGGAATTATTTCAGCAGAGGGACTATGGAGTGTCTCATTATTTTAAAAAATGACGGAAGTGGCTGCTGGCAGAGTTTCAGGAGGCTGCGAGATGCAAGTAGATCTTTTAAAAATGCAGATTGTGTTCAAACAAGGAAAATTGAAAGAGTATCTGTTGGGTTTTGAACATAGAACACCATAGTGGAGTGAGAGATCTTGAAGTGTAACACAGGCAAGACTTGACCACTTCATCTCTTCTTCCTGTGCCCTGGATGCTCACTACAGAGTTAGTGGGGCAGGCCAAGGGGCAGAAAGAAGCTGAGGCTGTTCCTGCTGAAGTTTTTGTTCCAGTGCTGGAATAGAGGATACAAATGCTGCACAGAGGGGTAGTCCAAGAAATTGTCTCAGAATGAAATCTTGTTTGAGGAGGGTTTAACAGAGACAGTCACAAGGTCTGAACTGTTTTCACCCAAGAATTCTAAAGGCTCTTGGATGTAAAAATGATAAGCTATTAACTGTACTGTGAATCCTTTGGGAATTCTGAAAAATAGGTGTTGTTACACTTGTCTCCTATCAAACTAAGAGTAAAGTTTTTTTCTATGTATTCTTGACCAGTTAAGAATGGGGTTAGTTGGTCTTGCTGACCAGTAGCAAAACTTTTGAGTCTGTAGATCTGACTAACCTCTGTGTCATTTTCTGCTGTTTCAGTGTGGGCACCTTCGGAACAAATTTCCCCAGGCTCATTGTCAATCAGTTTAAGTGGCTTGACAGGCTCCTTGACAGCCAGGTGGGTACCAGAGGTGCAATCACATGGATGCTTTTTCCACACAACTTCTGGAATGACTCTCAGGTGGATTATTATGCTGATGAGAACTGATGTTGGTTTTGTATTCACATGCTGAAGGAGAGATTGACGTTTTTTCTGTTTCGTTATGATTGCCTTGAGTGACATCTGAACTTCTTTTACTATTTTTCTTCTTTCCTTGCTCTAAGTCTTCTTTTACATAACTATATATCTGTGCATGTGTATTTACACAGTTGACCTAATCTTAAAGCTGTTGCTGGCAGGAAGAAACAATCCCCTCTTGTTCAGTTTTAACAAGGTACTGGATATTTGCAAACATGTGGGGATGAATTTTCTGTTCCTGCTCTGGTGATTCTTTTCCTTTCTCTCCCTAAGTCAATCAGTCTCTGTGGGTTACTCTCTACTGGAATACTGAGCACTGGGAAGCTTTTTGTGTTTCCCGGTTTCCTTTGCTCGCCAGGATCATTATATCCCTCCTGTAAAATACCATTGTTCCACAAAAGTCTATGCTCTGCTTCATGACTTCAGGAAGACAATGAGTTAAGGGGCAGTTGGCATAAATCCAGGCAGATGTTGCAGTGAGTGATCTTAGATGGATAATATTGTTGTTGTGCTGATGTTATGCTTGCTCAAGGTGAGATTTGTGCATTTCACCAGTGCTCCTTTTGTCTGCAGGATCTGGTCAAAAAGTTAATGCAGATGGTTAGTGTCTCTCCAGTACCAATCCAGCACGATATTATCACCAGTTTACCTGAGATCCTGGAGGATTCCCAGCAAAGTGAGGTTGCCAGAGAGCTCAGGTACAGAGGATTTGGTTGGGAGGGCTAGTTTTGTTTAATTTTGGTTATTTCCCCCTTTCACTCAGCTGAAAAGGACAAGGTACATTAATGCAGGTCACTCTGGGACTGATTGAAGTATTAGGACAGCAGTGTGCTCCTGTTACCTGCAACATTTGGGGTCACCTAGTACTGGCTTAGGATATTCCATTGATGCGTTGTGCTCTTAAAGAGAGCACAGGCAATCCAGCGAAAGACATTGCATTTAGACAATGCTCCAAAACTGCTTTTATCTAAACAACTATTAAACACTTGACTACCTGGATACAGCACAGGTAGAATCCAGTTAAGTACTCACTATTTTTGTTGTAATGAATTAAAGAGCATAAATAGAGCTACCAGGAACCTAATGTTTTGTGATGTGTTTTTCAACTAACACAATTCAAGTAGAACTTCTTCCTAGGGAAAGTTTATAAGAAACTGAGATGTCAGCCAAGAATGATTAGATGAATTTTGGGAAAGTCCATGAGGCTGTTAAAGACAAGTGCAGTTCTTACATGAGAAGTAATAATTTAGGGAAAAAGTTTTCCGTAATGCTGGTGGCATATGTTGTTGTCAGTTTCAGAGATTTTTTTGCAGTGACCACAAAAACCACTGGAATCATACAATACACTAAAGATACGTTCTTGGTTTTGTTAATAGGACCATTTGTTTTCTTTTCCATGTGTATCAGCTGCTTGCTAAAGCAGGGCAGACGGCTGACAGTTCCAATCCTGGATGCCCTTTCTCGTCTGGATCTTGATGCAGAGCTTGTGGCTGAGGTGAGAGCTTTTATTGAGCACTTCAGCAGACCCCAGCCCATGCTTAGCAACACAGGAGCTGGAAACTGTTTCTTCATTCCAAGTATTTTGCTAAATCTGACTCATGTAGGCCTTCAGAAGTCCTGAGCTCCTGAAGTTTGAAAGAGGTCAGAAGCTAAAGCTGGTTTTTGAAATATGTATGAGGGGTTCAGTGAAGAGGAGAGAGATGTTTTCTGGCTGTTACAGTATGCATTCAGAAATTTCAATCACAGCTGTTTTAGCAAATGCAGAAGCACTTTGTCCTGCTGCAGTAAATTTTTACTCCTTGTCTTAAACCTGCTTATTGCCAATATTTCATCTTTTTGAAGTACAGTGACCAGACTAGACTGTTATGTTCTAAAGGCAGATTGGTGATTAAATAATTAAATAGCTTTTCTCTGCAGAATGCTGATAAAAGGGAAGAGATGATGATGTGCCTTGTGTCTTTTGGATGTGCTGCATTGCTGCACTTCTTGGAGTTGGGCTTGTTATGAATAAAATAAAATTGGTTCATCTGCGTGCATTAAATAGTGTTTTACATAATCCTAAAAGGCTGGTGCTGCATAATAGGCTACACATTCTCCATGCTTTTCCCTTTTGAAAGCCAGTTAAAAAATGATGGAGCCAAGTTCTTGGTGAAGAGTGATAAGGGGCAGTGGCCATAATAGGAGGTTCAGGTTGAACATTTGGAAAAACATGTTAGGGTCTGTAGCATTGACATAAATTATCAAAGTGGTGGCAAGGATTGGAGATTTCCTCTGTCCTTGGATATCTTCAAGACTTAGCAAAGCCAAGGTGAATCTGGTCTAGTATTGACAATATTCCTTCTCTGAGAAGAAGGCTGGACTATAAGTCTCTAAGGATTCCTTCCCACTAACATAATTGTGTTTTTGTGCACTGTAGTCTTCCAGCTGATGGGGTGTTGCTCTCTTCTCAGGTGCGACAGTCTGCCATGACCATTGTGCCTTCTGTAAAACTGGAAGATTTGCCTGTAGTAGTAAAATTCATCCTTCAAAATGTCAAGGCAGCAGATGCAGTAGAGGTACAGTATTTTTTTCATAATTAAGACCAGCGTGTTTTAATAGAGAGTAGTTGCTTCACACAGAGCTGTATGTTTTTAATGTTTTTGTACAAGTTTAATAGTGCCAGGAATCAAAGCCAGCCTGACTGAACTATCAAATATACTTCTTTTCATATGTTGAGGAAGCCTCAGCTTCAGTCAGATGAGGTTTGTGATCTGCCCAAAACTTTCAGGGAGATCCCTGTAAAAAAGAAAAGTGTGCCTATGACATGGAAGCCAGTCTATGCTGGTACGCTGCAATTCAACAGCAGTCAGATTGGTAAACTTGCATGTCCCAGAATTCCTGTGGCTGTCATACATCTTGCTCAGCTGCTAAGCAGAGTAAAAATAGCAGCATAAAGCAGATATAGGTGGGAATTTCACAGAGGAGCTCTTAAAAAAATCTGCTTTCTGTATGCATTTGCAACATCATGACATGACAGGTGAAAAGTTTTGCTGGTTTATTTTGTAAGTTAAAAAAATTGAATTCAGACATGACTACTTACGAATTTTTACAAATATATGAGGTTTTGGTTTGTAATTTTAGGTTATTTTGGGAAATTGTTTTCTTTTCCTCAGCTTTTTCTGTTCTTCCCTTATTTGTCACAGTGATTTATGCATGGATTTGTACTTTACAGGTGATTTCTGATCTTCGTAAAAGCTTGGATCTGTCATCATGTGTTCTGCCCCTGCAGATCCACAATTCCCAGAAGAAGATTAAAAGCCAAGTCCAGGCCAGGTACTTAAACAGGTTTACCTGATTCTCCAAAGGTAGGAGGGGACAAGAGGACTTAAACTCTTCTTTTTCTGATCTCTCTGGCACAATTGGCTATGTACACGAGCCTAATTTATCCTGTGGAAAGGCACGAACACCTTTATTCCTTCCTGCTTGGTACTAATACCATACATTTGCCAGTCCTTGCCCAGCCAGCTTCTCCTGCCATGGATGTGGTTCCTTTTGAGCCATCTGCATCCATGTCTGCACAGGGATAAGCAACTTCATTTATAATATTGTTGCTGCCAGTTCATCTGTTGTAAGCTCCCTTCAGTATGTTTTCCATTGGTTCTGTGACCTCTGTTTCCACCCTCTTGTGAAACTCCCTATCCTTGCCAGAGCATTCCCTCTGGAGAATGGCTGCTTTAAGTAACTGCTGTGACTGCTAGGTTGCCTTGCTCCTTTTGTGACAGTATTAGCAGGGACTGAGTTTACTCCCTTCTGATCATTTGCAGTTCTTCCCAGAGCCAAGTAACCACCAGCCAGAATTGTGTGAAGCTACTTTTTGATGTGATCAAGTTAGCTGTGAGATTTCAGAAGGATGTCTCTGAAGCATGGATTAAGGTAAGATATGTGCTTTAGTCCTTGTTTTCTCGTTTATGTGGACTCTTTGGTTGAGCTTGAGCCTGAGCCTGAGCCTGCACCTTTCTTGTAATCAGATGTGATATTAAAAGACAAATGTTAGCCCTTCAGTTTACTGATACAGATTTCATTATGCAAGAGGAAAAAATGTATATCCATATATTGAGACTGAGCTGTGTGAAGCCTTAAGGTGCTTGAAAATGCCCAGCTAGAAATCAATATCAAGTGGTATTAGGCTAAATTTAATTTTAAATTGCATTTCAGTGTAAACCATGAGATTGTCTTGTTCTCAGCCTTTCATTATTCAGTACCTCAGTTTCTTTCTCAGTCCTGATGTTACTTAAGACCGTCCTTGTTCAAACTCAATTTTCAGCTATTTTTTTGGAATGCCTTCTGGATTCTCTGTTGCTGGCAAGATCCACTTTGCTGACTTTGATAGGTATCCTGTTGTAGAGGAGAGAAATCTGTGAGCATGGTGTCACAGACTTTTGGTGTCTACCTTTTTGATTTGGTTTTGGAATATAGTGTTGTACTGTAGTTTAACAGCTTGCTTTTTTTTTTCTCTCAGGCTATTGAGAACAGCACATCTGTGTCTGACCATAAGGTAATACTTCTGCTCTGGGAGTGTCCTCTTCTCCTGGTTTCTCAGGGGCTTTCTTCATGGCTGTAGATTAAGAGATTTTTGTAGTTGGAGCAGAAACTGCCAGTGATGTTTCATGGGTGGTTCTTTTGGTATTGGACTTGGTCTGAGTATAAGAACCACCCATTTTGTTTTGAAACTCTTGGTTTATCCTTTCCTAATATCAAGGGACAGAGTTATCCTGCTTTAATTCTGTCCTGTTTGACTCATAAGGTTTTTCTGCAGTTGTGACTGTTGGGACTTTTTGAGCTCTTTTTTCCTTCTCAATTTAGACTTCAAGTTTTGACTTGGAGTTATCTGGACTGTTTAATATTTCAGCATAATGAGTAGTGGTTATTTCCTCTAAAAGGTTCTGGATCTGATAGTTTTGCTGCTAATCCATTCTACAAACACCAGGAACAGGAAGCAAACTGAGAAGGCCTTGAGGAGCAAAATCCAATTGGGCTGCATGCCAGAACAGCTGATGCAGAATGCCTTCCAAAACCATTCAACGGTCAGTGCTGACCCTGTTTTGGGACTCTCTTTTATCTCCCAAAGACCTTGTCAGATGATGATTTAGCCCTGTGCTGCATCATTTATACCTTTCCAGTTATGTACTTCTGGTTTTTAGTTTTTTGGTCCAAATCAGTGTCCCAAGGCACATGTCCTCTGTTGTAACTGTCATGTGGTTTTTTGAAGTTGAACTTTCCTCAGCACTGCATGAGTTGAAAACGAGCAATAATAATTTCCTCTTTCATGGTGTCTGTATTTCAGGTTATCAAGGACTTCTTCCCTTCGATCCTAGCCCTTGCTCAGACATTTCTGCACTCAGCACACCCAGCTGTGGTCTCCTTTGGCAGCTGCATGTACAAACAAGCTTTTGCAGCCTTTGACTCCTATTGCCAGCAGGTACAGTGTAATGGATGGCAGCTGTTTTATTTGGGTTTACACTTTGTTCTAGAGTGTATGTCATGATCCTTTAGGGGACAGGGTTTCAGGCAGTTGGAAGCCTCTGGAGAGAGGTCTGTGCCAAAGTCTAGGCCAAGAAGAAGATAGGGAACAATCACAGCAAGACTGGTAGCAAGTGAGTCAGGCACAGAGACTGCTGTGATTAACTTCACTTGATCAACTTAGTTCATATGAGCAGAGCAAGGCAGACATTTCTCTGTTGATATTTCACTGTGGTTCCTCTGGGGGCTTTTTTCTTAGGAGGTCGTGACTGCTTTGGTGACTCACGTGTGCAGTGGAAGTGAGATAGAACTGGACATTTCTCTGGACGTGCTCACGGATTTGGTGGTGCTGCACACGTCCCTGCTGATGCGCTATGCCGCCTTTGTGAAGGTACGTGTATTTCTGAGCATATACTATATTTTTGGTGCCTTACATTACTTTGCCTCAGATTCAGAATAGGTCAGTACTTCTCCAAAATAGAGGTATTGGAAAAACTTGTACCTGTAAATCTTTTCTGTCTGGAAAAATGCAGTGGTCAGAAGTGAAAGGTATTTGCTGTCAATGTGTGAACTGTAAGATAGGACTGTATGATTTTTTGACAGAGGCAATTAAGATGAATAATTCCTTTTAGCTGGACAATGCTTAAATTCCAAGTGTTGAATGGAGCCTACAATGGAAGAAAAATGCTTTCTTTATTTACATCAGCTATTTCAAGTACTTGGTAAAAACCTGACCCCTCTGTGGGCTGCCCATTCTATCCATTGAAAGACTGACAGTACTTTAGCCAGTGTTTGAATCCTGAGACCAAATTTTTTGCAGAGATGGAAAAAGATATGTCCTAAAATTTAGAAGAAGAAAGTACTCAGTGGGGAGAAAAATGTGGGCTATTGAGTTCTAAGAATGATAAGCAGGGTCATACCTGCCCAGTTGCCTGTTTTCAAAAGTAGTAAAAGTGGAGACTGAGGGAAGGGAACAGCAAGGGAAGCATGTAACAGTACTTTCCTTGAGCACTCCCCCATCTGTGGTGCCTTGTAGCTTCAGGATACCCTGTGTGTAACAGCCCTTGAAGAGGGTGGATGTGGGTATTCCCCCACCTCTCTGATGTTTTGGTGCCCCCTTGGTGTCAGTGGACCCTGTGATTTAATTACACACTGTGGGAAAGCTGTATACTCTTTGCTGTTTAGTTGGCTGATTATTAAATGAGAATTGCTTGCTTAATTACTTGCTTGTCAAATACTTTGAATTCTCTCACTAAACCTGTGATAGAAAATAGGCAGCTGTCACTTGTCCTGAGCACTTCTAAAATGCTTATGGTAGCCAAATTGTTCTTCCCATTTAGCCTCTGATAAAATGAATTGCTATAATTAAGGCCGGAGCAGTAGTTTGGCATTTATGTATGTTTAATTTGAATGTAGCCTTTTCATGCATGTACAAAAAAGGTAAAGTTAATTGTCTTCCCTCAGATTGACAATTAATGTATTTTTGAGAATATGGAAAGGAATTCTTGATACATCTGAGCTAGTTTGTGGCTTCTCTTACAGACCATTTTAGACTCTTCGCAGAAACTGAATCCATGCCAGATCCGAAAGCTCTTCTACATCCTCAGCACATTAGCATTCAGCCAGAGGCAAGAAGGGAGCTACATTCAGGTAGGCAGAGACACAAAGAAAGTTGTTCAGTCTGTGCCTTGGTTCTTCTGCTAGGTGAACTAAATACTGGCCTCATCTATGAACACTGATTGATGATAGGATGTCCTTCAGCTTAAAAGTCTCCCCAAGTGGCTGCAAGCCAGCTTGCGGCTCCAGACTTTCCCCCCAATATCAAGGGCTTATCACAGCAACTGTGTGCCTCTTGTCTTTCCCAGAAAGGTCCTCTCTTGCACTGAGAGGCAGAGTTGCATCTAAGAAAGGCAGAGTTGTTAGACATGTTGTTGGAAGGGGACTGATGGTAGTCCCTCATCTAACCTCCCAGTCAAAGTGGGACTGTCACCAGCATGGTGTCATGTTGACTGTTGCTTTGTTGACTGTTGCTTTGTCTAGCTGAGCCTTGAAAGCTTGTAAAAGTGTAAATTCAGCAGCCTCCTTGAGCAGCTCTGTTTCTCTATCATTTGGAAGCCTTCAGAAAGCACAGTTCAGCTTCTTCCCCAAGATGTTTGTATTGATTCAGCCACTTAAATTCTGTACACCAGAGATAAAGACTCTCTTGTTATAAGAACTGAACTTCACAGGGCAGAGGACTCTGCTGTGAAGTGGTAGACTTTACACCTCTTATGCCTCTGGTTTAAACATGAAAATCTGTCAAACTTAGTCTGTCTAAATGCACCTTCATCTTGCACAGGATATAATTGTGACTCAATTGCACTGTAACAGTGGTGGTATTGGATATCTTTGTCTAGATTTCTGAATCCTGGAGCACAGCAGATATAGAAATAATCCAGAGATATTTATTTAATAACAGAGATGTCTGGGTTTAAAAATCTTCCCATTCATAAAGTTCAGCTCTTAGAAATTAGGACTATTTTTCTTTGAGTCCCTGCATAGTTTGTAATTGTGGGTATGTTTTCACATGCTAACGTGAGACTATAAAGGAAAACTGCTCTTCCTCTCCTGATTGTTCTGTGGCATGTAAAACAGCATGTCTGTAGTCATTTTGGGCCTTCCCACTCACCCTGTTAAATTGGAGCTCTTCACTGCCAAAATTCCCAGTTGTATGGCAGGTTTAGCTCCTTTCTGAACTACTTTCCTCAGCGATTTCCCTGCCTCCCACCCCAAGTCTTTCTTATGTGTGACTTGTGAAAATTGCCTTGGCAACACACAATGTGATTTGCAGCCCGGGAGGATTTGCCATCAGGATGTTCGGCCTGTCACCCTCAGAAGTTGTGAAAAGAAGGGGAGGAGTGTCTAGAATTTACTTTGAGCTGGGAGTCTGTAACTGTGGCAATCCAAGGTTGGCAATTTGACTCTATCCTCAGTGATACCAATGACTCCAGGGGTAGGTCACCAAAGAAATCAGTATCCTGAGAGCCAGCTTCCTCTTTGCCTTCTCTAAGTGTACTGATAAACTAATGCCTGTTAGACATGAGAATCTCTACAGGAGGATTAAGCTTTTGTCCTTGCATTGCACAGTTTGTCTTTGGACCTTCACCACAAACTGCTCCATCCCTCAGCCTCCTGAAGCTGACAGTGTTTTGAAGTTCAGCTCTGCAGCTGCTGCTTGGGTGTGACAGGCTCCAAGACCATCTGCTGTTTTTTTTAATATACTCTTATATTAATTATAGGTGAAACCTGGACCAACTACATGTTCTCTGTAGTAGAGCAAATTCAAAGCAAATCACTTTTAATGCTGTTTAATGTTTAATGCAGCCTTACTTGGAATTGTGATCAATATTTTCATAATAAAGGAAATGTCAGAATGTGCATTTCTTAAGCAAAGCTGTAACCCCAATAAACCACCCCCTGTAAGCCCTTGGAGATGACATTAAGTGAAGATGCCAATAGAACTGTGAGTAATGCACACAAGTACCTCTGTGGGGACATGGTCTGTCTCTCTTTTCAGGATGATATGCACATGGTGATCAGGAAATGGCTCTCCAGCACAGTTCCCAACCACAAACAAATGGGGATTATTGGTGCTGTTTCCATGATAGGCAGCATGGCATTAAAAAGGTGAGAGAAAATGTAGCAAAGATTAATTTAACATGGCTTTCAGTTTGGGCCTGGAGTGAAACAAAAACAGGAGGGTATTGCCTTTGAGTTCATGCACATCTTGGGCAAATCAGGAACTTAAAACTCTCTTCTGCAGGCTGCAGTGTTTGGTGTTCCAGCCTGTTTGCTGCTGCTAGTCTCAAAGGCATCCCAAATTCCTTGTTAATGCGTATTTGTGGATGCCTTGACCAGCACCAGCAGGACCTATTGCTTGGAAAAAAATTGAACATTGGTGGACTGACTGCAGATCAGTGTCTGACTCTAGGCTGAATAACCTGAGGTACTCTGTGTTTGAATCCAGGGAAATCTAAAAGAGAAGCACTTCCAAACAGCACCAGGTCTTTTCCTAATCTGTTCCAAAGAAATAATTGTCATGTTTAGTTCTCCATTTTGTGGAGAGAGAATTTTGTGTGTATGATGGGTTTTGCCATCTCTTGAGTCATATGCCACAACAGCAAGGTTATCAATTGCTTCCAGGAATGAAGGAGATGGTGGTTCACTGGAGAGACCAGAGCTGAACAGCGAGCGTGATGGACAGGTGAGTTCCAAGAATGGGGCAGTGTGAGAGACAGGGAGGATATGGTCAGCAAGGAGGGGTGACTGGAAATGCAGTCTTAACTGAAGTAGTGTGTGGGTCTGGGAGTTACCTTTCCTGAGCCTGGGATTCTTGTACATTCACTGCAGAGCCAAGAGTCTGTTAAAAATGGCTTTGGAGAAACAAAGGCACCCGCTCGTGTTGCCTCTGGTAGACCAGGACAAGCAGCACTGCAGCCATTTAGTAAAAGTCTTCAGTTGTTATTTCAAATACAAAGGAAAGAAGCAGGACAATCTGCTTCAGTGAGCTAAAGGTGACTATGACCATTCTTTCAGCTTTGGTAGCTGTGCCTTTCAGGCCATCCAGAAAAAGTATTTCTGCTGCACAGGGTTGGCCTAGCAGCATTTTTCCTTAGTTTCTGTTGAAGAGCCTTCTCTATTGGTACTCTATTTAAGGGTGATCCTGGACAGACTCCTTTGTGTTATTTCATGGTAGAGCTGGGCCAGGACACTAAAGGGCCCATGCTCGTTCTTAAAACTGTGTCTTTTTAAGAACATTCACCATGGGTTGTTACTCTAGAGATGAAGCTTTGAATAGGCCTCAGGATAAATTAATGTAAAAAGGACTGAAGGTAAAAGCTTGAGATGGATCTATTTACCTTACCCATTTCTGCACTATTTTTCTCCTTTCAGCTGTCTACCCTGCTGGACCTTGTGGGCTTCTGCTGTGAGCAAACACCGGAGATCTTGGCTCTGTACTATGATGAATTTGCTAGTTTGATTGAGAAGCAGAAAGGCAATTTGGACTTGAAGCTCCTGGTATGTTGCAGAGCAGTTTGGACCTTATCACTTACTTGGATTCTTCAGAAAAATTATGTTTTTCAAGCATTGTCAGGACAGAGGCAACCTGAAGATTTCACTCCAGTCTGAGAACTTTTTTTTATTCTGTGAGAGATTGGCCAGATACAAAATCCCCATTCAGCTCTCTTTTTTTGATTGTGGCAGATTCTCCATTGTGCTTTAACAGCTTCTTTTATGTGAAATTTTATACAACACCAGGGAAGCCTTCTAAAGGAAATTAAGTGACGTTTCAGAGCATGCTGTTCCTATTCATAGACAAAAATAGAATCTGAAAGAACTTTAAACTTAGTATTGAAATTGGTTTGTGGGTCAGACTCTTAAGGCTATCTGATCCCTAAGGATTTGGAAGAGCCACAGTCACTTATAGTAATAAATAATTAAATGGTATTTATGGTGACAGTTTCTGAAGGCCACTAGGCAGCTCTTTCTTCCTGCTGTGAACTCCTTTTACATGTGGGCTGCCTTCCTCTTCCAGCCAGCTGCTCTGCCTCTCTGCATCACTCTGGAACTTGTAGTCAAGCCCACATCCAAAGAGCAGGGAAGAAATTGGTTGTACACACTTAGGAATGTTTCCTGTCTCTGTGTCTAAAGGGAGGCCTTGGCTCTCCTTGCAAGCAGTGGAGCTTCATTGCTGTGACTGTTCCAGGATATTTTGCCTGGCCTTATCTTCTGCATCTTCCACTGCTGCTGTTGGGGCTTTTTTCACTGAGCCCCTTTGCTGAGCAAGTTTTTTTTCCTTTTTTATTAGGACAAGTTTGGGAAGAGTTTGGTGGAGGACTTTCCCAGTGACTTCGTGGTGGATCTCAGCCCCACAGTGCATGGGTACGCTGATCACAGGTAAAGCATTGGTAATGTTTCTGTCACTGAGAACTGAGATTGCCAACAAGACTTTGTCTGTCTTTCCTTGCAGGTCATTCTTGTTCCCAGTGAAGTCCTTGTATAATCTGGATGAAGATGAAAGTGAGGGAGCAATTGCCATTAGCCTCTTGCCATTGGTGTCACAGAGTGAGCTTGGCAGGCCCACTGTTGGAGCAAGTAACCAAAGTAAAAGGTACTTTGACACTTATGTGTGGGATGACTGCTGAGGTAAAGGAATTGTTTTTATTTGGTGCACTTCATGTGTCTGATAAGGAGCTGGACAGAGAATTTATCAGTTTCCAATGTTCTTTTCCTCCTCTTGATGTTAGACATATTTCAGACTTTGATTTCTACCAGAAAGAAATCTGACCCCATTTTTTGTTCATTGCAACAGTTTTTCTGCCCTTATACACTTTTCCAGAAAACTGGCAATCACCAGCTATTAATTTGTGAGGGTTTTTTCCTAATTCACATAGTGCATTTCTGCTCTGTGTTGCTGGGGCTTGCAAGAAGCAAAATAGAAGACATGGGCCAGGTGGCCTGGAGAGGACACAGGACATAATGGAAAAGTGATAGGCATTCTGGAGATAATTGGATAGGACCCACTCCATTTCTTTCTTTCCCCCAGGGCAGTGTCACCAATGTGTCTGTCACCCTGTTTCCGGTTGCTGAGGCTCTACACTGCAGAGCAAAACAGTGGAAGCCTGGAGGAGATTGATGCCTTACTAGGTATGGGAAATGGACTTTTTATAGAACCCGGCTGCCTGCCTTGTTCCTTCCCAGATCTGCACAGATTTCCTGCAGCTGCAGGAAGAATTGTGCAGTTTGAGAAGGAGGCTGAGATGCTCTGTGCCTACAAAGTGGAGGGGTGGTAGGGGAGGGTTGCTCTGTCTGGGGAAGGAGTGGCTGATGGGCCTTACTCCAAAAAGCCATTGGAATTGATACAGGCTTTGGTAAGATGCCTTGTCCATGCAAAGACCAAAGCATGGGTAGCACACAGTCCAACCTAAACGTTTCTCCTCTGTGCCAGGTTGTCCCCTATACCTGACTGACCTGGAGGTTGAAGGGAAGCTGGACTCTCTATCCAAGCAGGAACGTGAATTTCTGTGCTCACTCCTGTTCTATGCTCTCAACTGGTTTCGTGAAGTGAGTAGATCCTTGTCTGCAGGTTCTGGAGTGGAGGGATGAGGGAAGGCTAGGAGAGTAGAGGTTGGTTAGCCAGGAGAGGGGAGGGAATATTGTGGTCTTTTGTTACCTAACAGAAAGGTTGTGCTCCACTTCCAGAGAGGCTGTAGAATTTCCTTTCTTGGGGATGCTCTGAACTCTTTGTTCTATACCTCTGTGAGCTTACAGAAGGGCAAAATGCAATGCCTTCATGCAGATTTGGACCATGTATTTGCTAACACCAATGGTCAGTGGGATTGTTCCCTGCTGCGGTTATTCTGATAACACAAGAAGGGCAGAGTTGGTGCATTTCACATTCCCAGTCCTCCTGCTCTTCTCCCAGGACTACCTCTTTTCTGGCAGACCTGGGAAGTGCCAAGGGGTCTCCAGAGCCACAGGTATTACAGAACCTGAAAATGTGCTGTCTGCTAACTCCTCTTCTTCAATTAATACTTTATCTGTAGGTGTTGCCCTAATTTTTTTATAGATTGCACCAATTATATCCATGTTCTTATGGGCTTCTGAAGAGCTTTGTTCATGCCGTCTGAACCTGGTCACACGGGCCACTTGTGCTGTGTTGTGTGCTTATTTGGGACTTGAGAATGTTATTCAGAAAAGAAAAAGTAGCAAAGTGGGTACAAATCTCCCTAATTCAATGAGCTTGGTTTGTATCTCTAGGTTGTAAATGCTTTCTGCCAGCAACAGGATGCTGAGATGAAGGGGAAAGTTTTAACTCGATTACAGAACATCACAGAGCTGCAGAATGTGCTGGGAAAATGCTTGGCAGGTGAATATGAAACATTTGTACATTCTGGGCCAGCTGTGAAGTGAAAGGGATTGTCTTGGACATCAATGGAGGAAGCATATGGTAACATACACTGCATTTTTACAGTGGCCTAGAAGTTTGTGCATGGACAGCTATAATTTTCAATTTGTCCAAGTCCAAACTGCCCTTCTCAATTACTTCTTCAGTGAGGAGCACACAAATTAGTCTAGAGTCACAAGCACATGAACTTTTGTACATCCCCCAAGTATTGACACACCATGTCCATCTCCCAATAGCCTGCCCAGATCCCAGGCCCTCTAATCTGCTCCACTGATCCCCTACTCACAGCTATTCCAGCTCACTGCTTGTTAGCAGACACACAAAGTCTTACCCTTATCTCACAGGCACAGACTCCACACTTTCACCAGGACAGTGAAATATATGATACTTCCTTTAGATTTGTATCTGGCCTGTATGTTGTCGCTCAGGAGCTGAACTAACCCAAGGTCTACATTTTGGCTCTTTCAGCAACCCCTGGCTATATCCCACCACCAGCTACCTTTGACTCTGAAGCCCCAGAGGCAGTACCATCTGTTAATGCTGCTGGTCCAGCCAGAAAAAGGAGTGGTAAAGAAAATTTTAAATGTTTACGCAAACAGATGTGATGGGGGTTGACTGGCAAATTGCACTTGTATGTGCCTAAAGCACTAAATTCCTGGCAAAGTCTGTCTACTTTGAAATTTTACCTCATCAACTCCTTTTGCAGCTGAAGTGGAGATGGAAAAATATCCTACACCAAACAGGTGTTGGATGGTCTGTCTCCATGGGAAAGCTGATGCATAGCATTTAACAGTGAAAATTCAGGACTTTCATTGTTGGCTTTCACCTGCAAAAGTACTTTCTGCAGCACTAAGTTCTTCCCTTGAGGGGTTTGTGGCATCATCTGGAACTAAATCTGTGGCTTGAGCTGCCTTGCAAACCCCTGAGCTTTAGGTTGTAGCTAACCAATGTCTTGGGAACCTTATCATGGCTCTGCTGCACAAGGAAATCTTTCCTTCATCCTTTCCCATTGCTGTCTCCCACAGAGAAGACACAGAACTTGCCTTTCAGTTTTCAAGCTGAAACAGATTTGCTTTGTTCTTCCTGCCTGTAGTTCTGTTTCTAGATTAGATTTATTTCTAGTTTAGGTTAGCATTTCCTGGGAACATGTCCACCTTAAGCCAAAGTGGTCCAAAATTCAAATTCCATTCAATGAGAACAACTGCAGGATGCCACAGATCAGAAAGCCTTTCCCTCCAGTGCCAAACCCATTGTGCAGGGTCTGGGTCTGTCATGTAAGAGTAATTGAGGCAGAAGGAAAGTTTTGTCTGTTCTGTAGACAAGAGGAGGATCCCTCACTTTAGATACTGTATTTTGAAGGAGCACTTCACCTATGGATCTGTGCATGCTCCATGCTTTCTTAGTGCTGATTAAAGTACAGCCTGTGCCTGGCTGCAAGTGCAGCCTAGTGCTGAGCACAGTGTAGCCTTTGATTTTGAAGATGTATTTCTGTTTAAGGAAGGAAAAAGAAGGCTGATGGCAGCAAAGCTGGCTCTGCAGATCGTTCTCAAGCAGAGGACAGTTCTGAGGGAAACCAGCTTGATACTGAGCTCTCCGAGCTGGACAAGGTAGGTGTATATCCCTGGGGACTTGCAAGGAAGACACACCAGGGAACATGCCATAGAAGCATAAACAAAAGCTTTGAGAGAAGGGTTGTTCGTTCCAAAGTTAATCACAGTCAAGTGGCTCAATTCTGCTTTCTGGCACCTGCCTCCCATCAAGTTTTGAGAATTGTCCCTGCAGAGGTCACTCTCCTGCCATTTCCTTTTCAGACTGCTCCTGATAGAGAGGCAGGAAATCCTCTGGCACAGCTGCAGAGCTATCGCCCATATTTCCGAGAGCTGGACCTCGAGGTGTTTGCTGTGCTGCACTGTGGGCTGCTCACAAAGTCTGTACTGGACACAGAGATGCACACAGAGGTGAGTGGAACAGCCTAAACCCACAGTGATGAGGCTTTGTGTAATGGCCTCTCTCAGAGGCCTTGGCCCTCTCTGTTCCACTGAAGTGCACAGCAGGTTGGTGTTAAGATGTGTTGGTCCAGGAATATGAGCTAGGGACTAGGAGAGCATTTGACGCCAAGTGCTTCAAGGCACTGAGAAAAAGAGGACTTTCCTGAGAAGAGGCAGACATGTCATGTAGCAATGTTAAAAACAAACTGATGTAAATATTGCATAAAATGAGAAAGATACAGTATAACATGTATAGAGCTAATGGAAAGAAAGGGGCTTTAATATTGAGCATAAATGAGCTATAGGGTGTTAGATACACTAAGTATTACCTATCAAAAAGAACCTATGACATCTAAGTGAAGTCTGTGTTGCAAAAAACAAGTGTCTCAAGGCATCAGGAGATCATAAATAGCACAAATATGGGGCTGGTGTCATGGAGGTGCTCTCAGTGAGCAGGGTCCTGTGTATTACCTGGGAGCTTGTATAAAACTGCATTGCTATGACTGTAGAAAATAGAAATGCCTAATATGGTTACATTCTTTGTAGGCAGGCTGAGTCCATCTGGAGTCTCATTTTGTCAGGCTACAATAAATGCATAAAATGTGAAAAGGCCATGGCAGGCTGGAGCACAGCCTGCTGTGTCCTTGCAGGACAGCTGTCTCTGTGCATGCAGGTCACAGACTGTTTGACAAGTCTCTTGGGCTATGTGGCATTATTTCTAATTACTTCTTGACTGTTATTCAGTTGGTAAATTTTGTGACTCTCTGGGCTTAAACCTCTTTTCATCCTTAGGAGCTTATTTGCAATGTCAATGTGTATGAATCTGTTCTTTCTTAGTAGTTAAGTTGTACTGACATTACCTCAGCTATGTTTAGGGCATCAGGATGGCTTCATGCTTAGAGTAACCAGAACCAATGCTCCATACCTGCCATGGGGGAGCCACAAAACCAAGCATCTACCAAATAAGTCCTTCCTGAGGTTAACTAATCCAGAAGTCGTAACTGGAAACAGAGGGGGTGAACTTGAGCTTCAAGGCACTGTAGTTACAGCTGGGTCCTGGGATTGACTGTTCTTTTAATTGCAGGCTCGGGAAGTTGTGCAGCTGGGGCCTGCTGAGCTTTGCTTCCTTCTGGATGATCTGTGCTGGAAGCTGGAACATGTGCTGCCCTCGGGCTCCACAAGGAGGGTGCCCTTTCCAAAGGCAAGTACAGTAGCAGGCAATGGGTCCAGGCCTGGGCTGAGGCAGAGCACATCAGGGGCCTCCAGGCCTTTCCTGAGAAATGGTTTTCAGAATTATTTTCATTTGACAGTTAAATGGAAGTGTGACACACAGCTGTGGGTCAGAGCAGCACTTTTTCAAAAGAGACTTGTGTACACTGCACTTATTGAAGTATTTGCAGCATCTGGTTCTCTGCATGTCTCAGGAAAGGGTATTTAACTGAGGGAGTCTTGTGGCCTCAAAGCTCGAGTGAGTCTTTTCCTGGCCCTCCCTGGGAAGACTGGCTATGCTGTTGTTCAAGAAGCAGCCCAGGTTAGCCAGGCCAGATGACTGCAGCACCCAGCAGAAGCTGCTGCATCCATGTTTCTGCTTCTTCTGCATTAGAAACCCCTCCTGAGTACAGACACTCCTTGCCCAATGCCCTTAGGTGAAAAGTAAATGCATTTCCCACTGCATTAAACTGAGAAATTCACTGCAACCTGACGGGCTCCATCATATTCATTGTTCTTTCTCCTTGTTTTTCTACCTACCTTAATTCCCACATGCAGAGGCTGCCTTCTCTTAGTGACTGAGTGTTGGATTCTATTATTGTAAATGTCTTTTCCAGCCTAAATGATTCTATAAGAGAGCTGTGTGTCACATCAGTTTTATTCTTTTAGTCAAATGTTATCCACTTGTCTGAGTTGGTGGTGCTTGTTCAGCAGAAGCCAACTTTCCTACCCTGTGACCCATCCTGACCCTGTATGACATCAGGAATTGCACTGCTTGGCAGCAGTCTACGATGTAGCAATTGAAGTTATTCTCAAGAAAGGCTGATGAAGCAACTTTAATCTTTTGGGTTTGCTGCAGGAAAGAGGCAACAAGGATATTGGCTTTTCCCATCTGTGTCAGAGATCCCCCAAGGAAGTCGCTATGTGTGTAGTTGATCTACTAAAGCCATTGTGTAAGCACATGGAGAACATGCACAACTACTTCCAGGTCAGTGGGCAGCAGTTTTGACCAAAAGCTATCAAGTTTTGTCTCCTGTAAAGACATTTTTCATTTTGTTTGGGGGAAAAAAGAGTCACTTTGTGTTCTTCAGGTTTTTTAAACATGGAACTTATGGAAATGGATTCTGTGCCATTATGTTTCTTTGGAATAGCGTTTAATGAATTATTTGTGTTGTATTAAAGGTAGCTGTACAAAATCAGGGTGCAGAAGATGAAGCAGGAGTGAACATTCAGGAGCACCAGCTGATGTCCTCTTGCTACCAACAGCTGTTACTAACTTTTCGTTCTCTATTTGCTTGGTGAGTTTAAAAGGAAAGTACCTGTATAAGGAAAGCCCATTTATTGCTTCCTCTTCTTGTTTCTTTTCTTCAAAGTATTTGTACCCTGCCAAAGGCCTGTCAGCCATGCAAAACGACCCACTGTAGTGGGTGGAGACTTCTAAAAACTTCTTAGTTAAGCCTGGCTTCATTGCCTGATTCTGAGCTGTGCTAAAGCTGTAGGTGATGAAGCACTGAACTGGATAGAATTTAGTCAATGGGCTTTTGGGACAAGATCAGCATAAGAGGCATACTGGCACATCTAGCTATGCAACTTCCATTCTGCCTAGGGATCTTGGAATTTCTTACCCCTCCTTTCCCACTTCTTTCCCTTCATCCTTTGCTAAATTGTCACTGCCTGAATCCTGAGTGATGGAAGAATTTCTTTTGCCAATGGGAAAGGATGAATGTGTATTTCATTGGCAAAAAGCCAACACTGCTCACGCTTTCAAGCGGGATTCATAAATGTCCAACTTGGAAGTGCTTGTGCAGCCTGCAGACTTCTGCATCTGCTAATATAATCCAGGATAGTATCATAAAAGTTTCTTTCTAAACCCCAATTTAGATTTGCTTGTGGAAAGCATTTTACCTTTGTTATACTTCATAAACTGTAGGAACTGCGTAAAAAGGGACATCTGAGGTCTGCCTCTCCTATTGGCCTCTACTGGAGCCTCAAGGCCCACAGTCCACTCCTGACTATTCCCAGATTTGTCATTTTCTCTTTGGCCACTATGAATGTTGGTTGTTCCTGAGCACATATATCTTGTAAATCAAAGAACCTGGTTCACTTTGTTATAGGAAGCTCAAGATCAGTTTTGCTGTCCAGAGTAAAATAATCCTGTTTTGCTGTAGGTCAGGCAGCCATATATTGAGGTGAACTATCCAGCCATTAAAATTCAACAATGAAATTACAGCTCCTTTTACATATATTTAGTCAACGCCTCTTATATTACCAATTGTCAATTAACTTGTGTGTTACAGATGCACTTGAGCATTACCATTATCAAGTCCACATGTTTAGTCTATAGAATTAGAAAGTGGATGTATTTGAGCATTTCCAGCATACATACCCTCACAGACACTGGGAAATCAAAGAAATATGAAGATCTCTACAATCTCCCCCACCCTGTTAGGCTTCTACCTGTTGTTCAAGAGATGACCAACCATGATAACTGCATTTGCATAGCAACTGTCATTATACATCCTCTTTTTTTCAGGTCTGCATAGCATTGCCTTAATATATATGGACCTCCACTTATGGGAAATGGCCTCGCCTCACCAAGCTAGATCTGCAGGCTAACTGAAAAATTAATATTGCTTGTGCTCAAGCACATTCCATTCCTGTTGAGTTTTCATTTTTTTGTGTGCCTTTATAATTTTCATATTGCAGGACTGTTCTTCAGTATCCAGCTTCTCTATTTTTCATCTTGCAAACTATGCTTAGATATACATTTGTATCTGATACCTCTTTTCTTCTAGTCTGATGATGAGCTAGATTTTTTTTTCCCCCTCAGGAATGGTTTTTCTCAGCATGAAAATACTGACTTGCTGAGGTCAGCTCTCCGGGTGCTTGCAGACAGGCTAAAGCCAGGAGAGACAGAGTTTCTTCTTCTTGAGGAACTCATAAGGTATAATCTGTATTTCATAAGATTTGAAATGGACAAATTTCAAGGAATTTTCCCCATTTTGTGTGGGTATTATGGGTAAATGTGAGTTCTCATAGAGATCACACTCACTTCAAACAGAGCTTTGTATTTAATTGAATGGCAGTGTAGTCAAACCTCATGAAAAGGAGTAAAAAATACAAAATGTAAAATATGCATGAATCTGTGGATCTGTTTTTTTTGTTTGAGACAAAGAGATTAGCAGGATTCACAGAAGGAGTGACTGTTCTGGAGAGTTAAAATGCTTACAGGTACACTAGGCAAAAGCAGTATGTAAAGCTGTTGCTAGACTTAGAGTGGCTGGAGCTTGAGGGAAGTTTCTCAGTGGCTGACCACCCCTTCTTCAGAAGGGCACTGCCAGAGACAAAACACTGGGATAGGGAGACCTTGGATCTGAGATGGTCTAACACTTCCTTTTTATTTATGTGTGTCTGAGAGATTACCCTGTCTACAGTCTTTTTACCTTTTCCCTTTCCTGCTATCCCCAGTGAGAGTTTTCAGTACCTCCTGAATTTCCAGCAGAGTGTTCCCAGCTTCTACTGTGCCTACATCCTCACTCAGCTCCTGATTGCAGTCGCTGAGAAACCCATGTCTGGCTGGAAAAAGGAGAAAATGGGTAATGTCTGAAGAACCACTCATCTCAGATGAGTTTTTGCATGGTCTTTGCCTTTTAAGGGCAGATTTCCCTTTCATGTCCTGGTAATCTCACTGGGTGAACTGTCCTAGCCATTAATAAAGGGAACAGCAGTAAATATATTGGAACCTCTTTGGTATTTATTCTGCTGTGCCTCAGTCACATGTAGATAGGCAGACTCCAGCTCTCTCAGCTGGTAATTTTAAAAATCAGAACTTTTAAGAGATCTAAGCACAAGCCTGCTATTCAGTGTTGGAGCCATCTTAATCACTGGTTATGGAGGTGATTGATCATACATAGACTTAACCTGATGTAACTTCCTACTGTAAGTACAGATGTCTGTGACAGCTCGTTTCCAAAATTTATGGAAATGATCTGCAAATACAGCTGTTACTCCAGAGAGAGGAAAACCTGTAAGTTCTTAATCCCATGCAACAATTGTTTTCAGTTAAGAAAGTTCTTCTCATGGATTGGGACCCGTTATGTAAGATAAACAGCAGATAAGGGACAGACATGGTTGCGGGGAATATACAAGAAAACTACTTGGTCTCCACTTCGGCACACGCTGAAATAAAGAGTCCGGACAGTTGCCTCTCTCAGCCATTCCTTGTCATACTAAGACACCTCTAGAATTTGTCCTCCAACCCCCATAGGCATGCAGAATTGTAAATTCCCTCCTTTGAGACTATTTTAGTATTTTAAACAGTCCCACATTGGGAGAACTATTGACTGAGTGTGGCAGGGAAGAACCTATTTTAACTAATAATTTCCTGGTTTTAAACATTTCTGCAGGAGACAAGCACGTTTGTTAGCAGTTTTGATTTCAGAAATCTGTAAACTTTAAACTTGTCTGTTCACATTTATTATAGTGCTGTGGCCAAAAGGCCAAGTCACTTATTGGAATTCCGTTTCTAGAAATGGATACCCTAAGGGTTGCATATGGCCTAATTAAAAACAAACACATGGCACACTGTAGGAGCTACCAAACAAATAAGGTTTAATGTAAGCTTGTCAGGCAGAAATGGCCAGAGGTGGATCACAGTTCTGATGTGAACAGGTATTCCAGACCAGGAACGCACTGGATGTGCAGATATTTTGTTATCACGATATACATCCTTGTGGCCTTGCAGCTTTTTAGGGAAAATTCATTCTGACTTAGAAAGCTCAGGCACATGAGAGGTAGTGAGATTGTGATCTTTCAAAAAATCATTTGAATATGCTCCTTCTATATGGAAGAAGGAAATTTTTTGGATTCTTCTTTCAGTAAGTTATCCCTTATGTTTCCCAGCTTCACTAGCCAAGCAATTCCTCTGCCAGTCCTGGGTGAAGCCCAGTGGAGACCGAGAGAAGGGCAGCCAGTTCAACAGTGCCCTGCACACCCTGCTCTGGTAAGGCTCAAGCCATTCCCTCAGGCATGCCAAGACACTCTTTTTCTAATGATTACTGTTGCTGCAGAGGAATGGCCCCTCTGAATCATAACCCTCATGCTTTCACAGCTTGGCCTAAAGCCCTGTTTCTACACTGTTTCTAAAGCACAAGTTCTCTCTTGGTTAAGTGTGAGGGTCCAGCTGATCCTTTCCTCATCCGGTCCTCTGTCACTTGTGTCAGGAAGTTCTCATCAGTGGCCTCCAGGAGACTCCTGGATTGCCTATGCCTATTGCTGGGCTGTCCTTCCAGCAGGGATCATGGTGGTTAGTCCCCCATGAGGATCAGGGCCTGCAGTATGGGGGTACTCCTGGCTGTCTGCAGAAGGCTTTGTTAGCTTGTTCCTCATCCAGGTGGCCTATAGCAGACATTTCAATGTCACCCATATATTGAACACCCATACTGGTTGGCTGTTCTCTCTCATAAAGGTCAATTCCATCTCATCCTCTTTCCAGCCTGTCCTTCCTAAATACAAGAACAAGGAAATATTGAATCCATGTATGTTTCAGATCATGGTAGCTTTTAATGATACCACTGTGACAATTGTAAATATTGCTTTGGGTTTCATATATGTGATTGCCTTTGGCAGGAAAGTGCTTGGCAGTTTTAGGCCACTTGTTGCAGGTCAGGCAGCTTTCAAGACCTTGTTGTGTCATTCTGCTTAATATCCACTGATAACTATGATGGTTTTGGATTTAGTGTCTACCTGGAGCACACAGATAACATCATGAAAGCCATAGAGGAAATCTCCAGTGTTGGTGTTCCTGAACTGATGAACTCTGCCAAAGATGGATGTTCTTCTACTTATCCTACACTAAGCAGGTAATTACAGCAATAGAAACCTGTAATTCTATGATATGTATAATGGTAATTTCTGCTTTTAAATACTTGGTTTTCTTATTTTGTGATCTGTGGTAAGACAGGAAAAGGCTGCAGGTAGCGTAGACCTTGATAAGTTACAGCTGTGCCCCCAAACAAGCGAAATAAACAACCTTATAAGGGAACCAAGTAGAAAAGGCACGTGTAGATAGTTTGCTAACCAACTGTGGGTTAACAAGGAGCACCTGTTATAGTCAACTGTAATGTAATGTACCAAGGAATACCTGTTATAGTCAACTGTAAGGTAACAAGGAACACCTGTTATGGGTGTGGCAAAGAGGGTATAAAAGACTGTACCACAGGAAAATAAACAGTTGAGCTGAAGCTTGTCACCACTTTGAGTGTCAGCTCTTTTTGTCTGCTGTCAGTGGTCCATTGTGGTTTCATGTTGGTACTGTGCTGGCTACTCTGGACACTTGTAAACATTGTTTTGGCACTATAAAACAGGGTAGCACATGGTAGCTTTCTGCCAAAGTGGAATTCCTGTGCTTTACATTATGTTGAGTTTATTGCTGTGAGCTATTTTTAATGGAGAATGAACTGCTGTCTGTCATCAGGTGTGTTGTCTCTTTCTGTGCTATTGTGGTGGTACAAAGCACTCCAAAAGTCACCTTCAGAGGCCTGGGGTGGCTGTAGGCAATCTGGGCTGGTAAGCAGTGTGCAAAAACACACGGTGCTTCTGCCCCTGGCACAGGAATTTGGAAGCAGGGATGACCAAAGCTCCTGCACTCTGAAACTTCCAAAATCATCTTATGCTATGAGCTGCACATCTTTCACTATGCACCCCCAGAGCTGTAAGGATAAGTGTGATTCATACTGAGGAAGTGGTAGTGACTTCTTAGGAGTCTGCATCTGTTGGGACAATTGGGCTGCGCTAGACATGTTTGTGAGTCCTAGGGCCAATCTCCTGTGATATCCTACTAAGAAGGATGCTCAGCTGGGTAACCTCTAAGTTTTCCTCATCATTCTGGTGATAAACAGCCGATCAAAATGCTCAGAGCTGACTTTCAGTTTGTTCATTCTCTCCATAGGCAGACATTCCCAGTTTTCTTCAGAGTAATGATGGCTCAGCTGGAGAGTTCAGTGAAAAGCATCCCAGCTGGGAAACCATCAGACTCAAGTGAGGTAGGAAAATAAATGCACTGGACTCTGAGGGGAAGAAAACTTAAGTTAAACTGAACAGTACAATAAAGATGTATTAATTGGAAAGGAATTTACTTCTGAATTTTGTCGAGGAAGTGCCGTTAGATGCCTTCATTCATCAGCCAGCATTGATATACAGGGTAACATATAAGTAGCATCTTTTTTTCCTGATTTGTACCATGTCAAAAATCTAGTAAATCCAGCAGAAGCGGTAACCAGAAAACAAGCATTAATCAGCAAAATACTAAACTGTGCAATTGGTCTACACACCTGTGTAGGAGCATAACATTATTTTGCAACCAAGAGCTGTTTTGAGAGCAAGGAAGTGAATTAGCTCCTAACACTTTAAGCCACTGATCAGGCTGGAATTGCCATTAAGTGTTTTTGCTGTGATAAATATGCTTGTAGTGAAGCTTTGTTCCTCTGTCTTCAACAACAACAATGCTTTGGGCAGAGCAAATGCTGAAAGCACACCCAGCAAGGTGAGAGGAAATGCATCATCTTGAGTTATTGTCCCCTTGCATCCCATAGGTGCAGCTGGAGAAGCTGCTACGCTGGAACATTGCTGTGCGGAATTTCCACATCCTCATTAACCTGGTCAAGGTGAGGTTCTGGTAGTTCTGCCTTTACCTTCAAATTCCGGCAAAGCCTGGTGTTCCCAGGCTCATTGAGGAAAAATGTGAAGTGTGACTGCCTAGTGGAACAACCTGAAGGTGGTAAATAAAGCCAGTTATAATCTGTGCCCAGTCTCAATGGATGAAATATTCTGTTCTGTCAGTTTCGGAGCTGGTTCATTCAGTGTCTCTGAGTGTGATGCTGTTTTGGGGTGGAAGGTGATAGGTACAGCTGCCCTTTTCTCCTTTCTTTGGTTGATCATTACTGTTTATTTTTACATATTTGAAGTGATAATTGGCAAGCCTAGGTTTTTCACATCTGGGTTTTTTTTATATAATAGCACTCACTGGAGCCCTACCTGTGCTTCAGGTGCCTTTTGAGAGCACAAAGGGTAGAGCTGGACCACTTAGTTTGGTTTTGTCCTCAGTTCAATTTAGTCCATAGCAGCACCATGGTACCTTTGTGTTATTTTGCCCATCTCAGTTTTGCTTTGTCCATGATGTGGTTACTTGCCCATCAGCTGGATTTGGGTCCCAAACTGTTAAGAACTTTAGACTTGTTGAGATAATTTTGTGCCATCTGTAAAGGTGCACCTTAGACCCCCCAAGCAGTAAACCTGCCAAGTGCTTCCACCTGAGAGCCATTACGGTTCATGTGCTTATGTGGTGTTCCCTGCTGAGACTTGAGAATGGATGTTGCCTTAGAGCAGGCTTCACTCATTCACAAGGGTGTGCCATGAAGGGCTGTTTTTAATTGTGCTTGCATGGTTTTCTTTAGACTTGTAGACTGATCTGACTGTGTTTTCCTCTTCTCCATGTAGGTATTTGACAGCAGGCCTGTACTCAGTATCTGCCTGAAGGTAAGCAAGAGTTCAAACTAACTGGAGAGAGAGTTTAAGTACCAACTTTCTTCAATCATTGCCTCCAGTGCAGTAGAGTGGTTAATGGATTCTCTGGAAGAGGCAGATACTGTGTTCCTTATACCTTGTTATGCATGTATATGTATAGCGATTCTAACATTTTGCATTTAGTTCCGTTTTATTCCAAGATGCCTAGTGGATAAAACCAGAGGTCTGTACAATGAGAGATCTGGTCCTTCTAGCCTCTCTTTGCAGTGATTGAAGTGGGACCCCTTACTGATCCTGTGTATTCCCGTACAGCCTTCACATGAATATAATCTTTTTCTAAGCAAGAACAGTCTCTGGGGTGGCTTGGAAGAATGTATCATTATCTCATCTGACTTTGTGATGGTTCTTTGAGAAGGAGTTTAAATTTGCTTTCTGATATATTTATCACTCTTTTATAGTACGGCCGCCTCTTTGTAGAAGCATTTCTGAAGCTTGCCATGCCTCTCCTGGACCACAGCTTTAAAAAGCACACGGTAATCCTAGGGGACAAGAACCGGCTGCCACCAGCTGGGAAGCATGACTGATACTTCCTGCATACACACATCTTACCTCTATCCCATAACCCTTTGAAAGGATTGCTAGGACTAATGCTGTTTCAATATCCTTGTTTCCCTTATGGAAAGGTCCTTTGAGAATGACTTGGTGGTCTACTTATTTATTGCAGGATGATGTGCAGAGTTTGCTGAAAACCTTGCAGCTGAGTACCAGACAACTTCATCACATGTGTGGCCATTCCAAGGTAAGATAAGTTCCAATTGCAGCACAAATTCCTGTCCTAAGAATGGTGTTATTTCCCTTCCACTGCTTTTCCAGGGCATAGGCAGGCTGTACTTGCGTGCTTCCAGCAGTGTCTGTGCAAGCAAAAACTCTGAGAGAAGGTGAAATAGCCTTGTTTAATGGCCCAAAAGTTGAAGCATTTATTCTGGAAGTGGCTGACTTGGATGTCAGATCAGGTTGGAATAGTATTTTTTAGGACAGAGGTTCTGGACATCTTTGGATGTTGGCATCTGTAAGGGGATGTTTCTGAGGACGCAAGCTAAGACCTTAGAGACCTTGAACAAAGTACAGATGCCAGATTGATAATATAGGAGAGAAGCTTTGCCAAAGATGAACGGCCTTGTGAGTCAGAAGAGTCAGCAACAAGAGGTGGATGGGGAAAAACCCTGCTCAAAGTCCTCTTGAGATGGCTTTTATGTTGTTACGTTGGTAAGGGCAAAGGGAGAAGGGGGAGGGTGGTAACACAGCCTGCCTGTCTCAGTAGGAGCCTTGGGGCAGGAAAGAAGGAGAAGATGAGTGCTTTGCTTACAGTGTGGAGGGACAGTGCTTGTTGCAAGAGACAGTCACTTGGGGGAAGACAGAAAGAACTTCATGTGTACTGATTTTGTCCCAACTCCTAAAGGTTCGCGAACACTTGTCCAAGAAAGGAGCTTTGCCAAAGTAATTGAAGGGAGAAAGCCAGCTACCAGCATGGCTCCCAAGCCAGATTTGCTACCTATTTAAGCCAGAGCTGGCATCAGGAGCATAGAAACTTAGCTGAAGATCAGAACATGCTGTTGCAGCTCTCAGCACAGGGTGAGAATTGGAAGCTGGCACAAACTCTGACAATGCTAACAAGTCCTTGTGTTTGAAAGTGAGATCCTCACGCCTGCTCTAAAGTCACAATTCACCTTGTAAGCAGGATAACAGCATTGCAGCTTTCCATGTCATGTTTGTCTTTGCACTTGACGAGGATTTTCAAGTGCTGTGTCCCATAGTCCTTGTTAGCACTGAGCTGCAATTAGGGAACACCCATGTTCTACCAGTGCTCTGGTGCCTGCTGTAATCTGAACAGGTTTCTGTGCCAAATCATTTTGCAAGAATGAGAAGGCAGAAACTGAATCTGGGGCAAGTAAATGTATGCAATGAATGCTCCATTCTTGTTTGGAGAGGAGTTAACAACAACATGTGTTAAAACAACCTTGATTTCACTTTTAATGCAAACCTCATGGATGCTCGCTGACCCATTGTAAAGTGTGACCTGAGATTTTGTCATTCCCTCAATACATGTGTCTTTAAAGAGCATTACACAGCAGGCGGTAGCAATCAGCTTCACCTGTCATTTCCTAAGTATTTATCATTTCCTCTTTCACACTAAGCCTCTCTTCTGTTTGTATATCTAACCCTGGGCACAAGGACAGTTTCTGGAGACAGATTTTTGCCAGTGCTGTGGTGCTTTGTTGAATCTTCAAACTGCCTGCACACAGTTGGGCAGGTTCCAGGGCCCAGGAGCACTGTGAGTGTTGATTGTGTCATTAGCAAGGGTTTTGTTGATTTGGTTCTGATTAGTGCTGATGATTGCTAGGTCCTGCCTGTTATTATACAGGCTAGAGAACAGCTTGCTGTTGGTAATCAGTTACCCCATTCCCTGCTGGCAGAACTTGAAGGAAAGCCGTGTCCCTCTGCCCAGGCATGTTGAACTCTTCCAAGAAATGCAGGTGACCTGAATTCAGGGTATAGCTAATGAGAGCATCTTAATCCCAGAAGATTACAAAGTATTCTCATGAAAGAGGAAAATGCTTATGTACAAAATAATTGTGCAGGCTTTGGCAGGTTGACAGGTTTTCTGGTTTAGCAATGACTGTTCTGTACTGCAGATTGAAGCCTAGCAGGAGGAGATGCTCACCCGGAGCTAAATCTCATACTATGCCTGGCATAGCTGCCCTTCCTCTGGTGGTTTTTGCTTACAGCAACTCCATCTGTTCCCTCCTGTCCTAGGTCTCCAAAAGCCAGTGCTTCTTTGGTCCAGAGAAGCTGGCTTTGGAGATTACAGTGAACACACATTCCATGTAAAGGAATTGCACAAGGCACTGAGCAAGAAAAGATTGTGTTGGAAGTGGTATATTCAACACCTTTCTCCTTTTTTATTTTCTGGGTTTGGGAATTCAGTAAAGGACTTACTAGCCTCTCTCTAGAGCTCATGACAAAAACTGAGTCTTCTTTTTTAATCAGGGTGAATATAGATGTTTGGATTGTTGCAAGGGATCATTTTAGACAAAATACTGATCTGAGCTTTATTTTTTAACAATAGCTATAATTTGACCAAAAAGTGATGTAATCTGGGCTAGTTTTGTGGGGGTCATGTGCATCCCACCTGATAACAGATGGCTTTTAAACAGCCAGAACACTTAGGTGAGAATCAATCCTCATCACATTTTACTGTTTCATAGATTCACCAAGACATTGGACTGACCAACCATGTGCCTTTGTTGAAGAAGTCCCTGGAGCAATTTGTGTACCGAGTGAAGGCGATGCTGGCATTCAACCACTGCCAGGAGGCCTTCTGGGTTGGCATTCTCAAAAATCGGGATCTTCAGGTGAGAATCACTGCCCTACCTGGGGCAATTAAAATCTGGGAGAGGACAATGCTCGTCTTGTCCAGACAACTCTAACCCTCCTCCCCTTGTGTGTGGGTATAGCTGAAAGGCCAAATTCAGTGTGACCGTAGCACAGTCATGTCTAGTGCAGGAGAAAGAAGCATTTTATTTCAAGATTAAGGATTGGCATCTCTAGGCTCTTGCACTGAGGGGTCAGATTTGATTGTAATGAACAGGTACAGGGGATTCTTTGGCTATTCAGTGGCAAGAACTACATGCACAAGAGGGAAGAGCTAAAGGTCACTTGAGCATCTTCACGCACTTTCATGTGTGGCTTTAAGAAGCCAGTTCTGGCTCTTTATCTTTCACTGTAGAAGCAGGACCGTTAAACAAAACTTGAATCTTTTTTTACTCTAAAACTTTTTATTTAGGAAGGCAATAAAATGCTCTTTTCTTCCATCCCACCCTGGCATGCTTTGGCCGCTTCACATACACTCAGTACGGGTCTTTCGCATCCAACTTAGGGAGAAGAAATTTTGACTCAGGCCTCTGAGGAGAGGGGCTCGGATGAGGACTCGGAGGACGAAGAGGACTCGGCGGAGGGACCCGCTGAGGAGGTACTTCAGGGGCCGCCGGGCTGCGCCTCTCGAAGGCGCGGGAGGGAGGGCGGAGTGCAGCTCCGGCGCTGACGGCGGCGCTCCCCGCAGGAGGCGAGCGGCAGCGACACGGACGGCAGCGAGGAGCGCGGCGGGGCCGGGCCCGGCCCTCAGGCAGCGCGGCCCTGAGGCGGCGGGCGGGCGGGCGGGGCCCGGGTCCCGCGCAGGCGCGGCGGCGGCGGCGGCCATGTCGGTGCAGGAGGACCCGGTGCAGCGGGAGATCCACCAGGACTGGGCCAACCGCGAGTACATCGAGGTGATCACCAGCTCCATCAAGAAGATCGCGGACTTCCTCAACTCATTCGGTGAGGGCGCGGGGCGGCGGCGGGGGCTGCGGGCGGGCCGGGCCGTGAGGGGGCCCGCGGTGTCTCACTGCCGCCTCCCCGCAGACATGTCGTGCCGGTCCCGGCTGGCCACCCTGAACGAGAAGCTGACAGCGCTGGAGCGGAGGATCGAGTACATCGAGGCCCGGGTGAGCAGCGGGGCGGTTGGTTGGGTGCGGGCCGAGCCCAGGGCCGGCCCTGGCTGAGGCCTTTCCTTTTCCCGTAGGTCACCAAGGGGGAGACGCTGACATAGGCCCGGGGCGGCCCCGGCCCCCGCCACCGGAGCACCGACGCCCCACACTCCGCTCGGGGCCCACCGCCACCGCCGCCGCCTCTGCTCGTGTTGCCAATAAACCGCTGTGCTCCTGCCCTGCCTGCTCTCTGCCTGCCTGCCTGCCTGCCTGGGGCCGGGCCGCGGGATGCCCGGCTCCCTGCCACCGTCCTGGATGTCCAGAGCCTGCCCTTCCATCCGCCTGACCCACGGGGTTTGGGCACACATTCCTCCCCATGCGTGGGGGTTGTGCCACAGGGGCCGCGGGCCAGGCTGTTGTCAGCTCCTGGAGGCACCTGACCAGCCTTTGGGGTGCTCTGTGCTCCTACTGGGATCATAGCAGAAAATCTTGTGGTTCCTATGGTCTGGAGGGTGTCTCAGCTTTCACATGTACACATGTCAGGGCAGTGTTGGGACAACAGGCTCACCTGGTGTGGTGCACATGCCACAGGAGAGGGCCCTTTGCCAGCACCTGGGAAGAGGTGCTTATCCTCCTCTGTGAGGCAAGTGGCAAGGAGAAGGAAGTCTCTCAGCCCTTCCCACCACTCCTCTATTTATCTCAGTTTTTTCAGTGGGTATCTAGATCTGCAGATTCACTGCTCTTATTTTAGCGTTTGTTGGGGAGTCCATGGAGTTGGTCTCAGCAAAGGTTTTATTGCTTCCCAGCAGGTTTTAAATGTCTTGGTATATTCTCCAACTGTAATCTTAGCTTTTATATGATGGCAGTGTCATGCCTGCAGTGTTTACTAAGCACTTGAGTTACTTATGTTCATTATATTTTTGAGGTTGTCTGACATCAGCTGGTTCCTTGTTGACATAGGTCCTCCTCCAAGCTTACAGTTTTGTTCTCCATACGAATCTCTGTGTTTTCCATTGTTTGAATAAGTGTTCCTCCAGCCTTTCCCTCAGCTCTCGTAGCAGTTACTGTCAGGTTGGTCTGCATATCAGGGAGGCTTGGCTGCTTTTGGAGCATAGTACCTGTGGAGATAAGTGCTTTGTAGCAGCCCTGCAGTGGAGTGGAACAGCCACGGATCACTGCGCACAAATTAGAGTGCTTTTGTACAAGACTGATCGATGAAGGGAAGGCAGCTCTCTCTTGGCTCCAGGGTGGCTGCTCTGTAGCCCAGGTACGTCAAAAGTACTGCTATGGCCCATGCACTGCTTTCTGTGGATGTGCTGGAGTGGAGTCTTGAGATCTCCATCATTAGAGATAACTTAGTACTTATCTGAACTGAAATGACCTGATCTGGCTTCAAAATTGGCGCTGCTTTGGATGGGAGGGGGGTGAGGCAGAGACCACAAGAGGTTCTTGCCTAAATTGTTCTAACATTCTTCAACCCAAAGACTGAATGGGAGACAGGGTACCACAGACGTCCCTGGGGCTGGGGCTGTGCTGGGCTGACCTCTTAACTTGAGATCCATTGTTTGTTTCTGTTCCCAGCTAGTAATGTGGTGTGCCTCAGATCCCTTCCTGGTCTCCTGACTGGCTGTTGTAATGGCTCTTTTTCCTCTGATACCAGGGTTTTGCAATGGAGTAGGTTTTGCCACACAGTTGGTGGTGGGATCAGGTGGAAGATACCACTTCTCCCAGGATATGTGCTCGCACAGACCTTCAGCACAGTACAGTTCATGTCTCAGCAGGGATGCTGGGGAGCTCACTGCAGTAGAGCTCTGCCCTTTTCCTTTCAAGGAGTCTAAAACTTCCCTAAGGAACCAGGCTTTCTGGTTGGGTGCTGCTTATTGCAGGTCATCTCTGGGAGGTGGAGAAGCCTCCTGGTCCTCAGGCTGATACTGCTTCTTCCAGCAGCTGCTGTGGTGTGCAGCCTTGTAATAGATGGAGCTTTGATACATTTCATTATTTTAAATACTGGGGAATTCTGTTTGCCTTTTTTTTTCTTTGTACTGTATTTTGGGTTTTTGTTGTCTTTTTTCAGAATATGATGCCCCAGGAACCTACATTAAACTTTTCTGGAGTGGATTTGTGTATTCTAATTTAGAAGACTGATTTACGTGGTGTGTTAGTGGTGCTCTTCTTCCCACCACACATTTAATGTAGCAGGAGATGGCAATGTCCTCTATGTCCTCACAGCATGCTGTCCTCATGTCCTGGGAGTGCTCGGTGCTCTGCTTATGGTCAGCGAAGACCTTTTGTTAGTCTGAGACCTTTTCCCAGAGCCTGAACTGCAGAGAAGCTGGTTTGAAGCCCCTTATGAAAGTGCCAGATTTGACCTAGAGAGCCTGAGCCAATCTGTAGCTTGAGAAAGGTTTGCACTGAGATGACAGACAGTGGGCTTGTAGTCCCCACTGCCTGCTGCACAGGCAGCAGTCCAGCAGTCCTCATTAGAGGCTCCAAGGTTTGGGAATGAGCAGCAGTGTTTTGATCCTGGGTGGGAGACAAGGTGTCTTGGCATCGCCCTTTGTGTAGCATCAGCAGGAGAGGGAGCTAGAGCTTGATTCAAACTTTGCATAGCCCAGAAAGATTGCAGTCTGATCCAAAGCACATCTTTTTAAAATGAATGGTTTGGACCAGACTCCTCAAGTAGTTCTAGCTTTTAATAAATACCGTTTGGGCTCTCTCAGTGCCTACTGCACTGAGCCTTGATTTTAGGAAACAGTTTTAAAATTAAATGTACCTTCATCCCCTTTATGTTGCAGGTGATCGAACCTGATAATAATTCAGTGAGCTGAGATGATCTTAAGAAAGGAACGTGTTAGGACACAGCTGAGTTGTTGAGGGAGAGCTGCACTTTGACCCTAAGAGCTTTGAAAGGCTGAATTTTAAAGATCCTGGAAGATGGTGTCTGCTTACATCTTGGTGCCAAGGCACTGCCAGCAGTGGATGCCACTTGAATAGTTGTCTCACAAAGAGAAGATTGGCCCTGCCAGCCTGGGATTGCTGCTGCTCCCCAGGTCAGTGAGACGGGAAGGTCACAGGAGCATGGGAGGGCTCCAGAGTCACTGTGTCCAATTCCCAAAAGCTGCCAGCAGTACTGCTGTGAGCTCTGCAGAGCGTGAGGCCTGGGACTTGACCCTAGAGCACATAAAAGCTTTGGGGTGGATGTACCATGAGCTCACCTCTCCATTCACCTTCCCCATCCCTCTCTCCCTGTGGAGTCTGACACAGCTGGTGTGTTTTCACTTTACATCACAGAAACGTGAAGCTGCTAGTTGACAGAACCCTCTTTTTGGGGAGGAGAGGATTATCAGTGGGTATGTCCTGAAGCAAAAGTTTGAGAATAATATCCTGGGGAAACAATGGATAGACCAAACTCTGAGTCCTGCTGATTTCAGAGTCAGAGCTGTGGTAGATCTGAGGTTCGCCTTGGCTAGGGGTTGCTCTGGCCAGTTTTGTCAGTGCTGCACAGAGCTGCTGGCCCAGCCCTAGCCCTGCTCTATGACTCTTGCTGTGTTGCCTCTGTGCAAACAGGTAATCCCACGTGCCAACAGGTAACCCCCACCAGATAACCAACCTGTGCCTCGTTACCTCTGTAGGCTTTTCTGCTTCCCAACCTTGCCATCTCCTGGCAGGCATATTGCTGACAAAGCAGTGGGAGGACAGGCCTCGGCCTGCCTTGCTGACAGGGTTACAAATTGGGTTCTAGGACCAAACCCATTCCATAAAATGTCCAAATTAAATATTGAAATTCTTGGTGTTGCCTGTGTGCTTAAAAGTGCTGAGTAAAAGGGCTTTAATCAAGAGGGAGGATCAGCTGAAGCAGGGAATTGTCCCTTGGGCTCCTTGTGCTTCCTGGGGACCATGTGTGCTCTCCTGCCTGTGTCTCTACTTCCATGAGGCACTTCCAGCCCTATTGTTAGACCGGAAGACTGGAGATGGGAAGGGAGCCCAGGGAACTGGGAGAACAGGGAAGAGGAGAGGAGCAGATACTGAGCAGGTTTTTTTGCAGATTGCTCCTGGAGGCAGTTCTCCGGTAAGGGCAGTGGGTATGGGAGAGTATCCTCAGACCACAGGTTGATCCCTGTGCTTACTGCAGCACTTGGCTCAGCCAGGCCAGGGGCTGGGAACAGCTCACTGTTCCCCACTTCTCTGGCAGCCAGCAGTCTGCTCTTTATGGCCTTGTGCTTTGTGTTGGGGCTGCATTATCTGTCCTACTGATGGGCCTGGGCTTCAGGAGCCAGACTGTAACTGGAAAACTGCTCTTGTAGCTAAATTGGAAGGACCAGCAGCCAATGCCCCGGAGGCCATTCCTGCCTGTCTTGCAGAGCTGCATCCCTCAGAGCCCATTTGTGAGCCTGCAGTGCGCTGACCGTAATAAAGAGGAGCTCCCGTAATGAGGGAACATTTCCATGCTTACCTGTAGCCAGTAAGGAGGCGGATCTTGTGCTTCTCTCAGTACTGGAATCACTCACTCTTCAGCCTCATGAGCTGTTGATAACAGCGCCTGAGGAGGTCAGTAATCCACCAGGAAGTGACTGATACATCCTGGCCTTTGATTTAGCCTGCTCAAACAGGCCTAGTTCTTAAATTTAACAGGCTTTAGCAAAAATTTTGCTGTGTTAATTTGAAATAGGAATACAATGAATTATTTATTATGGCAAGTAAATTCATGGAAGAGTACAAAATGAGAAAAAAATGTTTTAGAAGGTCTTAGTAAGGTATGATATGGTCCACTCTCATATGATTCCACAAAAGCTTTCATGGCTAAACATCAGGGTTCCTCCCAGCCAAAGGCAAACAGCTGCTTTCTTATGATCTCAGCATGACAGGGTGTTACTGGTCTGGAAGGTTAGGGAGTGGGTTGTACTCACTGCTTGTTGCTTTTTTCTTCTCTCTCAAAACTCTTAGTTTAAAACCGAAAAGGTAGCTGTAAACTACCTGTAGCCTGCAAAATGCAGCTGGCAGTGAGGCATAATCCCCACACAGTTATCTGTGCTTCAGAGGCTCACAACAATTGTTGAAGCAGACTTTATTTAAAGGAAAATAAGTAGCAACTAAGTAAATGCACAGGAGGGACTAATTTAACCAACCCATTGGATAAAAGTCAGGGTAGGGCAAGAGGTGTCATGGGAATGTTTTAATCTGTCAGAAATATGATGACTAAATGAGCAGTTACTACTCACTGTACCATTGCTGGGCCCCTCCTACACTCACTTAGGAGTATTTCTACATTTCTCATGCAACCTGCCTGTGTGACAAATCCACACACACAGACTACACCCAATTAGTGTCAAGCATAAGAGCTGCTCTGCCAGTGTCTCACCTCTTTAAACCCCTCCTGGAAGCAATTTCCCAGCATACAAAGAATAAATCACCATTCTAAATCTCTCAGAGGACAGTTCCCAACTAAGGGCGAAGTAAACACATGGAATACATGATAAAGCATTCTAATTCATTAGATAACATTCTGCCCAGCTGTATATGCAGAATATTTGCTGCTTTAAGTGTTCAATGTTACTTGTAATTAAAAATGTCAGGGTAGGTGAGACAAGGCACTCAAATAGGCACTTGTAGAAAAGTAGTGGAACAGCTTGCTAAAAAAAACCCCAAACCCAATCCTTCTGTCCTCGGAAAAAATATCAAGAACCCCAACTAACAGCCCAATGAACTGGAAAAGAAAGATCAATGCACATGTACTACAGGAAGTATAGCTTTAGGTCTCTCCAGAAGCAGGGGGTGAAGAAGTGAGGAGAGCAGAGGGAGGGTATACAACCCCCTCCTGGGGGCACCAGCTGCACCAGGGTGAAGCTGTTAGCTCAGTTTGACAAATGACCTACATGGTCGCACATTGTGTAATCAATAGGCACTGTGCTACTGGAATGTCCCAAGGAGTCTCCTTTGGCACTGGCTGTCACTCTTCACACACATTTTGAGGTGACTGACATCTGCTGCCTTCTGCTCTGGTGCACTGGAGGGATCTGCTCCCTCTTTTCCTATTCTCATGTTGTCTCCTGAAGGTTGGCTGAATCAGAAACCATCACCTGCCAGTGAAGGAGCAGCTGCCCTGAACGGCAAACAGCCCTGGGGTGACTCCAGATAACTGCTGTGCTGGAGAAGTGATGTGTGTCAGAGGTGGCTGAGAGGGGAGCACTGATGAGCTTACAGTGGTTATAGGATGAGCAGAGCCAGAGGCTTTGTTTTGGCAGTACTCTCTCTGGCTGCTGGGGACAAGTGGGGTGGAGGGCACCTTTCCCTTCCCTGTCATTGACACAGCTGCACAGGCATTTCATCTCTGCCTCCCTGGGATGCTCTGAGCAGGAAGGCAGCATGCCTAGGCTTCTAATCCTCCATCATGGTGTCCCTGCTCAAGCCCAGGGCCTCTCCCCTCAGAATGGGTTCTGCATCTCCAGTGCCCCCCTCACGTTGCAGGGAGGCCAAACAAGCGGCCCTAGGGCTTCAGCCTGAGCAGGGGCTCTGCTGGAGCAGCCATGGGCAGGAGTGAGGGGTCCTGGCTACTCAGGGCTACTGAGGGCCATCAGTGCCTGAGGCAGGCTGGGAGCTGCCCAGCTCCTCTCCATGCCAGCGGAATCGGCCCTTGGCCGCCATCCCCAGATCCTGGGGACATGGGAACACATGCCTGGAGTGTGACCTCTGCAGCCAGAGGATGACACGGAGCTGCTGCCGCTCACCCTGTGAGTCAGGGAAGGCCACGTGAGGCCCCAGCCCCAACGCCTTCCTGCCCACCCGCCAGCACAAGCCAGGGCTGGCGCTGGGATCCCTGACCTGGCATCCTGAACCACCACACAGTCTTGCAGGTGAGTGCTGGGGAGGCGTTCAGGAGCTTCTTGGGGTCAAGCCTGAGCATGTTTTGGGGCTGTGTGCTGGCTCTTAGTACACCGCTGGCTTGTTGGTTGCTGACTGAGACATCAAACCACTGTACAAAAAAGGGTTCTGGTGCTGTAGGGTTTACAGGACTTCCCTATAACCTCTCTTCTTGACTCAAGTTGAGTCTTTTTGACTTGACTTCCCCATCTTTTAGTTTCGTTTTTTTTCTCTAGAATCCGCACAGCAAGTCTTACACTTTATGTGCAGGGAAAGATTTGTTTGCCTTAATTTTACTCAGACTACAAACATGAACTTTTCTGGCTACTGATGAGCTCATTTTCTTCCTTCACAGCTTTGAAACGAGCACAGAGAGGCACACGACGTGAAGGGAGAAACACAAACCAGGTAATTTCAAATGCTGCATGTAAATGCTTATGGCAGAGCTGGAAAACAGGCAGCAAACCCCCCCGGGCTTACAGGCGTGGGGCTGGCAGTAGCGCAGCCACTGTGTCTGGGCTTGCTGTGAAAGCCAGGAGAGGAAGGAAGTGCTGGAGCTGCGGCAAGGAGTGGATGGGCTGTGCCTGCTCCCTGCTTCCCCCCCATGGGACTGGTCAGAGCAAGCCTGGGGAGCTGCCCTCCCTATGGTGACATGCACTTCCTGGGTCTCTCTACATACCTGTGTTCAAGGAGAGTGAAAACTCTGAGTTTTGCTACTTTTGTGTCATGTTTCAGCTATATTTGACAACAGGAAGGCAAGCAGAAGAGTAACAGAATTATTACCTCACTGGTGGCACAGCCCAAGGAGACTGGAGCAGAAACAATTTGAAACCAAGCTGGTGTGGGTCACTTTTTGTTGTCTCACTGGAAGGAACTCAGCTTTCACCACAGCCACGGCCCTCCAGGACATCTTCCTGTGGAACCAACTGCTAGGACCAACCTAAGATTTGCAGGTGTGCTTTAAGAACTTGGTTTGGTTTGGTTTGGTTTGGTTTGGTTTGGTTTGGTTTGCTTGGAGAAGGGCATTGAGTGACAATGTTTAAAATAAAATTTAGCAAGATTAGGTGTCAGCATATAACTTAAAATGAAGGGTAAAAGTAGTTTCAAAGGGAAGAGGTTTAGGATTGTCTGATTTTTGCCTTGAAGTCAAAACAACCTTGTTTTACTTTATTTGCATTTTTTATGTTATCCTATTAAGCAATTTCCCTCAGATATATTTCATCAGCTAAGCAAAATGTTGTGTGTGGAAGTTGTTAGCCTCACTTTCTAAATCTGACTCTGCACACAAATTTTATTCTAACACTAAATTCTAACATTAATTCACTACAATTAAATTCTGATTTATTGTGGGGAAAGCAAGGTGAGGTCTGCTGTTTATGTCATTCCCCAGTGAGCTCATGGCCAAGCTGAAATGCCTGTATATCATTATCCTTCTCTCATTATGAGGTATAATCAACGAAGTCACTTTTAAAACATACAATAATGAAGCACCTATACTTATCCTTTGTTTAGATCTGATTTTCTTTCCAGAAGAGCCACGGGGGAATTAATTGTGCACAGTCTAAGAGAAATTAGGTACCCAACTTCCTTGGTTATGTAAATCTTGGTGACTGACTGGGCTGAGCTGTGCTGGAGGCACAGAAAGGGAGATGGGAGCAGATGCCGGTTGCTGCTGGATCCTCCTGAGGCAAGCAGGTCTTACCACAGCTGGATACAAAAGTGCATAAGGCAACTGTGTTTCTGTTGCTGGAACAGCTGAGCAGTCTGGTTTTTTGGGCCAGCAAATAAGCAGTTTTAAAGTAAATCAGTCTGATAACAGATGAGGATGATAGTGTCTGCTCTGCCTTCAGTGTTGAATCTGCTCTTCCTGTGTGTGTGGCAGGACAGGTTGGGTAGTGCTCATCAGCTCACTTTGTCATTGGGACGATGCAAAGCTGGGATAGGGCAGCTGCTGTGACAGGTTCCTGTCAGGGGAAGAGCAATCTGCCTTAAAATGCCACTGTTAGTGGCCTTCACTAGGTATTAGGAACCCCAAAGACACACCTCCTGAGTTTCACTCAACAGTAAAATATCTGGATCTTTATAAAGTATTATTTGAAATGGAATTAGTCAGAAAAAAATGTGTCTGTATTTGGAGTACTTTTGCTCCTTTATGTCTGGTATTTCAACTGTGCAGTCCAGAGAGGCCTGAAGGATTTAGCTTAAGCATGCAACTATTGCAAGATCTAAGTTGAGCAAATAAGAAGGCAAGAAAGAGACTGAAAAAGGCAGTAAAGCATAGCTGGATATAGATAATGCATAGAACTGACATTCTTTATTGAGTGGCCAAGAACAAGTCTGTCCAGGGTGTGGTGTGCTGGGTTCCTACATTGCAACACCAGCTGGTACTTACCCAGCAGAGGGGACAGATGCATTTCCTGCATTCCCTATCGGGTGCTCACAGGCTCACAGCTCCCATGGGACTGCTGCCACAGCTACAGCAGCAAAGGCTGGATGTAATTCAGGGAAAGGGATTATCTGCCACAGGTTTTTCTCTGGAAAATTTAAAGCGTATTCTTAGCTTTCAAACCACTTGATTTTGGAAGTGTTTTGTTGGGTGGATCCAAAGTCATATTGTAAGAAAAAGTGTGGGTTTATAAACTGTTTTCCTATTGCATCCTGCAGCGTGGAAACTGTGCTTCAGGCTCCCCAAAAATCTTCTTTTGCATCTCTTAGTACAACTGTGGGTTAGTTGCAATGTTGCACGAGGGGAGATGCATCAGTGCAAGATGCCTCGACCATGGTAGGCAGAGGCAACAGTTCAGAACCACAGCCACCACAAAATGTACACCATCAGAATATTCCAGCCTCAGCCCAAAACTTCTGTGGCAAGTTTATCAAAACAAAAGGAAATGTTGAATTTTGGGGATGTCAGAATGTTTGTTTCTGTGGCAAATACCAGTAATTAATCTGGAATCAACACTTAGAAATTTGTAATTCGTAAAGCTAAAGTTAATGGAAATTTCTTTTTCATGGCCACTTGGGAAGAACAGATGTTGAAGCACCAAAGTCTTCTGTGAGTCAAGAATTCAAAGTCTTGTGGGACTTTCCTAGGAAGTATTTCTGCTATTTTTCCCAGCTGATACATTTTAAGTATTAGGATGTCAAAGGTACAGAATAATTGTTCTGTTTCGTGAATGGAACAGGGCCTATTAGGTTACTCACATCTGTGGTAAATAATTTATTAGACACAGTGGTAGCTTTACAAAACAACAATGCGAATGATCAAGTCTGACTTCTTTTTGTTTTACTTATGATGATCAGACTTGTGTTCTTTCCTAATAACCAAAGGCCAGTAAGACTCACTCAGTGTAGTCAAGAATTGGGTCCCAGGAGGGTAAATCAATCATGATGTGAAACAGAAAAGTGATTTCAAAACTGAAAGGCCCAGAGAGAGACGCTGTGTTTGCAGAAAATCAAAGACAGGAAACCAGGAAGGTCAGTGACCTCATTCTAAATGTGCTTTTTTCTCCCCTTTCAAACAGGCACAGCAATGGAGAACTTGGATGTCCCAATCCCAGCGCTTAGTGAAGAACAGCAAGGTGAGGGGGGCACACAGAGATCAAAGCTTTGGCTTATGCATTCTGTACAGCAGTGTTTGCCAGGGTGGGCATGAGTCAATGAAATTTATTTCCCATGAAAACACACCCTAGCCATCTCCTTACTTGTAAAAGAGAGACCAGCAGTCAATTCCCAGCTTTTCCACAGGCTCCTTTTAGACTTTAGGCCTGTGGTAGTGGGAATTTAGATACATGAAGGAGACTTTGCTGTGCATTAAATGCCTGATGAGCAATCTCAGTACCTTGCTATCCAGCCCTTGGGGTCTTTGTGCCTGTCTGTAAAGCAGCATGGTCAGACTAAGTACCTGTTAAATGGCTAGGAATACTTTGGGAACACTTCCCATGCTTCTCTAACTGGGACAACAGCATCACAGAGATATCACTAATTTGTATGGACTATTGACATTTTTCTGCTGTTTTGTGGCAGACTGAGGTGCTTTGTACAATACAGCACCACTTTCCTATATGCTGGTATTGGGCAGTGTGTGTGAGCCTGTCACCACCCCTACACTGAGCACCACAGGAACACTGCCATGCAATCCTCCTCTACTGCTGCACAGTGACAAGGCTGGTTTTCCTCACAGACATTTTCCAGAGGGTTTTTGCTGCTGATGCCAAGTACTTGGAGAATCATGAGAAAACAAACCAGTCCTTCTGGGACTCACTTGTAAAATGCTTGGCCACCGCTGACCCACCTATCCTGAGTACTGAAGAGAAGAACAATGTAAGTTACTAAAGAAATACATATCCTTGTTAGGCAGATATTTTTCTATTTTTCTACTATAATCTGGGGAGGGAGAACATATGGTCTCATTATCTGATATGCTGAAATATATTAAAAGGTGTAACAGGGCACTTAGATAAATGAGGTTCAGGCCACTGCTTTTTGTTTCATTGCTCTCCATGTGCAAAAATAACTGGCTTTGTATAAATTCCTCAGGATCAGCTCAGCTCACTATGTTCCAAGCAGGACCATTGTTAGTGACATTTTGCTGTAAGATAGTGCAGTGATTGCATGTCCATTTTCAGACCCTATAGATGTATTTTTCCAGCTCCCTTAATAGTTAACTATTGCCCACCATGTTGTTTCTCCCAGTTGATGGCTCTGCTCTGTTGAATGGAGTTTACATTCTCTTCCCATGTTTAGCATTACTTTTTGTCCCCAGTTTCCCCCTTGTATAGTAAGGGCAAGGGGTTACATTTCCCACAGGGTGAGATACCCTCATTTGCACCAGGGAATGCTTCTACAGGCTGTGTTTTATTGGAAAGACTATTTGCTATTTACCTTTTCAGCTCCTCAACAGTTGTGGTGTCCTCCCTGGAGGCTGTGCTGCCTGCCTAAAAGCCATAGAGAAGAAAGGAGTCAGGGCAATGGCTCTTCTTTACCTTTTGCTGAAGACATCCAACCCATCTGGGTACAGGCAGCTGCCCAGCTCCAAGGGAAAGGGTGAGTCCTACCAGTCTTCCTGTCAGCTGTTTTGTTAAAATTACTGCAGTGCCAGTGGGACTTGACAGCAGCTTGAAAACTCATATATGTGCTTGGAAGTGATTGTTAGTGAACAACTGAAATGTCTGTAAGTACTGCTCAGGAAAGGCAATTAGGTAGGAGACCTGGCAGTGAGGGCTTTGTGCTGTGCCACGAGAGGGAGCTGCAGCCGTGGCCTGGGCTCAGGGAACCCTGGCACAAGTAGCCCAGGGCAGGGTGAGCCATTCCTCTTCAGCTGAAGCATCGTTCAGCTGCTGCTGCTTCAGGGAGTGGGAATTTGCACTGGAGTAACATTATGAAGAATTAAATGCCAGAATATGAAACTTTAGGAATCTACCACAACCATTTAAGAAAGTCTAAACTGTAGCGTAAAATGATGCTTTCATTTGATGCTTTGTGCTACCCTTTGTGTGCAAAAACCAGTTTAAATTAGACAAAGGGTCTGATTTCCTGTCAGCCAACCTTTAATAAAGCCTTGTGAAATCTGTAATTGTAAAAGAGAGAAAATGCAGTCATTGATAATGTTTCTCTCTTTATAAAAAAGATGAAAAATTGAAAGTCCTGAAGAGATTAGAAAGGAATTTTGTACATTCAGAAGAGGAAAAAAAGTCTGAAAACTCATCCCATGAGTCCATGGATGAAGACACACAAGGTAAAGAGGATTTGTTTTATTTTCTCTGATACGTAATTTCGTCTGACTGCACATTTGTAAGGATTGACATAGGAGATGTGCAGCAATTCTGTGGCAATTCTGCAGAGCTCTGAATAAAGTAAGAAATCGTGCAAAAGAGAGAACACAGAAAATCATCGGTTCCTGATTCATTATCAGCAAAATAGTGGCTGCCTCCCACTCTTGTGGAAGTTGGTTTCAGAAACACAGAAGTCTGCTGCAAGATTCTTTCCCCAAATAAAAGATAATGAATTCTCACTACACCCCTTTATACAAGTTATTCCAGCTTCAGATTTTGCTGGGTTTCACCTATTCAGCCAGCTTTGAAGAGAGCTGTGAGGCAAAAGCAGTCAATGGTGGTCCTTGCATTTCAAAGCCTTGATTTTTACCTTCATATCATTATATTATGAGCAAACAACTACAGTGCTGTTGTTGCTGATGCTGCTAGCACATTTTTCTTTACTCTGATGAACAGACACTTTCTCTTATCCAGACAGTGATGAGGAAGATTTAGGAAGACAGACGACGGAAGACCAGTTACTTGGAGGTAGGACAAACTGACAATAGTATTGGCTTTTACTAGAGGCAACCAATATAAATCAAAAAAGGATAATTTTGTGCATTCTTTGGTTTGGCTGTTGAACAAAGGTGTATTAACATGTGTAGAAGAGCGACAAGTCAGAATTTGGCTGTAGGAAAGCCATTTCGTACAAGATGAAGCTCAACTAATGCTGACACTTAGTTATGCCCTGTGCTCGGGGTTGAGTCAGGAGAGCAGCAGAATCTGCTGTTGTGGGAGGAGTCCTGCTGCCTGGGTCTGCACAGCTGCCACTGAAATACAGCAAAAGGGTTCTGAAAACATCTGTCACAGCCACTACTTACAGGGTCTGCAGTCAGCGCACAGCACTGTCTGGAGATCATCAGTGAGGACCACCCTGTTCCTGAGGCTTTTCTGTTCCTCCCAAAGGAAAAATGGAAAACATGTACAATGCAGATGACAAAAATGTGCTGTGTCAATACACAGAAATAGCTATAGAACTATGGATGTAAAAAATGTAAAGCGTTAATATTTTAATTAATGTCTTAAACTGAGCTCAGCCCAGATGTAAGAGCAGCTCATTATAACTGACATTAGGAGTTCTAATCTGTCTCACAGGAATCTGAGTCTACCTGATTCCAGATACTTAGAGAGATGGAATATTGGGGGGGTAATAATTCAGTCATTTTCCACTTTTTGACTGCATAATCCCCAGCATAGCCACCCTCTCTGAGGAGTTAGAGTTGTTCTCTTTCTTGTCTCTGTTACACACCTGCACTGATTTCAGGGTGTTGCATGGGCTGGCACTGGCACCAGACACACACACACTCACTGCAGGTATTAACCTACCTCATCTCTGTGTCATATTTTAGGAATACCAGCAGAGATGGTTCCCTACAGAGATTCAGGTAAGTGCTCCCAGCTCACCCCATCCTGCTGGAAGGATGACTATAACTATAATATCTTCTTTCTGACCTGCTGATACATTACAAAATAATCCCTGGCTGTAAATCCCATGGTTTCCAGTTCACCTGCTGTTGGACATGGGCATGGTGCAGACATTCTGTTGCAAGGCTGTGGTAGTGGCTGGCTGACACCAGGTGATTGGTACAAGGTGTTCTAGCAGATTAACCCATTTTTGTAGGCCTGCCAGGTTCTCACAAGATAAGCTTACAGCAGTCATCATCCATTTTAGGGGAAAACCCAGCAGTTCTATTGGGCAAGTCTTTCGTTCAGTCTTTGCCAAAAAAGCTAGAGGCAGTTTTCAGCATTCCCTGAAGCCCTCTGTCTCCTGCTGAACAGGGGTGCAAGGCTGGGAGGTACTTGGAACCTGGTTTCTGCAAGCACTGATGCTTGGCTCTGAATGCATTCCTGGCTTAGCTCATAGCATTCCCAGCAGGCGGTGCCAGGTGAAAGCCAGATGTCAGGCAAGAGAGCAACAGTGCCAGCCAAGAGGCTTGCACAGACAGGCAGTCTGAAGGCAGATTTCCTCCTACCAGACATGGCTGCTACAGCCCCAGAATGTTTGTAAAAAGCCCATAGCAGGAAATTGCCAATGACTTAATTGCATTACTGAGCTCATCCCTCCTGTGCCCAGGCCAAGGCCACAGGATGAGTTAGGAGAGGCGAACAGCCTTTTGAGAGGACATCTGCTCAACCACTTATGTTCTGTGCAGTGGAGAGGATATAAATTGTAGCATAATCCCTTGGGGAGGTTTTTGAGTTACCTGTCCCTGAGGAGCTACACAGAACACCATTGCAGTGCCATATTCTCCCCACATTGGCACATGCAGAAAGGGTCATGGTACTTTTCCACTTGGTGTTTGGCCTCTCTACCACTCACTCCACTTGCAGATAGGTGGTTACTTGCTGTGCTTCTTAGTGCTGAGTATGGCGGGAAGCTCTATATTTGTATTTTTTCAATCAGAAATAACAAAGCTGTATTGCCTTTCAGAGATTGCCAGAAGAGAAGATTCAGATGCAGATGGTGAGTACAAACATGCAAACCGAAGTTTATCTTGTGGATGCTCTTTCAGGACTGAGTTTTGCTTGGTGATGAGGGCAATACCAGCTCCTTGATGCCTAGAGATTGTTTAATCAGAAAGCAGAAGGTTGAAAATGGGTATTAACATGGAGTGCTTTAATAGAAGAAATAATGTGCAAGGTGTTCCATGAAGCAAAGTTACAGTGGGACTGATGCATTTAGGAAGTGGAGTAATACAGGACAGACACTTGCCAAGTATGAATTGATGTTCTGCTAAGTTCTTTATCTATCAATTATTCATACTTTAAACTCCTTAATTTCACAGTTCCATGGCAATAAAAGACATCTCTTTTTTGTAGCATATGAGAAGGAGAGCACTCGGCCTCCTCAGTGGACAGTACGGTGGATGGGCATACGGAAGGATGGTAATTGATTTATTAAATCAAACTGATGTCAAACCTGTTGAACCTTAATCCAAGAATAAGACCTCTGCTTCAAAACAACCTTTATTTTTTCAACACGAGTACTTTGTTGAAGTACATCAAGGCTTCTTGATGAAAATCATCAAGGCTTCTCATGTTGAGCCTACTGCATGAGATGTCTCAGGGAAATTGATTTCATTCCCTGAGTGGTATTCTCTACCTAAAGGTGGATTTGGAAGGGCCATGGCTGCAGTTGTGACCTAATCTTCCCTCTCAATTTCAGATGAATTCTTTCATTTTGTCATTCTTTGCTTTGCAATTGGAGCTTTACTAGTGTGCTACTACTACCACAAAGGTAAGGCAAGATTCAATAGAAGGACAAAATTGTTGCATTCTAGAAAAATGAACAAAACTAATATTTATTTTGTTGCCTTAGATTGGACTATTTCTCTTGGGATTGGTTTAATCACCTTTGCTTCCCTGGAAACCACTGGGATCTACTTTGGTCTAGGTAAGTGTCCCTACAGCGACAGGTCTGTCCCTGCACTAAGGACAAGGTCACACAGCCACCCCAGGGCCATAAACCCGGTGGGGTCGAGATTCCGTAACTCTCACCCAACATCTCCCCATAACAGGGGGGCTGCAGACAGGCAGCCTTAGTGCTGCTGAAGGGAGAGGTTGACTCATTTTTCCTGCTCAGTGATCACAAGACCCTGAGTCACCTCTTTCTGCAGCAATGGCCGAATGCTGCGTTGCCAAGACAACGTGTAATTTTAGCAGCAAGGCCTGTCTTCCCAGATACACTAGATAAGATGCTGTGCATTCTGGCTGCCATGCATTCCCCTGGGACTGAGGAAGAGCTTGGGGCACAACTTGGATGGCAGCAGCTACTGGAAGTATTAAAACCTGGGCATTTTGGCAATCCCTAGGGATGGCGTAGGAGAGCTGCCACTAGCACCAAGTTATGGCTCCCCAGCCACGAGCATGTCTCCTCTGTAATCTCATGGTAACCTGGTGGGAGGTTATGGATGGTTCTCTCATGACTCAATCTGATCTTTGCTATTAATGATATTGCAGATGTGCTTGTTTAAACAAGTGCCAGTGTTTGGATTTTGCCATTTTTCTTTTTAATGTTGTATGTTGTTTATCTTACACTTTTGTTTTCACAGTGTACCGAATTCGGAGTGTCCTTGACAGCTTTGTTCCTCTGATTGACAGATTCAGGCCAAGAGGTAATAGTGCTCTTTTCACTGACAGCATCTGTCTTCTCTGGACCTTCCTGGGTATTTTGGTTTGGTCAAGAATTAAGACCAACTCATTTAAATGACAATTTCCAATCTTGCTGCCTTAAAAAAAGACGAATATTTTACTACAGTTCATTACAGCTGCTTGGGTTTGAAAATGAATTAGTCTTGACTTTTTCCCTGTGGCAGAACATTTTCACATTTTTAATAGTTCACCCTGTATGGGGTACTATTTCCTGGCAGCGTCTGCATTAGAATTCTATGGCTTAAATGTAAACTCAGGGAGTGGAGGGAGTCTTTACTTGTTGGGTCTTCAGACAGTCTCCAGGCTCATGTTTACACCAGTTTATGAACACAAAACATGAAGAATATTAGAAAGCTGCATGGATACAGCACAATCTGAACAGAGCAGTCCTGACAGCTCTTTTTTTTCGTCCCACAGGTGTGAGGAAAGCTGCCTAGGAGGAGTATTTCAGGAGAGTTCCCCAAACCTGGCTGTCCAAATTTCCAGTACTAAAGGAACTGCTTTATGAGGTGAACCTAACAACCAAATGACCAATGTGAAATACTGAAATGTGAAACCTCTGAAAAACATCACTCCTTTCCCTCAAAAATAAACCTGAAACTGGTGTACAGGGCCCCACTCTGGATTCCAAAGCAGTTTGTGGCTCAGCAGAGCTTGGAAGACATTGAGATATCGCTTTGTGTTTAATTCCATTTAAATATAAACACGTTCACCTTCCCTCTCCTATGCAGCCCTGTGGTGGTGCATCACTCATTTGTAACAAACCATTCTACTCTGCCTGTGGTGTACCAAAATCAACAATAGACCAATATTGTCCTGTGTTGGTTCTGGATTAGGCTCTGTCTGTTTCTGTAGGAATTCTGGCCCCATCCTCCCCCATTCCCTGTGCTGCCCAGAGCAGGCAGAGGCCAGCACTGCTCTCCCAGCTGAGCCCCGGCAGTGCTGACGCTGGGGCTGATGAATTGATTGTGGCAGAACTCGGAGCAGTGGGCAGGCAGCGATTTCACCCGAGGAGAGCTGGGGAGATGTTAAATGCACTGACAGAGTGCTGCAGTAATGAGATTATTTACAACAGCAAATTTCATCTTTTTTCAGGGGAAAAACAAAGTGCTTGATTTGACTCATCCCCCAATCTTTTTCTTTCTTTGAGCAAAATAAACATGGAATTTTGACATTCCTTTCATTTTATAGGGATGTGTTACACATTACAAGGATGTAGGGCTAATGCAATCAGAGGAAGACTGCAACAAAAGGGGGCATCTTAAAATTTTTAGTAAAAATGGAAAGTCTTCATACCCACAGAATGATGAAGGCAACAAGCTGAACAGAAAAAGCCATAAACATGGACTTGTAAGGAAATATAAATCTGAAAGCTGTAAATCCAAACAGCTCAGAGTTTTACAGGAGCCATTTCAAGCCTTTCTAAGAAAATTAGAAAGGTTGCTTTTTGTTGTACTTAATTTGAAGCACCACTGTTGATCACTCTTGCCTGCAGTTCCAGCTGCACAGCCAGAAACACCAACAGTTGCACTCAGGCCTGCACCAACACTGCACAGCTGCCACCCAGTCCCTCAAGGGCTAAATTGTGCAAAGATGAATACAAGTTATTTCACAGTATTTATATTCTCATTTACATGTACTATTTACATGTCTTTGTAGAAATATTTCACCATCCCAAAATACTGTATATTTTGTGTTAGTCTGCAAATAACATCTTGCTCACACCACAGCAGCCACATTAGTGGCAAATGGCTTTTGGGTGAACTGAAAACTACACAGTCACCCTGCTCTGAGGAAAAGGGCTCTTTTAGTGTCCTCTGCTGTCTAATGTCTTTCTGAAAGGCAATTTGTGGAACAGTCAGGATGCGAACCATGTTTCAATGCTTAATGTTTCAAATTTGGTACTCTGCAGTCCACAATGAATTTTTAATTTTAACAGAAAGTGCTTAAGGGTAAAATAAGGAAAACATTTAAAAGCAGCAAAACATTTAAAAAGTCACCTAGTGCATCCCACCATGCGAGATAATCAGCTCAGCCACTTAAGAGCAGGTCATGAGGAAAGTCAATTCTCAAAAAAAAGAAGCTTACACATTGAGCTGCATCCTCTCGGGTACCTGGGAATTTTCTGCTCTTCTTTCAGATCCTTCTTTAGTCAATCTCAGCATCACCGTTGCTGCAGAATCAGCCAAGCACTCAAAACTACAAGTTCCTATGAAGAGTTTCAACTTCCTTCACTGAGCTTGTGCTCTCTGCACTGCCATTCAGCATGTCCTACCTGAGCCCAGGGCTCCACTGGCCCCCATCATCCTGTTGGTTCCCCAGGACCTCGAACATCTCATTCCACTTCAGCATCACCCATCACCTCCTTGCCTTTCGTTTTAAAAGGCCGGGGGCAACGCAGAGAGGAGGGACTGAAAACGTGCAGGTATACCAAGCCCCACAGAGAAAAAGAAATTAAACCCCAGAACGTTTTTTAAGCTGGTATTTTTATTAGAACTCTCTACATAAAGCACCTTCACCTGCCTTGACCTCTCCGAACGCAGCTCTTCCGTTACACAGCACGAGATGCTCGGAACTACTCTGCGTTCCTGGATTTGGACACGGCCGCCCTCACCGCCTGCATGATGGCATCCTTGTCAATGCCAAACATCCTCAGCAGCTCAGCTGGCTTCCCGCTGCGGGGCACGTGGGACACAGCCAGGCGATTGACGGTGACACCGGGCTCGCCCACCAAAGCGGCGCACACAGCTTCGCCAATGCCACCTGTGGAGAGAGGGCAGACATGGCACTGATCCAGTGTCCGAGCAGGGAACATCCACACTGTGTGTGTGTGTGTGAGCAAAGGGCCCTGCAACTCACAGCCTCCGTTCCCAGGCTTAGGAAAACACCAATCACATGTGTCTGAGTTGGCCAACTGTGAAATAACAACCCTGCCCTGTATCAAAGGCATTCCGAGGACAAGCAGGCTGCCATTTCTGAAGTACTCACCCATCAGCAGCAGGACACACCTGCCTCTCAAGGGCACAGGACTGTCAGCAAGCTCTCACCACCTTGGCATCAGCCACCGGGAACCAGGTTTAAAAATACTCTTAGGCTGAAGAGCATTTACAAGTGTACTTAGCGTGCTGAAATTCCAACGAATCTCAGCAGCACTTCAGAGCTCCATCTTTTCACAGTGCCTGTACGTGCCGCTGGGCACCTCTCTGGGTTATGTAATGTATTCACAACCTTTGCTCAGAGCTCAGCTCTGACTCACTATCAGTCACAGGGACAAAGGATGCAACAGGAACTGCATGGAGGCAGGAGAGGCACTGGAAGCAGAAATACTAGGGAAGAAGAAAACAGGACTTGTGTCAAAAGCATGTGCTGTGAGACCTGGTAGAAGAGGCACCTTAGTGCTGCACTTCAGCCAGAGTGTATATCCAGGATCACAGGGCTGCCCACAGCTCCAGGCATGGTGGGATTTAACCAAACTGAATCTCCAGTGAGAGGTACCTCTGTGGATGCAGCTGGTGAGATCAGTGTGATGGGGCCTGCAATGCACTCTGGGTTCTGATGCAGACATCTGCCCTGCCTTCACCAGTGAGCACCATACCAGCACAAAGCCCCTGTTTGGCACCAGAGTGGCAACACTTGTCCAGAGTTGCACACTAAGCTGGAAAACTATGAGATTCAGTGATCTATCACTGTCCGTAGTCTGGAACAAAAGTATGGTGTATCCAGCACTTAGGGTAGAACTAGCTCACTTCAGGTACCTAGCAGGAGTGATGCTCCCCTTAAATTAGGATAATATTCTCATAACTATTCTACTAATTTCTGTTAGTAGGTGTCTGTGATAGTAGAGAAGAAAAAGGGAGGAATTTATCCCAGAGTAACTGTGGAAACTGCCAAAACCATCTGATTTCAAACAACCTGGAGCCAAGCTTTTGGACACATGGTATACTTAAGAGACCTGCACAGCAATGGTCTCTCTTGCAATTTCACACCTGCAGAGCAGCTGCTGTACAGCCATTCAGAGAACACTGTGCAGAGCCCCTGCAGTGCAGAAGAAATTTACAATTTCACTGGGCACAAATGAACCCAGACTTCACTCAGACCAAGCTCACAAAGGGCACATAGGCCAAGTTAATTAGAAAGGCAGCCCTGATGAACCCATTACATCTTAGGAAACTTTCAACCCTCAGTGTCACCTTATAATCCTAACAACAACAAAAAAGGCTGAAATCTCTCTTTTGATTTAACGGAAAGACAGCATCAGGTCCCATACTCCTCTGTCAGGTCAGAAGCTGAGAGCTTCCAGCCCTGAGGGCTGTGACCTCCCAGACCCTGCTCACCTTCATGGTAGTGGTCCTCAACAGTGATGATTCTCCCCTTGGTTGCTCTTGCATTTTCAAGTATTGTCTTCTTATCCAGGGGCTTTATAGTAAAGGGGTCAATCACACGGATGTAGAGTTTTTCTGCATAAATAAATGAAATTATATGCAACAATGAATTGCAACATACAAGACAATGCCAGTGGTACAGGCCATGGCTGTGATCTTCTAGATCATTATGAGAACTGCCCACACAAACTCACAGGTACCCGTACCTGCAGCTTACCTACCACAGAACCCAGCCAACCCTAATTTTTATATGTATTCTTTCTCCGTGCACCTTGTGGAACAGTGATATTCATTCATTCATTCACACAAGGTTACCAGGAGCACCCATCAACAAAACAGTTATCTCACTGGCTTTCCCCAGGTAAGAGCAGAATCCAGCCACCAGAAAATCCTCCCTCTTCAGTCCATCAATTGTAATTTTTTTCCCCAGACCTTTATTTTACCTTTAACTTTATTGTCAAGCCAAGTACAGTTTCCACCTGATTCTTTGTTCTGGAGGCATTTTGGATTTTTTCTTCACTGCAGGGTGCCACCTCTCAGGTGTGCCTGTCTGAGCTGCCCAGCCCTACCGGGGCATCCTTAAGGATGGTTGGCATCCTTTGGTTGGAACCAAACCCCAAATCTGCCCAGCCCTCATAAGGCAGGCCCAGATGGCTCATTATAGCTGCACACAAATGGCAATTGTTTAGGAAGAATAGCAATTACATGAGGTTGTCTCTGATCCTGGCTGGCTGAGCACTGGGCCAACTCCTACTCATGAAGAGGCCCTATTGTCAGATTTGTGACTGAAGGCTCTTTAGTGGCCAATACATTTTGGGTATTAGACACTGCCTCTGCACTATGGGATTATCTCTCCAGAGGTGATTACTCACACTTCAAGACCAGCAGAGCATTGTAAAGCATGGTAAATGTAGGAAAATAATAATGGTTTTGAAAATACAACTTTCAAAATCTTCTATGCCTGGTGACTCAAGGTCATGACAAAATATCAGTCCACCCAGATACTGCACACAAAGCTCCCCATAAGCCACAGGCAGCATTACTGTATTATCTCCTGCTGTTTGTAATCTCTTCCTGAGCACAAGCCACTGACTCACAGATGGGTTTTTGATGGTTTCTTTCTCTTATTTTATTGAAGGATTATTGCTGTGAGATGTCAGTGACTTGAGCACTGCCACAGAACTGTGCCACTCCCACGCTAGTTCAGAGCTGGTACATACAAAGGAAGCCAGGTTAGCAGTGATCCTGACCCAGGGCTGGGTGCCCACAGGCACACAGGTGACAAGCTGTGGTTTGGGACCTAGCCCCAGCCTATTTGCAGCTGATTGTGCTGTACCTGGCCCACCCAGATCAGGTGCCACTCCTGCTTCTCACACAGTGTCCCCAAACCTCTGCCCACAGGGCACAATCACAGATCAGCAATTCTAAGGAGACCTCGATCTGATCCATTTGGCAATTTTCATGGCTACTAATGCTTCTAAGTCAACTAAAAACTCCTCCATTAGACAAGACTGGCAGCTAAATGCTGTGTTGTACTGTATCAGCTAACAGGTGACTGACTAGCTGTCTGAACAGTGTAATTAATGTTTACCAGTACAAAGGGTGAGCAGTTAGGCTGACCGGTATTGATTTTTTTTCTGTGTTGAATGACAAAAAGGAAAAAAGCCCCACCTTTTCTCAGCTGCTCTGCTGCAGCCAGTGCTTCATGCAGAGTGACTCCTGCTCCAATCACAGTCACTTGGTCATCCTTACTCTTCAAAATCACCTGCAAGAAAACATGTCCATGTATTTTTAACACTAAATCTTACTGGGTTTTTTTACATTTCTAGAGATTTTAATGAAAAGATCAAATCTTTGGCATTGCAATACTTTAGAGAGAAAAGGGCTGTTACAAAAGGAACACTGCATATTTTTTCTGATTCTATTTATTTGTGCAGCATTTACCTTTGCTTGTCCAATATGGAAGTCCTCATTGTTGTTGTAAATGACAGGGTTTTCAGGACGACTGGTTCTGATGAAACAAATGCCCTGTTTCCGAAGTAAACATGTTAGAAGTTAGGAAAACAGAAAGGTGTTGACATTCTAGTTGGTAAACTCTATGAAAAAAATACAGCAAAATGACTTTTTCTATTTGTCAGGTGTTCACCCTTCTATGTTACCTCTGGTTCTTATAAGTAAACTCTCTCTGCCTCACCAATTCCCATTAGTTCTTTGTGGCAGCTGATTGCTTCAAACAGTACAAAACAGTTCACCTCCTCTTAAAGCACACTGGTGACTTAAAATTCCTTTTCTGATTCCAAGATGTTTATTTCTCTTTTCTTCTCTTGTGGAAATGGAGAATCCTACTCGAGTTAATTAGACTCTTAGAACTTTACCCTATATGTGCAAATTTTACTCTGTCCGTTTTAAATTAAGAAGAAATGCTGGTGTGAAAGCAAGGAAAAATGCTTTCCATCAGGTTCCATCAGTGTTCAGATGCCTTTCCAGAAGAAGAAGAAGCACACTTGTACTTTAATCTCTTCTTTGCACTTCTTTCCCCATCTCCCATCTTTTTTTCCACAAACCACTCATCACATTTGTTACACATTTGTTACACACCAAATTTCTGCAGTCCCTCACTGAAATCCTGTAGTAGCAAGATTGAAATTTTTCAGGTTATTTGCTCCTTTCTCAAAAAAACCTCCTATGGCAGCCAGTGGAAGTATTGATCAAGGAGATGATCAAAATCCTCAATATAAATTTCTCTTTCTGTGTCCGCCTTCAATTTTGATATTGTAGTAGGAAAGCACTTTAAGTTTTGCTAAAGACCTAAGGGAGTTACACTTACTCTGTGTCAATATAGATTCAAACTGCACTTGCTGTGTAATCATTTACATCTCCTCAAATCTGGCCCACAGCATTCCAGGCTGTTCATTCTGCACTAGCCTGGACAGAATGTCTGCAACCTTTCCTTGCAATGAAAACATCCCACTGCCACGCTGGAGCCTCAGGAAGAATTTATGTGGGTAGAGACATGCAAGAAACATGCCAGAAGCAACAAGAGTAGTACAAAAGACAGAATTATTCTCTGGCTCAGAAATATTGTGATGCAAACCTTGGTGTTGGCAGCTATTTCCACTGCTTTTTCAGTGGCTACAGCGTCACTGGGATAAAACACAGTGGAGTTTGGAATAGCCCGGAACATGCACAGATCCTCCAGTCCCATCTGAGATGGCCCATCCTCACCTGAAAGAATTAAAGCAGGGTTACAAAAGAGCAAGTGCACATTTTTGACAATCACTCAATACAGCAGTGAGGTTCAATGTAAATCAGGCAAAAAAGAGAAAAGTATAAAATCAGGCACACACACGACATGCAAGTCTACCTGCTTGAGAAAAGAATCATCTTCTCCTTAAACTTGGAACCATCTAAACAGTAAATAAGGATAGAAAGAGACTAAAAAGAAAGAGAACTGGGATTAAAAAGAAAAAATAGGAAATAAAGTCTAACAATAAAACAACACAAAAGGAATACAAACAAATAGGAAGGGTACAGATACAGAAAGAGGGTCACAAGACAACTGAGCGTCTTCAGATTTACATGTATTGAGGTAAAATTTATATTTGTCAGTAAGTGTTCCTCCAGATTTAAACTGCTGGACATGTGAAAGGAGAATTGCATGTGTCCCATCAGAAATGGAGAGTGCAATTGATACAACTACTCTCAAATTCTTCAGCTCATTTCAAGATTAAATGAAGGGTATGTATGTATTTTTTAGTACCTTAAAAAGGTCTTTTAGGGAGCAATAGGGCAAAACTGTTAATTTAACAACTCAAGCGCCTCATGGCATAAACTGCAGATCTATGAAAAAGAATTGTTAGCCAGGACACGTGCTGGATGCTATGATTTTCCATGGTTAAAGAAACAACCACCACAACACCCCCCGCCCCCAGTGACCTTATGTAACGGAGCTTTGGGAATGGCACTGTTCCAAACCAACCATGCACAGAGTTCTGAATCCACTCATGTCACAGCCTGCAGCAGCAGGGCAAAGAGCCTTCCCACATGCACCCGCTACCTGTTATTCAAGAAGGACGAGTTCACGAGGAAGGAGGAGAATATTTTCCTAAGAGCAGCACAAAATTCTGAAGAACTTTAAACACGTTAAAGAGATCAATCATTGAACTCTGCCACTGCATATTGCTAATAAAGTAAGCACCGACCAGGAAGAGAGGATATCTTGGCTTTCAGTCATGACATGAATAAAACCTCTCAGAATCACAGTTTCTAAATGTGTGCATTCTGAATGAAAGGGATCCCAGTGGGCATTTTTCTTTTCTAAAATGCACCCACACAATGAAGACATAGAAGAAAAGCAAAATTATGAAGAATAAAATTATCAGGTGATAATTTTAATATCCTGAATCTGAATCTTATTGAAGGTGGAAAGTTACTCATGCTTGTCCTGCTTTTGCTATGGTGGTGCCAAAGGCCACCAGCATTCAAAGCCCTTCAACAATTCAAAGAAACTTACAGACTAGCACCAAGTTGAGTTTGGCCCCTAGTCTTTATGAAAATTCCAATTTATACTGTTTTCAGATCAAATGAGAGTATAATTCTCAATTACATTTGCAAAATCTGCATTTATAACTTAATAAAAGAAGTAGTGCTTAATATGAACAGTAGCAAATGTCCAGGATATAAAACAGACTAAACAATTGATATTTCTATTTTTGACACATGTACACCATGATTTCTTTTCCTATCTGTTTAGTTTGAAGAATATAGATTTTTCTATTATTCTCTTATGACCTTGAAACTTACTTAATGTTTCAGTCCATCAGTAACTATTGTCTAGGAGTGAACTTAGTACAAGTTCAGAAGGTCATTGTGATAGCTGTTTCTCATAAATTTAATGGGTCCAAATTTCAATGCAGCAGAAGCCCAGGTCTACCTAGAACTGCAAACATAAAACTTCAATTTTCACCACAGATCCAGATTGGATTCTGAATTCCAAGCAGATTTGGAATTCCATGCAAGCCCAGAGTTCTAATAGGAAGTATACTTCATTCATACCCTTCAATTTAAAATTGAATTTTTTAACTGCTAAAGGATTTCTCTGAATAACTTTCTTTATAACTCTTTATATAAGTTGCAAAACTTTGGGTTGAAATTATTTTTTGAAAATCAAGTTGAGGCTTGAATGAGATTTGTACTTCAAACAACTTTATAAATCCAAGTCTGCACTTCACAGTCACAGCTCCCAGCAGAACACTTCATGTGCTGAAAATTGAAACTCAGAAGTGTAGTTCTAGGAGACAACTTGGGGAACCCAAAGGAGTTTTATCTTCTTAAATGAGCAAAGACCAAAACTAATTGGCTTTTGCACCAACACACTGCTTGCTAAAATTCTGAAGGTGGAAGGACTGATTTCAATAAGAAAAGAGGCTTGTAATAGAATTCCTCCCTTAATTAAATACAAAAGCCATAATCTGATACACTCTGCTTACGCTCTCTACTCCAGAATACTCTATACTGCTACAAATTAAGTTTGAGGTTTGGAATGAGACTACACATGTGTATGTGAATCTATAAATCTTTACCAATATTACAGGTCAAATGAACAATTTTGTGTTAAACAAAAAAAAAAAAATCCAACTCTTCTTTAAGATCTTACTACCAGCCAAAACTATTAAGTCAACTCAAAGACTGATGTATGCGCAGAGCCTTAATTTACTACCCCTGTCAGCTCTCTCACTTTCACTTTCCCTGGAAATACCTACTAGTTTTTCAAGCATGAATGTCTACTTGCATTTTCTTTCTTGGTATGCAAGTCTGTTCCTGTTTTCATGGGTCATGTCTGTGCATTTCAGATAAAAAAAATAGAATTCTCTTCCTCCTTCAAACCAGAGTCAGCCCCAATATGATCTGACATGTTCCAAACAGTTATGGTGGGAAGCCAAGACCAGAGAAGGCTCTGTTTATGAGGGCTCTCAGCCAATTGGTCCGAGATGTCCTGGCTTTGCTGCCTTGGTCTCCACTGGCAAACCCTCTTCTCACACCTCTCGGGTGGATGGACTGCAGGACAGGGACTAGGGGAGCAGTTCCTTCTGCTGTAAGATATCCTGGGTTTGGCTGGGATAGTTTATTTTTTTCTTAGCTGGTAGAGTGGTGTGGTTTGGGTTTAGGATGAGAATACTGTTGATAACACACTGATGTTTTGGTTGTTGCTGTGTGGTGTTATCCTAAGCCAAGGACTTTTCAGTGTCCTCATGCTCTGCCAGTGAGGAGATGGACAAAAAGCTGGGAGGGACCATGGCCCAGACAGCTGACCCAAGCCAGCCACAGGTATATTCCAGATCACAGAATGCCATGCTTAGCATATGAACTGGGGGGAGTTGACTGGAAGGGGCTGACAGCTCAGGGACAGGCTGGGCATTGGTCAGAGGGTGATGAGAAATCATATTGTGCTTATTTTTCTTGGGATTTCTTTTTATAATTACAATTATTATTAGTAGCAGTATGTTTTACTTTGTTTCATTTATTAAACTGTTCTTAACTCACAAACTTTTTTCTGATTCTCCTCCCAATTCCACTGCAGGGACAGGGAGTGTGTGAGTGGCTGGGTGGTGCTTGGTTGCCAGCTGGGATTAAACCACAACAGAACAGGTTTGTGACCTCCTGAGGAACCTCAACAAGCAAGTCTGTGGGAGCTGATGAGATGCATCCCAGAGTCCCGAGGGAATTGGCTGATGTAGCTGCCAAGATACTCTCCATGAAAAGTCACGGCAGTATCAGGTGGAGTCCCTGGGGACTGGAAAAAGGGAAACACTGCACCCAGTTTTAAAAAGGAGAAAAGAGAGGATCCTGGCAATTAGCAGCTACCACCCCTGTGCCTGGAAAGATCCTGGAACAGATCCTCCTAGGAGCTGTACTAAGGTACATGGAGGACAGGGGGGTGCGATTCAAGACAATCAAGGGTAAGTCCTGCCTGACTTTGAGCAATCTGGTCTAGTGGGAGATGTTGGAAGAAGATGACCCTTAAGGTCCCTTCCAAGGCAAACCTTTCTATGATTCAATTTTCTGAATTATGTAACAGCTTCACAGTTCCTGTTTCATCAGTACTTAAGAGGTTTTGGATTCTTTGAATCACTATATCAATAATTTTAGTAGTAAAAAATATTGAGATAAGTTGAAGTAGTTATTTCAAATGTGTGATCTCCAAAGTGTTTTTGAGATTGATGGATGAGAGCATCTGTGCAAGAACAGTATCATTATTTTCTCATTTTAGAGACTGGGAAACAAAGGTACAATAAGCACATGACTATTCTCTCCACAGAAGATGTCACCTGCAAAGATGAAATGGAACCTAAACTCCTCAGTTTCAGTCCAATCCCTTTGTATCAGTCCTTACTCATACAGTAGAAATCTTGTAGGGAAAAGTCCTATTTTCATCAGCCCAAAGAGGTAAAAAAAGATGACAGCTTGAAATTTTTGTCATTCTTTCTAAATGCAACAATGTGTCTCACAAAAGTGCATTTGCAAATAGGATTTCCTCCTATCAATGCTGCCAATGTTACACCACCCCAGCTATAGTAGAGCTTGCCTCCGCAGTGCAGAATGTGTTTGACTGCTGGACACTTCTCACTAAGCGGATGGGGACTGCTGCTAAGGAAGCCGTGGGTGCCCTTACCAATGGAAACCCCGCAGTGAGAGCCGCAGAGGTTGATGTTGCTGTCGGAGATGGCAGCCATGCGGATCTGGTCGAACGCCCGCGTGAAGAAGGTAGCAAAAGTGCTGGCAAAAGCAACGGTTCTGTCACGAGTGGCACAACCAACTGCAATGCTCACCTGAAAGGGAGAGATTGGATGAGAACAGTGAATTCCTCATTTATCAGTTGTTTCCAGGACATCATCTGCGGGACTTCTTGCCTTAAAAATTTAGCAAGAAGCTCTGAATAGATTAAAAATCTCTGTTCAGTCCTGCTTCTAATTGCTGGTGTTTCCAAAAAAGGAATAAGGCAACTCACCCTCCCAGTATCTACCCTCCTGCATCTCCTCTGCTCCTGGCTTCAACTGCCAGCTGTTATTGTTGATTTTTACCAGTAGCTTCTTTTCTTCATCTGCTTCAAGCAGCCATTTACAGATTTTTAAGATTTATCCCCCTCTTTCTTCTCCTGGATCCAAGGCTTACATTCTCAGTCCAACTGACATGGTCTTGCTATCTCCAGCAGACAAAAATCATCATTACTAAGAGGGAATGGATTTACCTGTGTTATTTGGTCTGGTATTTACTAAAGGGGCCCTTCTTCAGCAAGAAGGAAATCAGAACAAGGTTCCTAAATTGGTTATTGCTATGATTACATCATACATTTATTTGAAAAGCAGGTATTAGACCCCCACTCTAAGGGGACTCGCACTGTATGGTTATACTAATCTTAGAATAAACCCAAGAGAACAGTTACCATGTTCTGCTCAGCAATGTAGCACTCGATGTAGCGATTGGGATGTTCCTTCTTGAAGAGCTCTGAGAAGGTGGAGTTCTTTGTGTCCCCATCCAGAGCAATCACTCGATCGTTAGCATGGCCCAGTTTTGCAAGTGCAACCCCATAAGCTTTGCGGGTGGCCCACTGCAAAAGGAAAACACAGCAGGGCTGCTGTAACTTGCTGCTTCTAGAGGCTTTGTTTTCTTCCTATTTTATTGTTTTCAAGTGATTGCAGTATCAAAAGTACATATGAGAGCAGTGACACACAGAAGAGTAAACAAACCCACAATGAAGCATTTGGAAATACATCTATGCTGAAATGGGCAACTCCCCACCAATCCAGATAGGAAAATCTGCTTTCCAATTGTGGAAATTCACTGAACCTCAAGGAATTTATTCAAATGCACATGAAGTAGTTTAGAAAATTTATAATGATCATGAAATGAAGATGAGTGATTTGAATCTTCATATTTTAATATACCCTTTTTACACCCAGCAAGTTGATTGTCTGTGTCACACCACAGAAATAGGTGCCTGCCTGCTGAGAAGAGATGTGTAGTTGAAACTGTGGCAGGGGATAACACAAAACATCCTGCCATCCAGTTAAACAGTCTCACACTTTGAAATATCTGACAAACAGTGAAAAAGAAGGGAATACCTTTTCTCCCACTTTGTAAGTTGGTGGAGATGGCATCTTAATGTTTCTAATATTTACTATAGGTGCATCTTCTTCTGGAAGGGCTGGAGAAAGCTTTTTCTTATTTTGGATTCTGTCATCTATTTCCTGAATGACTTGTTCAGCCATATTTTTTGGAAGGGGCTTTCCATGCCAGCTTTCCTTATCTTCAACACCTGCGTATTTAAATTCACATTACAAGTAAAAAAAGTATAAAAACAATTAGGTTTCTTCCAAGGAAGAAATTCCTTAAACTATTACAATAGTATTCAACTGTATTAAGACAGACACATTTAAACAAAAAAGAGGAATATTCAAATTACATATATTCAACACTTGTGACAAAATCCCAGCATCTTCTACTGAAACTCTTTGTAAATTGGCACCTAACAGACCTGATCCCTAAGCATGGCAGGAAGCAACCAGTAAATCAGTATGAACATATCCCATGAAATTTCAACAGTTAGTTCTATTTAAACAAACTCAGTTAAGTTTGAAACAGCAGTTAACCAAGGTGTTCAATTCAAACAAGACCTGACGTTTTACAGCTTTATTTTATAGCTTCTGATGAATCTCATCTGTGCACATGGCACTAACAGCCAAATCACCTCTCTGGCTGATACGCTGCTTTTCCCTAAGTCACTGCAAATAATGAACTTTGCTTGCTTACTCAATGAAAAGGAATGAAGATATTCACTGCTGTTATTAATATTTATCTGGTCAGAAAGGCAAGCTCACAAAGTGCTGCTAAAAGCTGTGGCTAAAGGGAATCATGGCAACCCTTGACACGCTGAGTGTGCATTTACTCTACCCCATGGATACAGCACTCCATAGCTGGCACACGTCTCACTTGATAGGACCAAACCAATTTTCTCAGCAATAATGTTGGTGAGAGCTACAGAGGTTGAAACATTTTCTGCATGCTATTGCTCAGATGTGTAGGTACCTTTATTGCAGCACCATGTACATACCATATACACATGCGTATGCAAAGCAGTAGTTGTTTTATTACCTGATATGCCTTTGCCTTTAAAAGTCTTTGCAATTATGGCTGTTGGCTGATGTTTGGCCTGGCCAAAGGCTTTGCAAAGCTCCTCCACACTGTGTCCATCCACGATGATGGCATGCCAGCTAAGAACACAAACAGATCAACTGTTTCTAAAGGGTTTTAGCATGTGACACTCTCTGGTAGTCAGCAATAACAAAAACAAATACTAACTTCATTCCAGTACAGTGTCTTTTTAAGAGACCCAAAGTATGCCAGAAACACGAACTAGCATTTATTTGACACCATAAAAAATAGCACAGCTGCTTTTTTATAATGCAAAATGAGTTACAGAGGGATCAACAGCTACAAGCAAAATTCACAGCCCACAGAAAACTAAGTTATCCTACATTTTTTCAGACATAATGGCCATTTTTAATCACAAGAGCAAATCAAACATCTAGAAATAAGATGAAAACTGACAATAGAAGTTGATTAAAAGAAACCACTGGCATAATTTGGCTTCTATTTTATATGACACTTTTTTAGTATGGATTTTGCATCTGCATAGAAATATGAAACTAAATGAAAGCAAATACACAAAGAATTCTCTTACAAGTAATGCTTTCCATGCTGTTTTTTTTCTGATCTACTTGCTATGATAGGATGTGGTCACAGTTATAGAATCTGAATTAAATGTGATAAAAACAGTTTTAAGACCCCTAACAGATTTATCTGAGTAAGCAGCCCTTATTTTTCCACAAAAACAACAAATTCTGCTACTTTAAGTATTCCTGCTACAGCCATAAAGTCGACCAACATCAGGCATTATAAAAGACCATCTTCCTTGGTGATGAAATCCTTTAGAGCTGAAAGCTCATTTGAACAATTCTGAGAAGCAAATAAAGTATACATTTTCAAATGAGAGATTATCCTGAACTTCTCCCACTCACATACCCAAAGGCCTCACAGCGTTTCTGGTAGATTTCAACGTGATGCTGCAGAGGAGCAGGGTCACTTTGTCCAAGACGATTAATATCAAATATAGCAACAAGATTATCAAGCTTGTAAAAGCCAGCAAAGGCCATTGCCTCCCAAACAGAGCCTTCAGATAACTCTCCATCTCCAAGCAGACAGTACACTCGATAGCTAGAAGAAATTAAAAAATGAAATAAATTAGGTTTGATGTGTAAGCACTATTAAATCAAAACTCCTCTAATAATTCATAGTAAGAATTCACTTAATTTTTCTGTCCCAAACTCATTTCCCGTTGTTCAGTGCATTCACCTCAGATAAAGTTATGTAACCTTAGACAAATCAAATTAAAATAGTTCTGAGCTGTTACACATTAGAAAAATAAGATGAGAAATACTGCACTCCTTTCCAAACCTTGGTCTCAAAAAAATTAAGACTTAAGCCTCCCACTGCAAGGCTTGACTGAACAGGCCCATTGAGCACTGTCACTGTGACTCAGCAAGATCCTGAACAATGCAGGGACGGTTACCTCTGCTTCCTCCTTCCTCCCTCTGGAAGGGCAGCAACCAACAGAAATTCATTTCAGGAAACTCTAAATTGTGGGTGAGCTCAGCTATGGATTAAAGCATGCTGCATAACAAATTCAGAGTTCAGGAAAAAGATAACCAAGACGATATGACTTTGTAGACTATTTCTCCAACCACTGGAGCTTTTTATTCAGGTAAAACTCAGCAGAAGTACTGCCTCATCTCTACCAAATTCAGCCACAGCATTTGTCTTTTATTACCACTCTCTTTTTCTGGATGACAAAACTTTGTAAATGTTTATTACCCACTAAAATTTAAAAAGGAATAGTAAATCAGCCTTCAAATATATAATTTTAAAACAAGATACTCAAGATGGCTGTAATTGGTTTTTTTTTTACTAAACATTAAAATATAACAGACTTTTGATCTGATTCCTACCTGCCTTTAGCTAAATCTGAACTCCTTGCACTTATGCTGCTCCCCAGTGCTGCACGCAAGACCACCTTTTCCTTTTGTCATGTAAGCACTGGTTACATTTTTTCCACACGTAGCATCTGCTAAACTCAATTAAAATCAGCAAGTCATCTTTCACAGAAATGATTTCAAGCTAGTGAAGTGTAGGACACATTAACTGGGCAGCCTATGCTCAAATGTACTAGAACTGTCAAATAAAATATATCAGCTACATCAGGCTATTTTCCTCCTCATACAGATTTGCCTTTAGACATCTTCTTTTCTTGTGCACAAAACAAATGGCAGGAGCAGTCATTTTTGTCTCTGTGGAGCCGAGTGCCTTTCTGATAACATTTTGGAGCCCTACTTTATGATTCAATTATGCTATTATTGACCATAACGGTTCCTTATCCAATGTTTTCCATTATTTGTCACCTGACTTTGAACAGACATCTCCAGCTTGCACCTTCCTTCTAAAGGAACACATCCAGTCTCAAAGTGGGTATCAATTACTCTCTGGAACTTAGAGGCTCCTCCAACAACTCACTGTCTTCTCTGTTCAGGAACATCAGCTTGCAATGCTGTCAGGTTACAAAAGAAACATATGCACTAATTCTTGCTAACCTTTAAACCCTTGGTAGTTTCACTGGCAACAGCTTTGTAATTATCTATAATTTAAAACCTGAATTTGAAATTACATTTGGGAATGGAGAATAGAATAAAGGAGAATCTGTCTATCTATCTATCTATCTATCTATCCATCTATCTATCTATCTAATTTTAACAAAATTTTCTCGTTGAATGCCTATAATCATGAAATATGAAGATGGAATTACCTGGCTCTGTCAAAGAATTTGCCAGTGTATGCCATTCCACAAGCAGCACCAAGACCCTGCCCAAGGGATCCAGTAGCCACATCAGTGAATGCCTGTCTCTGAGAATAAAAAGATAACAATTATTTTGCAGTTAAGAAACAGAGGAAGTGATTTCCAGTGCTAGAGAATGGTTCAACATACATCAAAATGCAGCTTCTCAGCCACAACAATGTGCAAATCTAAATCTTGCCTTGAACCCCTGATTTCCCTGCTATGCAGGTTACACTCATGATGACTGTCACAAGCTAACTGGGCTCTCTGAGAGGGAATGGAATTTCTCAGCTATGCTTCAGATGTCAACAGTTAAGAATTGATGATTTTGTGTAAAAAAGAATTGATTGAAACAACTGGCTGGGAATGGAAAGACCAACGAGGTGACCAAACTGGATGTAAACTCTTGAAATACCTCAAAATTGCTTAAAGGACAAGTGAAGCCTGGATGGAATTTTACACAAACCTTTTTTAAAATGGAAAATATTGGCATGCAGGACTGTAGGGGAACTTTACTACAACAATAAAGGTCATTTTTACATGCTCATTCACAGTTCAAATTCAGCTGTGAAGCCATTAATGCCATCATCCTTCTTAAAAGCCTTTATCTTTCCTGTACTGTACAGATGGCAACCAAAACTGTTGTGAAATACATGCGCTTATTGTTCCACAGAAAACATAATTTTGTATCAAAGATTATGAGCACTCACTGGCACTGGGTGTCCTTCTAGGACAGAATCAATTTTCCTCAAGTTCAGTAATTCTGCTTCTTGTAGAAAGCCAGCCTCTGCCCAAACAGAATATAAAATTGGTGCTGCGTGACCCTAGAGAGAAACAGAAATTTTAAACAAAGCACAAGTTTCACAATTCCCAAGTATCAAGACAAAACTCAGCTTTGTAAGCTGACAAACCCCTAAATCAGTTCTTGTGCCCATTAGGAAGGCACGGAGTTATAAAACAGTTTCACAATGCACACATTCACGCTGATGCTTGTTTCCAAGTTCCCCACATCCCTGCTTAGAGCACCCCAGAAGGAGGAGCAAGTGTTGTCCCATTAGAACTTCCTTCATATGTACTAAGGGTAGGATGCAGTGAGTGACAACAGGCAAAGTTTTAAGCTTTGTACACTCAGACCTTTGTGGAGCAGTCATCTTCCACTCCTGGAGTCATCAAGAGTCAAAAGAGAATGCAGAGGTTTGAAGCCATTTAGTAACTCTAGACAGAAACCCCGATTAATTAGAGAACTAAAGCACACATGAGGAAGTGACTCTCAGTGCTTCACCACCTCAACATCAACTGCTTGCTTCTCACTCATTTCCTTCTTTCAGAATGGCCACCAGAAATGGCAACAGTTACATCCAGCACAAAGACATACTCCATGGGCTACCCAGCACTACTGTGAGCCACCACTTGAGGAATTCTGCCTGAAAGATAAAATCAGCCTCACTGGAGCACTTAATCTGCCGTGTTTTACATCATTTTGTTTTCTGAAGGCCCCTCACCTGCCTTTATGTCATATGAACAAAATGTCCCTGTAATTTGCAAGGGCACCATGTAAAAGGGGATAGAAACACTTAACAGCCAGCACAGATTGGGGCTGAAGTGTTTTCTGACCCACAGTGGCTTCAGAAGTAGGACTGACTTTAGTATCATACTGGCACCGTAGGAATGCAAACCTCAAACTACTCACTAACCTGCCCTGTTTCATGTAATGCTCCCTGAGAAGCTGGCAGGAATTAGTGCCCACTGTGACGTGGCTGCAGGCAGAGCAGCAGGGCTGCATTTAACAGGAGAGCCCAAAAGCCAGCTGCGACTGCCTCACTAGAAAACGAGGTTTGATTATGTCAAAATAAAACAGGTCTTACTGTATTCTGATAGATTTTACAGACAATATAATAACATTTATTATTTAACATTAGAACAACTTAACATAGTGAAGACTTATCAAGATGCATTATACGGACCCTTTTGAACTACATTTAAGTTATGCTACAGCTTAATTCAGCCAGCTTTCGTCTTTCTGAAGCAGACAAATTCCAGGCTCTCAAATATTTCCAACAGACTTCTGTGCAGATGCAACTGTATGTGAGCACAAATCAATTTAATCTACAGACAGGCAGCTCTTTGCTAGCAGACTGCAACAGGACAGCAAAACAGTTATTATTTATTTACCTTTGAAAGAACAAACCGGTCGTTGCTGGCATTTCTGGGGTCTTGCACTTTGTACCTCATGGTATGGAAAAACAGCACAGACATGATCTCTGCTGCACTGCAACATGATGTAGGGTGGCTACAAGTCAAGAAGACCCAAGATTACCACTTGTGTTATTGTCTGCTCAGGACTGTATCTTTAAAATATCACTTTACCAGACCCCATGTCCTCGGCATTAAATACACAAATCTGAAGTGTTTGATAGCCCACCCCTCTGCCATTACCCCAATGCCAATCAGTCTGTACTGTGAGACAAAGGGAGCCTCTGATCTAGTTGAAGTGGATGTTTAATGCAGACCCTGCTAACAGCTCAAGGATTTATTTTTTAGAGCTCTCCCTCCTTCTCCATACCAAGGACCACAACCTGAAGGGGTGACTGAAGCACAACTGTGTCAGCCTGGACCTGAAATCAGACTCCACTGATTTATCTGGCGGCAGAAATTCACACCAATGCAGAGGAAACAAGGACAACTTTCCACAGTACTGGAGCCACTCACTGAGTGGAGGAATTAAAAGTGTGGCATCAGGACTTATTTAGGCTCTGATGCACATTCAGGAATTGGTAATGCAAGACTGACTTTTGCAGAAAGTTCTGGAACATTTATAACTGTATAACTTAGGCAGCATTTCATTGTACCACATCAGAGCTGACAGAATAATAATTCTGTTTTCTAAAAAGGACATTAAATAATGCAATTCTTGTTTTCATCTTCTACTGAAACTGGATATGGAAATTTACCCAGATACATGTTGTAAAATACTAAATTGCTTAATCTTTGGCTGAGAGAGGAACCAACATTTTCTACATTTACATCTTTATGAGTCTGAAATATTGTACGAGTTGGTTTATCAAACACTTTAAAGTATCTGGAATAGTCTCTCCCATTGAACTATCCAGGATAACATCTGCAACATTCTTCACAGCAGCATGAATTCATACTTCAACTGTAACTTTCCTTAGGAATACACAGGCCCATTTCAGAGGCAACTGTGCCATACAGTACCAACAAGTGAATATAAAATTATGTGAAGTGGGTATTTGCAAGTGGCAAATACAGAGTTACTCCACAACAAGGTATATATTTCATTTGAAGTGCAATAGAAGGGCACAGAATTACTTTTATTTATCTACATTACTGTAATTTAAATAATGATCACTGTAGTTCTTATGCACCTGGAAGGGGTGGCACTACTTGACCACTTGGGAGTATCAGCCTTGGCTTTTCACTTGCCATAAAGCTTAAAAGGGGTAAGGAGACTATTTAAAAACCTTTATTGAGTGTGGAAAATAACATTTTTCAGATTTTACTGGTGTAAACGGCATCGTTCTTGACATCAGCCATTGCTATTGAAGTACAGGAAAGTGCATGATGCACAGTAAGAAGGTTGAAAATGCAGTTTAATCTCATTTTCTCTTCTACCAACACTTATATTTCATCTTTAGCAGGATATTCTTAAAATATTTGATCCTACTTTTAAAACAGGACAAACTGACTATGAAAGTGTCACTTTTGTTTCCCACATGTACATTTACCATGCATGTTAGGATTAGACAACACTTTCACTAGAACTTTAATCAGAGTATTTTCTTTTGACAGCAATAAACCTTCCCTCCCAACATTCCCAACGTAACTGTAATAAAAGAAAAAAACATGCAAAACACTAGCAAAATACAAATTATGGTTAGTGTCCATCCCTTAGTAAGTACTCACACACAGGGAACCAAGAGAATTAGCTTTAAACCATGGTTCAAACATATTAGTAAATATTTATGTATTTGAGTTAATCAATAAGCCTTACATGCTTGTTTAAAGCTTTCATTCCTTTAATTTTATTAACTTTATACTTAACCATACTTCTATGAACTCCTGGTCTTGATTAAAAAAGTTTTAAACCACCTAAAATGGTAGCGTGTGGAAATAAAAAAAAAGTAGAAAAATTTAATAAATTACCTGAAAATTGAAAAAAAAAAAATCTTGTTAAAACTACAGATTAATTAAATGAATTTCTACTATCAGAAATAACAAAAAAGCCTTAACTTAGCAATACAGTTCTTCAGTAGGAATCCAAAGCAAAGTACATTAGAACACCAAAATCCTGGATCCACACGAAGAAAGGGTAGAATGATTACTCCAAGTTAGTTTTGTGGGGGGGTTTTTATTACTCCGCATCAATTGATATGTGTTCCATCTACATGTGGCCACACATTTCAGCTAGAAAGGATAGTGGTAGAAAGCTAAAATGGAACACTTGAGTCAAAACCAAAAATATTGAAGAAAAAATAAGCTGCAACAAGTAACCACACCACCTGTTATGAAACTTAACTGCCGCTTAAGAAAGTCTTGCAACTTCCACTTTTAATAATGTATCCATCCGACCCTAGGAAGCCAAGACACTGTTTCAAAACAGCAGAAGTTTATTAGCCATAGAAGGGACTCTTCCCATTTCATTGGAAGTGCCTGCGCTACTTATCTAAAAGAAAAAGCTCTTCCACGCCCCAAAGCAAGTATGTTCAATCTTTACAACTAACTTAATCAAATTTTTTGCCCACGTAAGTAATTTTGAACACAATTTTTTTTTTACAGTTCGCTGGATTTTTCCACTCCAGCTGGTGAAGTACTCAAAGTGACATGTTTGAGCAACTTCAGGATCAGACTGACTTCGCTCCTGTCCAGGCAAAGGCTATACTTTCTTTAACAAAAGGTAGAACAAGTAAAGACTGCAAGAACTGGTGTGTCATATCTACCAGAGCACCACTTGTGTTGCAATACATGCCACAGTTCACAGAAATTACTTCCTTGAAAGTAGTACGCAGGTCCTGTTTTCTCTGAAGTGCTTTTATTGCAAGTACTTCCTTCAGTTTTTACAAACTACACCTTTAAGAAACACGTATTTCCTTAACAAAGTCAAAGCAAGCATGACAATTCACTTTTTAAATTAACTGTAAGCTTCTATTTAAATTTAACTTGCGTTCAAACATCTTTTCCCCTCCTCAGTGCATACCAGCAATTTAAGCAAAGCATACTGTCTCAGTTTTTGGAAAATACATTCATAATGCACAGCTGCCTTAGAAATGTACATGTTTTGCATAACTCCACAACAGACTAAATGTCTTTTGGGCACGTTACCACACCATCATCTCTGCAACTAAATCTGATTAAGAAAATAAATTACTTGTCAACAGAATCTTCCCTCAAGAACCCATCTTTCATAATCTGCTCGTTATCAGGTTGTGCAATAATTTCAGACTACACAAGTCCAGTGGCAGAATAAACCAGAGGGATTAATGAAATGCCTTTGTGCAAGAAGGACTCCGTATTGTTGCAAGCATGAATCAGGGAATAAAAAGCTCGAGTACAGCTACGTTTACTGTCTCTTCATCAGTGTGGTGACTGAAAGAGTTTTCCTGGTGAATTTCATGGACCACGGAAGAGAAACAGAGGCTGTAGTATGATCCTTATTCTTTAACAGCACATCAGACAAAACAGAGAAATAATTTTATCTGTCAATAAGATAACTGATACCATACATCCCTGTGGCCTGCTTGAAATACATATGGGAAGCTGAACACAGAAGCCCAAGCTCTACAAAGCACAATTTCAATTTACACTTTCACAGAGATTTATGTAATACTGTACACTGTAACCCTGAAACAAATCAGAAACTAAAAGAGCAATAGTTGGGTATCCCATACTTCTCTCTCCAGACTAGACCAAACAAGACACGCATTTGTAAAAAAGCACTGCTTTGACTTGCTGAGAGGTTTCCCGCGTCCAACACCCCATTTCACAGGAGGAACCACAGCAGCTCTTTCATTTGTTGTCTGCAAACGGAACGAGTAAAGTTCAGCTTCGAGAGCCATGTGAGGCAGCTCATGCCAGGCACAGGGTGGGGACTATAAGGCAATTCAAAGAAGCTTTATAATATTTTACACACCACCCTCCTCACACAGACGTCACCATCTAAGAGATTCCTTCGGATTTTTTTTTTAAACACTGCAGCCAGTTTCAAAGAGGTTCAAAGGAGGAAATTGCAACAAGATGGGGTATACGTAAAAAAAAGGCCAGCACTTTATATGGAAGCATTCATATATTATTCAAGCAGAAAAAAAAGGCTTTAATTTTACATGACTAAAAGCGGATTGTTTGCAGAGATTTTTTTCCATAGGTAAAGCACGATCAAAGAAAGGATAACCCTGGAATCTGCACACATCAGAGCCCACACTAAATCCTGTCCAGAGGCCTGAATAAACTGCCCATTGGAGACCGCGGGCATTGCACAGATAATCCCACTTGGGCTCACTTGAAATTCTGTGCAGAATTAGTTCCAACTGACGGGCACGCGATGAAAAAGAAGCCGCTTGCGCCTCGGGCACAAATTCTTTGGTTTCCAATCCTGCACCAACTTAGCATTCCCGGCCTCTCTCCCAGTCACAACACCCGCCGGCACCGGTGACCGACGTGGCCCGGCCCGGGCGGGCTCTGCCCGCGGAGCCCCCAGCCGCCATTTCCACATGTGCCACCTCCGCATCCATCAGCCCTGGGGGTGCATGGCCTCGGTCGGATCGTCCCTGCCCGCTCCCATCCCCGCGCACACCGCCCCAGCGCTCCCGCGGGCGGCGCGGCCGGGTCCGGGAGCATCCCCGCACCGCGGGCGGGAAGCGGACCGTGGGACCGGGGACTCTGTCCCCGAGGCACCGGAGCTTCTCCGGGCACCGGGAGCTCGGCACGGCCCCTCCCAGCAGCATCCCGAGGCCGCATGCAGCCCCGGGATGCGGGAGCGCGGCTCCGGTGTGCGGCCGGGGCTGGGGCGCTGCCCGCCCGCCTCCCTCACTCACCCGGAGCCGGCCGCGGTCGTGGCCTTGATAGAGCTGATGCGGAGCCGGTTGGCCGTGTCCTTCAGCGCCTGCAGCGTCTGCTGGTCGGGCTTGTGGTAATCCTCCATGTGGGCGAGGCGGGAGGGCCGCAGCGGCTGCGGGGCTCGGGCGGCGGCGGCGGCGGCTGGACCTGGTCTCAGGCTGGGTTTCGCGACGGCTGCGGCGGCGCGGCTCACCGGGGCCGAGCGCGGGGGCGGACGGAAGAACCCGGGGCGGGGAGAAAAAAGAGGGGGCGGAGAGAGGCGCGGCCGCCTGCCCCCTGCCGCCCGCGGGCGGGGCGGGCCGGGCCGGGGCGCGCTCGGCGCTGCTCGGGACCCGCGGCCGCCCCTGCTCCTCCCGCGGGCGCCATTTCTGCGCGCGCGCTGAGGCGGCGCTGAGGGCGCGGGGCCCGCGCTGCCCTTTCCGCCGCCGTTCAGGAACTCGCGGAGGTGTTGGGGCTGGAAGGGAGCTCTGGAGATCACCCACTCCAGCCCCGCTGCCACGGCAGGGTCACCCAGAGACACAGGAACGGGTGCAGGTGGGTTTGGGATGTCTGCAGAGAGGGAGACTCCACGCCTTCCTTGGGCGGCTGTTCCAGTGCTCTAGACCCCTTTCAACGCAAGGAAGTTCTCCCTCAAGTTGAGGTGGAATTTCGTGTGGTTTGATTTCGGCCATTGCTCCTGGTGCTGTTGCTGGGCACCACTGAAAACAGTCTGGCACCATCCTCTTGGCACCTGTCTTTGAGATGTTTATATACATTATGAGATACCCTCAGTCTTCTCCAGAATAAACAGGCCCAGCTTCTGCAGTCTCTCCTCGTAAGAGGTGCTCCAGACCCCTCAACTTTGCGGCCTTCACTGGACCTCTCCAGTGGCTCCTTGTCCTGTACTGAGGAGCCCAGAACTGGACACAGAACTCCAGATGTGCCTCACTAGGAATGAGTGAAGGGGCAGGGTCACATCCCTCGACATGTTTGGTTCAACCCCTGCTCCATAAAGCTGTTGCTGAGGGTCTCCACCCCAGCCTGTTACTGTCTCTAAATGAATGTCACAGCATTCCACAGTGTAACAGTAACTTGGCTCTTTCCACAGTCAGGAGAAACAGTAACAGACTTGCCCCATGTGGCTTCCTATCTGGAAATAATTCATATTTCCATAATATGTGTTAAAGAATGTGATAAATACAGACACTTTTGCGCAAAATATTGACTTCACCAGCCATCAATCAGCCAATACGTTTTCTCTAGCAGTTCTGAACACTATGACATTAAAACTACAGCCTTAACTAGGCAGGTAAACGATTCAATATTTGTTCTAGAAAGCTCAAGTGGCACTAGAAGTCACAATCTAGAAACAAAAAAAAGGGTTAATCAGGCAACAATGACATAAAAAAGTAGTGCTAGGTTGAAGGTTGGAATTGGCGATCTTAAAAGTATCTTCCAATCTTGATGATTCTATGATTCTAAAATACTTCAGATCTTGCTCATGAAATCTTGTATTCCTGCACTGCACTGCTGTATTTCAGTGTTTTGTCCACTGGTAGTTTGTCCTAGAAACTCTATTGTATTACTTTAAAAATACCATAGTTACATGTAGTGAACCAATGCTATCATCATCTGTGTCCAGAAGACACTGAACCACTCACATTAAAAAACCTACACCTTCATCTTTAAGACTCTGCAGATTCTGGGTTTCAGACAACAAAGGAAAACACCTCCACGTACAGAGCATTCAGCCATGCTCACTTGGCAAACTACCAGTAGGAAGTAACATGTGAAACTCTTAGCAAGGTAAAATAAAACTTTTTTCCATAAACTAATCAATTTATGAGAAGAAATAAAAGCAGACACCACTCCCTTGGCTTAACTGCTTTCATAAATGGTTTAATCAGTTGTCTTTTTGAAAATCCTTTTAATAAAAATCTTCAGAAGAAAAACTAGACTGGAAATAGGCCAGGAAGAAGAAAACAGAGCCAAACAATCAGACTTGACAGTAGCAAAGTGCAGAGGTTGTTCTGGAGAGCACTATACAAAGGTTAACTGCTGCAACTGCCATTTGCTCTGCTCCAATCTATATGTGACCTTCAAATAATTGGGAAGGCCAACTACTTTTTTTTTTTTTTTTTTTTTTTCCCTGCAGAACCAGTTACCCAAATATTTTAATTTCAGTAATACACTTTGAAATTATATGGACAATAAAATCCAGGGATATGTAAGAGCCTGATGAGAATTACATAAGCCTTGGTTTTAGTTTAGGAACTCTGAAGACATGGGCTATAATGCCAAGAGCTTTCACTGGCAGAACAGAGGGCCAGGAAATGAGGGCATTAATGCACTTTTAAGGTCACTGTCCAGGTCTCCTCTCAAGGTATAGAAAGGCACATTGCACACCTGGTAGCCCACCATGTCTAAACAGCAGCTTGGAAATTAAATAACATGTGATAACTAGAAATTAGCTACTTGTTCAGGAAATCATGCCAAAGAGATCCTAGCTGAGGAAACAGAAACAGGACTGCCAGACATGGTGGAGACAAACAACAGCCATTCTTAACAGCAGTTTCCCCACAATATTCCTGTTAAAATCCTCTTTGGTTCAACAATATATAGACTTCTTTTGTCCTCCTGGAGTTCTGATGCCCGAAGGAATATTGTCAGTAGGGGAGTATGAAAGATCTCGAGAGTTGCAAGTAGCATCTACAGGAGAAATACTAATTTTGTCTCTTCCTTTGCAGATTTTAAATTATAAAATCTACCCTAACTGTTGGTAAGGTAACAGTAAATTCAAACCAAAGTTCCCTGTAAAAGATCCTTAACTGAATCTTACATATGCTACACACCAGCAAATATCTTGCTTGGGATCTGGTTGTGCCATAGCCTCAAATAGGCCTAAAATCAGACTAATCTTGTAGAGTGATGGTTACCAACTTCTCTGAGCACTTTTCACAACTTTTCTCTTCTGTCCCATCCTTATATCCTTTCCACAACCTGTCAGCCGTTCTCAAGGCAACAACACATGATTCTGTGCGCAGCCGTATGATCAGAAGGTAAGTCAAAAGCAGCTTGAGCCATAAGTACCATTCTGATCAAGTTTCCTGGTTGTTCCTTACTGCGGTCTTGCATTCTCTGCTGAGCAGTCCCAGAGCTCACGAACTGGATTCCTGTCAAATAAAGATGAAACAGAAGATTTAGTCTGAGAAAGCAGCCAATACATCCTAGCTGTTAATGAGTATTCAGTCCAACAGGATGGACAAGAGCTAGTCTGGAGCAGAATTCAAACTCCCTTATAGTGCAGATGGGGAGTCCTCAGCATTTTCTCATGTGCTCCTTAGACCTGCTCTACTGGAATCTCCTACCTGCTGATGTAGTTGAAGCCACAGAACCATTTTAGCAGCACAGCCAGCATTTATGAGCTTGAGCTCTGTACCATGCTCACTGATTTGAGAGCAGTTGTTAAAGTACTGGCTGTGCTAGGGAAGGGAATGGTAATTTTTCTATCCCCCCCCTGCTGTTTAAACACTGTTCTTTGACAGATGTTGACATTTGGCTCAACCATCATCTCACTGACATGGAGTTATCCACGTCTGTTGAGTGAGGTTAGGCAGAATAACTTGGTCTTCCCTAATCTGTACTTTAGAAGAGGTGCATAAAATAAGTTCTTCAAATGAGGCCAAGTGTAAGCGAAATCAGGTTTATGATGCCAAACTCCACAGTATTTTGTATTGACCCAAGATACACTAAGAAAACATGGCTGTGCACCCAATTTCAGCTGCAGAAAATGAATTTCAAAAAACTTCCTGAATACATTTGCATCAGGAAACAAAAACGTTTTTTTAGAGACATGGCTACTTCATATTTTTGGATGGCTGGTAGTATTTACAAACACAGGAGAAAAAAAATAAAAATGGAAGCAGATATAATGAAAACAATGAAGTATTTTCTACACGAAGTTTTGCTTCTACTAGATTAATTTACTCCCTGTTATCTGTCTATACAGTGTGATTAAGAGGTCAGCATTGCCAGGCTCTTACAGTTCTTCTCTGCATACATCTTTGGTAGTGGCAAAGTGAGATGACAGTCAGCTAAAATAGAGTTCAGTCACTCCCCGTTCCTTTGTCAATGTCTTTTATTTTCTCTCACAATTCTTTTAAATATAAACTGGCCAGATCACAGCCTTGCTTTTGACTTTGTTGGCCCAGGCTGATTCCATTCTTTGGCTGAAGAGTAAGGCCTGTGGTCAAGTCTCTGTGACTACAGTGAAGATGTGTTCTTGAATCTTCCTTGTAAGGATGGCTCCCTCATAAACTGTCTCCTAAGTGTACTGGCAACAGCAATCTTAGCAAGTGCCTTCTCAGGCTGGACATAGGTACTTTCTTGTTTCCCTCCTGTAAGAAAATAAGGGGCATGATCTGGATCAGTCCAGTATTACTATAGGTCACAACTTCTTTTGTTTCATCCATTGTTATCTGAATGGTAGAAAGACTTTAAGATAGCCTTAGCTTAGATAATGTCACTGGGAGATCACTGCCCACAACTCCCCCTCTGTTCCCTGAATCCTTGTGCTGCATCACCGAGTGCTTATTGTGGTATTGTGTTGTTAAAACAGCAGCTCAAGCATTCACAGGATGAAATTCCACCTTGTGTCAGTGCCTCCACTTTGATCTACTGAAGAGGCATGTTATTTCTGCAACTCTGACCAAGTGTGATGGACTGTAAAGCAATAGCTGAAGTCATGGTATACATTGCATAGGACAGCCAATATTTCTTCCACATTCCTGGGACTTGCCTCTGAAACCACGTACAATGTGATTAAAACAAGGATGCAAATGTATGGACAAACAGTCTTGCTTCAGAACATACAATCACATCTTGTTAGCTTCAGTATTAACTACTAGACTAGACAGCTTATTAAATACATACACAGGGTAACTGGATTTTTCCATCCCTTCCTCCACGTTTCAGCATCAGGGCATTATGTGCAGCAGAAGCATGAAAGCTCAGCTATGACTGACATTTGCTGAGATACTGCAAAAATGCATTGCTGACATAAGTACATGCAACCCTGTTTATCACAGCAGGAGCTGCATGCACTCAACACTGCTGGAATTCAGGCCAGTTAGCTACCATGGGGCTACGTGCCCAATTTTGCCTTAAAAACTGTTCTCAAAAGAGTCCCAAATCCAAGTCTAGTAAGAGCTCATCACTACAAAATCCAAACAGAAGTGAGTAAAGAAAATGCGTGGGGGCGTGGGAGGAGACCAACAGGCTGTGCATTTGCAGATTGAGCACTGTGTGGATTCCAAATGGAACTGGAATTGCCTGTTGCTGCTGTCCTGAATTGTAACCTTGCTAGTCCTGAACATCTCCATGTAGGGCACAGGGCTTCATCTCATTTGCAGAGTACCTTAAAAAAAGAGAAGTGAAATTCCACTCACTGCAGAATTGTGGTGGAATTCCAATCATTGTAGCCTGGTGGATGGGAATGCAGTACATTGTCAGACCGAATCTGTTGCTGCAAATTTTCCAGAGATTCAGTCCTTACTATCACATCTTACTCAAAATAAATTCTGTTCCTTCATCAGTGATAGCAAGTGGTTTTAGATAAGCACAAGTGCGCACTCAAGTAAACACCTTGTGTAAAGAATATTCAGCAGGCTGTGAAATAATGATCAGCTCCGCAGTTCCCATTGGAGCATGAAAAACACTCTCAACATCCTTTAGTTGCCATAGAACAGCAGTTTGTGCTACATAGACTACAAACAGCTATAACCAGCAACCTGGAAAATGCAAGGTTCTTACGCGGTACCTGATCCAAAAACATCCAGAAGGGAAATCCATCCACCTTTGAAGTTCCGTAAGAGCAAGATACAAGAAAAAGATACATACAAACAGAATAGATTCATAGTTCAACTCAACTAAAACCTTCTCCTCAGCTGACAGAGTAGTCTGCAAAAGGAAAAATGTGTATGGAAAGCTTCATAACAGAACAGACAGTTTTTGAGTTATAGGCAGGCAAATGTCAGATAAAAATAATTTTAAACCATAGTAATTTTTATATTGCCTCTAAATAAAAACGTTATGTACTAAAAAAACCCCAGATACAACAAACCCAAACCAAAAGTTGCAGTTTCCAAAATACTATGACAATTTCATGATACATGAAAAATGTTCAGATTAAACCAAATAACTTGAGGCAAGTCTTACACAATGAGATTTTTTTATGTCTATCTAAAGCGTAGCCTACCAGAGAAAAAAAACAAAGCATTGTACATCTCACACAGTTAAAAGGAACTCACAGTGACTGGTTTTGGGCTGTTTCATGATATTTAGGGAAGTATTTCTGCTAGCAGTACAAAAAACTTACAGTATTTAAATAAAAGTTTGTAATGCTAATATTGCAGTATTTTAGGGTATTTGCATTGGCTTAGTATAACCAATTAATGATAATATTTACAAAACCATTTAAATTTATAATTTCACTTGTTGCAATTTCTTCATATTATGTTAAGAAATATGAAATACTTATGCAATAGGAGTTGGATGCATTTGCCTGCATCTGTGCTTGAAAGGCCTACTGAATACATAGATGTTACATTTACTTCACCATGTTTGCTTTCTCTATTTGATTCTTAACTCAAGTTCCATAACACTTACTCTTCAAACAAGCTCAGAAGTTATTAGTCTCTTTAGTTTTTGTTTAAATGAATATCTGTATTCAATTAACTGAATTTGGCAAAATTAAAAAATAAATGATTGATGACAACTTTTGTAAAGAGAAATCTCCCAAACAGCCATGCTTTCACAGGGTGTGCACATTTAGAAAGAAGCTGTAAGAGAGATATAATGACCAAATAAAGTAGGATTTATTTGTGCTCTAATGCATCGGAAAGAAAGTGAAAAAATTTTCTTCAGCCTTACCTCTGCAACACAACAGGTTTTGACTGTTCTTGTCCTTTGAAAGAAGAGCTCCATTAGAAGCCCTTCAAGAAGGAAATCATTCAGGAATGGATGAAATGCCAGAACATTCTCTCATTATGCAGACCATTATGCACAACCAGCACATCCTTCCTCATGCAACAACACAGTGACTTCAGTTAGACACGGAACAGATCAGCTCATCTTCAGTAATAACATTATTTAGCCGCTAATGAATTCAAGGAAAAAAAGAAAAAAGAAAAGATCTCTGATGCCTGTGCAGCACATCATCAGTAATGATAAGAAATTGTATGTACTGCATGAAAACAGGTACAGGAGCAGTAATAAGACCAGGCTTTTTTATCTAAAATGAAGTTACAGATAAAGCCACATCACAGGTCCAGGCTCAGGCACTACGTACTATGAATCTACATCACTTTCTCATGTCTGATATCTCAGCAGTTTCCCTCAGACAGCTATCTTCATATCTGAAAAATATGAATTTATTTTCAAACAATTATTAAAAGTACTGCATATGTTTCTAACCAAACCTTTGTTTTTTCTGAAAAATCTTCTGTTGTGGCAGGATTTTTCTATTAAACCATTGAAAAGTAGAGATCTCTCTTTATATTGGGCACCCTGTGCCTTCCATCCTGAAGATCACATCAGGAGCAGGGCCTGCTGTAAACCACAACAGACTCTGTACACACCCAGATCCTGCAGGATTTAACTGCACCCTTGTACCTCAATTTCTGTGGAGAGTTTACGATGACAGAAGCTTCCTTTACAGCAGTTTTGTTAAGTGGGAGAACTGTGTCCCCAGAGGACAGAAGCTAATTTGTTTGATGCTTAAAGCATAAACCAGAGAAGGCACTTAGCATCATCCATAAATCTCAAACCTCCATGAGAAAGCTGGATAACCTGCTAAACCTCTCCCATGCCTCTACTGAACCACAAGAAGTAAGAGCAGGATGCACAAGTCATATCTTTCTAAATTAAGACCAACACAGAGTTTTGTATACAGGAGACAGGCTGGGTGATCTTTGCTCTGTAGATAGTCTTAAAAGCTTCTTAACTTATTTATGAGGAGAAAAGAAGTAGAACTTGTGCATTTACATCACATCCCTGCGTGTTTCCAAGAAAGGCCTAAGGGCAAGTGCTTTCATTCCAGCCAGCATACAAAGCTTATTCTTTTGTGGCTTTATTTCCCAAGGTTGATTTTGTAAAATGAACCTTCTTGAATTTTAAAGAATGGATTATGATAGAAATATTTTTAAAGGTCTATTTAAAATGAAAGACAAAAGGCAACTAGGTATGAGCAGCCTTGTTCTACGTAGCAGATTTTAAACTGTAATGGGAGACCACCATGCAAAGACAAAAATTAGGGACTGCTGTGAACCAGCCAACACCACTGTCCTGCTTCATTACCAGAGGTTAAAGAACCCCACAGCAGACCTGAAGAATGAGAGCAAAGAAACCATGTCTACCCAGTCATTTTCTGAACACACCCCAAAATACTTCGAATTCTTACAGGCTATCTGCATTTGAGCTTTGAGAATACCTGAAGACATGCAGCAGTACAGAAACAAAACTGTATCTTAAATTCTTCTGTGCTTCAGGAAATACCTTCACAGGCCATACTTGTCTCTCTACAATATCCCCTTTCATATTTATTTAAACTCTGTTGCTATTCCTTCCCTTGTTTTCTTCTCAGGAATCTTCTATTCAGTGGTCCTTTTCCTCGTTTTATTGCAAGTGTTCTTTCAAAAATAAATGCAGCAACTGATAAAAATCTCTCTTCACTGCCCTCTTTTCTCAATGCTTTTTGAGCCTGATTAGGAGTGTCATATGAAAAGGAAGTGAAAAATTGTTGCATAACTGACAAGGATGAGCTTTATAGTTCATGGCTGTGTTTTAACTTACAGCTCTATTACTATTGAATAGAAGTTCAATTCTCCTAAATTAGTAGGGCATCAAAAGTAAATCCCTCCATCAAAATCTACAAGAGAGAAAACAGCTGATTCACACTTGAAGCTGCATCAAGATAGGTGAAAAAATTCCACTATTGGGCAGTGGAAATATCTTTTGATAACATACATTATAATTTCCAAGTTTTATTAGAAAACTAAACTGAAATTTATCTGAGCCATAATGAAGACTATTTAGTGACTTGAAGGCATCCTATTAACAAATGAAGAAAGACATTGTATGAATAACAGGTTTCTTACTCTCTGTGTTGAGGTTAACCCACCCCAGTATCTTCTATAGTGAGAAGGAAGTGTAGTTGAACCTTTACCAAATACGAGTCCATTGACTTCAATTAATTTGACCCATGAACATGAGCTACAACTTACTGTGGTATTTCATTCTGCAAGCCTGTAAAAAAAAAAAATCGTATTTTAGATGATAAGCTTTAGGAAGCCTAATGCTTATTCCCTGATTCTATCTGGTACATATCACCATCACAGCAGGGATTGACTTTCTGCTCTCATGCACTTTCAAAAAACATGACTGTAGAGCACACAGGATCAAGAGAGAAAAGGCCGAAAAGATTTTGGTTTGCATAAACCTTTTGTATAGTGCCTGGTTTAGCTGGAGCTACTCATAGAAATTCCAAAGTATTACCTTATTCCCAGGAGAGCAATTCATGTAATAACAGTAAAGAGGAATACCTGGATCCAGAGAAGACGAACAGCTTAATGGCATTGAGAATGAAAAAAATATTGATATTGACCAGACAGGCAACACAGCCAAAAAGAATTTAAATCTAGAATCCAGAATTTAAAGTTTGATTCTAAGCTGTTTCCACTTTTAAAAAATTATCTTACAGTAGATCTGTGACTTCTGTACCTGTTTTGTATGGCAGTCTTCCATCAGAAGAATCTGCTTCTGGACATAGTACATGGATCAGTCCAGTATGAACCATTAGAGCAACAAATGCCATTCTCCAGTGGCCTCCCCAACATTTGATCTGCCCTGCAATCACCAACTCCTATGGGTAGCTACAATAGAAATAAGCATGTAGCTACGATTAAGGGATTTAGGCATATGGTTTTAATTTCAAGATAAATTTCTGTGTTTTTCTTCCTCATCAGCTTCCCTATTTTATTTTGTTAAATTTGGATCAATCAGTTGCATGGTATCAATCAGATATGGTAAGAGGACAAGTGCAATTTCGAATGTCTTGGATCAAAGACCAACGCTGGATTGAGAATCATATGACATGTCTAGATGGATGAAAGGGGATATCATAAAAAAGTGGTATGGAAAGGCACTAAACCCAGTTAGAGCTGTACTTACAAGCCAGAGAAATTGCAGCTGCATTTCTTAATGTGAGAGGAAATGTACCTGTTCATCAAGTTCAAAACACAAGGCTGCTGACAGAAACAGAGGACCTTGTAGAGGCTGTTCCAAGGGACAGAGGATATTCCCCACTGTCCTTCAAGCAGCCAGGCTGCATTTTCTTAGCACACAAAAGTAATTCAGTTCTACCCCCAGAATGGAGTAAGGAATTTGAGTTTCTTCTCTGGAAAATACTAGTCCTGAATAAAAATAGAACCTTCCAGTAGGCTAACAGAACTCTAGAAATAAAAGGAAACGTCACAAGATTTTAGGAGGTGCTGAAACATTTGTTTTGAAGTTTTATTACAAAAATATATTTGCAAACATACAAAATTTTGGATGAAAAAAATGCTCATTCTTAAACATTTATGCAATAACTTAATAACTGCAAACATACATAGGTGCTATAAAACCCACACCATACCAAAAACGTTAATGATGCAGTATCTACATTTATTGACTTACAACTATTCCGGTTTCCAGAAATTTTTTCTGAAGCCCCCCTTCCCCATGGTCTTCATATTGAAAGAACATGCAAATGGCTACAACTGTTGCATACACAGAAGTGATGAAACTCAGAAATTACTAAAAGCACATAATGTACATAAAAAAACCTAACTAACCATATGCCCATACACTGAATAGATAAAAATAAATACACCACCAAATCAGAGATACTGCAATTTTTCCAACTTGAAGTGAAAGGAAGATATTGCATCTTAACATTTTTGTAACATTGCCAGACAAAAATGAGGTGATAGATATTGCACACATTCCTCTTGTTAAGATATGCTGTACAATGCAACCCAAATACCTGGCAAAAAGGTGGCTGATTTGCTTAGAATACTTTTAAAAACCAAGAAGTCTCAAATTAAAGTTTGCTTTCCAAAACATTTCAGACATTCTATCAGTGACTACACATGGCATAATGGGTTTCAGAAATAAACCAAAATGAAGCAATTAGAAATGCAAGCAAAAATGATACATCCAGCATTGAGTGTTCAAATATAATATTGAGTATTTATACACAGAATTACACATTTTATATTAAATCAGGATGAATCACTTGAATTTTTTTTCTATCAATCTTCCTGCAAATCTTGTTTAATTTGGAAAGATATTCTGCTTCTAAAGTTAATAACTGTTAGGCACCTTTCATATAAACTTTGCATTGTTAAATAACAACAGATAAAGTCTAACTACAAAACCGAGAATTTTGATTTTCCTGAACAATTCTGCAGCTGCATGTTTTAAAATTATCTTTGATTAGGGGAAAAAGTGAAAATCCAAACTCAAACCTAAAGCAACTTAACGTGAGCCACAAAACACATGCTTAGGTAAGAATTAATTTGGAGAGTCTGAACTAATCATCTTTTGATTCCCAGAAAGAATAGATAAAATCCCCATTAAGCCAGTAGTTAAAAAAAAAAATCACTCGAAAATAGTCACAATCATTTCCTGTGATGCCCCTGGCAACTTGCTACACACTGGCTATCCCTACATGTGGATAACATGAATCAAGCACTTCAAGAAGCTGGTAATTTCAAACTTATACAAAAATTTAAAAAAAAATAGGGAAAAAGAAGTTTTTAAATACACAGTCCACAATTAAAAAAATATTCAAATTTTGCACTGTAATTGAGCTTGTGTTTTGCAATGAGCTTTTAGTTAAAGGAGTTTATCTATTAAATGAATTTATCTCAGGGTCACTCGTCACACCTCTGCAGTGGGGGATGACACCCAGAATGGTTCCGTGTCTGCTGGCCACATGCAGAGGTTGGAACAAACACACACAGGTGTACAAGGTGTAAAGTTTGCTGTGGACACTACGATTTCAACGCTGGTTCTCTGCCAATTCAGTCTGAAAGTCTGGGCAGGGAAGTAAACCAACAGCCTACTGCTAGCAGGACACTACAAAACCAAAGTGAAGTAAGGAGCTGCCAACTGCTTGTTTCCAGGTGTCCAGGAACCCTCACAAGTAAAGGATATTCAAAGTAGTATTACTTTTGTATATGGCTGAAGAACTCAAAATACAACTCCTTCCTATAATTTCTATAGATCTTTGGATATGACTGTATTTAGCAAACAGTACCAATGTGCACTATCAGCTTCCAACATTTCTATTCTTACAAACTTTTATCAAATCTTTCTTTGAAGAAACCAGAAGCCATCCATGAGAAGTGAGACGTTATGGATTCTGTCTTTGCTAAATCAAGATAAGAGCAACTGTCTATTTGGTTTAAACTGTCCATTTTTGTTCAGAGGAAATGCTCACTGGTTTGTCCCTTTTAGTGAAACTTTTTAGAAAAAGTCCAACAAAATTAGTTTAGACCTTTGACCTGAGTCTCACTGTTTATGTGCATACACAGTATTGCAACTCCAGAATTTATGGAAGAAGCTCCTGTCTTCCTTAACAAGGCTGAGTTTATATTGCTGAATTCAATTGCTACCATTAAATCCAATAAACTTCTTGATGAATGCACATGACATTAGCATCTTTCCCTGAATCTTGCACATTTTTCTGACAATATAGTATATATTTTAACTGGAAACACTGAACTCAAAAGGCTGAGAAGAGCTTTTCAGAAGGCAGGTAGTGCTAAACAAAATATATTTTCCACTAAAAAGCTAGGAAAAAACCTAAAATAGATCAAATAAAATACATAAAAATGTAAATATTTGTTGTTTCTAAAACATCCTGATTTGTGAACAAGTCACAATTAAAGCTCAATTACTAGTTTCCAATGAAATGGCCATGCACCCTGACTGTCAACATTAACTAATCCTTAGGATATCTACACATACATATATGTTGTAAGGACCCAAAAAATATTTTTCTTCGTATTTCAACAGTGCTTGAGGGAAAAGAATGAAGCAGTGCATCATAACTCGCTAGAGATTTATTTCTTTACTCAATAACCCAACACTTTTCTACTGAAAAAGCATCCTTTAAAACTAGTATTGCTGGAGATGGTTGGGACCTGAAATCAGATTAATTACCTTTGCATGCCTTTAAGAAATAAATACAACCCATGGGTAAACCAACACAGCAGCATAAGAAAGTATAATTAAAAATTTTCAGATTTCAAATGGGAAAGTACCCAGTTAAATTCTTAGTGAATAGTGACTTACTAAATCACATATAGAAAGCAGTAACATTTTAATTAGATAAACTTCAGACTATGAAGTGTGCACTAATAATCTGGGGAGAGGGCAACAGAAGAAAAGCATGCATTTGTTTCCCATCTGCATAGTTTTCAACACTGCAGCTCCAACACAACTGCGGAATGAAAGCCAACTATGACGTGGTTCATCCTTACCCTAGAAGGGAACAAAATATTTAAATTTTATCAAACACTGCTGAACGGGAAGAGGGTCTTCCAGTGGTGGTCTCCTAACTATAAATTTAAAATGAGAACTTCAACATGCAACCACTTTGTTGCTTAAAAAAAAAGATACAATCACTGAGAGGATTTTGCATATTTCAAATGTTGCCTTTTTAGAGAAAATGGCCTTACTTACTTGGATAAGTGTTTGTTTTATGCCAGTAACGCAGAAACAAATAAGATTAATGAAATACTGAAAGGATGAATTTACATGCATTAGCTAGAGACTGTCAATATATAGAGGAAATCACATTTTTAGACCTTTTGTCAAAGATTTAGCTCCAATGGCCTGGCTTCCAGACCCTTTCCTTCCCCACATCTGCCAGCTTAATCACAAGGCATTTTGCTCTCTTTTTCCTTAGTCCTTCAAACTGGAACTAGGTTTCCACAACTGAATTTTGTTCTGGTGTGCTGTAGTGTACTATACTGTGCATTTGCTGGTTGAAATAGTTTTGACTCTGTAATCCTTGAAGAGTGAATAGAGCCAGGAATGAGAGCCAGAGCAAACATTTGCACATTCACTTAATGCTAATGAGAGCTCAAATGCAACTTAAGTCCCCTCCCCAATAAAAAAAAAGGTTTGCTGGTGATGATCACAGTGAAAACCTAGATCACTTCTGAGAACATTACTTTCATAAGTATTTAAGGAATAATCTTTCCTAACAGGTTCAAATTCAAGACATTGAAAACTAAATATTCTTTTACAAAAATATTAGTTTTATAGATGAGGCTTAATTGTTTCTAAAATGAACATATTTTAAGTAGATTCAGCTTCAATTATAGCTTAATGTTGTCTGTACTCTTGGTTAGGACTTGCAAGTAGACTTCATGGATAGTGCTGAGAAAACGCGAATCATTCTGCAGGATAAAAAGAAACACGTCGGAAACATTAGTAAAAAGATGAAAAAAAGAGAAGTTTAATTTTACGCCACTTAAATTGTGATAAGGATTCCTTCCAGTGCCAGCTGTGTGTGTGCCTGCACAAAAGGTGCTTTTGGAGCACACACAGGCTGTGAACCACAAAGCTGGACAGAAGCTAAAGGAATCACCAGCCACCCTGGATGCTCAAACAAACAAACAGGGGTCACTATGTCAGCCTGGCCACATTTCGCTTCCCTCCAGAGTCTGAACCATAGTCTTAGACAGAAAGAATCCCATCCTGTGTAGAGTCTCCCAAATCAAGGCTGCCTCAGTGTCAGATGTGATGCTGTTTGTCAGGCAGACCAGCCTGAATGGGACTGCAGTGCGCTCCACGAGAATTCTCATATCAAAGCATGACTGGGAAGTTCATTGGTTTAATCTATGGACAGTATTTAGAGATATTTCTTCAGTCTAATTCCTTCAAATGACAAGTTTACAATACTGGCATCTAATTAGTTACCTTGAGGGTGTAATATTCACTTTACAAGATCTGAACAGCAACTGGTATCCTGCTTAGAGTGCTGTGTGAGTACTCCCATGCTGCAGGATATGCCTATTTTGGTCTTCATTCAGCTCTCTCTTGGAAAGATTGGAGACAAATACCCCTGTCAGCTCTCTAAAATCTCCACTCAGAATATTGGCAGGTGAGCTCAGTTCCAAGATTAGTTTAAGTCTTGAATTAGAAAACCCATACACACCAGTAGAAGAAAAGGTTATGTAAAATGGAACAGATAAATCAAGAAACCTAATGATGGGATTTGGTAATGATCTTTTTGGACCGAACAATTTGGTCACTGGGAAGATATTATTTGTTATTTTTAGACTTGTATTTTGGGTATAAGCTCTACTAACACCAGCATGGAGCGCAAGAGAATCTTGAGCTAAGAAAGAACAGTTCGTCATTCATGGCAACTTCACCATGACATTAGAGGTCAAAATAATCTCAATGCACAGCTGCTCCCAACATCACAGATTTGATTCAACTGAACATTTTAGTCCCTAGAAATAGCAGAGCTAAAACTCTGCCATTTCCATTTCAAAGCAATGTACTAAAAGTAAAGATAAGGAAAGGTCCTAGGGAACTGAAAACAGGAAAACTTTCCTTGGGGTAGTGGAACACTTACAAAACCAGCAAAATCAACTCCCCCCACCCCTGCCATACCAGCTTGTACTAGTGCAAGTTACTCCTCACTTGTCTACAAATTCATACGGATGTGAAAGGACACATCCCAGGTACTCTGTTCTTCTAAGTCCTCCACATCTCAACCAAAAGGAGCAAGCTGTGCCACACTCTGTGTACAGTGTGGAGTAACCTGCCCCTTCCAACAGAAAAGAACATCTTTTGTAATCTTTCAGGGCAAAAGGAGTTACAGGGATACAGAATTTGTCAGTGCTGCCTTCTGTGCTTGGAACCCCATCCCTCAGAAACTGAGCTCTGTATAGACAGTACCTTTATTAGATGTATCAGTGCTTCTTGAAGCTGAGACCTACTGAGAACAGTAGGAGGTGTAGTCTGAATTTCTGTTGTTCCAAGTGTTAAAGGCGAAGAAGAATTGGCTTTATTCTCTACTTCAGTAGCTTTTATAGCTGATTGCTGAAACACACTTGGAGACAAGAGCACTGAAGGCGTTACCGTCGTCGTGGCTGTAACAAACTGTGGAGGTGCCACCTGTAGAAGAACAGAAAATTAATAAGCACTGTGTTCAGAAAGAATAGATGATGCTGTAAAGGCTAGAGAGATGAGCATAAGAAAATGAAATGAATTGCAGACACATTTATTCAGTCAGATATTACAGAATAGCTGCTCTTAATGAAGAAATATCTACCTATGAAGATTAGTATCAGTAATACTTCTTCCTCCAAAGCCTTCTAAAGTTTATGTGTGTATAATAACATCAACACCAGCAGAACCAGCAAATTGATTTTCTTGTAGTCAAAACTGTGAAGACTCACAGCGTGGGATTTCAGCTGAAGACAAATGTTTAAACCAACAGTTTACTGTACGACATGCACATGTTTCTTAAAATTCCCAAATCCACAGAAAATGCTTTTAATTAGGTAATTATTTACTAACTGGGTCACGAACAGACTGTAGAGCTTATCTTACAACAGGCCAGTGGCTAAAACAGCATTTTACTTTAAGTAGGGCCTTTTTTATTGCCTTTACAATCAGATCTGGGCATGCCACTAAAATTGCTTTCATAGAGAGCAAGTTTGACAAGAATGAGGCAAGAAATCTGAAAAAGGAGTGGGTGCATAAGGGAAAAGTAGAATTAAAATACAGATGGTGTCCTCAAACGAATACATAGAAAAAAGGTAATTAAGACCAATTATTGAACACTTGACTATTACCAGTTATTTTGTAACTGCAACCTGAAACTTAAACTTGACATTACTTAAAACTGTTACCCAAGGCAACTCTAAGAATCTTAGACCTGTTTTTTAGATTGCCAAAACTTGCTGTTACAAGTTTTGCAGTAAAAAATGCTTATTCTTTTCTTCCTCCATCTTCAATTTTTTCTGCTAGGTATCTTTCTGTAAAATACAAGGTATTCTCAGGAAAACTGAGAAACAGTAAGGCAAGGATTGCATTTTAAGCCTCTGTGGTGCTTAAGGTTGGGCCAAGGCTAATAGACCTTACTGCAATATTATGACATTAGTACTGCTTGCTGGCAACATAAAAAAGCCCCAGTTCAAATGCTGCAAATTCAGTGCAGGGCTGCAAATCCAAAAATGTGTTCCCATTTTTGGAACCAACAATAAGAAGGACTGTATAAGAGCAAGGCATCGACAAGAACGCCCCCTTCCTCCAGTAGAGGTTTCTGCTTTGTAGCAGCTCCTTAAATATGGTTAGTGGGCAGTGACTATTTGAGATATCAACTGTGTGCCACAGCTGTTTTTTTTTTTCCTTTTAAGAAAACCAATGAAAAATTAGCAGAGGTATTTATACACTTACTTGACTTCCTTTAGACAAAGTTTTCGGCTGTGGAAATACTTCTGATTCCTTGTTTTGTTGTACAGTCTAAGTTTTTTAAAAAAAAAAAAAAAAAAAAAAAAAAAAAAAAAAAAAAAAGCAAAATTCGCAAGTTACCATCCACAGCTCCATTTCCAGTGGTGGTTCTCTGCTTTAAAGAAAGCCACAATAATGCAAATTCTAACAGATTTTAGATATAATTCGATCAATTTTGTAAAACTGATACAATCAACGGAAGCTGGAAAAAGAGGGAAAATCTGAATTCATGTTTCATGCTTTCAATATTATGGCAAACCTATAAAGCCTTATCTCAGAGTAACCCACAGGTACCCCAATCAGAAGAGGGTCAAAATTGAAGGAGTACAAAACACTCAAAGCAAAATAATCAGAAAAAGGAAATCGTCAATTATATACTTTCAAATAATAGGCTTCCACCACAACAACTCTCATCATACTACTCAGCCTGTAACCTTCTGTCCCTTCTCAGATCATCAGCTCTGAGCAGTACTTTTCTGACACAGATGAATTCTTTAGGACCTATTCACCCACTAACAGCACCAGTTTGAAAAACCTCCTCCTCTACAGACAGGTCTGCCACTGAGAGAACATGCTAATGGTACAAAATGAACGGAATTGGATTTTTAACTTACTCATCCAATTGATATCACATAGTGGAAGCCCTTCATTATCTTCCAATGGCTAATATATAACAGCACATTTTTCAAGGGAAAATACACTAAGTTTTAAAAAGCGTCTAAAGTTTCATGGATATCAAAGCCCACTGAATACCTGAAGGGGAGAGATTATCTTGCTGTTCAAGGCTGATGGCTTACTGTGAGATTCTTTGAAGCTTTCTGGTGTTGCAAGTTGGCCAACTGAGGCAGAGATGTTTGGTGTTAAGGGAGTCTTAGTGAGAGACTGCTGTTGAGTTTGGTCATGCTGTGGGGTCAACCTGAGTTTCTGGAGAAGATCAACACTTGTATGAGATGCATTTGAGACAGTCCCTGTGTTTGCTGTTGTCAAGGGTGCTATGAGCTGGCTTTGGCCAGCCATTAGATTCTGTGGAGCATGGTTCACTTCAGATGGCGGCTGATTCACCAGTGGGGATATGGGCTTGGCAGCTTGCTGCATAACTTGCATTATACTGTTGCTTTGTTTGAGGCCAGGAAGCATCTGAGCAGGGGCAGCTTCCATTGTAGAGGCTGAATTAAGAACAGGGCTTAAACGAACTGAATAGCTTGAAACATTTTTCATATCAGGCTGGGAAACTGAAGCTGGAGGTATTATTATAGGTGTTAAACAGTCCTGCTGATTGGCACTGGTTTTAACGCTCGGACTTTCAGATTTCCCCAGGGATTGTTGCATTACTGGTGACTGGTCAAAGGAAAAAGGCAAAAGCAAACTGTGCTGCTCTCTGGCAGATGTGTCTGTCTGCAGCTTCTCCATTCTCTCTGGATTGGGATATGGAGCTGCAGGCTGTTCCTTTTGTACAGAGGTTCCAAACAGTTCCTCCAAAGTCAGATGCTTCTGCCTTGATTGAAATGGCTAAAAAGAAGGGAGAAGGAAGTTTTCAGTTTAGAGTTATACACAGCACTGTGCAGCTCACACAGTCTATTACAAATTCAAGGAAACTACGAGAGACAACTAGGTCAAATGTATGTAAAATACAGTTTGGGTATCAAGTGTGGCCTACTTGCAGGAATTTTGAAATTAATTTAATTTACGAGGAACATCCTGGCTATGTATGATTTTTCTTTACAGCCTTCTCAGGACAGTCCGTGCACTTGTAGTCAGGGAGAAGGCTATGGATCCTGTCAGGAACATGGCACCTGCCATCATCCATCAGCCCTAACTACCTAAGGCACTTTGGGGAAGTGGAGGGGAAAACATAACATGTTGAACAGTATTTATAGAGCTGGAAATAATTAAATGGCCTTAGGACGGGAAAGGAACATAGAAACCAGAAGCTGCACAACTGAACCAGCAATACATGCCTAGACAGTTTTCCTCACCCTTTTCATTAACAATTCAGTAGATGTTACAATAGGTAAGAGGATTTATATAAACCTAAACATATGTATATTTATATCCTTGAAAAGTGTGTATACACAGTTACATGTACCAGTCCTTTCATCTCTCCCGAAAACATACATCTAGCCTACACCACTGACGTTGTTGGAAAAATATGATTTTAAGGATGATATCTTCTTAATATTTTTCTGAAAATATTTCAAAATGTGTTTCACTAAAGAGAAAAGACAGAGCTATTAACACCAGTGATCTGAAAATGTTCCTTTTTTCTTTTTTTTAGGTTGCACAGGACCAGAAGTTATGTAAAACAGCTGGACTGAAATACAACATTCTGTTCAGAAGACTGAATGGCCTGCAGCACAATTCCAGTGTATTCTGATGGTATGTCTAAACAAAGATGCTACTTTACAATGACAACTACTGTACCATGACATTGCTCTGCTGGCTCTGATTTCCCTAGCACAGAGAACAGCAGCCAAGGCACAGCAGTACAGGTGCCACACAAATAGCCCAACAAAAAAACCTTGAGCTTGAAGTCACATTGTCTTTTGCCCAGGTGACTTGTCTCTACTGTCACTGTTATTCAATTTTAGCTAGTTAAAGTTTGGCACCCTTTCATTTTGGGGCTGGGACATTCTATAGTTTATAAATCTTGTTAATTATGTTGGCAGTCTTTTCCTAGAAAGTTGTGCTTACTTTTTTCCACTAATCTTACTGTTCTGGAGACCTGTCCTTCAATCATAAAGATTCCATTAAGAGAAAAATCACTGTTCCAGATAATTTCAAACTCAGCTGTTCACTTCAGTATGATTAACTGACTAGCTTTTCTTTATTAATACATTACAACAGTCAAATAATAAACTGACATCTCTACCATGCTCATTCCAAGTCAGACTGGATAGTCTCAAACATCAAGTTAGTTTCCAGCATGAAGTATAAAACACCTCTTTTGCCTTGTCTGTCTCTGGTTGAGGTGTACTTTGAGGGTATCATCAACTCAGTGTGTTTATGAAGACCTTTATCAGCAGGGGCTGCAAAAAGGCCACTGGATCACTTTATTTGATAGGAATAGACTGCTGCTGCTGTTGCTCAGAGGGATCTCCAGAAATGATTTCAGGTAAGTTGAACTATATAGTCCCAGCTCTGCTCATTCATGGTTCAGTATCAGTGTTCTGGTTCAGTTTTGCTGATTGTTGGTACAAAAGCATTTCATGATAAAACTGACTTTAATTTTAAATTGCCAAGATACAAAACTTAACTACACAATATTATAGAGAACATACTTATTTTTATTCCCAAATGTGTGGTATCTTTAGCATGAGATGAAGTTAATCAACATGCAAATGTGCCATTTTGGAGGGAATTTAGGAATCTCACTGTACTTGTCATATGCATGCTATTTTTTGAATTCACTGGTCATCTGTTTTAATTAGATGAAAAATTTATTTTTATATATGAAATGGAATGTTTTTCCAGTAGTCTCTCAGTTGTCCATGTTACTGAAAATGTGGCTCAGAATCAACACATTTGAGATATATTTGAACCCAGTTAACTGGCTTTACAGAATTATCACTTATATTGCCCAATTAATTCTTTCCAGTATCTCTGCAGCTATTATTTTAAATAGCTCAACAAAATTAAAAATATGACATTTCACATGTTCTATAAATGGACTTTCCCTTTAATTACTTCAGAGCAATCTGTCAGAATCTTATCTTTCCAGTTTTTCCTTTACTAGTTATTTGGTTCCTGTTCTGCAATTCCATGTCCTGTCAGGTGGAGCATTTCAGCTGATTTTGTACAGTCTACATGGAATGACCCAAAGAAAATACGTGCTTTGAAAGCAAAGCCTCAGGCAACCCTGGTGCCAGGTCTCTAGACCTGGCATGCAGCAAGCAGAGCTGGCTGCCAGGGGTCACTCCATCAGTGACCTGAATGCAGAGGTGCTGCTGAGGGGCTGGGATAGCAAATAATCCCAGCAAACTCCCCAGGCCTCATTTTAATTCATTAACTGTCACTACCCCACCCCTACACCAGATTCCTGCTGCCCAGTCCCAGTTCTAACCTGAACTAGAAACTACTACTACTCCTCCAAATTAAGTATCTTGTTTGCAAGTACTAAGTGCAAGGCTGCCCACATTTTCCCAGGGGATTTCATTTCTCACAAGGTGATTTATTGCATCAGAAACACCCCAGTGAACCATGGCAGGGAGAGGAGTTTTCCATGGGGCATTTCCGAGGAACACCAGCACTGCCCGTCCCGTGCCCACTGGGTGGCACTGCAAGCAGGCACACGGCACTTACGCGTTACAGGGAATTCAGTTACTGCACAATTTACCTACTTTTCTTTCTAAATCTATCTCTAAAAAGTCTTGTATGAAGCCACAGCTTCCTCGTGCAGCAACACAGCTGTAGGTTTGAAGGCAGCACAGACAAACCTTCAATAAATGTCTGAGACACATGATCAGGGTTTGAGCTCCAGAGTGAAAGATCTGACCACTGGGGCACAGTCATCCTTCCTTGCGCCCTGTCTCTCCAAGTCATCTCACATGTTACCATGGACTGACTTCTTCCAAAAGCCAAGTTGGCCCATTTAAGCATACCTGGACATTCACAGCAGAGTGGACACAGCCTCTTATTTTTAAAATGCTAAGTCAAAAGATAGAATTTAGGATCCTACAAGTCTTCAAACTCATTAAGTTTATTTAAAGCTATAATCTATTGAGGAAACACTGAAGGCATCCTAAGAAAAAGTACCATAACAAAATATTAATTAAAAAACCCTTTCATTTAGGGTTGGATGAAACATACCTGCTCTTGCACTTGCAATGAAGGCTTTTGTTCTGAAGGCTCTGTGCTTTCTGGCTTTGGAGGATTTGAATTTTGTTGAATTCCAGAACTTGATATAATACTTAGGTCACTAATCTGATTCTGAGGGGAATAAAAAAACCGAAAAAATGATAATATAAATGCATGAGTTTTAGTCTACATTTACCCACTATACAGTCCTGTTTACATGGCACTTGGACTGAAATATAGATCATGTACAAAGCATTGATTTTTGTAAGATACTGTGGAATTCACAAATCTTAGGAAATAAAAATCATACCAAGACATCCAGAACCTGGTATGCAGTCATAAAGCTTTTACTCTTTATTATTATAAGAAAAACAAAATACAACTGGTTTTATACTTTTTCACCAAGAAAATTATATTAGTTATATTATAATACTAAATTATATTAAAGAAAAGGTGGGCTTTTCACATCCTGCATCTGCAATGGCTGCTAACAGAGAAGTGTTCTACACTTCATTAAATCAGGAACCTAAACTAGAACTGCTTAGAAAAAAAAAATCCTGACAGAAATCACTCTAAGTGGCTGGAAAGAGAGCTTGTCACCGACTTATTTCCAGCAGATTTAACCAACCATGAACATTTATTTTCAGGTGTTAGTTTGGTTTTCTGTGAACAAGAAAAAACCAGGTAAGAGTTGCATTATAAAACAGTTATGTTTACAGATTGAGTTGACTTTCATCTTTAATAAACAAATACAGATATTGTATTACAGTTAAAATCACCAGTGAAAGAACCCACACTATAGAATAATTCAGCTTTCAATGTGTAAACTACACATTATGCACCTGATAGAGCTCAACCACTGGCACAGCATGTGATGAGTGCTCTGGTATCTTACCCACAGCAGCAAAATATGGGTTAAACTTTTTAGCAACAGATTAAAAAGCAATCTGAGCTTTATTCTTTTGTTTCTAATTGAAAGCAATAAATACAAATTCAAGCCTATATATTGTGATTTAAGGACAGAGGAGAGAGGTAGACTCTCCCATCTTTCTGACTTTTAGTCACTAACTTGAAGGTCAAAACTCTTGTGCCTGAAATGCTGGAGGCCTTTTAGTTATAAAATCAGGAAAGGCAGAGTTTTCTTTCCACTAGAGGATAAGCTGCAGTATGTTCCCCTGCTCATACTGAAATACACACACAAAACCACACTATAAAAAGCATCCATTCACTTCATTAAAAAAAAAAAAATCTCAGAGTTCATTCATTTTCACATATGGGCTTGATGTAGTGTGTACTTGAAGGATTAAGCTGATTTGGAATCCTAGATTAAATCACTCAGACCTTCATAAATCTCTTTTTCACTCCCTCTGCCCCCTTCTCATGCTGACACTCTGCCAATCTCATGTGGGCTGCACACAAGGATTACTGTATGATCCATCTGGAATGTACCAGGCAGATAAGTACTTTCTGCTCCTAAATACAAATTCATGCATAATTACCAAGTGCCATAAAATTACTCAAAAAAAATTAAGACATGAAAGGTCTCTCAAGAAGCCAACTTCCAAACAGATTGGTTACTTCATCACATTAACACTGGCATGCCTTGGCTACAAAGAGTTCCAAAATTAATGTGCCAGGGGTTTGTTTCTAAAGCTGAGCTGGCCAACAGAACATTCTCCAAAGAAGTTTGCTTGAAACATGACCAACATTGTTCAATTCTGCTTTTCTGACAACAGCACACTACTACAATCACAACAGGCTCTGATGGGATCACCATGAACAGGTTCATTTAACAGTTCACATACACACAAAAAGGAAATGAAGTAATTGTTCCAGTTTCCCTGGTGTTCTAAAAGTATCAACACACACACCCCCCCACCCCCCAACAACAACAATAAAAAAATGAAGATACAATCCCCCCAATTTAAAAGTAGTTCTGCTGTAGCCCACGCCCTGCCTATTTCCCTGCTGTATTATTGGCACCACAGATGTTGACTGTCTACTAAAGTATTTCCATACCAGTTCCAGTTTACCACAATTTTACTTGTCTACAGAGCTTCATTCATGATGTTTAGGAACTTTGTTTCTAGCAAAAGCTTTTCAGTACTCTCACATGAAAAAGATCTGAAAATTAGAAGAGAAGCTGGAATATCCCAAGTGATTTTATGAGCCCTCTGCTGGAAATGTGTATTATCCAATGCAAGGACAAAGGGAGAAAAGCTTCATCCCACCCAGGAGGGAACTACCAAACAGTGCATTCTTGTGGTGGGTTTTTTTCTCCTTCTTTCCAAAAAGACTTCAATTTCTTAAAATCTGTCTAAATTGATACACCATGGGAAAACAAATCAGGCAGATTTTGATGTTTTCTGTGGCCTCACAAAAGCTGCTACTTCCACAATGCTGGCCTTCATACAGAGACACCTGCTCCCCAAATAGCACTGATATACACACAGTCAGAATTAATTTTTTTTCATCTATATTTTAAAGCATTGAAAGAACATATGACTGATTTACAGAAATTAGTATCTAGCCTGGGTCAAAGATACTGTATTGTTTGTCACATTGACCTGACCTCACTGTACATCAGAAAGTGACAGGTTAAATTGGCTCATACAAGGTTTAATCCACATGCTCACTCTTTTCTCCTCATCCCATACTGTACTGTAACCATCTAGAATCCCACAAAGACTCAAATCCCAAGTTCTCAAAGAAACTCTGCTGCCCAAGCAGCTCCTGGAAGGAATCAAGCACTGTACCAACGTGCTCACTCTTCTTCCACCAGCACAGCCACAGAAGCCACACCACGACTCTGCAATGCAATACTCACACACTGCTTTACTATGGCATATTCCTGTATTATTATACTGGGGAAGAGGCGTGTTCAGAATCTTTGTTTCCATTTTTGGATCTCCCACACATTACCTTTATATTCATCCGGCACGTATGAATTTGGTCCTCACGACTATATAAAGTAATTCTTTCCTAAGAGAACTAACATTCCTCATTATGTAATCTTGTGAATTTAGAACTGGCAAAGGATAACAGACTTTTCCTTCTGCAATGAATTAGTTTATTAAAAGGAGAAACAGTAGACAGGACAAAAGTAATAAACTGGGGAACAGAAAGATAAGGGAACAGTATTGTTACATTTAGTCTACAGCTATTAAGAAATATGCTTCATAGAGTCTACAAATGTACTGAATGACTCAGTCTCTAATACCACATCTTTTTAGACTAAGGAGAGACAGATGCTGTTGGGCACAATTTTTATTTGCTACTCCCAAAGACAAGATTTTCTCACAGCAAGAGAAATCATTGTAAAATGGGTCTACCCTGCAAGTTGGACCACATGATCAGGATTCAATCCATCTTGCCTGAAATCAGAGAATGTTTTCTAGTACAGTGTTCCTGAGGGAGGGAACAACACATCAGTCTGAGAACAAGGCTGCTGGAACTATTGCAGAGACTGCCCACCCTTTAAAAAAGGCACAGCTGATGTGCTAAAAACTCGTTTCCAGAAAAGAGACATTTACTTACTCGTTCATATTCATCCTTGGCTTTACTAAGCATTTCCAGGATGTCAATGGGCCTGTTTTCATTGCAGCCATTGGTCCTGCTGGGACTTTTTCTGTCCTGGGAAACTTGCTGTGACCTCTGAGCTTCTTGTTCAACCACTCTGTAATGGGAAAAGAGAAACAGGATTTAAAATTTAACTAAAGTTAACATCTTGCAAAAAGCAGTAAAGAAAAATGTATTCCCAGCACATTAACCCATTTTTCTGCCTGAATAAAAGCCTGGCACAGCTGACCAAAATGACACAAGTTTTCGTTTGCTAAAAGGTTTATACAAGTTAAATTGTCAAATGCTCTGTACAATTTATCTCCCATTCACAGAGCACTCGTCTGTCTCTCATGAAGTCTGGCCACAGTAAACACTACTTCTGTAAAACTCTCATGTTTAGACATTTTTTCAATGAAATATGTGAACATCCAAGCATGTGATACACAAAATGCACATGTATTATACCATAGAGTAAGATAGACTTTTTACTCTTTGCTTCTTAACATGCATTTTTCCATATTTAGCCAAGTCAAGCCATGTCATTCAACAAAATCTATTACCAAACAGTTCTAGTTTAGGATGACGCCTCCCATTATGCAACAAACAGAGACAGTAGGAATAAAGAGAGCTGGCTCACACCAGATGTCTCTGGAGTAAGTGTGCAAGAGGACTTTAGAGCAAGTTACCCCTCACACACCCACCCAGGGCTCCAGAAAGGACAGCCAACCATTTCCTTCTCAAGCTGCCCTGGAGTCAATCCCATCGCCTGTGTTCCCCCCAGCCTCCGGTTCCTATGATTCATTCACCACTTGTACTCCACCCCTGCCTGCCTCAAGTATCCAAAACCTTCAATCTGAAGGACAGGCAATAGATGCAAGATGATGTGTACCTGGTACATTTCATTAATAAAAGTAAAAGCAGCATATACTCCTAATCCATATGCAGTTCACAAGATATACATGGCTGTGCAATGCGCTAAAGCTTATCCTCTTGAAATAAACACACACCAGCCTGTAATCCCTTCTTTTTTAAGCCTGCATTAATCAAATATGTTAAGAAAAAACAAGCACTGTAAACAGGGCAGAGCTCTGGAGCTGGCATGTCATTTGAGAACTCTCATGCTGTGGAACTGATGGCTGAGGGGGGAGCCAAGAGGTGCCATCACAACAATCACAGAAAGTGTCAATCATTCCGGCCTCCAGTTTCTTTGGGTCAGTTAGGATTCAGGACAAATTTGAGATTTTTATACACTGTAATTATTTCTATGCACCTCTATGTTGACATTTCTGAGGGAAAAACTAGTTCAAGTTTTGGAAGTTTCTTGCCAGTTTTCTAGCAACCAAGCTTCTTCGCTTCAATAGAGTTTAGTTGTGTTTGGTTGAAAAAGGCTTAGATTTGGCTTTTAACAATTCCATGTTGCTTTCAGAATTTTCAATCATTCAAGTGGTAATTTAACCAGCTTCTGATTATTTCCAGCCTTCTTTGTAAGCAGCAGTCACCTGCAAAGGTAACTCACAATAGGGAGGCCAACGTAACCCTGACAATTTCCAAGAACTGCAGCAGGTGCTTGTTTGGCTGAAGCAGCTCAATACTCCACAAGTGTTTCTATGGTGACACCCTGAGAGAACATTTTGTTCTAGCACCTCACACAATCACCCAGTCCTGGCTTAGGACCTGTCTAAACTCAACTCCAAAACTAGTGATGAGAAAGACCAAGATATGAGAATCAGAATGCTTTGCTGAGATTTTAAGCTCCAGCATAATTGTATAAGAAAAAAGAAACTTCAGTTAAAGGGAAGATTCTGAGCAACTGAAGTCACACATGTGCTGCCTGGCAGGCAAAGCACAGGCGTCACACTTGAGACCCTCGTTCTGCCATAATTAGTTGGCCCAGAAGGTTTCAATGAAACATCCTCCTATGAAAACAGTACTCGTGGATCTCATAAAAAAACATCTTCAAGGAGTGCATCCATTTCACAGAAATGTTCCACAAGAATTTCTGAAAACCAGTTCATAACAGTTCTCTTGTTCATTATGAAGCGTTTGTTACCTTTTTAGAGTTTACTTCTTTTTGAAGAATAACAAATTATTGTCTCATCTACGGAATTGACTAATAGCTCAAACTCTACGTTCTGTCTTGTGGAGGTTACATTTAGATGGTGGAGCTGGAATAAAATGTGAAACTCTATGCCCAGAACTCTGAGGTACTTTCTCAATTCTAGCCTGCTGCCTGTATTTCAGAAGCCACTTTGGGTCTGACTGTTGAAACAAGGTAAAACAAACTTATAAATAAAGCTAAAAATAAACTCCCTACAACCTATACGTCAGAATGCAATAGTTATCACAAATATTTGAAGCCCTCCAGTTTCTGTCCTACTTCTTTTAGAAAGGTCATCCCTCAATCAATCTTCTTGACATAAATTAATTGTTTCTGAAATCAGGAGTTTGATGACTCCCATGAAATGCTTTCATTTCAGAAAATTCTAGAATTCCAAAAAAAAGGAGAGGAAAAAGAGAAAAAAAAGATTTCTGTAAATCAAATACCTAAATACCTTTCCTGGGGGAAAAAAGGCAACTAATGCAAATCTGTACACTGAGCATGCTCTGTGTGCAATCCAGGATTAAATCTTTTTTAAGCAAGGCCTGCTGTTTCTTTCCATTATATCAGATAGTGAAAGAGGCACACGTTCCTTCAGGGACACAGTAGCTGCTGTGACAGTTTGTTGAAGAATATTTGCAGTTCTAGCATTGAAAATATACCTGGCACAACCTCACAGAAGGGCAGGGGGAGGGGGAGAACGTGAGAAGTGAGGTCTGTGATTACAAAGCCTAATTTACTTTTCTTTTCAAAGATAAGCCACCAAAATATAAATGGATGGCCTGCAATCTTGTTAACTCAGTCTGGCACAATAAGGTCAAGTCAAATGCAGGGAAGAGAATGCAAATCTCCTTGAAACCTTTTATGGTTATGTTTTTAAAGCGCTGAGGTACTATAAAGGCAGCACTCTTTCCTCTCAGTGATTAAGAAAAACCCCACCGAAACAAAAGGATGCAAATCCAAATTTCCACCCCAAAGACACAAAAAATGTGGAACAAACTTAATACCCTTGGAAGAAAATGTAAATATTGCAATCCAGCCAAAAGGGTAAATGTGCTTTATGGACTGCTGTGCCACAGCTATATGGGTCTGTTACCTGATTACACTTTTAAAGATTCCTGAAGTATCTGTAGCCCATCACTTGTGCTACAGTGAGCAGACCACTTTCTTTGGAGAACAGCAACCAATACTTCAACTCATTTTTTTTAATCACTTAACTGAAAATTTTAATGCTGCACTTTTTGGGTTTTTTTTTAAACAAAACTATCATTTTCATTACTAAAAAACCTGGTACAAGCAAGAATGTTGTACTCCTCTGTTTTAGGAGAGTGAGAAAAAAAACAGACACATGTAGTAAGTTCAATTTTTTTCTGTATTGCATAAAAGGCTTGCAGAATAATAAGGCCCCAGTACTTACTTAGCCATGAGTTTTGCTATTCGATGACAATCATTCTTGTCGTAAAACCAAATACTATAAATTGACACTAGAAAACAAGAAAAAAAAGCAAGTGTAAGACAAAAAGAAGAAAAAAGAAATCAATAGCAAAACCCCAGTAGTCCATTAGATCTGCAACATATGAATTTCCATCAATTTCACTAGAATATTGTGTCTCACCATCTACTATTTCTAAAGTAATCAGAAATAGCACATGTGCAAACATAAATACAACTTCAGTCGGATTAAATGCAAGAACTACAAAACCTTGATATTGTTTGTAAATAAAAGTGGCAGGAAAATTACGTTTTAACCAGCAGGTGCCTTTTCACTACAGTTGCAACCTCCTTTTTTTGCATTACTGACTTTACCATTTAAACTAGGCCAAGGAATACCTATTTAAAAAAAACAGATTTTTAAATTTGTCAAATTTGAAGATAAACCATGAATTACAGTATGATGGTTCAGTCAGAGCCTCTCTGGAAGGTTCCCTCTCCAGAAGGAAGCAGTACCAAAGCTCCCATTGCACTGTCATATTCATGGAACAGCTTAAAACTAGACTCCTAGTGACCCCTGCTCTTTGAAGGTATCAAGGACAAAGCAATGAGAGCAAGAGGGCTCCAGCTCAGCAAGACACTCAGCCTCATTCTGGCTTTCAGAATAAGTAAAATTCCATTGAAAGTTTGCAGAGTTGGTGCTTGACCACTGAGCTAAAGAGCCTCCATCAGAGGGAGAAACTTTGTCAGTAGTGCCAGGAGCTGCTCCTTCCCCAGCAATCCTTCCGAGGGGCCTTCACCCACACACAGCTCATCTCCTCACTGCCCCCTCAGCTGGACCAACACCACAAAGCTCCACAACTCTTTTCAGAATTGGACTGAATCCAACCCACAAAGCAGATTATTTCAAATCTTAGTACACCTATGAAATTTGTCCATGCATAAAGAGTAAGAATGTCAAAGGCAACTGGACACTTTACATGTGTTACCATTAAAGTATTTTAATTTCTGAAAAAGATACTTTCAGCCTTTTAAAACTCATCTTTACACTACAGTTCATGTCAATGTTTCTATGTAGCTAAAATCACTGATTATAAATACATGTTTAAAAAAAATAACACAACTTTTTCCAGTTAGAGGTAGATTTTTATTTCACAGTGAAATCCTTTTGTTTCTTTACTCACTTTTTTCCTTCTCAAAATACTCAAAAACCTCAATCAAAGCCCACTCAAAACTATGTCAAGCCATGGCAAAGGCAACAATTATTTACCAAACTTTCTGTGGTCCTTTGACTTATCCCAGGTGTACTTTGTTGGGCCCAAATCCTCAAGAAGTCATGTACACACCTCATTTCTAGAAGATTCTGTGACAAACTGAAATTCTTGGCTTTTTTTCTTTTATTAAATAGCAGCTGTATTAATTTGGCTGTTTGTTTCTTTAGAAGTTCCAGCTTAAGTAACAGACAACAAAACTTTTCAAGTCATAAACAAAGAAATCAATGCACAGAAGACATAAGCCAATAAAAAAGCATTTCATACATGCAGTCAATGCTTATAAAATGCTTTTATTATAATTTACAGTTTAATATAATTGGATTTTCTGCTGCATAAAAACCTACAAATGTTTCCAGTTTGTTCCATGACTAAAGAAGTAGCTCATATTTTAGCATGGAAGAAAAGCTCTTTCCCTTCTCTGACTTCATTATCAGACAAACTGCCAAGAGGAGCTGCTTCAAAAGCATACTTGCTGAAGAAATGAAGATAAGGAACTTATAATAATATCTTAATGGGACAAATGATAAAAGTCACACTCAATTCTGCCAGAAACAGGCCTAGACAAGACCAGAAGTAGATCCAAATCTCAGTTTGGTGTAGAGTATCAGGCTTTTTTCCACTTTGTACTACTGGCAAGCAATCACAGGGAGTCACTGCAACACATTAACGATATTACAAAGATGCAAAGCAGATTACAAATGAACTTGGGCATTAACATAGGTACAATCCAACAGGCTGCAATGTTTACCTTGCTCTTAGAAAGAGGACTCGTACTGCCAGTTCAGCTCCCTTGCCCCAGAAGTGTGTGTGTCCCAACAGCATTACTACTTCTATTTGATATATATATATTTTCTTATATATACACACTATACTTTCTTACATGCATGCAGCTTCAATTATGAACATCCTCATAGCAAAGACAGAGTTAGTTCTTGCAAGCTCTTTTCAAATATGTGATTTTTTGGCTACAGCCAGCATAAACATTAGCTGACCATTCCTATGCCTAATGACACCTTTCTAGTGCAGTTCTTTCAAGAGTTTCATCCAACAAAAGCTGTGGCTCATTTTTCCATCCAGCTTTTATACACAGAATGCTGGGCAGCATCTTTACTAATCAAGTAACAGCAGTTTGTAATCATCAGAAGCAAATCTTTCAGTAGGATTCACACTATATTTTGACACCCCTGAAGTAATGAGTAACCCATACCCCAGACAAATCAGGTTTCATAAAAATCAAAGAAGTCATCCATTATCTTCATCTATGCTCTTCTCAGACAGATGTAATTTTTGTTAGAAACAATGACCCATAAATATTTATCTAAACACATAGCACTCAACTTCTCTGCAAACTTGTCTGGATCAATCATTAAAATCTGATTAAAGTTGAAACGGAAAACCAAAGAGATTTTGAGAGAACAGAAGGATTATGGAAGACTTCCTGCTCAAGCCTAACAGCTGAATAATACGAAAAGGAAGGTCTTGGACTCTTCTATAATCTGGATTAAGAGTGGGAATAGCCAAGTGCCACTGTGAGACAGAAGCCTCACTTTTTGGCAACATAAAATGAAGCTGCATTCCCAAACTGTAGTTTCACTTCAACTCTCATTTTAAGTAAGTAGCAAGAGGCGGTGTCCCCACCTTCACATTCCCACAACTTTGTTAACCCATTCTACCCCAAGTGGTCCCTCTCCCTTATGTTAGCTGGGTACATTTTAGTCTAGACCAGCTCCTTGATCCTGTTTCTGCATGAGCTTCACAGAAGGCCATCCGAGCATAAGAGAGCATAAACAAGAAACTTGGGACATGCAGGAAGGCAAAACTGTTAAAAATTGAACTGTGTGCCAAAGGAAGTGCACATGGACTCATCAGCACTGCCTGTTTCCGAGATTCCAGACACTGTCACTCCCTTCCCTGAGGCAGTTTAGCCATTTGCGCAAATACATCTTCAACTCATTCAAAGAGATGATTTGTTTAAAAGTCCCGTAACTATCTGGAAGAGCTGGTAGAAGGGAGAGAAATATTTATTTTACAGGTCCAATTCAGATGTTGCCATAAAATGAAGCAGAACAACTGGGGTAGAATCTTTAAAACTCTTGAAAGAAAAGGACTTGTATTTTGAACCGCCTCCTATAATATAATCATGGAAAACAACCCGATCTCACTCCCATAAAGAAAAGCACATATATGCATCATTTTACACTTCAAATAGAGTTGAACGCAAAATGACGTAAAGCCCTCTCTTAAAGCTCACATTTCTTCTAGTAGCAATGTCAGCTGAAATGCCACCTCTCCTCAGTCAGTCAGCTCTAGTATCATCTTCACTGACATTGCTCATATTTATTTCTTCAGTGTAGATATTAGCCTGCCACATAGATTTACAAACCCTTAGAATGAATGAAAAAAGTTCCTCCCTTTCCTACTCTTTTGAATACCTAAGGCCATTTCACAAATAGAGCTCACAGCACAATCCCACAAGCAAGAGCATGGAGTAGTTCAGCAGGTGGCAAACAGCATCCCAGTTCAGGAACACTTTAACAAACTGCCATCTGACAGGATTATATGGAAGGAGAGGGACTGCTGTTTTGCAATACCGAACCACAAAAGAAAACCTCTTGCAGTTAAAAGTGCCGTCTTCCAGGTCAAACGATGTATTTTTAGAACTTCTTAACAGTTTTCAATTGTTCCTCCCCTCCCCCAGCTTGCATTGCTTCTTCTGCTATGGAGATATGAAGAACAGGCTCCTTTCTTATCTCTGACTAAACTGCTGGGTTAATGTGCTTGCTGGAGAGCCGGGCAGCCTCAGCAATCACAGAGATATGTTACACTTAATGGAACATGTGTGATAACAAGACTTTCCTCACCAGTTTTGAAATGAGCCAGGAGCTCTTTGAAACAGTTCTAATGCAAGTCATTTCACTTTTGCTGTTCTGGATGCAAGTTGTTTTCATCAATAATACAGCAAGCCCAGAAAACTGTACTTTGTAACTGAGTTTTCCACTTAAATGCATAAACCTCTCCAAAATCCATTATTTTTGTATTACTCTTACCCTGGACAGGAATAAGAAGCAAGGAAAAAACCACACAACCACAAGCGAAAACCCCACACCAAAGAAGGAACATTTATTTCAATATCCAACTTTTATGCTAAACATCTGTCTTTTCAGCACCATGGAAATCAGCCTGCCTGACCTTCCAAGTGAACTGGCTTGGATTAAAAACCCTTTTAATCAAGACCAACACCACCGATACAAAGGAAAAGTTATAAATGAGAAAGGCTCAGAAGAATCTTTCCTGCAGACTTTAACAGGTAAGTATGCCATTGCTTAAAACCTTGACTAATTTTCCTCAATTATTAAGCAAACTATTAACTAACAGCTCCAGATTCTCACATTACAGATTGAAAGGAAGTACTGAACTTCAGAAAGGACTATTACTGTTACTGGCAGAATTGTATGCATTTTTCAAAACAGAATTTAATGTGCTTTTCACAAAACACAGACAAGAGAAAACAAGCTTAGGTTCATTGAAAAAAAATAGGTCAATGGCATTCAGTGTTTCATGAACAAATACTCTGAATACTCTAAAGAATGTGCATGTGTCCAGGGGAAGAGTTCAACAAGGATCACATATAGTGGCAATACATATTCCAAACTAAGAAATAATAAACAGCACATTAAGTATGAAGTATTATCTCCAAATTTTTACCTTTTAAGAGTAATTCTAAATCTAAAATATGTTACAGTAAGTCAAACAATCTCTTCAATTAGGCGATTTGTTCATCTGTTCAGGTTTGGACATATTTGCTTTCTTTAATTCTTTGTAACAATGAAAACAAGAATACCGTTTTTTAATTTACCACTGCATGTGGTATAATGTCTCGCAGCTTCTTAGTCACACCCTCTTATCATTTTTGCTTTAGGGTCTTATGCCTCACAAATAAATGGTCTATGTTTTGGAGCAGAGTTACATCCAACTTTTTGGGTTCAGTAATCTGAGGCTGGAACCATATTATGTAGCCAGAATAATTTTGAGAACAAAAGTTCTGAAGGGAGGAAAGATTTCCCTATTAAAAGCTGAAATAGAAAAAAGGTATGACTGGGATGGGGGGGAACCTCACAGAATAATGAATAACAAATTGACCCAAGTGTCTTCCATTTTACACAGAGAACAGCAAAAGGTAGATATAAAAAAGGTACTGTATCACTTGGTCTGTTCTCCTTCAAGAATGTCCATGAAGTTTCCTTCATGTCCCACCCTGCAAAAATGGGAGGACTTGCCCCAAGAGCTGTGAAAACCAGTAATTTCCTGTGAGAATAAAATAGCAATTACCTAGTCTTGGTCTAAGAGTATGAAAATGCCTCTATGTAAATGGATAAAGTATCTCATGTCTACAGCTTAAAAAATGTAAGTTCTGATATCCAGCAAACCAACAATTCCACTGTATAGTAAGAGTATTTGAAGAAATCAAACTACAGAAGAATGGTAAAACCCCACCAAAATATTATGATCTAGTATGACAGGCAAATCATTCTTACAACCTCCAGCCAAGCAAAAATAATGTTTGTAGACTGCTTACAAAGTTCCTCACATAAGCCATTAGCAGCTCTGCACAGACTGGAGTAGGTTACTCGCCCTCTTCAGAACAGCTCTTGCGCTGCTGAAGACAGAAATGCCAGAGGTATGATCTGCTGCATGGAACAGACTTGGCCTTATTATCTTCTTAAGTCAAGACAGAATCCCAGAACAAAGTGAAAACATGAAGTTTGTAAAACAGTAGTACCACATTTAGTTATAAATACTGTTGACATGGAACTTTCCCCAAATAGGTGGTGATGTAATTTTGCTTTGATCATCTTCTACTGTTTCTACCATGCCCTGGTGAAGCACAAATCTTTATTTGTTATTGATCCTGTTATAGCGTAACTACAGAGGCACAAAGTATGTTTGTCTCTGTCAAACAGGACTATTAACAAACATGATTTTAGGCTTTTACTGGGCAGTCTGAGCCTTCCCCCATTTGCAAGCCAAGAAAACAGAATCAGCAGTTCAATCACCCAGCAACCCTAAGAGGACAACTTACTCATAAAGAGTTTCTAACAATGACAGTAGATTTCTTCAAGGACACAATAAAACCCACTCTGCAAGACACAGGGTTGTGTAAGAGGCAGCTTTTCCTTACACAAACTAGCAGTCCAGCCTCTTTCAGTCATTAAGGGCTCTCAGAAGAACTTCACCTTAAGCCATTAGAGACACACAACATTAAGCCCTTGGAGATACACATTACATTAACCACTGGCTTAAAGCTGATTTGAATTAGTTCCAAAAACACGAAGGTTTAATGCCAGCAGGCAACTGAGTGGAAGTGGAGATTCTTCCGCATGAAGAGAACTTGGACAAGAATCCCCTGATATACCCATACAATTAAAACATACACATGTTGAAATTTGCCTGCAAATTCACAAATACTATGCAAATAGAGGCAAACAGCTTTAACACAATTCAACCATATAATTTGTTTTCTAACTCTTTCAGAGCACAGAAAATTTGGAAAACCTCACGTAAGGAAAATAATCCAAACCAAAACAATTTAATGCAAAATGTAAGGGAGTTAGTAGTGTGGAAATGATAAGGAATCAAAAGCTTAGATACCATTTTCAATGCTTTTAAGCTTGTATTTGAACAAAGTGAAGACTAACAGAAGACACAAAAACTCATCTGCAGTTTATTTGTGGCACCTGAGAAAATAACTAATGACGTACTAACTGCATTGGACATTTTCCATCTTAAGCTGTTCTTTGTCACTGTGATGGAATCTATCCTACTTCTTACAGATCCCAGAGGCCTTCCAAGGGGAAAAGAGGAAGGGATTAACATTTAACTGGTCTGTTAGGTACACCGAAGCACAGCCAAAGCAGCGTTCCCACCCGTAACTCAAGGGGACATTCTGATAGTAGGGAGACATGTTTCCATTAAACCTATCAGATCATTAATTAAGAAGAACAGAGCAATATTGCACTTGGCTATTAGATTCTCTTTTTATGGAAAGCAGGCAGTGATCATAACATAAGAGCACAGCTATTTAAGTAAATTTAGCATTGTAAACAGAAAACATTATCAGCTATTTCACTGGAACCTGTCCCATTACATTATATTTGAAACAGACATCATAGGAATCAGGAGTTATCTAGGTTGTAAAACTAAACCTGAAGTTTATTTGGATTAGAGAAAATTATACTCACAGCTAGCATTTCTGTAGAGAAGAAAAGGTTCATGGAGCTGAAACTCCAAATCCTTGTTTACTGGTTCAACCAGGTTGTGCATATTCAGTCGATTCACTATTGTAAAACCATGATAAGGAGAAGCTGACCTATTGTTTCAATTAAAACACAAACCAAGGATTAATACCTTCATCAATGTAAATAATTTTCTGAAAACAAGTTATGAATTCATCTTCAAATTTTCATTGCTTTATTATGTGAAGCTTTAGCAGTGCTGAAGCTCTCACAGTTGTTCTTCTATGCCACTCCTTGGCATGCCACCTAATTTCAATTTCAAACTACACCTACCTCAAAGCAGGATTAGGATTAACATTACAGTTCTACACTGTTAAACTGCTGAATCAAAGACATGCCTCTGAAAAATCTATTCAAAAAAACTAGGGCAGGTCCACCATTAAAATGCAAATGTACTCAATACTTGACATAAGATAGTTTTGAGGCATTTTAGAATTTTTTTGTTAGAGGAGAAAAACCAAACCACTTACACAGCACCATTACTTTACTCTGAATAGACATGACAAAAAAAAAGCTGTTTTAAAAAGCATGAAATATACTTAGAGGGGGAACCATAAACAGTAATTTCTTCCTAAAGAGACACTGGAAATAAGGACTTAACCTAGTGTCCTGAAAGGACATATTAAATTATTCAGAATTGTATTGCTTAGTGAAGCAATTTTTATTATCTAGATTTTTGCTGGACACCAGGTGGAAAAAGAAAACACTGAGCAAGCATTGAAAGTTCAAGATCGGTTTAGATCTGTTTTCTCTTGCTGCATGAATGTCCTGTCAGCACTCAGCTGTGCCTGTAAGCAGGTGTAAAACCAACAGCAGCAACACAGTGAAGGCAGGCTAAAAATCAGACACAATTAGCTGATAAATATTAAGATTTCTGTAACAGTGTGGCCACCTTTACTTAATGATGGACAACAAAAATCAGTCAAGAGCTTCCAAAGACAGATTAAACAACCATCACAAGCTAGCCTCTTAATGCACCTAACAGAACTTGTTTGAAATCATCAACGAGTTACACTGAAAGCTTTTGCTTTGATTTTTTTTTTTATTTTTAAAAAGTTTGGTTCACTTTCTTACACGAAGTATTTCCAAGCTGGGAGTTAAAGTAACAGGAACTCGTTACTCAAATCCCTACATAGCGCCAGGATAAAATATTGTAATTACCAAATTATGACAGTCTGCTTCAGGATGGATTAAGTCTGCATTATTTCTATTTCTTACCTTCAACGAAGTGATATTTCATTTAGATTTTATATTTGCCTGTAATCTAAAACTTGAACTCATGATTGATTTTATGTGATGGTTCTCCTCCTCACCCCTTTTACCTGCCCTAGAGATTTGGAAATTTCTTTCAGAGTTTGGATGAGGAAATCAAATAGGCCCCAAAACCAGACACTATGAGATTTCCAGCTTTTGGGAAACTTCATGCATTTACAAACATTTATGCCATTTTCCAGGAGTAAATTAGAACAGATTATTTAATTTCCCATCTCTATTGTTATCATAATCAACATCACATATTGTAGGAGACAAAGAGCGACATGGCTTTTAACAAACTCAATGCACTAACAAATGCTATTAGATTAATAAAACAAGCTCCATAAACTAGTTTTTGATGTGGGTACATAAGTAACATTCAAGTTTTATGCTTTCTCAGCAGTGCTTTAAGGGGCTTTTGACAGAATTATTCACCCATGTACAGAGTTTATTCTTTTTGAATGAGTAAACAGTGGTTAACAGCTAGACAAGTAAGGATGAGTACGAAAGCTCTGCATGAAGCCATCTGGAGTTTGTTTCCTTAATGAAGGAAAACAAACACCACCACCACTATATCCCCACATCCCCAAAAAACAACCCAAAAGAACAAACCAACACTTACCTTTTATACACAAATAAGGTCCCTTCTATGTCGGTTTTCTCCTACAAAAGACAAGAAATACACTTCAGGGATGTGCTTGTTCACAATTATGTAGGTTTCGTATTAATTACAGAGATTAACAATATCCTTATCTTTCCATATGGTTTGACATCACAGGTCTAAAAATATGATCTCCTATTTTCAGAAACTACCTATTTTTTTTTTTTTAATTAGAAAGATCAGGAAGTTAAACCCACTTTCAAAACATTTTGCTCATGCTTTCAATGATGTGATATACAGTATTCCACAACCTTGCCATGCTGAGCCTGACCGGGCAGTCTCCAAATATCGGATAGGTTGTGTTCCACGGTGTTACTCCAAGGGCAGCAGAAACAGCCGGCACAGCACGATATAACTATGGACCACGTCTCTGTTTCATACTCCAGCTTCCAGAGCAACCCTCACCACGGGCCTGTGGCCATCCCCAGCGCAGAAAGTTCGTGCGGCTCCAGGACTGCACGTGACAACAAGAAGTTCCCCGTATTCCCATTTTTATAGCTCTATCATTAACTCAGTGGGCGAACCAAAACTGTGCTTTAATGCAATGACGAACGCCAACGTCTCTGAAACCCCCCTCTTCCTGAATTAGGGCTCTGTGCAACAGGCACGAACAACAACAACAAAGTACGATTAAAAAAGAGAAAAAGTCAATGGTCACCAGGAGCCGAAACACCCTCCAGCCCCAGCGGTCCCCCGGTCAGAGGGAGAACGGCACCACCTCCCCGAGAGCACACACGGCCTCGCCTCTCCCTCTCCTCTCTTCCTCCTCCTATCCTCTTCCTCTTCCTCCTCCTCTCCTCTCCTCTCCCTATCCCTTCTCCTCCACCTCCTCCTCTTCCTCTCTCTCCTCTCCCTCTCCTTCTCACTCCTCTCCCTCGGCATAGGCGGTGGAAACGCGCCCAAACCCCAAACTTCTCCCTGGGCGAGCGCAGCCCCGCGCGGGCCCCGTGCGGACGCGCCGGGCCAGGCGGCTGCCGGGGCGCGGGCACGGCCCGGCCCGCCCCGCCGGACTCACCCACTCGTTGTCCTTGGGGCTGAAGCTGTAGAGCGCGACCTGGCCGGTCACGTCGGCGATGCCGGTGATGAAGGGGTCGTGCCGCCGCAAGGCCGCCAGGCTCATCTCCTGCCCCGCTCTGCTGGCCGCCTCCATCTTGGATCCGGGCAGCCCCGCCCGCGGAACGGCGACAACCGCGCTGGTGCAGCGGCGCTCCCGGCCCCGCCGCCGGCCGGATCGCCCGGCCCTCGCCTACCGTTCCGCCCGCCGGTCAGGGCCCCCGCCCCGTCGGGCCGGGCTCTTCGCGGCCCTTTCCCGGGCTCCCCTTCTCCACTCGGGACCCGCACCTCCTTCCCGGGTCCCCGCTCTCCCCCCTCGCAGCTACGGTGGCCGAGTTTACAGGGCCGTGGTCCTTGGCGGGGCCCCGGGCCCGTGGGCTTTGGGCAGGGGCCGCGTCCCCCGGCACGCGTGGGCCCGGCTGAGGGCTGGCCTGCGCATCTTGTTATTTTTTATTTACCCGTTAGTAATACAAAGGCTCCCGAGTTTACTGCAGGCTGGCTTATGAAGTGCGATCAGCTGGGTCACAGGCTCAGGAATTCTCTTCCAGCACTTCGCGGGTGATGCTGTTTGCTCCCATGTCTGTCAGTTTCTGGTATAGGAGTATTTCACAGTCTGCAGAGGGATATGGAATTTTCAATGTTTTAGAAGAATTTGGCCATTAAGTATTACTCCCAGCTGTAATAAATAATCACAGGTACGTTTCTCAGGTAAAGTAAAGGTACATAGGACAGTAAATTGTCATATGTAAACTGCTATGTAGTACATACCTGCATTTGCTGGAACAAGAACGAAGTAACTTGCAGTGCATGGAACTTTGTCCTGCAGTTTTTTCAATTATTAGTGGATTTTAGGAACAGGAAAGTATAGAACATCCATCCAGGACCAAGGCGTGAATTACTTCCAAGATAAGATCACTCAGGTTCAAGCATCTTCATAGCATCTTGTGCAATCTGACAGGAAAAAATCCAAGATTGTTAATTTCTAAACAAAATCATGTTTGTGGCAAGCTCCTGACCCTCCCGAGAATTTAAAGAATGTCTGCTCTGCTCTGTATTACCGCAGGTCATGTTGCTCTCTGTTGCAGGTGGACAAACTTCTGATTTTAGTAAAGCTTTATAGCATAGTCCTCTCCCACAATAGCTGACATTTTATGCACAAACTGTAAATAAGGATCCAGCAGTTGTGTGGTTCCATAAAAAGTCTTTCTGACAAGAAGTGGAAATAACAAGTTCCAGCATAATATAATTTTTTAAACAGTAAAGCTTTTGAGGCAGAACATTAATTTGCCTGTTTTGGTGTCAAACAGTTCTAGTATAAAGTAAAAAATGCATTTCTTAGAAAAAAGTAATCTAGACACAAAACTTCATTCTGGTAACTCACCCCTGAATCCCAGGACCTAGGCATCAGTAAGAAACCCCAATAAAAGTCATATGGAAAGTCTTAGAGCTCCATAAATTGTCTAAGTCCTTCTAAAGGTTTAGTCACGGGAGAGCCTAACTTAATCCATAAAATCTGGGTTTTCACTGGTGCTGTTAGTAGTGTTTGTCCTTAAAGGGTAAACAGCAATACTTCCAATACCAAAAAATACTTTGATGTAAAATGTCTCATTATTCACTAATGGTCTATATCACAAAAAGACAATAAGAGGAAATTAAAGTTTGAAAAGTATTTTATAGAGCAACAACATTCTAAGAACTCAACTGAAAAAGAAAGAAAGTGAAAAAAACTCTTAAAGAGCTGGTTTTAAATGGCATCTTAAATAGCTGTGTCAAACTGTTCCTTTCTGCAAGGTTACAGAAAGTAAATCCAAGGTATCTTTCAAATTTAAAAAAATTCATTGGCAAAGGAAACTTTCTGCTCTGTGAGATCTTCTCAGTTGTGAAAGCTCCTTGGTTTCATTTTGAATTAAAAGTGAAACACAAAGAGCAGCAAAAAAGGAAGGGAAGTGGTGGTTTCTGTTATGGATTTTTTTCCTCCATCTTCTAATTCCAGTTCTGCATTTCAGTGAATTTGTTCTCCCAGCCCATCTTCACCATTGTAGCATTGGAATAAAATATTTTGTATCAGGAATGATGCATGGCCTGTCACCTGCCTCCTCAGCCCTGAAGCACAGCGAAGTGTGTGTCCAGGCAGAGCCAGGCCTGACTCGGGGTACACTGGAAAGTTGTGGCTGCTCAGGCATGCGCTGGGAGTGTTGTGTGTGCGAATCTCCCTGGCCCTTCTCGGACCTGTGCTGGGGAAATGTTCATCTCTCACTCCCTGTTCCTGATTCTTGCAGGGAACCAGACACGAGTGGGATGATGCACACGATGGCCTTTCCATGTTTTCTCTGTGAGTGGGACAGATTCCTTTTGTGTTTCAATAAGTGAAGAGAACATCGTGTTTTATAGTTCAGTTATTCTACTGAGATTTTATAGGACAGGATATGATAATATATTACCTTAAATACTGTTGTCTATTGAATATATGTTAATAATAAGGTAGATGAAGTAATAAAGATCTTCTTTTACTCTTCTATTTGCTTGTGACACCATTGGCTGGGTCTCTCTGTGGCTCTGCTATTGGCAGTTCTGTTATACAAACTGTTTTTCTGACCTCTCTTTTTACACAGTAGATTACTTATGTATTTCCAAGCCTATTTGAGCTGCAGTCATTCCTTTAAACTTCCTACAGAAAAAGTCTTCATTCTTCATTCCCTTTGTTTTTTTCCTTGTTGGCTGGAAACTCTCAGCAAATGATCTATTGCTAGAGCTCAGATGAGGGAGAAGTGCAGCCATTACTCCCAGTCAATGCATTTTCTGTTATTACTCCAGGCTGAATTAGGGTCCAGTGAGTCCTGCAAATGTGAGTGACTCATAGAGCTTGTATTTTATCTTTGCAGTTTTCCACTTCAAACAATTGCCAGAAATTCCTGGTTTAATGTGCTGTTTTGCGAATGACACACTTTTGTTGGTTTGTTTGCAGATGTTTTCCTTGAATTGTAATAGCAGGCAATTTCTGGGCTATTGATTAGTAATTGCATTGGTAGCTATACCCTAAGTTTCAGTGATAATGGCTGTAATTCTACAGACTGTTTATTTTGGGCATAGGGGAAAAAATTATTCTCAATAGGGAAATTGTCCTGATGATAACTTCCTTAATAACCTAATGAACTTCTATTTTGCAATTTAATTCTCCAAGTGGTTAAAAAAACAAGGGGCAGGGATGCTAAAACTTTGCAGGTGCTGCCATTTTGTTTGAAAAGTCCTTTTATTTCACAGGTGGCATTACTTGAGCATTTTCCTTATTTATATGAATGTGGTATAAGGTGCTTAAGTGGTATTGTTGCCTTCACTGTCAGTTGTTCTGCTCTTTGGAGTGCCAAGTGGATTAGAAACCTTTTCTAATAGCTCCAACTTGCAGTGTACTCTTTTTGCATTAATGCTGGAGCCACAGGTACCTTATTGCATATTCATGGTGACAGGTATTTATTTTTAGCTGTTCAAAATCTTGTTCCGCCTTCAGAGGCAAGTTTTATAAGTTGCTACGTGTTAAAAGTGCTATAGGGCAGCAGTGTTAATCTAAACAATTAAAATTGATGGGGTAGGATGATGTGTAAAGGGACTCCAGGTTTAGCAGGATCATCACATGGAAGTAACAAAGTTTAGGAAGATCTTTCTGGGACTACTGACTTACTCAGCTGTAGGTATGGGTTTTTTCCCTGTTCCCATGCTCTCTATAGAACAGAGATAACACAGAACTACTTTGCATAGCATCTGAGTTTCTCAGGTGTTGCAATTCTGACATCTGGACTTAACTAGAAATTTCTATGTTGTGAAACAATTGCAGTAAGGATTCTGTAAAGGAATCTGTAAAGGACTTCCATTTTTTTCTTTTCTCCTTAAACAATTGGAAAAATATACTAGAAAATGTGAAGCATGAAACATTAAAAACAACAGCACTTTCTGAAATAATGTACCTTATTAATGTACAAGAAAAATGACCAAAAAAAAGAAGTTAGCCATCTATGTGTCCACTGACATTTTGGATATGAGCATTATCAACAGTTATGGTCCTTCCAAGAGATGTTAAAATAATATTGAAAGAAACAGAGAAGAAACGTTAAATTACAGTTACAATTTAATAAAAGCAAGAGAATGAAAATACTCAATTCGATTTATACAGTAAAGCTGCTCCCACAACAGCAGTGTAAGAGGGTGAAATAGGTCACAGGCAGCCCTCCTTACATTGCTCAATAACATTAGAAGGATTAATCATTTATGGATTATCTCCTAGAAACAATGATCTGGTGCAGACAGGTAATCCAATCTCCTCTATCTTTCTAACCTGGTTTGCCATTTCACAGGAGATTGTGGAAGGGTGGCAAATTTTTCTAGGAAGACATTGCCTGCCAGCTTGAAACATGTAAATTGCTGGAATTTGCATCAAAATATGACAGCTCTTCTCTGACGAAGGTAGGTAGTGAAATTAGACAGGTAAAATGATTTTTTTTTAAACTAGGGCACAGAGGTTCAGCTCAAAAATTTTATCATGTTCCCCCTTAGTTATAATCTGTCACTGACAGAGTAAAGAGAGAAGTTTATCATTGACATTAATCAGAACTAGAGAGAAAACGTTATTTCTGGGACTCCGCATTTTGCATAATACCCAGCAATGTGTTTTTCCTGAGTAAATTTGTAGAAAAATTTAAATACAACAATTATTTTTGAATACAAGTTTTTCAGTGATGGCAACCTCTGTAAGTTCATTAGATGCAGGTGAGCAGCCCAGCTTTTATTGACTGATGTGCCTAATGTAATACATTGGGCTTTGAACATACATCTTTAGCCACTTCTGGGGTATTTATCTGGCTGTAGCCTCAAGGCCTGATGTTGAATATATTAGACTGTGCTAATTTCATTGCTGAAAATGAACTCCATTGCAAATATTCATTGGACAATATATTGCAGTAGCAAAAGTGCCCCATCAGTGATTTTCAAATGCTTATTTCATTTTGTATGTAGTTGCTGTTTTATTGCTATAATAACATTAGGAAAAAGATATTCAATTACTGTCACAAACAGAGTAGCCTGTTCCCCTAGGTCTCCTTGTACAGTAAAAAAAAAAAAAAAAAGATAATTAGATTAGCAAGGTCCTGCTCTGTACAGAATTGAGAAATACATCAGGTATAATTGTGCATCATAGTAGTAACCCTGAGCCTTGAGAAAGCTGCTTCAGTAGAATCATATTAGTTTTTAACTGAGCCAATTTTTAATTACTGGGTTATCTACCTCAAATATACTGTGTCAGCTTTATGGCATTATTGTGTACTTATATTTTTGTCTTCTTAAAGCATCTTTCTGTTCATGAGCCACTTTTGATGCCTCCCTGTATCTGGCCCTTTAAATACTGAGACCATCACATAAATTTTAAAATGTAGGTTTCTATGCTGCTTTATCTCTGAAGCCTTGCTGTAAAATAGCAAGTCAGAATTCCTTTAAAACATTTCATTTTAATATATTTATTAAAATTATTTTTTCAGTATTTTGTTTTTCATTTAGTGTTTTATTTAAAATACTTTATTTAAAATATCTTATTTAAAATATTTTACCTTATTGCAAAATATGCAGATATTGGAGCAATAATCTCAAAAATAGGTTAGATTAATTTTTTATGAGCAAATATGTATTTTTCAATAGGCTTTTCTTGATGTGGTACAGTCGTAATAAGGAAGATGCAACATGATTCTGAGAGTAAATAGCTTCTAGAGCTTTTCAGACATGACTGGAAACAAATAGAATGTAAAACAGCCTGGTGGTTTGGGCTGCTTTTGATGCTTCTTGGGTTTTCCAGTGTCAGAGGAATGGGATTCAGTAAACCTGCATTCATTTCAAAGGTTATTAAACAACTGCATCTCTTCCTACCTTCATTTTCCCAGCCATAAAATGAGTACAATATATTTACTCATCATTGTAAATTTCATCAAAATGCTTTTTTGAGGAGCAATATAAGCAGTAAGCACTCTGGTGATGTTTCACTCATCTGGAGAAGGGCTGGTGGGAGGCTGAAGGATCGCCGCGCCTCGCTGGAAGGTGAGGGCAGCAGCTGCATTGGGTGCTGTCACAAGGGAGCAGGTTGGGATCTCTGCTTGGGCTGGATGGGTGTCCTGGAGCCCCTCAGTGTCACATAACACCTTCTGTGGCTCTCATCTTCCTGCTGGGGCTGGGCTGCAAACAGGAACAAACACAGGTGTGCTGAGAGCCTGGGCACAGCATCCCTTAGTTCCTACTGTGAGCACACAGATCCCTTGCTCTTTGCTTTGGCAGCTTTCTCCAGGAGGTATCTTGTCCAAGAGTATTCAGTGACATAAACCACGTGGGCTGAATGTGTGATGTGTGCTAAATTCTGCCTCTGACAGTGCAGTCAGGAATCCATAATGTGTTTCTGCTTTGCAATCGAATTCTGAGGGAAATGCACCTGCTCTGGAGGGCCTTCCTGCAGGGGGGGAGGAAGGCAGGCTAGGAGAGGTGGGAAGGAGTCACCACAGTTGGTGAAAAGGGAAGCTCAATTGCATCGTGACTAAGGAAATAAACTGGATGAGATCCTAGCCTCTTATTTGGCCTCTTTCCTCCAAGTAAGTTCCAGCTGATGGAGAATTTCTTTGCTGCAGTTGCTCAGGAAAGAGCCATAAAGTTGTCTGATGAAGATCCTCAGGGGAGTCCTGTGATAAGATGTGTGAGGAGTGGCACAGGAAGGGCGTTTCAAGGGGATGGCGTTCACACACAGTGTTGGGGAAATTTGCAACCAAAGTGGAACAGAGCTTAGCTAAGACACGCCTGGAGCTCAGGCCTGGAGGGCTGTGGTGGAAGTGCAGTTGCAGCCTTTTAATTTTGATACCTCATGTCCCTTGACCCTGGTGTTAGAAAATAAGTGATCTGATAGTAATGAGTTTTTAAAGAACAAAAGCAGCAGCATCTTATTAAATTAATTTTGAATGGGTTGTGTGCAGTGACATGTGTAAAGAAAAATGGCAGTCAGCTATTTCCTACAAAATTTTCTACAAAATTCTGTGCACGTATTTACTGAATTTTCATCTTGAAAACAAATGTAACTTTAGAAATTAATCTACAAATTAGGTTGCTCGCTTTGGTGTGTTTTCAAAGGAAAAAAGAACTAATGTGTTGTGTGTTGGAATAATTCATTGCATTCATACAAGATTTTTTTTTCCCAGTGGTGTATCATGATAAAATTACTTTTCATGTGGAATTAGTGCATGGAAATGCTAAATATAAAGAGCTTGTGTAGGGGTGGTATATTTTGTCAAGTAAAGATTAGCAAGCTGATGAACATCTCTCCAATAGATTGTAATAATCTCAAATAATTATTTCAACACCTCTTGAGTTCCAGTTTTTATGACAGGCTCTAATAGGTTCTTTCGAGACTCTCATGGTCAGTGCAACTATTTCTCATTTTCAGAATTACTACCTTGTCTAAAGTCTGTACAAACCATGTGATTTTCAAAACAATTAAAGGTAACAGACTTTGAGAGCTGCAGTGTAAACAATGCACATATGCACAAACAGCTGAAGGACCACATCTCCTCTTGCTTTTTCCTTCTGGTGTGACACCCTGCAGAGGTGGCAGGTTGAGCTGGGCTCTGCAGCCCCGGAGTGACACAGTGCCTGCCTGCCTGCCCAGCTCCTCTTCTGCCCCTGAGTGCAATCTGTGGCTGCTGACAGCTGGCACAGAAATCAGGGATGGGGAGGTGAGGCTTGCCATGCTGGCCTTTCCCTGTCCCTGTGTGCACCTGACACTGCTCAGAGACAGAGTGTTTAGGAAGTCTGACACTTCCATGACAGGAAAGAGCTGTTATCCAGGAGAATGGAGTTCCAGGAGTGATGAGCTGAACTACAGGGCAGGAGTGGCCAGAGTCCACCATTTATCCTAACAGAAAAATGCTTAAAGCCAGCTACCAAAAGATGGAACAAAAAATTGCCTCTGTAAAATGTTTTTACTCTGAGATAAAACTGGCATCTTTTACTGGATTAGGAAAAGTTCTGATCAGATCAATTTTCATGATGGATTTGTTATGTAAATAATCAGGGGGTGGTTATGTCTAGGAGGTAAGCTGGGTGCAGCGGGAGGGCTGATGGTGCACCTGCAGTACTTATAAAGGGAGTGAGGGACCAGCTGAGGGAAAGGCTCTTCCTCCTGCCCTTGGTAGCAAGAGTGTCCTCACAGGAGTAGCAGCAGAGCTCAGGATGAGGGAAGGTCTTAGGAGACAAAACCAGACATGTGTTTGTAGTGTATTTGTGTGGGAAGGGGACTGTTGGACTGGTAATAACATGGGCATATGTTTTGGTAAGATTCTCCCATTATATTCTGTTTTGGTGTTTGGGTTTTTTTTGGACTTGATCTTAAATTCCAGCTGTAGTGGGGAGCTGGCCAAGCAGGCTGTGTAAACTTCTGAGATTTAGTATTTCAGGGGCACTATGTGATTCATGAGCTTCTGTGACACGGGAACCAGGCAATGCTGCTGGCTTACAAACAGCTGTGGGGAATGCTCAAGTTAAAAGGGTTATTCTTGTTTCTTTAGAAAATCCCCCTAATATTGTGTAATATCAGGATTTTTACGTTCATCCAGCCTCAGATATTTCTTTTATAGGCTCTAGCCTACTTCGTGGTGCTCCTTTAGTGGTCACACTTCTGCAAAGTGCCGTCCCCTGGCTTGGTGGCACCAAGCCAGCTGCTGAGAGATTTGAAGGGTAGTAACCTTTGCTTTGAGTTTAAACAATTAAAGACTCACTAAGTGAAATCCACTGCAAGTGAAAGGTGGTAACTGAAATGCTGGCTTTACCAGGAAAGGGTGACTGCCAGAGTAACAGCACTTTGTCAAACACTTTGAGAAAGGAAAAAATAAATGTATAATGATGAAGGTAATTGTACAAGTGCATTTTATCGCCATCATGTCGGCAGAACAGGGAGACTTATTCTACTTACTTCAATCGCCATTAGTTCTTTATAGCCTTGAAAAAAATCAGAGGAAGATAAAGAAATTGTCTATATTCTTTCTCTTTCAGTTGATTTTTCATTTGCATCTCTAGTCAGAATCAAATTATTAATATTTGCAAAAACATATTCTGGCATATGGGCTATTTGCAAACTGTTCACTGAGATTATTATTTAAGATTTCTCTTAATTGTAGTTTTAAGCAACATTGTACTGGTTCTTGAAATACTCCCAAAGCCATCAAGTGTTCTCCAGAGGATGTGCTAATGAGGCACATAATGGGACATTAAGATGAATTTATTATTTTAATTTATACACTAGAAGGTTATTTTTGATCCTTTTGTTACCCGTTTCTCATTAAAAATAAGCTAACACTAGAAAATGTTTACCTTGTAAAATTATCAGAGGAGAAGGTCTCACTTATCTGTGTGTAGGCAAAGGGATACAGTAGCAGCAGGGCCTGTTTATAGACTTCTGTTATAATCAGCAAAAAGGTAATAGAGGAAAAAGGCAACTGAAATGTAGATCTGTAACAAGATCTTCTGTTTGTTCAGGGATTTTTGAGGCTTCTATAGTCTCTTAGGGGCCCATATCTTTCCTCGTATTTCGTCTGGAACTGTCTTTGTTTGCATTTCCACTGAGCTTATGCCAGAGAGGAACTTTGCAAATCTGCGTAACTTAATTTTTCCAATGGGAAACTTTGCAGATGTGCGTGTGGCTGTCATGGGCTTCAGTCGTCTGTGTACAGGGGAGCTGTTCCCAGCTTCAGCCTGGATCTGGCTGAGTCAGACTGACCTCAGTGGTGGCTGGCAAGGACTGCTGGCTGGGCTGACCCTTTCAGCAAGTCCACAGCCATGGTGGCTATGGTCAGTCTGGGAATGCTCCCAGTTGTTAACACCAGTGCTTTTTAAGGGAGCATCTAAATTTGTTTTCCGACTACTCAGTAGCTGAGGTGTGTGGCTATTTGAAAATGCTCATTTTGTGACCTTTGGCTTGCATCCAGCACCTATTTCAGTCCTAACCTTTGACTTGTATCTTGGTTTCTGGCACCGGCCCTTCACCTTCGGTATTTCGCCTGACTGCTGGCCTTTGGGTGCCAGATCACCTCCTGTCCTAGGCTTGGGTTCCAGTTTTGGATATTAGCTCTAACTGCTTCTTGCAGCTTGGCACTTAAATCATATAAGTGCTTTTGAAATTTTCCCCTTAGGGTACCAATTGTACTTCTTACATTTCTTTTTCAGCCTTTATGTAAAACTCTTGTAATCAGAACAGCTCTATTCTAAACGCATCCCTTCCCTCGTGGGTCATTAAACTGAGGATGCAGAGCTGTTTGGACACTTTTCCAGGAATCCCTGGTTCCTACTCACTGTGGGGAGTCTTTTGGTTGCCTTTGTGCCCACACTTTTGTGATGTGCAGGTGGGTGTGTGCCACAGCAGAGCCTCAGCCCCAGGTGGCCATGGCAAGTCTGCGTTATGGCTGGACAGCCAAAAATCCAAACCAAGTGCAAGCCTGATAAATCCCAGCCTCCTGTTTGCTACAAATCTGTTGATGAGACACCAGCCTGGAAATTTGATCAAATGTGTAAGAATTAAAACTCTCCATAAATTAATTAAATCAGCTAATTTCCTCCTAAAACATAATATATGAAATGACAGTAAAATCATGCCTAAGGAAAATAAACACAACCCCACCGTCCCTACGGTATTTTCAGTAAAAGCATCACAAGATTCTGTTGCTTTTGGAGGTCAGATGGCAAGCTCCATGTTCACAGTTGTGACTGCATGCTCATGTGAGTTTGTTTCCCTGGCTTTGCAGGGACTGTTCGCGTGAATAACCACTCCTGCGGAGTGAATAAAGGCATTTGCAATCTGGTCCCAGCTGGAAACTTATTTCTGAAGCCAGTTCACTCCCTTCATAAAGCACAGATTCTTTATTTTATCTTGTTTGGTGTTTAGTTCACATTATTTGAAATCTTTAGGTTGATTGCTATGCCATTCCAAATTGCTTCCTACTGAGAGAGATGTATATTTTATAGCTCTTACTTCTCTCCTAGCACATATTTGGAATAGAGATATTCTTCTTGTCTGGGAGGAGAAGGGTAATTGCTGCCTGCCTGGATATCAGTTAATTAGCAGTCTCCTCACCGGTGGACGCCTGGCTAAATTCACTCTTTTGCTGAGTAATTTATTAAATAACTACAAGACTATTGAGGCAGCCTCAGCAGTATTTTATAACAAAGCACTAATTACTTGGTATATTTAATGGCAAAAGAGATGTCAGGAAAGACAGGGCATATATTCTCAATTGCTTACCAACCTTTCTCTCCCACCTTTCTCTTGGATCACAGAGCTCAGTGAATTAGATCCAGTCATTCCTCAAGTGAGGATGTGGCATAATTTCAGAGGAGTTACTGACTATCCTTTCCTTCCTCTGCTAATGCAATCTTGGCCTGGTTTGGAATGCAGAATAACATTTCAAACAGGAATCACTGTCACAGCCTTAGCAAGGCTGCTTAGATAGGGAGAATCAGCTTCACTAAGTGCTGACACTTGTGCAGTGGCTCGGGAAGCGTAGGGAGGAAATGCAAGATAAACCTTGTGCTCGGCTGCCCTGTCACATCTTGTGCGGTGCTGCTGTCCATTAATGTGCCACTGGCCCAGGGACAGCGCTGCCTCTGCCCACATCACTCGGCAGCTGTCAAGTGGATAAGACAGGCTTGCTGGGGAATGCACTAAGATAATCACAGCAAGGTGAAGTTGAATCTCATACATGTGCTGCGCTGAGTGCTCGGAGCAGAGGAGGCTTTATTCTGCAGCACGGAGACCAGATGGACTCTACGACTGTTCTTTTGGTTTCTGGGGGAGAATTCAATACATATGGTCTGGAATGAACACCTCATTTGTCAGTTCAAGTCACACCATTACACCCTTCCGCCCCCCCCCCCCCCCCCCCCAATTTTTGCTGTTGTTTTACAAACATAAGATCTCCTGGTAGCAGGTATGTGTTAAGGCAGCAGAAATTTGCCAGCTCTTTATCCCTTTTGCTGAACCCCTGCTGGAATCCAAAAGCCCAATTTCTTTTCTTCTTTTTCCTGCAGGGTGCAAGCAGCTGTTATTTTGAAAAGAGAGGCTTTGTACCATACTCATTCTTCTCAGCAAGTTGAAAAAAAAAGCACAGGCTTTTTGTTACTCTGATACCTTATCAGATGACTTCTGTTTTGATATATAAAACATACTGCTGTATAAATTGTGAAAATGGAAGATCACTAGATTTGGTGGTTGTGTCTATTTTGTTAGGACCAGCTCTGGCAGCATATCTGAGACTTCTTAGTGCACAAGAAGTGTGCACAGGTATTTCCTAGGTATTACTGATAGTCAGTTTTAATGCTGGGATTTGCTGTCTGGAGATGAACACTTCTGTTTTTGGGTACTCCTTTCCAGCCCATGCTTCCTTCAAAGCTCAGCACTTTAGCAAGTGTTAAAACATTATTCTACACAACGTTGTTGTTCATTTGTTGCACCTTTTTTTTTTTTTTTTCCTGGGAAACCAAATTTTAACTCCGTGTCTTAGTATACTGAATAGTTTAATGTGCTGCAGATTAATTTGAAGAGACCCCCATTATAAGCAACTGTAATAAAACTGGGGACCTGGTAACTCTAGTTTAAATGTGTAAGACTGTATTCCATGGTGTGGTCATAGAAAAGAATAAAAACAGTCAATTTTCTATTTTAAAAAATAATTTATATTTTTGTTTCATATAGAACTTTTCTGCCCCATTTTGAATTTTTGTTAAATCATGAGGCTTCAGTTTTTTGAAATGGGTATGGTCCAGAGAAAGAAACGATCATTTTAGATGTTCATATATAATAGGCAGAGACCTAAATGATAAATTTTGATATCTGTTATTTCTTCCTTGACTAAACACCCGCTCCTTCTTTAGAGGTGTTTTTGGTAGGGAAGTTTTGCTGTTGTTTCATCCAACAGTATTAGAATATTAGACAGCACAGAAATTTTTCATAATGAAAGAAACTATCTCACACCAGGACCAAAATGTGTTAAAGAACAAGGCTGAAACTGTCATGTCAACTGACCTGGCACTGTCCTCTTGTTTCAGACCAGAAATCTGGGTCTGTAAAAGCGTGTGGCAACACAGACCAGATCATCTTTGGGCTTTAGCAGGTTTGACGTTGAGTCAATTCAGAACGTTTTTCATATGGAATGCAAAGCTGAACTGGTCTTAAAGGAAAAGCGGGACCCCATGGTCCTATCAACATATTTTAAAAAATTTATTTAAAGGAGTAGTCAGTTTTCAAGGCAGATGGGGTTAGTAATGCTTTAAAATGATGATGATTCCTTTCTTGTTTAATAAAAACCTCCTTACTGACATGATATTAAATGTTGTTTAGAATGCTTTCATTAAAATTAGATGGTTGAGTGGAATTAGATAAAGAATTACACTGAATTCAGCAACCCTTCAGATGGTAGGGCCAGTTTGCTCTTTGGGGAGGTCTGAAGGATTGCTCATCAGAGTGGCCACTGTTGCAGCTCCTGTACCTCACTGACCACTGGAGTTGCTGTATTTTGTTTTTGCAAAAGTAGCAGATGTTTTATTTCATCCTGGGTTGTTCACACTGACTGGGTGCACACTTTCAGGCGTTTCAGCAGCAAATGTAAAGATCATTAATTTGATAGAAGCAATTTTTATGGATTCCTTATATTTTATGTTGCACAGGACTTGCACTGTGCACAGTAGACTTTGTAACACAGTTTTAATCTTGATATTTTAGAAAGCACACCTATAAAAAGTCATCGAAGCTGTCATTGTCCTTTGCTCTCAGGCTTTGACTTCTCCCTTGTATTTCTTATTATTCATTAATACTGACATGCTGACTGATACATTTTATGATGCACAGGCACTCCATATGTATGAGAAAGACCTGTCAAAGCCTAGGAGGCTTTTTTCCCTCCACTGAATTGATTATCTTCAAAGTCCTGGCCTTTTTTTTTTTTTTTTTTGCAACAAGCTCTTTCTATTTGTCAGGGGATCAAAGATGCCTTTAAACCAGCCTGTTTCCACAGCTGAGGTATCAGCCTTAACATGGTGTTGGTTTAAGATGTGCTGCAGGTTTGGGTGTGAGAGGTTTTACAACTGCACAAGCTCCACACTGATGGCAGAGGTTAAATTGCCTTTAATCTCCAAGTATATACTGGCAAAGGGTTATTCTGGCTCCTATTTTTTTCACTTGAATTCCTATCTCCTTCACAGATCTTACACGTAGAACTAATCTAACGACCTTCAGCAAGAAATTAATAAAACTTTTTAAACTGGGAAAACAATTGCAAAATTCTTGTGAAAAATTTCATTTTGCCTCATCCATTTGCAGACAGGTATGTGTATTTCAGCCTGACTCAGAGGCACTTGCTCTGCTCTGTCACTCTCCATGCACAAGCAGGTGGAATGGCTCTGTCCCTGCATTCTGCGTGAAACTGGCTCCTTTTCCTCTTGCCACAGCTGGGCTTGGACAGGAACAAAACAGTAGATGCAGCACCCACCATAAGGTCATTTTGCTGCTCTTACATATCTCTGTATGTCAGGCTTTCCCTGCTATGAGTTTGGATGCATGGCAGGAAAAGCTGATGATGCCTTTCACTGTGAGGATTCCCACCTTGCAGAGCTGAGGATGAATGTTCTCCACGACCTTGCTTCCCTCAAATCCCTTTTGCACTGTTTTGAAACTGCACTGAGACCAACCAAGTGGAAGTTCCCACATCATTTCCAGCCCAGGCAGAGAGCACGCTGACCTTGCCCAGACTTCATGCTTGAATGTCTCCTATTCGCTCAGAATTCCGATAAAAAATCTGGGGTTTGGGTTTGGAGAGCAGTACAGCAATAGGTACTGCATAATTTGACACATGTTTCTGACTGGCTGGAGGTTATTTAAGGCTTTGAAACTATGTAAAAAAAAGGTGATGTGGAAGTCAGCTTTGGAATTAAAACAACTTTCAGGTGTCTTTAGCAGCTCACGAAGCTTGCAAAAAAAAAAGGTATCTGTTTTTATCTTTTCAGGAGAGTTACTGTACTGACTTTCTGTTAATGTAAAATATTGAGTTTAGAAAATGCCCACTGCATTAGCTTTTAAACACATTTAGACTTCATATTCTATGACTTTGGTATAGGAATTAAAATAGTAGCAGCTGTTTCTATTTCCTTTTTTTTTTCTCTCCCTGGATGTGGATCACTGACACAGGTTGTATGATTTATAAAATATATGCAAGTGCAGACACCTTCCTAAAAGTCAGGGCAGCTTCAGTGGTTCTATCTTACTTTACTGCTTCTTTGAAAGCTGGTAAGATTTAAAATTTCCAATAGGCTATAGAAAAAAGATTTTTTACTCTTGAAAAATATCTAATTCAAAATCTGTCAAGAAGAACTTGATATGGAAAGCATTCAGAATGTTTTAAAAATGAAGTTGAACACCGTAGTTCTCTTTTTCATTTGGATATTTTTTCTTGTGCAAACCTTTAGCTCTATGGACTATAATACTTAAATGTTACTGTAAAAATATTTCAACAGAACCTGGCTGATATTCCCAAATTAAAAGACAGTACAATCTACATTTCACTGAGCATTTTGGGGTTTCAATATTTTTTATTTGCTGAGGATGAAAATAAACTTCGAAATGCCTGTATTTCCCAAAGGATAGACAATTTATTTCTCTAACTAAGCGTGTTTTGCCACACTGCTCCCTGAAGGAGGATCTGTGTCCTTATTACACAGCGTGCTTCCTCTTGCAGTCTTGATGATCAAAGCATGAGAGCTGTCAGATGAGAAGAAATGTGTAGCACGTCAGAACTGTGTATCAGTAACACATTGGTTAAAATCAAAGGCAATTAAGACCTAAAAAATCATGGTTTTTTTCACCTTAAGTCTAAATCAAGCCAGTGTTAATTAACCTTCAGAGACAGAAGTAGCTTCAGAAAATAATGGCTTTTCCAGGATTTTTATCAGCAGAAAGCCCTTGGTCTCCAAATACATAGCACAGAACTGTTTTTACAGTTCCAAGGGATTATTTAAAGAAAAAAGGAAGTTGCATCAAGATTTTTAGTCTCACTGAAGTCCATGAGCATTGGATTAGGTCCTTAGATCCGGTTATGTAAACATTTCTGGAACATTTTTAGACTGTAATGTTTGGCCTGTTACTATAGAGTGCTGCAGTGCTTTTCATAGCTTGATGCTTTAATACCTACACTTGAAGAGCTTATAATTTATTTTCTACCTGATACATTCACTTCCCATGTTAACATATACGGTGGTATTTAAGAGTATCACTCTTTCCTTTCTGTACTCACTGAAATATGTGAAACAGCTGCCTGAGGTCTGATAAAATGTAAGAATGTTGCTGGATATCAGTGACTCGCAGGAGAGGAGAGCTTATCCTTTGCATTTCATCTCGCATCTATTTCCTGTTTACCTGTGGATAAGAACAAATTTTTGTAATGCACTGTCTTTGCTCCTTGTGCCTAGTGAGGGGATAAATATGGCCACTCATGTGAATGCTGCTTTGAAGAATTTCAATCTATTCTCTCCTATTCTTACTTCATATAAGCTTTATCCTTGTATTGCTTTATCTTTGTATAAAGGATCAGCACAAAGTCTAAATTAAGCCCAAGAATGCTTAACTTCTTGTGAAACCTCACTTCAGGTATTGGCTGAGGCTTCAGTGGCACAGGAGGGTTGTGCTTTGCAGAGGAGACCTGGGAGCAGAGGACTGGGAAACACTTGGGTTCGATTCAGGGAGCTGTGCTCAGAGCCACAATGAAGACAGTACTCAGTGTTCTGGGATCCTCTTAGAAGGGAATAAGGACCTCAGGTTTAAAAAGCTCTGACTCTTCTCCCATTAATTCTGCATGCTGCACTCACATTTTACCTAATTTTTCAAAAGATGTATCTCACTATTAACTGGGTAGTGTTAACCAAAGGGAGCAGATTGATTTAAAAAGAGTGAATAATAAATGCCTTGTATCAGGAGTAATGCTGAAAGATTGCACAGTGAGCAAAGTGAAACATGGTCCCTCAGTCATTGTTCATTCATTCTACTCTCCTGTGCCATCTGTTACGCCAGTGCAGTGACACACTAAATCACTGAATCTCAGAAGCATCAGCATTTTGCACAAAGGCAAAAGACTGAGAGTGCCAGGAAAATGCTTTTGAATGTGTGACCTGTATCTTATGCAAGCAGCGTGCCCTTCCCTGACAGCACAGGCAAACAGGAGAGTGGAGCTCCACCTCTTCTCTGGGATAAATGACATTAAATTTTATATCAGGCATGCATGACCTGATAAACTTACGGCAGAATTGTGGTTCTTAGGCACCAGCATTGTTAATTACTACAGTGCCTTTGCTACCAAATTAAACTGATGTTGCGTGGGCAGGTGTTTGTTTTAATATTGCTTTTAATACCCTGTTTCTTGGAGCCATCAGAGCTCTCATAAGATGAACACAATGTAGTTTTTACATGTTCAGCAGTTGCACTGCTATAAGAATGATGCACTAAACTTTCTCAAACACTTGAATGTATATTATGAAGGATGCAAAACTGCTTTCCTTCAAAAATTGCTGGGAGAATATCACAGTCCAAACCTTAACTCATTTATGAAGTCAAGGAAGATGTGACCCTAACAAAGTCAATGGGTTTAGGTGACCTATATAGATGTTATAGTCTTTGTTATTACTAATTCTGAACAGGGGAAATAAGCGCATTCTTTTTTACTTACTGGAATTCTTCAAATCCTCATAAAAATTTACTGAGATAATAATAGCAATCATATGTTGTATAGATAGTGCAGTTCATCTCTAAGTGCTTTTTAAAGATAAGAGGCCTCTTCATTGATGCTGAAACAAAATTACACAGTCTTGTGTTAAGTCCCACAGCACCAACAGACAAAGATGGGGAATGATTAAACCATCCAATGCACTAAGTCTGTGCAACAGTAATTTTATCTTTGTTGTTCTTACAATTTTCTAATAATCCATCCTGACAAAAACTTTAAAGAAATATAAAAAATAGTAACTAATACTATAATCTGTTTACACTTAGCATTAGCCATCTCTGTTACTGCAAGAAGTGGTACTAAGCCTCTCTGACCTCTGTCATAGCTTAGTTCTGCTCTCAGTTCTTTACTCTGGGTCATTCTGTATCCATACAGGTGGACAAAGGAGCTGAGGGGATGGAATTGAGGGGCAAGTAATTCCGGCCAACAATGTAAGGGTTACTACTGGAGTAGAAGACGTATTTTGGTCCTATGTGTAGTCCTCTTTCCTTCTTGTATTTTGGACATTTGGACTGTTGGAGCAACAATCTCAGTGCTGAAAGGAGGCAGGGAGAAAAGTACTCTACACTGCCTGAGAACAATAACTCATTTTAGTGACACTTGCCCCCGACCAGTCCAAGCAGACACATTTTCCTACACTCCCAAAGTGAAGTCTGATCTCTACTGTTCAGCTGTAACATTTGTGTGTGGTCTTCCTTTTCTTTCTAACTTGTGTGTTTCCATTGTACTGCAGCATAATTTAACTGAAATTACCATACTAATGCTTACCCTTCTGAATTCATAGTAGTTTCATAACAATATATGTCACTGAGCCTTGAGTTCAACCCCCTCTCTATCACACCATCTTAATGAGAGAAGGGATAGTTTTCCTAGCTTAACTTCTTGCATCATGCTTTGTAAGATACTGTTTGTTCCTGACACATAAAGGTATCTTAGGATGCTGTCCTTGAAACCTTTGCTTTCCTCTTTGCTGTGTTCTTATTGTGTCTGTCTGGGCTTTAAGTTTTATGCTCTGCCAAATTTTAGCCTGGAGTGACAGCAGAGGAATGAGCATTATAACAAAAGTGCTGACAAACCCTTAGCTGTAATGACGTGAATGGTGCAGCTATCATTTGAGTTTGCTGTGTTCTTTACTTTAAATCTTTAATGCTATTTTCTCCTTTTATCCCGTGTTGAGCAGTGGGATTACTCAAGTGGTTTATGGCTTAGAAGTTGTGCAGTTAAGTGAGTTGTTCAGTGGGGTGGAAGGACTCCTCTCTGGGGACTACCTTCTTCTTTTTAGAGGTGTGGAAAAGTTTAAGGTTTGAGAAGGAAAAACACTGTTGCCAAGATGGTCGATATTGCAGTGCCATTCCAGCACTGCCATCAACTTTGACCCCTGTGATCACTCCCTCTAACAACACCTTATTTTATATACACTGGCTGAGGTAAGGCAAGTGTCTTCTGAGGTGGAAGAAACAGCACAGTTTTTATCATAAATGGGAAAAGAGTGAAGTCTCAAAGAGTGAGAAAATTTAGCTCATAGTAAAGAAGTGTTAGTTGATGTTGTAGGCATAAATATTTTAGCCTGTAAGTCATTTGAAGCTGGATGCCTGCATTTCTGTGTGAACAGACGCTGTCCAAAACATTTCTGACATTACCACAGAACAAATAATGTATGGACTAGTTATGTACCTGTACTGAATTGCCCATTCCCTGTCTGCATGTAGCTGATATTGCAGCGATGGAAGTAACAATCCTGTGGAGTTTTGCTTTGATTTCAGTGAAAGCAGAAACAAATTTTTAAGATGCCTTTTGGACTATATCTCTAGCTTTTCTAAAATGGCAGAAGTTGTTTCATCTTGAATAGGCCCTGCTGTTTTACACTAGACAAGGATTTGGCTCCAGGAATCGCCTCTGCCTGATTCCAGTCAGATGCAATTAGCATGTGGGTGGATGTGTGGCTCTCTTCTGCCATGTGACCAGGTAATGCTAAAGAAGAGGGAACTATAATCCCTTTAGCGCCACCATACATCTTCCCATACTGCCTGAGATTAACTGAGTGTTCGTTTGAACAAAGTAAAACCAGTCTGAATATATTAAAAAAGATAAAACAAGCTGTATGTGCAGAAGGATATTAAAAGCCTGCAGACATCCGCTGGTAATGAGCCTCATTGAGCTCAGCCCCATTTCCCCATTGGGGAAATGAAATCTTCATCATTGGACATGGAGAAGACTTGACTGTGCAAGGCCATGAGTTTCAAAATGGTTCTGCTCTGAGCAGGGGATTGGACCAGATGACTTCAGAGGTCCTTTTCAGCTGATACTGTTCTACCAATATGGTCTGTTGAAAGAAAGCTTCATGGTGAAATCATTGTCCTTTCTTTTATGACTCTGACTCAACTACTGAACCAGTGTGTGCTTGGACCTGCCTACAGGGGATTAATAGCTCTGGCAGGATCACTGAAGGCAGACCCTTCCAGTGTGTTATATCAGCAGCAAATTAACCCATTGCTGCCAGCAAAGTTAGTGTACAAGCTTTCGTTTGATCTCCTGTGCTTCCCTGTCACTGTGAGATCTGTATTTCTCTCATCCTTTATTATGATCTTTGGATCAAAATGCTTCTGCCTCAAAAGTTCACCTGCTTTGTCTGAAATACTCCCACTTTTTCTTTACTGTATGGAAATGATGTTGATTCAAAGAGATTATTGTGCATCATACCTACTTTTGCTTTTGTTTTCTTTTCCGCTTTTCACATACAACAGCATTATATCAGGGGCCTTGCTCCTACTCCTCAGGCTCCCTGGAGTTATGTCTGATTTGTGGAGTTCCTGGAATGGTGTTAATAGAAGTGGCAGCCCTGGGGAGCACTGCTGCAAGCTGCTTTCCATAAGAAACAGCACAAATTCTTCAGATCATTCTCTCGTTTTAACTCCTCTTGGTCTTTCAAATTTCACTACCTAAAGAAGGCACACAGACACATTGTCTCCTCAGCCATGTGTAACTTGATTTCTTGAGCTGACAGCTACCACCAGTTATTCATTAATAGTCTTTTGAGGGACAATGTTAATAAGAGTGAGAACAGCAGCAGTGGGGGTGATATCATTATGCTCTGAGTCAGGTTTGATTAAAGAAGGTAAAAAATCATCAGGAGAACCTTCTGAGAATCAGAATTGCAAACTAGATGATAACAGCCTTCTCTGGATTACGCCTCACTCTTTGGTTAAAAGAGGTTTCTGCATTTCTGGGCTCTTTGTTGACAGCATTGTGCTGGTCATAAAGCATATGGGCTAAAGGAAATTTATGGGAAAACCCCTAAGTAACCTGCTTGCTTTATTATGCTTTACCATCATTCTACTCTGGGGCAGATCACAGCAGATGAAGGGAAGTCAGAAATTTAGGAGATTTAATCTTAGCCCAGCCCTGTGATAGCAACAAAACTTATTTCGTCTCTCAATGCCTCATCTTATCTCTATGTAAAATGCAGTGGTTTTGATTAATATTCAAAAGGAGGATTAGAAGCTTAATCCGTTCATCTTTGTATGTAATTTTGAAATATTTAGAAGAAGACATGGGAGTCCAAAGGTTTGCTTGTTAGGAGCTTGCAGTGCTGGGTGGCAATGGTAATAAAATCCAGGTGTGGTTTTTCTGAATGCTTTTCTGGACTCTTGTTTTGCAACGTGACATGAAGAATTTATAAAGAGCCCTTGGCAGAAGTGTATAACTGCAGTTATACAGCACCTCCAGAACAGATATGTGATCTCAGTGACTCCTGAGTTGAGAATACATAAAGGAGACAGATACACATATTTTCTGGAGTGTACAACAAAAGTTATGCAATGAATAGTATGACTTGAGTGTAAAGCATTATTCTGATTTCCTTCTGATTGCTCTGAGACACGGATATGAGCTGAGGTATAAAAAATACTGATTTGTTGAGTGTCTATTAAACTTAAAGAAAACTTTCAAAAATACCAGCATAACTGTAAGTGTAATAAGTTCTAGAGTTTTTGGTCCTTGTACCACTTTTCTAAATAGCTTTTAGGAAGTCCAAAGTGTTAAGTGGAAAGCTTTAGAAAACCAAATACATATATATATACTCCTCAAGAAGTAATACAATTTTTCACCCCTGCATACAGAGGCAACATTTGACGGTAGGAAATGTTGGTATTTATGGCAATGTGTAAATCTGTGCTGGTTACCAAATATGTGGCTTAGCCAGACAGCCATGGGAAGAATTGCTCTGCAAAGAGACAGGCAGGTATGGAGCTGTGCTCTCAGCCACCTCTGCCCAGTGACCTTTTTCTGGCAGCCTCCTTTTCACTGAATGCTGAGGGAAAACTATGGATTCATTTCAGAGGGACAACGGCAAAGACCTGTGGGAGACAGCAGTCCTTTCATCTGCCCCTGTCTCGGCCTCACTTACCAACTTTTATAAACTGCCGCTGCAACTTGTGCTAACTACTTTAGCTCATTTCCCTTCCCCCTGCTTAAATGTACATGTTAAATCATCAGCAAGTCTGCATTCTGTCCTAAAAATTACTTTCCTGCAGATTTCCCTATGGAGAACTAGCATGTGTCTTGTAGGGAGAAAAAGTGTGTTGATGTCTGACACATTACATTTTCTTCTATATTTGCCCTTCATTTGTGTACAGCAAGAGGCTAAAAATTGTTGAGGATATTTGTTGCTTGTCACTCTTATTTGTGCATGAACATACACATACAGCTTTATGCAGGGACATGGAAACTTTGAATTTTAAAACAGTGAGGAAAGGTTTTATATCCTTGTTTATCCTCTAGGCACTGTGCTCTCACTTCTCTTTTGATACTGATGGGAAAGAGCTTATTAATGGGCTGGTTCAGTAGACTTGTTAAAATATTTTCTTTATTATAAAAGGAAAAAACCCACCTTTTTGAAATTCCATCATTGAATGAAATTACATCACTGATTTAGTCTTTATTTTCCATATGACTAAGCATCTCATTTTTATACAGAATAAAAATTCTTGTCAAGAAAAATTGGTCACAGTTCAGATGTTTTCTAACAAGACATCAGCTGCATCATTAGTATGGTTTTCCTCTGAGCTGAGCATCAGTTTATATGAGAAAGAAGGGATTTGCTGAGCTCCACATTCTTCCTCTCTCTCCGATCTGCATATTGTGCTTCATTGCTGTGGTACGTTAATTCTCTTGTGACCCAGCCATTCATAAATTAGCTCTCTCATCATCACTGCAGAGAGCACAGAATTGCAAACTTCACTGAGGGAAAGATCTTGTAGGTCAGTGCATGCCGTTTCCTCACCAGTGTGAGATTGAGATGTGCTTCTGAAGGAATGGCAGAAACCAGTGGCTCTCAGGTTCCAGATTATTCTGGTGTCACAGGTGGAAACTGGGACAGCCACCATTGAGATACTTATTTTCCACTCCCTGAAGAGTTTGAGACTTTTCTATCTTCCCAGTGAAGACCTGGTACCCATCTGTTTAGAGAGCTTTCAGTGCAGAACAGCAGAAGAAGGATTCTTATTGCTCAGAACATTGAATTCTGACAAGTATATAAATTATTTGTTGATCTTGTCAGCTATTACAACTATTAGATCCACTGTTGTATTGTTCACTGCATGCAGTGTGCAAGGGAGTTTGGAACTCTGTGTTGCATTCACACATATAATATGAAATTTTTAGCTCAACTTTAAGGGAATGAACCCACATAATTGTCCTAATTCTGCCATACTGTAATATAAAATTCTTAGTGCTCTACGTTTTAGAAAATGAAAAAGCTCCAGCCATGGTTATATTTTTTACACCCATTTTATAGTATTCTGACTGAAAACCCCACAGAATGTGATGGTTCAGCTTTCAAGTCACTCTTGTGCTCCTGGGCCATAAAAGTGAAAATGTATTTTGACAATGCCATTCAAGCTAGACCCTGACTTACAAATGCCACTTGACAAACATCTGTTTCATTTCTCTGTAGAACTGTGCTTTACAATTGTGTGTTAATGGGTGGCCATACGAATATATTCTGCGAGCAGCCAATAACAAAGAAAGATTATTTAATACTTTTATTTCTTATATGCAGTGAATCTTTCAGTGCCATTTTTTGTAGTGATGGGTTGTGGTCACTCTGCTGCTGAAGTGAGAGCCAGTCAGCCTCCTGGAGAATACAGTTCCTTAAGGATTTTTAATTTTCTTGATTATAAACAGCATCTTTATTCAGGTCAGGCTTTATTTCATCAGCTGAGCTCAAGAAAACATCTTGGGGAACATTTTGAGACATTTCTCTAAGGCAGTTAAGAAAAGTTTAATTCATATGACTGCTGCACAGCTTTGCATATTGTATTTCCATTCCAGACTAATGTGCAGGATGAGCTCCAAGTCAAATGTCCATTGGAATTTTAAGCCTAGCTCTTAACCCGGTTCAGAAAGAGGATAAATGGAAATGGCCAATTCTTAAACTGGCTTCACTGGTGTCAGAGCTAATCCTAAATTTCTGCATGAGCTCCTAGTCCAGATAAAACCTGGCAGGAACTGTACTAAGTAAGAACATTTAATTTCTTCACTAAAGGCTTCTCTTTATGGGCATGAAGCAAAGTTCAGAGAACCAAATGGAAGAAATAAACTAAACTAAACACCAAAATCACACACAGACACACACTGAGCTGCTGTTCTGGATGCAGTTTGAGGAGTGACCTAAAAAAGAGCAACCATGACTAGAGAGGAGTTGAGGGGCAGGAAAAAGAAATAGTTATCTAACTTTTCTGGAACCATTTAATAGCTAATAAAAGTTCATTCATCTGTGTGCCTTTATCTGAGAGGCACTTTTCTGTTGAGATCTGGCTATATGATAACATGGGTTATTATCTCTCTCACACTCCTTTACACACAGTATTGTCACATACACATAAACAGAATGAAAATATTGTTTAGTGCAAGTGAGAAAGAATAGAAAAAGGGGATGAAAAACATAGACAATCTCTACTTTAAAAATACTTTAAAATTATTAGATACTCACAATAGATACTAATTAACAGCTGATGGAGAATTTAAACCCTGCAATTTTCTGTTAATTCCCAGATTTAAATAAGTGCTGTCAATGGGAAACAACTGGTGATGTAGCCAGATGACAGAGAGTGCTTGGTGGGATATTCCTGTGTTTGAAAAATTTGAAAAATACGGCCACAACAATTCTGAAATTAAAGGCATAGTAGACTGATCAGCCCCATTTTGGCTTCCACTTTGTTAATGCTATTCACACTGATTGACTCCTTATCATATATGAAACTATTTTTTGAAGAAAGGAGTGTTCATGGTGTGAAAAATTGCCAGAAAGAGACAGAAACTTAAGGAGTAGTTTAGTCACATTTTATTACTCCTGTACATATTTAACTGCCTTCTGTCAAGGCCTATTTCTAAAGTTTTATTGCTTCAGTTTTTCAGTGCTGCATAACATTTATGGGGAAAGGATGTGAAGTTCAATAGTTGCTTTTTTCCCCCACAGATTTTTATTGAATTTGTGCAGCAAAGAGCTTTTTCTAAAAGATGCCTTCAGGAAAATGTCTTTTACTTCCTCTGCAAATGTATATTGCTGTGACCACTAAAATATGACTTTGGAAATGAGAGTAGGTAGTTGCAGATGAAGTAGCATTACTGCTGTGTTGGGAACAGGAAAAAGGTGTGATCACAAAGCAATGATTTGCTGCATTTTGGAAATCAATTCACTATATTCTCTGCCTGTTTTAGGAGTAAAGGGAATTAAGCACATGTTGTATATAAAGAAGCTATTTCTAGCCAGTTTTGCACTCAGTGTGTGGTCATAATTTTGGTGAAAATTTTGTTTGAGTATTATTTTAAGAAAAGTATAATGTATAATAAATACATAGTGTGCGATCTTCTAAAAATCAATTTAACTTAACTCAGCATTAAAGTGCACAGATGTTCCAGTTTGTGTCTTCAGCACTGTGAGTGAAGTGGCCAATTTAGGCACGATAGGGGAATGTCCCAGGTCATTGTCATATGACATCTTTCTCTTTCTTTCAGCACCTTTAAAATTGTAAATTCCAAATCACAGATGCAGGCAGTTTCCAGCAAAGCCATGAGCCATGCCTTTAGCTGCAGGCACCTGCAAAAATCCAGTTTATATTTTGACTTCCAGAGCTGGGACCAAATTACTTCTGAAACACCTGCCCTGAATGAATTAGTCAATCACAGTAAATTTAGAAGAACCTTAAAGAGAGTAATTTTTTAAAAAATGAGACAGAGTAAATAAACTATAATGCAATATCGATACTCTATAAAGAAATAATTCATGAATAAAGTACATAACCTGCAAACCTACCAAAGTTAAAAGGATTTTGTAACAGGCTGCTATTAGGAAGGGAGGTCTGTGCCTTCTAGATTGAAACTTCTTCAACAAAAGCAATTCAACTCGAGAGAAATACCTTCTCCCAGCAAAGCTCTTATTTATCTTTTCACAAATGTAAATGTGCTTTAACCTAACAGAGCACACAGACACAGGCCCTTCATTGTTTGCAGTTGGGTTTATCTGTGCTAATGCTCATAACTATTTTGCTTCTTGCCTCTGATGCCTTGTAGCTCTTCTACTTGCTCCTGGCTTAGCTGAGTGAACCTCTGTCTGTCTGAGTCCTGTCCTTCCTGAACTCACACTGGGAGCTTCTGCATGTGTGGGGAAATTACTTCAGACAGTTTCTTATGAGCCTCAGATGCTTGGCTTTTGTAGTGGGTATCTGTTGTTATACCAGAGTTCCACAGGCTGAGACAAAGATTTGATTGCTTAGCAGAAATGATTTAATGTAGACATTAAAGAGGAACAGAGGAGCTCTCTTCAAGAGCTGACCTCCTTTTTTTTCCTTGATGTTTTTGAATACTTTCCATAAAATCTTACAAGATCTAGGATTTGTGCTTTCTAGAAGATAAATATATCTGGTTATAGTGAATTGTAAGATTTCTGCTGAGATACTGATGCATTAACAAAATGCGAAGGAAGGTCTATACATCTGTCAGACTTACTGCATTACCTGTACTGATCTATTTTTTTTTTCTCATTTTCCTTCTTAATTCATGATGTTACTAAGGTTATTTATTTTCTGAAACTCAAAATACAAATCAATATATATTCACCTTAAAGAAGAAACTTCAGGTTTTTTTTAGAAAACAGCTCAATCCTACCTGCCCACAAATAGTCTTTTCTGTCTTCAGTAATAGCAGTTGAATGTGTGATACTTGATACCTGAACCATTAATTTGTGCCTTGGAAAGATATTGAAAAAATAATCTTCACTTAACAGTGATTCTACATGAGATTATATAAAGTATAGATTTTAAATTTGTGAGAGGCTATTGTAACTGTCTATTTTGAACTATGTAATTTTATGAATGAGTTATTGTAGTATGTCCAACAGCTATGACTGAGAGAGAACTGAGCTTTTAGGAAAATAGTCAGTGATGCAAAGTCCTTTGCAGGCCCACAGTTTACACTTTCTTCCTAAGGGACATCAGACAATCTTTAATCCATTGTATGCCACAGTGAAATCATCCTGCTTTAGTTATCGAAAGGACATGCCAAATACCATAGAGAAATTTAAATACAATACATTAACGAAGTTATTTTACCAAGACACCTCTTAGTCTCAAAAGGAAAAAGTTGGCAAGTTGGTCTGAAAGATTTGTTTCTCCATTGCCCTATGCCAACTTATATAAATCATATTACCTTCCTTAGTGTTACTTAAAATTTCCAGTGCTGCTTTTTTTATTATTTTGCCCAGGATCACTGTCAGGCTGACAGACATAAAATTACCTTGGTCCTTCCATTTACACTGTTTGGCACAATTTAGCTTTTTTATTCCCCTCTAAAGCTGAATTTTAATATTGAATTCTCCTTCCAAGCTGGGAGACTGTCCTTGGAAGATTTAAAAATATCTGATACTGTATTGTTCACATCATGAAACCACAAGCATATGTAATTGATATATAAAACTGTTTTCTATCTAATTAATCATTACATCTAAAAAGAAAAACCTGTAGCATAGCGAATGACTTAAAATATGATTTATTTTTGGGTAAGAATTAACTTGTGGGCAGTAAAAATTTGAATCCTTATTCTCTTGAAGTGCTTAATCCAATGGTTAGGGAGCATAGGATGATTTTGCAGCACTGGAATTCTTGCACAGGAGTGCAAGTTGGGGTGATAGGTGGTATTAATGCATAAAGGTTTATAGTGGTTTACTTAGAGGTCAAATGATGACCAATTTAAACAAGTTAAAACATCTTGCTAGTTATTAAGTAATTTGCAAAAGCAAATTAGTGCTCCTGAGAGCTGAAAACCATCATGGGTTGATTATGAATTCAGAAGGTCCTTCAAGAGAGGATTCTGGTTTATCAAATTACTGCATTGCATTTTTAAATATAAAAGAAACAAAAGACTACTGAGGATTTTTCTGAAATGGCCACATTCATTCTATCATTGTTGCAGATGAAAAAAAAATCAAATGTTAATTTCAGTAGTGCTTAGATTAAATATATATCATTGTAGTTACATACTTTTTACAGAGAGTAAAGTCTTTATGCTATTAAAAAAGCAAAAGGAAACACATTATTTAGGAAACTTTTTAAAATGAATATGCTGTTTCTCTTAGATTTCTCTGTAGAGTTCCAGAGAATTACTACTTTAATACTTTACATCCCATACTAAATAGTAGGTGATGATTAAAACTGAGCTCTAATGTTTCTCATGGCTGCCACTTGATTGCAGAAGTATCATGATTAGAAGACTGTTTCTTCAATAAAAAGTATTACTTTATTCAACACAATGTACTTTCCTGAAGATTTGGTGGTTTATCTTTACAAATTTGATTCTACTTCCATGCCTATTTTAATGTTTTTAAATTACTGTGAGTTACTTCAGTAACATTATGTAATTTTTCACTCTTAATCTATCATAGATTTGATATGAACTTTTTCCTTCTCTTTTTCCATGAAAAACTATTAAATGTTAAAATGTACTATTTTAATCTCATTAGATAATAAATTTTGACATGGTTTATTGTATTTACAATTACTTGTAGTAGTGATTCTATTGCAAGCCACAGGATCAAGGTGTATTTTATAGTGTGTAGAATCTATCATGACAAATCTTATGGAACATGTTCTTTGATATAAATAAGACTATTAAAAATATGAATCTGAATTCCACCTGCACTTGTTCACTGCACTGTCACTGAGTTGCTGCCTAACATCAGTGAGTTGTCTTTCATTTAATCTTCATTGCACTGCTGGAATAGTTCCTGCAGCAGAAAGTTAAGTCCTAACACTATTGAAATTAGCAGCAGAGCTCCCTCTGGTTTCAATAATTCCATGATTTTATCTTAAATGCTTAACCTTTCCTGATGCTGATAAAATCAATATAAAACAGTATAAAATGGTGTGGGGTGCCTGCAAATCATCAGATGGATTGTAATTAAACCAGACAATTACTGCCGTGCTCATGTGGGATGCAAACCTACAGAAACCTTATTCCTTGGTTTCATAAGCACGTACAGAAGCTTCTGTGCTGGCTGTCATTGCAAGGGGGAATTTTGGCCCAGGGAATAGGTGCCTTGAATGGCATTTTGCCTGCTTGCCCCAGCAAAACACTTGGCTGCGAGCTCTGCACTGCCCATGATTGCTCTGTAAAGCAATTAGCTAACTAGCCTTGTTCTTCCAGCTATGCTGACATCAGCAATGATGCTGGTGGCCAAGGAGTTTTGGCATGGATGTCTTTGATGTAATGTCATCAAATAGAGCATCCATAGTAGCTTCAGCACAGCCTGAAACACGGGAGAGTGGGGGCTCTAAGGGGAAGGTCAGGAAGGAGGTAGGAAGCATATCCACAGACATTTATATTAGGCAGCATTCAATGACATAAAGGTGAAAAACGACAAGGTTGTTTGTGCACTCCGAGAAAGGGGTATGTGTAGAGAAAAAGAAATGCAGGTTGCATAGTAGTGAGTTTATTTAGTGTGAAAAATCTGGGCAGAAGTATTCTGAATCTGATGAAGAGAAAGGTTGGATAAGATGTATTTTGCAGCCTTTTTTTGGCAGTGCTTAGGCTTCAGACATTACTTCAACAACCTCTTCACAGCAGAAAATGTGTCAATTAATAAAAGAAGCTACACAGTATTACTGCATGCTCAGGTGTGGAGAAGCCAGGGAGGCACCAGCTTCTCTTTTTCTCTGGCTGACTAAGTTATTCACTTGATACAAAGGGTTTAATTACACTAAGTTTAAACTACAAAAATATTTACATTCTTCTGTTTTGTCTGATAATATCTTGTGAATCTAAGAGGGTCAATGGATTCCTTCCTTCATGCTGCTAAATCTAAGGTCAATGATGTGAAGCAGGATGGACCTGCTGGCCTTCCATACAAAAATGGTAGTAGAATACAAGATAAGTACCCTGTTGTGAAGAGCTTTCAGCTTTGGGGTTATTTTATGGTGCTGAAATAGGGCTCATGACTGATTCTGAAGCACCCATTCTTTCAGATCTGCTGTCAGATTTTAGTAAGGTTCCCATTGAAAATATGGGTACCACTGCTCTGCTTTGGTTCTGCCTAAGTAGTGAGCTGCTGGTTTCTGTGGAAAAAGGACAGAAATTGGGGGAAGATTGAAAACTGTTGTCTCAGATTGACTTCATTTCAAAGTAAAAATGAAATTTGAAACAACTTATATTTTTAAAGGTTGTACCATTGTGGTTTGCTATGGAGCGCTTTTTATTTCTTCCTAATGCCATAGCTGGTTACTGATCTTCTGCTTTGATATCAGTAGGATCACTGGCCACTCAGGTTATAATGAGTCATCTCTGCTTTCCCAGCCCTTTCAAATTCTGTTTCTGAATGCTGGAGTAACATTCACTTACTTTTTGTGTTCACCCTGAATTCTTTCTGCAAAATCACCATTAAAGAGTCACTGTTATTTGACATTTTCTTTTAAGCATATTTGTTGCAAATAATCTATCCTCACAGCTTCCTCGTGTTATTGGTTATTCTAGATGGCACAAAGGTTTTAACTTATTTTATTCTTCTTAAAATCTTACACAGTGTCCTCCTCTGCAAGCTGCATTCTCTTTTCTGGCATTTCACTTCTCTTTATTGCATGGATATTGAATAGAAGTGGGCATTTACATTTTTTGCTTTGTTTTCTTATTTTGTTAACTCTTGTCATGCACAGATTTGGTTGACAGCTCAGTAACTGTTTCCCTGTTGATCCTCACATCACGTATATATTTTGAGATCCTTTATTGTTTTTCTTTGCAGTCTTCTCACTTTGCTAATTCTGGCAGCCTTACACAGCGCTGTTTTTGGGTTTGGGGTTTTTTTGCATCCTTTCAGTTCCAGTTCATAATTCTCTTAATCCTCTTTGGATTTCATGTTCTTATATGTGTCATATACCCTCTATTTTTCCTCAAGAACTCTTTTGACATTCTTAGTCATCCACATCAGTCTTATCCTTTTTTATGCCTAGAATAGCTGATCTTTCTCATGTTCTTGCAATGCCTTGCCCTCCCTTCCTTGCCCCAACTCCTGGTTTGTCCATTATTTAGCACTGGATATGGCTGGATTGAAAGAAATACCAGATCTCACGGAAGTCAATGATATTGAAGTGTCTGCCTATTTCGGGGAAGCATTGATGTTTGGCTTCAGTGGTTCTGAGTCAGCCTTTGCCCCCAGGCCGCTGCTGCACTGCTGGCTCATTTGCACAGCAGAGAACGTGGTGCTTGGTGATGCAACAGGCGCAGACTGAAAAGATACAGATTCGGCTTGCCAAAAGGTAAATCTGTATGTAAGCAGGATGCCTGGGCTGAGGTAGAAAATAAGCTGCTGTGTTTTTCAGATTATGTGCTGTATTTCTAGGAAGCCAAAACCCGTTCCTCTGTAGAGTGTGTCAGCTAATGCACAATGTAAATGTGGCATGTGGTTTTATAGTGGGCACCTCTCCATCAGAGGCAAGACCAACTCCAGCTTCTGTGCACACACTCCAACCCCAAACCTTTGTATTTGAATATAATTTCACTAGTGTTTCTGATGGAGTTACAGCATTGTAGTATTGTATCTGAAAACAAAATTAGGTTCGAAGGATGGAGAAAAAGAATGTTTCACATGGGTTTACAGTGTAGACTTTTGACAAAAATTCAACCTAATAGAGAACCTCCCTGACTGTTTTTGTATAGCTTTGATCCCCATGTTTTCTAAGTAGTCAAGCAGCTTATTATTCTAAAAAATATGTTCACATATGTTTTTTTGAAGTCCCTGTTCCATTTGCTCTCTCCAGAGTTCTGAAACTCTCCCTCGCAGGCATCACAGCACCATGCCTCACTGCCACAAATGAGGAGCAGTTTAATGCCTCATTATAATCAGCTACTCCCTAACTGGAGTGAGTGTCCGTGTGTGGGTGGATGTGTGCTGTGTGTTCCTCAGTCGCTCCTGCAGAGCGTTCCCAGGTGAGATCCACTGATCAGGAATATGGGCAGGGGAGAAGGCAGCATCAGCCACCTTTTCTTATGCCAGATAATGAAAGTATTGAAAGATCTGCAGTCTTCTTTTTATTTTTTTTTTCCTTGTTGCTGTCAAAACTGCCTGAAATATTTTTGAGCTCTTTTTTCTCCTTTCTACTGTGAAAGGAAACTTTCAACTGCAATTTGTTCTTCAATTAGAGCTGCTCTGTGGAGACATGGGACTGATGGAAAGAGGTACTTTGCGGATGTCTTCACATTCTGGCAACCCAGAACTACATCTAGGGGCTGGCCTAATATCTGACATGCTTTAATTTACCTTGGAGTGTATGCCTGACTGTGAGATGCTGAGAAACTGTACCGTTAGCCAGGGATCTCCTTGGCAAAGGTCACAATCATTTGTATTTCCATTGAGAACACAGTGTACTGAGGGCTGAAGCAGTTCTGAGGTTCCTCTGAGACAGAAAAATTTCAAATATAGTGATGCTTGAGACAAAGTCTTTCCTAGAATTTTTAAAATAAATATGTTTTTCTCTTTCAACTTTGCTTATACCTTGATTTTTAAAATATATTTATGCTGGAATTTATGAAAGAATATGTGAGATACAAAGTACAGCTGTAACCTGCCCACACTGTATGACTCTAGAATGGGATTTTGTTTTGTGTAGGGCACTCAAATGTGGTTTATATTGCGGGGTACCATATTAGCTATATTAGTTCTCAGGGGGCTAAAAATGCTAAAAATTATTTCACTGTCATCAAACATTGTTTAACCCACTGTATTGTACACAAAGTAGGTCAAAATGTGCTACAGCTTTGCAGAGCCCTTAAACCTAAATCAACTTATCTAAATTGAACTTCTAAGTGCAATTCACCATTTTGTTTACAATTTTCTAAATTCAGTATGAGCCAAAGGAAGCAGTCTGTATCTTTAAAGAATTAAAATATACCCATAAATAAGCTCAATCACTTGCCTTTGTAGAGAACAAAACAAAACCCCCTTATCTACCAAATCAGCTAGGAGCTGAAAATAAATTTTGAGATTTTACTCTATGTTGTTTTTGTTTGTGTTGGTTTTTGGTTTGTTGGGGTTTTTTTTTGTTTTGTTTTTTTAACTGTGTATTTATATGGAACAGCAAACACAGATTATGCCTTTGTAATTTTTATGGCTTCGGCATCTGTCCCTTTGCCTTTATTCACATATTTTCATAGCTGTAATCTCTAGTTTCTTATTTGATGATGCAAACCTTTCAGACGTAGAAATGGATAAAAATCTTACTGAGTCTAGTGAGAGTCATTTTCAGGAATAATCCCTTTATTTGACAGGAAATAAAGACCCCAAGGCAAAAACAAAACCAAAAAACCAAAAAACCAAACCAACAAACAAAACAAAAAAAAAGGCAACATGCATATTAAATGACTGAAGATATTAGTGTCCAATGTTTTCATAGCTAGGTTCCTGCACAGAGAAATGCTTGGAGAATTCTCTACAATAACAAACTGGAAAAGCCCCAAGACATAATCCACCTGATCCTAAGTTTTATTTTGCATGAATAATAGAGCTATGTTGTGCTTGAAATCGCAGAGTATGCTGACAGGTCTGTCAGCTGTCTCAAGCCGATGTCCACAGTGGGATGCACCCCCTTCCCTGGGAAGTGGCACCCCGCTTTGGGACACCAGCTCCACACTCACTGAAAGGAGCTTTACACGTAAGTTCAAAGCTGCAAGTGAACTGCACCAACAAGCCAACTGTGTGAGGCAGGTGATTATAAAATATTGAGATTTGGCTGCACTCGCTGATTTTCAATTAGCTTCAAGGGCAGGCGGAAGAAAGCAAAAGTGTGACAGAATTTGTTAGTTGTTTTAGAAATCTTAATACGATGCAAACCTGGAATATTTCCATTGAATTAAACACATCACAGCACATCCTCATTTGATGTGCTTGGGCAGTGATGTCTCTGATGACAGAAAAATCCCCAAACCCTCTAAGTAACAAAGCGTATTTTACAAGCACCTTTTTGGTAATTGCACCTGCCGGCTGAAACACAGAAGGCGGAGTCTGTAGTGTCCTAAAGGATTTTTGTTATTTGCATCTACTCTGGTACTGATTGAAAGCTCCTCTGTTGCCTTGTCTACTACTAACGTGATCCCTCAGTGCTTTTCTATAGGGATTTGTTTCCCTAGTCTATTAAGCTGGTCTTTGTGTTGTCAAGAGCTACACAGTAAAGTCTTATGATATGTAAGGATATTTACTTTGCTTCCTTATTTATGCTTTTGTCCTTTCAAGCTCTTTGAACTCCAGTGAAAGCACTGTTGTCAGAGGTTTGACCTAACATGGTCCTGTGTTTTGTTGAATGTCACCATAAAGCCAGGAAGAAACCTTCTTGGTAGGGTAGGAATCTGGGTATCCTACAGCATTTGGAGAGAAAGGGAAAGGCATTTTTGAATAATATGTAACTCATACATGTGTTTAGATACTCATAGAAACAAAGACTGATCATTCATTTAAGATGTTAATGTTAAAGCCAAAGATGGGATCTTTACATGACAGTCTCTGTTCTACCTGGTGAGGCACTTTAAAAATTATGTCATATCGTTTGGTATTGAGATTATACCACATTTTCTAAATTATTTAACTGCAATCTTTTACTCCTGTGAGTAATGTAGCTCATTGGATCTACTTGTAAGAATGCCAGATTTTAAAGAAAAATAACCTTAAATGCTTGTTCCAGATCTGAAATCTGGACCTGTGTTTCTCTTCAGTGGCATTTTATATTTGTTTCCCCCATTCTCTAATGCAGTTACTGTGTCTCTCCCCTTGCTCTTTAGGCCTGTGATCTTCTTCTTCTTCTTATCTCTGGCTCCTGTTTCAGTGTGGGGTGCCAATGCCAACAAAGAGACATTACTGCATTTTCTCCAGTAGGTACCAATTAGCACAGAGAGAAAGCTTTCTTCTTACAGGTGTTAATTCCTACTTTAAAACTAGTTCATGCTTATTGCTAGACCTACTCATTGTGAAACAGGTATGGGCAAATCCTGTGTGCTTTTGCTGCAGTAGAAAATTGCGTTCCAACAAAATAAGTTTGGAGTACATTTTGTGTCATATCCATAGCTGAATACATAAATTAATTAATTGTTTGAAAAGATAAATATGAATATTTACCTTCTGTTTCTGGCTGTGCTGGCTGTCTTGCACACTGCGTAGTGCGTATTTCTGCAAAAGGAAGAATGGATCATGTGAAACTGTGTCATGATACAGCCCCAGAATGAAGTAGGACATTTCTTGACCTTGGTGTGCTCAACCGTGCAGCTGTAGTCTTCTTATGACAAGGAATGTCTCTCAAAGCAATGTTGAAAATCTTTTTGGGAAAGGTTCTACAGAGAAATTTGCTAACTTCAGGTTTCCTCTGTCTGCCAAGAGAGAAACATTTTTTGAAGCCCAGATAATGTGTCATATTTAGTAACTGAAGAATTTGATTTGTAACCTGAGAATTTGATTTCACTCTGTATTCTGCTTAATGTTAAAATGCAGGAATTTTTACATATTCCCTAATATCTGTGTCAGTTTGTTAATATTTCATACAGACCTAATGAATTTTACTTGTTCTGGCAAAAACACTTCCAGACAGCACAGCAGATCAAGTTGGTTTAAAAGTGCAAAGCAAGTTTACATTTGAAAGGGTCCATTTGGGCTTTCTTAGCCGAAATCAAAGGGCTTCTGTAGGAAGAGCAGGGTCTGCCCTAAAGCGCGTTTCCCTTTGGGCTGGGCTGCGCTCGGCAGCAGCGCCTGGGGCAGCTCCGGGCTGGAATCCCCAGCGGAGGCTGTGGGTCCGGCCGCCCCCGCTGCCGTGCCGCCCCCGGCCCCGCCGAGGGCTGCCGCTGCCCGGCTGCTGTCTCCGCAGGCGCCGGGGGAGAGCCCCCACACGAATGTGTTTGCTTGTCTAAAGTCTGTGCAGTTTTTAGTAGTCTTCCAGCCTCCGGTGCGGGGTTTTGAAACTCCATCACAAGCCACCAGCAGAACATTCTGAAAAAAACCTGGAGTGTGGCTTGTATTTATAAAAGTTATTTGTTTGCATGAGGCACATGTGCTGATACTGTGAGTCATCCATCCATTTTGCTGTGACATTTTCAAGCACAATTATGTGTAGTGGAATTTTTTTGGTAGCTGGCTATGTTGCCCATCTGTGAAATCATCATTCTACCGAGCACTAAAAATAGAGATGAAACTCTTGAGAGAAAATCTTGAATCTACTTAAATGACAGTTTGAAATGTGTTCCTGCAGTCAACAGTTTAAATGTTTTCTATCCTAAATATGGATACTCTAAATTTAAGGTGATGTAGTCCTGCTGTCACCACTTCAATTCACCTTGCTAGCACTGTAATAGAGTTGGAAATAATTTCTGGCTGGAAACCTGGTCTGGTGTTCACCAAAGCCAAATCACTTGGGCCCCAAAGGAGCAGGACTAGCGTAGGCATGGAGAGCTCTGGAAGGAGGATAACATGCGGGGTGGAAAGCATTTGTTAATAGCAAGGGATCCCTGGAGAAAAATGTGAGGACAATCCATGGCTATGCATCAGAGGGGAACAAGGGGAAGATGATTTCTTGATTTTTGACTACTAGGAAATGAAGCTTTGAGATAAAGAACAACAGAATACCCAGTAACTTTTAATTGGCTGTATTTTCAGTCAAAGCAAGTTAGTGAAAAGATGTGGTAAATACTGAAAATAGTGAAGAGCTACAGCTAGGAGAGGGAACTTCTGGAAGCATATAAACTGTGTTGCTGAGTAATAGCATCCTAATTGAAGCCACACAAAGCCAAAGAATCTAATTAGTTAGGAAAACACATTTCATTACATTCTTAGTAATTTGTTTTGAAAAAGTCCAACTGAATTTTAAATTTAAGAGATTTTTATTGTGTTCAGAGCAGATTACACTGTTTATATTTGCATACAGAGATAATGAAAAATATAGTTGCAAACATACGCAAGAAAGTGTTTAATTTAAAATCATGTTTGTAGCTGTTCCTTGCTATCTAGGTACCATTCTATAAAGTTCTGCAGAGAGGATGGAAAAAATAAGTTGGACTTCTGTTGAGGTGGTAAGCAATGCTGGAGAGCATCACCCATTTTGAAATCCAGAGGCAATCTAAGACACACTTGAAGCTTCAGCTCAGCCAAACAAATGAAAAGAGCATTGTCTGCACACCCCACTGTCTTTCCTCCTTCTCCCTCCCTCTCACTCTCCTTGTCTTTGTACAAGTTTTCACAATGAGATTTTTTTCACAAAATGTATAGCTAAATCTACAGATGGACTGAAGTAGTGTTACTCACTTCATTTATATTAAGCTTGGAAAAATTTGTATTTTGTTGAGTTTATATGCAAATGATTGCATGGCAAGACCTCAGAATGGTAGGTTTCTTGTATGTGGAATTTTTTTTCAAGTGCTAAATAGGAGAGAAGAAAATCAAAATTATGTTTAGTATCAGGATACTTTGCTCATGCAAATGATTAAAAAAACCAATGATGCAAAAACATAAAAGACTATTATTGCAGAAGACATATAAAAATTCACCGTTATATCCTCTTGAAAGTTCTTTTACCTATTAAATCTCAAGTGTGGATAAGGTCAATAACACAGACAATTAAGCCTCCCTCTCATCATTTTTATTCTATAGTGGATTAATGTATTTTAAAATCCATTTATGCACATTTTTATCTACTTTTGAGATCCAAGTTAATGGGTTTTCAGAAGTATGTGCTTTTTGTATTTGTCTATATAAACTACATCCCAATAACAATGTGCTATTTTAAGTTCTTTAAAGAGTCACCCTTACTTGTAATGACATCAGAAAGGTAATATTCACTGATCTGACATAAACAATATATGGACATATTTAAATTTCGTCATGGTCTTTTTTAGATTAAAATTCAAACTAGATCTTCAAACTCAAACTGTAGCTCTATCATACTTTAGATGAGAAGAATGAAAATAAAAATCTTTAGGCAAGAAGAGAGAATGCACTTGAAAATATACACAAAATGAAAAGGAAATACATAACATGGACGAGCATTAATCCTGCAAGTCCTTGTTTGCAACATAGCCATATTCCATTAAAATATTCCTCCCATGTATAAGGATAGTAATAGTTTAGTATATATTAGCATAATAATAACTTCAGCTGGACTATTAGAATTAATAATGGATTAACCCGCATGAGTGAGAATCCCTGCCTTGTTAAGGACGAGGCTACTTCTGTAGCTTCCCATTTTTTATAAAATTACGTATTTGTTACGTAAGTTCCTCCCACATGCATTGCAACTGGATTTGTTTTTGCTTCCTGCAATGATCTGCTGCACAGGATTGCTGTGCTCCACTCCACGAGTTCATAGTGGCTGAAGTTTTGGTTAAGCAGGTTTATCCTTCTGCACAACACCCCAAAATTCTTAATGGGGTCTGCTCCTGTGATGTCCAGAAGAGGCTGTTTCTTCATCCACTCCTTTCCCTTACAGAGAATAAATCCCTGAGAAGGGGTAGATGTTATCAAGAGGGGAATGATGGTAATTTAGTTGGAAATCTGCAATAAATGTGTTATGATATTGAATGTATCTACTCCCTGCTCCTACCATTCTGTAACATAAATGAAGTACACTGAATATGGTGTGACACAGAGGTATGACAGATGGGAACATGCATATTTCTTTCTTCTCTGAACAATGGTTATTTCCATTCCAAATGTCATCACTTGTTATAGTAGCTGGGACATATTCTAAAACATCCACGGTATCCTGGTCATTTCATTCAGGAATGAGTAACTAATATCAAAACAACAGAAAAGGGAAGCAATCTTAGGGAAGCAACTAGACACAAGTTTCTAGAGGGGAAAACAGCTGTTCAGAGAAGAATTAATGGCTCAGTAATTAACACTTTTGTAACTAAAGGCTGTCAGTGTTCCTTAATTCTTTCTACAAACTTTCTAAACAGACTTGCATTTCCTTTTTAACTCTAATTTTGATTTTGAAAATATAGTGGGTAATTTGATCTAGCAATAAAGAGACAGTTAGCTTTTAAAGTATGCACAACTATATGCTTACAAGTTTGGACCAACTGTGAATTTTTTTTCTATTTCACGGTTTTATTGGTTTTGAGACATATTTGGTAGCTTCCAGTACTTATTGCTACGGTCTTTATAAGGACTGGGGGTTAGGAAAAAGACATTGGTGAGGCCAAAATCAGGAAATTTATGAAAATATTTGCAAGAGAAGTAGCCATTTTTTTGGGGATGTTTTGGTTTGTGTTAGATCCAGGCCTTATTAAATATGAATTTCTAAGTAGTGCTCAGTTCTTAAATTCATAAGCCTCATTATAAAAAGTTATTTGGGTGCTGGAGTCCAGCTTTGCCAAGGTACTTTAGTAGGTACTGAGGTTAGGCACTCTCTCCTGCTAAGCACATTAGGTGCCTTCTTTAGTGCTTGCAGTGGTTGTTAGGCAACTAATCTTGATTTAGATACTTTTGAAAATCTACCAAGCATTTTTGACACCTAAATATCTGACTGTTTGGAGTAGAAGTCCTAGTTAATTTCTGGACATGTGAGGCAAGTCCCTAAGTGCGTTAAGACTGTTTAAATTGGAAACAACTGTGCTGTAATGACACCTGTGAAGAGGGGGTGGTGCCTTCCCAAATCAACCAAACCTTCAACAGCTGAGCCCCTTAGGTCAGAAGATTATAAAAGAGGAAGCGTTGAACCCGAGGTCAAGAAGCATCTGTGAAAGGTTGTTCTCTAGCTCAGCCTTGCTGCTAATTTTTTTTTTATTAATTTAATTTCTGTAATTAACAAAGGTAAAGTCAAAAAGGATAGGCTCTACCTAAGGGAGAGCTTCTTATAAAGCTGGAGGCTGGGCATTCTTCACCGGATCCCTGGAGAATATCAGCACTATTAAGGTTTTATTGCTCTTCTTCTAATTACTGTCTGTAGATGTTATTTATTATTAATTAGATGGAGATAGTCGTGGATGAAGAATAGCTGAAGGAATGCGTAGGGACATGAATAAGGAAGTGGCAGAGGAAAAGTGTAGTAGAAATAGTTTCATAGAAATGTTTTCTTAACAAAATACCACTTTTTTTGTTAAAGATAAGGGTTCAAACCCACTGAGTTTGACTATGGCTTGCTCAAAGGAAATCGTGAAATACCCTTTGAAAATATGGGAAAACATTCATTTCAAAGAAAACAAGCTAATTTTGAAGCATAAGTTCTGTTTCGAATTAGAATTTATGTCTATAATCCTTACTGAACTTCATTAATCACTTTCTGTAGTGATTGAAACATTGTCTTGCCGTAAGGGAAGGTGTCTGTCCCGAGTTTTCTCCTTTGTGGTAACAGCTGAGGGTCCCTCCAGCCATGTGTATCAGTACACGGCGCTTCTGGGGTACCTTTACCACTAATGAGACAAAAGCTAAATGAATGTTTGATGGTTCTGCAGTGGAAGGTAGCGCCAAAATGATTTTCTTTCAAAGTCAATGAATTTGTTTGGATAAACTTTGAAAATCTCAGTGCTAGCTTGAAGTCAGAACGACGGCATTTCCAACAGGTCAGCGGAGAGCTCGGGGTTGGGATGACTCGGGGGTTTTCCTGGCGGTGAGGGCAGAGGGTGCGGGTAGGGACGGAGCGGCCGGAGAGCCTCGGGCTACCGAGAGCGGGGACGCGGTGCCCGGAGCGCGGAGAGAGGGAGACGCTAAAGCCGCTGACACCGCGGCTGGTGCCCCGAGCGTTCCCCCTGTCCCTGCCCTGGGCCGGGGGCTGGCGAGGGACGCGTCTCGGCCGGGCGGGACCCGGTGAGGCGGGCGCGGGGCGGCCGTGACGGGGTTAAGGCGGCGGCGGGCGCGGGTCTATTCGCGGTGCCGGAGCTCCGAGCGATCGGAGCGGCCCCGCGCCCCCGCCCGGCCGCAGCAGCAGGTGGCGGTGGCGGTGACGGCGGTGGCAGCAGCGAGGGAGTTAAAGCCCGCGGCGGCGGGAGGAGGGGGACTGCGAGCGGGCGGCGGCAGCGGCGGCGGGAGGAGGGGGACCGAGGCGGAGCAGGCGGCGGCAGGAGGAGGGGGACCGGGGAGCAGGCAGCAGCGGCAGGAGGGGGACCGAGGAGCCGGCGGCGGCAGCAGCAGCAGCCGGGTTGCTAGGGATGGAGAGATCCCGTGTCACCCGGATGTGAGTGTCATGTTGGCCCAAACTCTGAGGGATTTGGCAGCGGCGAAGCAGCAGCGGCAGGCGGAGGAGGAGGAGCAGCAGCAGCCCCTCGCACGTCTCTAGTCACTACCATGGGGGTCGGGTAGCGGGTAGCGCAGGGGCAGCGCGCACCTGGCTCGGGGTGGGGTTGGGGGGCGTCTCTGCCCTTTTTTGTTTTTTCATTTTCCTCTCACGCGCTGGAGAAAGTGAGAAAAATGCACCAGCAGCAGCAGCCGCCCGAGCAGCACCCAGAAGGTAAGAGCCGGGGCGCCCACCAAGGGCAGCGGCGTGCTTGGGGCTGAGGGGAGGGAGGGGGCGGGGGAGGATTTATGAGGGATTTGGGAGTCGGGGATTGGGGGGGATTAGGATGGGGTCGGTTTGGGATGGGAAAGAAACGAGCGGCTATGTTCGAGGAGGGACCGGGAAGGGCAGGGAATGAGGCGAAGGCGGGACAAGGTGCTGCCCTCGGCGTGTGACCAACGTGCGAGTGCATTTATGCGCGTCTGTCCCTTGTCCTGGGGCCATTAATAAATATCAGCTGCGGGCGGACGCGGCCGGGGCTGTGTTTGCCTCACCCGTGTGTCAGAGGGGCTGCGGCTCCCGGGGGCTGCCCCGCGCCGGGCGCGCTGCGCTCGGCCCCTGCCCGGCGGGGCGCACGGGGGCGAGACGCGGGGCTCCGCGGCGCTAATCCGCTCCGCCGACGGGCTCCGGCGCTGCCACAGCCCCCGCTGTTGTTTATAAATGATTCCTCCCTCCTCAATCGGTAGCAAGTTTGTGTTGCCCCCGAGGAACGCAGGCACACCAGGGCTTTGTTTCCCTTTTAAGCATCCATTTAAAAAGACGATGGGTATATAGATAGATGGGTAGGTGGGTGGTTTATTTGCGCCGAGCCACGTTTCATGGCATCCCGAAGGGCAGGCGGAAGGCGGGGGAGATGGCTGTGCCATTGCTTTTATATCTGGGCGGGGGGGGGTGGGGGGTGGGAAGAGGGGGCGGGAGGGGAAGCGGGGCTTCTTTGGGAAGATGTTGGAGGTAGATGTGCCACCTTTGCCCCCGCGGCGCCTCTGCCCCCCGTGTCACCCAGCTGTTGATGCGCCGCCGCTGGCCAGCGCTCGCCGCGCCGGTGCCGCTCCCCGCGGCAGCTCCGTGGGGGCCCCGCCGTGACCCCCCCACTCCCCGCCGCCATCCCGGGGAGCCATCTTAGGGCTCCCGCGCCCCCGGAGCGGGGGCCGGCGCCGGCCTCGGCCGCATCCACGCGCGTTCGCGGCGCTCCCGCGGTCTGTGCCCCCCGTCTGGAGCAGGAGGGCTGTGCTTTCCCTGCCTCTCCGCTGCTTGACGGGGAGCGATTTTTCCTCCCCTGCCTGGGTAGACCCGTTTCTCAGTCATCTCTCTTGCCAGCTCGAATTCCCAGCACGTATATTGTGCCGTTCCTCCATTTTTTTCCCACCCAGGCATCAAGTTTTGAATCGCACTCAGGAGCCTCTCCTTCCTACAGGTGCATGTAGGAGTAGACTGTTGCGCTAGTCAAAGAGCTCGCGAGGAAGGATCCTTGCGAGGAGGTGGTGTTTTGCCTCTTTGCTGTCATCTGCATAAAGAGGACTCAATTATTATTTGGAAGGTGCAGTTTATTTTTTAAATTCTCGCAAAAAAGCAAAACCAAACTCCATCCTTTCACAGAACCAAATCTTATCCTTTTGCAATGGGTTCATGGTTGTGATTTCTAGTGTGAAAGATAGCAGAGCTTTATGAACGTGTTTATCGCAGACAATATTGGATCTTCACTTGTGGGAGGCATCCACGCATTTTTCTTTGAGAATGCAAAGCAGGGCAAGATTTAACTTGCTTACAGGACTTCCCCCTCTACCTTGCTGCTTATTCTTAATTGAACAATGCGTAACAATTTTAAGCAACTACTCTTTTGACCAAAATAAATTGAGAGAGTAGTAAATGCTAAGGTGGTACAGCAAACTTGATCTTAAGGAGTAGATACGTTTTGCTGAATAGACACAAGGAGATGAAGGCTTCCATCCAGTTAGGAAAAGATGTCGTAAGTGGAAGAATCAAAATGAGAAGTGTTTGTGTTTCAATGCTTACATCAAACTTGAAGTTATAAAACTGATTCCTGAGCATTTTTTGCTGCTGTTCAATGGCATGTTGAATCTATCTGTATATGTAATGGAAGCATCACACTGCCAAGAGGTCTTAAAACAATCTTTTTGGATTAGGACCCATTTTAGCCTAAAAAAATTGTAACGAAGTACTTTTTTCTTTTGTCCCACAGAGGTGAACTATGCAAGTAGCACCAGGATTCCTCTGCCTGGTGACGGACCAGCTATTCAGTCAAACAGTTCAGCACCATCCAAGCAAACTGTTCTATCTTGGCAAGCTGCAATCGATGCTGCTAGACAAGCAAAGGCTGCCCAAAACATGAGTACCACCACAGCCCAGCCTGTAGGATCTCTGTCCCAAAGAAAACGCCAGCAATATGCCAAGAGCAAAAAACAGGGTAATACGTCCAATAGCCGGCCACCCCGTGCCCTTTTCTGTTTATCCCTCAACAATCCAATACGAAGAGCCTGCATTAGTCTAGTAGAATGGAAGTATCCTTTGTTACAGTTTTATTTTTCTGAAATAATTTTTTTACATTTTCAGATTGTGTCAAGGGGATTTTTTACAGGATCTCTTAGAGCATCACAACTTACATGTTACTTCGCTTGTTTGTGTGGGTAACTGTCATTAATGTCAATGGTAGTTAATTTGGCTCTAGTTGCTGTTAAAGATGGTCTCGTGTGTCATATTGACACAGAAGAACGTTTCCTGAAGTAAATAGCTCAGAGAAGAGCTCATAGCTGCTCCTTTTTTTTGGGAGAAGTTGGGGGAACGTTTTCAAGCTTACGTTATGTTCCAGCAAATCTCTGCATTACATTTTTTTGCTTTTCCAAATAAGGCAGAATGGATAGGAATGCATTTAGCCATCCAGTGTTAGGGAGATGACCAAAGTTGTCAAACCTGTATCTTCCATACTGCAATTTGGTGTATTGCCATTAGGGCGAATGAGTCAGATGTAGAAATCTTTTAAAAAAGATTGTTTTTCCAGGAACTAAAAGTAGGGAAGCTTTTACTTGAGCCAAGGAATTGTTCTAAGTACACATAAGTGTCTGAAATACATTAACCTTCTGAACTTGTTCAACTTACCTATACCACCAAACAAATTTGGCAGCATGTACCCCTAGATAGGAGGTCAGAGATGCTGGCTTACGTTCATGATGACCTATGTGATGGGAAGGATGGCTTTTTCTTTAGTTCACCGATTGTGATGTGGAAATATGTGTATTTTTCTGGCAGAACTGATAGCATCTTGGTTGGGTATATTACTTAATTACCAAGAAAAGGTTTGAAATAGAAAATACTTTTGCTGAGGTGCAGGAGAGAAATGTTAGCCTATTAGCCATGGCAACATCCCTGTAATGGGAAACAGCTGTTCAAGACAGTAGATTACTGAAGTAAAACTCATTTTGTTACTATAAACAGAACAGCCAACCTGGCAATAAGAGCTGTTACTCATTTATAGGGTTGATGTTTTTCAGTTCTTTGTACAAAATTCAATTGCAAATTAAAGATAGTGAAATGGCTTCTTCTTTCATTTAAACTGGTAGAAGTCCAACTAATTTCAGTAAATTGGCCTCTCCTTGGCTAAGGTCAGGTAAATGAAATTACTATGGATCTAGAGTGGAATAACTCAGCGAGAATTTGTCCTAGTAGCACCACATCATAAAACAAGGTTGTCAGTCTTGTGATGCTATCAATTGCTCACTTCAGTCTGGAAAATGCTGTTGTAACTTTATTTTGTACACAATGTAGCTGCTGTTGATGTTGATCTGCTTTGTAGACATGAACTTGACCCTCAAGGTGACAAACTTTTTATAGGCTGACAAAATTTAACACGTATTATGGTACATATGGGCTTTGTAGGATTTCTTTTTTTTTTTCCCTTCCTCTTTTTTCCCAGGGAACCTTTTAAACTGGCAAAAATATGCTTTTGAATATATTTAGTACTCTTACCCCGGTCTTTTATGGGACTCTTATGGAAACATATCCAGAAGTTGTGCATCAAATACAGGAAAGGATGCCAAAAATCATAGCTGAGGTCCAAAGTACTTCTTTTCCAAACTTCCACAGATAGGTTCATCTGGGTACCTCCATGTTTCTAGTCATTGAGAATAATAAAATACTTTGGGAGAAAGGAAAATCAATGATACCCTGAAGGATGAGCTTCGTATGTATGAATTTTATGAAAATGAAGACATTTTTCTGGAAGACAGAAGGTATCTCCAGGATTCAAATGCTGTCGTCTAGCTCTGGTATAAAAAGCAGAGCTGTGGTCCATGCTGTTGTCAGTGTGAAAGTCTGTGCTCTCTCTATATGTGTGGCTGCCAAGCCAGCCATGATATTCTGTTCTCCTCTCTACTCACCTAAAATTTCATCTGTCCTGGTCAAAGCCAGGATTCAGGAATCCAACTGTCAGACGCATGGAAGGGCTCAGAATTTTCCTGTGTTAATTGTACAGCTTTCTAGCTCTCCTTGAAGAGAATAATTGTGTTTTTCTGGGAATCTTTCTCATATCCTGCTCTGAAGTATATTTCAAATGATTTTCCTCCTTTGAACAAATGTATATTAATGAGACCTCCATAAGTATGTGAGGACAGAACAGCTACGTGATTATTCCTTGTCCATTATGATGACCCACATGTTGATTTAAGAGTGGATAATTATATTCATCTTTGGAATTTAATATAAAGTGCTCTGTGACAGCATGAGTAATAGTTTTCACTCTTTTTCAAAAGGAAGAGGACGTTGAAGGATCATTGTGATGGAAAATAATATGGTATATATAGTGCTATAACTAAAGGTGATGAAGTGTTTGTCAGAGTTATCAGTCAAAAGATTGTGTTAAACTAAAAACTTGTTTTACCATTGTTGATGATGAAAGGAAGACTAGACTTTAAAGTTTGCAGATATTCATAAGTCATGAGTTCCTTAACAAGATTTTCCAGACCATTTGACATATTTATACTACTGTCTATTTTTGCCAATTGTGTGGCCTTAGCTGTTTACATCCCATTCCCAGAAGATGATTCTAATTCAACTAATCATAATTTGGTAAGTACTCTGGAATTTTTATTTTATATTTGTTTGCTATGCTTTCAGCTTTATGGTCATGATTAACTGCTAGTATTTGAGACTGCACTAAACACAGGTAATTTCAGTAAAAGAAATTGGTATATAGTGATACTGTAAAATGTATATGGAATTACTTTGTGTATCCATTTGTATATGGAATGCTTTCCCCAGTATTAAGTGCTACTTTGTCATGTGTTCAGAATGTTTTTTTTACCAGTAAAATTCTTTGGAGAGAAATGTGCATTAATATTATTCTGTGTGTATCTGTCTATTTGTGTGGCATAAAAGCTTTAATTTGTGTTTCTACTGCTTATATTGATTAAATATGTTTACTAGCTGTTACTTGTTTCAGACTTGAAGGTTTACTGCCTTTTCTAATGCACTTGTCTACTCTGTTTTCAGGTTTTAATGGTGTTATTTGGCTGTTTATTTTGCTGAATATTTTAATTTTTAATGAGAGGATGGTGGGAAGTTTTACATTAATACATTTTAAAGTGATAGGAACATCAATAGGAATTTTCAAAGCAGTCACTGCTGGTATAAATGATCTTTCAAAAAAGGATGGTACTGCAGGAAGTGGTGTGTAGAGATGTATTTCTTTGAGTGAAAATTGTGTACTGGGGGTTGTGCTTGAAAAGATAAAATGGAAACTAATTTTTAAAAATTATCTAAAACTTATAAATGCTCTCACTCAAGGGTAGTATTGAATTACATTGCAGTGATTTTGTTGTTTATATGAAACTCTGCCTTGAAATAGTGGAGTTGAATGGTCTTGTGCGCTCAAAGTCTGCATGTGACTCTTTGGATGGGAGAGGAAGTTAACGAAATAAAGAATTGGATACCGATAAGTAGATAATTTTGGATTTATTTACCTGGAAAATTAGGGTTGATATGAGGTTTTCTATTTTATGAACATGTTCGCATAATTTGCGGTGTGTATATGCTTATTTTCCTAAAAGTGATTATTTTGTTCAGATGACTTTTTTTTTGTTTTGTTTTTTTTTGAGATTAAGCAAATATGGACAATAAAAATTGCTGATGAAAGGCAGAATAATTCAGGTCAATGTAAAGAATGAGTTTTGCAGCTGTGTATTCAGCCAACCAACAGACTTTCTTTTTTCCCCTGAGAAATTCAGGGCACAAATCTCCATAGCTGTCAATCCACCCCAAGATCCGCTAATAACTAATTTCAGAAAGCATTACATGAAATGGATAAAGTAGTTACTTGTGTCAGAGGCTAATAATTTTGAAAAACGTTTCTAGCATTAGTTTTGTTAGGTCATTGTCTGGTGTTTCTGACCCAATTTCAGTTCTACAGCGTGTTAGTATTTAGAAAGGCAATGGACATTTTCATCCCTGATGATTTTTCTTTTTCTTTTTTTTTTTTTAAATGTAATGTGGCCAGGTTAGTCTAAGCAAAAATAATTTATGAGTCTTTTTTTTTTTCCTTTTAGTAAGAGATTCTTAATCTTTATCTATTTTAAGTAGAAGGGTTCTTGAACCTCCCCAGTTATATGCATACAAAGTTTACTTGGCCATTTAAATTCTCATTCTCATTTAAATTTGCATCCTGTTTATCCTGAAGTTGAGCCATTCCACTAAGTTTGCTGAAAGAACAGAATTTATACTGGCAATGTACTTTCAGGTGCTGGGAGAGATTTAAACTCAATAAGGGAGCACACAGACACATTCTGTGTGTTCACGCTAATAAAATAAATAGTTCTGGAATGAGCAACATCGGCTTTTCTTATGACTGAGGTTCTCCATCACGAATACATTAACCAGTGGTTTGGATTTGTCTCTCGTGTGGTATTTCACTGACAATTTTCCTTTGTTAGTGCGGATTCAGGTGTACTGTGATGGAATATAGTAGAAGAGCTGAGTTAGAAATCTTTGGGTTTGATTGGGAAGTTGCTGGATCCTGTGTTTCCTGGTGCTTGGGGTGGATGTGCCAACAAGTGTTTGAGAGAGGGCTGTGTCTTACAGTGGGAGTAGGCAGTAGTCCGTTATTCTGCTAATAACATTCAGGTCTTTTGTCTGTTTTGTGGACAGACCAGATCTTAATCATCATTGAACCTTATAGGTTTGGTAGGAATTTAGCTACCATGAAAACATGAATGCCTGACCTGGGCCCTACATTCTGTTTGATCTTGCAAGGAGACTACCCCACTCTGGCTTTAATTCGAGTTCAGCTTCATAAATTTTAGTTTGCATATGGATATTATATCTGGGGCTGGGTAAACTATTTATAGAGAACTGACAGTGCAAGTGGAGTGTAAGGATGGCTCAGCTGTGTGTTTCTGTGTTGGTCACTTGTCTTTGATTTGCAAGTTGTGATTATTGATGTTTTTGTGATAGAACCAGCAGCATGCTATGTAATATTTATGATAATTTAGGGAAGCAAGAAAAGTTTTTTTTCATTATATTGGTGACTAAATTAAGAAGATGGTAATAATAAGCAGTGATGTTGTAGGATAGGAGTCCCTTTCATTATTAGTTTTTTTGTATGTCTTTTGTCTTCTGAATGCACAAGCTCTGGTTTGTGTTTTGCCTTTTTGTCGGTCTCTGGGATCAAGGGTGCACTGCAGTTACCTTCTTGTTCAGTGGATTCATGGTCATGTTTATTCTTTCTCAGGAATGAAGTGTTAGTAGTGAGTGATACAAAACAATGCCTTCAAACAAAGCAGAAGTGCAGAATTTAATTCAGACTGAGCTGTGCTTGCCCACTTGCCAAGTGTTATAGTCCTGTGTTCTATGGGAAATTTTGTCTAATCCTTTGTCTAAAACACCTTGATGTGTGCCAGGAGAGGCAGGAGGAAGGGCTTTTCTTTTTTGTATTTTGACTGGAGTAGTTCTCTCATGGTTGTGTGTATTGCATAGACTGCAGTACAGAGTGATGCACTTTAGAAACAGTTACTGAACTTAATCCTGAATTATACTTCATTAATAATTAGTCTCTAATCATTGACTGTACTGACACGAGTGGGCCCTATTCTTCTGCAAGTTGATGGGTGAAACTATTATTGAATGGAAAAGTTGTCTGTTAGAGCAGAGGAGGGGCAATGTACTTTGGGATGAAGTCCTGATTAGCTCACTGCTTGATATTTTAATGTAGTTTCTTTCATCTGCCTTTGGAAGTTTCAGGTGATCTGAACTTTCCACGCTTGACTGAGCTCTCCTTTTTGGAAGTGCTTCTTGCCTGAGCTCGATAAGAAGTAGTTTGTAGCAGAAAGGGCTTCCTGTATATATCTTTCCTCTCTTTCTGTCTTTTCTTTATTTCTCATCTGTGGTATGTTATTTCCCTTCATGTCTTTTGTCTTTAATTTCTCACTTATTTCTTTCTTGTTATCTTTTGCCTCTACCCTCTGGCTTCCCTCTGTGTTTTCTCGTCTGTTTGTCCTCTTGTGCAGCATGCTCTTCTCTATCTTGTTCTCCCTCCTCAGTTTGTCTTCCTGCTATCATCCTGCTGTCCCATGTTCTGTTCTGTGCTTTGCCTCCTGCTGCCTTTCCCATTGGCCTGACTTGCACTAGCTTTCTTTCTTTGTGGTGTGCTGGTGCAAACAAGTCTGGATTTTGGCAGTGGTCAAGACAGTGTTGGTTATTCCTTTTCTTTCCTTCTTTTTAGTAAGTAAATATCAATAAGAAGGCATCCATCGATCCATTTCAGTTGATGAAAGTGGCACCCCTGAAGTCTGAGTTGATTCTTTGCATCTCTTGTGACTAGAGTCCCAAGGCTTGTAGTGGTGACCCTCTTCTATTTGAGAAGAGATTGACAGCAGGGTCAGGGGCTGGAAGACCCAGTTGTATAAATTACAGCAAATTGGCAATTGCAGAGTCCCCCATTAAAGACCCTGTGCCCCTGATAACAGGATTCTTCAGCCTTGTCTGAGTGCCACTGCCAGTGGGGAACCCTCTGAGAGTGAGGCTGTGTGCTCAAGGCTCTGTCTCCAGCCTGTGCTTGCAGAGCAGCTCAGGTGCTGATGCTCCTGGATGCCTCTCCTTTATCCCAGGCACTTGGGACTGGGAGAGCCGTAGTGGGGGACACTGCCACAGAAAGGTAATGTTTGTGTCCTACTTTCAGGCAAAGATTTCCTCTGTAAGAAGCTTTACATGGCTCTTTGAGTCCGTCCAGCAGGAGGAAAGCCAGCGTTGTGCCTTCGATCTGGGGCACAGCAGGGGAGTGCTCGGAGAAGAACCGCTTGAACTCTTGACTTATAGGTGTCAGGCTTCCTGTCCTTATCTCATTAGCAACTCGATGACTCATTCAGTTCCAGGGCCACATGACTAATTAATCCATCCCCTGAAAAGGTTGTTGGCTTTTACCTTGCACCCAGTTGTCCTCTGGATGTAGATTGTCTGAAAATATTGTTGTAGAATTCTATAAATTTTAACCGCATTTAGTAAATAATTCTAAAGATTTTTGTGTAATTGCTAAATGTTCTATGTTGTATCTTAGAAGGGTTTCTATGTTTATCTACTGTCTTTGCTGTGTTTATTCTTTCAACTCAAGGGTCTTTTGAGGTCTGGCTCTCTTTCCAATCACTTAGAAAATCTTCCAATCTAAATAACTTTTTGATACTGTGTTTCTGATGTTTTTCTATCTTTGGATTCTTAGCTAATGCTCTCTCCTAACGTCTCTGCTAGCTGGCATTAAAGTCACCCCAGTAAACTTTTCAGGAAAGATGCAAGATAATTTGGACTCTAGTGAAAATGCTAAACTTTGTGTGGGAAAACATGGTGGAGACCTTGCAATGACTTGTGTATACTTAGCCAAGCTACCCACACTAAAGATAGCAGATTAATTTGTTTTAAGAGAAAATGTCATTAAGTTGAATTTTAAAAAGATTCAAAAATATAGGGTCTAATTGTTACTGATATACCACAGGAATTTTGCATTGTGATTTGAATCGAGTCAGTGAAATGTATTTACATGTCTGTATGAATAGTGAGGAGGGGCCTGTGAAAAAGTCAGTTCAGTTTTGAAAAAAAATCAGCACATAAGCTTAAAATGAGGAGACTTGGATTAGTTTCTTTGTCTATATGCAAATGCTCTGAGGGATAGTTTGGTTTTTTTAAAAATATTTTTCATGTACGTCGATTACCCTGACATGTATTTTCTCATTCAAAAACCTATGAAATAACTATTTAACTACAAGAACTGCATGCCTTATCTTACTGAAAATTAATAATAAAGTTATTTGATGGTTATTAGGTGAGACAGAATGCATCAGCAAGTAACCTTTGCACATTTGCAAGAATTTCTTAATAGACGACATTTCTGCAAGGGGATTATTAAAAAATATTGTAATGTAGTACTCAGCCCTATCTCCTCTTTCAGTTTTTTTTTAGTATTACTCTCAGCCCAATACTTGAGTAATATGCATTAACTAATTATTATAGATTACTTTGATTTTTTCAGTGCAGATTTTGAATTTAGAAGACTTTTTTTTGCTTTTGTGTTGTAATGCATGCTTCCACAAAACAGATGAAAGTTCTGAGTTGTTAGTGTTTTAGTCCCAGTTTATGCTGCAGGAAGTTCCTGGGCCTATACTGTCTGTGCTGCACTACCCCAGTAATATGAAATAACTCTTGAATTTTTCTGGTGAGCATAATTGCATGTGTCATGTCCATCTCTAGTTGTGAATGAAACAGAAATTTTATTTCACGCTCTGGTTTAGGAAGAGAGACCTTCCCAAAGGAAAGATATGATCAGGGTGACTGGCAATTTCCAACTGATAGAAAGGTCATTTGGGTTTGTAGAGGTTTGGGAATAACATATTCAAGTCCTTGCTTTTCTTTATTTTGTGTGTCCCAGTATAATTTAACCTGTGCTTAAGTAGCTGGATCCTAAAATGTCCTTTTTTTGAACAGGGATATATGAAGATCTGCAGTTTGGTGTTACAGTTTTCAGTTAATGACACTACAAAACCTTTTTTTTTTAAATGCAAGAGAGTTTCTCAGTGGTCCAGACCAGAAAGCCTTACAAAAAGATGTACTTAATCATTCTCATTTGAAAGGAAATGTTTTTTCCGTGTTCAAAGTTGCAAGCTTGCTCCTGTGGGGAATTCCTACTAAGGGCTTGTCTCTCCTTAAAGAGATTTGCTGGTAGTGCACTACTGGCAAACTGCCTGGGGAGAGAGAGCATACACCAGAAAGAGTTCTGTTTCTATTATAGCCTAAAGCCAGTCTCCCAAAGAGAATAGTGCTGCACTGGTAGAGAAGACTTTTTTTTTTTTTTTTAAATTTCTTTGTGCTGTGGAGAGCTGTGATTCCCCACTCTTCTTTTCCCTTACTCCCTGCTTGATGAAGATATGCCTGTGAAGTGTTGAAGTGTAGACTGGTTGTAATAAAAGTAAATCTGTTCATTTAAAAATACAGAAGAATAATATTAGTTACTGTATCTGTTGAGTGGTCAGTGGTGAAAGTAGTTAGATTTGATATAAAATAGCTGTAATTGAAATAGAAATTGAGGATTTAAGATGAGCGGGAGAAGTTTGTACTTTTTATGCAAACTTGGAATAGAGTAAGAGTTGATTTTGAAATGCTCTGAAAAAAACCCGTGAAAAATCCTTTTGATAAAACTGATTTACTGACTTTATGTAAACCATGTGAATTAGTCTTTTACTCCACTATTGAGAATGTAAATTTAACAAAATACTAGCTATGGTTTTATTCCTTGACAATAGCTCCTATGCTACAGGAAACCCTGACAATTGTTTCTGAAAGTTTTACTCAAAAAAATGAACGTATAGCATTGAGAAACTTTGTGTTTCCATGTAGTGCTGCAGCAAACACCGATTGACATAAATATTACTTGGATTTTCTCTATAAAACCTGTTTTAAAACTCTGTTATGCAGAGTATGGGTGTTTACTTTCTTTTAAAAAGATATTCACATCAGATATGTATTAGGTTTTGAGAACTGTGTTTGTTTTCTTCAACATGGTTTGTGTGTGAGTGCTGTGTCTAGAAATACCACAGAGTTGGGATCCATGGATTTGAAGTGCTGGCCGAGGCTTGCTTGCTTAATTTGAGCAGAACCGGAGTCATTCTGGGTGCTTTTAGAGAGCTGGTCGCTGAGTACTTCAAAAGACTCATGTAGCTGTTAAATCAACTGAAATGCAGTTTCTAATCTGGTGAGCTTTAATGACAAACTGTTTTCAGTCATGGTTAATTGAATGTGTGATTTGGTTTACCATTTGCTTTGCAAGAACTCAGATTTGTTTATCCTTCTGTCATGCACCAAAACCTTTCTTTGCAGGGCCATCTGGAAGAATAGGGCCATGAAGAAAGGTTAAGTGAATATATGGTGATAGTGGGAGAATATTAATTAGGATGGAATTGATGTCTTTTTTTTTGGTCATTGTATAATCATTTGTGATAACATTTTCTTTTAATGAATTGCCAATTGAATATCATTGTATTTTCCCCCCACACTGCTTGCCTTAGAAGAGATTGAGACCATGAGTGTCATTTCTACTTGTATAAAATTCACTTTGAAAAACCAATTAGCCACTTACTATTGTTTGTGATTTTTTCATAGTTATTTTTATGAAGAAAAGGGCATTTAGAGTTCCATTTTTTTTTTTTAAGAATGCCTTGATTGAACAGTGTGGTGTTTCTCAGAAATGTAAGTGTTTGACTTCAGCATGTGGAACAAAACTTTAAATAAAGATTTGAGATGTAGGCTCATAAGTTAACGATTTTCAGTGATGTCAGCACAGCTGACCATGATACATAATTTGACTGTTCAATGTTTGTAGGGATTGGTAGTAATATTGAACTTGGAAATGATGAGCGGATTGATTTGTTTGGATTTATTTAGTTATGAACCAAGATGGTTCCCGCCCCCCTTAATATTAAAAGATGTTTTGCCAGTACTTTTTCAGTTTAGAGGCTAGGCTAGATGTTTGAGCAGTGTCTAACTCTGTTACTGTTATGATTTTTTTTTTCACAATGATCATTATTCAGTGGGGTAGAGAGTTGTTACCAGTTTGCAGTCTTGTAGAATTATACCTTTGGATGATGCCATTATTAAGGATCTGAACCTTTCTGTTTGTTAGTGTAGTAAATCACATAATACAAGCCATGGTCTGGGTTGGTTAGTAAAGGTGAAGGGATCACATTAGACAAAGAAGCTGCAGAAGCTCAGAATTTAGTCTTCAAATTTATTTTTTTTTGCAAATTTTCTAATAATTAAGATACATAAAATATTAGTTTGGGGGAAGTAGTTCAGCCCAAGGATTCATTTGCCCAGTTGTTTTAGTCATCCCCATCTCATGTGATACAAACCAGGTGATATGTTGAATTTAATCACACCTGACAGCTTATGTATGTTGTGCTGAACTAGCAGGCAGCATTTCAGTAAAATGTTGTGGGAGATGCAGTGGCACAAAGGAGCCTGCAGAGCTGCTTACATTTGTTCAGCACAAAGGAAATCTCTTTACAATGTAAGAACATGAGCATGAGAAGTGTTTGTTAATAAGGTTCAGTAGTTTAATAATTATACTTTTCTGGGTTGCTGACGGTGGCTGCAGAGTGCAGCAGCCTCCAGCAAGACGGCATCTTCTGCTGCTCAGCTAATCAGACAAATGCAGTCCTTCCAAGGAACTGAGTGGCAAATACCCCAAAGCTGTATTATGTTTATCAGACATTTTGTTAGTGCAGTTTTCACTCTGTTGGATTTATTATGATGCCATTACTTTTTTTTGTGTTCATCCAGAATGCTTTAAAACACGTACCAGTAATGTGTGGCATAAACCAGTTATTAATCATGAAATGATATTTAAGTAATTATATGCTTATCTTCATCACAAGAAGACTTACTAGTTCTGTGTTCAAGTAACATTTATTATTCAATAATTTATTTCTTGCTATAGCAAAGGAAAAAGCTGAAAGAATGCAGCCTACCTAGTTATGTAGGTAGACACATAGCTCTTGTATGTTTATTGAAATAAGGTTTCAAAATCTCCTGACACAACTGACTTTAGAAAGACTGAAAAATTCAGTGATTAAAAAGAACAGTGTTTAACTGAACTGTACCTATACCTCTCATGGTATTACTTGATGCTTCCTAGTTTGTGCTGTATTGAAAACTAGGGATGAATAGTTCCAGGTACAAAGTCTGTGGCTGGCTCTGCCTCCTGTTGAGGTGCCTCAGCTGCCCTAATTCTTGAGGCACAGTGTAGAGCAGAAAGCTTTTCTCCATTCTAGTACCAAGTTGAACGGTACTTAAAATGTTTTACATCTTGTCTTAAATATAATGAAACTATCTCATCTAAGTGAAAGTTACCAAAACATGTTTTTGGCAGAGGCCACCTTATTATGCTGGCCAGTGCTGCAGTTCTGTGTGTGTGGTCACGGGGGTGTTGGTGCAAGCCCCCCTTAAGCCTGGCACGTGTGCCATCTGCATTCCTAATGCCATAAGAAGACCTTACCCTGAACTCGGAAACTTGCTGGAGGCTTTGCCGTCTTAACACCCAGAGTTAATGCAGATTGAGCCCAGGTAGGCTGAGCGTGCACAGAGCTGAACTGTCAGCATGGGTTAGACTTGTGGCTTTTGTGGAGGACTTTGTCTCCTGTAGTAAAAGGCTATTGACTGCTTCCCACATCTGTTTTCCCTATGCACTGCATGGCTGAGAGTGTGTATCAATGTGGATAAAAAATACATGGGCTGCTGATTTAGCTTCAGCTTCTGAGAGCATCTGATTTCAACCAAGTAAAGCAGAAACAAACATTTCCAAGCTATTTTTATATGATTTTTGAGAACAGGAAGAGAGGAACTTTGTGTTCCCTCTTTCCCCCACGTGCAGGCCACTTGTCATACCAAAACTCAAACAATGGCAGGCTGAAGGGATGAGGCTTTATTAATTTTTATGCTTACAGAAATGGTTGTTTTCTTTAAAAGGAGCACTGAGCTATGTGGACTAAGAATGTAAAAGAGTTTGGTACCACACAGGAAAAGGAAAGAGAACATAGGTAAGAGTTAAGCCAAGAATGGCAGGGATGAGCATTGAATATTTTAGTTTGCCCTGAACTTCTTGGTATTCTTGGACAGGATATTTATCTTTTTAGAATTTTAGCTTCCCCCCTATGAAACAGCTTTCTGCTTTAAAAGGCTGTCAAAAGGAAAAGTAAATTCGAGGCTGTGAAGCATCCAGATATGGTGAATAGGGTTTGTATCAACAGTGGAATGATATCTAGGGAGTTTGCCTAAAACAGTTTCTTTGTCTTTATCTGGAAATGGTTTGGCTGAAGTCCTGGTGAATGCTTTTTGGAGAATTTTGTTGTTAGAGGCTATATTTTAATTTTGGGAACGTAGAGTGTTTTGGCAGCAAATTTTGGCGAAGAAAAAGCGATTGGTAGTGGCAATATAGGAACAGAAGGAACAGCCACTGTTCCCATAGTGATACAGCAAAAGCAGTGACATTTAGGTAAACAGCAGTAGGACAGGAAATTTGGGGGAGTTAATGTTAGATGTCTCAGAAGATACAGCAAGCTTCCATACGGTGTTTCATGTGTATCTGAAAATGCTAATGTTAAGCCTCTATTGGTTATATTAGCGGCACAAGCACCCCTCAATATTTAGTTGGGAAGTTCAGGGATTCCTTGAACTGGTGATCTGTGAATGAAACCAAGGCAGGTGACGTCCCATTCAGCAGAAATTGCACGTAGCAAAAGAAAGGATGATATTTTGAGTGTTCAAAAATAATGGGAGCTGTCCAACTGGTGGGAATGGTACCACTGAAGATGTTTTGGAATCGCAAGGTTCTGTCTTCAGAAATATTAGTTTAAATTCTGCATTTCAACGCTTAGCAATAAAAAGAGAGAATCACAGAATCATGGGATGGCTTTGTTTGGAAGGGACCTTTAAAGATGGCCTAGTCCCAATGCCCCGGCTGTGGACAGGGTCACCTTGCAGTAGATCAGGTTACTCAAAGCCCCATCCAACCTGTCCTTTGACACTTGCAGGGATGGAGAATAAATAGTAATGTTATATTCTTTGATGTATGACTTTGTGAAATACTACTAAAACCGTGAAATACTTCTGAATTTGCCTTTACAGAAGCACAAAATTTCTAATATTCTTAGTAAAAAATTTCAAAATTTCACCTCTAATAAAGAGCAAAGTGTACATATAAGTAATTCAGTCTTTGTATTTGGGATCGTTGGAGTTCAGATTTTTTTTTTTTTTTTTTTTTTTTTTGTGAGATGAATATTTGTCATGTGAAGAGGATTTAGTCTCTAGAAGAGATTATGAATTTTTTCAACCAGCTGTGTAAACCGCATTTTTGCAGAATGTGGAAGAAAAAGTGTAAACCCACAGAAATCTTACTTAAATCTTCAAACAATTAAAATGCAAGTGAGTGTGTTCATTTTATCCCACAAAACAAAAAAGTATTTTGTATCACTCTTGTTTCCAGCATGGAATTTTCAAGAGTTTGTGTTTGAGATATATGGCCTGTCCTATTATTAGCCAGTAATCTCAGAGTAAGTCCCTGGCAAGTGTGAAGGACAAATTAAGGTTCCAGAGGTCCAGGTACTCAGGCTGTTTTCCACTTAGTTGTTTATTCATTTCCTTCTTCCACTTTTTCTCATTTTTCACAGGAAGAAAACTGGTAGTGGAGGCTCTAAGTTGATGTTTTCACATAATAATGTACTTTTTTACCTTGATAAATAGTGGGAAGCTTATCTGTTCTCCTGACAAGTAAATCTTGAGTGATATGAACTGAAAGGTAACCTCATCAGCTATCAATGAACTTAAAGGATTTGGGTGTCTCTCCACAGTCATTGTGTGCACACTTATAGTCTGCGTAATTACAGAGTAGAATGCTGACGCCTGCTCCTTGCTAACTATTAGAGAGGTCACTAATAATAGAGATACTTTGGTTTCTCGGGCAAGGGCAGATACGTGGGCTCACATCTGTCTGAAGGAGGCATTTCCTCAGCTGGCAGGCAGCACTCAGTGCCCGACACTCCAGCACAGGGTCAGCACTCAGCAGCTGAGCAGAGGCACCCTGGCCATCAGTCTCTCCTGCGCTGCACAGTTTGGACCTCCCTCGTAGTGCACGGAGACAAGACAGGGAAATTCTAGGGAATAACAGCACAAGTTTTCCTATTCTTTCTTCTCTAAAACTTTGGAGGAGTAACCACGAGTGAAAAGTCTGTGAGTTTCAAGTCCGTGGGTTCACTCTTTGCAGAGACAGTTCAGGATGTTCCCTACCAAGATCTGACCATGTATTTTAGAAATGACCAGCAAAACTGCAAATTTCTGTGACTCCAGTAATGAATAGTGCATATTAAAGTCATACTGGAATGAAAGAAAATCCTTGAAGTTGAATCCTTGAATTTGAATGTTGCTATACAAATTTAAGTTTGTGGTGGAATACTTATTTCTCTGAAAATTAAAAAGTGGTAACTATAGGCCTTTATCTTGACTTGGGAAAGTTAAAAGGGCTTATCATTATCATTCTATCTAGAAGACAAAACTGATTTTTTGGTCTTAAAATTGTGCACCCTTATGCAAAAGCTGATTTATAGTTATTTCTCTTCATGTATTGACTTGATTAGAAATGACTTGGTGGTGCTCTGAGACAACCCCAATTGCAGGGTGAATCATCTTAATGCCACTTTTTCATGGCTGCTCATATTTTAAGTGAATGCATTTTACTTGCAGATAAGAGGTGTTAAACATGAGCACTAAAAATATAATGACTTAGCTAATGAGTGATAAACTGCTGTGGTCTTCTGATCACGTGGAGCAGAGAAGTTTCCAGCTTCCCAATTGTAATTAATTAGATGTTAGAGTTGTTATAACTCTGAGGAGGATGTGGAGTCCCAAGGGATTGCAGATTTTTTTAAGCCAAGCCTAGTGTGTGGATATTGTACATAGAACCTGCCTTTATAAGTACCTAGTTTAGTAATTCAACTACTGTACCTGTTTTCAAATCAGAAGCAGATTATCTAAGTTAATATGTTGCCATATGTAATATTAACTCTATTTTGAATACTAATTTTTGCATCTAGTTAACTCTTTCCTAAGGCTAAAGGCTGAATACAAAAGGCCATGGTTCCCAGAAAATGATTGATTGAAGAATTCACTCATCTTTGAAAGCCTATAAATAAGTACATGTTACGGCACATTTGTCAAAAAATTGGAGGCAAAAATCAGAGTGGATTAATTCTTTTGTAAATGTCATGGCTTCATTGTGGAATTTACTCTGTCAGTAGCTGTTAGGTTGACAAACATTTATGAGAATCGATTCCCTCATTTGTAAGTTAGCCATGTGTTGCGTGTATCTTCACTCTACGAAAATAGTTGGATCCTGGCACATTTTATTCTCAAGCTTTTCCTAATACAGTTTTTCTTCCCATACTAAAAGATTTTTATAAGCAGTGATATTTCAATGATGAAAATAATAACACTTGAAAATACGTTAAAATTGGTGAATGGTTTCCCACAACTTCAGTAATAGTTAGATGCTGCTCTATTTTCCACTAAAACAAGTGATGATTGCTTGATAATTTGGTGCTATATCTATTCGAGCATGCTCTGCGTGAGTTTAGAAAAGAGCACATATTTTAGCTTAGAGTTGCTAGCTGTGGTTTTGTATAAGCTGTAACAAGCAGTAAAATGTGCTCTCTGTGGTTTGCAGTGACCTTCGTTGTTGGATAAATCACAAGAGAAAATAAAAATCAAAGACATGCTTAGAAATTCTTTGTTTGGAGGGCTAAATCTGGCCTGTATTCTGCTGTCCTAATTGTGCATAGTGGTTGGAGACCTTTTCAGCTTGGGCAGACACAGATCTTCCAAAGGGGACAAGGCAAAGCATGCAGATTTTTTTCTGTTTTACAATACTCTGTGCGTGTATGTATATATGCCTAAAATAGAGCAATGTGTTCGTTCTGAGCTGTAGATTTCTAGTTGGCATATATGGGTTTTATGTAAATTTGAAAAACATTCACACCTCTGAAAAGATCTAGAAGGTTATTTTTATCAATAACTTAAGCACTGTAATTATTTGGAAGCTAAATGTCAAGAGTTATCTGTGCCCCAAAATTAACTTGGTCATGCTAGAAGCAGCTCTTGTTTTATCAAGATTTTCCTTAGTGTAGAAACAGCAAATTATAGCAGCTGTACTGGCTTTCAGTATCAACCCCTCAATGCTGGCTCTAGCGCTGGCCAGTAGAGTATGTCTAGGGAACAAAATAAATGCTCAGTACTGGATCCAGCAATCCTCAGCTCAAGAAAGTTGAGCCAGAGTTGAGGTCTTTGTTTTCAGTGGTTTTAGATGAGATGGTTCACATCACACTTAATAATTTGCACCATACTTTGTTTAAATGTTTTGAGAGAACATAATCTGGTCATTGTGCTTAATTGTTATCATTTTAATTCTGAAGATGCTTCAGCAGAGACAAATATTTTAACATCTTGCCCGTAAAAGAACCTTCCTATGAGGAGCAGCCTCCAACTTGCCAGCAATTTTTTGTTCCTCTTTCCATTTCTCTTTAAACAAGCTATTTTATAATTTTATATCACTGTAGTAGATATTTTTCTTTTTTTCTTTTCTGTCAGGAAGTAAAATGTAAGAATGTAGTGATTGCTGTGAAGGTATTATTCAGAAATAATGTTTTGAATCAGAATGCATCATGACACAATGACATTTTGATTCCTTGGGAAGATGATCTGAGGTGCTCTCATGTACACTGTGTCACACTGGAGTATTATATCAGATTGATTCTGACCCAGTATTTACCAAGTAGTGATCTGGGTTACCAGAATGCTGTTGGGCTTTTTTCCTGCCTGTGGAGCATTTCTTGTCTCATTTAGTGTGTACTGGATAGATACTATTTATTCAGGAACAGATACTTATTTTTTACGGAATAAGAATATTTTCTGTTAGCAGATGCCTTTTAAAAACCATATTCAGTAGTGTTTTGTCTGTTTATTGTAATGCTTATTTTGGCAAATAAACTTTGAAGTTCAAAGTAGTCAAAGTTTTCTTTGTTAGATGTTAAGCAGAATCACACAACAAAGCTGATCCCTGTATCTCATTTCCCCGCCTCAGCTACGCCTCCAATGTAAGAGTTACTTTTTTCATACTACAGCTACCCCCCAACATTTCATGTTCTGTGTTGCTGAGATTCTGAATTGCAGTGGTATTTCTTGTATAATGGAAGGGTTGGTAAGAAAGGTGCATTTTGAGAAAGCATAGCAGCTGTGATAATAATATTTGTTTTGTACCACAATTAAACAGGATATGCACGTGGGACTTAGAACATCATTTAAGGCTGTGTCAGCTGTGCCTTTCAGATGCCACACTACCACAAGTTTCTCATTTTAATTGAAATTTCGCTGTAGCACTTCTGAGTGATTTCTTCAGTAGAAGTTAAAACCACTAGGTCTCGGACAGATTCTAGTAATGACTTTAGCTGATAAATCAGCTTTTCTCCAGATATTTAAATATGATTTCTGTACATTATTTGTAATAACCCAACATATTGCCTACATATAATACTGGCTCAGAACACTGTTCCTAAGTATACTGTTGCATGCAGTATTTCTCATTGAAGTGTATCTCAGGATTATAAATATCTTTCTAGTTTATGTGTTAGTAAATAGAAACATAGTCTGTATCATGCCACCATGAACTTACTCACATTCTCTGGTGGTTTTTGTGAAGAAGGCAGCCAGTAGTGATGAAGGAAGCTATAGAATATCCAAACAATTTTCTCAAAATGTGTGGTGGACACAACAACCGTCTGTCACTTTATGTTCTTGTCCCAGGATTTTAGTGTAATTTTGTATCTAAAATTACTGATTCATTGTTTTCTTGAAAACAGTGTTCTATTACCAGATTATTAAATTAACACATGTATACAATAAATCAATAACATATTCTTAGTTGAAAGATGGTGAAAGGAACTGCTGATTCCAGCTGAAGTAGGAGGAAAACACAGTTGGACTTGAAATTGGTCAACAATAGGCAGCAGCAGCACAATTAACTATTACAACTGTCATAATTACCTGATGAATGGTGAATTAGTCAATCAAGTAAGCATGGAAGTATCTAGGAGCAAATAAGACAATGTCCTTAAACAGCAGAAAACAAGTTCAATTGGAATTAAATAGTGCCAAAATGTGTTTGCTTGTTTTGTTTGGAAAACTGTCCTTGCTCTTCATTTCCTAAAAATAAAAATCTTATTAGAAGCCTTGAAGGGAGAAAAGGGACAGTACTTCAATCCTGATTCATGAAGGTGTTTTTTCCCTAGTTCTCTAAGAGATGATGACAATAACATCACTTTTCTGTTTTCCAGTGGGATTGACTAAAGTCTCTTTATGAAGTGCACATTGATGAAATCTTGATGATTATTCATCAGAAGAGGTTTGGGATCATGTTCAGGCACGTTTTTCATTATCATGGTGCTACATTTGCTACTAGAGGCACTTTAGTAAGGAGGAATGGAAATTCTTCTGGGGAGCAACCCTCATTATCAGGGCCTTGTTTTGGCCTTTGGGCCAAGTGTTGTCTGTCCTCAGTGTTGCGTTACTTTTAATAAATGACTATCCAGCTAAGGTATGAAAAAAGGCATTACCCTCTTAGTGAATGAAGATGATTCCACTCAAACTCTTCTCCTGGCTTGTCCGGCAGTTATGTTAGCCTTCAGGTCTCCTAGATGCTAAGAAGGGGTTGACTGCATATTTATTTCTTCTGAGATTTCTCTGTTATACAGAATCTTCCAGTTAACTGATTGAGAAAGGCAGCTGCAATAAAGCAGAGAAGCTGGATAGCAAGCAGGGGATACAGTCATCTGAGAGCATGCCTCTGTAAAATTGTTAACTTCAAAGTCTTCCAAACTCTAGGAGCTAAAACCGTGGGATTTTTTTTGGCAGTTGCTGTGCACCTCCATTCTTTCTTTCCCTTGCCTTAATTGTTTAATGTAACTCAAATTTTAAGTGGGAGATTATTCTACTTCCTTGAAAAGAGCTCTCTTTAGCTGCTGCTACTGAACTGAAAAATGTAGTAATCAGTAAAGATGAAATTATATTACAGGAATTTCTTTTTCCATTAGATGCTTTTGGATCTCTGATAAGAAGTTCTATGAGTTCCCAAAGGAGACTCAGTCTCCAAGAGGTGCAGATTCCTGAGCAAGGAGCCATCTCTCAAGCAACTGCATTGCTTGTCTGAGGTCAGCAGGCTCAGTGAGGAGTGTCTGCCATCGATTCTCTCAGCTGAACTTTGTGGCTTTGTCTGGAAATTTACTTGTCTGTAAATGTGCATCTTTTAGGAGGCTGGACAGGAATCAGGGAGCTCACTGGGTCTGTTTGGTGTGCCCACAGTGAGGGTGGAGCACTTTAACAGCATATTGGCCTGACACAGTTTAAAAGAAAGTTTCTATGCAGGATGCCAACAAATTTCAGTTGCTGTGTTGGGGATCTTTCTAGGAAAGCCCCCAAAATGACCTTCCCATGGGGCACATTGGGAGCAGCTGGTCATGGTTTTCCGGTCCTACACGAGTCACAGGCTTCTGCTTGGAGGTGGAGCCTGATAGTGTGGTGTTCTCCTTCAGCACCATCTTCTGTCCTTGTGCTGTGGGGATCAGAAGATTGGGCTCAGCTGTTAAACGGGGCCGAAGGGAGCTCTGGACACATGCTGTATTTGTGCTGGCAGCCTACAATGATGATGGGGCTTGCTGAGATAAACATTGTGCAAAATAGCCAACATAACCTCTACAGCAGCATGGACTGGTAATGATGGGGTCTCACCTTGACCAGAAACTGTGAAACTGTGTCAGGCAGGTTGGAACTGATGGTCTTAAAGGCCTCTTCCAACCCAAACCATTCCATGAAGGTGCTGGAAAGTGAGGAAATGCATTCTGGAAGCCATACACCATTTTTCAATCTTATAGATTAGTGTGTTTGATAGTACTTTTATATTTCTATTCTGTGTCTTTATGTTTTCTGTCAGCCTCCAAAATGCAGGTTAGTGCAATTTTTGAAGTTGATACCGTAATTTTTATATAGTACAACTTGCTGTCTTTTTTGAAGTAGAAAGTTACCCTGTGCTAAAGGCTGATGTCTATAATAGTCTGTGAACTTGTGAGAGGAGCCTTTTCATTTAGCTCATCAGTCAGCTGTACCTCTCTTTTTTATCTTCAGATGTAGGCAACAGCTGGGAGAGGCATGCTCTGGGTTGCTTTCATTGCTGATAAATACTTCAAAAATCATTAAAGAGAGGGCTCTTTCATGCTGAGGAAAAGTCCTGCTTTGTTGCCTGTTCTTCCATAAAAGTGTAGAAGATTTTCTGTGTCTCATTAGCGTTAGTTATCTGTTGCAAGTCTGCTGACTGTATCTGGAAGAATAAGGCCGCAGTTTTAAAATATTATTCTCAGCTACCATAATGTCACTTTATCCCTTATTTTGCTCAGGGAGCTTGAACTCAAACTCTGTGCATGAATCCAGTTTTGTCTGTGGGGCAGTGGGGGAAGGAAATTGCCAAGTTCTTACTGGATGCTTTGTGTGGAATTAGTATTAAGGTCATATGTACTAAAACCCATGATGTATATAGAATTTATTAATTTGAAATTATAGTCTAGAAGCCTTTTTCTTTGGATCGGAGCACTTTCAAAATTTTAGTTTTGGTCAGAACTTTGGCACATATGAGGGTTTTCTGGATAGCCTGTAAAGAAATGTCAGGCTTCTATAGCCAGATGTCTGTTTTGTGGTGTCAAAACCCATTAAAGGCTAGGTTATATAAAGTCAAGATACTTATGTGTATTTTGTGATTCTCTGTTTAGGTCTTTTTCTAAAATTCAATTCTTAATACCCCCGTTAATCAACACTAATGTCACAGAGCTTGCTTGCTACTTCAGTTGCTTTATGGACCATTTTCAGGCAAACGTGTTGTGGTATAATAATTTATTTTTCATATTTTAAACAATGACTACATACAGCAAATTAGGGCAATAATATGTTTAATTCAACACAAGGTTTAGCAGTTTGCAAAGGGGAGCTCATGACTGGAAGTTCATAAAGCCAAGTGTTTTTGTGTTGTAATTTATCTTGAAATTAATTATATGATTGAGGATTAAAAAAGTCACTAGCAAATGCATATTTGAGATACTCATTTCTGTCTTAGTGGTATAGTCTTCAATTTGCAAGCTGATTTGAGATACCCAACTGTGATTAGGATGTGGTGCATCACCTTTCAGCAGCTGAAGTGTCAGTGACATGCAAGTTTTCAGTGGGTTTCAGTATCTGAACCTGCAGTTATGGTAAGTGGGGGATAGAAAGATACTGAAATGTGGATATTTGATTGACAGTGAAGACAGTGCACAGGAATGATGTTGTATAATTTTATCTGTCTTTTGTTAAGAATGTTGCCAGACTTGAAGTGTAGTTGATTTCTAATTATACTGAATTTGCTTTTGGACTTTTAGGATTTCAGGATCATGTAATTGTAGATTTCAGGGATTAAGGTGGCCTATGTAATGTGGATTTGTGTGCACGTGAATTGGGGTCCCAGTTTTTGTTTTACTCACTGACATTTCCTAACTATAGTCGGATATTTGATTTCTTCCTGGTTGGTGATATTTATGTAAATTATGGTACTCCTCTTCTAGAATTTAAACTAGTAATGATTGCTTGGCTGAAATGCAGTTCTCTTGCTAACACAGCAAAGGTGTAAGAATGGGAGTCTGTTTGTGTGTTTAGAGAGGAACACTTCTGACAAAGTGTTTGGAGATCGGGATTAAGAAGGACCAGCAGGAGAACTCTATTGCCCATACAGCCAGGGAATCTGATCTGCAGAGTCTAAAGGACATTAAAAATGATCCACACTAGGTTTCCTTGCAGAGCAGAGGTCGGAGCCTATAAATGGATGATAAGGAATTTAGGGGTGATACAGGTGAGGCTGACACAGTTATTTGTGAATGAATTCTGAGCAAACTGAATGTATTGCTTCCAACCTAACATTCTTACTAATGCTAAATTTGTGCCTGGATATTTGGTGAGAATTGTGTTCAATGTTCTTGAGTTTGAAAGTCAAGTATTTAATAAACTTGGATATTTCGTTCAGTTCCTGGGCAATGTCCCAGTTCATGATGCTGTTGAAATGAAAATGTTTTTAATGAGTAGTGTTGAAAGGCACAGCAGAGATCTTAATATTGATGGTATTTAAGTATTAATCAGGAACATGGCATGTAGTGGGAAGTAACTATGTTCTTATATAAGCTTTGTTACTTTGATAATGACAAGAGCTTATTTCTTTTGAAGTTAAGACCTAGATTGATTCCATTTGTAGTCGTATAAACTAAGAATTTATTCCTAAGGTGTCCACATACAAAAATATTTTCCTCTTGTCTGAATTAAATCTTTGTTGGTGTTGGCTTTATTAACCACTGTAATTCAATTTGAAAGGTCCAGATGTGCCAGCAGAGAGTTGGATTACTTTGTATAAATATTATATTTGAGCTGTTAAGCATTTATGTTGACAGTGCAATGAGTCTTCTGACTTCACTGGTTGATGTGAAGTTACGTGAACAGCAAGGAGGGGAGGGGTTACCCTTCAGGAGAGTAAATGGATATGATACCATTAAAGCTTCCATACATGGATGATTCAGGAATGAAGAGTTTCATAGCTGAGATACCAGGGAAGTGGAAAAGAATTTTGATTATCGGTGTGGACTAGTTATTCAATTCCTGGCTTCCGGTTTTGGAAAAGAATTTTGATTATCGGTGTGGACTAGTTATTCAATTCCTGGCTTCCGGTTTTGGTTTCGGCAAGCTAAATGACCATATCTTGATTCAATTGTTTTTGTGGGGCTGAGGAGGAAAACACAGAGAGAAAAAAAATATTAAATTTTGAAAAACTCTAACCATTTCCAACACATTCAGAATTGTCGAAAAGGTTAGGACTTATTTGCATCATGAATACTTTAAATACAAGTGTTACATAAAGCATTTATGATTACATATTCAGATGACCTGTCTTATAGAAAGCCTTACTTTTTTTTCTTAAATCCAAACAGTTCTAAAATTTAACATGACCTTTAGCTTGAAAAGTCGAATATGTTGACAAGGTGGAAGAAATGTCTTTTGTATAAACTTGTGGAGAGGTTTTAGAAATCTGTTAAAAATGATGTTAAGACTGATGTTCAAATGTGAAGTCAAGTTCAATTATACATATAAAATGTTATAAGTGGTTTTAAAAATGTATTGAATTATATTAAAAACCAGATTCATCATTAGCTCCTGTCTCCTCTTTGCTGCCAGAGGCAACTTCTCTCTCATCTGCCAGCCAAACTGTCACTGTGGTTCTTCCCTACCCTCATGTTTCAAAGTGAGTTACTAAAATAGTTTTAATAATAAGCCTCACTTTTTTTTTTCCTAAACAAAGCAGTGATGAGAAGCTAAGAATAGACCGAATGGGCTTCTCCTTTCTGCTCTACTTCTGGATCCAGATGTTTGCCCACAGTTTCATTTCCAAGTTTGATACACAATCTCGACAACTGTTCCCCTCTGTGAGGGATTCTGCAACCAGAATCTCCCTCCTTTTGTTGGAAGCGCAGGAGGGGAGTGAGGTTGAGAGCTTTATTATCACTCAGCAGCAGGGATTGGACCAAAGCAGGCAGAAGTGCTTGAGCAAAGGGCTTGCATGAAATTTCCCATGATGGATTTCAATCTATAGTCTTCCAATAAATTTACATTGGCATTTGAATGCTGGTCCTTCATTTGTAGAGTGATGCAATTTCCGAATGAGTGAAGAAGAACTAAAATTCTGGGAATGGAAACCTGGGTTTTCTTGTTTGTTTTTGTTTTGCCCTCTGTGGACCATTTGTTTTGTGGGTAAATGGTACTTACATTAGCACATGGCCAAAATGTTAATTGTACTAGTTCAGGTAATTCAGAATTAATGTCTCTTTTTATGCTTCAATGCATTTGCAGAGTAGAAGCCTTAATACATACATGAGCATGCAACATTTGGTAACGAGACATTATTATCAATTTGTTAAGCGCACAGATGGTACCTTTAATGCCATACAAGGCATGAAGAGACATGTTGCCAAGTTCTTATTTTAGTTATACTGATTGTGACTATAATTTTGCAGTTCTAGAATTATATCTGAATTTAGTCCTGGTTTTGGGAGGAAAAAAACAAACATAGCAGCTGAAAAATAGTGCCTTTTTTTTTTTTTTCTCCAAGACCCAATGCACAGAGATGACTTAATTATTGAATTAAACTTATAGTCTAGTGAAAAATTCTTGATGCATGCATGCAATGAAGTGAGCTCATGTCTACTCTTAAGAGTTAATTTTAATTTTATTTTATTTCTGCATTATTAAACATGCAGTTTTCAGTTAGGAGCAGCTCCTCTATTTTGGTATTTTTAAAGGTAAGCTGACAAATGCCTATAACAATCTGCATACTTCCATGTGACAAGTGTGGATGTCATTTAAAGCATGTTGTATCAAGCTGCTGTTGCCTCAAAGAGCAGCGTGCTTTGCCAGTAACAGAGCATCTGCTCTCTGTTGACATTGTCAGAGGTTGAGGTCAGTAATGGTATTATGATCTCCTGTATGCTTAGCAAAGAGCAGGGGAAAGCTTTTCTGTCTCCAACGTGTTTTGCGAGCTGTGTTTGCCGCCACTATCACTGACGTGTCTGATTATAAAAACCAGTGCTGTTTGTAGTTTCCTTAGGTGAATTTGCACATTGGTTTTACTACACTCTTAGAGATCTGAGAGCTCCTACTATTCCAGTCTGATCATAAAATATAAAAGATGTTGTCAGGCACCCCTCTGGTGAGTTGGATGTCTTTGATCATCAGGATAACTTTCTCATCTTTGTAGCATATCTTCTGAAATTTGGGTCTTGGGAATAGAGATCAGTGCTCACAAAGATGATGTCACAAAGGTGACAGCGTTGGGTATTGCAGAGGAGCAGTGGGAAGGTTTAGATGGCATCAGGGAGAACTACTGAGGACAACAGGTAGGAAGCTGAGGTAAAACGTGGGCAGTCTCTTGTGCAGCAGAAAGGGGATGTAATCAACAGTCCCTGTTATTGTATTGTTTTTAGTGACATTTTGCTGATGCAGCAGAGCTGTGGCCAAAGCAAATCACACGGCAAAAATTTACTTTGCTGGTCTTGTTGTGCTGATGCTTCTGGAGGAAAGGAAACCTAAAAATGTTCCTGTAGCAGTGGAAGCATTGCTAGTAATGTACCAGAAATCAATGTGCTTTGTATCTTTTATGAAAAGCATGAGAAACTAAATTTTCCCTCCCAAGGTGAAATTGTCACTAGTCTCTGCTTTGGTCTAACAAAATCCTAAGTGATATAATAGTAAACCACAAGAACTTTTTCGTTGTCATGGTGCATTTAATTAAACAGGTTTAGGAAAAAAAATAGGACACGAGTTTTGTGTTTAATTAAAATGCTAATTTGTAATTACAGGAGGCACATATGACCTTAAGTTATTGTGTAATAATCTGTTTCTTGTCAGATCTTGCCTCTAAATGGTATAGTAGCAGTAACACTTCTTGTTAGAGTGGTTTTGGTAATCAAAAGCAGCTCCAGTTTGGTACTCTCCGATCAGTAATACATCTTAAGTAGTTTCATTTCAAACTTCATGTGAATGCTCTTCATTAGGTAGCAAAGTACAGCCTCTCTGAAATGCTACCAAAATTTTATCTGTGGTCCTGCAAGCTGATCTGGCCACAAGAAGCTCTTCCCCCCTATGGAGAGCTGTAGGTTTTGCTGGTGTGTGCAGCAGTGCCTGGTGAATGGCAGTGTGTGTCCAGTCTTAGGTGTTTAGGCAAGGTGTGCAGGGCTGGAATGTGTTACCAGGATCTTTTAAATATGTTGTATAATTGGATCTTATTGTTTGCTCTTTGTGTCCCTCCGTGCTGGGTAAATATTTTATTACATTTAAAACGTGGATACTGAGGTACTGGGGCAGTCAGGCTTTGGGCATTGCCTGTGTGTTTATGCTGCTGAAACTTTTGCTGATGGGCAGGGCAGGGGCAGTTCTCCCCTGGGAATGCAGAGCTCAGGCTTACACGGTGTTGTATGTGCGACCCAGGGGCTGTTTGATGCCTTCCTCATCTTAGTGTCTACTTGGGGATCATTTTTATAAATTTACTCATACTTTTAGATCTTGCCCTTTCTTCAGTGGTCTGCAAGTTGTGTAAAGAACACCACATATACACTGTATTTTGACATAAGTTATGTTCTTTGCTCTCTACTACCCTCAAATTGATTTGTCCCACTCCAAACCAGGCATGGATACCTGCTGTTAGAAAGAATTGTAGCTACAGCTAAACCAAGTGAAAGGAAAGCATCAGGTAGTAGAGACAAGCTTAGGGCCAGCCCCAGCACACTGAGTACAGAGCCTGTGCCCTGTCATTGGCCATACTGTGTGTAAAGGCTTATAATTGTCTTTGTGATGTGGCAGAGAAGTCAAAGTAATCCTGAAAAGTATATGAGAATGGATTGCAATCATAAGAGTAATTAAATTTTTTTTTTTTTTGTTACAAACCCGTAAAGCTTCCAAGATCTTCCTTTAAAGAGGTGGTTTTGAGGAACTGTGTAAGTTACTTTGGCAGCAGATGCTTTCCCAAAACTCTCATTTATCAGAAACCATTTGGGACTGATGAGGGGTGTGCATGCCATGAGGAGCATCTGCTTACAAACACTTGCAGTAATTACCGGCTTTACAAATGTACAACATTCTACTATGTTTGTTATAGAAGTTCATTTTCTGCTAAGAGTTATATATTAGAAATGCAGTGCATGCATGTGAACTGCAAAGAAAAGTTTAGAACCAATCCAGTAAAGTCATAGCTGCTGCTTCCAGGTGTGCTGTGGGCCTTGGCAGGTGATAATACTGATCATGTTTTTGGGTCATTGTCTTTGGGGACAGTTAACTACAGGGAGGAAAAAAGGAGCAGTGCTTTATACTGGCACACTGATGCTGTGGCGATACAGGAGTGTCTAAATGTGGAGGTTGATTAGAGAATGACCCTTAGCAAGTGTAGCTTGCAGAAGATAATCCTGTTTCTTGCTCTTTATATTTGTCCCGTTTCCTCAGAATTGCAGGCATCTCTTCATGGCCTAATGCATGCTGTTAGGGTGCTCTGAGAGGAATACTTTCTACCACAGCAGTGCAAATGCAATGATTAAAACTTCCTAGTTAACTATTTAAATATTAACTGGGAACGAACTGCTAATATGGGAAATCTCACGTGTTCAGCCTACCAGTTCTCACTTACAATTTAGGATTTAGAGTACCCAGGAGATTCTTGCATACCTGATGGCTAACACGTGGTGCAGGTATCTGTTCTGGTAGTTTTAAGGCTATAGCCTTGATTTTTTTCAGAGAAATCTGGAGATTAATAGAACAGTAGAGTCTTAGATAATCTCAGATTCCTTACTTGAATACAAAGTTAATTTCAAAGCAGCAGTGCTATTCTTGAATAGCTCTATAGATTCCCAGTGTTGCTGCAATAGTTTTCTAAATTAAAGTTGCTAACAGTCATAATTTTTAGATGTAATAATAATAATCAAATTCTTCATCTTGTAAAGAAACTAAAATGCACATAAAAAAGCAATGACAGAAAAAAGCAAATTTTCTGTTTGGTGCTCACATGGGATTGACTTTCAGGTCTCTAACAAAAGTAAGAGTGCAAGAAATTAAGATGAGAAATAAAACAGGGTTTTTATGCGCAGTTGTGTTTCGTTTATCAGGTTCTATTTGCTTCTTTCTTCATGTGATCAGAGGCTTGGATGTACACAGGGAACAGAACTACACCCAAGACAAAATAATAACTAAAACTGGAAAAATGTCAGTTTAAATAAAATTAGAGTACATACTGTTTATAAACACAGTTCCCTGATTTGTTTTCTATGATATTACCAGAGGTATAATCTCCCTCCATAGAAGATTTCCATGCTATTGCAGTAATTTGGTGTAAAAATACTGAAGTTCTAAGCCTGGTGGAAAGTTTGTCAGTACACTCATTGCACCTGCTTCATATTGCTGAAGAATTTTGAGACACCACATTTTTTTTTTCATATTTTTGAAGAATGCTATTAATCAGCAGCATTATCCATATTATCTTTTAGGGTTTTTTAAATATCTATTTACATTTTTAATGAAAACCAAACCAAGTAATTGTTTTGTTCAACTGGAGTCAAGGTACAGATCAATAAACATGGATTATAATTAATTCTGTGATCATTGCCAAATAAATATGCTAGGCCTGTTTATACCAGTAGCTCTAGTTCAATTTTAAATGTATTCCAAAATGACTTGGAAACTAGTGGGTACATATATTTAGAAGTCTGCTATTGGAATTTCTGTATCAGAAGAAGGAATGAATCATCTTGAATAACTTGTGTTAATGTAATTTGATCATACAATTTTTGCTGACTGAGTACAAAGATATTAATGTTAAAATGGTTATGGTTTATGCATTCTCACATTCTGTATCTTCTCAGGAGCTGGGAAGGGTGGCCTTGAATGCTTGGTACAGACTCCACCTATAAAGTTCTGTACAATTACAGAAATCCCATTTTTAAAAGTAAAGTTGTTTAGGGTGGAAAGAGTGTCATACCAGCCTGGCATGGTGATTCACTGGCAGAACACTTCTTTTCTGTAATTTTAATTTTTTCTTCTTTAACTTTTTGGTTAGGCTAACTTTTTAAGGAGGTGAATTGTACCTCGTGCAAAATCACAAAACCCTGTAAAACTGGCGTTCCCTTCTCTACGATATTAAACTTGTATATAAAAGTGTTACAGCTTTGTATTTTCCCAAATCTACTGATATTATTTTCTTGAATATAGCTATGAATTTAAAAAACCCAAATGACCCATCATTGCAACTTGAAAAGCAAGTGATCCCTTTCTTTTTTCTGTTTTGGCCAGGTCTATCAGCTCAGCTAATGCTGTGTCTTGAATTCTGATACAGAGATCCAAAGAAGGAATTAGGTAGCACTTAAAAGAAGACTGTGGGAAAAAAAAATAGTAGTTAGGAAATGATTGCATTTCTACACAGCATATAAGCATTTCTTAGGGAAGTCTGAGCAGTTCAAAGACAGCAGCTGTTGCAGCAGGTTTCGAAGGCTCTCAGTTGAATGTAGTGTTTTAATGTTTTGTTTGATTGAGTTTTTGTTGTTGTTTGCGTTTTTGTTTGTTTATGGTTTTGTGAGCCAGTCACCGGGAATGCTATTGTATAATCCTGGTTTAATCACAGACCAGTGTAAATTTGAAAGACTATTTTGCACAGGAAACCAAACTGATCTGGCTCATTGGTAAAGACATGATTTTCCAGAAAAACTTTCAGGTTTTGGTCAATGGAAATGTGTAGTAGCACTTCATAAAAATTGTCATTCCTTCCTCAGTAGCTTTTAATTATGTAATGTTTTGGAATGGACTCTTTTAACATGTACTGGGAGAATAAAAAAATGTGAGTCTCTTGGTTGTGTTCATGCTTAAAAATAAAAATCTCTGAATTCCGATCTCAACACATGTTTATGGGAGAAAGCATTTTTATATCTTAAACAGAAACAATAATTCCATGTGGAACCTTAGAGGCTTTAAGGCATTACTAAGCTTCTGATTAGGAAACTGTGATACAAGTGCCAACTATTAATAATAGTTAATCTAAGATAAAGAGGATATGTTGCTAACCTAGAAAAAAGATTATGCATGACACGTGCATGTGCCTTGTTATGGGACAGAATCTTTTTCTGGTTTCTAAATGCACTTGAAAACCACATTTTGGGACACTTTGAGCTTAGTGTTTCTGTATGTTTTGAAATTAATAGTTAAGAAGTTGCAGGAGCATCATCTAGGTATTTTTTAAAGAGTCTCAGGGATTTATGATTAAAATTGCTTCATCTATTGACATGGTAAATCAAAGATAGTTTAAATATATTCTGGTCTGAATTACTTTGCATTTCTCCTTCAGTAGTTACTCTGTAGAAGTTTGTCTTGTGGAGGATTAGAAGACGAAGACAATGAATGCCAAAGTCACATGCCCGGGGAACTCGTTAGCTTTTCTGCAATCTTGTAATCAGAGCTCCATATAAAGAAAACTTCCCTTGTGGATGTACTAATCTAGGAAACAGGCCCATATTAATTATGTAAGGGGAGTTGCTTTAGATGCAGTTTTCAAATGTTACTTTGTTACAGATGACTCTTTGCTCTTGAAGTGTTATTACACTTACTAATTGCTAAGAACTCTAAATTATCAAAAATAGGTCACCTATTTTGTTTTCTAGCTGCGGTATTACTTTTTTATTTTAAAATCTCATTGTTCATTTTTTGGTCTAGCCCAGATTAGGAGAAATCTTTGAATTGATCTGCTTACTGTCCCTTAGATTTTCTAAGCTACTTTTATGCTTCCACTTGTATAAAATGTTTGGATTGTAGTCAAATGAGTAGAACATCTGACCAAATCAGGAATTTGGTGGAAAAGGTACATTTATGTCTAATTGTGAGGTAGACATATATTTTGATACATTATTAATTTAGGAATAATATGATCCATATTCAATTGTAAGTTTATTTTTTATTCACCATTTATTGATTGAGATTATTTTGTTAAGCCACAGTTAAAAATACCTGGTTTTATTTACTATACTGTATTAATTTAAATTCAGAGGAGAGATGGTCGGCAAAGGGTGCTACCCATCTAAGAATTCTCTTAAGCATTGTGTTAACCAAATTTTGCAAGCAAACCCCCAAATTTGTAATGTTAGTGCTCAAGTGTGCTCATTTAACTTTGCTTAACTGCTCTACACTTTATTTTGTAGTAGAAGTATGGTTGCAAGAACTGAACCAAGAAAATTCTGCTCCTGCACTAGGCATTTTTAGTACCTTACCTTGGGTTTTTTCCTTGGATGAAAGCAGCTAAAGCAGGAGTATGGTTATTCTTGCTGGAGGAGAAGTTTAAATATTAACTTATATGTATGATATCTATCAAGTTGAGCTGGTAGAGGAGCATTATCCTGGCTTTTATCATGATTTGTTTTATGACTCCTACTGTAAATTGCATCTCTGTAGAATAACAAATGCTCTTAATTACAATTGCTAGAATGGCTTTTATTTAATAAGACAGCTTCTATAGGACTCTGCTTAGTCATCAGAACAGGTATTCAAGTGTAAATGGATACAAAGGCAGAGTCAATGAGCACACATTGGTGTGAAAATAAATTTCAGCCAGTTTTATTGTAAATACTCAGTTATTGTGGTGCAGGACTTTATTGTAACAAATCGTAGCTGCTTTGAAGCTAATGAGCACACAGCCTGCAGCCTTAGTCAGTGGCTGGCCAATTGCATATACATCTTCTTCTTCTCTTTATTCTGAATCTTCATTTAAAGTGAGGTGGCTGAAAAGTTTTCTGACATGAATAATGACAAAATATTGATCTAGAGAAACAACAAGAACAGTTTGTCATATGGAGTTCACAGCAGTGTAATTGGATCTCGACAGTTTTCTCTTTTTCACTGATGAGTTAGAAAGTCTTTTATAGTAGGGATAGTACAGAGAAAAAATTCTTAAACTTGTTTACAACTTTTTAAAACAAAAAGTGCAGTATGGTCAAAAATCTTGACTATTGTTTTTCAGTTGCTCCAAAGACCCTTTTTTTGGGCTATTTTGAAGCATTCATGATATGCAGCAAATGAGTGGGATTAAGTGTGTTTTTTAGCAAAATTTCATTTAGTTTATGTCCCACACACCTTCTAACTTCCTTCCAAAAGTGAGAGCCAGTATTTCAAGCCTTGTTGTCATCTGTAACCCATTGCAAGTAGTGAAATTCTTTCTGCACACAATGGAACCTTTTAAAACTTGGGGTATGATTCAGCTGTTCTTGCATTAAATAGTACTTACTCAAGGTGTAATTCTATTTGTTTTGATTATTAGATGGTTATTGTAACACTTGATCAGAATGACTCTGCTTTTAATTGGTCTCCAAGGACATGATGATGTGACTCATCTTCATGCTGAACTATTTTTAGTAAATATTTATATCCTTACATAGTACTGAAAGGAAATGGACCCCAGTATGTTGACAGAGGAATGAGTCTTCACTCTGAAGGTATTCTAAGGTGTAGATTAAATAGCATTGGTTTTTTTGACGTGACTATCATGAGATTAAAATTTTCTAGACCACGTTATTACTGAATGTGACCAGGGATGTGAGAGTTGGACATAAATGTAATCAAAGTAATTTTAGATTACTGTGTGATTTCAGATACACACTCGTTTTTTATATTTAATATGGCCACTGCCAATGTCCTTGAGCTTGTTGGTAGTTTTCAGAGATATTTTATATCTATATATCTGCAGAAATATGAGAGATTACTTGTTCAACTTCTTGTATAGAACCAAATTAGAGGATGAAAAATGTAACAATGCTGAGCAATGCTGAGATAGAGCTACTTTGCTGAGTATGCAGTTTTGGGGTTTTTGGGAATACTGTTATCATTCACTGAATGCTGGCCTTACATAGGTGTTGGCAGGAGTGTGTTTCTCTGCACTGCCATTATGCTGGTAAAGCACAGGTTTTTCAGGGCTTTTTTCCCACTTCAGTACAAGTTACTGCAGCACTAATGTTCTTCAGCCCATGGAAGCTTTCACTTCTGTCATCATGCTGTAAAATTAAAATTCATAAAACAGATAATGAAAGGACATTCAGCATTTACCTACATTCCATTCTGTACAGTTTAGGAGCTTTTCTCCTGTGTAAGATTGTGATCTAAGTATTCCCAAATAAGGTAGTAATATTTCAAAATTGGAAGGAAGTCATGCTGTAAAACATACTCACAGAAATAGTAAAGTTGTCAGCGGCAGCTTCTAAAATACATCCTTGTTAAATATTTTAGGATTCCATCCTGTTCTCAATCATTTCCTTAGAAGGGGCTGTGATCACAGTGGAGAATGTGTTACTTTTCTTTGAGCAACATGTCTGTAGTCAACAAGAAATAGTTTGAGGCTCATGACCTTCTAAAGTCCTGCCAGAATTCTCGTTAGAAAGTTATTCCGTGGCGGTAAGGAGGGAATTAAGAATCCTGCTGTGTGAGAATGGAAGTCTCTGGAAGCAGAAGGTGATTTACATGTACCGTGTTGCTCCTGAAAGGGCTTTGTTGGCCTGCTGCTTTTTAAGCAGCAAACTTTAAAAAAATGTTACAAATAATTTCTGGGGACAGGTTATTTCCATATTTTTTGCAGACTTTACTGTTGAGTAAAGTCTCTAGAGACTTTTTTATATCCATTGCTCCAAGCTGTCAGGAAGGTGTTTCGATCACATTTGTTAGCAGATCTTTCTGTTTATTTGTACTTGGGTGTTCATTACAGTAAGAAGAAAGAGTATTAGAAACTTAATCTTTTAATGGTGCAGAGATATGAGTGAAATTAATTCTGATCAATTTTGAATTTTATATTTGTGCTTTGAGGGCAATTGTTTTACTGAAAATATCTGCATTAAAATAATTTTTTTAAAAAAATGGTATAGCTAGAAGAACTTCATTAAACTGCAATAAAGATGAATAAAATTTAATCTAGTAAACAAAGCATCTCTATTTAATAATATAAACTATTGAACAAAATAAGCTGTTCTTTCTTCAGGCCGTTTGACATAAATATTGATGTATTAGTATAAGCTGTTAAAACTAAATTGGCTTTGTATTTTTGAACTCTCCCTTTCCAGTCTCCTTAGCATGAATCTAGTGAATTTTCAACAGTTTTTGCTAGTTTAAAAAAATAAAATCAGTGCTGTATAACCAAGCTGCAAGTGATATCTCAGTGTTCTAGAAACATGATTATTTCATCATGCATTTGAAGAAACTTGTTACAGCACAATTTGCTAGTAAAAAGCGCATGCAGCACGTGCCACTAGTTGCCTTTTTTGGTTTTCTGCGGTGCAATTTCAAGTAAAGTTAATATGAAGCAAAGAACCCTGTGCTTGAGTAGAGTGGAACTTTTGCTGAGCTCTTCATGATGAGATTAGAAGATTGGACAAGGTTACCTCCAGGTATAACTGTAGGAGCAAAAAGAACCTGAAGGATTTCTGGGGAAAAAAAGAGAGGCAATTCAAAGAAAAAATTATTTGGTCAAAGTCTTGTCTTATTTCACTTTTCCTTTCCAACTGGGCTGTAAAAATCTTTCTTGTCATCTTTTTTTAAAAATACATTTAAGATTCTTCCTAAAAATATTCACTTTCCTCCGTCAAAACCATATTCTTTTAAATAAGACTTCCCCTTCAGTTGCTGAAACAGGCTGGGTTAATCTCTGCAGTCCCAAAGAAAATCATAATCTATGAAAGCAATTTGCATGTCTCTTTCCTCTTTGAGTACTCCTGCATTTCATTTCCTTGCAAGTGGTGCTAATCCAATTTGTTCCCATTATACTTTAGATCTCATCATGTTGTCTAGAGCAAATTATAGCCTGCAAAATTATGGTAGACTCACTCAGTTCTTCCAAACTTACTTCTGTGTAGGCTGATTTAGTTGTGACTACTGTTAACTGTGTTCATTCATTAAATTTTGTTTTGCTAATCAGATTTTTTTTTCTTCCTAGTCTAGTTAGAGATATATTTGTATCCTCTTTAACGTTAATTGTATTATCTCTCATTTTATCATGCAGCTCTTTGCTAATCTTGTAATTCTTTCCACTTTTGTTTTTAGGTAGGTTATTGTGTATTCTGTTTTAGAGTACTGAAGGTTATTTTAGGACCTGTCAATGCCTGCATGTAATAGAACTGAAAGAGTCCTGGATAGGCCATGAAACACTCGGGCTGTATTATTGCGTTGTTTTTGTCCAAATCCTAAACCTTTTGGATGTAGTGATCCTAAAAATGCAGAATGGCAAAGCTCTAAAAGTTTGAGATGTAAGGTGACAGCTTTGAGCACTGGCACCAAACAGCACGACAGTGGTTATAGGAGATGCCCCCTGTGCCTCTGACTGTTCTACAAGTCTGGCTGGGATGATCTTTGCTGCTCAAAGAGGGCAGGAGAAAATTCTACATTTTTGGAATAGAAGACAAGGTTTGTTTAGGGACCTGTCAGAGCTTTTGACGCAGCTCTTTAGTGAATGACATGAGGCCTTAGTATTCACTCTTAATTCTTGAGCAGTTTCATGTGTTGTGCTTTTCTTCTGACAAGTTTATGTAGGATCTCAGCCAAGAAAGAGCAGATTTGGTCAGAGGTATGCTTGGAGGGTAAAATGGAGTTACTAAACTTATTAAAGGACATTTCTTTATTCATAGATTAATTTCTTTCCTCTAGGTTGCTTGAAGGGCACTGCTTTTTGGTCCTGAGGAAGCGAGAAGCTTTTATTGATTGAGTTGAATTGTTCTTGTTTTCTATAACTATAAAGTTAAGTCTGATTATAAAACATTTCCCTGGGTTGCTTTGGCAGTCATTATTTCAGGCTGGCAAAACCAATCTAGGCTTTTGTTGAGTGAGATCAGATAATGATGATTTCTGCTTGAGCTTTTAGCTCTGTTGGTGCTATTGGTAACTTCTGTGGTCCCTTCTTCAGATTCTTGGAAGGTGAAATCTAGTATCAAGCTCGCTTTGCTTTCTTCTTTTCTCCTACTGCTAAAACTACTTAGAGGATCCAACTCTTCTTCAGCAATTTCCCTGATAAATATGTCTTCAGTTATACTTTCCTCTGTAATTGTTTATTTTTATGGATTCCCCCTCTTCTTAACCCCCCCCCCCCATTTTTTGTTCTTTTTTTTTCTCCTGAAGATGGAATATATAAGATTTAACTTGATGAGCAGTTTCCTGTCTCCCTGCTTACTTGAGCATTGCCTTCATGCTCCAGTGCATGTTTCTTTGCTTGTACTGTGCTGATGTAATTGTACAATGTGAGGGGAGGCAAACCAAGGAACAAATCCGTATAAAAATGGCCCCTCCCCACAGTTTTCAATAAACTTTTTTACTTAACTGGATCAACACATGCCCTATAGTTCTCACATAGCTGAAATGGTGTGGCCTTTGTGAGAAAGAGTGAATAGATGGAAATAGGGAAAAATACTGTTTAATGTGGAGTATGCTGTAAAAAGGGATTTTCAGTGTCCTTCCCCATATTTTTTCTCCTGTCACAGATGGGATGTACAACTATAAGTATTTCATTGTATATAGAACTAATGTAAAATGAGGACCTATGAGAAACTTAGCCTCCAAGTCAAAGTCCCCTAAATACAGTTTGATTTGGGGGCTGAAAGTGCTAAACCAGAAATGCCATATGCACATGGTGTAGCATTCTCAATTCACGCAAATTCATGCTGCTATTTCAACTTTGGCAAATGTTTTTTTCAGTTGATAAATTTTTCAGTGACACTTCATGCATTGTAGGCCTCTTTGGCCTACTAGAATTAGGGATCTGATATGCTCCAGAAGTCTAACTTTTTAATAAGCTCCGTGTTACATGTTGAAGAATTGAAGATCCACATGATCATGGTCCATGTCTTATGAGAATCAAGTTTTTACTGCTGTATGAACTGACATGGATATACTGTAAATGTACAACATCAGCCTCCCCATTTTTCTTGGTTTTGGATTCTCTGAGCAGAATTTTAAGAGAAGAGCACAAGGCCTTGTGGGTTCAGACCTCCCAGCTGTGGATTTCTGAAGTTTGAATGAATACATGTGAAAATGTCACAAAAATGTTCCCCAACACTACAGTAAAAATAATGCTCTTGAGGAATAGCATTTTAAAGAATACTTTTGAATCCTGTTTTCTCCTCTCCTCTGTCTTCAAGTTTTGTAGGCTAATGACTTTTGATTTGGAACTGATTTTTGGTATTGGCAGTTTGATTACAAGTACGTTATTGTGGTGGCTTCTGTCGCTAGAAGTACAAATATGATGTGCAGCTGTCAAGTGACTCAAAGTACTGTAATGACTACACAAGTGCTGCAGAGCATTCAGTGTTCAGGCATAGTAATGTTTTCCTGTAAGGTAGTTATGAAAATATTGAGGGGAGAGAATACCAGCTTATTGCTTTGGGTTTTTTTTGTTGTGTGATTTTAGAATCAATGTGAGGGCATCCATTCTACACAAAGTTAAGGATGTAGTCTCAGCATATGTAGCACAATTCATGGATGGAATGTCTTAAACTAAACTTTTAAATGTTATCATGGATTCATGCGTATTTTTCAATGCCCTTTTTAGTAAGTTGAGGTAAGGTAGCACACAAACATACTAGCAGTAAAATATGTTGTATTAAGGTATGATGCCATAATAATAAATATTCTCTTTTAAATTAAATGCTAAAAAAATTGCCTTCCTTTCATAGCTGATGAATAGAGTAACTGAACTGCTTGCTTAAATCTTTCATGTATGGCCAGTACAGCATTCATCCTGTTGGTATCTAACCATCTGCATTCTTTATGGAAAGTTAATTTATTGCTTGAAGCAAACTGAACTTCCTTATCTACAAAATGATACTATCCAGACATCTTCATGCAAGTTGTCAGATGCTTCATTGTGAGTCTCAAGTACTGCAGTTACTGTTGTGTACTGAGCACTTGGTCTGGCTGGGCAAGTGATTGAAGACAGATATAAGGATGGATTCTGAAGAACTTGACCTAAACTTTATTAAATTGACATTTTCCAAGTAGGCACAGTGTAAGGATTACATGGTTCCTGCCATGTAATCCAGAACTCAGAGCAGATCTCACTCAGCATACCAAAAGGATTCAACTCTTTCCTTGAATTCCTCTGTTATCATGCTTTATAGAAGAACAGATATTATACAGTTATGATTTACAAAGTTATTTCCTTTTGTAAGTGTGTGCATGATCCTTTATTTCCATTAGAGTTCATGTTAATAATTTAGTCTTTTACCTGTACTGAATATTGACTTCAAGTTCTAACAGACCAGATCTTTGCACAGCTAAATGCAGTATCTAAACTTTAGTGTATATATGAATATTTTAATTTTAGCTAGCTAAATTAATTTTAATACTTGCTAGCTAGAAAATAACTTCACCCACAATCCAGTCAGTAGATGTAGAGGTTGTTGGCTTTTTCACTGTTTCTGCCAAACGGATTGTCCAGCTGTTTGTTTTGCAGGCACACACGGTAGGATTTGCTGTAGGTGTGGTGGTTGGTTATACTGGAGCTGCAGAGAACATCCAAAGAACCCAGTTTCAACCCTTATGCACCTGAACTGGGTTTAAACAAATGTTTGAAAGGTGATAGGATCTATATCTTGTGATAACCTTCTCTTCACCTATGTTTTAAAGTTTTAATCCTCTACTAATCTTTCCTTACATGAACATTCTGTATTTGTATTCATCCTAAACTGAACACACACAGGATTTCCAGACTTTTTGCCCATTTTTGTGCTGAAAACCAGACCTCATGCAAATCTCTATGAAAAGAGTGTTAGTGATGTAATTTTGATATTAACAGTGTCTGGGGTGGGAAGACTTTTATTTTTGCATTTTACTTTTAAAGAGCAGAGATATTCAATATAGTAGAAAGCAAAAATTAGGAAATAAATTTTTTAAAAAGAGATATTCATCAGCATTATATTGGTCTGGCAAAAAGATGTTCTCTAGGTTAATATAAGGGCAGGGGTAATTTAGATAAAAATATAAAGAGCTCTGGATTTACAATTTCAGTTTCTTACCTCTGCTTGCTTCCTCTGGCTCTATATGTGAGGGTACAGCAAACATATGGAAAAGTTTCTGATGGATGTAGATTTGAAATTTCTTCCTTGCAGTCTGCAATAGTTGGCCAGCAAAAACATGTCAGGAAATACAGCCAGGTCATATTGACCTACTTTGTTTTTGAAGAGCAGGAGGAATACTCTTCTATCCTTGTACTGTGCTTCAGATGGATTTGGGAACAAGCCCAGCTGAGGGGCTTGGCTTGAAATCTCACTTTCTCCCCACTTTTCAGTACATGCTGCTATGAGGAGTCACTGCTGTTTACAACAACTGGAAAGTGTTGCACTTTCCATTCTCGGCTGCACCAATAGTTTGTGCATTTCATATGTAGAGACTATATTAAATATAAGCAGGATGTCGTCTGTGTATACAATCCATAATATACAGGCTGTGTATTATGTATTTCTTTCTAAGCTACCATTAAAATATTAAAGCAAATGAACTGCATGTAGAATTTGCACAGAGCAGCCGTTCAGCTGGCCCAGCTCCAGAGAGTGGTGTTGGGCTGGATTCCTGCTCTCAGTTTGCAGTGTCTGGTTGCATCCCTGCCATATATGAAGTGGTGGAGTTTGTATTTCTGCATATGATTCTTGGATGCTGGAATAGAGACCCTGGACAGCCAGAATGCTATAATGGATCAGACTGCTTGATTTGCCAGCCACCACCAGGTTTTATGGTGCTGTCAAACTGCTGGGTCCAGCTGGTGTTCACTGCAGCCAGAGGTTTAATTACAGAATACATAGGGTGGATTTAAAGCTCACTGGCTTGGGCATGAAGATCAGTGCAGCTGCAGAGTCAGTGACTTCCCTCTCAGACTGCAGCTTGTGAGCCTGTGCTGATGTCTTGCTGCTACAATTTTAAGGCTATTTCTCAGCTAGATCCAGTTGACGCTAATCTGCCTATTTATCTTGTGGTCACTTTGCTATTCATAAGATAAATACATCTGCAGGCATCTGTCCTTGATGCATTTTATCTTACGCATGTGTTTTAATTACTTTTGACTCAGTTGAACTAATTAACAAATGTGATCAAAGCTTAGTGAGAGTTTAGAAATAAAATACCTGTTGTGATAGACAACCTAAAGTAATGCCACACCAAGCGAGCACAAGGTGTTATTCTCCAGCTCAGCACAAGCACACTCAAGAATGTGTATAAGAATAAGCAAATATGATGCGTTTTTTCTTTCCTTTTTGCAAACATGCTTTGCACTGATGTTTTGTGCAGTTTGGTGAAACTTGAATGGGAGGGAACCCAAGGAGACGAAGAAGCTTGATATCACTTTCTGTCTTCAGTGTTCTGTCCTCAGCCTGTCAAGTGAATTTCCTTGTGCCATTACTGTAGGATTATTTTGCTGCCTGACTTCAGACTTTACTTGGCTTGTGGAGCCTCAGGTCCTCCAAGGAAGCAGAGTTCTGCTTTGCCAGGGGTGTTGGTCTGGAAAATACCCTGGATCACCCAGAAGCTAAACTAAGCTATCTTGGTCTTTTCTTGAGACTTTTTATGCTTTTCCAGAGTGGAAGAATAGATAGTGTCTGAACATATAATTCTACAGAGATTAAAATATGCCCTGTAATTTAATTTTATTTGATAACGCGTCTGTGCTGCCCTTTCTTATGTAATGAACCAAAACCTAATGGAGGCATAAACTGTCCTTAGAACTCCAGTATTTCTGATTGGCAGATGGGGTAATAGTTGCAATAATTGATGGTCCAACTTTCAAAATATATACTTTCACTTGGGCTAAGTATCATCAGAATGATTCTGCCTGAAGTAGGTTTATTATTTTTGGAAAAGCAAGTTAAGGTGAAAGGGTGCATGTTCAAGAGACAGACAAAGAACAAGGGACAGCATTTTAAATGACTTGTTCCAGTACATGCTGTAGAAACCATAAAAATAAACAGCTACAGAGCATAGTCCCTGATTAATCATGCTTTTGGACGACTGAAAGTAAAGGTTAAGAAAATTATTATTCCTTTCACTATGAAGTATTTTTTACAGAAATGTCAAGTTTTTAATAATCAGAGGAACTAATTGCCTGACTAACTTCTCTCTGCTGCTCTCATGGCTTGTTGCTGTCACAGAATCTAAATGACAAAGTGTGCAGCCTGAAGACTTAATCTAACCATATTTTGTAACAGTAGTAAGAAGGCTTTACATTTGTCTAACATATTTCAGCCAAAGAAAACATTACTAGAACTGTATGCTTTCCAGATTCTGGGTTCAGGCCTACTCCTTTTGACTTAAAAGACAATACTGTTTAACTCTGGACATGATAAATACTTGACAGCACAGACATCAAGACTTATGTAACATGGGAAAAGACAACTTTGTGCAAACCTACCAGAATAATCCTTTTCTCTTCCAAGAAAAGTGATGTGTCTTTTAAGGATCCCCATGGAAAGGACTCTCCAGATGTGACATGCTAAGTAGGTCTATGTGCTTATGTAGAAATGATAAATGGTTGAGGTGCCCTACTGAAATGGAAGTCTGGGGTGCTTCAAAAAGTAATGTAGTGAATTTTGATTAGATGTGATTGGAGAAATTGGTGTTGGTTCTTTGGTGGAGTTCAAGTGGTGACAATTTTGACCCTAAAGTAAGGACTTGATGTTACGGAGCTTAAAGAGAGTAATAGAAACAGACATATAAGAAATTCATATTTTAAAGTTACATAACAGATTTATGTGCATTCTTCGTCACAGTGTGGAAATTGCCTTCTGACAGAGCATAAATTAATCATCCTCTTGTGGATCAATTCAAATAAATAGGTGCAGAGGAAGGATAATAGGATGACTGTGTAAAGAAAACTTATTTCATACGAGGGAACTAACAGCATGACATTTTTCAGCTTGGAAAATTGAAGAATGAGAGAGAATTTCAGTGGGGGAACGTGAGGGGGAGAGAAAAGCTGCTCTAGCTAAAGAGTAGTGCTGGCACAAGAACAACCGGGTATCAACTAGCTGTGGGTAAAGTCACATTAGTGATTAGGAGAGTTTTCTAAATGCCAGAGGGGTGAGATATGGGAACAGACTTCCAGTAGGAGTGAACAGGACATTCATTTTGGCAGGATTTGGCCCCACAACTTCACATCTCAATACTGTCAACTCTGCTGGAAAAGAGTGCAGCAAAGAATGAAGAAATAAAGTAGTAAAAAGGGGTGAATTTAAATTTACTGTCAAATTATCTTGATTTACCCCCAATCCTAATAAATTATTAGACTGTATATTTTGTGAAATTAACTTACAAAAATAAGCTTTACAATATCTGCACAACCATGAAATACTCAGAGTTTATCTGGATCAGTTAATTAGTGCTGCTGCTTCTTTCCACCAAAAACTTTGAAATTAGGGATTGATGAGTTACTGAAGTACATAAAATGTCCTAAGCAACAGACCTGCTTTGAGTAGCTGTAGTTCACAGGACTCAATAGGACCGCATGTTTTGTTATCTAAATGTATTTTTACTTTCTGACTTGTTATAAAACAGGAAGGAGAGTATTTCTAAAGCAAAAGTCCGTTCCCTAGTTAGAAAAGCCCATAGGTATTTCATTATGTATACTTTTTGTGGTGCTGAGGTATTAATGGCAATTGGGATTAATTGGAATATAGTTTCGTTATGACTTTTGAGCTACTTGCCTAAGTGATAATGTATTGGAAATATATAGATTAATGATAACCTTTGAAATTAGGAGTAAATTAGGTACTTGGGCAAAAGTGCTAAAATGCCTCATACAGAGTAAGAAAAGGATGGAGTTATAATGCCGTTAAGACTGAGATGGAGAACTACTTTAAATGTAAATCATGTTTTTATCCTTGTTTGGTACAAGGATATGTTTGGTACAACAAGCATCGTCAAGGCGGTTGTAGACACTGGTGCAGGACAAATATTATGCAATAGTGTGGAAATAAAGAAACATGAAGTGCTTATCTGTTTGGAAGCAACACCTAGATTTATTTCTGAGAAATGGAGTGATGTTGCTAAAAATATAACAGTGAAGGTTAATCATAAATGAGAAGAATAAGCATAATATGACCTTTTTATTGCAGTGAGATCATGCATTTTTGGTTTTGGTGTCGAAGAGTAGCAGTAGATCTTTCAGCAAACTTTTACTGCAGAACTCACAGCAATGTTCTGTGTATCTCTACACCAAAGCTTCTGTAGGAAATTACACCATTGCTGGATGCCTCACCAAAATTAAATGACATTGTCAGACAACAGAAAAATTGGTCTCTAAAAGAATCAATTTTATTTATGCCTGAAGAGTTGTGTTCTGTGATAGCGAATCTGGAGTCTTTCAACATTGATTCCTCAAAAATTCATATACTCATCTAATTTATTTGATTTCAGTAGCATTGTTACTGATTTATGCCAGAGGAAATCAAACAACTGATTTTCTTGTGGAGTTACAATCCATTTCAAATAATTGTAACTTTAAGGCTCAACTGCCTTTCAAAAAAATAGCATTATCCCAGCCTATTGTACAAATGCATATGTGTTCCTATTTTTGTATTCTTCAGTTCTTTAATACATAATTCTGAGAGTCATGAGTAAACCTTTGCCATTAATATTATCAGTTGTTATTGTGAATAAATGAACATTATATTTTTTGTTCCCATAAGGATCTGTTAGAAAAACCGAAACACTAAGATTTTAATTCTGAGCTAAGATGCCACTTTTCAAGGAGAAAAACCCAGATTCTTTGTCAACTGAAACAAAACTAAGAAACTTAGGCTATTCTTTGGCCAACAAGCACACCATACTCTCTTTGAAAAGCCTTCTTCAGGTGCGTAGCTTTGTTAAATAGGGATCAAAATATTTATACTTACATGCTATAAACCCCTAAATAACTGGTTAATATTTAAAAAGGAAATGGTGTCATAGTTGAATTATCGGGTTTGAAATATATATGGTCCTGTTGAGGAAAGAGGTTCATTCCCTGGCATGTCAGTATGGACTTTAAATGTTCCAAAATAAGTACATGGTTTACTGTGGGGCTTTATGATTCCTAAATCGTAATATTTGTAACTGTTAGTAAGAAATTAATGCATGTAGTCCGGGGGGTCGTTTCAGAGCATGTGGCATTCTAGTTGCTCTTTTAGAAAAGAGCCTATATGTATCTATAATTTAAGAACTGTTTTTGTTTCCAGACTAGGCAGATTTTAGGTCATAATTTTCTGTAATTTGTAGTAGTTTTGGAGATCAAGGTAATTATAATTATTGTTACATACTGTTCTGTGAGATGACTTTCTCACCATGCACAAGGCGGAATTTGTTGCTGGTATTTTTGCCTGTTTTTATCTTAAAAAACCAATAATCCCCAAAGAAGCTACAAAACCAGCCAAACCTGAAAAAGTTCAGTTGCTTAAAAAGGATGTGAACTAAGCCATGTAATATGGCTGAATTTCCCTGAAGGAGGAGGAAGGTGTCAGTTACGATTAATGTGAACAACATTTATGGCCCTGGAGATGTGACCTCTCGTTACAGTAAATGTGACAGCATGAATTACTTTCAATTACAGTGAACTACATTCAGCTGCATTAGTTCTGACACACCTCACTAGGAGAATGCTGCTGTGGTAGCTTTAACCAAAGGGAAAAAAAAAGGCAAAACTGTGGAGTGCAAATGTGTGTGTCACTTGAGCAGAGCCATTGGGTTCTGACTGCGACGTATTATTGCCTCGGGTTTTACACACTTCTATTACATCATTTGTTATTTCCACTGGCACTTTCAGGTTTATGCCTTGGGCACTGGAGAACATGAAAACCACCTTTTTAATATGCCGTGTATAATAAATGTAAATGCGGATTTTTTTTTTTTTTTTAAAAGGACTAGATGAATTATCCTTTTTATTTTCATCTGATAGTAACCTGCACTCTTACTTGGAATTATGAGTGAGCTCTGCTAGCTGTCAGCATGTCCAATGTGTGTCCCATTTTGTATAGCATAGCTACCTTTTAATCTTTATTAACACTATTAATTTTTTCCTACAAATTAAATATATCGTAGCACAGGATATTTATCAGTTGACAGAAGCAGTTCTTATAATGTCACTACTTTTTCCTTCAAGGTTCAATTATCATGCTTCAGTTTCTACCTCTAAGCTTTCACAAAAAATAAAAGATGCCCAGGGCAGAAGTCAACCTTTCACTTTTGCTACAGAGGAGATGCCATCTATTTCACGCTGTGCTAAGTATTCCATCGAAACATGAGTAAAACAGTGCCTTTGGCAAATCATAAATTAGAAATAGCACTAAGCAAAGGAAATAGCTTTAATTAAAGCATTTTGTTGCACTTTGAGGAGTTGATTTGCAGAGTATTGGGCGTTTTTTCTGTCAAGATGAAGACCCTACTTTTAAATTCAAAGGACTGGTGTTGGAATCAGAGTAGAAAACTTGTGACATTAAATTGTCAGTTCACAAAAGGGAACAAAAAATGGTGGTTGCTGACTCCAGACTGATTCTGAATTAAGGCTGTGGAGTGTAAATTCCTGTTAGTCTTCCTTCCATGTTAAGGACAAATTTTCAGACCTTTATTTTTCCAATATTTTCACTGGCCATTCAGTGTGTAGTAGTAGATTGTGAAAATTTTGTAAATGCTTCAGCAGGTATTTTAAAAACCAATATGCAGTATAAACTGACTTCCATATGTCAGCAGCTCTCAGGCCATTAAGGTACAAAGGTCTGTATTTTAGTTGTTACACTCACTGAAGTAGGAGCAAATAATTTTTAGAGCTTTCTTCAAATCGCTGAAACAGTGGGAGACTAATAGAATTTTCAGTTCAGCTCTTCTGGCTGTGAAATATCTTTACTTAGGCAGTCAGATTACCTCGAATCCTGTGTTCAGTTTTGGGCCCCTCATTTCAAAAAGAGATTGAGGTGCTGGAGCATGTCCAGAGAATAGCAGTGAAGCTGGGAAAGGTCTAGAAAGTCCTACAAGGAGCAGCAGCTGAGGTTTAGTTTGGGGAAAAGGAGGCTTGGGGGCCCTTATTACTCTCTACGACTCCCTCAGAAGAGATTGTTGTCCTCTACCACATCTCAACAGAAAGGACAAGAGGAAATGGCCATATAATTGTGTCAAGGAAGATTCAGATTAGATATTAGGGAAAAAAAACCTCACTGGAAGAGTGATAAAGCTTTGGAACAGGCTGCTCAGAGAGGTGGTGGAGTCACCATCTCTGGAAGTGTACAAGAGGCATCTGGATGTGGCTTTTGGGGATTTAGTTCAGGGGTGATTTTGGTGGTGGTGGGTTGATATTTGAACCTGGTAATCTTGAAGGTCTCTTCCAACCTTGATGCTTCTGTGACCTTCAGTAAATGCATGGTTTTTAAATTCTGTGCATAGAGCTGAAAGAGAAAAAAAAATCTGGTTTTGGCTTATGGTCTCTGTGATTTTTATCTGATCAAAATAAGTTTTTTTTTTTCCTTGCCTCCCTGAGAATAATAGAGACTTTTGTTCTCTAGGGGAGAGAGAGGTAATGGCTCTCCAAAAGGGAGGTAATGGCTCTTGTTTCATGTAATTACTTCGAAGAATACTGTTTGCAAATGTGCTTTAGGGGTTATCCCACTGAATAGATGGGAGAAAAATCACAGGGACTGTGACATTCTGTATCAGCTGGGAAGCAGTTTTATAGGTGGAGAAAAAGCAGAGATTGGTGTACTCAAACTGTCTTATAGTGATAATAGAAGCGAACTGGAAACAGTGACAGAGCACTTAGGAATATATTGTTGTGGACAGTGAGTTCTCTGGAAATCAAAACTGATATTCCAGATAGGGGAATAAATTAAAACAGGCTTAGATGCAGTTCAGATGGGAATAATAACAAAATAATCTTCTTGATCAAGTGTTCTGTCTGGAGAAGTGGAAAATGAAATAAGACATTCAAAACCTAAATACATCTCCTGGGATGCCAAATGGTATGGGAATGAAAGGAAGACAATGATTTTGCATTGTTACTTAGAGATTGCAAAAATGTACTTAGAAGCATTTGCAGAATCTGGAATTGTAATTGTAGCAAGCACTGGAGGGACCCTAAATAATGTTAGCAAAATTCCACAAGATAGAGGGAAAACTAATTCATCCATAAAGAAGCAAGAAATTTGGCTTTAGGGCAGGCAGACTCATATTTTCCCTTCTATCAGAAGTTGAAGATTTTTATCACTAAGGTTTGATCTGCAGATCAGAGGAAGCAAACAAAAATATTTTTTACTTTATTCTGTTGTTTCAGTTGTTTCTATTGTGGCAAGTTTTTCTGATACATTAGCAAAGTGTTATCTGTAGTATTCCATGGGTTTCTTTATTTCAAAATTGGTACATTTAGTGTTGCTTTGAACAGTCTTCTACCATGGTTAGAATGAAGAAAACAGGAAAGCTTCACGGTGGTGCTATTGCTAGAAACCAGGTAAATACGTTTGAATTTCTAATGAATTTTCATGAGAGTGGATCAGTGTCGTACCTGAACACTACTGGAATTAAAGCAGGTATATCATGGGTCTTGTTTGTGGACAGGATACAAATTTTTGGTTTATTTGTGCTATTTTTGGAATTTTTCTTGGAGCTCCTCTGTATTTATAGAGAGCCATTCCACCTTTTAATATTTCTTCTCCTCGAGCTCTATGTTTGCAGTGGAGCAAAGGGTTCCAGTTGAACACTGTCATGGCAAAAGAGCACATTTCCCTTGTATTTTCTCTACAGATCTGCATTTTCTTTGCTATGGAACAGCCAGAGCAATCTAACCCTCAGATGTGTGATGGAAATGTTTCTATGCTCATTTAGCCTTGTGTTCAAGTGGAAAGAACTATAGATGTCTTCCCTTTCGTAATTATATAGTGGATACACAAAATGGGAATCTTCCTGCATTTTATTGCTGCAGGAAGTACCAGTTTCCACAGCCACATTATATTTCATGTATCTGGACTTTATTATGAGATATTCTTTCAAAACAAAGTCTTTCATTAGTGCATTATTTGATTTTTGACAGTTGAATAAAAATTTTATTAAACAGACTCCTCAACCATTTGGCTCAAAAACTACCACAGGAGAAGAAAAGTACGAGGGAGAACTTGTTCAGCAAACTGAGATGATCAAAGATAAAGTTGTGCTTTAACGTTTTCATGGCTACTGCAGACCATTCCCCTGTCAGTTTAGATAAATGTGTTTTTTTGGTTCCTTACATTGTTGTTCTGAGCAGTGTCTACCAGGAATATTCTGTCCTGCCTTCTCCTTTAGTTGAAAATGTATTTCATCAGCAACATTGTTGTTGACATTTCTGTAGTTTATGACTTCTAGTGCTCTGGCAGGTTGTGTGCTCATAAATAATGCAGTTTTTCTAGATTTATTTGAATGGTTTTTAGTGCAACACTTTGTTTTACCTGTTAACAAATATATAGAGTAAATGAAAGTGTATCTAAGTAGTTAAGAAATTCTTTCTAAAAGAAAAGAATTCTGAAGAGGTAATAGAGCATGCAGCATGTAGTTCTCAGAAAGACATTAGATATTTCACACTGGACCTTATTTAGCAATCATACCTTCCTTTCAGTATAGAATCATCATGTCCACATCATGTATTGCATTTAGTGTCTTCTGTATGAAATTCCAGTGCTGATATGATATTAGGATATATTGAAAAGAAAGTAAGAACTAAGTGCAGATATCTCTGATGAAATTTCTTAACATTGTTATACCAATGTAAGGGATTCACAGCCTCTAGTACTTTTTAAAGCTCTTGAATTTTTAAAAAAATAATATTTTAATTCTATAGCCGGTCCTGATACAGATACCAATCCTGGTCATGGAAGCTGACTGCTTTCCAAAAGCAGAGGGTTGAAGAAAATATTCTCAATCCTGCTGGTTGGCAAGGGGCAATAATAGAGCACAAATGTAGGACATAGCTCCCAGATTCACCACTGGTTTGTGTCTCTTCCATTTGAGACTGGAGAAAGATGATTAGAAAAATTCCAATGAAATAATAGGCTTAACCATGTCCTCCCTTTGCATTCACCTCAAGGTCAGACCAGGCCATAGGGTAGGTACAGTGTGTTTCAGTTTTTAAAGCCTTATTCATGGGCATTTCTTAAATCTTTTCCACTGAAGTAAAAACCCACCAACAAAGAAACCCCAAAACCAAACAAATGAAACCAATCCAAACCAAACCCCACCAAACTAAAACTAAATTATTTAGCCTTACATAATGCAAGTTTCTACCCGACTGAGGGTATTTAGAAAAACAAACTCTCCCATTGGGTATGTTTTTAACAAATCATTCTGTAGTTCTTAAACTGACAAAAACAAAGAGCTAACATAGTTGTATATCTGACAGATTAATGAGTAAAGCATTGTGATGTAACTATTCTATCAGTTATGGCCAGTTCTATTGTAATGAAAGTGGAAATTAGATTTGCAATCAGATGAATAAATCTAGGGAAAAAACACCTACTCAAGGAATGTCATTGTTCTGTTTCCTGGCTGACACTATCTGCAGAATAGAACTACAGATCCAATCTGTTCTCCATACTGTTTTAATTTTTTTTCCAGAAGGTCCTTGACATTCTTAAAACACAGCACTGGATTGTTATAGAGCTGTGAAGGAATAACTAACCTACAAACATGTTATCTTTTTGGTCTTCTCCCTCTCTTTTTGTTTGGGATGCCATATTCCTTCAGAGCGAATTTGAGAATTGTCAGTCTGTTGGGGCAGATTTTGCTTTGGCAAGCTCACCTGCAGAAAAGCTGAGCACAGAGTGACCATAACTGGTGTGAGAGCCACTCCTGCACATTTCAGAATTGCGTTGGTCAAAGAAGGAAGTTCACATGTTGGAAAACTAGGGAAGAAGTGGACATTGGTAGTGGGTAGGTTTAAATCCCGGCCATTGCAGCATCACCCGCGTAGTTCAGATTTATGACAGCTGAAAGTTTTTATGACAACATTTTAAGAAACATATAAGTGATATCGATGTATATGTTTTTGAAGTATGATTAGGAAAAACATACAGGAAGAGCTCACACAGGAGAATTTTTAAAACAGTTTTTTTTTTTCCCCATCTGTTCATAGTGAAATGCTGAAATAGTTAATTAGTTTGATTTGATTGGTGAGATTTTGGTCTGTTGTTTTTCTCTTTTAAGGAAAATAATTTATTTTAGATTTCAGAGTTGTGTTTTGTTTTTTTCTTTTTCTTAACCTACTCTGCCCTTTATTTGTTCCTCTTTGGATGTTCTGGGAAGTCTCTATCTACAAAACACTTCCCACACAAAAAGTGGACTTGTTACCAATCTTGTAACATCTGAAAGTTTTCCTAGCTGCAAAATATATGCTAAAAAAAAAAAAAAAGAAAAATCAATAGTGGATTTAGTGCTGTCAGTGCTCCTGTTTTCTGCTTGTGAATTTCTGCGTGGTCAGAGTGAATTTATAAGGATTACAAAATTCTCTTGATTTTTAAATTCTCAGAATTTGAATACGTTCACTAAGCTATCTGAGACCTACTAATATTCTCATACCCAGGTTTCTGACCAAAACCTGCTGTCTTATAAATAAATAAAATTGACAGCAAGTATCAAAGTATATTTAACATTAATGCTGTTTTATGACTAGATGTAGGTTTAATTCATCACTTGACACTGATTCTATCCAACTGTGTAAGGAAAATTATGAGACCATGTGCAATATGCAAATATTCTCTTCTACTTATTGTGCTGGCCTTGTTTTCCTGAACATCATGAGATGGGGGCAGAAAAACACCCAAGTAAATTGGTTTTATTCCACGTATATGCTTTGTTGGCCTTCTTTTGTTTGTGCAATTCTTTGGAATACTGTGCTCAGTGTATATAGGATTTAGGACTGAAGCTCACGTGTCACTGCCTGCTCGCAGTTCTACAATCTGCCTTTCACACCTTGCCAAGCTGTTGGTTTGTCGTTCCTTTCTTGATAATTTTTTAGTAGATGGTCAATTTGTAGGAGTTCAGTTATGTTTTTAGTTATTTATGATCAAATTTTTGAAATTGATTGAGGCACAGTTTGCCTCATTTCTTCAGAACAATGAGAAGAAGGGCAGTCTGTGCCTCTGTAAGGGTGTGTAAGGCAGTGCCAGTAGTGGATTTAAGAATGTACACACAGAGTGGATGTCTGTTGTTTTCCCCAGCTGTTACTCAGCAAAGCTCTTCATTACCTGTCCAAGAGCAGAGCTCTGCCTAAATTCAATATGGGAAAAAGCTAGACAGAAAACTTGGATTTTTTTCTATTCTTTTTCTATTCAATGTTATGAACAGGAAATACTTAACTTGTTCTAAAAAGAACTTTTACATGAACAAACCAGCGTGGATCCACACTGTTGCCTGTAATCCGTATGAAAAACTGTCATTTGGATGCAACATTTTTCTCTCTGTACAAATGCTTATTTACAGAACAGAGGTGTTTACATCTCCATTATTGTGTTACAACGTAAAGTGCAAAATACATGATTAAGAATATGAGAAGCAATCACACTCAAAGATGAAATGCAGGTCTATAGTGTATTTAGAGGAAGTGATTGCAGGAAATAATGATAAAAGTAATCAGTGTTAAATATGCTTTGCTTATTCATCTACCTCTGGCTGCCAGAAGCTGTCAGATGAAAGTAAAACTAAAACTCACTTTGAAGCTTGAGCTGCTATTTCAGTGATGTAAGTTATTCAAATGCTCCTTCAGACTGTATTGATAAAAAGGGACTTTAAGAAACTTAATTGCAGTTAATTTTAATTGCACCTCAGTGCATAGCTTGCACATCCATTTTGTTCCTTTGCTGTGCTCAGTATTTGAGATGTTCATATTGTATGTTCTGTTCCTGCAAACACAAGCGCTTGCTTGAGGTCTGGAGGGTGGAACTGTTGTCAATTGTGGCTAGACCACGGGATTGTGAATCCTCAGTTCAAAAAAAGGCGAAAAGATTTTGTGTCGTCTTTGAAAACTGTAAAAATGTTGTGAGTGAGGTTTGTTGCTTGGCAGTGGTACTGGGAATACGAAATCCCATTCATTTCGTATAGAACTGGTGTGAGAATATTTGTGCTGTGTAACACCTACTTATTTCTACTCTAAAATATGGAGTTTGCATTTGGTGTTGACTTTCAAGTATCAGCCTTGCCATCAGAAGCTCCAGTCCGAAATGCCAGAGCATCTGGATCTGCAGTAATGTGACGGTGTCCTATAAAGCCCCTCAAAAGACTGGAGATATTTCTGGGCCTAATGCCAAATTCCTGCCTGGACTTGCCCGGGATTTTACATGTGTTCAATGTATTCAAACATGAAAGGGTCTCATGTACAAGAACGTGCACTCAAAGTATGGAAACAATGTCTATTTTCCAGGTCTGTATTAAAGATGTATAATTTTGCGTACATAATTATATTTTCTAAAGTTGCTGCAGAGCACTGTCGAAAAGCAAAGCTGCGCTTGCAAGGACATTAATGCAGACATCTGACATAGTGGAGAGCAGTGGTTGTATTCCCTCCAGTGGGTCAGGACTGGTGAGGATGGTGAAACATGACTTAATTGGGTTGATCAGAACACAAATCCTTAAAATATGGTTTTCAAACTCTCCAATCTTGTTTTTTGTTATGTATCTACAGACATGGTTAATAGTTACCACCAAACTGTTGAGTGATTAATAATTCTAGTTCTTTTAATAAATAGAGAGTAATTTCCATGTCTAATCTTGGAAGTACATTACTTTGCTTCTGCTTCTGAAGTTGATGAAATAAAGCCAAGTATATGGATTTCTTTTTGCCGGGTGTATGGATTCCATTTGTTTATTCTTTTGTATTGTGAAACTGCTGTAAGATTTTTTCATATGTGGGATTAAATAGGTTTACTTTTCAATTTTTTAATAGTTATTGTGGTGCGGGTCAGAGATGATTTTCAGGGGAATATAGGTATACAAAGTGAAAAACTAAATCATTATATTTTGAAATTCAAAACTTAAGTTTCTGTCTTACAGATGCAGTGTTTTCCCAGTGCCAGAACTTGAAACAATGGCTGATTGTCAAAGAGATAAATGGCTTTATATATGTTGTCAAAACATCAGTCACACAACTTATTAAACAGCATGTGATATTTATTTATTTATTTGTTTGTTTGTTTGTTTGTTTATTTATTTATTCTCTAAATCAATAACGTCAAAGTATCTTGCGTTATGTCAAAACTTCAGAAAGTTGATCAGTCTGGTTAATTTGCTTAAATTGAGTCACTTTATCTGTTAATCAGTTTTTTCTCTGATGCATGTTTGTTAGTCTGGATGCAAAAATGTATTTCCTCAGTTAAGAAATAATTCCCATCTCTGATGCCAAGGGAATAGAAATTTTAATATAGTAAGATTTAATTACATAGCACAATAGATTAAGATTTTAGAAATAATTGACTTACTGTTTTTTTACTGTTTTGAAAGAATTATCTTGTGAAACATCTTGAGGTAAATGCGGAATTTTGGTGTGACATGTAACAGTAGCTTTGCATATTTCTTTCAGAGATTTTGAAAATATGAAGATAATAAATGATGACTAATGTACACCATCTGGCTAGGGTGGGGGAAAAAAGATTTCCTGAGCAACAGGGTTTCTGCTAAGCTGATTTACTTAAAATAAGAAAGCAAATGCTTTTTTTTTTTTTTTTTTTTTTTTTTTTTTTTTAAAGAAAATGAAGTTCTAATTATTCCACCTAAACTCATAGGGTAAGGGTAGCTTTTGTTTTGTGCTCCAGGATCAATATCAAAGGGGAAGTCTATGGATTCCACCAGAAAAGCAGTTTATCTTATCAGTCCTGTTGTGTCATATATTCAGCAAAAGATTGCTGAGACTCGAAGATTTCGAGCAGCATTAACAAAAGTGTTGGACAGCCCAGCCTTGCTGGAATCAGCTGCCTGTAAGGAGAGATGACCTAGCTTTATCAAATCAGTGAACAAACAACTATTAATCTATACAGCCTCAGGATTAGATCCTTCAGAACAGACATATTGTTGTGCTTCGTATCTTCTTTGGCTTTACAGCTGTCAGTTTTCTCTGCTAATTTTATGATGCACTGTAGAACTAAATGGAGTAATAGATATTAGAAATTATGTACAAATTCTACTTCAATCTCTGCAATTCCTTAGAACAAAAACTCCCTTTTCCATCTCTTTCTTTTAATAGAAATTTTGTTTTGCAAGCATTCAATACATATTCTTAGGTATTTCATTATTTTGTTTAATTGGTTTCTTTTTTAGTGTTCATACTTCCATTTTGAATGAAATTAAGCATTCATTTAAAGATATCAACTAATTTGGGATTTCTCTACTGTAGAGAAAAGAGAGCAGGCAAATGTGTGCATCACATCCTGCTAGAACTATAATCTTCAGTCTGTAGTTTGAAGTTTTCTCTTACTTTTTAGTTTTATTTTCACAAGCCAACCTTGTCTGTACAGCTCTTTCATTAATACTGGAAATTAAATGTTATTTACTCTTGAGTAGCGATTGCTTAAGCTCTGGACGTACAAGGTGATGTGTGGCCTACAGATGCATCAGGGTTGCAGAGGCAAAAATTGATGTCCATAGTCACCAGCAAGAAATTATCCAAGTGTGAGAAGAGACTGCCAGAACCTTCCTGAGGGTGAGCAGGTTGTTAGCCTTGCAGTTTGCGTGAGAACATCTGTTGGCTGCCCACTTATTAAAGAGCCAAATAGTCTGTAAAGAAAGCACAGCCTGTACTTTGAGTGTTGTTAACTGTAGGGCCAAGTCATTCATCTGGCCTCTGTGGAAGACACAGGTTGTGATTTATAAATAAATAAATACGTTGAGTGTGCGAGAGCATGAAAGGGAGGTAAAATGAAACAGTGAAAATATGGAATTTGTCTGATTTACAATTAGCACATATTTAACTTAGTGCCCACTGCAATTTCCAGGTCCTTTCTCAGCCCATATTGGTGTGGGGTTATTTAACCCAAGGTGCAATACTTGCCATTTTTCCTTGCTGAGATTCATATGGTTTCTTGTGGTGCAGCTGTCAAGGTTTCTTGTGATCCATCTGCCAAGTGACACACACTGACCTTAAGCCCACCGGTGGGTTTAAAAATGAGATTGTCCTACATTCCATATGGCTCTAATAGAACATTTGCAACACTTGTTTAGGAAATAAGAAACACTCCTGCTTCCATAAAGGATATTAAATAAGCAGGAATGAGGCTAATATTATTTTTTGAAGATGGATGGTAAATGATTGGGCAGAGTGGTTCAGATTTGAGCTGTCCCATTAAAATGAACTGCAGGGCTGTGTGACCATTAACTGCTGGTGTTTAGGGCTGGTGTTTAGCCCAGAGAGCAGAGGAGCATTGGAGTATTTTTTGAAGGGGAGCAGTGAAGAGCAAAGATGGTTTTTGGGATGGAACCGAGTACTTTAATGGATGAAGTTAAATTACATGTTTGCCTGTAAAACAGGACATTGGACATAATGACGCATGAGGTCAGAAGGTCCCATCCAGTCCTAGATCCTGTGTTCCTTTTAAGTAAAGAAGCTATTGAAATTTGGCATATATGAAACATATATTTTTGTCTCACTTTTACTACTATGATTTTGTAGATATTTTGCCAGTGGCAAATGACAGGCATAATATTTTTTTCTTCCTTATGTTTTCCTACATTATTTATCTTTCTATAACCAAGCTGCAAATTTAGTTGTATGCAGGGAGACAGAAATAGCTGTTATTGTGGAATGTCTATGTGGCAGGATTTGCTTGTATTTTTAGTGTTTCTGAGTGTGTTTCTCAGGAATGCTGATAATTTGTATTATCGTAATCTCTGTGGTGCTCTCTAGCCAAAGAGATCTGATGGATTTTGGTGCACAAGCCATTCACATTTCTTCTGTGAGACCACTTCACTCTTGTTAGCCAGCAACTGTCCTCGTTGATTGGTGATAAATGGAGGGGTAAGTGGAAGGGACAATTTTGAATCAAGTTGAGGAAGCTTGAGGAGGAGGACTGTGTCCATCAGTTTCACTGGGCTGGAAGATCTCACACAAAATGTAATGTAGCTGAGGAGAAGCTGCCTTGGATGAAGCTCTGCAGTGTTTATGAAGTGTACTCAAAGGAGGGGGAAAAGGCAGGGGTGTAGGACTGAGCTGAGCAGAGGTGAGATCCAGGAATCCTTGCTTTGCCATAGAAGAGCCTTGCCTGCCCGAGTGACCCCAGGGTGCTGCTTGCTGCGGGTAAAGAGCTGGAGAGGAGTTTATTGATGAGCCTGTGCATCTGTTCAGTCACCAGATTTATAAATGGATATATCACATCCTATACATAACCATTCTAAATGGCCTTTTTGGCAGGAAAAGAAATCTACCTGCTCAAGTTAAAGATTTGCACTTGAGAATATCAAGATAGTTGTTTAAATTGCAAATGACTAAGGTTTGGTTTTTTTCTTTGGCTGTGTATGGAAGTGTCAAGCTGTGTAACAAATAAGGAATGTGTATTTTTGTGTGGAACAAAAAAGGATAATGTATTTCTGGTGTTCTATTTGAGTAATGATAGTAGAAGATTGTAATCCTTACTGAGCAGTTATACTCATGTAATTAACCTTGTATGAGATAAGTGAGCAACATCTTATATTCGTGAACAAGTTTAAAAAATGAATCATAGTCTTTGTGCCTTTTATTCCTGGCTGTAATATTTGAGTAGCAGCAGATAACTAAACAAAATGTTATACAAAGTGATGAAGTGATCATGTCTGAAGGCAAAAAGAACAGAGATGTTAACTGTTCTATTTTGATTGTGGTGACTGCTACAATTTACCAAATCAAGTATGCTAATAATATTTTTGGGGGTTCCTTCTTTCTCAGGTATCTAGTTAGTTAGGAAAAGAGATTTAGTGTATAGCTCTGAAATAAGAATTTTGGTAAAATGCAGAAACTAAAAACATTTAAAAAAACATTGAAACAATTCTGATGTTGGAACTTCAATGATACGAGGTGGTGATACACTACATTAAAATTTCTTTAAGAATAATAGGGTATTTTAAAGAATTTCTGGTGTTGCGGAAGGAAGAATAAATCAACGTAAGCTTCCATATCAATATTAAAACATTGCAAGACTGTGTAAAATTAAATGTTAAATAACCTAAAACTTTTTGAATAGTGAAAGTTAAGTATACCAGTGCTTACCTTCCAAGGATATTTCCAGGGCTCGGTCCACAGCATTTTCTGGTTATAATGAATGCAAAGAATCCTATTGACTTGGATGGTACTGTTTGCTTAAGCAAAGGTACAGTATTCCATGTTTGCTGAAACAGTTTTTTTTTCCTCTCACAGAATGTGAAAACAAGAAAATCTCATGCAATTATGTAATTATAACCTTGTCAGTACAGTTATCAGTAAGTGTTATGCAATTAAAGCCTGTGAAATAAACTGCTTTGAAGGTATTTCTTTAGTCCTGATCAGTACAACTTACCCACTTGTTGCAAATTGTAAATACTAAAAAGAGCTGTTACATTGTGTTGTCTTTCATTGTACTTTTTTGTCTTCTACAGGAAAAAGTAGAATATGCCTTCCTGATAATTTTTACAGTTGAAACATTTTTGAAGATTATAGCATATGGATTATTATTACACCCCAATGCATATGTTAGAAATGGATGGAATTTATTGGATTTTGTAATAGTAATAGTAGGGTAAGTAACTTCTGTCTTTCATTATGCAAGTATTTAAAGTTTTCTTTACAGTGAGATAGGTACAGGTCTGTTTGGCCGTGAGTAACAGCCCATGCTGGATTTCTGTTTCTTTTAAGTAAGAGAATGAACTGAGTGAAAAATGTTAAGAAAGTCCTCAAAGTTTTAAGTGCTATCTGTGGCTATAGACCGCATTGCGTCTATTGTACAAGTTCCAGGGGAATTCCAAGTTCTGCTGGAGATTTCCACAGTTGTCTTTCAGAATTTTTTCGACCTGATTTTTTCAAGGGAAACTCCCAATGCCTTTCCACATGTTGATATCTTAAGATCCACGCATTTTTATTTCATTTATTTGTTTAGCCCTTCACTACAGTTATGTGCAGTTCATCTGTTTCACAAAGACCCCTGGGAGGACCCACATATTTCAAAGTGGAGAAGAGTGGTTGGGGAGACAGAATTAACTGAGTGATTCCTTGATAATCCTAAAATCTGAGTAAAATTGGGTGCTGCACATCAGGCCCTAGATGCAGTTATGATTTTGACTTGCCTGGGGTAGAATGCATGCCAATAGTGCCTTTTTTTCTTTACCCTGTGCACCTTGCTGTACTAGGAAACCTTGGAAAGTTCGTTCTTTGCCCCAGAGAAGGGACTGCTTGGGCCTTATGCAGGTTCAGAAGAGTGGGGAGTGGAATATCTCACACTAACATTATGCACCTACTTATGATAAATAATTTTTGTGTCAGCAGCTCCGTGTCAGGGGTTGTCCTACTTCATTAGATACTACCTTCAGCTATCTGGGGAATTAATCTTGAGATTTATATTCACCAATCTCCTAAATATTGTGGACATTATGTTGAAAAATTTAACCCATACTGTAAATTTTGTTTGCTAAAAGCATCAATTATCTAGAACATGGAGAGCATTATCCATGTATAACTTTGTATGCTGTAGCAAACACGACCTTGGCTTGCAGTGTGCAATTCTAATTTCATTTTTAAATTCCAGCCATATCAAGAGTTGCCTGTAATTGAAAAGGCCTAGAAATTAGAGTGTGTGATGCTTTTAAGTTGTCACTGCAATAAGGGAAAAGAAAAAGATGCAAAGCAAAGAAATTTTTGGTAAAGCCTTGTTAAATTTGGAGAAGTACTATGAATATAAGAATGATTTGTAACTGTTTGATTATGAGATACTAAATGTTAGTGAGAAGGTTGTATTTGGGCCAGTCCCTTGGCATGCAGGCAGTCTTCATCCAGGACTAAAATTTGTGTATAAATAGATCCTTCATCAGGTCAGGTCATTCTCAACAGATTGGCCTCTGTGCCTGAAGGGGAAGCTTGGTGGGCAGGTTGGAGACTGTCACACACGAGCTCTGTTCCCTTGCCAAGCAGTCACTTGGATAGACCTCTTCCCTTTTGTCAAGTGACCACAGAGTTACAGTAACCCTGGAGCAGTCTAATTAACATGACCTCTATCTTTGCCTGTGTCCTAAATACATGATAACTAAAAAATTTTCCACTAATTCATAAAACACTCATTATTGGAGGCTAAATGTAGTTGGGTCAAATGCTCATGCTGAATCTGTTGAAAATACAAATAAAAAGGACTGTATCTTATCAAATGCTTAAAATACCGCACTAAGATTAAGTAGTAATCCAAGCCCAATAGTTTGGAATATAAAATATTGTGCAGGTTGTCATCAGCCTGCCTGTAAGACAAGGTGGACCTTTCCTAACATATCAGACACTGACAGAACTGTGAGCAAGGTTTTTGTTCTTTCAGTAAGAACACAGCCTACAAAATTAAGCAAGCATGAGTCCCATTTATTTAATTAATATGTAAAAGCCCAGTGAAAAATTGATTTTCATATATAACCCAAGGTGGATATGGAATCACTTCTGGACCTGATTCTATTTGACTGGCTTCAATGTGAAATTTCATTAGGTTTTCTAATAGCTTTAAAAGAGCTGCCGCCATGTCCTATATTGAATGTATTGAAATTTGCTTCATGTGCTTTCTCAGCAGAAACTGTAGCAGTCCAAATGCATTAATCTTAATCATACCTAAAGAAATCTCTACAAGCAAAAGAGAAACATGTATAGAGACATTTAAAAATCAAATCTTAATTAAACATTTAAACTTTGGTAAACTGTATAGGAATATAAATGCAAATTTCAATAAAGATCAATAGTTTTATACCTTAATGGCTTTTTAGGAATGACATATGTCCTGGTTTCAGCTGGACAACATAAAATGACAGAGCTGCAGACACGGCTGTGAATGTGCTGCTTTCTACTCTTTGTCACTTCTCTCTGTAACCCACCAGAGTACGAATTACTTTGAGTGGTCTATTTACCTGAATGGTCTCTCATGTAATTTCCATTGATTTCTGTGAAAGAATAAGGTTCTGGTAGAGAAAGCTTTCATAGCATTTTCCTATGCCCTTTAATTTTCTGAATGCTCTATGAACTGACAGGCTGGAAGCAGCTTCTCTGAATTGAGGACTTGATTCAGAAGCCTTTTTAATAATGTCTGTCTTTGGAGCATAAATAGTCCCTCTAGAAATCACTGAGGTGGTCCATTTTCCTGCAATTATGCTTCTCTTAAATTCTAGGACTGGATCAGTACCTCATATTCAGTCCTTGGATTTGGTGTAACAGCATGGGGGCTGCTGATGTTCCTTGGAGCATCTGTAGAGTCTTTGTGGCTGAGTTTTTCCCTGGAGCAGAGCGAAGCAGTCTAGGGATGAGTATTGACTGATATGGGTCAATTGCTTATTGGGGGAGGGTAAAACCTTCAATAAGGTTAGTTTGGGCAACATATTAAATAATATTATTTCAAGCAACTATCTAGCGTGACAGAGGCATTAACCAGAGTTGTGAAAACTTTTCATGACCAAACTAAAACCCTGCACATTTCAGGCATCCTGTACAAGTGTGAAACATTTCTCATGATTGCAAAACTCTATTAACTTGATAATCCTTTAAGGAGAAGGGTAGCTCTGCAACTATTGAACTTCAGACTCTGTGCAAAGGATAACAGTGTTTGTGTGGTCTAGTGACAGCCTAGAAAACCATGCATCTGAAATGGAGCTTCAAACTAAAATAAACCTAAGACTAATTTGTATTTCAAGCACATGCATCACTTTAAATTGCTGGTAAAAGTGGGAAAGAAAAATAAAACTCTTGTCTTGCAAACTGTTCTACTGAATGACTAATTCATTTCTGCAGGGAAAAAATACAATATAATAAATGAGCCATCTGGGAATATATTTTTCCTCAGAGGTATTATGTGTAAGAAACAAATCTTTTTGGTGTTATTAAATGTTGAACTCTAATTATTTTTAAAATATTCAGTTTCTGCTGACTGCATATAGAATATTGTACTGCTGTGCCACTTGGAGTTCATATATTCCACCAAAATTAAACCAGATGGTTTTAGTTTTTATCTACTTCTTCTTCTAAAGGGAAGATTAATTCTCTAAATGTTAAAGCTAAAATGTTTGAACAAAAGTGGCAAAGTAGCTTCATCTATTTAAAAATAGCAAATTGTGTCTATAAGCTGAATGCTAAATTATTGGATACTGTGTGATTCTCATTCTCTAGAGGGATTATAAAGTCTTGCACTTCATAGCTCTTTCTGTCATGATTTAATGTGTAAATACACCTCTCAATTTGACATCTGAACAGCTTTTCAGAATGATCTGCAGTTCAACTAATTTCCAAAGTAATATCTTTGATTGCATGGTAAATGGATGGTGATGACCTTCCCTTTTATCTCATTTTCTAGATTATTTAGTGTAATATTGGAACAATTAACCAAAGAAACAGACGGTGGCAGCCACTCAGGTGGCAAACCTGGTGGCTTTGATGTCAAAGCCCTAAGAGCCTTTCGTGTATTGCGACCTCTCCGGCTTGTATCAGGAGTGCCCAGTAAGCTCTGTTCTCTTTATTTCCATGGCAATGAGGAATGGAACTTCATTATTTAACTTTCTTCTCCCAGACACTACAGAACTGAGATGGGATAAAGCCAAGGTTTTGTTATCTGCCTATGTATATAAAGTGAATTTCAAGACGAATGATACCCGGTTTCAAGTTGAACAAGGGATTGTGAATTCAGTCAGTGTATGATCTTCTTACACAGTTCAATAAGCAGACAGGGGAATACACTTCCTTTTAGAAGCTTTTTATAAAAGTAAATTACATGTTAAAATGCAAATACTCCAGAAAATAAAATTCAGATTTTTTTAAAAAATTCTAAAATCCTACATTTGAAAGTGTAGGTGGTCCTAAAATAGTTTATGTGTTGGTAAGAGTATGCCAGAGCGCATTACACATTTCGTGATTCCTACCCCCTCCAATGCACATGAATGCCTTCTGTTTATCTCAGTAGAGCTAACAGATAAATTAGGAAACTTAAAAAGTAGAACAATATTGTTTAAGGAAAACATTTGAATTTACTCATATTTCCTCTTTTCTTTTAATGCTTTATTAATTATTGAAGCTATTTGGGCTGTATGAGGTTCATGGCTCAGAGTTCAGCTTTTTCTAAGGCATTCAAAGGAAGAAAGCTAATTCTGTGTTTATTGTATTGTGGACTGTTACATGGAAATAATTGATGTTTGGCAAAAGAACTTCAGTGAGGACAGAAGCAGTCCTATGAAGTGTCAGAAAGGAAATCTACCAAGTTGAAAAAGAGGCATATTTTATTCTCATTGGTACTGTGACAGCTTCATTAGTCTGGGACTCATTTTGGTAAAGCCAAATGTTGGATAAATATTTAATTGAAAAAAAGAAAATAGAACAGTTTTTAAAGGGATAAATGACGAAAGTGTAACTGTGTTCAGAGCAAAACTTGCTTCTCCTCAGAGCAAAAATTCAGTTCTACGACTGGCTAAATGTACGTTTTCTCAGAACTTGCTGCAAAGTTGTTGTTTCAGCACAGAACTTCTTAAAGGTCATATAAAATGACCTACAGGCACACATTGACTATGTGCCCTTTCTTTATAAAAACACCCATAGATTCTTGTGACACATTTCAAACACTGACTCCTATAGTATAACCTTTATTAACAGAAGAAATAATTAGACAAAATTTTAGATTCTTGTGATGATTTTTGTTACATGAACGTTTTGTTATTGTGGGCAGTAGATGTTTTAAAAAAACCTGATTATCTCTGCATGTCTGTATCATTAAGTTCTAAAAATGTATAATTATATAGAATTTGGTAGGGCAAGAACATAGAAATATGGATCATATCTTGTATCCTTTTTTTTTTTTTTTTCAGGTTTACAAGTTGTCCTGAACTCCATTATAAAAGCCATGGTCCCCCTCCTCCATATTGCCCTTTTGGTATTGTTTGTAATCATAATCTATGCTATTATAGGATTGGAACTTTTTATTGGAAAAATGCACAAATCTTGTTTTCTTATTGATTCAGGTAAGTCATTAAACTGTTGATTAAAATAAGGGTTTGATGATGTTTTCTTTCAAATCTGTGGGATTTCAACTTGAAGTAGATCTAGGGGCCAAAGCACTAAAGCTGTTATGAGCCTAGTTTACACTGGTTCATAATTTTAGGTGCAGTGCATGAAATGAAAACAAACCTAATGCCAAAGTCACAAAAAAATCAAACTAGTTAGAGACTAGGCTATGCTCTGAATAAGCTTTCATTTCTTATATGTGTACTTGAAATATCACAGTGAAAATAATAAGGGTGACTATCTACAAGGGACAGCTCCAGATTGTGGCAGGGTGGTAAGGAGTGCAGTTCTGAAATGAGTGAAGAAGGAAAACTGTTCTTCCATGCAGGTGTAATAATGCGTGTTGTGGGAGAACTTTGAAGGAGTGAAACCATCTTACCTGGTGGCTAAAGCTGCTGTTCTATCAGTTAAGTAATGAAGATGACTCTGTATAGGAATCAGTTCAGTTTTCCTTAGTGGTCCTTTTGTTGGTGTGAAGTGCCATGAAGTGAAGAGGAAAGAAAAAATCAACATGAGGAGCTTCTAAGAAAATATTTATTATTTCGTTATGCTTCTTTCCACTGCTTAATTACTCAAGCTCTTATATACATTATTTTGATTAACTTATTTTGAGGTTGTAAGGCCCAGATCTGAGAGCGACTAAAATCTCCAAAGCTCTCATATGTTGCCTTTCTCAGCTTGAAATCTGGATTTCTCTCACAACAGCATTGATATTTCTTCACGTGAAGAGTTAACTCATGAAAACTTGAGAACTCAGAGTTCTGATTTTCTGGTCATTTTCCAGATATACTAGTTGAAGAAGATCCAGCACCTTGTGCATTCTCAGGGAATGGCCGTCAGTGTGTCATGAATGGCACTGAATGTAAGGGTGGATGGGTTGGACCAAACGGAGGCATCACCAACTTCGATAACTTTGCATTTGCAATGCTGACTGTGTTCCAGTGTATCACCATGGAAGGATGGACTGATGTGTTGTACTGGGTAAGTTCATAAATCATTGAGCTTTGTTTTTTAAAGAATTTTCTCTGTTCTAGTGGGGATTGAGCCATGTTTCATCAGCAGGAAATCTTGGTGAGTTTTGCAGGAGACAAGATCAGCTGCATACTTTTTCCAGTCACAGCCTGTTACTGGACTCCTCAGGCTAAAGGGACATTTTAGAAACAAATTTATTCATTGCTTATTTGAGGGCTTTTTTGCCTATTCCATTTGGATAAATGTAAAACTACGTTTATGTCCTTTGGACTAGCATTTCTTCGTGGGAGCCTACAGATATTAAGTGTGTCTTCACTGATTAAGTTTAAGAGCTCTCTTTTTGCAGTATTTGTGCAGAATTTTTCACAACGTTAACATAAGTTAGAACAAAGCAAGCTCTCAACTGACATTGCTTGCCATGGGGACTGAAAATCATTTGTTAACCATTCAGAAACCACAGATTACAAAAGCTGTGGCCCTGACATCATCTGCATGGAAGCAGCAAAAGGTACTCAAAAACCTAACTGTGTAAATCCTCGCCTTTAAACGTTCCTTTGATGTAAGGTATGGTACTTCCAGAGTCTTGCAACAGTCAGCAGAACACAGACCAGGAAACTGAAGATGTATCTCTCCAAATGAGAATGGAGGAAAATGAACACATAGGTTTTTATAGGAATAGAGTCACCTAAATAGACAGATAGACATTTCTCTGCTTAACCGCATTCCACTCTGAGGGACACGACATTCTTTTGTGAATCTTGGAGTATCTCAGTATCTGATGCGAGTGATTTGTCCAAGGCCGTTCAAGAAGTGATGGCCATCCAATAGGTGCTGAACATCAGTGAGAATATTCTGTACTACTTGGTACTTAGCAATAAGTCTTTGCAGCTATTAGGACCTTATGAAAAACATAATTCTAACAGTTCAAATGTTGGAAAATATGTATGGAAGATGAAAGTGATTAATGGCAAGGGTCAATGTTAGCAAGCTGTTAAAAAGGGATGAATTATCTCAAAGGGTATCTTAGTGGAACTTTACTCTAGGGTATGTTGCTGACAGCAGCTCCCATTGTGAGTTTGTTCAAGTTTGCCTGGCCAAGTGGCACTATTTACTAATAGTGCATCTGCTGTGGGGTACTGGATGCATTTAAGAATGTAGTGTTACCCAGTGAATGACCAAATGATTTTATGTGGTCATTTGTTGCAAATCAAAGTGAAATAAACTGTTGCTAAAACAGATAACACCAGAGTGTAGTCTCACATAAAATCTGTGATACTGAAGTATAGAATATGGAGATGTTTTCAAGAGCATACCACTGTTAAAGATAATTAAGATTATAAAATTCCATTCTTTTAGGATTGAAAGACCAAAAAAAAGGCAGCTATGAATATCTGCTTCCACTGTCTGTTATCAGTTACAAAACCAGCTAGAAACACATAAACCTTCAACACTAATGAGTAACAATTACGTACGATTGCATACAGGCTATTGCATGGTTTCTCATTGTAAAGGTCTGTCAGTTCCTTGGGGTTTGCACTCCAACTCTCCCTAATTTTCTAGGAGACCGTGCGAAAGTGGAATTACTATGTGCTTTATGGGTTGTGTTCATGGTGAAGGCAATTATTTTAATTCTTCCTGAAAGGGAAGATGTGCCCTGGTTATCTAGAAAAATGGTTATCTAGAAAAAAAAAATGACACATTTAATATCTTTTGGGGCAAAAGTATGCCCACATTTCAGGAGCTGATAATTCCTCCAAATTTTTTCAAAGAAAACTAATATAAAAGCTTTGGAGAGTTGCTGTGTTTAGAATACAATTGTTACAAAATATGTAGGAACAATTTAAGTTGAGTGGCTCAGAATTAAACATTTTTTCCCCTGGGATTTGATGACCTAATTAATCTGCTGCCCTTTAGAAACCTTTGCAGAGTCTCCATTGACAGCACAAAAAATAAAGTCATTAAAATAGGCTGCTGAATATTTTCATAATCAGACAAAATAAAAAGTATAAGATAATTATAAACAATTGAAAACTACATGAGTTGTTTTTACTTGTTTCTCTATGAAGAGTTTCCAACGTAGAATGTATTTACAGGTACACAGGTGTCATTTTTCATTTTATTATGGATGACACTGGGATTATTAGGCAGTGAAGGAAATATTTATTGACCTAGTGAAATATAATCAAAATCAGATATTTAAGTGGCTTTGAAATCTATCTTAAGTGATGCTTATATAATTAAATTATAGATTCACATTCTTTCTACCTATAGATGACCAAGTTGAAATTACTTGCTGAGGACAAGAGGAATGGCAGTTTATATATTTAAATTTTATCACTGGATCAAGCTGAGGTAGATTTAGCTAAAAATTGGAAAGGATTTGATTTCATTTGAACATTGTAAAAACATTAAGGGGATACCAAATTGTAATAAAAGAATGGTCAAAGAATCCGAGGAAGCCCTTTTAGCTCGATGTGCATGGGGTTTGTGGATTTTTACTTAGAACTCTGTTAATAATACACAGACTGAATGAGTTTTATACAAAACAAATAAAACCAAACCCACAACTATTAGAAACCGCACAAAATTCTCATTTTTCATTCGGTCACTGTGTGAACAGTGAAATAAATTTATGTGGGCTTCTCTTGCTAGCAGGTGTAATGTGAGTGGGTGAAATCTGTGCAATATTTTGCATCGTGTTAAGTGGCATTCTGTCAGCAAGGATGACAGCCGAAAATGACAACTTCCAACAGCACTCACTGGCATGGCTCGTTATCACCTGGTTAACGACAGTAAACTTGGGTTAAAAATTCTCCAAGCACCAATAATGACTTTTTCTCATATGCATATCTATTATAAATTGATGCCTTGATCCTTCTGCTGCTGGGCACCCTTCAGGTCATGGCGACTCACGTGGGCATCCTGCTGCTCACCAGTTTGCATCCCAATCCCATATGTCCTACTGCACTTTAGTGTCTTCATCTGGCCTCTTTTCTCTCTCTAACTTACTTGTGACTCTCTGGATAGCAGGCATTATGTGGTTCGTTCAAGAAAAATATGACTCCTTAGTCCCAAAAGTTAGAATTTAGAGGTTAAGGGATGTTCTGGTTTTCACCAGCCAGTGCAGCATGTGTGCTCCCAAATGGTATGTTTGCAGCTGCACATCTGTATAAGTTCTCTATTTATACTGAGACCATGTTTATCCTCAGTCATGGTTCTCTCTGTTTGCTCTGGAGCCCTAACTGGAGGCTCATGGTTTTAGTTTTGGATCCTGATGCAGTTCTTGTTATCAGCCAAGTGGCAGCCTCTGCGTGCCCAAGTTTTTAATGCTTTGGCTCACATTCTCAAGCTGAGAGCATAGTACTCTTTACCTCATTTTCAATTTATGCTAGCAGGCTCTCAGGAATTGCAGAACTCGAATCTGCATTTGCATATCTGGCTCCAGATTTTTCCCATGTCTTTGAAACATCTCGATGTATAATCTATTAACGGCAAGCACGTATTTTGTAAATTGCTTTTTATTTTTAGTTGCTTCACTTGGGAATACAGATAATGAGCAGTGATACTTGCAAGCAAAACCCCCAATTTTCCCATGAGCACCAAAATTATCACATTTAATTCTTGTTTTCACCATAGTGAAGTTATCTTGAGTTACCACACTTGAATAGTCCAACTGTAGCTTGAATGGGAGACGGTCAGGGCCTCTGAGAACCAAACTACTTAATGGGATGGGTTGCCAGCACAGTTGATTCAAAGATGGGACAAATGTATTAGTGGCTACTGAATTTTACTAGGTCAATTTTATGGACAGATGCTGCATTGCTAACTCCAGTATTTACAGCTCCTCAGTTCTCCAACACCTGTCTAGCACTGCTCAGATTGAACTGGAGATTTCTGAGACTGAAGCACTCGAGCTAAAATTGCTGAATAATGATACACTGATGTTTTACATGGTTTTGCCTGTTAATACACCTACTGATATGTTAACAAGATATTCTCTAAAGGATTCTTGTTTAAAATACTCAGTTCATTACTTGAAATGTCTAGGCAATCTAAAATATGCCTAAAACTCATCTAAGGTTTAAGGAAAGGGATGTCAGGTTTCTTTAATATACCCTTTACTGATATGTCAACTTTTAAAAACTATCTGTTACTACTTTTTGCTAATAACATATATTATCGTCAAAGAAATACTTTATTCATAATTTCTCTGCTTTTATAACAAAAAAGGGTGCACTTAGGAACCTGTCTCCTGTTTTAGAAATTAAGTTTTATATCCCCCAATATAGTCCTTGAAGCATCTTAGAACACCTGAAAAAACCCATCTCTCTTGTAACACGGACTGTTTAGGCTGCACTGCACTCTTGTGTATGTCTACATGCACTTTTACATAAGTGTCTGCACAGCCAGTGCATTAATGTCAACCAGGTCAGGTCAGGAGCTCAGTCTCTACTCCTGACGCTTTTCAGAATTCTGCTATTTAAGGATCTTTAAGGAAGCACTCAGATATAGTGTACCTGAAACCAGCTGATGTGCAGCCAAAGATATTTCCTAAGCACAAGCAAACATTTTACAAATACATATCATACAGGAAAACCCCTTAGCTCATGCACAAAATGCATTATTAGGTTATAAATAAAAAACTGCAAAATATGTTTGAAGTATTATCAAAACTGTTATCAGTGCACTGATAAGGAGTCGCCTAAAAATACCTTTCAAAAACATGACCAAGAGTCAAATAAGCAATAATACTCTAGAACTTTGAATTCAAGGATTTAATAAGCTAATGGGAATCAACTACTTAGGGTGATTTAAGCATAATATTAATCCCATTCCACCTGCAGGAACGGAAGGCAAATTCCTACATCCAAACAATACTTGTGAGCAATAAATTTCAGCTACTGTCTGAGAGAAGTCAAAGAATGCTTGACAGCTTTTTTCCTTTTGTAAATCAGTTGCAAATATTTAGCAATGTTAAAAATTGTGAGGAAACATGCTAGAAAAAATCTTAGAAAATGCTTATTTCTGCCTATTCCTCTTATGCACCTAAGGAAAGCTTAATGCTGTCCTGTTAGCATTGCTCAGCACCACTCACAGGTCATCTGAGGGAGGCTCTGGAGTGAAACAAGTCAGCTCATCCCCAAAGGCATCGATGTGCTGCATGCACAGAGCTCCCAGCCCTCGATGACTACATGGGCAGAAAGTTAACACATGATGTGCAGCTGGAGAAACAGTGATAGAAATTTTGGATGACAGCATTAATATACTGCATAAATCTCCCTAAAGAGCCAGGGATTGCAGGCAGATTTTTTTTCAATTTGAGTGTTAAATACTTGAATCCAGTTTCATGTTAAAATCAATCTTAACCCTTCTTGCCTTTTAGGTAATGATTTGGACTAATTACCTTTTTACATTCGCTAGTTATTAAAAGCTCCAAATCATCCAATTTTGGATTGCAAGGAGACAGGACTTAATTTCAGAAAGAGAGAAAAGGGATTGATCAAATTCAGACATGTAAACAGAGCTACCAACCCTAGGAATATATAGATTAAAAGTTCTAATTAGGATCAAAAGGGATGTGAGATATATCTATTTTTTTTCCCATATGGTAAAGTATAATTTTTTCTAATTAGGATCTTATCATCAAAGACCCCACCTGAGCAGTATTTAAAACTAACTCGCAGGGAAATATCTTTTCCATGAGGTGAACTTGATTGACTTTGACAAGATATCTGGTATCTCAGCCTCAGCTGACTGCTGACCTGTACTGCAGTCAAAGCGTGGAAGTAATTTCTTGTCACAGATCATTGCAAATACTAAGAAGAACTTACTATTTCTTCCCAGAAATTTTAAATAAAACTGGGTAGAAACTGGATTGGAAATAAGGGGCTAAACTTGAGGTAGTGCTAAGAACTCCACCAATCCATCAGCTAGAGTTTCCTCCAAAAACTTTGCCCCAAGAAGCAAACAATTATTTTATAACAATCCTAATTGCTAGTCTATCCCAAGGTAACAGTTCAGTAGATAAATTTAGATCTTCCTTGAGCATTGGGGCTTTGCTTGTTCTTGCTACATGAACTAAAGTAACAATTTTACATCATCTATCTGAATAGTAAATGCTATTATACTTGCATTTTTTTTTTTTTTTTTGTATCCAGCATGTGGGAAATATTAAATACATTCAATTGTTATATAATGTCACATGGTATATTTATAGGTGGCATAGGAGAGTCAGAAAGAAAAAGATGTTTAGTACCAATCTGTGTGGATACTATAACTTTGTTCATTTTCATGTATGGTAGCTAACTATTTAAAAAATAAACACATTGTTCATCACATTAGTAATTTAATAGTTTTTTGAGCCCTTACATTTAACAAACTAAATCTATGGGTAGGTTCTATAAATTTATTTTGTGAAATTAGTTTGGGCAGTATAGATAAATAGGTAGAAGCACAAACAAATTGTTAATCTGAAATTAACATGCTGCAGTCCATGAAAGGAGTCAAACACTTGGATTTTGTTATTCATGGAATATTGATTTTGTTACACCTGTGCAGTGCTCAGTAGCAAACCTCCTCTGGGTTACTGTTTTTTAGAGGTAGTACCCTTCATTTTCTTATGGTTCTGTCCATCTGCTCTGCAGATTCAAGCAGGGATAGATATCTGAAAAAGATAAAACAATTTCTTAACAGTCACGTTTGACTTCTTGGCTTTCCTTAGAACAATTACTTGATTTCCGCCCAGCCCCTCCTCCCAGTTAAAGACAGTAAGCTGATTAATGGAATGCCACTAACAGGAATTAGCTAAAATAGCATTAGATACAATGCAAAGTATCTGAATGAAAAAGAAAGACCTGCATCTGAACTCATTTCCAAACAATCATACAAAAAATTTATAAACGATCATGTTTTGAAGTGTAAAAGCTTTATGTGAGTCGCAAAATTTTATACTTTATTTGCTAAATATGGATAAAACCAATGGAAGGAAGAAAATGAGGTCTGTTCAGATTGACCAAAGCAAATTCATTAAGCTGAAGCAGTGTCTTCCAAGTTGAGGTTTAACCTGAGAGGATCACTTATGTGTGTCCTGTATGCAATTGAACAGTATAGTTTACATGCAGAAGGTAGAGGCCAAATTTAAGAGGGGATTAAGCAATTATGAAGCTCTCTGGGTACTGTGACACTTTTACACTTCCCCATGGGATCTCTTTAGGCCAGCCTTGATGCCTGAGCCATGGAATTCTCATCTTCCAGTTTTTGCTAAGCTGAAATGCTTAACAAAGAGTGGTCTCAGTACACACCCTGCCAGTGCATCTCCGTTCTGTGTCAGAAGCACAACGAGGTTGAGTCTGTCCAGCCAGGAGAGTGTCAGGGAAATCTGTGCTTTGACTCCAGACCCGAGATAAGATGGAATATAAAGTTCTGTGCCTTTATAAACCAAGGTGGAGGCTGCTGTGCTTCAAGAACAGCCTGTTTGAAGTCAGCTTTAACTTGACTCCACTTCAGCCAAGAATATCTCAGGACAAAACCTTTGAAGCCAGGCAGCTTTGAAAAGCTCTCTGGTGTTCTCTACACTGAGTAGAATAAATAGCCTGATCTGGGGTTTTGTGAGGCTCCCTTGTATGCTTCGAAGAATGTAGGGTTAGTCCCACTTCACAAAATACTGAAGGATTGAAGTCTGAAGGATTCTTACAGCTGTCAAGAGACTGAGTTTGTCAGTCTCAACAATTCTTGTGGTGATGAGGCAGATTATAGATAGCACTAAGTAAACCCACCAGTTGTGGGTCTGTTGTAATGTTATTAAAAGAGTAAGGTAAGATTAAAACCTAAGGGTACTAAGAAACTGAACAAATTTGAAATATTGTGGAAAGTCAAAATATGTTCATGCATCAGCACATTGTATCCATAAAGGTACAAATGCAGAATTAGAGGTTTTGTTTTATCATTAGCCCCAGTTAGATCTTATATTAATTGCAAATTGAGTTTGCAACAATTTTCAATAAAAGAATACCAGGTGTACAGAAAAGTAAGACCTTGATTTGCATGCAATTGCATATGAGGACTTTTCTCAGAATTACCACTGATAGCAATAAATGAGATTTTAATGATTTCTAATTGATGTTTTAGATTGAAGTTTGCCATCTGCTGCTGTGTAATATTAAGAGTTATATCTGCTGTAAACTTTATCCCTGTTTCACTTCAGTCTTGGTCTCTGATAATTTATGCTGTGTTATAACGATAGTTGACTCCCACTACAGCACAGCTCACAAGATAATTCATCCAAATGCCACCTGAGGCAGTTTCAGACTGTACCAGGCTTGTCCAATAAGCTCAAGATAATTCTTCAAGACTGAAGACTCACCAACATATATGTGTATATATAAAGAGTCAAATAAATAATGTGTAGTACATATCTACTGTTATGGTGAAATAGAATTAAGGGATTTGAAAAATATTTTGTCCTTCATATCATCCATTATCTCATCTGCCCTCTGGTTGATGTGATGGACAAACTACTGAGAACTGAAACTCAAAAAGGAAGACTAGATCTTAAAAAAAGGCAGAGGGCAAGGAGGATGGTGCTTGGTGGTGCCCTTGTAATGGGTGTAATGAAGGCTAAAAGCCTCATCGCCTCAAAAAGAGACAGAACAAGTCCATTGAGAGCCACAAATACGACACCTCCTTTGGTACAGTGCATCCCTGAGCCACAGGGCAGGGGAGTCTTGCAAGACATTTTGCTGAGGATTCCAGATTTGAAATCTCCTTGAATTCCTGGTGTTGCTTTAGTGCATTCTGCACTTTGGGTGAGAAGTCAGCATTAATCCCTTCAAAGGAATATATCTTGGTTTTGAGGATGGAGATTTTCCTGTTCTCATATATTAACCAAGCTCTGTCTCAGTTTTTAATCAGAAGGCAAATCAATTCCTTTAATCTTTCTTTAATTGGAAGTTATAGAAAATGCCATTTGACATGCATGGAATGAGCAGCAAACTTTTCCAAAAGGAAAGGACTTCTTTTTATACTTTGATCTCTGGTATTAATGCAATCTGAAATATTACTTCATGAATAGAAATTACAATGCATTACTTGATTAGAGTTTAATTGTATCTAGAATTAAATGGTAAAGTTGTTGAGTAGTGCAGTGTCAGGCTGTTGTTTTTAGGAATTCAGACTTAGATTAGGGCCAAGGTGTTCTACTAGGTTCAGGTGTTCCTGAGTTATGGAATGCTTTTGAAATAGTTCAGCATTTGCCCAGACTGAAGCATTTCTACTCGTACAGGGTAGCTGTGCTTCACAAGGCATTAGTGCTAGATAGATTAGCCTGAAACATTGGGCTTAAAATCCAGCTGCATAAACGAGAAAGTATTTTTTAAATATGTTGCACATTATAAAGTGAATAAAGATCACAGTTGCTAATACTTATAGAGCCTTTGTGACAGAGCATGAGAATTTCAGATTTGCTCCTGGGTTACTAAGTTAGCAGAATGCTTGGCTGCTTGAAAATGCTCTCTTTGTGAGCAAAAGCAGAGTCTGGAATTGTATTGCAGGGATTCCCAGAGCTCTGCTTTTGGAGCTCTGCTCAAAGTAAAATTGCAAATATTAATCTCTCGGGTTTTTCAAAATGATAAAAAGCAGGAAAATGTTGGCACCAATATCAGATGAATTTATGTCTTCACTCTGAACTCTGGTGAGTTGCAAACCACTGTCTGCTAATGGTATAGTTGCTAGATGCAGAATGCATTCAGATGTATTTGAAATTTAATTAAAACATTTGCTCTGATCAGTTATTGCTAGAACACTTGGCCTGTATGGTATGAGTCAGGTTTATGAAGCAAACTCAATTCTAAAGTAATGAAATAATTATGAATATACGTTTAAAAAAATTGAGTAAATATTATTCTGAAAATATAAGGCCAGATGCCTATGTTTGAAAGAAGATGCAAAGGGCAACGTGTGCTGGGATGAGGCAAAAATTCAGTCTGGGCAATGAGATTTTCTACTCATTAACTTGGCTGATTCAATGCTAGGACTTCTCAAATGTAGGGGACTTACATTGACAGAATGGGTATGGAGGACAAAACCCAAAACATCACAGTCACTGTCCTTAAGAGAGCTCCCTGATGTGTCCAGGACTGCTGAAAGCATTGCCCAGGAGACTAATAGGTTGGTGTAATGGCAGCATTGTGAAAGACTGTTCTTCATATGAATATTGCAGAATTAAACAATGAAAGCTTGGGATCTCTTGAAATTGAAGGTAATGATCCCAATCTTGCTGAATGGAACCCTTTTCCATTTTAGCTTCTCCAAAATACAGTTTTATTGAAAGAGGAAAATAAAATCCAAATCAAATATATATTTTCAAGTTTTCTTTCTTTTTTGGTAGCAAGTGTAAGTAATTTTAAGTTGCTTTTCAATGCCTCAGTTTAATTAAAAAAGCATTTTAAAGATGGTACATAGATTCTTTTAAAAGATGCATGAAGAAGCTGTATAAAATAATCTGTTTTGGTTACTTAGGAGGTTTGTTTACTTTAGTAAGTATAAAGTGATGTTATTACAGATCACCATTGAAGAAATGTGCCTATGGCCTTAGCCTGCAAAGACTTAATGCTTCTGCCTAACCATCCATAGGGCCCCCTTGCAGAAACTGAGATTATAATATATACTTAAAAGACAGAGGAAAAAATAAAAGAAGTAATTTTGAAAAATGTTTGTTCCCATGTTTAGTATATCTATTCAAACCGAGATGTTAAGGAGAGGAGTCAGACCCAACTGGCAATGGAGTTCAAAGCCCTATCACAGATTTCAGATACGACAAACACAACGGCGTTTGCAGAAGAGAAAACAAATTTGCAACTAGGCTGTTCTACAATACCATATGTATCTTTATTGTCTGCTGAACTTCCATGGCTATAAAACATCTTAAGAAGTATCTAATGCAAACTTGTCAGTACAAACAAAAAAGCCAGAATAATTCCTCTTCAAAAAGAGCCATTTCCAAGAAGCTTAATGTCAGAATTATTTTTGTGGCTTATCGAAATGTCTTTTTTCACCTGAATCCTACAAACAAAACCAAATTCCCCTGTTCTAAAATATCTGTTTTTCTGAATAGGCCCTTTTAGATCTCCATGGGTATGTTTCACAAGTCCATCCTTTGATAGGTATATTGAGCTGGCTAAGAATAGGAAATGGAAGAGTTCTTTATGGAAAGCCTTGTGTGAGTCTATAAAAAGTGTATTGAAAGCTTAGGTATCTCAACCTCACTTAAGAAAAAATTAATCAGCAACAACTTTTTAAATTTCATTCAGCCTTGATCTGGATATAATTTATGATTGTAAGTTTTCCTGGAATGTTTCCGTTGTGTTTCAAAAATTTGTTTTCAATTTTTCGTTTCCCTAAAATTGTGTTCATGTTTTTACACAGATTCGTTTGCATTTTTTGCTTTTTAAATTGATTCAAAATGTCTGACTGCATTTGACTGGTGTTTTTCAGGAAAAAGACTGTTGGAATTCCATGTTACAAAAAGTAGTATTACTTATACAATTGAGATACACATTGCTATTTATTTTCTCAAATGATCATTCATGTAGATAGGATACATATGAACTAAAAATCCTAATATTTCAGTATACTTTGTGATCATCATCTTAACTGGAGATTTGAAATTTAGTTCATGTTCTCAGTGTTTAAGAACAGAACTGTTGCAGTGCTCCATTTATGTTTGATAATATTTCTGATCCAAATGCTATGTTCACCCAGCATTTTGTTTTAGGATGTGTGTTAGAAATGCCAAGTGAATGTGGCCAGTGCCTTCTTGCTCTCATTGTTCCTCTTTGATTACCGAAGGAATGCATAGAATGTTGTCTAACCTGAACGATGAAATTCTCCTTTCTCTGACTCTTCATTGCTGTTAATATAGTGATCTACTCTATAAGATCATCTTATTTCTTGCAGATGAATGATGCAATGGGATTTGAATTGCCATGGGTGTATTTTGTCAGTCTCGTCATCTTTGGGTCATTTTTCGTACTAAATCTTGTTCTTGGTGTATTGAGCGGGTAAGCATACACCTTTTTCATCATGAAGGCAGAGTCCTGAATTCAGTTGCCATGAACACACAGGTTATCTCATACAGGTGAGACTTCAGTTGGGGTGACATCTTGTAATAAACCTCCATTGCATCGTCCTCTAATTAGAGCACAAAGAGTTTTCTTGTAGATTTCATATAAATAACATATAAACACCAAAATCGGATTTTAGACTTACCAGTACATATTCGTTGTGTCCTTTTGGCAAAGTTGTAAAAAAGGCTAACAATTCTCATGCACTCATTTAGATGTTATTTCAATTAATCCTCTAAGGCATCACATGTACAACAAAATTTAGGTAAGTAAATTTAAACAATTGTTCATTCAATTTTGCTAAAATCTGGATAAGCCATAAACTTTGTGTCAAACCTCCGTGATCTGGCAGCTGCAAAAAGGACTCTGCTGCTTAATGAATGACTGAATCATAACTTATTTCCTTGCGTTTTACAGGTAAATGATGCAATAGGATGTGAGTGGCCATGGATCTATTTTGTTAGTCTTATCATCCTTGGCTCATTTTTCGTACTTAACCTGGTTCTTGGTGTACTTAGTGGGTAAGCAGTTGAGTTAACATTGTGTATGCTACTGCTACTTGTAAGATGGCCTCTGCATTTACTCCAGCTGCTCAGCAATGGCTTTTTTGCATGCACTTGAGATTCTTATGTCATCCTACCAGTGTTTGCTCTTTGGACTGAACTGTGTGATTCGAGTGCCTGTATCTGTCTTGACATCACGTTCACCATGCTTGCAAAAAACATTCATTAAATGAGGTACTAATCTCCTTATTCTATAATATTCCTGCAGGGAAAAAGATTTTGTGCATAGAGGTGGGTGGTGCACCCATACAAATATTCTCCCCTATTGTTTTATACAAATGTCTTTTTCTGAAAGACCAACTTTTACTCTTCTTCAAATAGTCAGAAAGTAATTGGAGTGTTACTTATATTTACCAGTCATATGTTTTGCTCAAAATATTGCAAAATATTTATAATAAGTGCTTCAAGATTTGTCTTACAGAGTTTGGCTGTGCTACCCCGACACAGTGCTCAGTGGTTCCCTCTGTTGTAGAGCTGTGAACTGCTGCGACAACCTGCACCAGGAGCTGATATTTTATCAATATTAAAGTATCAATTTAATGTAGTTGTCAGTGGGAGGTTGTCACAGCTTTTTGTTGGTTTATGCACTCCAGGTTCCAGCCAAGAACTAAAGTCATGTCAGTTCTAGCTGTATAATGTGCTTCAAAACTGTAGTTTATGGAAAGAGTTTGCCAGGTTTTCTTTTTACAAAAAGAACCCCTTACTTGAGTTTACAACCCTGTTTTCTTTACCATTTCCTGATTTCTAGCACAGTTGAACTTGGGAAACTCCAGTTTATGATACAGAATTTTTTTGATAAATATATAAAAGATCCACCTAGCATTCAAATGCTGAAAATAAAATTATTATGGTTGTATGTATTAGTTTTTAGTTATACAGCAAACAGTATTGCTTTGGCAATCTCAGACAAGTTGTGCTGTCTTTGTTAGCAAACAGAAAAATTCCTCTTGCATGGAAAGCAGCCTAACACTGCAGCTGATGGTGTGGTCAGGATGCTGAGTGTGTGCAGCTCATTCATGGTTGTGCCACACTGTACCCATTGTATCTGAAAGAAATGATAATGCATTATTATATTCCTGGAGATCAGATAAGCAAACAAAATTTCCAGGTGTTGATATAACTGTGTTGCAAGAGCACTTTTATCTGATGAGTGGTTTTACAAGGTGCTTTTTAAAATCTTGAGTCAGTTATCCATGATAGATTACTGTTGCACAGGAAACTAGGGAAAGCACAGTTTTACCTTACTGTCAGACTTGCTTTACAAAGCAGCTGTTTAGAACCAAAATGGTAGTGCCAAAACCACACTGCTGATTTATAGATTTGATCTCCTCCTTCCAAGACCTGTCTGGTAAAGTCTGATTTATACAGTCATATCAGCTTTGTTTTATCCAAGGACAAATGTGTAAATTTTTGCAAAACTAAGGGCCTAGCTTTCAACCAGGCTAGAAAATGAAGTAAGAAGGAGAGGGACAGATAAGTGAGGGTAGTTACAGTGTAATTTATTTCTTCTTTTGATGCTGTTTCCTAACGTTGCTATGTGCCTGGACTTTCCCCTGAAGTCATTAGAGGATTAGGCTATCACAGTTCCTTCTCTGGCCCTTAAGAATGATGTAAGCACCAATTAGTTTTCCTCCTGTCATGTGAAGGTGTCTGGTAACAGATAATGAATATTCCTATTTTTCCTCCCATGACTCAAATTGTTTCAGATTTTTCTGTTGTTAAAAAAAATTGAAGGGAAAGTGATGCCAAATTTGGTGTTTTGTTGCATGTGTTAATTTCTTTTTCTGAAGTCATGGAAACTGAGATACTCTTGTGAACCAGCTTAGCATTGGATTTAATATATTTAAAATGCTATATGAGGTTTCCAACGTTATAATACATATGTTTGTTGGAAAATGAGTAGTTTTTTCGCTGTCATTCCAATCCAGGGAAGAGGTGTCCCCTTGCCCATGGGTTCCTTTCTGCAGACAAGAAATCACCAATTTGTAGTTATTGTGTGACCCACGGAGCTCTAATGCTCCTCAGAACCCTTGCTGGCTTCCCTTGGATTTCCAGTGCACAGAAGTGGCAGTGACAAGTGGGATGTGAACTCTCCTTGAATTCATTAAGCCATTAATTGCTGAATTTATTTTTCTGCCATAGTGTCAGCCAGGGTCAATTGAGTGCTCAGGGTGCTTGATGAATTGTCTGAATCCATGTTTGCCCTAAATACATGAAAGAGCCTTCCTAGAACTCCCATTTTTTGTTTTCCTTCTGAAGAAAATGACACTAGAGAACTGAGACACGTGATATATAAATATCACCAAGGACTGATATTGAAAATGGAAGGAGAAAGTCAGAGGGAATACTCCTAAAAGATACCTATCATAGCAAACTGATGTTTGGTACAGAAGTGAAGAGAATGTCCTGGCATGCTTGTTTGAAACTCTGATGAACAAGGGCCAGCGTGGAATACTGTTGCTCTGATTTATTTTGATCAGCATATAACAGTTGTATATAAATAATTTCCCCCACGATTTCTGCCTAGGCCTACTAGTCTAGTCTAAATTTTATGGATAAAATTGATGTACTAGTAAAATCCAATGGATTTTTTTTGTTTCTTAGTCGAAAGGTAGTATTTTTCATTCTGAACCAAGCATTGAATATGTAACACATCAATTTTTTTGTTTTTATTTAAAAGTTATTAGCTTTTATGTTTAATACTCTTCAAACCATAACATGAAACTTGGTTTATGATAAATTGACAGATAAATTTTGCAAAACCAATCAAATGTCAAGAATGCAAAAATTATGCCGACTTAGTTGAAAAGCATGGCTTTGCATACAGATTTTGAAACTGGAATCTGAATGCCTAATACCTTTTCTGTCTGAAAGTTCCTGTATATCAGGTTATGCTGTGTTCATTTAAATCTGTTTGCTGTTTTGATCTGTTCGTGGCTTTAAAATATTTAGTTATTCTCTTTGCACTCCTTTGTTATTCTGTGACCATCTGCCCCTTTGTATTTCTGTAATGCCTCGTGCACTGCATGTTTGATGTATTTAGGTACTGTAAAATGGATGAGAATGATGATTTGGCAGATCTTTTGTTTTATATCTAGCTCTTCTCTGAAGGTGAGTATTTTCTGGTGATCCATGTCAGTCTCGCCTGCAGAAGGTGATATTCTTAAAAATAGAGTTCATAATTTTGATATCAGTAGTGCAAATGAATAGAAACAATGTGTGTATGGAATCTGCATGTGGTAAATATCGCAATTTGTGCATGGAAGCTGACCGTGGTGATTTTTTCCTGAGTATTCCAATGAATAACAAGGATGGAGAGAATTCATAGGCTTGAGTTAATTCAGCTTTTTCAAAATACTCTAATTTTTTTCTCTGTATTGGACATTAGAAGTATTCACATTAGTTTAAAAGTAAATTCTCTGAAGGCATGAAATATTAGGCACAGAAATTGGGAGCTCAGGACAGGCCTCCTCTAAATATTCTAGTGTGAAAAACAGAGCATGTCATGGTTATTGATGCAAGAGAGTGAGCTGAAATTGAAAGTTAAGTTAGAAATTATAAGGTTAAGGTTATTAGAAAGTCAACAAATAAAGATCAGGATGGGGATTCTCATCCCTTCTCAAAGTGTTAAAATTTAAAATAAAGCAGTTAAAATAAACATGTCAGTAATTCAGCATGTATTGAACTGGTTTGCTAAGAGCAGAGGAAATAATAAATTATAAAGCTTCATAACTTATTTATCAAGAGGCATGGCCTTTAATGATGCATGATAATCTATTCCTGAAGATAGTCTTTATCATTAGGGAATGGGTTCTGCTGACAGCATTTTCTGCTCAAGGCGTTAGTGTTTCTTTGGGAAGCCATGGGAACAAATAAAACTTTTCAAACACACTTTAATAAATCTATAAGTTGAATTTATTGCCTTGTAAAAGGGCACCAGAATATAAGCTTTGACATGTCCTTACATCCTCCTACATGTGATCTCACAGGTTACTACGTGAATGTTAATTTTTTCAATTTCTTTCCCCCAGTAATGTTTGCAATGTATGTATATAATGATTCTAAAAGCTAAGGGTATGTACTCATCCACCCTAATCTCACAGCAATATCTGTCAATTAATGTCATGTAAAATATGTTGGTGCAGATAAGCTTATACACCTAAGAACTGTTTTCTACAGTATATATGGAAAATATCATAGAAAAAGACGTTTGAATAATGATGCACCAAATAGAAAACGGCAGTAAACTGTCATCCATAGCCTTTCAGCAAAAGGAAAATGAACTGGTTTTGACAGTGTTCTTTTTCACAGCAGCAGGAAGGCCTAGTGAAAAATATAAAATAAAAATTATTGCTGAAAATTTAACTCCTTCCCATAGATAAACTGAATAGAAAAGGAAAATAAGGAGAAGGGTCTCTAGCTGTAGATCTCAGGAAGTTATGAGCTGAAGCAGGCTCTTTTAATTTCTGTGTCCAGGTGAAAGTAAAACTCAGACACAAATAGATACAAAACAAGGAAATGTTGTGCTTGCTTGATCAATTGAATATGCTAACAGTAATTAAACAGCAAATACTTCCAGCTGTATACAGCAGTGACTAACAAACTGCTTTAGACAGAAACCACTGCAGTGAGTGGGGATAGTTCTATACTCTCGAATAAGAACTTGGAGGGAGTTGATTTTATTTCAGTCCAGTCTGAACTTACCCCCACCAAGGTTTCTAAGGGATTAGTCCTGTCAGGTGCTTGCTGGTGAGCCCCTGGCAGGGAATGAGCCATGGCAGTTTGAGAAACTCTGTTGAGAGGATGTGTCCGATGGTCCAGGTGATGGTGGGGTTTGGTTCTGTGCTCAGAACTGTCCCTTCTTCCTCCAAGAAATCCAGTGTGTCCTGAGCCAAATGGGTCTTGACCCAGGGCAGAAGGGGCACATCTTAATATGCAGATCTAGTAACAGTCTGAAACATCAGATCTCAGGTTTGTTGCTCTGTCAAAGGGTTCCCTATGTGGCTGTTTCCATAGCACTCGTGCACTCTGCACGGTAAGGCTGTACAGGCCCTTTGCTCCACAGAGCTGCTGCTGGAGCTGTTGAATGCACTTTTTGTTAATTGCTAATAAACTGCATAGAGATAGCCATGGGTAGGTAGTACCAGTTTGCATTTCCCCATCAAGAGCCCAAGTCCTTTCTTTGCTCAGGGAAATTCCTGCTAGGATGTATTTTTTGTCCTACAGAAATAGTTCTAGTGTTCAGCCTGTGAATTTCTTTTCCCCCTAAAATTAGGGGTGACAGTGATGTATACAAATCTCCTGTAATTAAGGATATTATGTTTCTCGACCTTTTTTATGTCTCTCCACATCTGTTACACTTTACACCCAACTGTGAGCTGTTGCCCATGCTTAGCTGTACAGCTGAAGTAGTTTTAGTTCTCTCCCTTGGTTCTGCTAATTTGTTGGTTGGAATAGTTACCACTGTGTGAAACCTCTCCTGCAAGTCTGGTGGCCAACACTGTACTCCTATGAGTACATTCTTGTTATTGTGTGACTGTTCTCTGTGGATAAATGAGAATCTGGGATGTCTGGGTGGCAGTTCCACATATAGAATTAGCTTAAAACTTTCCACATAGCAGACCCTGTGTGTAGTGAGCTCCGTACTGCAGGAGATTCATTTTCCCTCCCACTGCATTTGCAGTGACACAAAAGGGCAGGAATGTGGCTAACGAAGGATTTGTGTCCTGCTTTATGCTTAGACATCAAAAGCACCCATTTGTTTCATGTCATCAATGCCTAGAGATGCACAGGAGTTTCAGCAACTCTCATGGTGCTGCACAAGCCCCCTTATGAAATGAATCTGGCCTTTAGCATGGGAAAGCTTTCAGCTGGTAGGAGGCTGGTATAGGTGTCTCTAGTTATTACATCTGTGAATATACAGAGAGAAGGGAGAATATGCCAAAAGCATTTCAACAAATTGTCTTAGGGCTTTTGGTTAAAATGACCCTGCCTGTCATTTAAGGTGTGAGAACCAGGGAGATGTAATTGAGTCCCAGCAGGCACTCCCTGCTGCCACTTCCACCTTGCATCAAGCCATTCCCAACTGATGCATACCAGCAGGAGTTATTTCACTCTGCTGAGGAAAGAAAAATCTGGCATGATTACCCCAGACTATTGAAGCATGAATTCAAGCCCTGCATTTTATATGCTTCTGCCTCAACAACCACTGATGATGATGGTGTTGTGCCTGAACAGAGAAATGAGATCATCTTTCTGCAAGGAGATAAGGAATTTTTGGGCAACAGAAATAAACCCTCAGATTTATACACTAAGTTAGTTATCACTAAACGTAAATGAGATTATGTAAATTAGTCTTGATCAAATGCTTTATTTTGTAAGTGATGGCTCTATTGTGCTGCAGATGCAGCACCCCTGCTCAGAATACTTCCAAATGTCAGATCCAGGTCATTTTATCAAAGCAGAATGAAGTATGCATTTCGATGTTAGCCCTTAGTACAGGCATTTGTGAAACCAAATATTTACAGAGCTTAAGTCCACTTACTGCAATTAATGTGCAGTTTCCTGAGCCTGTCAGCTTCATAGGCTGCTGGCCTGAGCGCTGGGTTGATGACAGGGAGGCCAGTTCAGGCCACCAGTGTGGCCACGTCAGTCCCTGGCCTGCCTACATAGCCAAAAGCTTTTCCTTTCTGCCCTGGACCCACCCTTCCCACTCCACTGTCACGAAATGCTGCCCAGGGAGCTCTCTTAGTCCTTATTCCAGGAGGTCAGCCAATGTCTATGTATCTTTATCTAAATATTCAAATATCTTTTTGTCTAAATGTCTTTGTCAGAAGCTTTAAAGAGCCAACATCCCTCCCTCTTCTCATCCCCATTAACCTTTTCAAATAACTTATTTCTTGCCACCCGCCCCCCAAAAAAAGCCTTTGTTTTGCTAATAGGAAACTCATGCTTTCCAATTCTATTAGATTCTCCTTTCTTATTCATGGCATTTCACTAAAAGGAGTATGTACATATGTGTCTGTGTCTGTGACAGACAAAAAATATCATAGAGCCAGATTCCTCCCTCCCCTGAAGAAAACTGTCTTCTTGTGTTGTAATTTCTTACAGTCAAGGTTTAAAAATAAAAATAAAATTTTTAAATATTGTGGAATAAGCACCCTTGCATCTCCCCCTACTGATACATTGCAGCAGTCTATAACAAGGCAGTGTCTGACTTCTGTGCAGTATTAAAGGGAAAGGTCAGAATTAGCTGTGTATATAAAAACCTAGGTTTAATTCTCTGTGTGCTGCTGTTTTAATGTGAAGTCAGAGCTAAAGAGTGGTTCAGCCATGGGTGAAGTGCTGTTCAAAGTATCAGCCTTGCCAGCTGATTAATTAAAAAATTATTTCATTCACTTCACTCTATACAATAACAGCAGCTTTTGTTTTACTTTACCCTCACGTATCACACATCCATTGAATTAATGAGAAATACCTGAAAGACTTTAATGAAAAAGACATGAATACTTAGTAAAAGCCAGCAAGGCTTGTTACTTCTCATTTCCTGCTATGCCATGATAGCTCTTTTTCCAAAGATACTGCCTGTGGGAAGTGAGTCATGAGTACGTCACCTCAATCAGGTGTAAAGGACAGTCTCTAATCCTCTCTGAGAGAAGCTTAAACCCAGCATTCCATAACCCAAACAGTTTCTTACTGACTTGTGAAATTATTCTGGTTTTTTAAGAGTGATTATCTTTCAGAGAGATCTTTAGAGCTCTTTCACAGGCAGTTTTGTGATGAGATGTGCTCTTGCAGGACCTCGTCCTTGGATGGGAGGTGAAGGGTAGCAAATGCAAAGCAAGCACTGGCATTCTTCAGCTTCATTACAGTGCCATCAGATGGAACAGGATGATCCCCATGTGCCAAACTGAAATGCTGTTGAATTAAGTCCTCAGCTGTAAAAGATGTAGTGCCTGCCTCTTAGCTTTTGCAACAGAAAGCTGTGTAGCTTCTGCAACAGAACACTAAAAAAACCTGCAGCATCTGTATAGTTGTATGTAAACAGTTTAAGACTTAAATTTACTGTTGTCCTCTAAACAGTAAATTTTTGCTCTGACATGTTTAAAGACAAAAAAAAGAGAAATCAACAAAAATGAATAAGAAACCCGCTGGAGAGATTATGTCTTTGCAATTCCAAATAAATGATGTATGTCACCAAACTGAAATATTATATTGATAAACTGAGACTTTCTGTTATTCTGCTCTGTTTTCTTAGGGCAACATTTTTATTGATAATTGTTTCACCTTTTAAAAACATTTTTCTGTTTTATGCTCATTTTCTCATATTTTCCACTTGAAAAAGGATACTATTAGGTGCTTTAATAAATTTCCCCTTAAGATTAATTAGAGAATATTTTCAGGTGAAATTTTCCAATGCGTAAAGGAGTTGCAAAGTCATAGTAAATGAAATTGCTCTAGCCCTTTTTTAAAGTTTAATTTAAGCCCTATTGTAAGATTAATGTGGGTAGCAATAGGACAAGGGGTAAACAGCTTAAAACTGAATGAAGGCAGTTTAGATTAGATATTAGGAAGAAATTTTTCACTGTGAGGATGGTGGGGCACTGGCACTGGCTGCCCAGAGGAGCTGTGGCTGCCCCTGGGTCCCTGGAAGTGCTCAGGACCAGGCTGGATGGGACTTGGAGCAACCTGGGATCGTGGAAGGTGTCCCTGCCCCTGGCAGGAACACGGACGGGGATGATCTTTGAAGTCCCTCCCAAACCAAACCTTCCATGATTAACACATTAGTCAGAACAAGCTTAACTTTAAATACTGAATTGTATGTACTTAGAATACAGTCCAAAAGATACTTGTCTGTCCCTAATTCTGCATATCGATAGATAAATTGGAATGTGTGTGATCCTTCTAGCAAAGGGGTTTACACACTTGGAGATGTGGATCACACTAAAAGTTGTAATGATGTTGGCATATTAGATGTTATGGTGGGAGAATATACTTGTAAATCGTCTTGGGTCATATGTCATCCAGGGAATCACAGATTTATGGGGTAATTCAGGTTGAAAGAAACCTTAGGAGGCCATTTACCCAATCTCCTTGTCAAAGAGCATGATTTCATTATTTTTATTGTCATTCCATGATAATTCAGGGATTGATCCCAATCATGAACTGAACAGGACAGACAGTCCAATACTTTGTCTTGAGATTGGGGCAATGAGATAGAGGATTGAGTTTATATAAAAGGTTATTTTTCTGATCCTTGCGAACAGCACTTCTAGGTTCTGTTACAGGGAGCAAAAGGGCAAAACATCCAAATCTCCAACAGCACGGGAGTCTGTGTGTGGTATAGTTAAGGGAAAGCCCAATAGTGGAATTCTGGAATGCTGTATGTTTGGACATGGCCAATGAACTGTGGCTGGGAGGGATGGATTTTAGAACTGCCTGTCAGAATTACCTTTCACTGAAACTAATACTTCGCTATGAAATTACTTCATTATTGCAAATTAGTTTCTATTTGTAGATAAAAGCAATTTTAAAATCTGTAAGAAGAGTAGGTAAAAAATTGGGGGGAATGGATTCTTCTCTTATGGGAAGTGTCAAAAACTGCTTAATTTTTGATTAAATCATAAAAGCTCTGAAAGTTGAGATGTAATGTGGTAGGGATTTGCCATGACTTCTTTGCACCTCTACCTTGTTTTCAAAGCAACGCACAAATCTTCAGTGTATTTTCTGTGTCACTGTGTTAATCTGCAATGTCAAGACCTAGATCAAAATGCCAGGGAGTTTGTCAATCAGTTTTTTTTTTCTGCTTTATCTGCATTTGATAGAGAATTTTCCAAAGAAAGGGAAAAAGCCAAGGCCCGAGGGGACTTTCAGAAGCTACGTGAAAAACAGCAGCTTGAAGAAGATCTGAAGGGATATTTAGACTGGATAACCCAGGCAGAAGACATTGACCCTGAGAATGATGAAGAGGCTGATGAAGAAGGCAAGAGGAACAGTACGTATTCTTTCCTCTACTTTGTGGGGCCAGTTTGACTCCTTCTGGGGGTGTTACACGGCACTGAGCACAGCCTGTCCGGTGCTTTCCCATTCCTGGGTTATAGAAGTGTTGGTTTAGCAGAGAAACTGTGTTAATGTGGTGATGCTGAGCCATGGAAGATAATTCAGAACCTTACAACAAAATTCTGCTTGGGGTGTCCACGTATAAATCGTTGTCTGCACTCAGTCACTGCTGAGACTTATAAACTTTGCTTTATTTGTGTTCTGGAAAAACACAAATGCCACACAAGTGGCGTGTGGCTTCTCTAGTGCAGAGAGGCCACGTGCCACAAAGCGTCATCGTAAATCCTTAGGATATGTTTTCCTGCAGGTGCATGCAAGGGAATTAATAATAATATAAAGAGGGAATAATATAAAGAGCTTAAAAATATGGCCAAAGCTACAGTCAAGAAGTAACCTTGTGCTAATACTGAGGAGTTTTTTTGTTGTTTAAGTAGGAAAATGACATTCTGGGTCCTTCTTTTTGATATTCAGAAACAATATAAAGTATTTTTTATATATATATGTAAAATATTTTTACTTGTCTTAACTGGGTGTGCAATAAATGAAATCTTGTGGGATTTTCACTTGACACTAAGAAATATCACTTATGATGTATTTATTTGACAGTAGGGTTTTATGGACAGGTAATTTATGCTGTAGTGACCTTCTTGTGCTTCTAACCTGAGTCCTAAGATACAGGAACAAGTTAATTTCATGATACTGTAACAACTGTAAAAGTTATAATTGATTTTTATATATCAGAAAATTCTACTAACAGCAGTATTTTAATGTCATAATTTAGCAGAGGTTATTTTAGCCCCTTTGTCATGTTTGCATAGTAGTAGTCAGAATTTTCGTGAGGAGTTTTAGAGCTGCACATAAATGAGATCACAGATTCAGGATGTGGTTACTGATTTAATATTAAGTCTAAGATTAAAGTCTGAATTTCACTGTATTTTCTAATGCTACATAGCACCTGGTTATTAATGTTGTACTCTGGAAAGTCATGGTATTTGTTCACTTAGATACCATGGAGTATTTATAAGGACAAATGGTTTATCAAATATAACTCAGGATATTATTTTCTGTCTTGAAATAATGCGTTATTACCATTGCTTTTCTTCTAGTGCTTCTAATTTATTGTGAACTGTTCTTTTAAGTCATAATGCTTTTCAGGTGCAGTAAGTAACAAAAATTATGTGGTTTGACGTTGAGGTATCTGTTTTTAAACTTATATCTGTATTGCAAAGATAGTAGTAGTTTTTTCAAAATGTTTGAGGTTCAGAATTTCATTAATCCTTTAATTCACAATAAGAGCAGAGCATGGGAATATAGATCTGTGTTACTGACTGGAAGGACACTGATTTTATGAGAGGCTGGAAGGTAACCTGTGGGTTGATGTTGATGGAAAGAAATAATTTATGTCTACAGGAAAATGTGTTGCACAAATAGAATTTTTATCTAGAACAGAATAAAAAGCCAGAGTTCACTTTATTTAGTTACTGCTACTAACGTATGGAACGAGTACAAAAACTGTGGGTTTGAATACCAGGAGAAAATCCTAAGCCTGTGATGCGAAAGATGGCACATTTTGTGGAGTGAACACACTTTGTAGAAGGCTGCTGTGCAGAACTGTAGGTGATGCTGAATTTGCATAGAGTGTTGGATGACTGTGTTGTCAGCTGTGGTGCCAATGGACTTGGTTTACAGGTGAAATTCCAGGAACCTTTTTTGTCCTGTTCAAATTGGGTGTTTGTTAATAGGCTGCAAAAAACCCCATTTGCTCTGGCATTCCTTAAACAGCTTTGAGGTCATACAGACAAAAAATACTTGGTGCAGTTATTGAGTTTGAAAGAGCTTTTAAGTCTAAACTGTTAACTTAAGCGTAGTTTTCCGCAAAGTTAAAGGTTGTAGAAGACTTGCAGAATGAAAATAGAAGGAAAGTATTTAAAAGAGCTTTAAGAGAAGTGCTAAGAATTCAGTTTCAGGCAGACATATATGTTTTGAGTGGAAATTTCCAAAGAATAGACTATCTCCTAGTGCTACTGGGTTTATGCACATGTGGCTAAATATATGGCTTGCCATTTAATTTTTAATATCAGCTGCAACAGCCTGTAAAGGAGGAAGGTTTGCCAAGTTGCTCCACCTCCTTGCATTCAAGACATTATTGGGAAATAAATTTAGTTGAAATATACTGGTGATGTTTATCTTGAGCCATCTCATAAGCATGAGGTAGAGCTGGGTCCCAAGACAGTCAGAATAATAATTTTCAGGCTTCTAGGCAACTATGTTCCTGCTTTGAATATCTAAAGCTCTGGGTGATCAAGATTACTGCTGATTTATGGTGATGGAAGATCACCATGGTGTTGTTCAATGATGTAGAAGAGCTCTGGGTTTAGGATAGAGAAGATCTCTGTGGCAGGAAAAGGTACAGATTTCAAAGGCAGTTAAGTCAGTGATTAGTAGTTTCTCACATAATCCTTTAAAATTGTAGTTAAGGTTCCTGCAATGCAAATAAAGTAATTTATTTACAAATCCTATTTATTTGTACATATCTGTTGCTGATAATGGGCAGTTATTCAATGCTGTTGAATAACAGAATACCTTTTAATTACTGGAATTGTAAATATGCCTTTAGTGAAAGTTGGAAGTATTTATTATGAACCAATAGCTGATTATCCTGAAGTCAATGAAAAAACTTCCATTGCCTTCAAAGCACTGCGAATTTAGCTCAAAAATGCGAGGATCTATGAGAGGTGAGGGGTTTAGCTCTGATCAGCCGTGCTGCCAGTGATTTCAGTTTGTTTTGCCTAACCTTGCCTGTGTTGTGTGTACGGACACGTTTTTGTTTTTTGCGTTGCGACTGCTGCCACCTCCCGCGTCACTGCTGGGATTACATGTGCTCCCCCAGGGCTTACACTGGCTGACTTAATGGAAGACAAGAAGAAAAGCAGACTTAGGTGCTTTGGCCGTTCTTCCAAAAAACATGGTAAAATGTGTTCGGATTTGCAGTTGAACTTCCTTTTGTGCCAATACTGCATTGGATGTGGTAGCTTTCGGGAGCACAGACTGTTTGCATTTCTATAGCCAAGGCATAAACCTCTGGAGCATGGAATCCCTCGTGCATGCAGACCTTCCTGCTGGTTGAAGTGCATGTTTGAAATAGAGGTGCTGCTCTACCTCCCTAAAGCAGAGTGTTTAATCCGTTCAGATTTCCACTGAAGTGTCTTTGTCTGTGCCTCTTCTTGAAGAATAGGCTTTCTCTTTCAGGAGTCAGGTAAACCAGATCAAAAATGTGTTTTAAATTTAGCTGTGAAGAAATTAATAGAAGTGTTTTAAAAGCTGTATAATGGATCACAGTGTACACTTAGAACACATGATGATAATATTTACTATTTATTTTTGATATGTGTGATGTAGAATCGAACAAAACACAACAAGCTTTTGCTGTATCTCCTCTTGTTACTGATTTTTTTTTTCTATAATTTCTTTTATTCAGTTTTTCCCCACCCACATTGGACATGGACAGGAGGTTTAGAGTAGGATAGTTATTTTCAGATCTGCCCTCTTTTCATACTGACAAACACACAGTTTTAACATAAGCACAGTTGCAGTAGTTAGGAGATCCAGTTTTAATCCTATCTGCAACAAAGTTATTGGAACCAACTGGCTTTCTTGCTGTTCTAAGAATAACTATTGTGGTCCAGACTGAGGCTGATCATCCAGTTACTTCAGAGAGTGCAGAATTCTAAGTCAGAAATTGCAAGGACCTGATGGATTCATTTTGTACAAACACTGAGTCTGCTTGAAATTCTTTGTGCAACTGTTACATATATTGTCTGATAGTTCACACAGCTTTAGAGGCTGAAATAGTTTTTCTATAAAAATTGTGAGGAGAGAGTTGCAATTTTACTTTGAAGCGTGTAATTCAACACAGCCCTTAAATGATCAGGTTCAGGTTCTGATGTCTGTCAGGAAAACAGCCTGGCCTGGCTGAAAACCTCCTGTCACCTGCTGGCAGTGGCTGCTGTCTCGCTGCTGGTGCTTGACCTTGCAAGGTAAAGGCATCCCAAACTCATGGGCTCTGACTGGGATTCTTCTGCCTTGCAGGGCAGGTATACCTCTTGTGAGTAGGGTTTTCCCAAAGTACTAATTAAATGACTAAGTTTATTTCTTTCTGAGTTCATGAAGCGATTGTGCTGATCTTTGGGTTCAAGATTAGACTGTCTCTGGATTACAAATACCACAATAATATTTTTCTTTGTATTACTTCTACCTGTATTTCCATTAAAAGCACCATGTCTGTAGAATACGCAGCATTCCCAAGGTTCACAGTGTCATCCTTCAGGCTACAAGTGGTCATTTCAGTGGCTCAACTGTAACAAAACCTGATTATTTTGCTCTCCTTCCACTGCTATGCAGCCAACCTTATATTGCTTTTCCATGGGCTGCCTATAAAAAGAGAGAGCCCATAAGAATGATATACAACAACATTAAATCTGCTCTATGAAAAAAGAGATCTTGCTACACTATCATGTAGAACATCTTCCAAGAAGACTCTTCTTAAACTGAATTTACCCCGAGGAGCTTCACAGTCAGAATAGATAGTGCCACTTCTTTCTGAAGTGTTTTCTGGGCATGCAGCAGGCTTAGGAAAATTTGAGATGAATTTGCAATGATAATGTTGCCACTTTGGGGATTTTTTTTTTCACTCTGTTACTCTGTTTTCCTGTTTGACTACCTCAAAGATTTGGTATAAAGGGTTCAGAAAATTTGTGTACTAATTTGAGAAAGAATTAGGAAAATTTTGGAGTTCAAGGCATTGGCTGGCTGTTACTAGCAAACAGAAGATGATATTTTTGTAAGACTGATCTAAAATTTTGCCAATTTAAAATAATTCCAAGATTCTCTACAGTATCCAATACTGATGAGCTGTGCAGATCACTCCACTTCTGCAGCACTTTCTCTTCAGCACATGTAACCAGAAGGCTGCCCAACGTGCACCAGTGTAAAAATTACAGCAGCCTGTGGATCGAAAATGCACAGTTGATGGTGAAACAGGTTAAAATTTTAATCGTGTGCATTCTAGAGGAGAACATTTCTAACAGTACTACTTGATACCAAAGTTCAGTAATTCAGGTTGTAATTTGGCCTGCTTCTGGGTTCTACAGTGACAATGAATTGTCCTATTTCAGGGTTATGGAATTTGTGTCTTCTAACTCCAGCTGGCTAGGACACATCACTGCTGATAGACAGTGGCTTGCTCCTCGCTGTGCATTAGTTATGTTACATCCTGGAGTGGCATTTGAAATCCCTGCTCCAAAGCCTGAAAGCTCCATAGATTAAATAGTAAACAGAATGGATTGTTTTTCTCATGTTATATTCTTATCCACAGAAACAAAATGTAGTAGTTGATGTATTTGACCTGTTTTCTATACACTCAGGAAAGTATTAAGCTGCATGCTGTATGGGTTGCTTATATTGTCTAATGCAAGCATTCTTTTGTTTGAAACCAGTTACCTTAATTGAAGAGATTATTAGATCTAGAAATCTAGATAATCCTTCCAGAAGAATGCCAGTAAAATAAGGGCAAAAGGTGAATAAAGAAAAAATTTGGCATCTTCCTTTGAATACTGGGGTGCCATTTTACAGATCTCAGAGCTGACCGTGCTGAGATCAGTCGTTCAAAAGTTCATTATGTGCTGTGTTTGCCTCACGGACACCACCTGCCCTTATGAAGCTGTGGCCATGGAACAGAGTGTTTTTGAGAGCTGGCAGGTTGCTTGCATTAGCAGAGTGGATGTGGACATGCAGTGCTGCTGTTTTCTTCTGGCTAAAGACCTGATGACTTGCTGGCATTGCTGGAGCTGGACTTCCACACGGTGCCTTTCTCAGTACTTCTGTCAAGTTTTAATTTTGACATATAAATTACAGTACGATGACAGCTGAGCTTCTAATGTGAACTGAACTATGGTTCTTTTTTTCCTCTTCTGTTTGTAATACAGCACCTGCAAGTCACTAATAGAGATGGAGCAACAGCCCTGTGGTGTCTGAAACACAGTAACATTCTGATGTATTTAATAATTAGCAGAACTGACATTCACTTCAATAGGGACAAAGATATTTTTCTTTGTACTATGTTTTTCTTCACACAATCCTGTTCGAAAGGGCCTGGTATTTCTTACTGTGGGCTAACACATCAAGTCTGGGTAGACTTGAACTAAAATTACATTTACATTACATAAAAAATTACATTTACATGCATTTACCTAAATTAAATGTAGCTTGTTTGACACTGAGTGACACTTTTGAAGAACCAGATCCTAGGTACTGGGTTTTTTTCAGGGGAAGGAAGGGTTGATAAATTTGAAATACAAGTGTGAGACACATTGCACATATGCAATAATTGTGTGAGTAGGACTAGCTGTTTTTTCTTGGCAGCTCTTAATAGTGTGTGAAACAAGACTTCTGCACTCATATTTTGCAGTTGCCCATCACAAGTGCTGAAATGTTCATCTTTAGGTGTCTATAAAACTGTGCTTTCTAACAGCATTCAAGTCACCTGGCACAAGGCAACCAGTTCAGTTCTTTACCACACAAGGAAGCCCTTGTATATATTTCAAAATACCCTGGCATTTAAAAAGAAAAATTCTTAGTTCTGAAGCCCTGAGACTATGCTTAAAATATTTTTATGATTTTTTTATTTTTTAACCCATTGAAATTTTAATAGTTGAATTTGTAGATCAAATATTTTTTTCTTTGTTCTGAATGAAATCCCTTTTGAACTCTGACAGTAAGCTGTGAAGTTTTTACAGGACTAGCAAAATTCATTATTTTAAAACTGATTTATAAAGGGCAGCATGATACTAGAATTGAGGCACTTGCAGGTGCTAACTAGAGACTTTTAATATATAAAGCAATTACAGTAATATTTTAAAAGAATCATCAGAATGGAAGAACCTTGTGAAAGAAGGTTTTGCTGTGCTTACTGCCTGAAGTGCTTTGTTTCAAACACCTGCATGGGCATTTTGGATCTTTCTTTGTTATGCCACTCTGTTTAACATTTCAGAGAACAGTGACTTGCTGCTGGGGACAGATCCTCAGCTGTTGCAGACAGCAGCCGAGCACCTGTCCTGCACAGACCTGTCAGTCTCCCAGCTCGGATGGGATTGATTGATTGATGGGCACGGAAACCAAACCAGCACTTCCCACTCCCCTGTATCTTCGTGGTGTTGAGGCAATAGAGAGGCTGTGCAGAGAGACTGTTCCTAACAGTTCTGACTTTGTGCCTGATTTGTAGGCAAATCAGAAAATTCAGGGCCTGATTCTTAAACCTCATTTATATCATCCTTTAGGCTGCCAAAATAGTGAAATTTCCCTATCAGAAGTTGGCAGTGTGCCCTTTCTGCCCTCAGTACTCTCAGTACCCTTCCCAACAAAACAAACCAAACTAAACCAAACAAGCAACTCATCAAAACAGCAGAAAGTACACACCAGAATACCTTTAGAATGCTCTGTTTTCCTTTTGTTCTTGCTGTTTTATGGTAATTTCAGTGCATCTTCCACCTCTCCTATGTTTCCTACTTTATATGGTATTTCTTCTGTATAGACCAGCAGCATTAATTTACCCTTTTCTTGTTCCTGAGGTTTTCCTTTCATGCTTGCTTTGCAGACATGGAAGTAGTGCTCTCCCCTAGGAAGTACTGAGAACTTTGGCTGTTCATCATTTCCTAACACTTTTTAACATAAGGTGTCCTCCCTCTATATTTCAGTTGATTTGAAGACAAATGGTGATGACCCAGCTGAAAATGAGTTTTGTCTAAAAAACCATTAGCTACAACTGCTAACCACTCAGTAATGATCCACTCTATGTATAGTAATTCACTCTGTGTGAAAATGTAATTGTCCCCATTTTATTAGTAGTAATTCTCATTGTCCTTTGAAGTGCCCATTCTCCCATTCCCAGAGCTCCTGCCTGCTGCTCACACAGTATTTGCAGGCACATTTACTTTCTGGCATCTTGCCTTGATAATTCATAATGTCAGTAAAAGCACGGAGTGGTCAGTGTGACCAGGGTGTGATAGTTCCTTCTTTCAGGAGAAGTTTGATGCTATTTCTTGGAATCAGCAAGCTTGTTAACAGTACTTCAACTGATAAGCACCTCCAAAGTGCTAACAGAACACTTCTCAAAATGAAAAGTCCCAGAATCTAGCTTGGGTTAATTTCTTCACTGGGGTAGCATACTCTTTGTACAAACCTCCTCTAATTTATATTCTGTAGTTTATTGAACCTTGAATTATTGAAAAGAAAGAAAAAAACCAAAAAAACCCCACCATTCGCTCTGGAATTCTGTGTGCTGTCTTTTGGTGGGAGAGGAGGACTGATGAACTGTCTGACTTCATCTCCGGCTCCTCAGATCTTCCATGCTCTCAGTAGCTCTGGAGGCATCCTTGGCACAGGCCAGGAGATCCCAGCTGTGCCATGCCTTGTGTGGTGATGAGTCTAAGGCAGTTTTGTGTCCCCACAGCGAGCATGCCCACCAGCGAGACCGAGTCCGTGAACACGGAGAACGTCAGCGGCGAAGGGGAGAGCCCGGCGTGCTGTGGGAGTTTGTGGTGAGTGCCCGGAGGGTCTCCAAGTGCCCACCTCGTCATCTCAGCATCGCAAAGGATCGCTCTTTCCCCACTGTGTATTTAGCCAGAAGTGCTTTCAAATAGTCAAGCTTTGTATGGCGCTTTCAGGAGTTTGATACGAGACCAATTATTAGAGCCCTCCTAGAATTCTCAGGTTAAGGAGATATCAAACAATTCAACTCAACTTGCAGTGGACTCGTGTTTTCCTGAAAGCTTTTATAAAATGTAGTTTTTACCCAAAATTATAAGAAAGGGATGGAAGTTTCTAATGACAGGTAAAAAGAAATATTTTCTGTTAAATTGTGCATGATCTGGAGAATATATGTATTTTTAGACAATACCTGAATGTATGGGAGTATTTTTATAACCCATAATGTTCACTGTTTATTTGCTCAGATTTTCACAACTTCTAGGCAGCTTCTACATGTTTATTCAAGGATTATTTACTGTGTTATAAAGGAGGTTTCCTTTCTTTCGCTAAGAAAATTTGTAAGGCTTTAGAAATGGTATTTCAGAAAATAAATGACAAAAGAATTTTAGCATTCATTATGCATTTTATTAAAAGTTTGTTTTATATATATGTAATGCCAATGCAAAATTCTAAAGAAAATGGATTTGTTAATTACTTCCCCCCCATTCTTAAAAATGTGCTTTCTTTTTCTTCTAGTCAAACCATCTCAAAATCCAAGTTCAGGTCAGTATTTTTCTCTTATAATCACATTCTAAAGTCAATGCAAAATCTTGGTCCAATTTTCACTCTTGTGGGCTGATCCTTGCTCCAGCTTCTGGAATGTTCCACGGCAATGTCAGTACTCTGTGTTTGAGCACAAAGTAAGTCAGGCCATAACTTATCAAGGATATTGTTTTGACCGTAATGTCAAAATGCCTTTGGATCAAAATAGAAAATGCTTTTCATTGCAAACTCGCCTACCTGCTACAAGTCAAAATAGAAGTTAATCTTTGGGAGCATGCCTTTACTTATATCAATCTAATGGAGAAATATACTGCTATTCCGCTTTTTGAATTTTTATTTCTATAGGCTGTTTGCATATGCTGATGTTATTCATACGCATTCATATATGTACCATTTAGCTACACTTATTGTCACTGGTTCCATGCATCTTTTTGGGAAAAAAAAACCCAGTCCAAATGGCCTCAGAATGCTTGGAGTTATACAGTTTGAGCCTGCTTGTGAGTATTATAAGTAGAGATACCCCAATATTATTATTCTTGTCTCATGGACTTCAATGATAGGATGTTCTGTAAGTGTAAAGAAAAGTGGGTTTGATTTAGGTCAGGAGAGGATATTTTTCCTTTATATGGTTAGAATACTACAAAGGCTTGAAGCATCTTTGTACTGATATCTGAAACCAGTATCAATTTCCATTACTACAAGTACATATTTAAGGTGCATAAAGAAAACTCAGTTAATGCTTGAACACAGTTCCCAGAACTGAAGCAGAGAAATCTAGTTTTATGAGTCCAAAGATATTTACTCACTTGTGACTCCAACCCATGTCTAGGTACAGCCTCAGCTTGTCCTTTACTGTCACTCTTATTTATTTCACAAACACTTGCCCACTGACATAATTTCAGGGCACATCAGTAGAAATCTCCAGGAGTTACTGAGGAAGATTTCTGATGTTATAGGGTAGATTTCTAAAAGGACCTCAGCATTTCTCTTCTGTTTAATCTTGTAAGAATTCTCTTTGTGGTTTAACTCAAAGCCTACATTTTCATACTGAATTTAATTTAAATTCTGAGTTGATTCACTGACTTGGGGCTTGTGTATGGGGCTTGGAAAGATAGATATATTTTGTTACTCAATGAAATATTAAATGCAGCTTAATCTAATTATGTCACAGGCAATTGGAGTCTCCAAATGTTGTGGTTTGCATTTGCAAATCTGTAAGGAAATTTTTAAAAAGTAATAACACGTTAGTAGTCCCTAATCTGCAGCTGGTAATAATTTACACAGTTATCGAAGTATTATCCACATATTTAGGAAAATACACCTGCTCACACATGCACACTTGCACTGTTTTCTACACAGAAGAAAATCTCCTCAAGTTCATGTGTTTTCCATATAATAATAGATTTATTTTTATTTGAACTTTCAGTCGACGCTGGCGTCGCTGGAACCGATTTAACAGAAGAAAATGTAGGGCTGCAGTAAAATCTGTCACATTTTATTGGCTTGTTATTGTCTTGGTCTTTTTGAACACGTTAACTATCTCATCAGAGCATTACAATCAACCTGACTGGCTGACCCAGATCCAAGGTACAGTCAAAAATTATTTGTCCTGGTCTTGACTATGGATATTTGCGTTCTATCAGTGGCTCCTTTTGTACTTTGCCATTTTGTTGTTTGCTGTCTGAAGGGTATTCAGCCCAGCCAAAGGGAAATACAAGAAATGACTGAATGTGGTCTTTGATTTCCACAGCTGTAACACAGCTTAGTAACACAGCAGCACAGACCTGACAATGCTAAACTGTGAATACCTGTGCTTTTATCATGAAACCACGCTTGAAAGATGTGGAGGAAGTGGTAACTGGCGCAGCAGAACATGCTGTGGGCTGGTTGCTTAAGTTACAGTGTGGAGTCAAGCTGTGAGCTGAGGAACTGTGAACTGCACAGCAGATTGGAAAGATGAATAGTTTATAGCTGGCAGGAAGCTTTACATCCTTGTGTAACTTTTGCCACTTAAGCATCAACTATAGTCCAATGTAAAAAAAAAGCAATACTTCCTTTTTAAGCAAAAAGCTGCAAACTCATATAGAAAGTATAGTACTAATATGTTAAAATAAAAATGGAATCTATGAGGCAATTCAGAATCTTTTTTCTTTAATATTTTGTTCCAGATATCGCAAATAAAGTTCTTCTGGCTTTATTCACCTGTGAAATGTTAGTAAAGATGTACAGCTTGGGCCTACAGGCTTATTTTGTTTCTCTCTTTAACCGCTTTGATTGCTTCGTTGTTTGTGGTGGCATTGTTGAAACCATTTTGGTGGAGTTGGAAATTATGTCACCCCTTGGAATTTCAGTGTTTCGCTGTGTTCGTCTCCTGCGTATTTTTAAAGTAACAAGGTAAGATTATCTAATACTGCTAATTCTAAGGATAGCTGAAGAGTGATCAGCAATTGTTTTGTAATACTTCATCATGCACTGCTCTTTTACTGTTTTGTTTGAGGTTTTTTTGGTGTGTGTTAACACACGCATTTTAATTTATAGGCACTGGGCATCCCTGAGCAACTTGGTAGCATCCTTGTTAAACTCAATGAAGTCCATTGCTTCACTGTTGCTTCTGCTTTTCCTCTTCATCATAATCTTCTCGTTGCTTGGAATGCAGCTGTTTGGAGGCAAATTTAATTTTGATGAAACTCAAACAAAACGGAGCACCTTCGATAATTTTCCACAAGCCCTTTTAACTGTATTCCAGGTAACTTTCTTTCATCCCGTATGAAACATTTTACCTTTGATCAACAAAAGTTGTTTAAGTGATCATGTTGCCTGAAAATAAAATCATAAATACTATTTATTCAGTTTACTTTAAGTAGCATTCTTCTCATTAAATTCAGTACTCTGGTAACTTTGCACCATTTGTACCATTTGTTTCATATCTTATTTGATCTATCTATGCAACATAGCTGTCATGTTACTTCACAGAGTTAAATCTCCTTTGTCCATCAAACACATGACTAGAAAAAGAGGTGGAGTGTTATTTTTATTTTGATCAAATGATTTTCTTTAACTTCATTAGCTGTATAAAAGTTGAGCTGTTCTCAAGCAAGAAAAAATAATAAGCCTTTAAAGAGTGCATATTTACAGATGGGTCATATCATTTACTATAATATACAAATAAGTATTAATTTCTTTAGAGATTAGGTTTTATTAAAATCTTAAGGCAAATTTGTCTGCTGCTAGGGCCATAATTAGAGTTTACTTTTCACTAATTTGTGATGCTTTTTTAAAATTTATTTTTCTCAATTTGGATACTGGAATTAGGCTATTTGGTTTTATCTTTCTCGCCATTTTCGCACTTGGCTTTGTACATTACCACAGTACTTGGTTTCAGACATTGTAAGTGAGAATTAAATGCTGCAGGATTCACCTTGTTCTTAACTTCCTGTCTCTCTGGTGGAATTCTCATCTGATGACTGTCCAGAACAAGCAAAATATCTTTCCATTTAATTTTAAAATAAGGAAATATTAACGAGAAATTTTCTTATGGGGACAAGTGTTCACATTTTACCTGACATTGCCCCTATAAAAAGTTAAGGTTCTACTTTCCAACTCAGCTGAGTTAGATTTTATTCAAATTTTAGGCTGTCTCATTTTCAAAACAATGGGTCTGTCTTCAGTTTTAGAACACACTTGGGAGCAACCTGTTGGGTGCTCACCAACAGTGAAAATCAGCTGGATAAGTTTACCCCTCCAGAAATGAATTTCAGAGAACGGCATGCATTTAATTTTCTTAAACAACCATTTAATTGCTTGGAAGGAGAGTCAGTATTACATGTTTTCTCAGGATGGAGCTGATAATTTTTGAGAAATTACTTAGAAATATATGAAGTGCCCTTACAGCCTGCATTCCAATACTCAGGATTTTTATTGTAGTACAGATTTGTGGCCAGTATTTAAAAACAAAAAAAAAGGAACCTTAAAACATATACTAACTTGATTTTTAAGTGATGGACATTTATTGGCATTGCTATATATGTGGCATTGCTGAAAACCAGGGCTCTTCCTTTGGCATGCCGAGACCAATAAAATTTCAATACAATGTAATTTTTATTATTTTTGCCTTTGAATTTCAGTGATAGAAATGCATGGCACAAAATAAAAACTATTAGGGTTAAACCCAAGCTTTCAGGAGGTGTTTATTTAAATGGGAATTTTAACACAATGCATGGAAAGAATATGGTATTACTTTATGTAGACACAAGGTTAGCTTATTATGTGGTCAGAGGAAATATGTTTCTCTACTGCACTTTTGATGCTGAGTTACTCCTAATCTATTGCTATCTGCTTCTCAGATCCTGACAGGTGAAGACTGGAATGCTGTTATGTATGATGGCATAATGGCATACGGTGGTCCATCGTCCTCAGGCATGATCGTCTGCATATATTTCATTATCCTCTTCATCTGTGGGAACTGTATCCTTTACACTCACTGGAAATATCTCCAGCTGGGGCCAGGGACCAAAATCTCTCTGGGAAGGGGTAAATGGCCATGGGCAAGTGCTCTTGGCGTGTGCTGAGTCCTTTAAAGAGACTTTTCCTTGTGCCCTGTTCCCTAAGGCTTGAGAGTCAGTGATCCCCAGGCCATCTCCAGCCCACCACCAAGGCAGAAACCAGAGGATGTTTTCTTTCTTCCTTCGGTGGGAACATGGCCTTATTCTGCCTGCTCTTTGTCACCTCTCCTCTGCCAGCAGGGCTGTGGCCTGGGCCCTGGGCAGTGATGTCCTGTTCATCCCTCTGACACTCGGTACAGCCCTGGGAGTGCTGACAGTGCAGCCAGGGATGCTCTGCACTGCAGGCGCCAGGGGACACAGACTGAGGCAGCTGGGATAAAGTCTGCTGAAACATTCCCCTTCCCTGCCTCTGTTCTGGAAATACTTCCTTGGCCCCACGTAGAAACAAATTACTGCAATTCTCAGAAGTTCTTAAAAGGTCAGGAGGGGATGAAAGGGCAAAAACATTGTATTTTCTGTACTACATGGTATTTGTATCTGTATTTGTGATTAACTGATACAGACTGAAGAACTGAATTTGATATAGATTGTTGTAGACATGGAAGACGCGCATTATAAAAATGAATTTTTCAAAATGCCTGAACAGTCTTCACGTATAATAGACAATTTCATATTTGAACTTGCTCAGGCTAGCATGAAGTTAAATTCCATTTATTTTGAAAAATACCTCAAGCATTCTGCTGTAAAATCCGTGACCCTAATGGATCTCTGCTCACTTTACAGCCAGTATCAGTCTGGTCCATTAAATGGGTGTTGTTTGCACTACTCTCCAGCATCACAAATCTCCACGCTGTAGGTTGGGAACATGTGTTTTATATCTCTCACATTGTCAGTGTTTATGCTGATAATAAACCACACAAGTATAGTAAGGCATAATGTCCTTAAAACGATTTGAAATAGATATCTTGCTAAATGTCTTCTTGGCCATTGCTGTGGATAACTTGGCAGATGCTGAAAGTCTAAATACAGCTCAGAAAGAAGAAGCTGAAGAAAAGGAAAGGAAAAAGAATGCGAGGTAAAGTAGATGGGCTTGTTGAACAAGCAGGAGAGGGAAGGAGTGGGGTACTGAATTCTTCCATAAGGGTTTTTTAATATGAATGTCTTTACCATCTTCAAAATGTACTGGACTCAGGAAAAAAATAAGAGAGTTTGTCTAGACACTAAAATAATAGCCAAACACTATGATTTTAGATAAAAGGTAGTAATTGGGGTGAATTAAGAATATAATGATAAGCCAACTGATATTTAAACATTGCAACAGTAGGATTTATTGTGCAATTAGCACAAGAATTTATCTGTTGTTGCCAATGCACAACTCCATGTGGAATCCGTTCTCTAAGCCTTATATAGACAAGTAGAAAACCTTCTTTTGAAATCAGTGCAAGCCTGTTGAAGTCAATGAAAGTTGTTTGTATGAGTCCAAGGGCACAGTTTATCCCTCTAGAAAGGAGTAATGATCATGCATTGAATTTTTTAGGGATTAGCCTCTGGAATTATATCTAAAATCATAATCTTTCAAATGGATCATTGCATTCAAAGGCAGTAGATTTTATTGCTCTGAGACTTGCAGCTGTACAAAATATTTTAAATATTTTACTATAAGGCTTTCAACTTTTCATAGAATTGGTATCGTTCACTTAAAGTTGTCTGTCTTTACATGGCATGCTTTGTAATTGTTATTGTATTGTTTTGTAGAAAAGAGAGTCTGGAAAATAAAAAAAGTGAGAAGCCAGAAGGTGACCAAAAGAAGCCCAAGGATAGTAAGGTGTTTATTTTAAAATTTGTCTCTTTTCTAAGAAGCAGTTTTACTAATTTTGCCAGGGAGAGCTTTTCAAGTCTACTGTGCATTGTGCGATTTCTTTTATGAGCCCATCATCCCTACTTTTTTTTCAGGCAAACGAAATTTAATTCTGATGCTTGGTATGCTCACAGTATCTCTTAATCCAGAAAATCATTTTGGTTCCAGGATATCCTGAGAAGGGAAACTCTTAGAGAACAAAATAGTTAATGGTTGAAAAATGTGACTTTTTTTAGGATCCCTGTAGGTAATTTGCTTGATAAATCTAATGAGATAAGTGAATGATAAACTCTTAGTAGAATGTTCAAACATTCAGCTTTTATCAAAGCATGTTGGTTATATTCTCATTGTGATTTACACAGCCAGAAAAATGTGGATAATGTAGAAAAATCATCTTTGGAAATTAATTAATAAACTATTAGCTCTCCTCTGTTCTCACAGTTACTCTGCTTCAGGAAACTCACTTCTCTGACTTCAAAGGCATATTTGGCTTGCTTTCTATTGAAGTTTGTACTCTGTATTAAAATTTATTTTTCTCCCTGTGTATCCCTTTCATTGTTGTAGGTGACAATTGGTGAATATGGAGAAGGGGAGGATGAGGATAAAGATCCCTACCCACCCTGTGATGTACCAGGTATGTGAATACTAGGTAGAAGACAAACACATTTAAGTTAGTTTGCTAAAATATCCTAAACTTGTTCTTGCTGAACATTGAACCAATTCCTTTGAAGTCAGCGAGGTTGTGCTCTGTTATCAGTGGATAAATGGGCCTGGAAGCTGCTAAGTGTTATCTTTCCCTGCAGCTTCCTAGAGAGTGCAAGCAGCATTTAAGAGTTAATACTGTGAGCCTCAGGACTGTTGTGGTAACACTATCTGGATGAGAGAGCAAACTCTAAACTTCTCTAAAACATTTGGCAAAAAAGGACATTCCAGGGCTGATGATACTTGGTCAATTTTTTCTTGGCCCAGTGAACATACTTATCTGAAAATCAGTTCTGCCTGATGGTCTGGATGCATGTTACAGAAATCTGCCCCGAATTTTGAGCACGCAGTGCTCACCCAGAGCTCAGCGCTCAGCTCAGGCGTGGATGGACTGTCAGGGGCTGAGCTGAACTGGGGCTCCAGAGCTCATCAGGGAGAGTGAGGAGCTCAGGTGAGGCTGCTCAGGACCAGCAAAGCCTTTTAATGCACTCAGGGCACTTATGCACACACCCATATATGCACAACAACCTCTACATGAGCTTCTGACAACTGTTTGGATGTTCACATATTGGTTTATAGATTCTTACAGTCATGCTATGAAGATATATTTGCTATAAGCCATGCATGTTTTATTACAAGCTATGCTTTTGTATTGTTATGAACAGAACCTCAATATTTTTTAGTTTGTAGTAAAAAGGATGTTTAATTTATAGTAGGTGAAGATGAAGAAGATGAAGAGGATGAACCAGAGGTGCCAGCAGGCCCACGTCCCCGTAGAATATCAGAGCTAAACATGAAGGAGAAGATAACACCAATCCCTGAAGGGAGTGCCTTCTTCATTTTCAGCAGCACCAATCCGTAAATATCATTTTGAAAAATACTGGTTTAAACAGCAAGGTTTAGCAGTGAAGTAACAGACCTCCTTCCAGAGAGATCAGGAGTAGAACTCTAGTATGTTCAACAGAAAAGTGATTGGCTTTCCTCCTAAAATTTTCTGATTGACTTGGTAAATTAAAAGAATTTGCAAAATATATTATTTTTCTTCCCACTGTTGAAGACAATAGCATTTTGTACATATAGTCTCAGTTCTCACATGACTGAAAAGTACCCTTTAATGTGTATTATCTATTTACTATGTTAGTCACTGCATATACAAGATCTGAGCATCTTCTGCATGAGGTAGAATTTCTAGTAACCCTAGTAACCTTTGTGGAGGAGAAAGCAGAAAAAAAGTAGGAGAAAGGTTTTATATATTCCTCTTAGGGTAACAGCATTTCCCAGATTCCAGCAAACACCAAAGATTTAAACAAATTATTTTAAAAAATCAAGAACAGTAATAGTTGGATTTTAGGGAGGAAGTGGAATCTTTCATCACTTAATCTAAGTCCAGAGCATGAAGACAGTAAGCTTGGCTAGTCAGTAAATGTCCTTACTTAAGACTTACTTGGCTTGGCAGAAAGCTGCCTGTCAGTAGTAGAGGCCATCACAAGTTTAGAAGCTGATCAAGATAAAATGTTTTGGGTTTGTATCTTATTCACTGTATGGATTGCCTGAAACTCTTCAGAATTTGGAAATGGGAAAGAAAGCTCCTTAAACTACTAATTTTCATATAGTGAATGTAAAATTATTAGGTCTGTTGGACATTTCAAATTGCTTTTGGCTCCAACTAACACAACATATTAGTCTAAAATGGCCAATTTGCTTAACTCAAGTACACTGTACTCCAATTATCTACTTAATAACAAGAGAAAAGGTTTTAGTTGTGAACCTTCTGAATCTTCAGAATTTAGACAACTTCAGTGTTAGTCAGTTATGAACTAGATCCTGCCTTTCTGTCAGCTTAGTCCTAGACCTTCTCTACCAAAGTGTGCAGAGGAGTATCTGTGATTACCTTGGGCTCAGTGACTCTAAGCATATGCACAGTTACACTTCGTGTCATGTGGCTGAAATCTGACAGCTCTGGAGCCTTCAACACCCACTTGTCTTGTAATTCCGTAAGAAAATCTTCACGGAGATTCTGATTTGATTTGAGTCCTAAGTAGCACAATGAGATCTGCAGCCTAAGCTGCATCTCACAAGATGAGTAATTTTGACAACTTCAGTAAGAATCAAATCAAACAGGCGATCTGGATGAATTATCATCTCCCTTGGTCCTTTCAACATTGTCTGTATGTGCACAGTGGTACAAACCCTGGACCTTGTAGTGGTGTTCATAACACATTGAAAACCAACCCCTCCCAGATTGCTTTAAGTGCATCTTCATTATGGGTGAATTGCATTTTGAATTTATTTACCTTCTTAGGAATCAGACCGATGGCTTCAGCATTTTCATTGCATCTAACTGCTGCTCTGTCAGTGTTGGCAGAGTAACAGAAAACATGTTGTATATTAACCATCTGCTGAATTCTGTGTGCAAAACCGGTGTATTTTTGTATCTCCTCTTTAGAATTCGAGTGGGATGCCACAGACTTATCAATCACCACATCTTTACCAATCTCATCCTTGTCTTCATCATGCTCAGCAGTGTTTCCTTAGCAGCAGAAGATCCAATTCGCAGCCACTCCTTTCGAAACAATGTAAGCCCTTTGTTTTTTTGTCTGAAGATAAATGTACCCTCACACGATACAATTCTTGGGCCTAGTGCCTAGTTTTTAATTTTCATGTTAAGAAACATTCCTTTTCCTTTTTCAGGTTATACATTTATATTCCTTTTGCTTTAAGAGGCATAAATCATTAAAGACAATTAACTTTATTGATGGAATGTCATCAGTATTGGAAGTGTTTATTATTTACATAATGCTTTTCCTTTGACTATAAATATATCAGGATAAAATATGCTCAATATGAATATAATATCTATAATTTTAATATTTTTTTCATACTTTGCAGCTGGAGTACCTGATACGCAATTCCTGAATCCCTCTTACTGCCTCCCAGTGTTTGATGCTGATTTACAAATGCCAGTTAAAATTTTCACTGTTTATCATGTTTGGAATAGACTCTGACCTGTCCTCTTTTCTCCTTTATTGGCTCTCTTGTATGTTCTCGGGGCACTTGGATTATCCCTCTGTTAGTGAGTGTAGGGATTTGTAAGGGTGTTAACCTTTTTTCTCAGAGAAGCTTTTGTGGCTGCCCTAAGAGATTTGAGTTTCCCCACATTGGACTCAAAGATATTTGGATTCCTGACTGGCTGCATCAGAAACTAAACAAATTTCACTTCTTTCTAAACTCACATGTAAGAGGAAGATCAGAGCGTGCCCAGCTCTTGCCTTGATTCAGAGAAAAATGCTGTTTCACCTATACACAAACCTGTAACTTTGGAAGTGTTTCTGCATTCTTCTTTAGATCTACTTGTACAAGCAAAATTATTTGTAAAAACGTTAATTTCATTAGTTTCTCTATTACACAATAACATTGTAGTTTATGTGGGGAGTAAACACCTGTGTTTCCCCCCAAAAATTTCCTGACTCTCCCATTTTAAGTTCTTAATCTAGAGGAAGACTTACCTGTTGCTCCAATGCACAATTATTAGACAGAGAAACAACAAAAAAAAAAATCCGCTCTCGTGACCACAGATTTTATTACTCCTGTTCCACTTATATCAGTTGTGAAGCAAGACTCTCAGCTCACTGTGAGCTGTGTTTGCTTTAGATTAGGCAGGAAATAGATGAGATGGTGTGACTTTGTAGCACCATGGGGACTTTGGGGATGCTTTGACAGAACTTTCAGGCCTCTCCTGTTTTAGATACACAATGATCTGTAGAGATTGTCATGGAGTTAGAGAAACTCTGCTGCATCTTGCAGGAAAGGTGGGCCTGCTGAGCCTGTAGAGGTTGTATCTCTCTACTTCTTGCTGGAGTTGGTGCAACCTCTGAAAGTCTTTTGGCTGTTGGCATTCCCTGACTTTAGTAACAACTAAAAAGCTAAAACTTTCTCCCGAGGTAAAAAGAGGCCAAAGCACAAAGACGCTCTTCATGCACTATTCAGCAGAGCAGTGTTCTTCTCATATCTGTGAAGCTGGACCAGTGTAATCCTATGAATAAATCACACTAATGGGCAAGGAAAAGAGAGCTGCTGGAGAATACTGAAATTGTTATTACAGAAATGGCTTCAAGGCTGGTAATTATATTTGTAACTAGAGGAGCATTAAGAAAATGTTAGTGGAGAGTGGTGGTAACGGAAAAGATTATTTCTGTTTGGGACACAGACAAAATGTGTGAGGGATTTCAGGAAGGCATTGCCCTCTTGTTGTAAGTATTCTCACATGCCCCACGCCTGCATAATTTTCTTTTTACTACCTTGAATGTTCATGCTCCTTCCACCAACCAGGTCAGCAACAGAATGAAAGTTTACAAACCGAAACGCCTTTAAATATTTTATTTTAAGTCTAGGCTGAATTGGTTACTGATTAGTCTTTATTGAATGGCTTTAATATTTACGTATTTTTTCAGCCACACCAAGGGACAGAAGGATGTGATATACAACAGAATATGGGGGGAAAATGATTTCCTTTTATTTGATCTAGTATGACTAATTTCTTTGTGTGTTGTCTCTTTATTTTATTTCTCCTTCCCACTTGGTTAGCTGCTGAGCCACAGGCGAGATGTTTCTGTGCACAGCTGTTGGCTAGGTGGATTGCTGGATCCTTGAGACTAAACTCTCACCCTCCTGCAGTTCACTGAATTAGGTGTTAGTGATGTGGCCACCTGGAAAGGGTGACCTCGGGGTGGTACAGAAATACCTCTTTGTGTGCCTGTGGACAGCAGTGAGGGCAATCCCACAGCCACAGTCCTCTTAGAAATTTCATGTCAACGTGGAACTCTTGTGGGTTCTTTTAAATGTCCTACAAATCACTGCTGTATCTTCCCACTTCAAGGAAAAAGGGTTGTGGTGCTGATTTTAAGTAATTTAGTTATTCATTAATTTGCTTTGTGGCACTCTAGAGAAGCCTATACAATAGGAACAATATAATGTAGCAGAATGTGGAATGATCTGCAGTCTAGAAACATCCCCTGAAGTTTTATGTTGTGATGCAATACTTTGTTAAAAACCACAGACAATATTAAGAAGTATTTATTTGTTTAAGATTCTGTATCTCTGCTAAAGGCTGAAGAAAGTATCTGTGAAAGCTGGTAAAGTCTGAATTGAAAGAAATTGTTGCCTATTGGGTCCTGTCAATTATTTAGGGGTGAAATCTAATACCTGAGCACAGTGGCATCTGTTACATTTTAAAGCAAATAAAAATGGTTGCACAATAGCTGGAATTTTAAACTACTTTGTCTAAATTCTCCATCTATCTACTTAGATTAATTCAGGTGTTGTTGTGTATGTGGTCTAAGTTGTTAAAATTATTAAGAGATGGATTTCTTACTGTGGCACGTATTATACCTTGCAGATACTTGGTTACTTTGACTATGCTTTCACAGCCATCTTTACTGTTGAAATCCTGTTAAAGGTAATGCATTGTTAATTGATCCTTGTTAGCTCAAAAGCAGCTTTAGCAATAATGTTTGTAACTTTTTGTTTACCTTCCAGATCCTAGGGTATGCAGATTATGTCTTCACTAGTATGTTTACATTTGAGATCATTTTGAAGGTAACAGGTTTTTAAAGGAAGCTTGTTTAAAAGGATTTTCCTTGTGTGTCACCTGCCAAGAAAAGGCACTTGAAGTGTTCTTCGCCTTTTCTCTAAGCGATCAAAGCTAAACTTTTTCTAAACTAGAGGACTTTTTTTCATTTGACAGTTCCTCATAGTTTTGAATGGTTATTTTTTTACCATTGGGTGCATGAAGAAGCTGATTTTTTATCATTACATCAGTTCAATAATTCATTTTTTACCCTTTTTAAACTTACAGTTGTCAGAAAAGGGAAAAATAATTCACTGCGCATGAGCTTTTCCTTCTCCTTGCTCTGGCATTTCTGAAAAAGATACTCAGTCTTATAAGGAGGGAGCATGTAATTTCTCATTTATTTTGCTGAACTATATCCACAGAGCTAAAATAGTAGATAACTATTTTCTTGCAATAGGACTTGCAAGATATCTTGCATTTATCTATCTATACACTAAGATACTTTGCATTTATCTTGGGCATACATTTAAATTTACAGACAGGCATAATTATGCTTGCTTAAATGTATTACCCATGCATGAGCCAAGAATTGGCATTTTAATGTATAGTTTGTGTACTGATTGTTAAGAATATCTATTGGGGTTACTCAGATTTTCAGTGTACAAGATTTACTCTGATAAAGAAGCCAAAAAACCGAGAATTGCGCTCACATGGAACTAAATGCTGAATGAGGAAATAAAATTTTTCATTGGAAATTGGCAAAATATTCTTTCCGAGATTTGCGCACTATTCCGAAATGTTTCATGCTGTGCTAATTCACCACAAGTTTTTGGTTGAGTAACCCTGATTTATACATTTAAAAATTGCTCTAAGAATCTGTACATAAACTTTGCATTTCCAGTTGAGGATTAAGCGTAACAAAATCTCTTCTCCCAGCTTTTGCTCATATTGCTGTGCATACTCTTCACAATGCAATTTGATTAATACTAATTGGTGCAATATTTGGGCTGTTTACAAGATAAGCTGTACTGTAAGTAATAGACTATTTTTATGCTTGTGAATTTTCTCCCAGGCTTAATGTTTATCCCCTTATTTCACATTTTCAGCAGTGAGAAGCTTGCTATAGAATCAATTATTCTTATTTGTAGCATGCTAGAATAAATATCCAGGGTTTTTGCTGCTAGAGAATGGCCAAACTAAAGGCGAGAGCAAAGCATTGAGAAGAGCTGCAGCATTAAGTCAGACTACTTCCCAACTCTGAATTTGAGAAGCCATAAAAATATGTTACCATTATATCTGTGGGAGAAGAGAGTCAGTAAACTTCCACATGCTCTGAGCAGCAGGTTCTCCAGCTCCTGCAGTTCCATTTGTGTTTTTCTAGGAGACAGAGGGATTATAAAGAGCAACATAAAGAGGCATAACTGAAAGTGTTAAGAAAAGCAATGCTCCCACTAACTGCAAAAGATTTTGGCATTGAGCTACTTAAGAGTTATCCAAGGGAAGTGGGAAACTCTAGATCTTGGGCTGCTGAAATCTGGCATTGTAAAATATTCCAAGGAAACAAGAAGCCACATCATAGCCAAAAATGTTGGTGCTTCTGACTCTGGTTTCTCCGGGAGGCTCTGTAGAACGTTCACATGTAAAGGAAAATAAACTGTACCGTGCAAATGTAATGAACAGTCAGGACAGGACACAGATACAGTGCCTGCTTTACTAACATGCCTCGGCCTCTGGCTTTGCTTGCTTGTGGCTGGGGCCCTCCATGTCCTCCGGGCTGGGATTTGCGCTGTGCTTCCCCCAGGATCCAAGTTGTGCAGGAGTGTGTTCTACAAAGAGATATTTCAAAACGAGACCTGCAGTAGCAATAGTATTCTTTAGCTTCCAGGTAAAAAACAGGTGAAACTGAAATTAGGATAACCAGAGGCAGTATTATCAGCTGTAGTGAAGAAACTTGTTCAAAAAACAAGCTTTAAACCAGAATAACTCTCAGCATGTGGGGAGTCTCCCTGTGCTCGATGTTACTTCTCTGACACAAGGATTCCCACATCACACTGTGCCGAGTGTATCAATGAGGACATGAGTAACAGAAGAGCTGCAACATCAGTTTAAAGCATTTAAGAATTCTCTTATATAATCCCTACATGACATTGAAATCCAGTTTGTCATCCTGTTTGGATGGCTGGGGAAAGGTGAAAATATCAGAGCAGAGGTCAGGTTAGGGATTTGTGCTGTCAACCTCGCCCTTCTGTGCTAATCCCATGGCATTTAAACTTGCTATAGAGAGTTCTAGCAAATGCTTCTGCTGGGCTTTGTGGTGGTTGAAGAATGAGTCTCCATGTGAAGGTGGGGAGATATGGACCTCACCTGTACTTTTAGGTCAATTACTGACTGAATTTTGGTGGGAGTCTTTACATGAAATGTTGTGTGCAGCTCTTATACTACAATGGAAATGGGTAATTGCAGATAGATGTAAGTTTGATATTCAGGGTTATTTTAGTGTTCAGCTCCCACTGATTTTAATGAGTTTATCTGTACTCCGTACAGCTGTAAGTGAAAGAGCTGGGAATTGATTGGTAAATTTTATAATATAACTATGTTATATCTCTCATGCCATGGTGTAGGTTAAAGCTTTAGCATTTTTATTCTGGCTTTGAGGAATATTTAGTATTTTGATCAAGACAAAAAGAAGGCTTAATACAAGAATAAGGAGAGGAGGGCTTCCAAAAAAGTGCATCTTTGCTTTGCAGAGGTGCAGCCTTTACTGGTGGTGATGGTTTCTCATGCTGGAAATGTCTGCACACTGAACAGAGGTGCAGGGCACTGAGATGCCCATTGCCTGTAGCTCTGTTCTACATTGTGCAGCTGTCTTGAAAGCTGTAGGAAACTGCAGTGAGGGTTACTATAAAAATAAAACATAAATGAAATAAAATCTCTTCACTACACCTTGAGGAACAGAATAGAAAGTAAAGGGGTTAAAATGCACAGTCAGTATTGGATGTTCCCTAGCTGGCACTGAATTTTCTTACCTGCAGAAAACAAGGAATAGATAAGTATTCAGGCTCTTTTTAAGAGGGTCTTGAGGCTGAAGAAATTAGAATCCATGTGATTGAGCTGACTATGAGGTATTTTTCAAAGGTATCCTTATTTTTATTATGAGTTTTTAGTTTCAGACTTAATCCATAACAATATTCTATTCAGCTGGTGAGTCTGTGCTTCTAATGGTTTAATTGGATTCCTCTGTGCATTTTTGAACTGGTACTTAACTTACAGTAGGAGGTCTATTTCATGGATTTAGGGGTCAAATTCACCTTTGTGATATCCAAAAACATCTGCCCAGATGCTGGCTGCAGCCGTAATTAATAAAGCCTCAATCACTGGCTCCTAATGAAACCTGCAAATGATGCATACAAGATCCACGTTGTATGCTTTTTGCATCTAAATATAGGGACAGGAAACAACAGTTAAGAGAAAGTCCAAAAGGAAGAGCAATATTTGATATTCCCCACAGAACAGTAAAATTTGGGGACCCTTGATTACACATAATGCAAAACATCTATTAGTTGTTCCAGGTTATTCCAAGATACTCACTCATGTCTCCCATGAGCCAAAGGTAAATAGCCTTGTAATGCTGCTTAAGGACAGCCTTATTCTGCTTCTGTGCCAGCTTTGACTCTCAGCTGTTTGCAGTACCTTCAAGAATTGGAGCTGTTTTCAGCTCCTTCAATTCTTAAGATAGTGTGAATAATTAGGAGTCAGAATCTGGACCCTATGGTTTAGTAAACATGGAAATCTTAAGTGTATTTTTTGTAGCAATTTTTCTAATGAAGGCAAAATTAATTCAGTGTAGTTATCTCAGCCTTATCTGTTACACAAAATAAAACCTTTGTTGACATTAGAAACAATTAGCATATTTGTTGATGTTGCTTGAGCAGAATTTTTCTGATTTAAATGAAGGATTTAATGTACATAGAGGGATTGTTTTATATCTCAAAGGATTTTAGAAAGTGAGATAGTATTGTATGCGTTCACACTCTAGGCAAGTGTCTTGTAAACAGCCTAAATGTGAATTTGAATAAATTGAAATATAGACTAAGTGTGTAACAATTCTATTTTTAGATGACAGCTTTTGGAGCATTCCTTCATAAAGGGTCCTTCTGCAGAAATTATTTTAATTTGCTGGATTTGCTGGTTGTGGGTGTTTCTCTGGTATCATTTGGGATTCAGTAAGTACTATACTTATAATGTGAATGATTTATTTTTGCTCTGGGGCTTTATACCGAAATGAGTGTTTCAGCTCCTTTTGTTCCCCCACGGTGTGTGGGTGTGCAGTGTCAGTGCTCGGGGATGGGGCTGCAAGAGGCAGTGCTTTGCATGGAGAGTGTTGTAATTCATTACTAATATGGCTGGGAACAAATTACTACTTCCCACTATTGCCAAGAGAGCGAGGAAGGGCCCCATGGCACTGTATGGTACAGAATGTATTTCCCGGGGCTTCAGGAGGTTTATATCTCTTCTCTCGAGCTATTGTCACATCTACAATCTAATTTTGTGAGCATGGTCTTTCAGTGCTGACCTATGGGGACATGGAACTAGGCAGTGTTTGTGGGGGGAGAAGTAATACTTTAATCAGGACTAGAAGTGGCAGCGAAGAGGTTTTTTTGTTTTGTTTGGGTCATTGGGTGGCAGTCCGCATTAAAAATCATCTGTGAAAGCCTGAGTGACTCAAAGAGAGCAGGGCAGGTGTCAGGCAGCTGCTCCCCACTCTGAGCTCTGCTGTACCAGAACACCTATTGCACAAACTTGCAGCTGCACAGGGTATTCTTTCACTCTTGTTTCCTCAAAATGCAGTCCTAGCTACTTAAACAGAGAGAATGAAAGTCATTGGAAGATCTATTGATCTCCAATTAGTTGGAAAATGAAGGATTCATTGATTTGCAGGATTTACACAGTGTCTTCAAAAGAGCTTGTCAACACTGAAAAATACTTTGGGGACTGTTTTGCTCCATTGTAGTCTTAGATGAGCTTCTGAGCTGTTACTTCCACATTTGCTCCAGAAATCGACATGATTCTTATGGTATTTATGAGATCTATACTATTTTCTAATACTAATAAAGAATCAATAAAGAATAAAAAAATCTTGTATATATGTATCTTGAGAGTTCTAGTTGGAGGGTTTTTTTTTCAGATTTCATGTTTAAGGAATTTCAAGGCTATTGTTATTCTGTAATACAATCAGTTACCTTAACAGTAACACTGCAACTTTTTTTTTCTCCTAGATCAAGTGCTATCTCAGTCGTGAAGATTCTCAGAGTTTTAAGAGTCTTGAGGCCTCTAAGGGCAATAAACAGAGCAAAAGGACTTAAGGTGTTTATTTTATTTTTTAAAGTTATATTACTGTTGGCCTGATCTTTCAGTCCTGCCTCAAGTTAAAAATTCTTGCACAAGAAAAATTGCCTGCAGAAGGTCACAGAGGAAGGACAGAAAGCAGTTCCTGATTCTTAAACATATCTGGTCTTAAACAGGCCAGGCTCTGCCCACAGTTACAGCAATTGGTGTGGGGAAGAACTGCCACTGAGAACAGATTTTGACTGTGATGAACCAACATGTCAGTGCATTTTAGTTGTTTATTCATTGGTTTATGTCAACAGACTTAGAGACAAATTTAGAAAACAAGTAAAATTACAGTATTAGATGTAATACTGGCAACACAAAAATAGCAATTTTAAAAAAGAATACAGAAATAGACTTTTATGGTATGTAGTTTGTGACAAATTGCATTGAAACATATTTTTTCTTCCTTTCCAGCACGTTGTTCAATGTGTCTTTGTGGCTATTAGAACTATTGGTAATATCATGATTGTTACAACTCTGCTGCAATTCATGTTTGCTTGTATTGGGGTGCAGCTGTTCAAGGTAAGACACTCTCAGAACTTACAGTGCATCAAGAAAAGCAAAGCTGAATTGAATTCTTGGTGGTTTGCTACTGGAACTGGGCTGGTCCCATCCTGAACCAATCGTAGTATAAAAGCATGTATTTTGCATATTCTGCATTTTGTCATTGCTTTTTGTTTTTATATGTAGGGAAAATTCTACAAGTGCACTGATGAGGCAAAACAGAACCCCGAGGAATGCCGGTGAGGAGATCTTTGGTCTAAGAATGTGACACATTATGTTCTGAATAACTTAAACTGTGTATGGGCAGGCATGTGTCAGGCCATTTAGGGTTGTGTAAATTGGAATTTTATAATCTTAAAACCACCAGAAAACACAGGTTTGCAAGGAAATACAGAAAAAATAAGGAGGCAATAAAAGAAACAGCTCTGAGTTGTGCACTGAGTAACTCTGAGGTTGGTTCCATATTTCACTAATGACAGTTTCTCTCCCACAGAGGGATTTACATCGTTTATAAGGACGGAGATGTCGATAGTCCCATGGTCAAAGAGAGGGTCTGGCAAAATAGTGATTTCAACTTTGATAATGTTCTGTCTGCTATGATGGCCCTTTTCACAGTCTCCACCTTTGAAGGCTGGCCAGCGTGAGTGGGTTCTCTGTGTTTTCACAGCATTGCTAAGAGGGTTGCATTTTCCAGAACAATTCATTGTCATTTACCAGACGTTTTTGGGCAATAAAGCAGTTAAAGTGATGTTATAAAGAAGGAGGAAGTAAAAAAACCTATTATCCTGAATCTGTGCTCTTATCCCATATTTCAGGAAAAGTAAGAAAAGGTGAACTTTTTTACATTGTTTGATTCCCAGTCTTCTTGCTACTTTTGCTATAAGGAGCTACTCCTCAGCTCGAATGGAAGTAACAATTTTAGATGCTTATCCATCCATGGCTCTTAAATAATTTTAATTTGAAAGTTTTAGACCTTCAAGTAAACCTTTTCCTAAAAAAATCAGGCAGTAGTACATTCATAGAGAAACCTAGGAGGAGTTAACTGCTCCTCACTGTTTCCTTAAATGAGAAAATTTTATTTGGGGAAATAAATAAATGAAAATTACAACCATTAGGTCATTACCTTAATTCTTTCAGAAAAAAAGAGAATATAACAATGTGTGCTGTGATTCTTCTGGTTTCTATATTCTTGTAAGCACTGTTTCTAAGTAGAATAAGATAAATGAATATCAGACCATTTCTGAAACCTTTCCTCTGAGTCTACATATTTTACTATTTTCTCATTTTAATGTTAATAACAATAAAATTTGGTTTGTTTTTCAGGCTGCTATACAAAGCCATCGATTCAAATGGCGAGAATGTAGGACCTGTGTACAACTATAGAGTGGAGATCTCAATTTTTTTCATCATCTATATCATCATTATTGCTTTCTTTATGATGAACATATTTGTTGGGTTTGTGATTGTTACATTCCAAGAACAGGGAGAACAAGAGTACAAGAACTGTGAGCTGGACAAAAATCAGGTTAAAATAAATAATGAACTCTTAAGTTTTTATAGTCGCCTTTTTGTTTATGCATGAAGAGCTTCTTTTCTGCTTTGGGGCAGAAGAGGGCACCAAACACATAGCTTAGTATTTATTAATTTGATTTTTTTACTATCTGGGTATTTATTTACTAACTGGGTATTTAGGTTATTGTATGTTCCTCTTTCTGTGAGCCCAACCCATCAGGCTTTTTGTTGTGAAAGGTGGTCCACTAAGCTTCTTGGCTTCTTAGTATCTCACTTTTTGGTGGCACATTAATAAGAATACAGCCCTTGCCAGGTTATCCTGAGGCAGAAATAGGTTTTACGCTAAGAACTGGAAAATGATTTTTGTGTTCTGGATAGTGTTCAAAGTCCAAGTGTTAAAAATGTTCCACTTCTCACCCCCATTTTTTTAGAAATTCACAGGGGATATTCAGATAAAAATTACAAAAATCTGTCCCCATTTACTGTTTAATCCTTTGGCTGAGAAACTCATAAATCAGAATTTTTCAGGCATTTTTGGCTGACTGTAACACACTTCTTTTAAAGAAAGCCAAACATGAGACTGTAGCCAGGATTCATTCTGTACCATGTGCCCCATAAGTCAGGGCCTGTAAGAATTCCTCCAGAGACAAATGAGAGGCCCAGCCCTGAAGATTTTGGGTACTAAGATTAAGAGATGGATCCATGATGTTCCCACAGATGAGGTTTTGCTGGGCAATTTAACTGGGCTATTAGAAGTAACACCAACTCTGTATTTATTCTGCTGACTCCAGGGTTTTATGCTATGCAGTCCCATTGGTGGTTGAAAAGGGAGTAAAGACAAAACATGGTTTATAAATGAGTTAATAGTCCTGCTATGTACTATACCTATACATTCTATAATATATTACTATATATGGGCAAAATCTTCCAGAATTTCCATGAGCATTGTTAGATTTCTTCATGTGGCTGAGTAGCGTATGTGGTTAGTTTTGGTTAGATACAGTTGCAAATAATCAAGTGAGGATTGATGAGCTACTTACTCACTTTATTAACACTTAATAATAAGAAACCCTAATCAAGTAGATAGATTGTCTGGTTTTAAAACTTATATTTAACATTTTGCACTTACTGATTGTATTATCAGTTGATAAACTACTAAGTTATAGTCTAAAAATTTTTGCTGTATTTGCTTTTCAGCGTCAGTGTGTAGAGTACGCTTTGAAGGCACGTCCTCTCCGTAGATATATTCCAAAAAATCCTTACCAGTACAAGTTCTGGTATGTGGTGAATTCTACTGGATTTGAATACATCATGTTTGTCCTCATCATGCTGAACACCCTTTGCTTGGCTATGCAGGTAGGAAAACAAGAAACTCTCTTGAAGCTGTTGCCGTGAATTTCAGTGAAGGATATGGGCGATGTAATGCCTTTAAATTATGGCAACTTGTATTTTTTCATGAAGTGGAATTTTAAAGAAGGCACTTCTGAATACAGTACTTTTCTGTGGCATGTTCTAGTTGTCTCTTTCCCTAGTATTTCAGATTTTGATAAGAAAAAGAATGGTTTGAATTCAGTTTACAAAACCATTCTGCTTTTTGTCAGTAAACTTTCATACACTGTGTCCTCTTACAAATATACCTCCTACACACCGTGTTATTTTGTGACTACCACACTTCGGGCTTTCTAAGCAGGTGTGACACAAGCCTGTGTAATTTTAAAACCTTGCATACAAAACTTGGGAAAATGTTGTCTAATACTCCACTTTTGAGGGAACGATTTTCCTCTCAAAACCGTCTCTCCGGAGATTCCCTTAGGATGTTGAGAAATGACAGTTTTGTTCTGCTCAGTGCCTAAACAGAAACAGAATAGATTTAAAGAGTTCCATTCTTGACCAGAGATATTCAACTAATCTTCCATCTATATAGATGTGCTTCATAAATTTTGCTAGAAAATGTTTTCCTATGCTGCATTTTTGTCAACTTTGTCTTAGGCTGTCTTGCTTCCACTTTGTGTTTTAAAGCCTTTACTTTTATAAGTATTTTATTTTTCATTTGCAGCACTATGGACAATCTAAGCTATTTAATGATGCGATGGACATTATGAATATGGTTTTCACAGGAGTGTTCACTGTTGAAATGGTTTTGAAACTGATTGCATTCAAGCCCAAGGTAAGTTTAAGATATGCTTTAATTAGGTCATCACCACAGGAATTAATGTTTCACACATGTTGTATATTATTCAAAGAACAAAAAGAACCAACATTTCCCACCTTTATCTATCAGAGAAATCATAATAGAAATGTGACTCCAGGAAATGAAATGCAGATATCAGAAAAAAAGCTTAGAAAGTGCTTGATGAGATCTGGAATGTTTTGAGGTAATGAAAATGTCCCTTTCTAAATCAGAAAATCATTTCCTGTTACAAGCATTACCATGTCTCCTGTTCTGGGTACTACATGCATTACTTTACACTAATTTAATCTCCAATGAAGACCTGTATCCTGTATAATTTTCTATTCTAAAATGAAAAATAATTTCTTTATTTATAAAATATAGACAAGTATTACAGATATACACAGATGTAATTTACATATTCAATAGCCTTTTAAGATTTTTATGTTTTCAGTTAAATATACATAATATTTGGTAGAAGACCCCACACTGAGTAGTTGATTCCTTGTCTTAAAGGGACACTGTCAATATGAATGATGCAGACACATTTTCAAAAGTACATTTGCAAGAGAAACTGATAACGATAACTGAAAAAAATGATAAAATTATTCTGTGGCAGCTAATGCAGTCTTTTTGTTCAGTTCTCACACTGCATTTATGAAGTGCAGAAGTTGATGATGAAAAAATAGACTAAATTTGTTTTCAGGACAATGAAATGAATGTTTTTTCTGGGCTATGAAAATAAGTAAAATGTGTTCACTTGCTACACATGGAATTTGAAAAAAGCCAGATGTTCCATTTGAAGTTCACTGATCTCACCATCCAAGGCTGGTACTTTTCATTTTCCATTGCCCTTCTTTTAAAGCAGCCAGGCTATTTGCCTGGAGCTGGCTGTGAGCTGTGCCCTTGCTGGTGTGCCTGCAGCTCTGTGGGCAGCCCTGCTCCTGCTCTGACCCAGGGACTTCTCATGCTCACAGCACTCGGAGCTGCCCAGAGCTCAGGCTGGAGCAGGGGTACAACTTCTTCCCAGCTTTTCAAAACTGTTTATTTAGCTTGCATTTAGTACTGAGCTTGGCTGTACAGCTTGAGCTACTTGGTTTAAAGCCAGCTCATGTTCCCCTGCAGAAGTGAACAAATTAGCCATCACTTGAGATCTGGTGTTGGGATGTGAACTGTGGAGTTCTGGGTGAATGTTTACCCGCTCTCCCGTAGTCTCGCTCTGCACTGTCCAGTCCATTGTACATTTCTAATGAATTTATTTGTATTTTTGTGTCAGCTCTCTTATTTAAATGCTAAGGGTTTCACATTAAAAATAGCACAGTATGAGGCCCCAGAGGAGGTAGCTCAGCTGTGTGGACCACAGTGTCATGAGTATGCTGGTTGTGTTTCCTGATCTGTATTTCCTGTTCTATATCCTTGTTTTGCACAGAAGACTTTGCTGCATTTTATCATCTGCTTTTTGAAAGAAGATTGTGAATCCTTGTATGGTTCTCCATGCACTTGTGACTGTAGTCAGAAGTAGCAGCTAATGCAAAACACAGTGGTCTGATCATGAGTGTACAAATCACAGTGCTCCATTTGTACTGTGGGCTTCCTACTCGTTAGCAAATGCAATGTCTCTAAGACTCTGTACAATCTGAGCTTTAGTTCTGTTGCAACATGCTTTCTATCTGACTGGATGCTTTCACTGTGAGACATCCCTGGAGCTGAACCCTGAGAGTTTGAAGGGCAGACACTGCCTGTGGAAGGTCCTCATTTCCTGAATTTCGGTCCCCCATAGATGCAGAACACCTTAAACTTGTTAATTAGCAAGGTTTAAAGAGCATGATAGTAATCAGACTTTTGGAAGAGACTAATTAGCAGGAAGGGAAGGGAATAAAGTACATTTAAGGTTGTTCCTGTTATTCTTTGGAGATTGTAACCTTTTAAATTACCAGATACTCTTTAATAAAACCTGTTGGCAGCACATTGCATAGTCCATTAATAATCACAAATCAGCTAGCAGCCTTAAGCAGAATTTTAATGTCTTTAATCTAAATTTTAAAATAGATACATGTTTAAAACAACAATTAATTGCTTTAACTCATATTAAGGTGTAATAATAGTAGGAACAATCTGAAACCAAACTTAATGTTTTGCTTTAGGGTCCATGAGGGAAGACTGATTAATTTCTTCTATGTCTGCATCACTGGTGGGTGGGTCTCTTAGGCTAGTCTGACAGAATAAACAGTTTTATTTATTAATTTTGCGCATTTAAAAAAAAATTCAGAGATGATCACAGCATCAAATAAAAACTCCTTTACTCACTCTGTAAAAATAAGAGTAGATAAAAAAACCTGTTAGTTTTTATCTCATCTGCTTGACAGTGTCCCCTTAATATGTTGACAAAAGTCCTGTAAAAACGGTGATTTTTGGTTTTGCTGGTCATATAAACTTAAGACTACTATAAATTATGGATACTCTTACTATGATATTGTGTTGTGTAAAACCAAGGCACTGCAGGCTGCCTTCCAGCTCTGAAATACATAAAACCTGCAGAAGTGCTGGATATGAAAGGTGATGCTGAGTGTCTGGGACACTCGATTGGGAGATTGGATCACACAAGACTTTGCAGAATGAGCCTCTAAATTTTCCAAGAGGGTACTAAAAGGACTAAAATACTTACGTGGTAGATGTATGGAAACATATTTTGTTGCTAATTCTCTATGCCTACATATTCCCCAGGATTTGTGATTTTGTCCTTCAGCATTTCTCAATGAACAAACTTTTCATAATATAGGCTAAAAGAACAGACCTTTTTCTTCACATTTGCTAAACTCTGTTACTCAGCATGGTTCAGTGCCGTTCAAAACAAAATCCAGCTATGGAATCAAAAATAATGCACCCACACATGCCGTATGTACAGCTTCCTGGTAGCCAGTTGTTGCTTAAACTTGTAATGATTTTCCATGTCGTTTTACATCAGATTTTTGTAAGAAAAAAGGAAAGATGGCTAGTAAGTGAATTGATCTTGGGTCCTTGCAGTGGTGAAAACAACTTATTTGCATGATGTTTATTTGCTGTGACTTGTCCATTCCTCCCTTTTCCAAAACCATCTTTATTTTCTCTTAGTTTTTTCGTTTATTTGTATGCTTTGCTTTACATATTACTTTGAACAATATTTGTCTATACTGATGGAAAAGGTTTCATAAAATAAATAAATGTGTAAAGTAATTTAGCTGTAAAGTGTTTTAGCTGTATTGAATCAAAATGTGATTTTTTTATTTCAGTGCTTTATCTTGTAGCATGTCTAGTAAAGTAACTTTTTCTAGAGCTGAAATGATCCTTTATTTGGAGGACCTTATTTGGTTCCCATTGTAGAGGAAGATGGATAGCACAGCTCAGGATCGTGCTGATTATGTGTTTGCTGTTTGCCAATAGTCTCTTACTTTGTATATATTTAGATATATATTTTGCTATTCTAAAATCAAGGAAGATACTTAGAAGTATGGAATATGATTGGTCAGGAAGAATATGATGAGAGTAACTCCCTTTCTTTGGCTGGCAGCTGCTAATCTCATTAGGACTATAAATTTCGGTATTGTTGGTGTGGGTCAGCGTGATGCTGGGTAAAACTTTGGGAATGGATTGTTCCCATGAAGGAAGATGAGCCAGGAGGGAGCAGTAGGGAATTGGGCAGGAGCTCTTAGGAGCGGAGGCATTTCTTCAGGAGGCCTCTTAATGGAGGCCCAGATTTTTGGGCTTTTGCCCCAAAACTGGAATTGATGATTAATCCCAAAGAAGCAGAATATGTAGTGCAAAGGGCTGTAGAGAGAACAATACTCTGATCTATTTTCCTCTTACAGCCCCTTCCTTAAACAAAGGAATGATTGTAGCAATTTGTGTTTTAAAAGAGAGTAGCATTAGAAACATAATGAGCCTTTCCTGACCCTGCTCAGTGCTTCCTCTCCAAGAATAAAAGGTAGAGCTGTTGTCTGCTCTAGCAGCTCTCTCATAGTCTCCAAGAGCAAATTTCCACACAAAATGTGCATTTATTCAAATAGTAATGCACTCAGGTGCATTACTTTAAACTGTGAAATTACTAGAAATTCTGACAGTTTAAAATCTTGAGAAAAATATCAGTCCAAGTCTAAAATATTTTGGAACTGATTATGCTTTTGTCTCCTAACAACTCATGTAATAACTTAAACTACTCAGCTAAAACATTATCGTAGAGCAAACAGTGTATTAAAAAGTGTAACTAGACATATGGTTAGATTAGCATGCTTATAGTTTTAAGCTTCTTGCTAAATGTATTACTTTAGAGCTTCAATAGTGGCTGAAAAGTTAATATTTTAAAATTAATTACCAAGAAATGTACATGTACAAAATGTACATTTCAGCTTTTGTCATGAAATGCACATTCAGTCATGGTTGACTGATATATTAATATATCTGAATGAAGTAAAGGGCAAGTTCAGTAATTTTCGCAGTTCTAGATTTCTATAGTAACTAGGCAAAATCCACATATTGCAGAAAACTCTGGTCTCCATAGACATATCTTAACACTTGTAATACATCTTGATTTGTTCCACACTGGAACCTACTTGGAAGATTCTTCTGATGTACCTTTTTGCTCAAACATGCAGTTTTATGCCAATAGTCAGCTAATTGCATGATAGCCCTTTATAACCCTTTGCAGCCATGTCCCAGTAAGACACATGTGGCGAATATATTTAAAGCCATAAAATGTCAGAAGGGTGATGAAGGAATTTACAAAAATGAGTTTGCAGACATTGGACTGGCTGCACCAAAAACATTAAGAAATTGTTCAGGGTGCTGTGGTTCTTAGCACAGTGGTTCTTCACTGGCTACAGAATCAGCCTCTGACTGCAAATGTAGGATGAGATCCTATATTAGACCTAGTTTGTGAATAGAAGGTTAAGTCAGTTCTCTAATCTTTATGCACAGTTTCATGTTAATAACTGTGCATGTTTAGCCAGTGATGAGACTTGACCCTTTGAATATTTTTACCAGTCACTTAGATAGGACTATCACAAAATCTTTTATGTTAAGAAGGTTTCAATTGGCTTGGTCTTGAAGAAATATAATGAAAGGGGTCTTGTTGTCCTCATTAGGATATATATGTTAGAAATTTTCAGCCTTGCTAGAAGTCCAAAGCCAATTTTGGATGATGGCTTGCTTGCCAACATCGTGCTTATCTGATGGTGTGTTCTGCATGTGTAGTGTGTGTGTGTCTGCGTGTGTGTCTGTACATGTATATATATAATTATATATATACACACACATGCACATATATGTTGCTTTTCCTTCAGTAGGCAATATTGTTTGGTTTCGTTTTGTTTTCTCATTAGACCACAGGTTTTGTTTAACTAATTTCTGTTTATGCAAAACTAAACAGAAGTATGCAAATATTTGACATTTCATGTGTAATCACAAACGTTTGCACCCTGCCTGCTCTGTTCAGGGCTATTTTAGTGATGCCTGGAATACGTTTGACTCCCTCATCGTTATTGGCAGCATAGTAGACGTCGTTCTCAGTGAAGCTGATGTGAGTATATCCCAGCTTACTTTCCCCAGTCCCTACTTCTCTTTCTCTGTCTCCCCACTATTTCCATCATCTGGACAAGTCACAGATTTTGATCTGATGTTTCTAAAGTTTGAGTACAGACCAGTCATAGGTCAATTATGTTGATATGGGAAATAAATAGCCTTTTTTTTCTACCAATTTTTTTTAGCTATGAAAGGGAAAGTTTAGATTGTATAGTGGTACATCAGAGAAGCCTAGAGTGTTTCTGTGTTATAACACTGTCCTTTTCTTCTCTTTTTCTGTTTGTGTTTTTCTCTTGCTCTCTTTCTGCTGAATGCTTGTCCTAACAGCACTATTTCACTGATGCATGGAACACTTTTGATGCCTTAATTGTTGTTGGTAGCGTCGTTGATATTGCTATAACAGAAGTTAATGTAAGTAGCAACTGTTCATGCACTAAAAAGTAATTGCTGTCATCAAGAAATAGAGAAAATGTAAACTTAATCCCAAAAAAGTCCTTTTTTAGAAAAGTATGTTTAATCCTGGAATCAAAGACCAAAACACTGATAGAGATGTTTGTACAAGCTGCTATTATTTATTTATATACTTGTATAGTTGCACATGCATACAGCACAGTGAGACAATAAGAATTGTTTTTCTATATATGCACAGAAAATATTTCAGAGAAGGAATTAAGCTTATGTTACTATTTTACTTGAAGCCCATTAGTTTTTGTATGTAATTTGACCAAGATAATTCAAAAGTCTGTAAGTTTTCCATGGCTGAATTTAACAAATGACGATTTCTTTTTCTGTGGGAGGTTTGGTTTTTAGAGGGGAGTTAGCATTCATATCTCATGAGGGAGCAGAAGAAGGGCACATAGAAAGTAAGGCTTTCCATGCTGTGGAAAATAGAATGTTTCTTTTTTTTCCTATTACTTTTGCTTTTCATATCCTGCAGTAAGTGTTTGGAATTTGAATTAAAGTACTTGGAAAATTCCATCTTTTACCAGAATTTTAACTGGTGGGAATTGCACATATAGGTGTTTGGGCAACAGTTTCACCTTGAAATTGCTTCCTGATCTTGTGTTAAACTCTGAGAATCTCACGGCTGACTGAATTTCTGTAAAGAAAATGGAGGAGTGATGTGAGAATATGGGAAGAGAAGAAGTTTATCCTGACCTTTAGATTTCAGACTGATTTTGCTCAGTTCTCAGTGGGGATGGATCTTTCTGTGAACTGAAGGAGCTTGAGCTGACAGGGAGGGTTGGTCAGCCCAGAACTGCAGTGTCTCCTTGAGACATTTCTTAGTAAAGTATTTAAAGTATGATTATTCCTCATGGAGAATGTTTTTGAAAGCTGCCTCTGGTTTATTTTTGATTGGGTTTTTTCCCTCTGTTTTGTTTAGTTTAGGTTTTTTTTTTTTTATCCCCCCAGAAAGCTTGAATTTAGACTTACAGCTCAAGTATTTGCAATTTATGCACTATTTCCACTCACAGTAGTACTGCCTTAGGTGAGCATAGAATTCGAGGAGAGTAAAAAGACCAATCATTTAGAATAGCTTCCCCTAATAACTGCAAAATTTATTTGATTGTGAAGAGGTTGAAAGATAGCTCAGATGTCCTTCCATGACCAAAGCAGATCTCTCTGAATTTAGCACTGTATGGGCAGTGTTAATTTGACAGCACTACTTGTAACTGGTCACTGCTGAGCTTCCAGCTCTGAAAAACACTGTCATTTAGCAATTCTCACAATTGTCTTGAAAGTATTCTGGAGGTCAGGTAATGATCTCCAAGATAAGTGCACACCACAGTCAACAACCAGCACTGCCGTTTCTTAGTTTTCATGTTATACTCACTGGAGGAAAAATGCTCATCTTCGATTTCTTCTGGCTTTGCACAGCAGACTCTTTGTGTACTAAGCATTGTCTGTTTCTGGTCTTGCCACTTTTCTGTGCTTTGTTTGTGCAAGTCAAGGATGTATTATGGTTTCAATATATTTCTGGGCTTGATTTCCCATTTTCAACATGAAACAGTTAATGCTGCAGAGTGTCCAGGGAAATTTCTCAGATTTTTATTACTTTCATTGTTTTGATTCTACTGAGCTATTCCTCCTTGATTAGTTTTGTGTAAATTTCTGTAATCCAAATCAAATATTTTAGAATCTTTTCCTCGGTACTTTTTCGGCATTCTGAATTGTGCCATTGCACCTGTACTTGTTATCCAACAGTGACAGTGATCCTGGGAAATCTATAGCTCTGCTGAGGTGCTAATGAGACTTTGTTTCTGATGGGATTTCAAGCATGATTGAAATGGCACCTGTGAAAATTCCCACTATGGAAACTTTTTGAGCTGAGGAAGCTTAGCCTTGATTGAGGGCTGATTTGGAGCAGGGTTAATCACCAGCACTGACAGAAAATCAGATCTGGTCACAGTTCTGATTGCAGGGGCACAACCATCTTAACTGAGCAGTGTAACGGAGACATGAGTGTGAACACTTCATGTTCTCAGTGGGAACTAAACATTCCTGTAGGATTACATGTGGGATTGCCTCGTGCTGTGGAAACAGCTCAACAGCTCTGATAGTCTGGCTGGGGATACTTAGAGCCATTGCAAAGGCAGTGAGTTCTTCTAGTAAAAAACAGGTTTGCATCTGACCCATTTTTTACAAGAGAATGGGTTGGACTGTTAGGTACACATTGCCTTGATTTCAGTATTAAATTATGGAAATCAAATATAATCTCTTTTATTTTGTTGATTTTTGAAAACATTTTATAATAATATATATGCTCCCCTGAGGCTGATTCTTCTGATCCAGTAACCTCTTATTCTCACATAATCCAGGAAATTACTGTGGTGTGAATATTTTTGGTGCCTGTGGAAATCAGTCTTTAATATATTAAGCAATTTACAGGATTGCTCAGCATTCCCAAGGACTGGATCAGTGACCTACTCCAGAAATGAACCACCTCAGAGCAACATATATTTTGGCAATAAGAATTTTTCTGTGATTGTCTTTTTGGTTTAATCTTTCATTTATATCCCTTCCTTCAACCTTATTTTATGAACCTAATTGGTTTTCATGTTCATTTTATTTTTAGAAATTATTAGAGGCAAGTATATATAAGTAAATATACATATGGTGTAGCAACAAAAAAAAAAATTAAACCACTACTACACTACTAAAACCTTTATAATTACTTTTGGGTTCTGTGGCCTTTTGTTTTCAAAAGCTTTCACATGACATGCAAGATATTGTGTGGTCATAGAAATGGTTCCTTTTCAATTAAAAAAGCAGAGTAAGGATTGGGAGTGACGAAGTGTGGTCAGTCTAATCTGGGAGAGGGACATACATAACTAATGAGAATGAGAGAGAAATTAATTGGAAATAAAATCTGAATAAATAAGTTGTTACAACGAAAAACATACAGGTTTCAATCTGGTCTGACTGCATAGAAATGTTCTTATTTGTCAGCTCAGAAGCCATTTGGATGACCAGCACTGAATGACTTAGAAGCATGATCACATTGTTGCGGTAGTGGTTGCCAAGGTTCTAATTCACATTTTTTATTTAAGTTTCTCTTACCATTCATGTGCTGCCAAAATGTCAAGAAAATAACGGAGAGTTCACTTTCCTCATCTTTTGTGTAAATGGTTGATGCCATCTCTATGGGACTAATTTTATTCTTGACATTTAATAAACTTCAGGTTTTCTGCTGGAATAGGGCTTAAAGGAGCAGCATTTATGTGCTCCTCCTGAGCTCCTCAGGAAAACCTATTTGTCCTGAATCTTGGCCTTGTGCTTGTGTGGAGGAGTGGAGTAAAAACCTCACCTATACTTCGTGTAAGAGATTGTGGATTCAACGTTGAACAAGAGCAGTCAAATTCAGTCTGAATACCACTTTATACACCCCTACCATATGTTAGAACTTAGGTGTTGGTGCTAGTAATTTGTGTTTTTGAATACTGTTGATATATTTTGTAGACTTTTGCAAATGTCTCTCTTTAGGCTTAAGGGTGGGTCAGAAAACTATGTTCTCATACAACTTTCCTTTCATTAGTATGAAGTCTTAGGGCCATATCAAATCTCTACAGTGTTGCAATATTTAATTTGGAGCCAGAAATAAATTTCTGAGCTGCTTTCATGGTGTTAACAGAAAAAATTTATTTACTTTATTGTACAACAGAATATTTAGTAGTTGTCATATAATAATCTATGCCACCAATATATTGTAAACTTAGAGTTTAAATACATCTTTTACAAGGGAAAAGGCACTTTTAAAAAATCTTCTCTGGGGTTTCTCACATTGACTTAAAATTTTTATTAATTGATGTTTATGGGCATTTGGTTCATGTTGAACAGAGAACATAGAGAGCACTGTTAAGACTGTGAGGAAAATGTCTTGTTCACATCTGAATTGCAGTGACTATTCTGTGAACAAATCGTGTGTGTTTATGCACATGGACTCACAGTTCACGTTTCTGGAGATATTTTGGCAACCTGAATGTTTTGCTGTATATGCTATTGTCACCATATGTGTTTGTCATTCAGATGCTTCCTTCTTTAATTATGGTGATGAGGACATAATCATTATGTGTCATTTGTTCTGACATACTCTTGGACCCTTTGGCACAATATGTAAAAAAGAAGCATTTGACCAACTCCATTTACTAACATCACTGTTTTCACCATGTTTATTTTTTGTTTAAGCACAGAGTTTGCTTCCAATGCATGATCCAATCTGTTTCACACTGTTCACAGTTTTGACACTGAAGTTCTTTTTAGTCAGGATGTTTATTTTGAACATTTGTTGCAATATGGAGAGTGTAACAAGGAGTTCCTGTTTAGGAAATGTGCTAAATTTTTCACAAGCAGCATTAATACTTGACCAAAATTGGTAACAGGTTGCAAACATTTTAATCAGTGACTCAGAGGGTTGGGATTGTTTGAGGAAGAAAACTGTTCTGTTGTACTTTGATTAAATAAAAAAGAAAAATCATATATTACTGCCTATTTGGAGTATTTAAGAATTGGCTCAAAATTCCATGGTTACGAAGTGCTTTGCTGTCCTGGGCTCTGAGTTGAGGTGTCCCATGGCTGACAGGACAGGCAGAGCGATGAGGGCAGTGTCTGCTCATTCACCTCATTGCGGTGTGTCTGGCAGCAGGACCTGTCCATTTATTCTAGCTGTGCCCCTTGCCGAGCTTCTAGCAGGCAGAAGCACCCCTACCATCTTAAGAATCACACAGTCCCAGTTTTTGAGGGACAAAAAAATCCTAATAAAGACCAGCCAGTGCCAAAGAGTTTGGGACTGAATAGCACTGGAATGATTAGTGGAAGGTGAGGGGAAAGAGGAGGCTGGAGGTAGATTGTCTGACTACAGGAAATATTTTTATTTGCATTCTTGTCAGCAGACATCATCCCCAGAGGCAGTCTCTGCTCAGCCTGTCCCCCTCAGTCTCAAGTCTATTCGAATACTTTCCCTACATGTACAAAATCAAAATGTGCCACCTCCTTACGTGTGTACATGCACGTAATGTCGCTGGTGCTGCAAATGAGGTTTGTGTTTGGGAGCGCCTGGTTTTTCCTTATCTGTAGGAAGCAGACTCTCTGTTTTTGTCAGTCTGTCTGTTTTTGTTGCTGAAGATTGTCTTATCTTTAGCTCAGTTTCCCAGATCTGAGCATTGCTTCATGCTGGATGGACACACATAACCATTAACTAACTTTGTCTCCCAGATGAGCATTTTCTTTATAAATAAGAATGAATAACGTTTTCTTTTGTGATATGTCACTATATTAGCTTAATTGTAATTGGTATTGGTAATATAAACTAAACTGCTCTATTATCAGAGGGAGATGTCTCAGAAGGTAAAAAATTAGATATACTCTAAAATGTCAAACCTAAAACACTTGCCCAGTGATGGATATTTTCAGGTCCAGTAGAAAAAAAGCTGCTCCTGTATCAGGAAGTCATGTTCATACTTTGTTTCTAGCATTTCTCTCCACCTATTGTACAATTTGCTTTTCATGGACAGAGTGTTTTTATTTTTAATTACTGGCCTGCACTTTCAGTGCCATAATTTCCAGTGTCCATAATTTGTAATCTCTCACATATGACATCCCTACACTCCCCAGCAGCATCAGCTCACCCATCAGAAACAGGCAATTAGGACTTCTTAGTACAAAGAAGCTGAGAAAGAGGGATTTGTGAGGGGAGTTTGCATTTGAGAGGGGACTTTGGGTTGGGCCGTGCTGGGCATTCACCACTGTGCAATCACATAAACCTTCAGTGACCTCCTGACAAAAAAAATGAGGGATCACCATTCCTGAGCAGCTCCAGCAGAACTGATCAAGTAGTTTGGGTAATCTGATCTCTGCATTTTTAGAAGAGAGAATTAAGTAATTGATAAGAGACTTATATGTAGAAAAAAATTTTTTCCTGACTTTTCCTTCTGAGAGTTTTTTTTTTCATACCAAGTCATAATACAAACTCACTATTTCTTTCATTTGGTAAAGTGATTAAATAAAAATATGGAGGACCAAAGTATCCTTTTTCTGGTATTATCTATCCCATTATATATTGCCATCCTAATACTGATGCTAACTTATTTGGGCCCCCATCCTGCTCCTATGAAACAGAGGGGTAAAAATCCCCAAATGCCAACCCCAAAATTTTATTTAGTTTTTTAGTGTCAATTTGTGGTGATACTGTAGTTTAATCTGATCTCTGTCTGTCAAATACTATGTTCAATTTTTGATGATACAAAACATTGAAGCAAATTAAGTAATTTGCTCAGTATTTAAGACAGTATCAAGCTCAACCTGAGTCAATCACCAGAGATTAATATGACATTTCAGGCTTCATCTGCAGAAGATGTAATGAAACCTTTTATCTTTAAAGCTTCAGATTAAAAGGATTTTTTTTTCTGTGCTAAAAAGTCAGTAGCAGTGTGTGTCTGTGTGCACTAGTGCAGGATTGGGATTGATTTAGGTAGGCAGCTTTGCAAGATTGTTTCCATGATCTGTGATATTTTGACATTTATGATGTTTGTGGTAATGAATTTTTCCTTAATTATATTTTGATGATTTTATTTCAAATTGTTGAATTATGCAGGGAATTTCTAATAAAGGAGCTGTCTTTCCTTCACAGCAGATTTTCTGTCTATCTTATAGAAGTTCTTAGAAACTTTAGATGTTACAGCTGGTTCTACAAATACTCTGCTTGCTGAAGTTTAATAAGGACATCTGGGTTTTGGCTAATTTAATGCATAAATTTACTAATGATCCTCACACAGTTTAAAAACCCTTTGTTTCAGAACATATTGATATCCTGGCAGGGCAATAATGTATCCATATGTAGATTGCACATAGTTGAGCAAAAAGTTATTTTTACCTCATTTTCCCCTTGTGATCCCTTTACATTTTAAATGTTTCAAAAAAAAGTAATAGAGAAAACAATTAGTATTTTAATAGTGACCTGATTTTAACAAGTATTACCTCCTGTTGCTTCTCCTTATGTTTGTATAATATATTTTCAACAGAATCAGCTCCTCTCTTTTCCCTTCCTTCTCCTCGAGTTTTATCCTGAGTAGCAGCAGAACCTGAGCTCTGAGTAGCTGAAGTGTGGCCCTGAGTGCATCCTCAGTGCGCTGGGAGCAGCTCTGGGGAGGCACTGTGCTCATTGCTGCTCTGTGTGACAGCAATTGCTGAAAGGTGCCCCTTTAAAAGGAGGATATTTTAGGCAAGGGAGTAAGACCCATCACCAGGATCTAACATCCAGAATCCCAGTTTTTCTAGTGCTATAAATGTCTTTAAAGATGCTCCTGTTCAATTCCGGAAGGAGCTACTGCACAAGCAAGCACAGAACATTGGTCCTTTAAGTTTTGCTGCCTGCTCTGCAAGGTGTGTGACTATTTTGGCTCTCACGAAAGTTCCTCCAAAATCAGACAGAGAGAATAAAAGGGGAAAAGTGAGATGTTCTCCACAGGACACAGAGTTTGGCTCTATGAACAAGAACTCGTGTGTGCCTCTCTGCTCCCTGCAGCTCCTGAGGCTGCACAGATCTGTTCCAAAAGGATCAATCAAATCCTGAAGCCCTTTCTCTGTGCCTAATCCTGTTACATCAGCTCAGGTGTGGGGAGAGAGTTCAAGTATTGCCTCCTCACGTGCACAGCCTTCAGGGCATGTGGCTAAAAGTCTTTGTCTGTCACTTTGGCAGAGGCAAAACCTGTCCTTGTTAAGCACTGCAACACCCAATGTTCATCACTGACTTACCTCAACTTAATTCACTTTACTTTAAGGGAGCTCCTGGTGTGATATAGAACTTGACTCTGCTTAGATTCCAGTGATGGAATAATTAATCTTCCAAAAAGGCATAGCAGAAAAGGACCTTGAAAGGCCACTTTGACCCCAAAGATTTGTTTCTGAATTTTAGTTGGGCTTCCTGCTATAATTCCATACAACCTGTGAAAATTGATGGCTAATTTTGTTTGGCCTAGATAGGAGCAGACATTTTATTTTGTGTTTACTTTCCATTGAATCTTTTAAACACGTTTTATACCAGCAGATTTTATTATGAGTCAGCCAAAGATGTTTTAGCATGAGTCAGCTAACATGAAAAGACAAGAGGATGGTTTTAATAAGGGTATTGATGTCTTGTTCAGGATGTATATTGAGTTGAAAAATGTTCATTTACATTTAGAAATTAAAAATGTTCTTCCTTTTATTTATGGTTAAGCTGACTTTTTAATCTTTTATTTGATTTTAATATTTAATGTTCTTAATTTCTTAAAGCCAAAGCCAACTGAAACAGTCACAACTGATGAGTCTGGGGTAAGATCAGTAAAGTGACCCCAGTGGTTTTACCTATACTTGAGTTTATTCTTTTTACCATGTCTTTTTTTCCACCAAGTTTTTCTGTATTTTTCATACCTGTCTTACTGCAAAGGTGTTATGCAGTGATTTGCATTCATTGTCAGTGTTTTATTGAAGTCTACTACAAACAAACCCAGTATGATCCTATTAACAAACCAGAAAACTTGGAAATGCATGTGTTGTGTGAAGCATTTCTACAGGTCCTGTGTTTCCAGCATGTAATTTTTCCTTTCATATCATGGTTATCAAGGTGAACAGGCCCTCAAGATACATTTTCAAATCTTACCTCCTCCACCTTTGCATTTTATGTTGTTTTTCTGGAAGTGTTTTGTGTTTGAGTTTGTATTTGGTTTGACTTGTCCATGATGCTCTTCAGAACTCTGAAGACAGCGCTAGGATCTCCATCACTTTTTTCCGTCTCTTCCGTGTGATGAGGTTGGTGAAGCTGCTGAGCAGAGGAGAAGGAATCAGAACATTACTGTGGACATTTATCAAGTCATTTCAGGTTAGCACAATTTATTTAAATTTGCTTTATAATTACAACCATTTACACACCACATTTTAGGAAGCAATTCCCTGTACAGTGTGAAATTTTTTTTTTAAGGTAATGTTATCAATAATGGAATATTTAAATATGCTAATACATAGGAATGCAAAAATAAATTTTACCAGTTACTTCTGTGAGTTTGAGGGTTGATCTTTATCACTTAATGTTAGCTGTTACTGTGGATTTCTATGGTATTTCCTGAAAAAATATTTGATATATTTAAAAGAGATAAGTTTGACATACATAGATCTCACATTTCCACACATTTTATTAGACGACTAGAAAAGAAGAATTTAACATGTGCTTTATATAAAACCAATTTTATAAGTGCAATAGATACTTGAATCATTGCTGCTGAAAACTGATGAATGGGAAGTTAATGAAACTCTGTAACTGTTTAGAACAAAGTATCTTTGTGTTGTCAGAATCAGTAATGAAAATAAAATAAAAAATACTAAAGGTGATCCTTCCCTCTGGATTGCTGGCAGAAGTAATTTAAAATACATTGAAGCTGTTGTTCATTGCATGCAGCAGCATATTAAGAGTGACAGGTAATAACTGTTTAAGCACTTGCACAGGAAGAAAAACCTTGGAAAAATCTGTGTTATACAGAGATATTACTTTTGCAGATGGAAATAGAAATTATGGTGTGAAATTATTAAAAGAAAATGCACCTGTCCCTTTCTAGGCTCTGCCTTACGTTGCCCTTCTGATAGCCATGCTGTTCTTCATCTATGCTGTCATTGGAATGCAGGTAATTAGAGAATTTTCAGCATTAAACAACAGTACAGATTTATCTGAGACTTGTTTCCTAAGTTGGTTATTGAAATATTCCTTTGATAGTGCTACCATGTATAAAGCAGGGCTTTCTGAGTAATGTAAAGTCTTTATTTGGCTCTGATTTTCATGATCGGGAAATTCAGAAACACACGAGAAGAACTTGGTGTGCTGCTTATTTTTTTCTTCCCTTGTATATGTGATAAATTTACTGCAGTTACATGACTGTCATGAAAAATCTAAAGTGAAATGAAAGTGTGTTTGTGAAATTTCATGCATCCTGAAGAAAGTTTAGATTGCAACAGCCTCTGACAGCACAGGTCACTGGAATGAAAGTCAAAATTCTGATTTATTGTAGGTATTTGGAAAAGTGGCCATGAGGGACAACAATCAAATAAACAGAAACAACAATTTTCAGACTTTCCCCCAAGCTGTGCTACTTCTCTTCAGGTGAGTAAACCTCAGCTCTCACTCCGCGCATTCCATTTCACTGATGTGTCAAAAATGTTCAAAATGTGTTTGCAAGTGAGAATCAATTCAGCCCAACAAGCACATCCAGTTTGTGGCTGTATGCTGAGTGTCCTTCGGCACAGCAGGGCTCTAATGAGGTGACACAGATCTAAACTCATTACAGCTCTTGTGAAACGCCTCCTTTGGCAGTAATTGTCTTCAGGTAGAGCCCAAGCCTAACCAGCCCCGATATCAATCTGTGTGAACATTGGGAAAGCTGAAAAAGGCTCTGCCCTTGTTGAAATCTTTAGAAGTGCAACTTGTGTGGGAGTTTGGAGAAATGAAAATTGTTGCACACATAAAGAAATAAACTGTTCTTTACGTTTGTTGAAGAGTTGACAAAAGGTAAAGGGTGTAAATTGCAGCAGGGAAATATCAGATCAGCCGTAGGAAAAGCTCCCTGATGGCGAAGGTAGCTACATCTCCATGTGGGGGCATTATGGGATCGCCATCACTGGAGGAGCTAAGAAGAAGGCAAACACTTGCCAGGAGCTCTTCAAAATGTCCTGGACCAAGCGGAGAGAATGACATGGGACAGAGATGGCCTCTAAAGGTGACAACCTTGCGAGGTCTCTTGCCTGAGATTCTGTAGTTCAGCTCCTGTGCATTTTTCACCTGATTGGCAAAACTGGCAGGACATTCCTTGTCTGGGACCAATGGCATCACCCACTGAGATCTAAGTCACTTTATGCCTTTGAAACCAGGTAAAGAACATAGCCAAAGATGTCATAATTATGGAATTGTCTTTTAAAGATTTGAAATCATGGGACTGTACACAGGCTTTATTCAACTGTGCAAAAAATGCAATAGCAAAAATTGGAAACAGGCATTTCTTCAACCACAGAGGACAGTTCATCTTTTACAAATGTGTACCTTGAAATTTTATGACAGATTTTCATACACAACACTGCTTTTGTACACAGTAACTCCACTGCAATAAATATTAACCTTGTATATAATGGTTCAGGGTTCAGATTTTTACATGCAATCCTCTATGGTGCATTAGTCTACCTTATAAAATGTGTCTGCAATGTCAGATTATGCTTATCAGTTCTAAAACTTGCTCTTTAATTAGTTCCTGCTCTGAAATGTTCATAGTCTGTCTTTACATTTGTGCTTGTACAGTTCCCAGCATTTTCTCAGAATGTAAGACATTTTTAATCCATCTTGATCAAATAATGCGGAATTTCTCTTTGTGATGTTATAAAGGTGTGCAACTGGAGAAGCCTGGCAGGAAATCATGCTGGCATGTTTGCCTGGAAAGCGCTGTGATCCAGAATCTGATTATAATCCAGGGGAAGAATACACATGTGGAAGCAATTTTGCCATCATTTATTTTATCAGTTTTTACATGCTCTGTGCATTTTTGGTGAGTTTAGCTTGTGCTTCTTAACAGCAATGAGCTTTGGCATTTTGGCTTTCTTCTGAATTAGGAGTAGTGAGTTGAGAGAATGACCCAAAATCCCATATCCAAAATATTTTGCCAAGGTTCTATTTTTCCATACAGAGTCTTAAATCCTGTGTTTTATACCAATTTTTACAGTGAGAATGATGAAACACGGCACAGGTTGCCCTGAGGGGTGGTAGATGACCCGCCAGCCCTGAAAACATCCAAGGTTAGGTTGGGCAGAGCCCTGAGCAGCCTGATCCAGTTGAAGATGTCCTTGCTTGTTGCAGGGAATTGGCTCAGATGACCTTTAGAGGTTCTTACCAACCCAAACTATTCTATGATTCTAAATTCCCACGTGTGAGATTTCTTTCTGACTGCACATGTGCAGGGGGTTGGCTGCACGTTTGAAAGCTGAGTTAGCAGTCTTTCCATAGCTGTTATTTCATGCATTTCTCAATGGCACCATTAAATAGTCATTAATAATAGAGCTGCAATTCTTTTTACTGACTAGTAAGGGTGCTTGTTTACTTTAAATGTAGCAGAATTTGGATTTGTGTCTCTACAAGTGTCCTCACGTGTGGCACATGAGAAATGAACAATAACCTTTCACCCTAATCTGTGGCAGAAGGGATTATTTGCTCTGAAATAATAATTGAAATATGTTTTTCCTCATTGCAGGTGTCTGATATAAGCTGGTTGATTTGTTCTATTCACAGCAATCATTTCTTTGTAAAAGGAGAGTGGTCCAACAAAATTCTGTGAACTGCTGTAAACATACATGTTCAACTGCTCTGTATCACCTTCTGTGTTAACAAAACATTGTAATGAAATTGAATCCTATTACTACAGAAACTGTTTCTTGAGATACACTCTGTGTCATAAATGTGTATGGGATCCACTCTTCAATATGATTTAGTGGGATCTGGCAAATCAAGGGAGAGAAACAAAACCATGTTGCAGCCTATGTCAGAGAATTGAGTACTCTAAAATAGAACCACGTTCTTGCCATGTCATTATTTGATAGACTTAGTTAAATGCAAATATTTTCTGTGATATTTGATTATATTTGCCAAAAATCATTACTTGAGTTCTTAACCTACTACATATTGAATTAAAAAAAAAATCAAAATAATCAAGGAGGATTGTTCTTAATTACTTTTTTTTTTTTTTTTTAGATTATAAATTTATTTGTGGCTGTCATTATGGATAATTTTGATTATTTGACACGTGACTGGTCTATCCTGGGCCCCCATCATTTGGATGAATTCAAAAGAATATGGTCAGAATATGATCCTGAAGCAAAGTAAGTTAGATCATTTCTCTCTGATATAATTTATTTGGTAAAAACAAAACAAGCAGAACACAGTGTCTTTTTTGGGGATGTTTGGTAACTGCTGTGTGTTGGCTCTAGGGGAAGGATAAAGCACCTCGATGTGGTGACATTGCTGAGAAGGATTCAGCCCCCACTTGGTTTTGGCAAGTTATGCCCTCACCGAGTAGCCTGCAAGGTGAGTTTCAGTGAGGTTCTGTCTGACTGCAAGAGGATAAAGCAAGCTGGAATGAAAAAATGTGTGTAATACAATATGTAATGCAATATGAGAAGACAGAAAATTAATGGGAATTTAAAATTATATGGAATCTGTCAGGCAAAATGTGCAATTTTGATGAGGATTAATGGCATTTTAATGTAAAAGTTGAAAAGCAACACAAAGGTGATTGAATGATTATTACATTATTTGCGGACTTCAGAAACATGGATATTGGGATTTTAGCAATTTCAGTGGGAATAAGATCAAACCCTTTGATTAAAGGATTGTTTCAACAGTACTGTCATTTGGATTTCTCGTGTATCTGTTTTATAAATAGGTAAGTTGACATGTACCCATGACCCTGGGATGGAATGGAACATCACAAGGCATACTTGAAGCAACTTGTATCTGTCTATATGCTAGCATCAATTACTCAACTTTTTTAAAAGAACTTATATTAATAATTTCTATTCCTCTCAGTAATACTATTCTTTGCATACATCAGCTTCTAAAAAATTAACACTACAGGAGTCTTTTTTCAAAGAAGGCAGCATCAAAATTTGTTTTCCTTTTCTCATTTTCAGAGGTTAGTAGCCATGAATATGCCACTAAATAGTGATGGAACCGTCATGTTCAATGCTACTTTATTTGCTTTGGTTAGGACTGCTCTAAAGATAAAAACAGAAGGTAAGGATCTTCACTGTAAAGCCTTTACTGCACTTGTCAGAAAGCATAATGAGGAAAAGTTACAATTTATTTCTTTTGTTGGGCATGAGAAGGGCTGCCTTGGTCTCCCTGCATCTGGTTTGCTTTTGGATCATTAACTGTATTCACTGTTGCTAGGAATGATTTGCTAGAAAATGAAAGGAAAAATAATGAGGCCAGAACCAAAGATACCTCAGAAATTATTCTGTGTTTTCATTTGGTCAGATAAAAACGTGCAGGAGTAGCATAGCAGGGGTTCCACTGCAAGAAATGAATGAATTCTCTTTCCTGCCTGACCAAGGTGCTCCTTCCTCACTACCTTTTAACTCAGTGCCGTGGATCCCCCAGTGCTGCAACTGCAACTTTTGCACATTTGAAAGCAACATTCCCAGTCTGGTCAAAGCCAGTTCTGACTGGGTTGAATAGATTTTTCATTTACATTACAGAGGGAAAGGTTTTTAAATACAGTGATATGTTTCAAAGAATTTTCTATTTTTACACATTTTTCAAAATTTTTTTTGCTATCTTATACTGCTTTTTGTTCCATTTCTTCTGCTGTTCTCAGCAGAATTTGGGTTCCACTGGCAATAACAAACTTAGATTAAGGCCCCTCAGGTATTGCTGTGGTTTAGGTGAGCACTGCAAGAGATGAAAAATTGCTCAGTACTCAGCTGTTTGAACCTTCAAGCCTGTACAATTCAGTAATTACTGTGATTAACTAAATGAAGGCTCAGCTTTGGGTCAAGAAAGAAGTGGCTTGTAAAGAGCAAGTCATCAGTTTCTGGACAATTCAAGCAGAAAGAGTGACAGAGTGAGGCCAAGTTCTGAAGTCACATTTCACCTCTGCAGTGCTCCAGAGCTGGATTTGAAAGCACCAGGAACTTATGTCCTTTTTTCTCTTTAGCTGTTGTAGGATTGTCTGCTACATCTCATGGCTTGGGCCTGCCCCAGAGGATCCCTACCACAGTCTTTAATTGTATACAACTAATTAATATCCAAAGGATCATTCACTGAAGTGTAATTGCCATCCTCTGTTTTCCCATTTCATTGCCACAGGTAACCTAGAGCAAGCCAATGAAGAACTTAGAGCAGTCATAAAGAAAATATGGAAGAAAACAAGCATGAAATTGCTTGACCAAGTTGTCCCTCCCGCTGGCGGTCAGTCCAATCAACTCTGCCCTGTGCTGTTCTCTGTGCATGTTGGTCTTTCTAGGTTGTTAGGAACCAAGGAAATAAAGCTGCTAAATTTTGCAATCATAATGTGATTTAAGGACAACAAACAATAACAAAATAAATATTGACAAAGTTGTAGCCAAGTACAGGGGATAATACATGTAGGACTGATAAGTGAAACTTATCACTTAGATAAAAAAGAGAGAGAGGAAAATGTTATGCTTATTTTCTTGTGTGGAAAAAATACCTTATTAGACCTAGATACAGTCTTGATTTCAAATCATTCAGCAAAATAAACTAGCTTGATTTCAATGCATTGAGCAAAACAACATGTTTTGTACTATGCTACATTATAGCTTATTTGCTTGTATATGTTGAATACTTCTGGGAGAAAAAAGTTAATTGACAGCTTGTAATATTTTTTGGCTAAATTAATCAAGCAAGATGCTAAATTATCTCAGTTACACTAGTTTAAACCAGAGCCATTCCACAGTCAACAGATAATGGAAATGGTTCAGATTTATATCAATAAGACTGAGATATGAATGTGGCCCATCTAAAGAGATACCCGAATTCTAATGACACCAAAATGTTCGTGAGAACTACAAGGCACATTTATTAAATGTTCCTACGTGCCGTAAAATGACATGTCAATATCTCTCTTTACAAATATATATATTCTGATATATATATATTTAGCCTTTTTCAATATATACATTTTTATTAATATGCTGTAGTGTAGGTTTAGGTGACTGTTTTTTACTTGCTTTTTCAAGTTTTAAAGGTGCAGGATCTGTCGCGCTATCACCCACGCCCAGGGTGTATTTACCCAGACATCCAATCCTCACATCCATTGTAATCTCCTGGTATTTCTTGTTTATTGTACATTCCCAGCGTTATGACAGCTCCCAGGACTGCTCAGACTCCAGCCCCTGGCCCTTGGCAGGGGATGCTCAGTGCCAGGAGGAGGAGCACAGCCTGCACTGCTCTTGGCATGACCCAGGAGCAGCAGCAGCAGATCTGTGGGGGCTGCTGGATTATAGCTGGGGTGAAGGCAAAAGTCTGGCCAAATTGTCTCTCCAAAGGGGAACTGATACTGCACGTTTAAAACAACTTTTGTGTTCTACTCTGTTGTTTTTAGCCTTACACCTAAGTGCTTGCATGGCATAGATGAATCGCTTTGTTATTGTTGTAACTATGTGCTTGAGCTTTTTCTGCAGCCTCTGTTCCTTTCAACTATGAGTCTTTCCGAATATTCTGAAGCAATTCTGTTTTAGGGTGGTGGCATGGAATTAGCGTTGCCTCTTGCCGACTTTATTCCCCTACATTTTTATTGAAATAGAGACGCATGCTTCAGAATAGCGAGCTCTGCCTGCCTAAATCAATCTGACAAAGAACCTGTACAGATTACATTCCTAGAACTAATCTCACATAGTAATTCACTCTTAACTTCAGCTTCATTTCATTGCTGAATATAAGCTGTGTATTTATTTTCAGCTCTACTAAAATTCATTGCTAATGTTTATTCTGCAAATGTAGCTCTTCAGTGTAGCTGGAAGGCTGAAAACCTGGAAGTGCTCAATTGATAGGAAACAGTGTGGCTTCTGCAACCCAGCATAAATAAGAACGTGTTGGGAAGTCCTGCAGATTTATGAATTTTCAATTCCAGTTTACTTTGTTCCTCTGTGAACCTTGTTATGATTTACCTGAAAATTGAAAATATTGTAAACCACCGAAAAAAAGAGGAATACAGCTATTTTACATTCATATGCCATAGGAGTGTAAAATAGCTTAGGATACAGTAGAAATTAGCTTTGATGGAAAATTGTCTGTGAATTAACACAAGTGACAGCTGATAATAACAATTTCCTAGGAGATGGAAAATTCTCTTCAATATAAATTAACAGAGCAAATTCAATATGTTGGAATCACAAATTCAATATGTTTGAATCACTTGCACTTAAAATTATTGAGACGTCCAATTTATAGTAGTTTTCCAGTATTACTTGTGCTGATATTACTGAATGCTAGGTTGTTTGTGTGCCATGACTATGTCTCCACAACATTTATTTACAGAGCAGAATGAGATTAATCAGTATAGTTTTTTTTCCCTTGTGTTAGAAAGAGATGCACTAGAAACAAGCAGTTAATTCTTGGTACTGATTAAATAACGTATATCAATATAACTTAGACTGTTAATAGTTAGCAACACATTTTCAGTTCAGAAAGATGAAAACAGTTTTGCAAACACAGAATGTCAGTCAAATGGCTGATGAATGAATGAGACTAGAGAGTAAGAGAAATATGTAAAACTCACAAAAGTCTCACCTGTGTTCTCTGAATTTCCCAGTCTCCACATACAAATCCATTTAATCCTGCCTAGTGCTTTTTGCCCTCTTCCAACAGCTTCGTTTTGAAATGATTCCTTTTGCTGTCACTAATTGTAATTAGCAATTTGTCTATTCTGTGGTCAGTTACGCTTAGCTGCCTTTCTCTCCCTGTCTCTATATCTGGCTCTATGTGTGTTACAAACAGCAGAGTCAAGGATGGCTCCCTTGGCCAGGCGCAGTTCCTGTGTGCTCGTGTCTGCAGTGCCACTGACTGTGCCTGGGACACACACAAGCACCTCGGGGACACAGTCAGACTGGGGCATGCACAGCTCAGCAAACTGGCAGTGCATTTGTGTGATTTGCTTAGAAAAGATCGGAGCGTGTCCAGACTGATCCATTAGGGCCCTTCATGGCTGCATCCTGCTGTTTCACAGGTGCTGTCACCTCAGGTACAGTCAGTGGCCCTGCAGTGCCATAGCCTGGTGTGAGACTCGTGGCAGTGTTTGTTATATCGAGTCTGTCACTTCTATGTGCTTGCTCTTTCTAGGAGCCTTTTGCTGACTCACTTCCTTAAAATTTCTGTTCAAATACTTGAAATAAAATAGTGTAAATTGTGGGGAAAGGCTTATCTGGGGAGTTAAACCCGAGCTGTGTTGTAGATTAGTGGATTTATCTAAACTAGGGAAGGCAAATTTACATTATATGCTATATAAGGGATCTCATCCTAATACAATGCACCATTAGTCTCCTGAAGAGCTGCAAAGGAAGATTACAGGTGAACATCAAAGCAAATGTTCGCAAAATTTTGTTAATGAGATTCATGGAGTAATTTAAAATGCTTTTTGTTGCTGAGATGGAATCCATAGACTGGTGAGCTTTCCTTGTGAGCTGTTCCTGATATTTCTTGCTAAGTTCCCCCTTTCCTAGCAGGAACTGGGGGGACTCTGACCCTTGAGGAGTTGTCAGAGTTTGGCAGAGCAGACTCTTTAACATGCTAAGATATTTCCTGCAACAGACTGGTCTCCCAACTAATATCTTTTGAAGCAATTATTATAATTATTTTTGTATGATATATTTAAAGACAAACTGCTGGGAGAAGACATTCTGGGTGCATTTTCATTGTAGTTAAAGCCTGTTGTACTTTCTCACATGCATACAGCCCATTTCAGACATTTTAATGAGAGGAGCTGGTTTTTCATGGTAGCATGATTTTCATTCTGTCCCTGAAATTTTATCAGAGAGGTAAAAATGAATTTAAACAGATTTGTCCATGGGTTGGATTCTCCATGCTTCTTTTTTAATGTGAAAAGAAGTCGTTAAAAGAAGAAAGTCAGTTTAAGTTAGAAAAACCAGTCATTACAGGTAAAAATAGTACTACAAATACTATGCTTAGTGAGATACATTGGCACATATTATTGATAAAACAAAGATACATGGACACTCTGTTTTAATCAAATGTTTAAAAAAGCCCATAGTTTCTAACAAAGGTGTGTTAAAATGTTTCTGGGCATGTTAGATTTTCCTGTTCAATCAAATCACGACTGTACAGAACAGCAGTCGATGCCTAAACCACACCAGCTCTCCTTTATGTCAGCAGGAGCCAGAAATCCTGTTGTAAATAGCTGCCTCTGGATACTGAAAAACATGGAGAGACTGGGCAGCACAGCAGGAAGGGAAATGGAACTTCATGTCAGATAACTAGGGAAAAAAGTGTGTGACTACAAAAGCAATGTTTTTGGATAGGAAACTATTCCTAGTTTTCTGGCAAGCATTAGTCAGTGAGAGATCAAACTTGCCCAGCTGAATGACTCAATGGACTCATACAAGTGGCACATTCACTCTTAACCTGCTGGGAACCAGGTGATTTTGGTGTCCTCACCTGCCTTTGAACTTTGGAAGCATTCAAATTTGGATTTTGTTCACAACAGTGACTCTGTAAAAATGCTACATTTCTCTGCCTTGGCTGTTTGCCTATTGTTTGACTTGTACTAAATTCAGTGATGGAAGTTATTTTCATTCCTTTCAGCATTACCAAACTTGTACAGTACTTACACTGACAAGCAAATTTTGTTCAGCAGTGACAAAAAAGAGATGTAGGCGGAGTCACTCTTATGAACATTGGTGTATGTGAGACACAATAGATTTTATTTACTCTGTTTACTCCAAGTAACTAAAGCCAGTACTTCAGCTTCTATGTATATACAAGTATGTTTATGGTTTTGTTAGAAACTTACTTAGAAGTACATGAGTCTTGGTAAAGTATTGTATTTTTTCCTTTATTAGGAGGAGTTCACTAAACTGACTGAACCAAATCTGCTTGCTAAAACATTGCTTTTGAGCCCATTCCAGGCTCCATTGTTGTAAGCTGAAAGCAAAGTCCCTGTAGCACCCATCACATTTTCCCCCAAATCAGATGTGAGTGTACAGGCTATTGATAAATGTGCTGACTTGGGAGAGGTCTGTCTGGTCTGTTCATTCAGATGATGAGGTAACCGTGGGGAAGTTCTATGCCACCTTCCTGATACAGGACTACTTTAGGAAATTCAAGAAACGCAAAGAACAAGGACTGGTGGGGAAGTATCCTGCGAAGAACACCACGATTGCTCTGCAGGTGATTTTTTATGTTTTTAACTAACCATTTTGTGAGCTTACTTGAAATAGCAGGTAGATGAATATTGATGATTGTGCAATGCTGCCAGGATTTTATTTAGCTGGGACACTTTTGGCCCTTATTCATCAGAAAAGTAAAACCTAATCCTGCTATTCTGTCTATAACAAGGTAAGTGCAAAAACTTATTCTCTATGGGTTACTCAAGCAGTAACAATGGTTATAAAATTTCTTAGCAAGTCTAGATAAATCACAATCTAAGGGTGCTGAGTGGATATTGGATAAATAAAGCTCTGAGCTATCATTATGTTCTTTGTTTTGCTTTAACTGTTCAATTTCTTGTGTTCCTATAATGCTACAAGCCAGTTCTCAGGGAGCTTCCTACTCTGCATTGCCTCATAGTAAAAGAGGTTTTTATACAGTATCATTTTTCTTAATTCTCATTGTTCTTTTTCTTTTCCACTTATGATATGGTGAAATATCTTCCTATTTTTTTAAATATTTGCAAATTCTGAATTCTGCATCCATCAATTTCTTTCATAGGAAGTAATATTAACATGCTGCATTTATGTCACACACTTCTGTCTGTCTCTTAAAACAAGCTATCAAATGGAAACCAGGACAATAGATTTGGCCTTCTGTCTCTCAACAGGCCTGCAGCAAGCAGTCCATAGAGTACATGTGATCTAAAGAGCATATTCTGACAACTTCTTTCCACTGGTACCCTTTGTAAAATGAACTTTGAAACAGGCAAATGGAAAGCTGTTCTCAAATAATTCCAGACATCACGCACTGCACCATATTTGCTGGATTGGGACTTTGTGAATTTCAGTTAATGATGAGTAGTTTGCTACAAACATTGAATGTTTCTGATAGTTTTTTATTCTGATGCCAAAATTTCGGAATATGTTGTGAAAATCCCTTTCAAAAAGAGGAGAGTTGTGTCAACCTGATTCAGATACCGTTTTCTCTATTAAAAATCCTGTTGATTTGTACTTCAGTTTAGCAAAATGGTCATTGCTGTGTTAAGTGGATAATTTGTTTCGTTCCTATTTCCTAAGAATGTCTCTGCTGGCAGCTCTGACTCCCATTGTGTTCTAAGTCACCACAAGCACAAGTGGTGCAACAAGCAGGGAAAGATTCACCACAGTTCTTGCCATTTATTTGTGACCACTTGGCTTGCCAGGACCGTATGAATAGTATTTGTACGCGTGAAAGAAGAGAAAATTATTGGTAATGGAAGTGATAAAAAGTCTGTAAACAATTGAGAGGGAAGTGAAAGATGTTGGATTTTTAGGAAGGACTTTTCAGACTTCTTTATTGGAGAAGCGTTTGGGCCTAAGGAGGTCAAAGTCAATTTTAAGCCTCAGTATTGCAGGTTTCCACTCCTGTTTTTGAAGTTGCACATGTAACAATGTAGACAAAACCACTGAGTTCTCAAATGTGAGTGTGCTCTATTGTTTATTATCAGACTGTGCTTCCTGTTCAATCACAAAGATGGAGGGCAAGATGGAACTGGAACAAATCAGCTCTTCCACTCTCCGTAGGCAAATGTTTTTCAATTCAAAACATGAAAAATGACCATCAATCTCTACTAGAAATTGGCAAAGGCCTATGGGATTTGAGGCATGGTACTTTTCTGATTAAAGCAATGCTTCTGTGGTATTAAAATGAGGCAGGCCAGTGGATGGGAAGACTATTGCTTTCTTTTTCCTCATCTTCCTCTTTTCTGCTTTTGCCTTCCTAACAAATCAGTAGGAATTCAACTTGATTTACCAAATAAAAAATGGAAATACTTTTTCAAAGAGACCTGAAACCTGTGGTTGGAAAAAAGTCCAGTCTTACAGGTTTTCATCTGATTCTTCTATTTGTGAAGAACAAGAGCAACTGTATTTTCATATCCTGGTTTACGTCTCACCCCATTGCAGTTGTCATGCTGCAAAATCCTTAAGCAGCCCAGCAGGTAAAAGCAATGTCACCTGTTCCAGTTTGTGTGAAAAGCCATGTGAGCCATAAATGCTCTTGTACTTTTGCTGATAACTGTGACTTTCTCCTGGGGTGAATGAGCTAGTTAATTAGTGAAGAGCATGGTTCCTAAGGATCTAATGAACCCTGCAGCTCCTGCATTATCTAGCCTGGCTTTCCTTATCTACTTTCTCCTGCAAGAGAGGGAGAAAACAATCTGCTATCAAGATTTACAGTTCCTTCCTAACCTTTGAGTGAAGCAAGAGGTGAGTTACAGTTTTATAATCCTGCTGATTCTTGCAGTTGGCCATGTCACCTTTCCTGCCTTCAGAGACCAAACAGCCCCTGTGAGACAGAAGGCTCCTGGTGACAGAATCCATCGTGTTACAAGTCTTAGGACAACTGCTGAGCACAAAATTAATGGGTGTTGCTATTTCCCTGTTTTATGAGACTGCAACAGCTTTTTTTCAACGTAGATCACTTGTTTTCCCCCTTTTGTTCCTCATGCTCATGTGGTATTTTGTTGGGGTTTTGAAGGCTGGATTGTTTGCTGGGTTTTTTACAATAATTTCATTCAGTACTTTTGAAGATACTGAAGGGAAGCTCTGTAGCTGTCAAATGGCCTAAGGCCCTCTTTTCCCAAGAGAATTACAGTTTGTTTTTTTTCTTTTTTAACTAGTCCTTTAATTATAATCTAGGATATTAAGTTGGATGCCTTGCTTTTAGCTAAAACTTTTTAAAACACGTACTTCTCATGCTGCTGTCTCTGATGGAATGACTTATATTATGATTATATTATATTATATTATATTATGATGCAGAATAATTTAAGAACCTTTACATGCAAGATAAAAAGGTTTTTAGAGCTGCAAAGCAAATTCTCCACTAGAATTCAAGGTGTTCAAAAGTAATGTTTTCAGCAAGAAAAACACTTCCAGGAGAAGTGTAACATGAAAGACAGGGAGCTATCCACACTGTCTTTAGTTAGCTGAAGAGAATTGCATAACACAGGGTAAAATTCTGTGAGCTCAGGAAAACCCAGTGAGGCTTTCTGGTGGTCTACAGTAGTTGTGTCAATAAGTTCTGCTTCACCAAGTGTGGGAATAAATCTTCCCTTGGAAGCCACATTACTTAGCTAAAGATTCAGTCTGTGGGCTCAGGAGGGCAGACTGGCCAAGGAGCATGTGTAAAATACTGTTCTGAGAAGAATACTGTTCTCTTCAGAGAGGCACACAGAGAGGATCTAATTTTAGGGTGAATGAACTCTAGAATAGGTATAGAGTAGGGTTTTTGTCATGACTTAGGCATTTTAATACACAAAACTGAAACTTGCATCCTTTGCCTGAGTTTTGTTTGGTAATATGAAACCAAGGCTTGCAAACTGTGTCACAAGAATGTCCCTGGCAGCCCCCTCGTGTTTAGGGGCCAGAACCTCCACCTAACTGCAATAAAGGAAACAGCTTCTTCTGATACTGGATTTGAGATGTGCTTGGTGCAGAAGAAACAGTGGAAGTTTGGGTTGAGTTAGAAAATTGGAGCAGAAACTAGATTTGCTCTGTGTATGCCAGAGTGTGCAGCAGGCCGGAATTCCTCTTCTTACTCCACAGTAACTTCATGCAGGGTGATTTTGATTCTGCAGAGCTCAGGTTTTCCTCAAGGATGTAACATTTGCTGTTAGCCTAAGCCAGGCTGCTGTTCGGGTGTCTGTCAGAGAGGAGAAAGCAGCCTAGAAAGTGAAGAGGGTCTCAGGGGAATGATTTTCGTAGCGTGTTAAGTCAGGGAAGTCTTTCTGCCGTGAAGTTTCAAATTCCTCCTCACTCAGAAAAGGACACTTCAAATGAAAACCCTCAGCAGTTTGTCTAAACTTGCATATTGTCACCAAAAGCATCTTCGGAGTTGCACTAACAATATCCTTTGTTTCAGTTGTAAATTAACAGTGTGTCTTCTGCAGACCCAGGGGAATTCACCCCCTTGGGAAGGAAGGAAAACAAGAGGTTCTGAAATGATGAGTGACCAGTTTGAGTCAGCTGTTTAGACCATTTTTGTGGTGCTACACGTGCCCTGAGGTCACCAGAAAAAAGAGCTTCCATTGCCTTCTTGTGCTATTGACTGATACTTGGGCAGTGACAACAAATATATTTTCTGGGTCAGAAAGAGATGTCTTTGTGTAATGATGGAAACTTGTATTGAGCCAAACAGTGGTCACATTGCTAGTAAAATAGATGTTAAGTGAAGCATGAACAATTTTAATTACTTTCATCTAGCACATAGAAGGGATGAACTAATTCTACACTATTTTTCCTAGGGAAAATTCTTACTAACATTTGCATCTGTGTTTCATATTTATTTACATGTAGCCTTCTTTGTTAATGCACACAAATAAAAGTTAAAGGATATTTTCTTTCACATCCCAAGTACACAAAAGCACTGATTTATTGAGCTGAAACTGATTTTGGAAACATGTTTCAGATTAAACTAATTATACTTTTTTCCCTCCGCAAACATTACAACTATTATTAACCCTTCAGTAAACAGTAATAGGAAAAGGAAAAAGCCAAACCCTCTGGTAGGCATCTGCTGAGGGGTTAATCTGTTGCTCAAGTTCCATTTAATTGTGCTCCCATGTTGATGTGGTGCTCACAGAAGGGCTCAGCTCGAAGGCAGCCTGGGCTGGCTGAAAGCTCAGAGCTTTTGTGCAGTTGCAGAGCAGTGCACTCAGCCAGCGTTGGGAGATGAGCTCTGCCAGGATGGAAAACTCTGGGCAATCAAGACTTGACTACTATGTCTCCTATGTCCACTGCTATAGTGTAGGTTATTCAGCTATTTTTCTGCATGCTTGTTTCCTTATTTTAGCAGTTCTGTCATTGTATTCTGTTCCTACTAACCTCAGTTTGTTTTTATGTTAAAATGTCAGTGTAGCTCTAAGGTTTTTGGCACATTGTGGTTTTCTTTGCTCTAAAATAAGCAGATAGTAAAAACATATTCTTTACCTACAAATGTAATATTTTATATGAAAATTTTTAGAGTCACGGGCTTCCAGGATTCTGAAGCTCTGAAAATCTAAGTATTTGGAGTTAATGTTTATGCTTTTTCCCAGTTCTAGTGAGTTTATATAGCAATATACATAAATATACATAATTGTTCTAAAGCCTGTGAAGCAAAGCTTACCAGTGTTTTCCAATTCCTAGTATCACTCTAAAATGTCTCAAAAGAGGGACCACTGCGTATTTTACTGCGTATTTTATTTTAATAACTGTATTGTGCTTAAACTGCATCTACATGTAGGTTGGACCGTACCTTAAAATGCTTGTGGACTGAGTTTAGGTACAGGGGAATTTTTTTTTTTGTAGTTTCAATATTTATAAGCATTTGAATGTTTTCTGAAAGCCATAATTGGAGTCTTCCGTTATACACAGATTTCTTAATGTAAGACATATCTAAAATGGTTTTACTCTTTTGTGCATACTGTAGGTGTGGGAAGTTGATTTAAAATCTATTTGGTATTTGTTAAAAGCAGTCTTTTCAAATTGTTTACCTGTTTAACGTTCAAATGTTTTGATGTTTTGGTGTGAGGGGCCTTTCAAGCCTCTTAAAGCATATCTCTAAATAACTTGTCTAGGGGTACAGTTATTGGTCATGTGATATTTTTTTCTCACTGGGGGTGAGGGGCTCCTATAGTTCTGTTATTTCTGTGTTTGAAAACACATCTGTATCATCTCAGTGGTGTTTCAGAGACAGGGGCATCAGGCATTGTCTCTTGAGATGCTGTTTAGGACCCAGCACTGGAGTATCAGTGCCTTGTGCCATCCTGCAAACACTGCAGGTGCTGTTGTGCCTCCAAAGCACAGCTGCACAGAATTATCATCTTCATCTCAAGTCATTTTGGGCACTTATGGGAAAGCCTAATTAAAGACATGCTTGGGTTTCTCGTGTAATTATGTTGTTGTTCAGCACTCTGTATGTCACTGCTTTGCTAAATAACCTTTGGACTGATATGTCTCATCTCTCTGATCCCTACCATGAAAAAAGATGAAGCAAGGAAGGAATCAAAAATTAAATTTTGGATAAACAGTGTGTCTGCACAAGAAATAACTTCTTTTGCAAACTTGTAGTGAAATCTGTAGAATGGTTAGAGCTATGCTCAAAGACTGAGGAAGTAATTCCTGTATAACACTCAAATTTGACTTTTTAAAAGAAGTCATTATAATGTGATGCTTCAGGAATGTGGCAAGTCTTGAATTACTATATGTAATAACAAAAAGTCTTATAAAGTTCTACGTAGAGTAATAACTGCCTCCTAAGAACTTTAGCAGTCTTAGTGAAAAAGAAACATTCACACCTCTGGCAAGGGTAGACAAATCACTATCCAGGGTCTCTCTTTTGACAAGTCCCATCTGCTCAGCTTTTGTTTTTATCTCTTATTTAAATGTAGCAGTTTTTAGATTCTCAAAAATGGAGGACATGGTGTGCTCCCATTGCCCTCTTGTGTGTTAAAATGTCTCCAGGGTTCTTGCTGGGTAGATTAAACGTGTGATGTTATGCAGGGAATGTGTGTCTGAAGGACCCTTCTTCCCTGTAAATTAAAGAAGAGATGTGGGGAGGGTTGGTGTGATATTTGTGTGCGCTCTTTTGTTCAAGAGATCTTTGATTTGGTTTTGAAGTGCTTGAAGGTAAAGTCAAATGTTTGATCCGTCCATGGTACCTCTTCAGTCTTCACAGAAGACATTGTGTGGTTCAGAGAAGGGATTTTCCTACTGACTTAAAAGTACCAATTCCTGTGTTTTTATGTCAGTCCCACTTTAGTGAGGGCTGACTGATCTAACGAAGAATTGTCTTATCAATAAGAGCTCAGCTTGAGCATTTGTATCATTATGTGGTGCCCCCCTGTCATAAAAATGTTTCTTAGATGACTTAGAATCTTGTTGGATTACACCAGGTAAGATGAGACAGTACGTGGGGGTAGTCATTTTAAGGATAGAGTTCAGAAAATTGTTGTAGGTTGTTCTGTTAGAGCAAATAATCCTTCCACTGCTGACTGTGTAACTGCAAGAGGTCTGTTCCTTGGAAATGAGTATTAGTGGAGAGAGATGAGATGATAAAGGCTGCCTGCTTTCTCTTGAGTAAAGGAGGGGTAATTCACCAAGAAGTAAGCCAGAAGGCAGCTGGAAATGTAATCAGTATTAAATTACTATTCAATATGTTGCTATCTAGCACGTGGCCTTTCTCAGCTTCCAGGCATATATTTGTGGGACTTGGTCACAATTTGGCAGACAGGAGTATGAGCCTGTAGTTTTGGTCAGGGTTAACATTTCTGCTGCCGCTGTCTGAGAGTGCTGTGCTCACAGAAGGGCTCAGCTGGGCTGGCTGAAAGCTCAGAGCTTTTGGGCAGTTTTAGGGCAGCACACTCAGAGCTGGGAGATGAGCTCCTCAAGCACAGATAACTCTGCACAGCCATGACTTTACTGTGTCTTTTATGTCCACTGCTATGGTGTAGGTCTATTCAGGTATTTTTCTGGATGCTGATTTCCTTATTTTAGCAGTGCTGACATTGCATTCTGTTCATACTAACCTCAGTTTATTTTTATGTTAAAGTGCCGGTTGAGGTTTTTTTGTTCTTTTTTTTTTGTTTTCTTTGCTCTAAAGCAAGCTGGTAGTGAGTGTGAAATGCAAGTGGCTCTTGCTGATGGTCAAATAACTATAACAGCAATCCTCTACTAAATCAATACTGCCTTTGTCTCTTCTAAATAAATAGAAGCCTCTGGTCTTCCCCTTGAAAATCATTACCTTAAGGTGTTAATTTTGCTTCCCTTTAGCACCTTGAAAAATGTTGACACTAGCAACCTTGCTGAGGTTTAGACTATGCAATTAGCATAAGAAATGGGAGAAAGCACAGTATATTAATGAAACAAGTGTTGTATATTAACTCACTAGTAAATGATTTTTAGAGCCTTGTGCAATTATAGCATAACTCAAAGTTCATCCCTGAGGAAGAAAATTGAATTGCCAAATAGATATAACTAATGTGATTAGTCAGGCGCCTTTTTCAGGAAGTGAAGAATTGGAGTCAGTGAAACCTGAAGTGGAGCCTGTAGTAAATCTACACCATGAGAGTCAAAGCTTCTTGGTCCATTCCCTTCCAGGTTCTGATTGCCCGCACTGTATAAAAGCACTATATATTTTGCTCCCCAACAAAGCAGCTGTTCCTGTTTCGGGTGGAAGTTTTGAGTGTGCTCCGGGGAATGTGTGAGGAAACAGCAGAGACCTCAGCTCCTTCTGGAGCTCTGAAACACACAAAATTCTCTACACATCGTTGTGCTACCCCAGGGCAAGTAACATGCAATGTCACTGTTGGGCTAGGACAGACCTCACATCTCATTCAAAAATGCTAAAAAAGAATAAATCAGGTTTTTAGATTATAAACAAAATTGAGCCAAGTGCTGTGCATGATTTTTAGTGGTGTAAATGTAGAGGTAGTAAAGGGTTAAACAAACACATCTTTGATTTCTTCTGAACCAGAGGAGATAAAAGAAGTTGCTGGAAAGAACGAGACTGTGTTTCTTGCTTCAGACCATAACAGCCAGAGTTAAATCAGGAATATCTCCTTTTTGAAGTAAGGCAGACCTGTACAAAAGCACTGAGTTCTTGGCATGGCTATGACATCTGTTCCTCCCTGACGTGCAGGTCGGTCCTGGACAGTTTCAGCTTTATCCCTTTTCCTAAAGGTTGTTTGTGGTAGCAAACTCGAGAGGAATATGAACCGATGTACACTGAGTCTCTGGTTTTCTGTCCTAAACTAAAGCTCCAAACCAAGTATCTGAATATCATAGTGCAGTGCAGATGAGCTGGAATTATTTCACTGCTTTCCTTTCCATCTGAGCTCTGCTAAAATTGCTGTTGCTATAGCAAAGATCTCCTTGTGTTTCCTTTGTTGACACAGGCTGCAAACATGTTTTTTTAACATTAAATATACATCTCATTGAAATGCATTTTTTATAGTTCTTGCTGATTACTTAAACCTTAAAAGATTAATTTTTCTTCTGTAGGGGTCCATAAACACCAGTGGACTTTTAGTCAGTATCTACACTGTGATAATAAAGACATGATCACCTCAACAGGGTTGTACTGGAATATATAAACCTTTTATTAATAACAGTAAAGGAACTTACAGCAGGATGCATCCTCTGTGGATGTCAGGATACAAAAACTGTTAACTGTCCTTTAAAATAAATTTAACACCTGTAATTAAAGAGCAAAAAAGAATTTGCATTCCTAATGTGTTATGGTATTGTCATTGATTTAGGCAGGACTAAGGACACTTCATGATATTGGCCCAGAAATACGCCGAGCTATATCCTGTGACTTGCAAGATGATGAACCAGAGGAAAACAATCCAGAGGAGGAGGAAGATGTTTATAAAGTAATGTCAGAACACAACCATGTGAATTGTTTTTCGTATAATATGAGAGTAAAGAATGACCTTATCCTTGAATATGAAATAATATACTAATACTAATACTTTTAAACTTCTCAAATCAGAAAATATAAATATTTTAAAAATAAGTACATTTTATGTATAAATCTATAAAAATGGTTAGTATCAGGACACTTTCATTTCTTCATAAATTTAGGAAGCAGTTCCTGCAGGGTGGTTCTCCTGCCCCTAATTCTTTCTCATTAATTCTGATCTTTTCTTGAGCAAATCCTAACAAAAAGTATGAATGGCCATCTCAAATTTTGATAGTGGCAAGGTTTAAACTGGTTTTAACTTCTGCAGTGGTAGATAGGAAGAAGAGAATGAAATTCTCTGCAGCCAAACCACAACAGACACAGAGCTGCGTATTTTAAAATGAGTGCATGGAATTACGTAGAGGTCAACTAAGTATAAACACTATTTCCAATCCCGTGAGGGATATCAATAAAAATCAATCAGAAAAAAAGATTAGTTTTCCTCTTTATGCTATTTAGTCCTAAATGGTGAACACATAAAATTGGTGCTGTAATCAGAGGCAGTGTGCAAACCGTTTGCCAGCCAGCAAGAAAACTTATTTTTTCCCAAGCATTTCAGAAGAAGCAGATGTAAAATCATGCTTCTGCAGGAATTATGGCAGAAGCCCCATAGCTTGCTACCGTCCTTTGCAAAAAGGAGGACGTGGCACTGGAGACAGTGCCCCTGCTGCCATCAGTAGATGCATTTCTCTGCCAACCATCATTACCTCCTGTCTTCTCTAGATTGAGCTGCAAGACAGACTGCTGTCATCCAGGACCCAGCCCTGGCTAGACAGGGAGGCCACCTAACCTGGGTCAGGTGTCCAAGAGAGCTGCATGTCATGGTCATAACTTAGCACTCCATCCTCTCTCACCATCCATTACACTCCCAGGGCTGATAAAGAGGAACTTTACTCTTTCTTGTACCTCTGCAAGAAGAAAGAATGGAAGCACTGGAGCTGAATGTTCCCTACCTGAGATTTGCTTGCAAGCTGTTGCATGGCACTCCATCCTGTCTGAGTGACGCCTGTTGCAAACTGCTGCTCCGGCAGAGCAGGGGAGAATTCCACCAAAGCATTCCCAAAAATTAAGCAAACACGTCTCTTTCTGAGGAACTTGGTGCATGTTCGTGTATGGGAATCTGGGTTTCTCCTGTGTAATAAGATGTGGAGAAAGCTGGATATGTCACTTTTAGTTGTGTGGAAAAGAATAATGATCACAGCATACTGTTGATTTGACTCCGAAATACAATATTGTCATCACCACAATCACATCTCTGTCACTTTAGGAGATCCCATCTGAAGCATCATAAAATTAGAAAGAAAAATCACAGGTTATTTGAATTGCTGCTTTTCTGTGCATGTAGGAGAGAAAAGTAAGTTGTCACTGTCAAAAGTATGTTCTGTAAAGGTATCTGATATAATTTTTTCTTTCTCTTCCCCTAAAACAGAGGAATGGTGCCCTCTTTGGCAACCACATAAACCATATTAGCAGTGACAGACGAGATTCATTTCAGCAGATCAACACCACACACCGTCCCTTACATGTCCAGCGGCCTTCAATTCCCTCTGCAAGTGATACTGAGAAAAACATATATCACCAGGCAGGAAACTCTGTGTACCACAATCATCATAATCACAACTCAGTAGGAAAGCACGTTCCAAACTCAACAAATGCCAATCTCAATAATGCCAATGTGTCCAAAGTCCATGGAAAACACACAAGTTTTGGAAATCGTGAGCATAGATCTGAAAATGGTTACCGTTCACACTCCAGGACCGATCATGAGAAGCGTAGAAGGCCAAGTAGTAGGAGGTAAACTTATAAATATGTCTTTGCTTTTAAATAAATTTATAAATGCACAATAGGAGACTTAAGCTAAGTGAAATTAATTTGAATCTTCATTTCTGTTGCTTACCAATGTATGGACTGTATTTAAAATCTATCTCTGATGTATAGGAGATGCATAAAACTTCACCAGGGTTGAAAAGTAGAAGTTTTCCTTAAAGTGAAATAATTGATTACAGCTCAGACATTGTAATCACCAAAGAATTTCTCTAAATGACTTGTTTTTAAAATATTTTTCTCATTTTCATGGCTTACCTGGATAGAACACGCTACTATGAAACATATATTAGGTGAGTTGATGTTGTTTTGACATAATCGAAGTGGGCAGAGGAGTTTTTCTTCTTTCTTGTTTTTTTTCTCCTTTCCCTTTTCTAAATTAATTGTACAGCAATGCTTGGTAACTTAAGTGACAATTTTTAAGTCAAATTTTTCACTGCCTATTCTAAAAGGATAAATTTCTGGTGAAGTTCAAAATTATTTAAGGCCTTGAAAATTCCAGGCAGGTTTCTGCAGTTTTCAACAGGCTAAAGATCACACCAGATTGTAGCCCTTGTTAAAAATTGACTTTCCAAGACTGGAAAAAACACTGGTGTTAGTTTTGATAAGTGTTAATGTGTACAGTTCCTTTTATAGGGGACCCAAAATCTTTCCTCGTCTTATGTCTGAATATTTTCTAAGACAACTTTTAAAATATAGGATCTATTGTTTTAATTGAAGTACATTGGTAAATGGATGTTCCTGGTGGTTTTAATGTCTAAACTTGCATATCCATTTCAGATTTTTTGCAGAATACCTCAGTGAGAACTTCTTAATATTTGAGCCATTTGGCAAACTTCAGGCATTTGAGAGAGGCTGTGTTTTTACAAATGACTGAATGTATATCATGTAAAAAAATGTCTGAAATGTATTTGACTTCACTGAGCATCCTCTCATTAATGGTTTTCCTATTTGTACCATAAGAAAATAAGAGAAGGTCATCTTTAAGAAACAGATCCATTGTTCATGCTCTGAACTGCAGTGCTCCACTGCGTTCCATGTGCATAACACCACATTCTGAACTGGAGAATTGTTAATGCTTGTCTTCCTTTTTTCCACTTTGAGGCACATTAGAAGAACTGCGTATAAAATAAACAATATATAATTGATATAAATAGGAAAAAACCCTATTTGTTTGCTATTTACAGATCTGACACTGGGGATGGGCGCCGACCTACGATTCGCCGTGAAGAACATGAGGTCCAGGACTACTGCAATGATGATCATTATTTGGGAGAGCAGGAGTATTATAGTGGAGAAGAATATTATGAGGATGACAGTATGTTGTCAGGAAACAGGTGAAGATATTTATTAAATGAAAATATTTGTTAAAATACCATGCAAAGATGTTTCAGTATTTTAGGTACATAGATGTAAAGGCTTCACTAAGCACACTCACAATGCGAATTCTCTAATGAAATTAATACCCCTAAACTGCTCAAATGTGAAATGATGAGTAGGAATAGAGAGTGTTCCAAAGATGGAATGTTTCCCTTCTACTGAATAAATTTAGTACCGCCTCAAAAATAGTCTCCACTTCTGTCCATATTTTTTATTTTCAAATCCAGCCCAGAAGCAGAGGAATTTATTGCCATTTTATCTTAGATCCATAAGTGCATATGCTCAAGTGCCAGACATGCTTAATACTCCTCCTCCTTCTCCTCTTATATGGACAACATTCACCAGCTGAATTCTGGCAAGATTGGCACCCTGATCCGCATCTTGTTGGTTTGCATAAGGGCTGAGATTTGCATGAAAGCCAAATTTTACAGAATTCTCAGGTCACTAATTTTTTTGGTATGATAGTTAGCATCAAGTACCACCTTTCCAAGATCTGATTTTAAACATGAGAAGTATCCAGAATGTAAAAGGCTTAAATCCATTCTGAACTTCTCTGCTTCTGTACCTTACCCAGGATCTCAAGAGAGCATGGCAGGGGTAGAATAGAGTATTTATTTTATTCTTTTAAGCAGTGTGCTACTGAGGTCTTAATTTTTGCCTGTACTGGTAAGAATAAATTCATCTGAAATACAATTTAATAAAAATTTCACCTGAAAATTGACTATGTAACGGTACTACAACAAAACAATATGCCCACTATCTCAAAATCCTACAGAAACTGGATTTTAAACTTGAGTCATGCAATTATAGAATACAGTGTTTAATTTTTCTTGCTGGAGAAAGAGCAGACTTGAAAATCTTTTAGGAGAAAACTAATAGATCCATTTACAAAAATTCACTGGAAGAATATTTTCTTTTTTGTATTTTAATGCAGGCATAGATATGATTACCATTGTAGATATCACTGCCATGACTCAGATTTTGAGAGACCAAAAGGTTACCATCACCCACATGGGTTTTTTGAGGAAGATGATTCACAGATCTGTTACGATACAAAAAGATCTCCTAGGAGACGGCTGCTACCTCCAACACCACCACGTAAGTACATTAAGGACAATTTGTTTGCAAATCTGAAATTATTTGGATGCATTCAGACAGATTCCAGTTTAGAAAGGCTTCTTTTTAACGTGGATTTTAAGCATCTTATTTCAGATTTACATTGGTATTTTGTCCTGCTATCTCAGGAACAATGCTTAAAATTCTGTGTTTCTTCTGAGGAGAAAATGTTTCAATTTATAAGATAGAATTAGCATTGTCCACAGGTATTTTTTCCTGTTTCTTTAATTTTCATTTCTTCTCTTCCTTAGATCTTTCCTTGGTTTTTTCCTTTTCTCAAGAATGATCTTGCTTTATCTGCATTTCTACAAGCTGTCATGCTTCTTGTAATTCTGTCTTTGTATGTTCCAGGCCATACTGCAGGGATTAGCTGTGCTAATCCTCTGGTGAAACTAGGCACAGACTCAAAATTCTTGGATTTTGGTCTTTGACCTCTGACACTTCACAGAGAGGAAGTACTTGGGGTGGTACTTGAAGTGCAAAAGCAACTTTTTTAAAAGGCTTTTTCTTGTCTCAGAGATTCTCAAGTGTATTGAGATCATTGAGGTACAAACTGTTTAAAGCTACAGAAAGCTGTACCAAAGGGCAGCAGCAAAATATATTGTTACATTATAAGGATAGCATTCTTTAGCAATACTGGCAGTATTGGATCCACACTTTTGGCAGTGAACTCCTTAAGACTAGTAATGTTCTCTGCTGTTTGGCTTTCTGACCTCAAGGGGCACAGGGGAAAAAGCAGAATGAATCTTGCACCACAGAGAGTAAATAACTCAGAGAACAATAGTGAAGTGTCCGGAAAGCTGCTGGCTGTCTTTCAGTAGCAGAAGGGAAAGACATCAGATGAAGGAGAGACTGTGAAAGAGACCCCTGTACTTCTTTCTACAAGCTTTTCTGAGAGTAGAAGAATTTTAAGTAAAAAAAATACAGATGCTTTGTTTATCCACTCCATAGATTGTGGGAGAAAAACTTTCATATAAAAATCTTCTCAGGTCTGCCCATGAATATGTTTCAAGTGGAAGGTTGAAGGTTTCTTCTAACTGCAGTCTTGGAGATAAAGTTTTAATGACAATGTTTGGCAGTAATTTATTTAGAGGAAGTTATACTTTTTATCTCACTTACAGGAGATTAGATAGAGGTACCAAATAAGGGAGTATTTGATATGCTACGATAAGAGGACCTAGTTCTGATCTAAGTTGCATAAGGGTAAGGTAGGAATTCCTTGACTTTCACCAGAGTAATGTCACCAGAGCAACCAGTGTCATACATGCTGACATAGCCATTTATTTAATATTCAGGAAAAAAGTTGAGAAATCTTAGCAGCTCAGTATCTGACACACATGCTTCCCATCATTCTGCAGGCTTTTAACAAGACCAGCTGAAATGTTTCCACATCAGCCAAACATCTTGATTCAGTTCAGAGTTCTACTTTTTTCTTTCTGTCATGAATAACAGTGCACGTAATAGCAGAGACCGTGGCCAATCACTGTCCTGAGCAGCAGAATAAACACCAGAAATTGACAACCTGAGTTGACTTGGATATGATTTTACATATTGCACATTCAAGGGACTGGGGGTTTCATATTTCCTTTGGGAAGTCTGGTTCATTAGAGTCAAGAGCTTGAAACCACAGGGAAGAAACAAGAAACTCACAGCGGGTTATAGCAAAACTCTGCAGCTGAGTGTTTGAACTAGTCAGCTGCATCACACAAGCTTGTTTTCTGAAACAGCCGCTTTAAATTCTGTCATGTTAGGTTGCTTATATGATTTCAACCTCAGACTGCTTTTCCATACATGATTAATATAGCCTTTATCTTATAACCAGCTGCTTGCTTCTGTTAGTACAACTTGTTTCTTACTGGAGGATCTGTTTTTATTTGTTATCATAGTTCACTCACACTGGAATTCTGGAAATAATAGACTTTGAGGAAAAATATGTTGTTCTTCTAATGAATTCTGGTTTCCCTGTAGCACATAGACGATCTTCCTTCAACTTCGAATGCCTCCGCCGACAAAGTAGCCAAGATGACATCCCACTCTCTCCTAATTTTCACCATCGCACGGCTTTGCCTCTTCACTTAATGCAACAGCAGGTAAATGCAAACTCTTCCTTAACTGCAATCAGTTGCATCTCCCCAGCCTCTGCATTGCACTCCTGACTTTCATTGCTGTTTGAAGCAGTTATTACGTATTTGTTGCTAGAGAAAAAGCTTCTCAAACATCGACCTTGTACAAACACTGGGAATGGGTAATCTGCCCCTTGGACTCTCTGAGTGTCCGCGAAGAGTCAGGATGCCCTAAGGAATTTTGACCAGGACTGCGTAATACAGCAGCTGTATATTAATCTTTGCTTATGTCGACTCGGTTTGTGAGAATTTGCAGGTACAACATACACACCTTTCTGAGGCTCAGTGCCCAGCCTGGAAAATGCTGAAAGCTTCCTGTTCTGGACAGAAGGAATGTTTCTATACTTTGCTTTCTTTAATATATTATATAAGCAAAAAAATTTTGTGACATGAGTAAAATGGAAAAAAAGTCATTTTATCCTGTCGATTTACCAATTTCAGTCCTGTTCCTCTCTTACATGGCTGCTACCCATCAGAAAATGTTAACTTTGCATAGCTGCTGCCTGAGAAATTGGTTTGAACTAACTGCTGGAGTGAGAAATGAGTACGACCGAGCATTTGAAATCGCTAACTTCTAAAATCCTTCCCTCTCCCAGGTCATGGCTGTCGCAGGCCTGGATTCCAGCAAGGCTCATAAACATTCCCCGAGTCGCTCAACGCGTTCCTGGGCCACCCCGCCTGCCACCCCTCCCACCAGGGACCGCAGCCCCTACTACACCCCCCTGATCCAGGTGGACAGGGCTGACTCCACGGAGCACATGAACGGCAGCCTGCCTTCCCTGCACAGGAGCTCGTGGTACACGGATGACCCTGACATTTCCTACCGAACATTCACACCAGCCAACCTGACTGTCCCCAACGACCTTAGGCATAAACACAGCGACAAGCAGAGGAGTGCAGACAGTCTGGTGGAAGCGGTGAGTGCTGCAGGAAGCTCTCAAGGGTCCAAGGGTGTCTGTGTGTGCAGTTTTAGTGTTAACTTTTAAAAGCATATCATTCAGTTCACATCAGCTCTCTGAAAATGTGTTTTCAGTTTTATAGCCCCAAACCGGTTTTAGGTAAGGATGGGAACTTACTAACAGCTGTGTAGTCAAAGATTTCTACTGAATCCAAATCATCACATTAGCAAGAGATTCATCAGAAAACTAAAGATTCTTCAGAATTTTGAAATTTAAGTCTTCTAGATGAGGATCAGTTCTGAAGTATCCTTCCACAATGGCAATAAGGAAGAGATGATGTATATGCCTGTTCTCTCCATTGTTTCTATAGAAATAAATCCCCACTTTTGCCGTAATCTGAGTAAAAGATCAAAAACTCTCTGAATCAGTTGTACCTAAATGCAGAGCGGGGAATAACAACTGCGAACGTTGATTTTTAGATGTACTAAAGAATGTTAAGATTTCCCTTTAATATTAAAAATATTTGAAGGTAAAGCTTGTACAGCATTTCTGAGTCATAGTTACTGTTGTAGCTTCCCTCTATCACTTCCTTTCCATTGCAATGGGCTAAAGAACACATTTTATGTTTTTGCAAAGAAGAGTTGAACATCTTTTAATCTACTCTAAAGTACTGAGAACATGTAAAATTCTGTATTTCAGGGAGTTGTTCTAATTGCACCGAGGTAGTATTAACTCTTGTCTTTAGTGTACCAGCCTGAAGATTGACATATATCAAGGACCACTGCCAAATTTCTAAGAAGTGTCAGCTGTACTGCAGCTTCACTATATTATCACACATCAGGGTGTGCTTTGGAGACTTTTGATTTTATTGTTCTTTACCTGTACAGTTTGGCTGTGGGTTGCTCTAGTGATTCAGCATGGGGTTTACAGTGTTTTCCACAAATGAGAAATGTTGTGATCTGTCTGTTCTGTAATTCCACTGAAATCCTCCCTCTCTCCCCTCCATCTGCCAGGTACTTATATCTGAAGGCCTAGGAAGGTATGCAAAGGACCCTAAATTTGTTTCAGCTACAAAACACGAGATTGCTGATGCGTGTGACATGACTATTGATGAGATGGAGAGTGCAGCAAGTAACCTTCTCAATGGAAATATCAGCAATGGGACCAATGGGGATATGTTTCCGATTTTAAACAGACAGGATTACGAACTTCAAGATTTTGGTCCTGGCTACAGCGATGAAGAACCGGAAACAGGACGATACGAAGAAGACTTAGCTGATGAAATGATATGCATTACAAGCTTATAGTATTTAGCAAGGAAAATGTTATAATAACAGAAAAAGTGCCTCATAATTTCAAGATGCTAGGCACTAGCTGGAGTGAATAACCAATCCAAGTTTTGTACGAGTGATGTCACACCTCAAGGAAGCCATAATTAATAAATTTATTATCTCCAGGTTGCCGAAATGTGATCAGAGCTGCGGTAGGTCAAGTCTCCTCCCACAGAACCTTCAGTTCCTCTGTAGGAACAAGGTTATTTTGAAACCAAGCAGAATGTGACAATCAGTTTTTTGAGGGCTAGAGCAGGATTCTGAGGTGTAATATCTTGCCTGTCTTTCAACCTTGTGCTGCTGTCCTTCCTTGTGGAGCAGGATTTTGTCAGTGAAAATGTCTGTTATAGGTCTGGCACAGAATTGGGTGGGAAACAGCAACATGAGATGAGTGATGACAACCAATAATGTCATTACCTCAGTGCTCAAGAGCATATCAGCTACCCATTGCATATCCATTCTAACATTGTTTTCAAACTTGCCTCCTGATTTCTTTTCTTAATGCTCTTCTAAAATACAGTTTGTCATGCTCTACCTGTTAGAGATCATTGGAAAACGAAGTTATATAAAGAATAATCCGTCATATGTAACATCAGTTTACATAGGAAAATATCATTCAGATGGTCTGTTTTATGACTATCATGTTAAGGGCAAAATATACTGGAATAATTGCATTCTTACTAATGCACTTGCAACCAGGTTATAGTAGAATTAGATAAGATAGTTTGCTAAAAATTATATAGTAGAAAATATTGTAAATTAATTGTAATATACAATGATTTGTATTTGTAAAGAGATGTTCTATATTTTGTAATTATTGTACCGTAATTGAACTGCAGCAATATTTATGGACCCTAATTATTGTAACTCTCCACAGAATTCTAGATAGAAGTATTTTTACTTGGAATATATAGATCTATAGCATAAATATTTAAATAGAGCCACCTCTCAGTGTAAATCTCTTTTTGGGATAAAGTGTCAAGTTTGAACTTGGCAACAGAACAGAATTTTTTTAAAAATAATTGAGTCAAAAGAATCTCTCTGCATAAGGGATGCACCATTGACTACTTACAGTCTTATACTTGGAAAGGCAAAAATTTAAAAGTAATTTCAGCTTTTTCCTTTTCTTTCTTTTTTTTTTTTTTTTTTTTTTTTTTTTTTTTTTTTTTTTGTGAAAAGTAAGCTCTAATTTTATTTTTGTAATAATCCCATCCAAAAAAACCCCCAAACCCAAAAGCCTTGGCAAGTCCATGTCATGGTATTCCTGAGACAATTAGTTTTGACCAAGTATAATACCTACATACCCTAATTTGACCCAGGAAATATCTTGGGCAGAAACTACTTCATAGGTAAATGAAAATGCTTTACTTCAGTACTACTTTCTCTGCTTGAAAAGAGAAGAAGTATGATAGTATGATTCTACACAGAACCAAAAACCTTGATATAAAACCATTTTATTGCCTCTACCTTTCTGTTGTTCTATGTGTAGTCTTTCAAAGATTTATTTTTATGCAATCAAGAGAGGGCTTCGATATTGTTCACAATGCAGTAAAACCCTGAAATGTCTTTGAGGCTGAAATGACCTTGGAGGATAATTTAAACACACTGAAAGCTACTGTCTATTTTGTTAGCACTGGATAACAATGACTTGTTCTAACAAGTTATCTTACCAGGTTTTACCTGTAGTTCATATGCTAGATAGCAATCCAGTTCACATTTTTACAAATGTGATGTTTAAAACATGTCAATAAACATTTTGTACATAATGACAATTTCCTATTAATAGCTTACAGACTTCCTCTGAAATCATTCTTATTTCAAATGCCAGGATAAGAACTTAAAGGTTTGTAAATTATTTCTTGACCTACATCATTTTGTATTAAAACAAATGCAAAATGTTCTTCAAAATAAAACTGTGTAATAATTTTATTATACCTGGGAGTCCTTTTACTAATAACTTTTCACCAAGAAGCTCCAAAGCTTAAATTCACTTTGCAAAGTTTGAAGAATGGGAGGGAATGTGTGGAATATGATATCAGTCTACAGTATCACATCATGCAAGTCTTTTATGAATGGTTGCTGCTAACCACAGAGAAATAAAGCAATTAGAGTATTCATGTGCAAAAGGGATTACTACTTCCCTAGATACAGATCTATGGAAACAATTAGGAGAATTTGACTAAAATACCCTAAAACAGCTAAATAAATTTTCCATGCTGTCTTGGGAAGTTCTTGGGAAGGTTACCCAGTAAGAGTCTCTCTGTTACACTTTCCCAGCTTACAGAAACAAAATCTGGGAGGCCAAAATGGAACTTCCTGGCTATGGTATCCCTATGAAATAACAATGAGTAGTTTTCAGCACCTTTAAGGCAACTGAAGTTAAACTTTAAAAAAAAAAAAAAGAAAAAAAAAGGAAAAGAATCTCAGTCTTGTATTTTGTCCAGCATAGACATTTGATAGCATGTAAGGTTTGGCAGACTGAGCAGAGTGACAGAGTTTTTTAATTAATGATTTCTCCAAGCAGACAGAAAAAAATATGCTGACCTCACTGCATTTTCATGCTGTTTGTCCTTAGCCTTTGATAGTCTGATGAGAGACTCTTTAAGGTATATTTAAAGATAAAAATAAACAAAGAAGGAAATTAGTTACTGATTTGGGGAAGAGCATAAATAAGTATTCAAAGAATACCTGTTCAGTTTTACTAGAGAAAGATGTGGTAAAAAGTAATAAATGTATACATAATTACATGGTAATTGGCACCCTTAAAATACTACCAATCATAGTAATTACTCAGTACGAAAAACCTAGAAATTCTCTCAACAGTTAAAACATAATTTATGAGACTTCAGATTTGTTTATATATGTATGTAATGAGAGAAAATACTAATAAAGAATTAAGCACTGGTAAGTATTCTACAGTAGAGTAAATTCACTGAAAAAATGAATCTATAAAATATACTCATATTTGAACAGTGTCTTTTTTTGGACCTTGGATGACAGAAGAATTGAGACTAAAAATTATAATAGTGTAATAAGATAAACTTGTCTTCCCCCTCTTCATTTTAACTATAATATAAAAAGTATTTAATTACTTTTATTATTATTTAATATGTTCTATGCTATATCTATGTTTTATATTAATTATTTAACATATTTATGCTTTTATTATTCCTCAAAATCTGTTTCTGTGTGTATTTTATAGAAAATGCATATTCCAAGCCACTTTTCCAGCGTTCATAGAGCTGCCTAATTTGGTTGCAGACCAATTGAAAGCAGACACTTAAAAAGGATTTTAAGGTTGTGGTGTACAAAATCTTACATAAATTAAATACAAAGCAATTTTACAAATACTGCTACTTTCTGCTGCTTTTAAAAGCACTTCTCATACTAAAGCAACTTGAGCTGAGATGTGTGTACAAAAGAAATGTTTTTGGTCACTTTTCTTTCTTAATCTCATTGTCCCCAGCCAGAGACCTCCAACTGTCTGGAGCATCTGCAGCAAACCATTTCCATGGAAATGCTGATGTTCTCACTTGCAGTACTACTGCTGGTTCAAGACATGCTGGCAGGTCTAGTAATTCTTGCATCAAACAGCTTTTACAATTAAGTGTTTTTGAACACACAAGATATTACCTGTATATTTACGGAATTTATATCTGAGTAGAATGGAGAATAATCACACTGTATTACTTTGTTAAATGGGTAAAACTCTGGAATCACAGCCTGTGTTCTGCAGTCCAATAAGGTATAAAAGATGGTTAATTTTATCTATGAAACTGCCAGTGCTCCACAGGGCATGTTAGGATATCCTGGACCTGTTCTAAGGACCCTTTAACAGACTTGACTCTGCTGGAGGTCAGAACAATTTTGAACAGGAATTCAATATCAGCAACCAGATACAACACGGGAGAAATTAATGGTAAATGGATGTTACTTAAAGATTTCCCCAGGGCAACAAAACCCTTCAGCACTGCATCAAAGGAATCTCATGAAGGAGCCTCAACATTCTACAGCAGTGAGGCTGGAATTAATAAACCAACTGCAGTTCACAGAAATTAAAATATTGAAATGTGGGGAGGAATCTGCGAGGTGTTCATGAATGCTAAGAACTGCAAGAAAGGATGATTCTGTTTCAGAAGAAATGCCCAATTATCTGACTGCTCAGTGCAGCAATGTCTCCCTGAACATAAGACATTTAGTGTGGCATGGACACCTAACCTTGCTATTTACTCATCTTTTTAGAGCTTGACACAACAGCAGAGGAGAGGTCTGTGCACGTTCAGAGGTAAGTTATGTAAGCCAGGGGCTAGTTAATCCTCTGCAGTTGCATAATAACAATTCCCATCTTGCATGCCTAGAGTGGAAACCCACGTTGTAAACCTGCAAATGCAAATGCAGGAACTTCAGTATCTCATCTTGCCAGATTGCTTCCTTTCTCAGCTGCACAGGACTGTGGTAAGCCTCATGAGTATATATTACCTGGAGAATCCTAATTGTATTCCAAATGACACTAGAACTTACTGATACCTTTAAAGAAAAATCTCACACGCGTAAGTGCTGAATAAAAATTATTTGCAATTAAGAGGCACAGAATATACAGTCCAAGCTTTTCTCAAACAGCTGCACTGGATGAATCATTTCCTTAGCTCAGCTAATCAATCCCCTATGACTTGAAATGTTCCTGTTCTTCCCCTTATTTCAAAAGAATGCATGGCATGCATAGAAAGGGTTTACCTGTCTCCTTTTGGAGCAGAGTTCACTGCTATCATCTTCCATCTTCAGTGGTTTTGTTTGTCTTTGTGCAGATGCTCCAATGAATTGAGTCCTTTCCCTCAGCAGGGCTTCCAATCAGTGCCTCACAGTGAGCAGCACCAGGTACAAGAATCTGCCTTAAACATCTGCAGTTGTCCCTCCAGCCAACATCTGAGTCAGCAAGGTTTTCTACAGTCTGTTAAAACTGTGTAAAATTCCTTTTTTTTTATTTTAAAAGTTTATTCTTTTGCCACAAGTCCTGAGCAATCTTAGGCTACAGAAGGTTTTACTTTATGATTTAACAGCTGCTTAGTCAAAAGTTATTTTGGAATACTTAATAACACAAAATAATCAATGGATACAATTTCATTCAGTGAGTTCAGTTTCTTTAGTTTAGCTTTTGTAAAAAATCAGTACCTGAAAGTTAGTTTGACACAGAAAACCACCATGAAAGCTCAAGTGTCTTAACTTACACACCTGAAGATAATAAAGCAAAGATTTAAGTCCTAACTAAAATATAGCATTGGTTCACTGAATAAGATATTTATCTTCTAGTTTAAAAAATCTCATACTATCAAGATCTGACTTTATATCATTATTTTGAGTAACATTTCATTTTAAATGTGGTTTGGCTGCAATTTTTCTAAATAAAATTTGAGTTATTACTCAAGCAAGGCACCATTCTGAATATTTGCTGAGAAATATCTTTTGCAAACAATCATCTGACCAAAGACCAATCACTTTAAGGACATTATAGGAAGTGCAGATCTCTCACTGCTAGAGTGGTACAACTAAATCAGCTTAAATTGTGAGCAGAATTCTACTAAGCTCCTTGTGAAAACAAAACAAAACAAAACAAAAAACCCAACCAAAACAAAACAAAGAGAAATTCCAGTTTTTCAGTAGATTTTTTATAAATATCAACTCCAGTTCTGCATTTTTTAGAAAAATAAGTTTCTGATAAATACACTTTATTTCTTCTGCCTGAATATTATACAGTCAGAGACTGCTGAGTTTAGTGAAATCTAACTTTGAATGAGGATCTGTAAACTGTACATTCCTCTCATAAAAACCACATTTGACAGACTCTGAGCACATGCAGGTTCCTCCCTTTCCTAGGAATTCTGATCCAAATTCAGCTAGTGAATATGAAATTGCATAAATGCTTCCATTTGCTTGACCATTCATTGCAGCACGTGGTGATTACTGACTAGCTATTATCCTGGGTAACATAGCAGTTCAAATTCTTCACCATAATCATTTTCAAAACAGCAGACATTAATATCTTCCATTCCTCATGCAATCACATGGTATTTCTGGCTTATGTGCACAACCATCTTGTCATTTAGAAAGAGTTTCTCTTCAACAGAAAATCTGAATTTACCACAAAAGATCATATTTAACTGAATTTGTGATTCTTGGCATGTCTTGCACAGGGCCAGGAGTTAGACTCAGTGATCCTGATTGGTCCCTTCAAACTCAACATATTCTATGATTCTAAAATATGCAACTTAAGCCAGCTGATTAAAAAACCAGTAGGTAATCTAATAAAAAAAAAATCAAATTAATAGTTATTTTAATGGGATATGTTGTTTTGCATTATATTTATCATATTGGCATGTTCAGTTTGAGATACCAACATGCTGATGAAAGCTTAAATAGCAAATTATATGAAAAGATGAAAATACTTATTTATCTCTGTGTTTCCAAGGTCTTGGGCTTATATACAGGAACATTTTTCTCCTGAAGCGATGGGAGGCCCTTAATTATATCTGCAGCTTTCTCTGCTATCATGATAGTTGGGGCATTCAAATTTCCAGTGACAACACTGGGCATTATTGAAGCATCAACTACTCTCAAGTTTTCAACGCCAATCACTTTTGTTTGGGGATCAACTACAGCAGAGCTGTCTGAAGGCTGACCCATTTTGCAGGTGCAGGAAGGATGATAAGCACTGTCAGCCTTCTGCCTTATGAAAGCATCTATTTCTTTGTCAGACTGAACATGATTTCCTGGTTGAATTTCAGGCCCACGGAATTTTTCAAAAGCTTTCTGAGCAAAGATCTCTCTGGTCAACTTGACACACTGGCGGAATTCCCAAATATCTCTTTCTGTATAGAGAGAAAATAAAAAAATTGTAATTACGCCTTTAATTTGCCAATATATACAGAGTGCAAAACATGAAAAAGTAGCATTGAAGAAAAAAGGCTGTAAGGAATGTCTCTCACTTCTTGCTGAAAGCCATAATAAAGCAGAATATTTTTCAAAGTCACAGATATTTACATTCACTGTGAACAGAACTGTCACTTATATTGCACAACCCCATAAAAGAAGAGGTGAACTATGAGGGATTGCACTTTATCTTGCTGCACCCACTGTCTAGGGAAAGGAAAATAGTCTCAGCACAAAGAAGCAAAAGCGATTCATTCCTTCACAAGCAGAGGTGGTGATGAAATGAACAGCAAGCTGCAGCAGACACTGAGATTTCTGACTTCATCCCCAACTGGGAATTTTTTCTAGTTTATACTGTGCTTTGCACAATCTTCTTTTTTGGTACTAGCTGACTTTTATAAATAAGAAATTGGTAACAATGTATGAACCGGCATTTCTGAACTGGTGGTGAGTAGGTACAAAAATCTGCCATTGAAACAGGTGGGAAATATTTGGCATCGGAGCAAGGAGAGGCTGCATTTACCTGTTGAGAGGTAGTTGGGCTCAATGATGGGGTGATCATTTGGGTCTGTGCTCTTCAGCTTCACCCAGCCCACACTTGTGCTCCTCATGGGTCCCACGTGGACCTGCAAGACCCACGCTGCACTCGTGACACAATCCCACCAGATGTACTTCCAAATTCAGTATGGTTTATTGTTTTTTTCTTCAATTTAGACAGACTTTACAAATTCAGCAAATGTAAACATTAAACAGAGATAGTGGAAAATACCATTGAACTTTTTTCTATTTTATATGATTTGGTTCATAAATATGAAATTCCATTGCAGGGAGGAAATATACTTGTCACATCAACTCACAGCTGCTCTTTTAATATAAAATACAGCCATTCCAATTTAGTAGTAGCAGAGCATTCTAATGCAATCAGCAGCTGGACCACATTATTATCTTCTCTGAAGAAAAAAGGTTAGCAAGGAGAAACAAGTATATTCAGTGACAGTTCCCCAGAATTAGCATAGAGTTTTAGATCAAGATAGTAGTCTAAAGTGGGGGTTGGATTTGTGCCAGTGAGTAAGTGGTTTTATACATTTTCACTGAAACTTTTGTCTAAACCACAGTGGATCAGGGAACACCTTGTTTTATTTTTGAACAGCAGCTGGCACAATGGTATCCTAACCCACAGCACTGGGACACTTCAGCAGAGTAATACTTAATTCAGTACTTGCCTAATTTCCCAGAGATAAAAACTAACATAAGTTTGGTGGCAATATCCAATAACGAGCTTATGTTTTTCCCCAGAGTAGGAGGTCAAGCCGTTTCTTTTTTATTATTCTGAACAGAGTATTTTTCACTATATAGCCAAATTATCAACATTTATAATGGAGCATCAGCCTCCTTGCTAATGGCTACAAAACATCACTGGAACATACTCTTAACTCACCTGGTAAGCTTCCATCGCAGAAGCAACTCGACCATGATCAATCACCTGAGAAGGAAGGAAGTGGAACTGAATGTCAGGGTGAGGAACCCCTGGCTCACTTCGGATAAAACCACCAGATTCTAAATGGGCAGTGGCTCCATCCCCTAGAGAGAGTAAAGGAGAGAGAAGATGCCATTAAAAGACTTCAGAAGAGCAACAAATCCACTTCTTTTTAACCCTTAGTTGCACTACTGTGAATAGTTTATATGTACAGCGTCAACTGGAAGAAACACAAATCCTTTATGAATGGCTTGTAATTTAAGGAACATCCATCACTTTCATCTGCTTTTCCATTCCTAGATAAAGGTAAATATGCATAACTTTGGAAATCCCACTGATCTGAGCGCAGGATGTTACAGTTATCTCACTGTAAGTGACCCCAGAAGATTTCAGAACTCAGAGCCCTAACAGGAGTGGAGGGAACAGGCTGCACATGCTGATATCACTGCACTGCAGGGTCCATGACTGCACTCCAGTTATCCCATCAGTCACATGGAATAGGCAGAGCCATCCACAGTGCCTGCCCTGAAGGGAAAGATGAAAAGCCCGCAATGTGTCTCATGTTATTTCTGTTTAAACCCTTAAGTTAGCCGTCAATATTTACTTGCATGGTAGAAAGCCACATATACCTGGAATAAGTTGCCAAATAATAACATAATTCATCAAGTGGTGTAGAGCTCAACTTTGGCCAAACTATTTTACTGACATGGAGGGTTTTATTTACAGATTCTTTTTAAGGTACAGATTATGGCTGAGTTACTGTAAAATGCACTTGTCGTTTTAAGGAAAGTAAATTCAGATTTACTTGCAGGTCTAAGGGATTCTGATCAGAGCAACAAACAAATTATTTTGAGACAATTATACAGAAAACTTAATTCGGTTCAACAATATGTTTTTATTGACATCACAGTGATTTAAAATAGAATATGTTCTCAATTTTTTTTTTTTTTGCAGTAACTTTTCTCAGTCACACTGATTTTTAAATGTAGAATTTTTCTTCACATGAAATATAATATTGTTAAAAGTGGTGTATAATAACCTCCCTCATTACCTAAGGTATAAAAACTTCAAAATATTTTGATTTAGAAGAAAAGAAATAGTTCAAATCCATTTCCGAGTTCCAGTTATTTCCCAGAGCATGAAAAAGATCATACATCAAGGCTCCCAGACTATGAAATTCACAGAAAAAAGGATTAAATAATTCTTAATCAATCAGTGGTAGCATGATTGCATACTTTACTTCATACCTGTAAATTTCCAAAGCCATTCCAGACCAATCCTCACCATGTTAAGTGGCTTTTGTGCACTATAGAGTGTAATAGGTTTGGTGCACTTTTGCTGGACATACACTTCTAAATGATCCTGAAGGTTCTGTCCTACTCCTGCAGGGGGTGGAAAGTGGGGGGAGGGAGAAGAAAGTGGGAGGAAAAAAATGTTATTTCACACATGACAATTACCCACCATGTTTCAAGAAGAGAACAGCTTAAGTGGGAACTAAACCAATTTCTTACAAGGGCAGTGATGACTAAGACCAATGCCATGAGTCAGAGCAGCCTTTTGCTCATGTCAGAATAAGGTTTTACATAAACATAGCATGACTAGAATGAAAATAGAAAGTTAAATGGCAGATATATCACTTGTTCTAAAATTGCCAGATATGACTTCTAAATACTGTGCTAACTTTTTTAGCTTTAAGGAAAAGTTCATGTTATTTCTTCTATATTTGAATATTTATGACAGTGGGAGTTTATACAATCTGTTGTGGATCAAAACTAATTCAAAACTCTTAATGACAAGGGTGCTGTTTAACTATAAAAATATGCCTTCAGAAAGGCATTTTTCACTGTCAAATGTAGTGAAGAAAGTGTAGGAGTTTGTTGCTCAGTTCTAAAATCAATGCATGTTTCCACTGATTTGTACAAAAATCAATGCATCTTTCCACTGATTTGTAACAAACATGTTTCAACATGTGTTTCAGTCTGCACAACTTGACATCAAGACAACTCAATCTCATGATTCTTTTAATTTAATGGCCATTCAGTTGTATCCATAGGAAGATGAAAGGTTGGAAGAAAGAAAAAGAATTACCGGGAAGGTGGCAAACAACAGGGATCCCCAGTTTTTTTAGATCATCTGCATTTCCAATTCCAGACAGCATAAGCAGCTGGGGAGAATTTATGGCACCTCCACTTAAAATAACTTCCTTATTGGCAAAAACCTAAAAGGAAATGAGCACAAAAGCCCTAAGATTATTAAGTCTGAGCTGAATGCAAGTGATGTCAAGAGCTTCTGTTTGGATATGCTGTTCTGATCCAGATTAGACACCCTTCTCTCACATTTTCCTCATTTAAATGTATTCCTGCCTTGCCAGAATTTTCTGCAGAGGGAAAGAATCAAGCTTTTACTTTGATCATTCCTGTATTTATTCCCATCTTTGCAATCCATTCAAACTGCATGGCACAGAAACATTCCCAGCCAGTACCATGGCTGCAAATAAATTCCTGTCCTCCTTGCCAGGGGAATAGTACCTGTGACACTCAGATCAGGCAGTAAGCTTCTCTGCCACATTCAATAACCCTTCATAAATTAAAACTGAAACTCCTAAGGAAGATTTTGAATTCACAGACATGGTAGCTCAAAAATTTCCAACCATTGGAAATTTCAAAATAGAATTTAATTCAACCAAGGCTAAAGTTTGGTTTCTTAGCTCGTGGTAGTCCTCAAAAGCCCCCCACTCACTAAAGCACTGCTGATAAAACTGACTGCAGGCATACATTGAATTCTGTTTTGCTGACAGACTTTTCATCAAATGGCTTGGTCTGAGCCCTGAGCTGGTCAGGATGCAGGCTACTAAATTATTCCTCTGCCTTTGACTCGGAGTTTTAACAGGTTGGCACAGAATGCATATTAACTTCTCCTAATCCTGCCCTTTTTGAATGACACCTCAGCTATACAGAATGATGGCAAATGAGATTGTTGCTACAGTAACAACAAAGTGTAATAATAATAAAAAGTGTTTTCACGCTATTTATCTGATATTGCCGACAGATGGCCAGTGCTACATTTTTTGTTTCTTGTTGCTTTGCTCTGGGCAACCATTAATGTGTTAAGACTAACACAGACCTTACCAGTGCCTGTTGAATCAATACTTAGTGCTGTATTTTGCATGTTATACAAACTTATTTAACTTATTTCCATTTTCTATGGTACACACAGAACTGGTACCAGTTTGTTCAGAGTAGCATTCAAAACATGCTTGTTCAGTCTAAACTCACTGCAAAGTCAGTGCTGTACTTATTCCTAGCCCACACTTTTGTGTTCTTCAAGAAAATTGATCTTGGTAATGGCACAAGAAGCCTTTCATAATGGCACAGCTAACACGCTAAGAGGAAAAAGTGACTTTGATATATTTTTGTATGGGTTAATCTACAATACATTAAAACATTTTCATCCTTTAAAATATACTTTTCAGCTTGATTCTGAACTTAAAAAGTCCAGGAATGTTCGGTCTACCTTCCCTACTTTTGTCGGAGGTCTTACTGGAATCCTGGGAGATCTCTAGGACTTCAGTGTTAGACAAATAAGTCACTGGCTGGTAAACAGGTTTTGAGTCATTTTTAAATCAGGTTTTGGTGATCTTTTGACTTTGCTGATGACTGGCATAAAAGAGATTCTATCTAAAATAGACAGTAAAAACAAAAACACTTTAATGTAGTCAAGTGCTTCATCTTGATTTTCATAATGCAATAAAATGATTAGCTCTTCCATCCTGACAGGTATAAAATTTTCCAGAAAGTAAAAACAGACAAGTCCTGCAGTTTTGATGCTGGGGGTGGGGGAAAAGGAAGGGAAATACTTTGGAGGTAAATATGCTTTGTATAATATATGCTATAAATATATATCATTCACTATGGAGAATTCACACATATATTAATATGTAACAAGAGCATAGCAATTAAAGAATTTTACAATTAAGTGGTCCAGTATTCAGAAAGTCTTTGATCATGTGTAATTGGGTTTCCAAGACTTTCTTCAACAAAATCGATCTTGATAATGGCGCAAGAACAGCAATTAGAGATACTGTTGTTACAGAAATTTAACAGCTTATGAAATCAATTAAATGTTCTGCAGCTTTTGTTTTAAATTGCTAAAATTATTATCATTTGCAATCCACTTAGAAAGCAGCAGATTTGTTCTGTGCCTTAGAAAATGAAAGAACAGTTTGTTTATACTGCATTTTAACTTTTAGCAGGTGTTCACAGAACACTTGCTTGTTGAGTCTTGTGAGACTTACTGAACTCAAATGACCAAAACTTGTACTCTACTCTCTCTAGGATATTATTATTATACTTTGTAATTGTTTTATAATTATTTGTGATTAAATATCTTAGGTTATTAGCATACAAGCCCCTTTTAGGCAATATCCTAGTTACAGACTAGTCCATAATCAGCTGTTAAGGGAAGTGAGGATGGTTTAGGTCTTACAGAAGTCAATGGATTGAAAGAGGCATAAAATGAACCAATTATCCACAGAGTTTAGTAATGACAATTCAAGCTTCCTTCCACACAGTCACATTTTCAGTGGAAGCTGGACTAAAACTTAAAAATATTCATTCCACAGCCAACTGTAAGGCAAGATTTGTCATGCAGCCCTTGAGGCATTCAGATTTCATAATGTGGCTTTTTACAGATTTTCCTATGCCAGACCAGCACGTTCAGAGTTGTTTTTCAGAACCATCACCATTGCAGCACACTGGTCAATGTGCTGGGACAGAGAATGGTTGCACCACAGGTTGCAGTCAGACATCTTACACAACACTCTCTGTAACATCAGGTTAGGGCTTGTCCCCCCAGTACTGGGAGATGGAAATATGATGATGAAGTTAATCTCTAAATCAACATAACTGCATTATCACCTACTGTAAAATAACTGACAAGGAATCATATACTGGAAGAAACAACATAACCTCTAAAAAAAAAGGACATTTTGCATAGTAAAGTGCCATTTTTAATAGAAGTTTATTTTACAAAAAAAAATTTTGGTTTGATTCATACCTTTCATACTGGAAATTGAAAATCTCTTACCTTTTTCCTTTGCCCATTTTTCACATACTCAACACCAATGCATTTTGTTCCTTGAAACAAGATTTTTGTTACAAGTGTCTTCTCTGCAACTGAGAAATTTGGGCGTGATATGGCTGGGCGAAGATAAGCACTAGCAGTGCTCCATCTTTGACCTACAATGTATATTTACATTAAACATCAAAATAGTCATGCTCAGCATTCTTCAGATTTTGGGCAATAACCACCAGGATGTTTACAGAGGGAAAATCTTCACATTGTTTATAGAGATCAAGGCAAATGTGATTTGATATCATAATTAAAGATTTTAACAGGTTTCACAATGACACGGTTTAACTGTGAATCAGGTCTTGCCTGCCAATGCAACTTGCAATGAAATACACAGTACACCGACAGCAAGCTGAATATGAATAGGGTGGAAATGTGAAATGAATGGGGTGTAAATACAGAGTGCCATGGCTGTGTAGTAACCCCAACACTCAAATGGCATTCAGTACAGATTACATGTTCATATTCCAAAATAGTTTCTGAATCAGAGACAGAAATTACTTAAGGAGCCCTTCATGATTTACCTCGGTGTACAGTCATGTCCATCCAGCCGAAGCCTTCCTGCTGATAGCCGTTCATGTCATCAGTGAAGGGATACCCAGCTTGCTGCGCTGCCTCCAGGAACGCCTGATGAAGAGGATGGTTTGTTTTCCCTCTGGACACGTGCAGGGGGCCGCTGCCCCCGCGGTACTGATCCGGCCCCAGCTCGTGTGTCTGCGCCTTCTTAAAATAGGGCAGGCAGTGCTCGTAGTCCCAGCCCAGAGCCCCTTCCCTGCTCCATCTGTTGTAGTCCTCGGCGTGGCCGCGGATGTAGACCATGGCGTTGAGGGAGGACGAGCCGCCCCACACTCTGCCGCGGGGCCAGTACATCACTCGCTGCTCCATGTGCCTTTGGGGCGTGGTGTGGTAGTACCAGTTGTATTTCTGGTCACACAGGTTGTATGTCAGCGCGGCGGGCATGTGAATCTTCCACAGCAGTCTTTTGCTGCCTAGGAGGGTGTCTTTAGGGCCCGCTTCCAAAAGCAGCACAGAGTTCAGGGGGTCTTCTGTCAGCCTGTTGGCCAATACACAGCCTGCCGATCCAGCTCCTACTATGATGTAGCTGTAAGAGTTTGGCTTTTCGGAGCTAAGTTGAGAAGATGCACGAGAAATTTTGAATTGTTGCTCGTTGATGCCTAATATGTTCTTTAATGTGTGTGCTTTAAAAAGGCCTCCTGCTACTTTGCACATCACAGGACTGTGACATTTAAATCCTTTCATTAAATATGACATTTTTACTGCCAGTATCACTCTTGCAGAATTTCCAGCAAAAATCCAGTGGTATAACCTAGAAAAAAACCCAAAAATACTAATTGAGATGTAAGCATTACTACCTCTAAAATGTCAGTAATTTCCAGGTGACGCTGGTATACTTTACCCATTTTCACTACCCAAAAATTTAGCAATGCCAATAAACTAATAAACATTTACTGTCTTATTATTCTTTTAATGCAGTCTATGCAGCAGTCAAAGGCTGTACTATCCTCTATTATATGCAGTCTGATTTTGATTTGCTTCTGGTTCCTGAGACAGATGCATGATGAACATTTTCAAGTATTTCCCAAACCCATAAGGGGTGGAAACTTTTGAATACGCTGTAGTCCCTCTTTATCCCCATCCAACAAACAAGAATTTAAGAAAAACAACAGTTTCAAAAGCTTCTCTGTAAGTTTGTGACAGACAATGGTATCACAAGGCAATTCACAAAGGAAATGATGAGTATGCTCACAGCACATTCTGCCAGACAATGTTTCCACAAAACAAATGTGTAACAAATTTATTTCCAGCTATCCCTAAGGTGAAAACTGCTGGATTTGGAGGCATATCTCCTAACACAGGCAAAGGCACAATCTGTTCATCTGTGCCTTTCTGCCTTGCTGTTAAACCCAGATCCCGCAAGAGTGTTCTGAGTGCAGTTACAATCTGACACCACCAGATCCTTAGGCTGAGGAGGAAAGTTTTATACCTTCAGAGAAGCCTGTGAGCCTCGGAAGCACCACAGGTTTAGCTCTGTGTTGCACTAGTTCGGGTACAGGGACTCAGTGCCAGATTTTCACAGCCTGTGTGTCACAGGTACTCATCCTGCTGGCCAGTCTGAAGGGTTTCTCCTGCTCTCTCCCCTTGAAACCATTCCTTTTGGTACAAACAATTAGTGAAAAGGGCTGTCCTTGGGTGGTAAGTGGTATTTCTCCCTGGCCCTTGGCTTCTGTCTAAGCTGTTGTCATGGATTCTAGAGACAACAACTTATCCAGAGCCCATTACACTTATCTCTCTCAGCACTGCCCAGCTGAAAGAGATAAGCAAGCATTCTCCTGGAATACATTGAATACCCTCTAACAAAATTAGGTGTAAAGTGCTGCTAAATGTTAAAAACCATCCATGTACAATTATAATTTTATACAATTTTATGTACAATCTCATTTGCAAAAGTATTTTCCTTTACTCTTGGGGAACAGATGGGAAGAAGCATAACTCTCTGAATATTCTTAGGAAAACTTGTAATAAACTTGTTTGGGGCTGTAAAACCCCAAAACTTCTGAATGAACAATTCCAGCCACAGAGAACAATTTGTTCTGTAAAGAAAAAAAAAGCTGCTGGGGATATGTGTGAGCCTAAAGTTCACACAGCTGATTCTCCTCACATGGCTAATTCAAAGTTGCTCCCAGCTGAAGGTGGGGAGGGGTGTCAGGTGTTTTTCACAGGTAGAGACAATTAAAGGATTCTGTCTTGAAGAAGGTTTATCAGCTTCTTGCGATGCAGCAGAGGAGGATGCAAAGGCAGGGATGTTTTTGCTTCTTTTGGCTATGATGAAGAGGGCTCAGTTCTGCAGTACCTGTGTTTAACCTGCAGAACTGGTGGGCTACAGGATTTTGTTGATTCAGGAGCAGCAGATTGGTGATGGGGTTGGCAGAATTTGGGCCTGGGCCTTGATAATCTTGGTAAGATACTCTCTCCCAATAGGGAGCTATAGTTTTATGGACAACTCTTTTAAATGTTGCAGTGGCTATATCAAAAGGAAATAGGCAGAAATAGGGATGTTTATACAACATGGTTCTATTGGGATTCTCTATACTCACTACCAACAAAAATCATCTTTTGGCCCTTAATGGATGTTAGGGCATGTCTTTATCTGGGTTCCCCTAGACCATGACCTTGTTATGAACATGTTCCTCAGGAATCTGTGAGAAGACCTGCAGAAATGCACATGGCAGCAACATAAAATACATTCCCTGTATTGCAGTAGAGCTTCAAAGTCTGGAGCTTGTTTTTAAAACGTTTGTATTTACCAGAGTAGTAATTGCTATTTAGTAGGGCCCATAGCTGGAGGTCTTACAGCACTGAGGAGGGCAGGAGCATTTCAGCAGGAAAACTCTGTTTCTACGATGTAATAACACAGCTAATCATACACTGGTTAGCTAGAAATGGGCAATGGAATTCTGAAACCAGGTGTTTGGGGCTCGTTGAATCATTGTAACACATTTCTGAATACAGTATCAGGCTGATATAATCCATGGGTACCTACAATTCAACTCCACCCCTGTTGGTCTGGGGTCACGGGTGAAAACAGGCTTCTGTAGGAGACCCAAGACAGGGCACCCATGGTCTGGGCTAGCAGGCTGAACCACCATCCTGAAAGCTAAACCTAACATTCCTTTAAAATAACTTCAGTAGTATGTTTTAAATCTTCTCCACCATAAGTTTTTCAGAATTATATTTAGATGTTATTTAGTGGTTTTGTTAACTTGTTGTTGTTGCTTTACTTCAAATGAAACAGGACTGGCAGAATACAGCTGAGAGAATTTTTATCTTGCAGAGAGTTGGGCGTGAAGTCAGTCAGCAATGTCCTGGCCACAGCATTCAAGTGAGTTTGACAGTCAGTGTGTAATGATTCACAGACCTTCGTGCTTTTAAGTTCTGAAGTGCAGAGGCCAAAAATCAAGTAATTTTGATTTAATATAAATCCAGCACACATATTTTGATGGAATGGACTAAAATGCTAGTTTCAACGCACAATTCTTTTTACCATATTGATTCACATCTACTCTCCTCTTTGTGCTCCCTCCGCATCAGCACTCCGGTTCTTCTAAACTGATCCTGAAACAAAAAGGAAAGGGCCACTGTGCCTGAAACTTTACTCCCCGTTCTAGTGAGAGGCGAAACAAGAATATCCTCTGTGGCAGAGCGAAACGTGTCCCTCTCCCAGACATGTCCACAGCATGGACAGCACATAATGCAGCAGAGCAATGGGGCTTCGTCTGGACATTAACCCTTCACGGCACTGCCAAATCCTGTCAGGCCTGACTGTAAGACACAGGAGGAACAGCTCCTCAGGTTAAAGCAGCTCTTGCTTTTTGTTTGTTTGTTTTTCCCAGCTACAGGCTGAGTAACACGGTTTAAATGTATCTGCCGGGGGAATGTTTTGGACTAACTTTCCCTTTAGTCCTGCTAGGGAGAAAGTTCATTCACTTTCAGAAACTTAATTTTGAAACACTTTCAGCCCTGGCGAGTTTAATTTCCAGGGCTGAAAGTGTTCAAGCCGACTTACCTCGCCGCTTCCTCCGTGCACAAGCGTGTCCGGCTGCCCTGAGCTCCGGGGGTTCCTGAGCCGGACCGGGACCGGGGCCGCTCCCGAGCAGAAGGGATAGGTCTGCGCCGCTCCCCTCCGCAGGACGGGGCACCCACAGGCCGCGTCTGTCTCGGCCCGGGCCGGGAGGCCGCTGGTGTGTGGGGGCTGCCGCCGACCCTCGGCAGCCACGGCCCAGCCCGGCGGGCGGAGCGCGGGGTGGTCCCTGGAGCGCGGGGGCCGCGGGCGGGAGGGCGCGGAGGCGAGAGCGGGGAGAGCTCCGCGGGGAGGCAGGGCAGGAGCTGGGACTTCCCCCGGAATGCACCCTTTGGCCGCTGTGCGGGATCTGCCGGAGAGGCTTCGCACTGTCTCGAAAGCGCCCAGAGGGGCAGCGGGCGAAGTCCTCAGCCTCGCCCATCCCGGCGGAGTCCGCGGGCGGCTGCGCTGCCTCGCCGCTCCCGCACTTCCCCTGGACAGGGCTGCCACCTCCGCCAGGTCCCCCGGGACAGGGCTGTCACCTCCGCCAGGTTCCCCGGGAAAGGGCTGCCACCTCCGCCAGGTCCCCCGGGACAGGGCTGTCACCTCCGCCAGGTTCCCCGGGACAGGGCTGTCACCTCCGCCAGGTTCCCCGGGAAAGGGCTGCCACCTCCGCCAGGTTCCCCGGGAAAGGGCTGCCACCTCCGCCAGGTTCCCCGGGAAAGGGCTGCCGGCTCCGCCGCGGAGCTCCGGGACGCTTCGGGGCGCGGGGCAAACCCAGCCCCGCCCTGAGGCGACCCCCCCCCGGGAGCGCTCCAACTTTTTCACCCCTCTCTTAGTGTGGTGGAAAAAAAACTTTCCCCCACGCTCGGCTCCGAGAACGCTTTCCAGTTGGGAGCGCTGGGAGCTGCAACGCCACTTCAGATGAAACCCCGGGTAGCCCTGCTCCGTGCCCCGATCCGTGCCCGGCTCAGCCGCCTGCTCCCGGCACTGACGGGAGGTATCTGTGTATATAAGAGCTCTGGGCGCAGTGCTCGAAGGCAACCTGTGACAGCCGAGCTGGAACTTGGAGTTCAAGGCTTTAGTTGCTATCCTTACCTGTGCAATGAGTGTTGCACACCTTGGTTTGGAAGGAGAATAGCAAACGGGGCATCCCACCGGGCCTACCTGTGCTGACTGATTTGTTGCCTCAGCAGTGACGACTTTCGGGTTTGGCTGCATCACTGATAAGTGTGTGTTCAATCATAATTCTGAACAGCATCCCACTGGGTAGCCAGAAGAGCTAATAATTCCAGAATATAACTCAGATAAGTTACTTCTCTACTGGCTTTGTCCTCTGAGTATCTTCAGTATATGCTGATGTGGTGCATGTTCGTTGTAGACTAAACTGCATTAAAACGTGGTGGAGGTGGTGGTGCGAGTATCTCATAAAAATCCTTGAGAAACAGCCAGGGATTGATATTGTGTGAAGAGTCAGTGCCACTCCTGGAGGACGAACCCAGGAGTATTGTTTTCCCTTTCAGAAGGTTCATGGTAGAACAAAGCTGACATAATGAAGACAAACCAAGACAGTTGTGAGATCTTGTACTTTTTCCTGACATCATCTAAAGACTGGTCTCTTCTGCAATATGTTTGATATTGCTTGTAGATGCTGTTTTTTTTTCCAAGTTCTTCCTTATCAGTCTTCTCAGAATGTATTGAATGATTAATAATCTTCTAGCTTAATTACTTGTTCATGTTTTTGTTCTTAATCAGATAGGAAGATAATGGACAGTCTATGGGTGGCTGGTTATTCACACTCCCACACCCCCGACTTCTGAATAATTATTCATTAATGGCAAAGAGTAATTGTTCCCTGTGGAACTGAGTAAATGTGTACTTGATATAAGTGGTCTTTAATCTTTGCAGTGATTAAGAATGATTGAAAACAAACTGATGTGTGTTTGCAGTGTTGGTATAATATTGTACACCTTCAATGTTGTTACCCAGCAAATAAAAAGTCCACAGAAAACATGCATTAAATATGTATAAGAGTATAGAAGTTTCATGAAGAGAGTAATTTCAGCAGTTAAGTAAGGGTACATGTAGAGCACAAAATTATAATTGTGTTCATTGTTTTGAATGTGAAAAAATGGAGGAGTTTTGTACTTTATTGTGAGGGTTCCTGCAGGTGTCCAGTATTTTATGGGTTTGCTGACTAGAAATTGGTGATGATACCTTATCCCTTTGTTATCAATTGAATCATACAAATGGTCTTTAAGTAGAAATTTTGAGAATTCTGTGCAGGTGAATTTGCTATTTTTTAATGCATGGATACTTGAATATTTATAATTCTCAAGTCAGTGTTTGCTGCAAACAAAGCTGAAACTACACATTGTTTTCTGTTGCATTATTTAGCAGGTATATTCAACACTTTCCCCTGTATGTTTGCAAAAATACGGGGAACATAAATGTTTTGGTTATACAGATGTTTGAATGTTAAAATCCTGTTAAAATGTAGATGATTTCAGTCTTACGTGGCTTTATGTATATTGGCCTTGGCAAATTTTGCCTTTCACCTTCTTTTTCAAGTTTTATGCTTACTAGAGTAGTGCTGCACTTCAGGAAATAGTTATTTTGTAACTCTTGCTCAGGGTAAAACTCAAAACAAAAAAGGAAGAGAGGAGATGAGACGATGAGACTGATGAGACATCAGGTTGCAGGAGGAGATACATTCCAGTGATATGGGAGGGGAGCAGATTCAGACTGATATTCCTTGTTTGTTTCAATGCAGGGAACGAAATTAAGTAAATTAGTCATCAACTCCAATGTTGATGATTAATCATTTTGATCACTTTTTAGCACACTTTCTATGTATGGACATTGGAAATAATAATTTCAATAATTCTGTGTGCATTTCCTCCAAAGTCTATTAAAATACACATAAATGAGTCCAAAAATACCATATACTGATAATTATTATTATGGTAACTGAAGATAGCTTTTACAGATTTGTTTCACAGTGATTCTTTTTCTCTTTTAGAGCTCCTCCTAATCAATTGAATTGGAGGGTTTGTGTGTTTTCTCCTTGCTGCTCTACTTGTGACTGTGTCTCATGGCTGTGGCAGCTCATGCTATCTCAGACCGAGGTAAGAGTTCTCACCTTCCTGAGCTTTTGTATTCTGTTGAGTTTTGCCGCAAGCATCCTTTTAGATGAGGTTGTATGAAAGAGACTCCCTTTTAGGTAACGAGATTTGGATGATAAGAACCGGCAAGAAAAAAAATGCTCCACTTCCAAATTCCCGTCTTTTCCACTGAATAAAATAATTTATTACATAAGTAAAATAGCAACAGCAGTTCTTCATCTCACTTTTTCCTTAATGATCCCTTATATAACAACTTCATCTCCTGGTAATGTTAGAGTAGGAATCAGAATACTACATTAAACCCACAGCTGCACTCTTCAGCTGTTGCTTCTATGTACAAGTTTCTGGAATGAATCTTGGCTTAACATCTATCACATCATATTTATACCTTAAATTCCTACCCTGTGCCATTTTAATATACATAACCTGTATAATATAAATATAGTTACTTTGGAGATGACAGTGATAGTATGCAGAATTCAATGCATACAATTCAAAAGAGGAAGGGCAGCTGAAGTCAAGTGCATTCAGTAAGTTTGGTTTTTTTTTTTTGCAACACTTTCAGAAATACCTCAGTTAAAGTTAATATTAATAAAATACAAAAAAATATATATCAGCAGAAGATCAATTCATGTTAACTCGTAAAAAAAGGGCATTTGGGGAAAGGAATCTTCAGTGAAGTTCTTACAGGTTGCACTGTAACCATCTCCATTACCACACAAATGCAGCTCGCTCCCGTAACATCCTGACACCAAAACGCTGCCATTCCCTCTGGTATATCCAGAGCTCCTGAGTTGTGTCCAGACAGGCCAAAACTGCACCTCCTTTCCAGGCAATTAAACGTGGATCCATATCCTAAATTCAAAACACAGATTGCACACAATCAGCTGTCTAATTTTGCATCACTCTCCAAAGTTGTATTCTACTTTTTTTAACAGTATTCAACAGTCAGAATCTGGCGGGGCAGGGGAGGAGAAAAGTTTTTCAGTATTATCCAGGAAAAAATAGTAAGATAAAAATATTTAATTGATATTCAAGATACTTTGAGAAGTCACTTTTTGTTTTAAGATGCCTTCTAAGCATGTAATGAAAATCTTGCCTTCAGTAAAGGAGGCCCTGAAATAGATGGAAGTATATTTACAAGTTTTGCCTCATTAATGGCAAATGAAAATTGCTCTCAATGCCGGTTTTTCTTTTATTTAACACTATTAAAAATCACAATTTCTTGCTGAGGTTCATGGGCCAGTATGAACTGCATTTTTACGAACAGGGTCTTTAGCTAATAAACACTTCAATGATCTGTACCAGTAACACTCTTGCTATGTGTTAACTTCCTGTCTCTAACCAGCCAGTGCTATGTTATAGGCTGAAAGCTCCCTTAAATCTCAGATATTCAACTACTCTGGGATTTTGAAAGAATTTTTTCTTTTAATCATTCAAAGATTTCAGCTGATCAGTTCACTGACCACTTAGCTCTCAGTTAACAATTACCTTGGGCCTTGTGATGACTTCAACATTTTCAACGACTCTTCTGAAAGAAGGTGGCATTTTGTTGAGAATTCGGTGTTGGAGAAACTCTTGAGCTTTATGAAACATAAGGCCTCCGCCCACTACTAAAATGGAGCTGTACATCTTCTTTTTTGTATCATCAGATGCTGGAATGAATGAATATATAGAAATGTATCTGTTTTTTAAAGTTAATAGGGCCTGTATTTGTATTACAACTAATTTAGTGCAAGTCAAACCAGATAGAAACTGATGTTTGCTTTTAAAATTCTTTTTCTATTCCCTAGAGATAGAAAACATATAGGGCAAGAAACATCAACAAAGATGCAAGCGTAAGAAACAGTGTAGCTACTCTTAAGGTGATAAAACCTAGGGACACATCTTCCTTTGGGGAAATACAGGAGTTAGATAAACCTACCCTGAGGTGTATTTTACAGACTTGTAGAAATGCAATTCTTACCACAGCAGTCGATACTATGAAGGATGGCTTTGTCCAGGCCCAAGGCTTTGCCTTCAAACTGAGAAACAGCAGTTTTCCTGGACATGTGCGCAGTTAAAGGTTCCTCTGAATCATTGCCAGGTATCATACAGTCACCCTGGGAAGATCCCAGTTCCACTTCTTGGGGGTAGATCCTCTCTGAAATGTCTGAGGATTGGCCTCTCAATTCTCCCTCAAATGCACCAGGCTTCGACATAGATTTTCTGTCAGCTGTAGCTTTTGCAGACTTAAAAATGAGAAACAAGTTGAAATATGAAAAATGCAGAAAGATCCTCAGCAGGTTACAGAACAGTACAAAGACTTAACTAAGCATCGATGCACTTCACCTTTTGGCACAGCAAGGTTAAGCACTGCATTATTATCTCATCAAATTTTCATTTTAGTCCTCACATAAAAAGTGCGATATTTTGAACTCCATCAGATGGATCAATCCCATAATATGAAGCCTTCTTAGACTCTAAAAATGCACAGTTCTAATTAAACATTGTCTAGACATACACAACTTCTTGCTTTAAATTTATTCTTCAATACTTCTGACCCAGGTAACACACTCTGGTTTCTGAGATGAGCTAGTGAGTCCTCATTTTACTCCCCAATTAAATTACAATTAAAAGTAAAAGTAAGCAGCATTCACACACCTGCTCCTGTTTACTTTGTGTGGCCAGCAGATAATGTTCATCATGAGGATCCTCAGGGTCACCTTGTGACCTGTGCTGTAAAGTCGTCATTTTTTGTCCAACAATTCCAAAAGTTGCTGGATAAAACAGAGCCATTGGTGCCTGAAGAATGGGAGATTTGGATGGGTTTACTACACAGTTTTTCTTCTTTTGGCATTTACTACAGAAAAAAGGTAAGTCTTATTCTATTTTTCTCACATTTCAAAATTAAATTGAGGTTTTTTTTCCAAGTAGTTTGTAAAATACTAAAGTGTCTTCTGTTTTTTATAATTAAAAAAAAAAATCCCAATAAATACACAAGTTTCTTTACAGATTTTAGCATTGTATGGTAAGTACTCAAACACAGTTTGTTACCAAATTAGAAAATTCAATGGTGAGCTGGAAAAGTTGCAAAATCAAGATTAATGCTTTGCACTTGAAGAATAATTATCATATTTAGATGAAGCAACAACCATTCTGGCTAAAGCTACTTAGAAAGTCTTGTGCATCCACCAGTGCTGCATTAGGCCCCCTCATACATATCAGGAATTAATTTTAAATCTATCTACAGGCATAGTTTAAGAACAATCCATAAATCATGTGGGCTTAGAAGCACTGGACTGATACCAAGTGAGGCTGTGAGTCTGAATGCTCAATATACTTATCATTTAATTAAAAAATCACCTGTAATTTCTCATCCCCTAATCGGAACTGGTACAATAAAGCTGGAGAATCTGGATGCCGAATTTGGAACTCATGATCTTGTAATCCAGAAATATCCTAAGGTCGGAAAACAATGGAAACAAAAAAATAGTATGTTTTATCAAGCTGCATAATCTAATTAAACTGCAGGAAACAACAAAAAGCAACAAAACTTTCTTCTAACTATGGAGTTTATATACCTCTCCTTGAGTTTTTTAAGGTCTTTTCCATGTAGCATGATCTGCCAAACAGCTCTCTACATGCCAAAGCCTCTAAATGAGGGTTGGTGAAGAAAGAAGAGACCTGTTAGCAGACCTTAGAAAACTGAAGTTGAAAACCAGCAAATATGCACTTACTATCAGCCTCTCTCAGCAATAAGAATGAAGAAACTACCTTTCTAAGGGTTGAGATTCCTTTCAGCTAGAGGAAAAATAAACCACATTACAAACATTTCAAGTCTAAAGCTTCCACAGCTTTTCTCAGTATTCTACTGAATAGAAAAATATTTATAATTGATTTGGACTCACAAAAAGGCTCCCCAGAGTATCATTCTATAAAGAAAAAAAATTACTTGCAGAACACACTATTTTCCCCTTCTCACCTGATCTAGATGACAAAATGTCTCCTTTAGATGCTGAAGCAGCAGGCAATCCAACTTATTGGTTAACTGGCAGTCTCTATATGGGAATCCTGCTCGTTGCATAAGCCAATAAAAACACCTTGAGACATCAGATCCTCCATATGCAAGGCACAGCCTAAAGCACAGAGAAGAAAAAGAGCTTTTTATGTAGTTCTGAAATACTGGCTGACTGCAGTGATCGGCAGAAAAATGCCAAGATTTGAGACTGCTGAGATCATGACTTTCAGAGTTTGCAGAATACAGTTCTGACCAGTTCTCCCTGTTTTCTTTTTCTAAAGACAGAAGAATTCTCTAAAGTTCATATTCTAACAATTGACCCTGTTAAATGCTTCACAGTAAAAAAGCCTCCTGTGTTTATAGAAATTTTGTCTCCTTTTTAAAGTCAAGTCTTTGGCAAGCAAATAAGTATATGATTATAATAATTCTGCACACTCCAAGGTACCTGGTGTTGCGATGGGAAACACCATCTTCTACACAGCAAACACTTGTCTTCTGATCTCCCACGTCTACAATACATGCACTGCTTAAACCACTTCCAAAGGTAGCACAGACAGACTCCTGGTGTACAATAATTCCTAGCAATATGAGAAAAAATTGCATTAAATTCACACCAAACTTTACAGTTGTGTTGCTGACATTTAAAGGACATTTTAATGTCTTTGAAAGATCTACAAATAGCCTGACTCTGCACTGAAAGCCTGTATATTCAGTGAAGATGGGGTGGGGGGATACTTGTAGATTTTTTGTTGGGTAAGGCTTTAAAAGTCCTGAAAAAAGCTAAGAGCAGGGACAAATGATCTTTTTCTGTAAGATTCAAGGTATTGTCTTCAAATTTTAATTTTTTTTTAATCTGGTAGTGCAGGTTCTTGGTTATAAGATGTACATGAAGTGTTTCCCTAATTTTTTCCTAGTTTTAATCAAGTAGCATTACCATTATCATTTCAGATATGTCTCTAAGTAGTTAAAATGTAAGGTCCACTTTTGCTCACTGTTTTCCTTTCAATCCACCTTTGCAGAGTACATTTGTATCACAAGCCCATATCTAAACCTGGGAAGTACCAGAGGTTTCAGTCTGTCCTTCCAGACAATTGTGCATTTTGAAAATACTTAAGAAATCAGACTGTTGCTACTTTTACCTTAGCTGAATGAGAAGCCCAAAGCTAGAATGCATAATAGGAAACCAAAAAGCTTATTTCAATACTAGCCAACCACTTTGCCTCTTTAAAACAGACAACAGTTATGTGAACAGCAAAAGATTAGCGTGCTAGTCCCAGCCAACTTGGGATTGATGTGCAAAAATGTGCCTTAAAAGGAAAAACAAGTGAAGTCGTTATGCAATTAATCATTAGGTGCTTGCTTCAGTATGATTTTTACCTGAGAATCCCATCTTCATTAGGATCATATTTACCAGTTCTTTCACATGTTGTTTATTATAGATGTCTGGAATTAGTAAAATGCATCTGTAGTACTGAAGGTAAGAACAGTAAATTAAAGCCAGCTCTCAAATCAAGTCAGATATACAAATTATTAAAAAAAAAAATCAAAATTTTAGGAAGGGGAAAGTTTTTATACTTTAAAAAGTGTGTTAAAAGTAAGTGCCAAGAGTCTATAGCCATTAAAATGTTTAAAAGTACATCAGGCATGAGACAAACACCTACTCAGGACAAGTAGTTACACAAGTATTAGGCAACCCCTCCCCAGCTGCCTCCTCTACAGTCAACCAAAAAACCCTAAACAAACACTAAGACTGTGAAATGTCTATAATGGGATTCCTAAACATTCTTGTTAGAAGTTGTATCAACAACTCCAAAATTCCATATGAAGCCTTAGGAACCATGTTCACCAGCAGAAAGAATGTATTTGTTTAAAAAAAGCACCAGTAAGAGGCTACCAATAACAGCAAGTTGCTTCTCTTTTACAATAACATTTATAGAAATGGACACAGCCCACATAAATGTGCAGTTCACAGCTCACCTTTAGGTCTTTCAGTGGTATTTCCAGATATTTTTGTATTGCATGTGACCATATAACTTCAAGGTCTGCCAATACTGCAGTGAGGGAGCCACCAGGTCCTGCATGGAGATTCAACTGCCCTCTTCTAATAGGCCAGTGTATATTATAACAATCTAGTGGATTAACATAGAGTGCCTGAAAATAAGAGATTACATTCTGTGTATTGCTTTTCCCAAAAAATTAGTAACAAATACTGGGAAGACAAATATTTCAGAAGCAGATACAAGAAGACACAGCAGTGCTCACACTGATGAGACAGCAATACGGTGGATTTCTTTGTAACAGGGCTTGATTATAAACCATTAAAATAAAGACAGTAAATACATTATTTAGATTGTTTGAATATTCTCAGCCACAGACATCTACTGAACATAATGGTATCTTTTTCCACTATCTCAAATTAGAAACTAAAATAATTTGAACACTTTGAAGCTCACAAATACCAAGTTACTCAGCCACAATTCCATGTACTGATCATTTTATCAGTTTCTTGCCTTTTCTCTGAATTATGCCATATGGGCAAAGTTCTCACCCAGTCCCTGCAGAAACCCTGATTTACAGCAGCAAGGGATCCAAGATACTTGTTAGGCAAATGGGGGAAACCCTCTTGTCTTGCTGAATGAGAATAAATACTCAGTTACTCCCCAGTAAAGTTTCTCAATTTTGCTTGTCTAGCTTTACATGTGTTTCAGTACATACTAATTTATAGCAAACTGCTGCTGCTGACATGGCTGCATTAAAACATATGAAGCCTCATTCAACAGGAAAATCAATCTTACCTCTTCTCCTACCAGAAATTCAGGATGATTTGATGTGTTTGTCCACTTGGCCCCAGAGCTGTGATCCAAAATAGCTGGCCTCATCTGTCTGTTGTATGACCTGGCCTGAAATGTAACCAAACCAAATCCTGTTGATAAATATTTTACAGTCACTTTTTCTGCATGAAGAAAAATGAAACACCCCTTTGAACCCAACCCTTGAGGAAACATTTTAAATCATAATTTTCTCACATTTTTCAGAGTTATGTAACACAATAGCACTATCTGTATTTGGTCTGTAAAGGGTATCTGCTCTTGTCCACTAAAACATAGTGGACACCAAAGGATTATATGAATAAGTAATTTAATAAGATCTTAAGAATAAGTTACCTGATCAGGTGACACTGGTATGCGCCTTGCTCCATTCGACATCTTTTTGGACCATATTGCTTGGTCCACCATTTTAAGGCCATTTTGTCTCTGCTCTGTACTTTCAGGTTTCTAAGAAAAACCCCAAATATGCAATGTAAATACTTTCCAACCACATGTCTGTATACTGGTAATACTGAAGCTATTATGAAACAATGAAATCATGATTGTGGCTGATAGGACTATAGAAAGGACAGATGTTTGTACAATGCAAAATGGACTTATTGCTAAAGAAATTATTTTTTATATTAGAGTTCCCTACACCTACTCAAATCAACTTGAATATTTTGACTGCTTTTAGTGGCTGCTGAACTAGTGCTCAGGCCATCATCTATTTAACTACAGAAATATAAAGTAGGAGCAAAAATGTTTAAATAGAACTGGATTATTTAAAGGTGAGGTTTAATATTAGAGATGTTAATTTGATTTTTACAGATTCAGATTACAAATAAGATTCTTACATATATTTTTTGACCAGGCTGGACTCAAATGACTTGCTGTGTTATCCAAATCATACACTAACGTGTAACCACCACATTCACAAACGAAGGTCCGACTCTAATCCTACAGTTGGCACTCCAACAAATACTGATGTATATGAAATACTGAGCGTGGTACCAGACAACAGCGCAGGGAAATCAATGTGTACAAACCCTCAACCAACCAATTTTTTAGATTTAGTTCATTGCATCAAATAAAACGCAAAAGATAGACTGGGGCAAGCCTACTGACTTCAGCACGTGGCATCTACAGTCCTTAAAAGGGTGAAAAAAAGTTCGACTGGAGATGTATCCTCCTCTGGAAAAACATGAAGGATGAGGGGCCATACGCACTACACAACAAACCCAGCCGCCCCAGCAACAGGCGCTGCACACGCGGGTTTTGTGCTTACATTGAGGCCGTCCCTGAGCAGCCAGCTGTCCCTGTAGGCCGCCTGGCCCTGCTGCTTGTGCCGCCGCGCGATCACGTGCGGGATGCCCGCGGGCAGCGTGTCCGTGGCCCGCCCGAGCCGCAGGGTGGTCGAGCCGGGGTGGATCACCACGATGAAGTTGCTCTGAATTTGCTGAAAGCAGCACAAAGCGCACGGAGTGAGAGCGAGCCCCCACGACCACCTGGAGCCCTCCCGGCGCTTCCACACGCCCTCCGCAGGCCTTTAAAAGGCCGAGCCCGGGCCGGGCCCGCCCCAGCGGGGAGGGAGCAGCGCCCGAGCAGCCGCCGGGCCTCACCTCCTGCAGGGACTCGGGCACGGCGGCGGGGACGATGGGCCGCTTGACGCCGCGCTGCTCGCGCTCCCGGTCGCGCTCCCTGTCCTTGCCGTTCTCCGCCTCGCCTTTCTCCGCCTGGGTCATGCTCCGGCCGGGCGGAAGCCGCGTCTGCCGGGGCCGAGCGGCGCCGTGCCCGGCCCGGCGCCGGGCGGAAGCGGGCGGGCCCTGGCCCGGCACCGCCCCCCGAGCAGGTACCGGGTGGAGCCTCGGCGCTCCCGGGCTGGCTCCGCTCGCAGCGAGGGGCGGCGGTGCTGCCCCGGCGCTGAGTGGCTGAGCAGCGGCACAGGAGCCTGGGGAGCAGCCCGGCCGCGGGTCTGGTGGAGCAGCAGCCAAACGCTGTCAGCTGGGCTGTAGCTGCTCGTGGGGCTGCAGGAGCGGGGCATACAGCCCTCCAAGAGCTTCAAACACTCTTCTGTAAAAAGGCCGTAGTACAGCTGGTGTACGTGGTAGCTGGGAAGAGCTAACGGTGACCATCCTCCTTGTTTGTGGGAAGCGAGTTCCTTTATGCACTGTGCAGATGGGACGTTTGACTGCAGCTGGGGGAGATGTGGTTTTTAAAGGCTGAAAGTTGCTGTTAACACTGGCAAGTCTAACAGATGGCAACTTTGCGATAGGTATGTGTGGCAGGAGTGGGAGCTGCTGGAGGGGCTTGTTAATTGTGAGGCATTGATTAATTTCCTGCTAACGAATGTTAAGGAACACACTCAGTGCAAGTAGCCCGGGGGTGCAGCTGCAGAGCCGCAGGTAAGAGGCCGTGAGCTGCCAACCCTTTGCACAGCAGAGGGCCCGGGGACCTGTGGCACAGCAGGCGAGGGAGCCCACAGCCAGGGCAGCAGCCGATGAGCCCTGGACTTTCCCATGCTTACCCCGAGGGTATAAAAGCCCAGAAGTTCCTTTGTTCAGGGTCCCTCCTCAGAGGCACCAGCTCCAGCTGTTGTTACTTACTTATTGCACCAAGATTAAATTATTTTAAGGGTCTGATGTCTGAGACTCAGCTTTGGGAAACCTGGGGTTGAGCTGGTAAGGAAACCTGGTCTCACTGTGAGTGTGGTGTAGGGAGTCAAGCGGGGCAAGTGTAATCCCATATCAGTGGGTGTGGAAGTGACTGCCAGAGTGGTGCCTGAATGGTCAGACTGGAACATTTCCTTAACAAGAAATTATTAAGGCGGCCTCAATAAAAAAATATTCAGTGGCACTGTGTAGAAAATAATTTAATCTGGATTCTTGTCAGCTAATTTTTTCTCAAATAAATGCAGCCCTCTCTAAGCAAAATCCACAAATCTCAAATGAACCTCAAGAACAGTAAGCAACTCCCATCCTGAAATGGGATAAATAGGATAAAAGATAGTTACTGTTTAAAAGAAGAGAACTCTTCTGCAATAGCACTCAGTATCTGAGTTCACTGCTTTTTTCTTCATGTAATAAACACAAGACCTAATTTTATTGTAAAAAACCCCCAAAATTTGTACAGTAAATAAGTTAATACATTTCAGTAAGTTTACAGTGGAGAATGAACTTGTTTCAAGAGGTGTTCCTGTTATAAAACCCATTATGAGCCTTAATGAAGCAAAGGTTGTAAAAGTAATTTGTAAATTGCATTTTAAAGTGCTTTTAGGGTACTATTAATACAACGAAAATACATCAAAGTACAGAGTGTTTGTCCTGACAAAAGTAGAGTGAATACAAAACCTCTTAGGAAGTGCCGCTTTAAGTTTGACTCTTGAGGGACCATCTGTATCAACTATAAATATGTATTTGTTCTCATCTGAATAGCAAAAAGCTTATTATACTTCAGATTTTTTCAGCTTCTAAAAATGATGAGAAAGTCAGCCTTGTGACAAGCCAAATATAATTTACTTATTACTTTGCAGCTACAGTAAAATGCTCAGAAACTATACAAAGACTTTAGACAGTAAACATGTATTTAATAGAACTGTGCTTCAGTTACACTGGATCCTTGATGAAGGAGTTCCCAGTACAACTTCATTAATCTGCTTATATCACAGAACAGTTTCCAGTCAGGCATACACACCCCCCTTTGGTCCACCATTAAACTCTTCTTCTTTTCATCTGGCAGATGTGTATGCTTGTGCCTGCCTCTTCAGCAGGCATTTACCTAGAAGATAAAGTAATTAGAGTACGTTTAAAGACAACGACGCTTTTCTTTGTGAGATAAAATTAAGTAACAATTTAAAAATAATATTGTTAATTTAGCTAGACGAGACATGCTAAAGGCTTGCTAACTTTATTCCTGAGCAAGTTACACATTGTGGAGATGGCTTTTGGGTGATCACAGCAGTCTTTGCTGGCCTTACGTCTACTCAACAAGAAAAAAATGTTGCAACATCCTGGTTTTTTACTTCTGTTTGGAAGAAGCTTATCTTTGTTCTAGTGAACTGAAATACTGGTGTATGTGTTTTCTGGAACACAAACTTTTTCCTATCAGATTTACAGGTGTTAATCACCTGCATGGCTTTTTCTATTTTTCCTTGTAACTTTTATTATAGTAACAATGGGAGTGAATGATGAAAAACAAGAATTGTTTACTTAAGTCTTAAAGTAAATTAAACCATACTGGATATATGCTCAGTGTTAGATGTAACTCCCAACAGCCAAACTAATAAAAGATAATTATATATCAGGCAGCTGTAAGAAATTTAAAAGTCAGGGCTTTTACCTCTATTTCTAAGCAATTCTGATTTTTACACTTAACTGGAATTCAAGATTTTCATGGCTGTATCATTGTAACAGGGGAAAAAAGATTTTTATTAAGTTCTTTAACAACTTCTTTTCCTTCTATTCTTTTGAGAAGTATTGACTTTAACCAAAAATCCTCACCTATCATATGGTAACTTTTATAAATGCAAACAAAGTTTCAGTTTCTGTGGATCTGGACTTTAAATTAGCAGCCAAAGAAAATGAAAAGCTGTAAGTAACTTTTTATCAGCTGTGCTCAAAAATCTTTGCCACACTTTGTCTACCAACTTCTGCGCAATTAAGAGTGGAAGTTCACCATTCCTAAGCCAAAATCCTTTCAAAAATCCCTTCCCCTTGCTTTTTCTCCCCCTTCTTTCCCCTTTACTGGAATTATCTCTGATTCTTTCGCTGTTTTGGTAACTTCTGCAACAGTAGGACAAAACACTCCATTCTACCTTAATCCTGAATTCTCACTGCTATTAAAAAAACCCCAAACCCTTCAAAGCAGGATACAGCAGATTTGGAATTACCTTCCTCATCCACCTCCGGCCATTGGTGGTGGACTGGGGCCTCCACCCCAGTGATTTATTCGGCCCATCCTACGGCGAGGATGTGCCGGAGGCCTGAAAAGAAAGCAATCCTATTGTCATTAAGCTTTTCAACTAGAACTAATAACACTCTCTAAATGTCAGTAATGAGAAAGTTTGAACCTCTGAAAAAGTTGAATTTTACCTGAAAAGTTTTCTTACAAAGACCCCAACCCCACTGTCACAAAAATTCTCTTCTGCACTGTTCTTATTACTCCTGTGTGATGTGAGGTTACAGATACCTGACGCTTTTGCACAGTCCTACAAAACACTTAGGCAGTGGTGTTTATAGAAATTACACCCCTATAACAAAGTGTTTTGCTTTATCCGTAGGCAATGTAATACAAGAAATAACTGCACTAATGCAAGTCAAATGCAAGTGGAAGAAAAGAAGAATTTCAACAAAGATACATCTTGCCTACAAGGCAGGCTTCAAAAATAGTTTCAGAGTGTTAGTCTATACTACTATTGCAGCTGTCCAAAGCTGTGTATTGTTATCAACAATACTGCAGGTAAACAGCATCTAGTCTTCCTGCACAACCCAATTCAATGCAAATCACAACTATAATCTACTCAGATTCATATCACTTCAACAAGGTAGGGAAAAAAACTGGCATGAACATGAAAAAAATACCCTCTTCTGTCATTGTATCCTGAATAGGAGGAAGATGTGTAGCCTCTTCTTCTCAAATCTGGTTGAATAATGCTCTGGAAACTGAAAAATTAAAACAAGGGTTAGGTGAATTGATAGCTAGATATAGTTTTTGAATTTTTAGATTGGAAGATAAGAAATGGCCTGAAAAACAGTAAGTGGAATTCAAGAATGAAGAGTGTATCTTCTCAAGATTACTGTTGTTTAAATCTCAGTAATTTTTTGTCTACATATGAAACTAAAATCTGAAATAATTCCACATTACAGTGAGGCTTAAACTATGAGATCTAGTTTTCTTGTAAATATGCAAGAATTTGCATACAGTATAAAACTGTAACTGAAATAATTAAGAACTGCTGAATACATCACAAGAACTTTCTGTTTGTTAACTCGCTTTAATCTGGGGCCATAGATTTGTGTTTACTGCTGTGTGATTACTTTTACACAGTCAGAATCTATTGTCTCAAGTAGAAATTCTGCAAACAGCTTAATTCTTTGGTCAACTAGTAGGAGCTGTTTAACAAAAGTGTATGCTTTTCTTTATGCAGTATCAAAATAGAGGAAATCTAAGAAAACTCATTTGAACTGCCAATAAATTAGTATCACTTTTCATGCCCTTTTTGTATACCGTAGTGCTTAATAAACAAAGCCACATAGTCATAGTAAAGCATTTAAAGCATTTATACATATGGAACGCTGAAGAGTAAACATAACATTTTTATTGTTGTGTTACTGATAGCATTGAGTAACTTCTGCCTATATCAAATCTAAAAGAATTCACCGAAAGAATTAATTTCTACTTACAAGAGGACCACAAAATCTGCTATTGACCAGAAGAAATCTGTTATAGATGACAAACTCCAGGGAGCCCGACTCTGGTTATCCAAAACTTGCCCTGTAACAACATATCCAGATACAAAACATCCAGTGACGTTCAGTGTGTGACACTGTACAACACATTACACAAAAACAAAGTTGCTGAATCCAGAGTTTGCAGTTGGGAGGGAGAAACTGCATTTCATGGCGGCGAGTTTCATTTTCTGCAGGTTATTGCCCAAGCACTTGAACTAAAGGGGTCACCAACGCCACACGGGTTCTACGTCCAGGAAACCTATAGAAAGTACCGGGGCAGTGTCCGATTCTCCGCAAGCGGTTAAACCGCTGCTCTGTGAGGCTCCCGGTGTCTGCAGCACGCACTTGGACTCCCCATAGTCCCTAAACACGGTTTAGAAGCAGCCCAGGCTCGGCCGCAGGCCGCAGGGCAGCGCGGGGTGACGCGACACCGGCAGCGGGCGGACCCTCCCGGGCTGTCCCGGCAGCTGCGGCGCTCGGGGGCCGCGCGTTGCGCAGCGCAGGCCCGGTGCCCCCCGATCGGTGCCCAGCCCCCGGCCCGGCCCCTCACCGCTGGAGAGGCACACCACACCACGGCTGCCCCGGCCCCTCACCGTTCGAGATGTACACCATGGCTGCCCCGCCGGCCCGGCTCGGCCCCGCCCCGCGCCTGCGCGGCCGGCGCGCATGGGCAGCGGGGCCGGGGGGGCGGAGCGGCGCGCGGTGCGCCCGGGCCGGAGAGGCGGCGCTCGGGGCACTGGCGGCGCTGAGAGCCCGGGGCCCTCGGCTCCCTGTTCCGTGGCTACGGGCCAAGGGCGTGCAGCCCCGAGCATAATGAGGTGCCCCTGAGCATCCCGTGTTATCGATGGGGCCCTGTCAGCAGTTCTGTTAATCACGACTTTTCCCTCGGCGCCCCGGTTAACGGGGGATCCCACTCAGCACCCCGGTTACCGGGGGTTCCCCTCAGCCCCCCTGTTACCGGGGGTTCCTCTCAGCAGCCGCTGTTCGTACCGAGGTTCCCCTCAGAGCCCCCGTTCCGGCGGTCCCGCTCAGCAGCCGCTCGGGTGGGACGGCTTCCTCTGTTCTGGTTCACCCTAAAAGGTATTTATTGTAGTCGTTCCAGCGCTGCCGGAGCTTCTCTGCCGCTTTTAGCAGCAGTAATAGGAGTTGGTATAGTCTATCAGCAATATGTTGACATAAAAAACCCCTGAATGTTCTTAGTCTCCTTCTGCGGTAATGATAGAAATATGGCCAAGTGCAGAGATAATTTAACACTTATCTCCAAAGGGAACTTTTGTTCCTTGTATTTAGTGGCGGGTATGTGGCTATGTATATTCACTTTAAGTACGTGGGAGTGTTCAGCCCAAACTCGGGCATTTGTTTTCATTTATTTTATTTTATTTTTATAAAAACCTCGCCCTACCAATGTTCAACGTTTAAACTCTTGCAAACGACTGAAAGCAATTGTGAAAGAAGTATCTGTAACAAGGTGTACAAAAGAGATGTTTATCATTATTGTAAGAGCTGGATAATCTGCAACTCAACTGGTACAATACAAAAGTGTTTAGAAGATAGTGCTGCACAGTGCAAAATGGACATAAACACAGGCAGTATTTTAAAATTATTCAGGGACAACACATTTTTTTTGCTTCCCAAATGAGAGAAAACCCCAAACCCAAACAACAAAGAATATGATTACTGAGTTCTTCAGGTGTTTGGTTTTTATTCTGGGTTTGGGGATTTTTTTATAAAGAAAGTGTGAGCTAGACTTGTTTTGTTTAATACTAGTGATAAATATTGTTTCAGTGCTCTAAGATTATACAATTAAAATGCAAACTTTCTCTGTAAAATGTACTTTTGGTGAATATAACTAAAGAAATATCCCTTGAAAGTGGAGAATACCTGTGCATGTATGTATTCCTAACCATTTTATTTTTCCAAGAAGGTATGCCCAGGTGCTTAACTATGGCAAAATAACACACCATTGTATAAAACAATACATGAAAATGTCAGTGTTTATAACTGTTTTTAAAGCACTAACATATACATTATTTATTAATTTATTTCCATATTTAACTTTTAGATGTGGAAATGTGACATGTGTAAGGTAGGGCTAAAAATCAGCAGTAGCATTGCATTATCAACCGGATTATCTATCAGCCTGTGCTTGGGTCAGGAACTGAGTAAAGAGGAGGAATGGGAAAAGAGTTCTCCTGGTGCAGCTGCAGTTTGTGGCAGAGCCGTGGTGGAGCTCGCTCCTGGCGATGCCATGGCCTTGATGTCCACCTCGGCAGCTGCTCCTCCAGCAGGAGGGAGCCCACCTGTGCTTCCAGCCTGGGGCTGGGAGGCTCAGAGCATCACAGGGGCTGTGCACCTCTGCCTAATGAGCACCAGGAGAGGTTTTTGGGAGTCGGCAGCAGAAATGCAAACCAGCTGGGTGCTCTTGTGAAGGTGGGTGTTGTGAGCAGTGGAGGTGAGCCGTGATGTGTAAGGGCTAAAAGTTAGCAGAAGTGCTCTTTAGAAGCTAGGGAGGTGTGGTTATTTGACAATAGGCCAAGAAAATATTTGTGCAATGGCATGAAGAGTAGTGTGGGCCATACATTAAGGTAAGGAATTGAAAAAGACCAATGTTTTTTATATTTTTTAATGCATTCTGAAGTCTCTTCTGTTTTTAGGTTTGTTCTTTTTTATACGCTCAATTCCAGGTGTAGATTTGTATATTTTGATTCCTTGTGAACTGTGTTTGCAAACCAATACCTAAGTATCTATGTCTGAGCAACATATCACTGTGCTTTGGCAGTATTTTCTATTTTTTCATGAAAAGTAACAAAACCGTGGGTCAGCTGTTTTGATAACATTTTCTGTACTGAGGGATGACCTTTTAGTTGTGGTGCAAGAGAACTAGAAGATGGTGTGCCTGGAGAAGTGATATGATAGAGCATGAATAGTGCATGTACTCTGTAAAATTCATGCTATGTGTCACTATAGACTTTTAAAGAGAAAATAATTCTGAATTGGAAGCTAAACAAGGGAAACTTGGCCCTGCCCAGAAGGGGATTTGCAATACATTGATCCCATTTAATAGCAGAAATAGAAAAGGCACTGTTTTTTTTTTTCTTGCCAGCCTTATAGCTATTTTACATAGTGATTATCATGTTGCACCAGCACACAATTAAAATGGAAACATTCAAAACTTAATCTGGACTTGAATTATTCATAAAAGAGCTGATTGTTATGTAGTGTTTGTTTTATGCACACAAAATTAATACTGTATGTGTTGGAGTGAGAAGGTTTTCTAAACTCCACATTACAAATGTAGAATGTTTATTACATCATAAACATAAAACTCTGAGGATATTTCATAGGATTTTATTTTTTAACAGCTTTTTAAAGAAAAATTTAAGTAACTTGCTGTTTGTGGAAGAGCTGATACTTCTTGGAACTAAATTGTGTTGATTTAATGTCAGAATTTTAAATAGAATTTACCTTTTCAGGTAGCTTCAGTTCTGAATAATTGATTGAAGACCTAATTTTTTTATTCTTTGGTGCTCCAGATAGAGATATCTTTAACTCAGAGCCCACAATACATGAATATATCTTGTGCAGATTTCAACTGGAAGAAACATTTTGCAAAATCAGCAGCTCTGATCCTGGCATAAAATCAGGTCAAGTACATAAGCACGTAATGCTGTGAACTATTTTTTCTCCTGGCTGGGACAGAGACTAGATGTTCTACTAACAGCATTTGTCTGCAAATTGTTTGTTTATACAATTTCTTGAGATCCGAATAACAAACATGAAGATGCTTTAGTTCAAAATTATTACCGTTAAGAGTTTGAAAGCAAATATATGCTGGAGGAATGCCAAAGAACTGCCTTGTGCTTTTATATTTCTTTCGATAACAGCATATCCTTATATACAGAAAGCCTTAACTGTCTGTAAGTGTTACATATTCTTAACAACAAAGTCTTTTTCCCTCAGTAAAATGAAATTGGTGGCCCTCAATTTCAAGTCGTATGAGAGTCTAGAAAGAAACTTCTGCACTCTACACAGAGTGAACAGTGCTGCATTTAATGTTTGGGCACAGAAAGAGCAGGTTCAGTACCTGGTGAGACTCTGAATTGAGTAAGGAAATACCTGGGTTTTGGGAATGGGGATGCTTAGACTGTCCATCGGGTGGCAGCGCAAGTGTGAAAGAACGCGACCTGCCTTGTTTAACCGTACTGCAAATGCTCTGCCGCCTCGGCAGAGTGTGTTGGGATTCTCCTTTATAGAGAAGTCCTTACTCCGCTGCCACTTCACACCTTGTAATGCACAAATGGCAAATCCTTTTTTTACAGCGGTACGGGACACAGGTGGAGGAAGCAAATGCAGTCTCAGACTCTCAGTGTTTTGGTTTAAGGCAAATATCCTTTGCTTTGTTATGCTTTTTACTAATGCATGAGAATTAGATTTGTCATGTACCTGATGAGTCTGGGTTGTGAATGCATGCACCCACTCTGCCTACTTTTGCATGTTTTTCTTCTTTTTTTCTGAATTCTTTAAAAATATTTGGCTTTCTGTCTAAGGAAAAGTAAAATTTAATACAATGAAGTTTCAAGAATAAATGTTCACATTAGGGATTATCCTTTTTCACTACTGTTCCAATATTTTAAAATCTTCTTTGCAAAGGTAGCTTGTAAGCGTGCCTACAGATTTCACATAGCTATTTCCACCTCCCAGATTTTACTTTGATACCAGCAATGATGTCATTATGCTGTTGTGATGTCTTTAGAAATTAAAAGGAATGATTAACCAGGGAAATGGATTTGTTAAGACAGGTGGTGTGATGTGAATGTTGCCTTTTTGCCAGACTATTTAGCCCACAGACCAGGACAGTACATCAGCTGCAGGTGACCACGTGGTTAAACTAATGTCACAGTCTTCTACTGAGATTTTGGTCTTATCTGCACACAGAAATTTGCTTGTACTGATTTGTTTAGCACGGTGGTACTAGGAAATCAGGGAGAGATGCTCTAAAGACAGAAAAGATAACCATTTGTAGGGAAAAATGGCATCTCAGAATGCTGAAGAATGGTTTAAATGCCAGACATTATCATATCTAAGTAAACCTGGTCTCCTTCAAAAGGTTTCATGTTGAATATGTTCTCTGGAGCCTGTTAGGGCATATAGTGTGTTTCTGTTATGTGTTGAAGCTGTCTTGTTTGGCATACATTAAGACTGTCTGGTTTTGGTGATAGCTTGGTTGTGAATACACTCAAAAGAGGGAAAAAAGCTTTAGCTCACTGATGCTGTGGAGCTGCCTGTAGATAGCTGGAACATTCTTATCAGGCAGCTGGTGGGAGAGGTATGGGCTGTATGACTGGGGAAACTCCTGTGTGAAATGTAGGAAAGGAGGCTGGGGAGACTTGCGTTCCAATAAGGTGCTACTGTTTGTCATTTATCTTTATTTTTGTCTCTGAGACAACTACAACGCAAAATATGTAATGGAATCCTCTGGCCTGACTGACGTGATATCCCTGAAAATACGTGCAACTGGACTATCCCAATGCTGTTTCCTGCTTGATGTGTGTGGGTTGCATCTACCCTTGTGACTGAGAGAGTAGAAACGTTTCTTCTTGATACATATTTGCTTTTCCGTGTGTTTGGAGCTCTGTGTCTTCATTTGGAGCCTTTTAATGGACACATCCATGTGCCATTGCCGTGCCAGGAGTGGATTCCCCCTGATGAACCAAGGCTGAGATTGCACAGCAGCTGGAGCTCTCTTGCAGCATGGGCACAGCATGATCAGCTCTCTGTTCATGTGCTGTGCACACTGAGGACTGGCAGCTGGCAAAGATGTCATGTGGATAAGCAGTTCTGGAATCAACAGATTTTAGCAAATGAAACCTTGTTTATTCCCCTCTTTGCAGCAGTAATGGCCAGCAGTTTCCTTGTAGGTGGAAACTGTATAAAACTGTATATGCCAAGATTACCATAAACGTTGAGAATGTCCCTTACTGCATTGGAAAGGGCAATGCAAGTAAAGTGACAAATTGAACAAGGCTCTAGCTGTAGCTAGAGTCATCTCAGATACTCAGTATACCTTTTCAGGTGTTAAACTTGCTTTAACTGCTTCAGACTTAACAGCCAAGGTAAAAATATCATTTAGGGTACTTGGCAGAAGTACGTGGATGAAGCCAATTCCATAATCTATTTGGTAAATAAAATGGTGATGTGATAACTGGAACATTGTTCTGAAGAGCTTTTATGGTTCTGTTGGGCTATTAATATTTTTTTGCCTTCTGAAAATGTATTAGTTTAATGGAATATGTTTGTGCAATCAAAACACCTTTGAATAGGTGAAGCTGGTGTAGGTATTTAAAAAGCACTTGGTTGCTGAAGGTGGGATGGACTCACATTGGAAAATTCATGCAGGACTATGTCCCATGTGAGGGACCCCAGGCTGGAGGAAGGAAAAGACCCTTCTTCCTGAGCAGCAGCAGAAAAAACCTGTGATGAACTGACCATAAGCCCCATCCCCTGTCTTCCTGTGCTGCTGGGGAGACAGAGCTCAGGAAGGAGGGAGGAGTGGGAGGAATGTAGTTTTAAGTTTTACTTTACTTCTCATTATCCTACTCTAATTTTGTAAGCAATATATTCAATTAATATCCCCAATTTGAGTCTGTTTTGCCTGTGATGATATTTGTTGAGTGATCTCTCTCCTGGACCTTATCTCAGCCCATGACCCTTTCAATATATTTTGTCTCCCCTGTCCGGTTGTGAAGGAGATGATAAAGCAGCTTTGGTGGGTGCCTCATGTCCAGCCCACTACAGAGAGTTAATTGGATAAGTATTATGTAATATCTGGTTGGGGAACATATGCTTCTTCCCAAGTTTAGTTTTTATGTGAAAATCACATTTGCTTCTGTTATTATTACATGATGGAGGGCCCCAAAGATTCTGATTTTCAATTACAATTTACACTTTTTATTATCCCATTCTCTGCATTTTTCATTTTTTTCTTATTTAACACAATCCACTGCATTATACCTCATAATCTAGAATATGATGTACATGGGGTCAGTGCTATCAGAGGCAGAACTAGCCCTCAGTAAGAAATTGAATAAAACCTCAAATATTATTATTAATTCTAATCAGACTGGATGGCAAAACCATGGATTCAGTTATTTGCTGTCATAAAACCATGATTTTAAATTTTCTTCCTTTTTGGCCCGACTTAGATTGATTTTAAATTCAAAGGAACAAATTGGGAAAAATACCAAGTAACTCCATTATGGTGAAAATTAATTGAAATTGAATTATAATGTATTTCATGCTCAAGGAAGTAGAAAAGCCTGCCTGTAAAGAATTCAAAAGTCCTAAGTTTATTCATCAAGAACAATGCTAAAAATTAAGGTTTTCCAGCCAAGCTGCCCTCAGGGGCTGGGGTCAGGCTGGAGCGATCTAAAGAGCCTTGAGCTGCAGGAGCACTGGCACTGCCGAGGGCCTGCCAAGGTGAACACGACAAGGCCCCAGCCTTGCTGCTGCCACAGCTTTCTGATCTGGACCCCCCCAGGGGTGGGCACCTGGGCCCCGGCCAGCAGCTGCCCTTTGGCCTAGAGTGAGGGTTGAGAGAAGGAAAGAGCCTCGAGCTGCGGGAACACTGGTGCTGGAAAGGGCCTGGCAAGGCCATTGCGGCAGTGCCCCAACATCGCTGCTCCGCCATCTTTCTGATAGGGAAAAGGCAGGTAGTGGTGTGGGGTAATGAAGGAGGGCTAGGGTTAGGGTTATGCCTAGGGTTAGGGTTGAGAGATGTAAAGGGCCTGGAGCTCTGAGAACACCGGGCTTGGAAAGGGCCTGCCGAGGCAAACGTGACAAGGCCCCAAGCTTGCTGCTGCCATGCCTTTCTCATCTTGCCCCCCCACAGGGGTGGGCATCTCAGCCCCAGCCCCAAGCTGCCCTGTGGGTTAGGCTTAGGCTTCCGAGAGCTGTGGAGCCTGCGGCTGTGGGGACACTGCCACTGTAGAGGACATTGCAAGGGCTTCCATCATGGCAGCGTGCTGCCAGAGACTGGATGTTGCATGGCTCTAAACATGGGGCAATGGCAGTGCCTGTGTCTGCTGGGAGGGGCGGGTTGGGCTTTGCTGCAGGTGAGGCCATGGCCTCCTTGTTCCCCCAGAGCTGCCCCAAGGCCTGGCTGAGCTCTCTGCCAGGGACCCTTGGGGTGGCCCAGGTGCTCACTGGGGCCCTGACTGGCCAAGCCACCGGCAGTCCCAGCTGAGGGACAGTACATGAAGGCTGTGGGGCTTAAAAGGACAGAGCATGAGGTCAGGCTAGAAGCCTGCAGGTAGTTGCCATCCTGCCCCTGCTGGAATCCTGGGAGGTGGTAGCTCAATGCATGTTTCTCTAGATCTCTCCTCATCTCGGACCTTTCTCTCTGCATCTCTTGGTTTTCCCGATTCTCTTTTTCTGGAACTTCTGGGGAACATAGCATTTTGCAAGTGGAACGGTTTTTCTCAGCCTCGGCTATGTTTCTGCAATGTAAATGCTAAATTAGCAGCAAGTAATGCTATGAGGAGTGGTTTTACGTTGCATTCTATGTTGTATGCCGTCATCTGCTAAAGATCCTTGACTTTGGATTGCATGATTTTGATCCTTGTGCCAGTCAACTTGCGTGTGACTTTCACCCCTTGAGTATATCTGGTGGGGATTTCTCCTTTGCACTGAGAGAGAGCGAGAGAAGCTTGAGTGAAATGCCTGGATCTGAGTGTCCAGGGCTTACCAGGTGCCTCCATTGCCAAGGGCACACTTGTCAATCAGTGCCAGTTATGGCGATGAGCCCCTCTGGCCCAGTGCCAAGCTGCCCTCAGGGGCTGGGGTCAGGCTGGAGAGATCTAAAGGGCCTTGAGCTGCAGGAGCACTGGCACTGGCAAGGGCCTGCCAAGGTGAACGCGACAAGGCCCCAGCCTTGCTGCTGCCACAGCTTTCTGATCTGGACCCCCCCAGGGGTGGGCACCTCGGCCCCACCCACAAGGTATCATTTGTTATGAGCTCAGTCTCTTGAGAGATGTGTGGCCTGCAGCTGCGGTGACAGTGGCACTGGGGAAAGTATTCCAAGTGCATCTATCATGTCATGCTGCTGCCAGTTATTAGAATCTTTATGGCACCTAACATTGTGTAATATCAGTCACTGTGTAGCTTTACTTCCTTGGTAGACAAAATAGTGCAATCCTCTCTGTGTACCGACATAATAAAATTTCTTGTTGATTTCTTTCGGTAAGATAATATATTAAATTCTGTGTGCTGCATCCGAAATTAATGACATTTAACCGTATTTATTAAGGTTGTAAAATTTGATTTCTTTTTGAAGCCTATTCACCCAGTATCTCGAAAAATTTCCTAATGAGGCAGTTGAAATATATAAGCATGTAAATAGATTATGCGGTGGAATTGTATTCATTTTCTTTAGTAAAAAAATTATTTTATGACAATGCATAATTAGTGTGGGATAAAACTTATGTTTTTGGTGTCTTGACGGAGAAGTACTTCCATGCTGAAGGATGTTATTCTTCCCACAAAAGACCCCACCCCATCAAAGTCTGCATTGGAAGAGTGTTTCTTGAGAAAGAATTTGGAATGAAGCGTTTTAGGTTTTATGCTTTCATAGTAGGATTTTCGTATTCTAGGCTTCTGTCAAAATTAAATTTTTTTTTGTGAAGAAGTAGAGTTGCGTTTAAGGAAAGATAGCTTTTTCCTTCGGCCTTAGATTCCTTCAGTCTTTTTGCCTTTTGACGAAAAAACCCATAATCTGTGAGAATCAAAAGGAGCTGTTTGCTTTTCACTAAAAAAAGTGTTTAACTTGTGGTTTAAAACCAGTCAGGGATATATGCAATCACCTCTGAGTCTCTAAGCAGTAGGAATTAAGCCGAGATGTTTGACTAAATAGCTTATTCTTGTATTTATCTCAACTGGCATCTCTTGTGCTTTTCTTTGAAGTGTTTGACAGCAGGTACTGGAAAGAGCATTTGATGCCTGGAACTCTTTTCAGAGTCTTTCCAGTCATCATTTGCTGCCTCCTGCTTACCTTACTGCTGTGGATCTGCAGCCTTTCTTATGGATATCAGCAGCAGTCATTGGGCTGCAAGATTTGCTTTTCTCACTCTATTTGCCTTATAGCTTCATGTCTGTCATCATTACCAGAAGTTTCCACGGTCTGTCTCAGCAGCATTTGTCTAACTCATTTCTAAGGCAAGATAATCCTGTCCTACACTGTCCCACTGTGTGACATGGCCTTGCAGAGAGCCAGAGAGTGCCAGTTAATTGTGAGGATGAAGTCAGGCACCAGCATGAAAACAAGGATTCTAGCATGGAGGTCTCATGGCTGGTTTCCTTGTGAAGGGTATACCTCAGTGGAACTTACTGCAGCTCAGTTGCTTTGACAGCAACTGAGACATTTATCTCCTATAAAGCTCTCTAAATGATGTTGGGGATGTCATTAGTGCAAAGCTTTAGGTGGGTGACACTCATGAAGAAGGTGTTTCTGAACATAGCCCACCTGCACCAGGACCCTGTAGGCTGGGATTTGCTGCTCACCCAGCCCAGCACACACATTCCCTGACATGTAGCAAGGGAGAGGGGCTCGGTATCCAGCTGCTCATGTAGCTCCAGAGGGTAAGGACAAGGATGCCAGGCTTGAGGCAACTGCTTTTGTTTGTTGTGCAGAAAATCTGCAGGTGTGTGGCAGCAAGGGAAGCAGGAGACAGCTGGCGATGAAGTTCTGTATTTTCTTGGGTATTGCCTTATCTTGGAGACTGTACCCTTTAAACCTTTCATAGTTTTAAGTCATTAAGGAGACAGAAAGGGTAAAGATTGTTTCTCTGGGCTGATACTTTCACCCTGTAACATAATCTTTTATGTTACAAGACTTTCTTCCAGGCTGTTAGCCAGGTACATGAATCACTGTAGCCTTAATCAAAGAAATGACAGCTAAAATGCTGTGAAGGAAGCTTCCAAAGAATTGAACTCACAGTAGATTACAATGCTTTATTAAGCTAATAGACCTTAGAAAGTGCTTGTTTCCAGATTCCCCTCTTGAAGCTGTTCGAAACATGCTCCTGAGAGCAAGCTGGAAAAAAAAAATCAATAGAGAGTAGTTTTGGCCATCACTTGCTTTTCTGCTGCAATGTGACTGATCCCATCAGAGTTCACTTGTTTAATGCTGAGAGGCAGAATCCAAGTTCTGGAACCATGAGCTGTATTTTGTCAGGTTGCTTTCTTTTGTCAATTACAGCTGTTTTGAAGACACAGAAACTTTACTAATAGCCTAAAGTTCCTTCTGTTGCTTTGGGCTAGTAGCTTTCCATGTGTGGAAAACTGATACTGGTGACTTCAAATTTCAGCTGTGTTTCATTGCTTGACAGCGTCATGTGCTGATTTGGAGATTTTATTTTTCTTTCCCCTCAAGCCTTATTTTCTAAACCTCTTTTTCAGATTACACCTGACTACATTAACAATTTTTTTAAAAATAAAAATTAAATAGCAGCTTATGCAATCTATAGTTTTGCATGGAAAGGCATAATTGGATAACAAGTTACCTAATTTACATGGAAGTCACTAAATTCCTGATACACTACTGAAAAGCATATGTCCTTTGGGAACACAAATGTAGAGATAATTTCTGAGTGTTTTCTTGCCAACAATATAGAATGTGGGAGCCTCTTCCAATGGGTAAATTGCTCCTGTGCTTCTGTATCTTCTTCAACCTTTGCTTCAGCAGTTTCTGGTCCATTTACAAATTCTGCAGTGGTAACATGTCTAGTGTGTGAATATATCCAGTGTTTGGGTACCCAGAAAGTAATGTTTCTGCAAAGTGATTAAGCACAGAAGAGTAATTTATTATTAAACTTATATAAGAAAAACTGGAAGACAACTTGTTCCTTTTAGTTTCTGAAGCCATTATTTGAATCTCTTAATGTTAATATCTCTGTCTTTTTCTAGTCATTCTTTCTTTTTGATGATCTTGAGGCAACTCTCAACATTTGTACATTTTTACCGAAGCATGGACAGCATAGATTTAAAGATGAGTGTGCATTTGAAGATCTGAGTTTTCAATCACAGCATTCTTCACTCCCTTTCCATTAACTTTCTAATTAGGTTTACATTGCAATTTGCATTATTGCTATCATTGAAATACCTATAGTCAGCTCAAGCTACATATAAAACAAAGACAGAATATTTAACCATGCTGCATATTTCATTTTAAGCATGAAACTGAATAAACTTGATACTTCTGGCAAAACCAGTTTCCTTAATAAGAATAATCAATTACATTTTCCCTTCTGCCACATGGCCAGACATGCAGAGCGATTCTTTCCACCTGGGTTCCTCATGTCATTTGGAAAGCCAGAATTAAAAGGGACAGAACAGGGATTGCAGCCCTCTCCATTTCATTACATAAACTATCCCTCTGTGCAGCTGGTACACCGAAAACAGAACTGCTTCAGAATACTCAGTAATCTTAACTGTGAGAACAAAAGAAGTTTAATTCTTTAGTGTGATTTTTGTCCTAGAGAATTAGTGTTAATGTTTTTGTGGGGATCCATGATCACCTCAGTACCTCAATGTAAAATGCACTTATGTCTTTCTGTAAGTTTGATCATTGTTTTTCACCTCCCTCTTGCTGCCCTCCCTGAAATGGCCATCCCCTGGGTCATGCAGGGTCTTTGATCACTCCTTTATCAGAATTTATTTTATTTGAAATCCTCAGAGTTGTTGAGGTCCTAGGCCTGCTGTGACTCTGCAAAATTCCTACAGATTGTTGCTAATTTTTGCAGGAGCTTTCCTATTCTTTGCATATTGATACACTCTGCTTGTCTCTCATATAACTAGTGCAGCATTTTGTTGTGAAATGTTGTTGTAAATCACTTTTATGTTTTCAAATGTCTTTGCAAGGTGGTGGAATGACTTAGCAGAAAATATTGCAGTTGCTGACAGCAGATTCTTCCCTTTAAGAGATACTGCTTGCAAAAAAAAAAAAAAAAAAAAAAAAAAAGATAGTGTAAGCAGAAAAAAGTCTGGAAGTCTCATTGTCCACTTTGGTTCCATGACCTTGGCTGTAATTAAACGACTTCTTGGCTTTGTTGCTCAAGCAATGTGTAGATAGTCCTATACAAAAACTTGACTGATTTTATGAAAGAGGAAAAATGATCTAATCTAGGAGCTTGAAATGAAAGGTAGCTATATGGATTTTTATTATTTTTTAAAATAAATTTTTATTAAAAATTGACCTCTCTGACATCTGACCAAATATGGACTCTTACTTTTTTATGTTAGTTCCATCTAATGGAGCAAATCTAACTAAGGTAAAAAGAAAATCAGGTTTTTGTGTTTATTTTTCTTCCCTGGAAACTTTTATCTAAAAGAAGATATGAGTATTCCCTTTATTCTACAAGGTTATCTGATTAATTTTATTATCCATTTCACTAGTGAGTAAAGTCCTTAAACATTTTTGAATGAAAATAGGACATATTAATCTGACTGTATTCATTGTACCACAGGAAATCCCATTCCAATTATTCCTCTTTTTCTTTTGCCAATGATCTTTTTGAAATATCTGATGTCTATGACAGCAGTTGGGGTACATGAATTCTGATCTTTTAAACACATATCCTGTTTTACATATCTTTATTTTATTATTGTTTCCTAAATCAAACCTATGTGCCATGAACCATGATGTGTTTTGTAGCATTCTGACTTAGTTCATGTCTTTCTTGTCATGTCTGTCTTTTCTGTTGATTGTACAGAAGTGAAGAAGACAACATGACAGTGCTGTTTAGTTATTTGTTTATTTAGTGTACTCATTCTTTTTTTCTAGACCTCTGGAGGAATTATGGGAGCTCTCATGCGTTGCTAGACAGTTATGAGAGAGAAGTATCTGAGGGTGAATGAATTAATTGATGTACTTAGACCGAGAGAATAGGGAAAGGAGCCCCCAAACAGCACAGACTTTGGGTGGCTGTGTGCAGCATGAGACTGCAGTGGTACTTGCACTGCTCCAGCACCACAGTGCAGCTACTCCAAATCACCTTGAAACTTCACATTAAAGAAGGCTCTGTCAGCTTCCCAGACTCCTGACCATGGCAGACCTGAGGTTACTTTTGGTGCCTTCTGACAAATCCAGTTCTTTCCTGGTGACTTTTTCTAAGAAAGGGAAGAGTACGCATAGTTAAAGCTGAGTGCCAGTAGCAGCAGATGACATTCTCTCTCCTCACCATTTTATCCTCAAACCGGTAATAGTCTTTGACAAGCATTGCTGTGATTAAGTAAAGAGACAGATTGCCTTGTTAAAGGTACTTCACAGAGTAGGAAAAAAATACTTTGAGGACTGCTTAGATTAATAATTCATAGTTAGCTGATGTAGCAGGACAAACAAAGTACACTGAAAGTTCCAGTTACTTGGAGATCATGAATGTCACTGCATCCTTAACATAATGGACAAGATGCTTCTTCAGGACTTTCAGGGACAATATATTCATTGTTCTCTACTTTGTCCAATGTAGCAATTAATGTGATTAAGCTAGCACCAAATCTGTTTTAAATACTATTGCACTGGGTCGTTAACTTTAACACTGTCATCATGTTCTCCCCTAGTGCATTTACCTTATTTAGGGAAGGTACTAATGCTTAGCATTCACTTGAATTAAGAATATATTAATGCTTCTCTAGTTCTCAAGATATTACTCAATGTTCATGTGTTAGGAATTGCACAGGACTAATAGGGGTGAAAATTCACCTATATCCCTTGGCCACTTGAAACTCCCAGTGGCATAATAGCAAGTGTCTTTATACCCATAGTTTGCAAACCTATTGGTGTTTAGCCAGTTGTATGTGTTTTTATCTTGATGGATGCTCTGTCAAGAAACCTTCAAGGCTGCCTAGAATAAGAGAAAATTGGAGCTGTTCATAGGTCCTATGATGCAGTGTAGTTCAGAATTACCAGGAGATTCTCAAGCAGTTCTTTTTATTCAAAAGATCCATCAAGCCATGCTGGATTTTCTAGTGAGCACTGTTGGGATTGGCTGGAGACTGCTACAAGGAGTGCCTGAAGATGCATCAGCAGTGGGTAGTAGGTCTAGACACCAGTGAAATGGTTTTTAGAAATAACTTAAATAGTGGCACAAACTGCATATAGTATTGGTTGGGTTTGGAAAATTGAACTGTGTTTAAAAGAGTCCCAATGACTAGAATGAAGTGAAATTCATCCTGCAGAGACTTGGGAAAACGTTCTGGTGTCAGTTACACAGCCATAAACCCACAGAAACACTTATTTAGGTAGCAATTGATGCAGGTAGCTTCTAGTCTTTGTCAGATATCCCTCATATACTTGAAACAATGAAGTGATTTAATATCACATGTAACAGTATCTCCGTGCTAGAAGCTTATTGTAACAAAAAAAAGAAAGAAGAATGCATTGTTTTTTTTTTTTTTTTAATTACAGGTATCAGTCTGTCACTGTTCTCATTGTTCACATGTTGGAACAAGGGTAAGAAAAATGTGTGAAATGAATTCTTATTTTATAATTTGCACGTATTTGATCTTAGGAGAATGAATCCTTGGCCTTGACCTTAAAGTGAAGAGGAAATACACTCATGTGGGTCTATGAAAAAATTCCTAGGAAAGCGTTGAGTAGGCACATATATCTGCTAGTGGTTTTCAGACATGTTCTTCAAATGTTTGTGTTACTTTACCTTGGAGAGTCTTAAAGGTAGTCAGATATTAAATTAAAAATATTTTGGGTTCACCCACCATGATATGTGAAAGTCTGTTGGGAATCAGTGTGGAAATTGATCTGTGAACTCAGTTCTTCTAAGATTACAATACATTCCCGACTTAGGGTGCACTGATTCATGTGTAGAAATGCACATAGCTGTCCAAGGGTATACCTAGGAACAATCACTGAATTAAGGTAACTTTACTGAATAAAGTTCAGACCTCCATAAGTGAGATTTGTACCACATTAAATACAAGGGTGGCTCTCGTCAAAGTATAAAGTGGTTGTGAAAAAATTTATATTTTCTTTGTCACTACTTTTTAAAGATACGTAACCTTTTCTGAAAAGCAGTTGGATCTCTTTCTGGAACAGGCAATGCTCTATTTTTATGTATCAATCTACATGAACAGCTACATGTCCATAATTATGCTTGCTCCCAACCACTTCCTTGACTGTTTTTTCTTCTGAATTCTTGTAGTTTGCAAAACAACTCTCTATGCTTTGCAGTTTGACCTGAAAGATCAGAATTAAATGTATACAGCCCTGCTCCTATAGAGAGAATGAGGAAGAATGTAGTGGATTCCATCTCTCTCGTGTACAGCAGGAGCCATGTTATGTCAATTAACTCTTTTTATAGCTGCATCATTTCCTAGTAAAAAATTTGGAGAAATGGTTGTGGCTGTGAATAGAAATTAACTTCTTCACTCTCAACCCTGGTATTTCAGCTCTGAATTACCTTTAATAGCCCTTCTGTTCCAAAATGGTTAATTTTTTTTGTCTCGGCAGCCTTTGAAAGCATATGTCTGCAGCACTTTAAATCTTGAAATAAACTGAGGGAACTTTCACACTACTGTAGAATCATCTGACTTGATAAGTACCAAGGAAGATGGAGTGTTTCTTGTGCACTAGCCAGATGGATTCCACAGATCCCATATTGCACAGTGTGATCCATGCTCTTGGCAATAGTTAGTTTCTAATGTACATTTGAGCTTCAGCATTTAATTTGTGATGACCTTCACTTCATCAGTTAATGATTTCAAAGTGTGTAAGACATTACCTGTTTGGGTTTTTTTTATTTCAGTAGCCAGGTACTTCTAGAAATTGCTTCCCAATTGATTGTCTTAGTGTTTTACGTTTTTAGAGGGAGGGTGGACTAGAGGACAATTTCTTACTTGGTCATTTTCAAACTTTTTTACAGAATTGGGATTGAGAATATATAAAGCTTAAGAAAATTTCCTTTTAATGACCTAGTCCAATTCCTTGTGAGAAAATTTGACCTTTTTTGTGCAAAATCCTACACAAAATATATTTTTTGGCAGAGAAGGTATATCTGCGCTTCTATCCTTTGCATTTTCCTCAAATCCTGATTATTTTTTCTGTTTTTAAAATGATAAAACACAGTGAATGCTCTTTGGAGATTCCCTTTTCCAGCTACTTGGGGAGCTATGTGCTTGTTAATCAGAGATCCTAGGTGTGTATTGGTCTTGCACTGTTCCCCAGAGGATTTGCTTTTTCTGTGGGAGCTAACTGGAACCTCAAAGTTTTATTATGGCGTGTGCCTGTCAGGAGTAATGTAGGGGGCAGGTGGGAGGTGAGAAGATACTTCTCTAAATAAGGGACTCTGTGAAATCCTCACCTGAGGCAAAAGAAAGACTTGTGTGAAGGTACCATGGGATTTGTTTATGGATGAGAAGAAGGGAATAATTTCATAATGTATCCCTCCAAGATAAAGTGGTAGCAGGTTGTTTTGACTGCATTCCAAAGGACTTGTGGCACATTAAACCAATCCGGGGAAATAAGAGGGATCCCAAGAGCTTTATGTGTTATTTCATGTAGGCTCATGTAAAAAATATCCAAATTTTGTGTATGTGTTTTTTCCATATGTGATGAGCTCATTAGCTCCTGCGAGAACACAGAGCTATTGGTCAATTAGAAATGTTAGGTCCCAGATTAGTGAAAAATAATTCCCAGGATGAAGTTTTCGAACCTTTCAGATGAAAATAATGCAAACTTAAAAATAAAAATTGCATTTCAAGGTTAAGAGATTATTGTAATGAGAAAAGTATACAAAAATATGCCTAAATTATGTTTACTAGATGAATCCTTTTAAGCTATTATTATTAGTAGTATTGCATTCAGTATTTGTAACATAGAATCTAAGGAATTCTGCCTGATGCCTGTATTTAAATTAAGGTGGAGTAGTTTATAAGCAGAATAAAATGCTCAGTGTTTCAAATTAACAAATAAAATAAAATATCTGCCATAAAAGGGAATGAAAGAAATATAAAGTCTAAATTACATGCACTGACCCTTCATGGGGAAGACTATGTCTCCTTAGGGAATTTGCTTAGTTCACAGCAACTGCCAGCAGTTTGAACTGCATTGTGACTTTGGTACAAAATATATTGGACTATTTGGAGCTTAGTGACCATGTCATGTAAAACCTACATTCAGTAAATGGCATGCAAGGACAGTATAAATATCAGTGTGTATGTATAGATAGCTAACACATAATTACCACTAAGCTGTCATCATGAATACAAAATTATGGTGATTATGAGAACAGAAAATAACTACCTTTCTGCCTCTCTTTTTAATACTAGTACATATTCTCATGTGGAAACCACAAGTTTTTTCCAGGTTACCTTTGCATGTGCTGTTCCTTTTCGAGAAAATCTTGAGAAAAGGAATTCTGAAAAATGGAGATTTTTCAGGCCTTTATGGACAATTCATATTTGACATTTTCCAGAAAGTTAATCTCCTTTGCAAAGCAAGTTCATTATTGATTAGATAGTTTTAGGCATAAAGCACAGTGAGGTCAGTGCAGAATCTACAATAGGTTTCCAGCAAATTAGCAAGAGTGGGGTATCATGAAACAAATCAAGTACACCTTGTGATAGATTGTTGCTTTTCCAAAGAAGAAATAAATTTTTTTTCATACAGTAATGGAAAATTCTCCTATAGCAGGTCTTGTCTAGCATGTGTTTCCAGAGGGTATCATTACAGATAATGGACTTTGGTTTGCACCTTGGGATTTCAGAATTTTGCAGAGCAACAAAATTTGATTGCCATGTTCTCAGCACATCCTTGCAAAGTCCATGGTAAAAGTGATATCAAAACTGTCAAAAGAGCCAAGCAAACAAAACCCACAAGTGCTAAAAGGCAAAGTATGTGTTTGTGTAAGTAATATTGAACTTCAGGATTACATTTACAAAAGACCCTGCTACTCATGGGCTATAATGCAGAATAACAATTACAGAAAAATTGCAGAATGATCAGTAAGGCAAAATCCTCCACCCTTGGTGTTATTTGAACAGGCCTGTTGTAATGATGCTCTTTCATAGGAGCATTTAGATGTAATGTGAGGCACTTTTGGGTGTTGGATATACATTACGAACATGAATATCCTTTCTTATCTTCACTGAAATGACCTTTCGCACTATCCTACTCTCACCAGTGTTTTTGCTAAAAGGATTGGCAGTTTGCACATGTCTGTATTTCAGGTTGTGGTTAATGCATATGAGTTCCCTGCTTTGGCAGGTGCAGTTCATAATCTCAAGGACAGGGATCCAATTATGTGCTAAATGTGCAGGTCGGCTGTGGCATCACTGTTCCAACTGAGAACTGGCACATTCTGTACAACAGGTTTGCATTGCATGATCCATGTTTGGATCATCTCCAAATTACTGATCAATAATTTGTGTGTCGTGCATGCTGTAATAGTTCCATTATAACATGCAGTGCAGAAGGAACTCCAATCAGTTTCAGGTTTTTGGCACAGAAGAGCTGCAAAACTGTATGTGGTTCTCACCACGGAATTAGGCTCTGGAACCCTTCTACTGTGTTGTAGATTCTATGCAAATTCAAAAAGTGGCTATGCAAATTTGTGAAAGTAAAATTCTTGAAGGATGGGGAAGCACAAATATATCAACTCTGGGTCAAGAAGTCTGAGCTGCAAGCTGGTGGAGGTTGTGAGAATATACTTTAGTGTTATCATTCCAAGTGATTTTTCCAATTTTTTTTTTCCTTTACATTCGCTCCTGATATCTATTGGAGCTGGAGCACTGAATTGGCTGGCTGGCTTAATGCAGGGATCTTATAAGCAAGTTTTTAAAACCCTTAAAGGATTTTTTCAAGAGAAAAATTAAAGTTATTTAGCAACAAAGTCTTTTGAAAAAGTCTTGAGTGTGCTTCAGCCCTTAGCAGATAAGGGGGAGTTGGTGATAGTCTCCAAACTGAGGGTATATATGTTTGTATTTTCTGGAACCTAAATCCATTTGTTGCTGTCTCCCTGGTGACTTGTGCCTTCTAGGGATCTATCAGCAAGCTTAGGCTACCTGATTTAAACTGCTGTTCCCCTGTATTTAAGATGGTCAGTGGTGGCTGAATTACTACCCTGGTGTGGAATGGGAAGTAATGTGAATAATTCGCTTTATTATGTAGAAAAGCCAAGTAATTGTAACACAGATGGGATTCAACTGTATCATTCCATCTCCTTCCCTATAGGTGCTTGGACTTGTCTCAGCATATTGCCTGGTTTCATCAGAGCAACAAATCCAAAAAACTGTCAGGTTCCCATTATCACCATGTCTTTGGCACATGAGGTAGGTTTTAAGTAGATGATTCATGAGAATACGTTGTTGGAAAGGGCTGTGCTGAAATGTGTGTGACAGATGTCAAAGAAATATTGCTGATGTATTTTAAGTGCTGCTCCCAATTGAGGCATTCCTGAAAGTGTAAATATCCTACAGCAACAAGGAAAAAATCCTTCTGTACTCATCAGCAAGTGCTTTGTATAAGGTTTTCTGGAGCCAGGCTGAACACTTATGATGCTGACAATAGAAAAATTGAGAATTACAATATTAGAGTCATTCTTCTGGATAGCATTCTGGGACACATTGCTGTGCTTCTGTGATACTTTTCAGCTTTTTTGTAAAGGTGATTTCCTCTTCACTGCCTTTTGTTGTTTCTTAGTGCTGTCAATGGAACACTTCTTCAGCTTGCAAAAAAGTTTGTGTAAAATGCACAAAAATTCACAAGTTTCTTGTAAATGCCAGTTACAGTAGCAGATATGCAAGTTCAACTGAATTTCCGTGTATATATGTGTGCGAGTAGGACCAGCTTGGGAAAGTTATTCAGATGGAAATGTTGCCACAGATGCAAGACTTTATTAAACCATATAAAGAACTAGCTACATGTCTTGTGCATTAAAGTATTGCTATGATGGAGGTTCTTAAAAATCAGGAAAAAATTAAAAAAAACAAAGCCTAAAATCTCAAAGTAATTTAGAAATTCCAGACAGGATAGTAGGATAACTCGGAGTAAAACCAGCCCACCTAGATGAGACTGGAGTGCATGCCAAGCTTAGGCCAAGGGCCCTCTTGCTCTTGTGGCTGCTCTCTAAGAACTGTGAGAGGAAGAAGAAGAAATTAATCAGTTTGACCAGAAAATATTAATAAATACACAGTTAAATCACAATTAATATTTTAAAAAGTATTTTTCCTGATCATAATTTATGTTAACAGTTTGATATTTTTGTTTTGTGCTACAGAATCAGGTTTATGCCAGGAAAACAAGAGAAAGAAAAGTCTATGTAGATCAGGTATGCAAGTCCTGAGGCACAGGAAACTCAGAGAGGTGGCTTTGTTCTCAGAAATTTTCATCTTCTGCACAAGACTATAAAAGATATAAAGAAATACATGCCTTAAGCATAAGGAACTTAAGCATATAACAACACCAGAACGATTTCTGTCTAGAGAAGTGACCTTTTGTATAGCAGCCAGTGTTGTGTTTTATCAATATTTGATGAAACACTTTAGACTGAGCTTGTTGTTAACAAACAAGGTAAGTGAGTGTAAGTGTGCTGTTCTTGCCATGGGCTCGCGGGCAGTGCTGTCCTTCCCAGCTGCTGGACCTTCTCAGAGGCCATGTGAGGCTGTGAATTTGGCTTACACACCTTGCTGTTGCAGTCAAATATATATGTGAGCCTGTGTGTGCATCTATTTCTGTTCAAAAGACTTAATTCCTGCTTTGTGTCTGATACTATAATGATAGTGTTAAAAATCCATTTCTGTGTTTTCATCCAGTATAGGCCATGCTCCTAGCAATGGCCACAGAAATTGTATTTCCTCTTGGTTTCTGTCTGCAAGTTCAAATGAATTCCATGATGTGATACTGTCAGCTAGTTTTGTGCTTTCATGTATTTGCTCAAAAAGAAGCACACTTTTGATGTTGTTCTACTTATGTCTCATCAAAGGTTTCGGAGCAGCTGCATTTCATGGTTCTCTGCAAAACCACCTGGAAAACATCCATCGTCTGAAAGTGATATTCTTAAGAGCGCCTTGCAGACTCAGATTTGCAGGTTGCTGAATGCTGCTAAATTGAAAACGACCCTATTTGAAAGGAAATGGATGCCGTCAATCCTTTAAGAATATCAAAAGCTACAGTACAAACAGCTCACAAAATGTAATGGGTGTCTAGAGATCCAGCTGTAAAGCTGCAGTGCTAGTGCAATCTGTTGAGTTTGAGTCATACAAAATAAGATTTTGCATATCTCTCTTAAAATGATTTTATAGTGAATGGCTATTTTAAACATTTACTGAATATGTGATTACCTGTGCTTATTGAAAGAGACAATACCTGTATTTAAAGGAATTGTAGTTAAATACTCCTGTTACCTTCATGTCTTCCCCTATGGAGTTGCCAAAGAGAAAAGCATATGCAAAAACATTTACATCTGCTTATCCAAAAGTAGGTGCATTTAAAGGTTCATTGAAAAAGGATCATTCCTGCAGTTCAGAAATGGTTAGAATAGTATTTGAAATACTGTTTTTTAAGAGGGAGGAGAAATAAATTATGCATGTTTATATGAAGCTACTCATGAAGTCCTCAAGGAACGGTTTGTGTACTTGTGATGGTTTATACATTCTATATATGCATAAATTATTAATTAAAAAAGTAAATAGTGTTATCAACGAATTTTGTTTCCTCAGTGATCTTAAACAGTGAAAACTTAATTAGACTGTGGGGAATTTGAGAAGGATCTTATAGTATCGCATGATGCAGTAATATAATAACAATTTTTTCAAAGTGTCAAGTAATAAGAAGAGGAAATCCTAATATAATTCTACAGTGATCTCTAAATTGGCTATTGTTATTCAGAGGAAAAAAACAATCTCAGAAATATTCTTGTTGGGTCTCTAAAAGTGTCAGCTGAAGGTTTACATTGGAATATTCCAAGTGGTTTTAGAAAATACTAATTTTGTTGAAAAGTCTATGCATTTTTAAAAAATCCATTTTGAAAAAGAAAATCTTTATTAAAATAGTTCTCATGTCCACCTTGTTCCTTTAAAGTAAATCAGTCAAATGAAATTAAGATCCTTAGAGGTCCAAAATTAACAGAATATACTAAGTAAAATGAGAAGCTCTGTTGTCCCTTTTTGTTTGTTTTATTCTATAGTAATCTGCTATTCCTTTCCATCGATCATTTCTAGTGGCACTTAATGCTGTGACTCATACCATTAATTTATTCCAAGAATTACATAGATAGTATGTAATAATTAACTACTACATGCTGTAGTATGGGTTTCACTAAGTGCTACATGAAAGGACAGATATCTCCATACTGATCTGACATTTTTTGCTGTTCAGGTGATATAAAGGAGCCAGATGCTGGCTGTAATTAATCAGCAGAGAATTGTTCTGCTGATGGAAAGCTCTCAGCTGGAATAAAGCACTTAGAGCTGGCTTCTGCACCAAACACTTCTGCCTCTCTGACATCAGAAGAGGGACAACATTTCGATCCATTAATCCAGCTGATGTGTAATTTCTTATGAAAAACATGTGTTGCTAGGACACTAGGTTGGTGTTGGCTTGCCTGCAGAATTGTGGAGCTGTAATTATTTCCTTGTTTTTCATCTGCTGCACTGCTCAGATGAAAAACTTTGGGAGATAGCGTAACGGAAGAAGAACTTGAACTCTACCATTTTTTTGAGTAATGGTTATCCTCTTAAAAATAATTCCAAAAAGTATTAGAATGATGTGAAATGAAGTCTTTTAAAACTATTTCCCCTGCTACATTGCAAAGACTTGCAAGGATCTCATTAGTCACCAGAAGTACAATAAAGGAGTACTCACTTTAAGAAAAATGTTTCTTTAAAAAAGGAAATTTATTGTTTTGGATTTACACAGAAGAGCAGATAATGAAATGCCCTTCTCACAGGATCACCTGAGTAAATACCATGAATATGTTTTCTGTTAAACTGCTTCCTGTTTCTGCACTTACAGCACTTCTTAAGGAAAGGAAGACAAATTCATACCAGGAAATAGAATGCAAAATTAAATCTTTATTCAAAGTATAAAACGAAAACATTTTATGCAGATTTTTTATGATTGCTGAAAAAGAAAATTACAGGGTTTAACTCTCCTGTAGTTTTATATCATCTTCTATCCCTTCCAAATCAAAGCAAAAAAGAAATCTCAAAGGAGAAATCGCTCCGGGGAAGATGAAAACGGGTCGTTTCTTGCGGATACTGATTGTGAAGATGATTTTCAGTGAGGAGGGAGCGCTGGGCTCGGATCCTGCAGCTCCGTGCGATGCCCGGAGCTCCCCCAGCGCTGCGCCGCCGCCACCGGGGGGCGCCACAGTCCGCGGGAAGCGCCGCTGCCGCCGGGGGAGCGCGGGAATGGGGAGCGCCTTGGGAATGAAGCTCCGCGGCAAATCACGGGAGGTGGGCGTCTGTGAGCGAACCCTCCCTCTAGATCTGAAGCTCTGAGTGGCAGCGGACCTTTCTGCCGCTCACCCGAGAGTTTGGAAAGGCATGGTGATAATTATTCCTTCTGCGCTGATCTAACACCGGGGAATTCCTGTCCCAGCGGAGTATCAAAGTGGATAGGGGTGGTGGGAAGAGAAATTCCCAAATCCTGCTCTCTTCTTCTTCTTTTTCTTCTTTTCTTTTTTTCTTCTTTTTTTTCTTTTCTTTTTTTTTTTTTTAATTTTTATTTTATTTTATTTATTTTTAATATTTTATTTTAACCCTCTGTATCTTACAGAGTTGGTTACAATTACAGAATGCTGGTCCAGACCCTTCTAAATTTGCTTGTGCTTCCTAAACTTGTTTCAACTTTGGCTACAGACAGATAGTCATTCTTACTTCACAGAGCAGTGACAGTGACTGGTAGCTCTGAAATGAAATAACCACCATGCAATCCCTGGAGCCCATTTTTCCCAGGTGTGGGTGCTGAGCCACACTTCAGTGCAGTCCTAATGGCCACAGCTGCATTGCTTGTTAGTATTCTCTAGAGCTCCATGGCAGAGACACTCTGATGATTTTTTTTTTTTTTTTCTCTTGGCATCAATACCATCAGGATTTACAGCATCCTGGCTACAGGGAGGTGCAAAACTACGTACCAGGTTATTCATCCACTTTATCTTTTTGTTTGGGATCACAAATTTGGTATTGCTACTTCCAGGATGTGATGAAACCAAAGTGCACGGGTGTGGTAGACAGGCTGCCTCTTGTACTCCAGTTTCTCTTTGGGGTAATCCATAATTCTGATCATCAGAAGAGGTATCATTTCCTCATATTTGCCAAACTCAAGCACACAGTTGTTCTTACAGACCTTACAGGTAGGTGTGACTGGCATCAGCTGGGTTACTGCTGATAGAATGCATTTCACAGTCAGTTAAACTCTTTGCACCTGGGAGTCCCCCCAGCCCGTGATGAGAGGGGGAAGCTGAGCTCTGGGAGGCCTCTGAAGGCAGTGCTAAACCCAAAACCTTTCTGGGCAAAACAGCCCACGTAAAACACCAGTGTGGATAAGAAGCTTATGACAAACACAGCTGAGGCAAGTAAATCTTTCCATGTCTCGATGTCTTCATGTGAACACTGGATGCTTCTAAAATATGTTTTAATTAAATTTTTTTTTTAGCCATACTTAGAGCTCATTAAAGACCTAAGTGGATCAAAATCTATGGGTCATGATACAGTTATAGACTCTGTGTGTGGTAGCCTAAGAATCTATATTCAGTTCTTGACAACACAGACTCGACAGTTTCTTTGCTTTCACTCCCACTTGCTATAAATATACAACAGAAAAATCTAAGTGTTAAACATTTCAAAGTGTTTCCCAGGCTGTTCCTGCGATGAAATGAATGTGCCAAAGTGGGTCATAGGTGAGAGTGGAGAATGGGACCTGCTGTCCCATAATCTTATTGCCTTGTCGTAATGTTAAAGGTAAACTGCTGTGACAGTGGCACTGTACATCCTGACAGGTCAAACAAGTGAGAGCAGTGCAAAGGACACCACAACTCATTTAATCATTGAGATTTAAAAAAGTATTAAAATCAAGGGTTTATTTCTTAAGGTGAAATGTTTTTGAACTGCCTTTGTAGTTATTTCAGTTTTTTTTTATACATTCACCTAACTGCTAAGCAGCTCATAGATGTAGGAGCAGAGCTGGGTAACACTTTTGGTTTTGCTTCCGAGGAAGTTTATCTTAGAGCCGGTAAACCACTAACCCCTTGACTGGATATTGAACATTCTGAGCTTCTAATACTGAGCAAAGGAATCCTTCAGTTCTCAAGACTCCATTAATAGATTTTGCATGGAATTTCATGTTTAAAAAAAAAATTGACAAGAAGATGAATGCTATATCTAAATTCTAACATGAATCCCTGTAGCAAGAACACCAGATTTCTGATGTAGGTGTTTTCCTCATCACTTGTTGACCAGTTTTCATCAGACTTTTTTCTAATAGAAAGGCAATCTACTGTGTATTAACTTCCCTTTAGGGTCTGCCAGTTTTTTCCCTCTCTAATACAGATACAAGACTAATGTATAGAGGTGTTCCTGCAGTCCAATGGAAGTTGCAACAGTTAGTGCTAAGAAATGTTCAATTCTCTCTCTCACAAGTGTCTCTTGTGTTTTTCATTATATATTTTTGCAAGGACAGTAAAATACAGTTTATAAATCTCTTTGCTCAGCTCAAAATCACTTCCCTATTGATTTGGTTACTTTCTTGCTGCTTTTGCCATGCAGGCCAGCAAGCAGTTTTGTTTCCTTTGGTGAACTTAATCAATAAGGAGAGAGAGAACATGGAAGAAAATATGCTTGTTCATATCGAAACATTTTTTCCATGTGTTTCAGCAATGTTCATACCAAACCAATTATTCCTGTTTTTCATGAATATTCCTGTAGGAAAAAAACAATTTTCATCTAAGCGTGGTTATTCATTTTCCTCATGAAAGCTTGGAATAAATTAATTAGGAATATTCAGACAAATGCAATTGGTGGTACTGTTGTGTGCCATTGGGAAGCCTTTAATGATTGGTTCCTGAGACCTTCTTTCCTCTGTGTGCTGGGAATTGGCATGGGTGAGAATAATTATTAGTTTCAGTGCAATCTGTAGCAGTGCCCTTTTGAACAGAGGGTGCAGGCTGCAGTGTCGAATTGCTGGATAGATGGATTTATAGGGAGCTGTGGTCTGCAGGGCACAACACTTAGTGGGTGCACCATGCCTGCTTCTGCATAGCTCTGCAGCTGCACACTCCCAACCTGATTTTTACAGATGATGGATGCTGTCTTTCCTGGTCTCTGTGAAGGAATCAAAAAGGAAAAAAATCTTGCCATTAGTCCCTTAGTACTTATAGCTTCTATCTCTCTTATTTGACTACACTGGAATTATTTGAAGCTTTTTTTTTTTTTTTTTTTTTTTTTTTTCCAGATATTCTTCTGCCCATATTCAGTTGGATGTCCCACAAGACAACTTAAATGATAAAACTTGTGTTAGTTGTACTTAAGAGTTTTAATAGGGCTGTGTTTATTAGTATGTAATTTTGTTGTCTCACCAAGAATATGTTATGATGTTTCACATGCCTGGTATTTTCTAAAAATGTGGAAATACATCTGAAGAATATTTTTTTAATTCATATTTTTTCAGATAGGAAAGCTGAAGCATAAAACCAGAAAGATTTACTTAGGGTCCACAAAAACGCTGCTGTCGAGCTAGAAATAACCTGAAGTCTGGGCTCTTCGAATCCTACTTTAGTATTCATTACTGATCCATATCATGTCCTATTTGAAATACAAGGGAATCAAGATGTTATTTTGCACTATGTTTCTGTAAATAGAAAATATTTCTCCTAATAGAGAACCCTGTAAGGAATATAAATGACTGTAAGTTATTGAATCCACAAAGACTGAGCTCTTTCCTTGTTTGGATTTTTTTTTTTTTTTTGTTTTGTTTTAATTTTATTCTTTTTTTTGGTGCATAAAGTTCCAAATGTACTATTTCTAATCAGTGCTGATTTAATCTTGACATCATGCAAAATCCCAAATTCCCATTCCCTCTGCTGAGAGCCTTAGAGCACAGAGGAGAGAGACACAGAGAGTAAGAAACTTTTTGATTACATGGTGGTTCATCATAGTACGACTGCAAGTCTTTTTCTTGTGTTTCCTAAGTACTATTACATAATAAATACAAATTTATTTTTTAATTGGATGGAATTTATTTTCCTGGTACTCAGCAAATGAAACTGTATCAACCAAACTAACTCAGCTACAGAAAAAAATACCTAGATTTAGAAAAAGAAATACTCTTATTTATTTCTCTTGTTTTAATGTCTCTGTTACTTTATTCTGCATACTATTTAGAGTACTAGAAAGGGTGAAAAAAATTAATTTTAGTGTGTCTGTGTCTAAGTGGTGTATTTTGGGAAACGTTCAAAAGAATGAAGTGAGTGTTCTGAAGGAATCCATGGTGCCTGTGTTGGAAGGCAGCCTCTTGGGAGCTGCAATCTGTTACTGAGGCACATTGTTTTTAAAGGGATCCACGCTGCTTTACAGAGCCTCTTGGCTCATTAGCATTTACTTCTGTGACTGCGCTGTGGCAATCACAAATCATCCTGTCTATAGGTCCCTTGCCTGGACTATTTAGCTTTGAGACACTGATCCCTACGAGTCCACTTTTATAAAGAAATACTGTCCATTTCCATTCAAGAAAGGACACTGTGGAGACTAAACATGGACACATGGAGTCTTGTCTGCCTTTTGCTTTCTTCTCCAGGTGATCTGGGTTTGAATTCCACATCCTGATGCTCTTAAGCTTCTTGAATTAGTCCACTTTTGATATTCTCTGCATATTGACTTTGCCTCTTCTTTCAATAAGTACATGCCAAAAACTGATTGTGCAATAAAAAAATGGTACCGACATGTAGTGGGTTAAAGAAATTAATGAATTTCTTTATATTATATTAATTAATATCTTTATATTAATTAATTTCTTTATATTATATAGTTATTGAAACTATATTAATAGTTTCAATAAATGCACCAAGTAACTTCTAATATGAACCAGGCTGTGATTTGATGCAAAAAAAGTATAAAATAAGAGGCAAGGAAAAATCCTTGTCCAATTGTGAAACTGGCATTAATGAGTAAAGCATAGTTCTAACATTTCAAAAAATCAGTGGTCCAGGGGAATGTGTTGGTATTAAGATGTGTACCACAACATGAAACACTGCTGTGCAACAAGTGTTAAAAATATACTTGAAAGAGAATTACTGCAATTTGAGTCAATTATAGTCATAAAAGACATTCACACGGCTTCGTGGTTATAACTAGTTAGTCAACACAGAGCACATTCTTACTGAAGCCAAGGACAGCTGTGCCATATATATGCACAAACATAGGAAATATGGAATGCAGCCATCTATATTTTGTGGTGCAAATAGCTTTGCTACAGTTAAAAAAGGGACCTTACCAAAAAGGCTTAGTGTACAAACATCTATATATACATACATACATATATATATACACATATATATATATTTGCATACACACACATGGCTATATGTACGTATTAATAAAAAAGTATTTTTCCTTAATAATTCTTGTTTGTATTTCACTATTAATTAATGTGGAATGCTTGTGTTGGTATTTAAACAGCTGCTTCTTCAAGTCTTTTTAGTGTACCTCTACATTTTTGCAATGTTCTTAGAAAGTTTCTGAGGTTGCAGGTATCTGTCATGTCAAATCTTGAATCTTCAGCTTCTGAAAGCATTGTGCAGTCAACTGCCCGTTTTTATTCGTTATTTTAATTTATTCTTTCCTTAATACTTCAGCTTTCTGAGCTTGGAGCTCAAACTTCTGAGAAAGTTTGGTTTGTAACTACAGCAAGTTCTTCAACAGCTGCTGCTGGTTAGTCAGCATTTTATAGGTGATTGTCATTGCATAGTATGGCAATAAAAATGCTATACTGAATAGTGCCATATATATTTAATAAACTTACAATTTTTGCAAGCGACATAAACCTTAAAATGATTCCTGAAATAGGGATCTTTCTAAATATCTTTTCATCTGTTATACATGGAAAAGATAATGCATAATATTTTTGGAGGCTTCTTTTAGAAATTTCCGTGGTCAACAACCATAACGGTGTTTTGCAGTTCTGCTTTGCTGGGTATGAAGCTATTCTGTGTTGAGGTGAGAATGCTTTCGTTTCCAGCTTTTACCACGGGGAAGGGTTTTATTTCATGAGAAGGTTATTTGTATGGTGCTTCCGCAATGAGCTGTGAAAGTAACTCTGAAATTTCTCTCCGAGAGCGTTCCCCAACCTTAGGATCTGATCTGACAACACCTTGGCCGTGGTCCTGACTGCACTGCAGGCTCTTTGCACCATCCAGAGCACAAGGTGACTCTGGAGCCAGTTTAATTGGCCATGGAGGGATGTGCACAACAGAAGGAGCCTCCCTGGAGGCTCCCCAGTGTGGGATTGGGCCACGCTCAGGGAGCTGCCAAGCTGATGGTGCAGAAGCCTTTGGGAACATTGGCAGCCAGAGAAAATCCGATTAGACTTTGGACAGCTATGATTTATGTGAAAGGACTACACCAATAAATGTGCAGCCAGTCCACTGCCCAGCCAGGCTGTGGGGAGAAGTGTTCACAGTGGATTCATGTGTTCACAGACTGGTTTGCAGTTTTAGTGCACCTCCAGTCTAGGCTTTGTTAAAGAAATAATAGTTTCAGTTAAAAATCTAAGACAAATAATTTAGTCAATATATTTCTGGGGGTTTTTGCTGCATAATCATCATTGTGATAGAAACGGCCCAGTCTGTGAATTTAACTTCATGCTTAGGCTTACATAAAACCCAGCGTAAACACCTCCTCATTCCACAGGAAAGGCTTAATGGAAGGTGAAGAACAAGGGATGTGCAGTTAAGATATTTGCATGACATTGTTAGGGGCATTGTGGGAAGCATTTTGATCTTTTAATTTTTCATAAATTATTCCTTTTTTAAAATAACATCACAAATTTGAACACAGCTAAAAGGTACCTCACATCCCAAATTTTGCAATCACAGTAGAAAATGTGCCCTTTCAGATTCTTATGTTTTCTTCAGCCATCTCTTCACTTAGAGAGTAAAGGGAAATGATATTTAAGCTTTTCTCTTTTCTTTCTCATCCTCCTACCTAGAAAATTATGGCACTGAGTCAGGTGGGTAATTCAGAATAAAAAGAATAGCTCTTGTTTACATTCTTGTATCTGGTTTTCAGAGCTCTTTTTATGTTTCAAAATTATTTTCTCTGATAGTTCTGGGTGTAAATTTGGCAGACTGTTCACACTGCATTTATTGATGATTCAATACCAATTGTCCTTCTCTGAGAAGGTAGTAATGACTTTTTTTGTTCTTTTTTTCTTACTTTCTTTTCCTTTTTTAAAAAATATTCCAATCCTGGCAATAAATGCATCATTCCTCCACTAGATTTTGAAAAATATTCATTACCGTAAGGGAACTGTAGTTAAGAATCCCTTTGTGACTTTTTATAATAGAAGTGTGCAAAATTAATAGGGCTGTTACATGTGTAAAATGCTATGTACATCCTTTATGTGTTTTAGAATTTAAATAGATGAGGTATCAGGACGTTTAAAGAAGCAAGTTCATAAAGAGGGGGCTGAGAATAGCCAATATTATTTGCATACCACGGCATGTAAAGTTTCAAACCCAAGTGACAAAGACTTTTACTTGGTGTTTTTATGAAGTGTCCTATTGAAAACTTTGTTTCAGAACTTTGTGTTTCAACTATATGTTTGTGACTATATTTTGAAATTTTAAAATTTGAGTGTCCCAACAGGAGAGATTATTTCTGTGATTGCAGTCATAGCACTGTATCCCTTTGGTATTTCTTCTCGTAGCTTTTTTTAAGCAGTCTTGTTCTGTGTTTTGTCATTTCTGTAGGAAAACTTGACGTATTACTGGAAGTTTTGGTCATATGTGTTAAGCCTATATTTTGTTGATTTCTGTGTAAAGAACGTATAGCACATCTTGCCATTTTATTTTGGTTTTAACTTCTGCCAAAAACAGTTATGTAGAAGTTTCTCTCATGTATTTACCATGCATCTTATTTGATAGTCCAATTCAGAAAAACCATTTATCTGCTGGACATAAAATAAATGTTGGTTGCAATGGTGCTTAGCATTATAAGGGGATTAAAAACAGTCTCCAGTGAAAGTGTCCCATTCAAACAGCTTGGCTAACATTCCTTCTCTCATCTCAAATGCTAATTGGACTTCAAACTGGAGCAAATAGTCCAGCAAAACAATGTAACGTCACCTGAAAAATCTGCCCCTGCAAAATTTCACAGTGGGGGATGCAGCCATGCATGGCATGTGAAATTAAAGGTATGTCACATCCTGGCACATCAGCTGAGTCGTTTCACCCGCGCTGGAGCACTGCAGACTCGAGGTGACGTGCCACAGCTGAAAAGCCAGCAGATGACAAGCTCTTCATTTAAACCAGTGTGCCAGATGCCAGGAAATTCTGCAGTCTCCACTGATGTTCTGTATAATCAGTCTCCAAGCCGCTGTGCTCTCTCAAATGGGGTATTTTGAAACACCACTTAGGCAGAACAATGATTATCTATACTTTAGGTGTGCATCTGGAATTAAATAATGACAATAACCCTCTCCCCCACTCTCCTGCCCCTACATCTGTAAATCATTTAAATATAGCCATTTATTTCAGAACTCCACATTTGCCACGGAATATCCGAAATCCATATAATGTCCCAAGTGCCAGATTTTGTATCTGGATCTGTGATTTAGATGAATAATGTGTAAAATTTCATGAGGTGTGAAACTGCATATAGATAGCTCCTACTGCTTTATGCACATGAGGACATTAAGGTTTCTTCCAAGGTCAGTTCAATTTATGTTCACCAAATCCTAGCAGAAATGTCACTTGCCTTCAGACACAGCAAATGACTAAGAATTTTGTTAATGTTAGCTTACTGTCCCACCATACTGACTTTTGAAACCCTCAGATTAAAATATGAATGATGTGAAGGCCCTGCTTTCTTAAAGATGTCATGATATATTGTTATTGTAATTTAAAAGTAAGGACTGCTAGCTACTGTCACAATCTTAATCTTCCATATGCTTAAGCACTACGAGCTAGATTTAATGTTAAATTTGGTTCTAAGGCTTGTTTAAAAAATAATCACGACTGCAGACATACCTATGCATTTTTTGGGGTTTTTTTACAATTGTTTCAAATATACTCATCTATTCTTTTTTTGGACTCATCCATCCCATTTCTGGAAATGATTTTTATAATGAAATGTGTTTATTTTCCCTGTTCAAAACAGGTTGTTGACCACATAAATTGGCCAGTGAAATTTTTCACTAAAAGCTGCATTGCAATTAATAGCCCTGTCAGTCCTTGTAACTGTGAATGGCTGATAACTGCAGGCTATTGTTAATGCCACAACAAAGAGTTGTTTTTAAAGCATGCAGGTACATACTAAGGAACTTACTGACTGGATTTGATTAAACTGTTTTGTATAAAAGAGTTGGCTTACACAAAGTGGAAGTTCACCTAAAGGTGTGATCACTGAATAACATGGGATAAACAAAACTACCTGTTAGAGTGGTCCAAGGAGAAGAACTCATACCCTCTATTTAATGCTAATTTATTTTTTATTATATTTAATTTTATAGTTCATTGGTTCAAATACATACCAGAAACAGAAAGTTACTTACATTTGAAAAATGTCGGGCTATTCAGTGCAAAATGATGCCTCTGTTCATGTGCTATGTGTCATAATAACTTCCAAATTTAAGTTTCAGATCCCTTGCCGGTAGCTCATCAAAAAGTGCAAGGATTAGTATGAGTAATACAGATTTCTGTCTACCTTGATCCAGGAATGTTCTTTTGTGGAAAAGGATAAGACATGTCATGTCTTACTTTCCAGCAAAGCTGTGTAGGGAAGCTTTTCTCTAACCGATCGGGTCTGTGTGTCACTGAATCTGAATACTACCAGAATTCTAAAATGATACTCTTAATCCTTAGCCACCATTCTTCTTTCTGACTGCTAGTAATTTGCAAAATTAAGTGTTAGTCTTTGCTGCTCTTTCTTTTTTTTTTTACCCTCATAATCTCTGAGAAGCTCTTGATGAGAACAGATTGTTCTGAAATGGTGTTTATGAATTTCTAGCTGTGCCATGTTTTGGAGAATAGGACATGAGGATTAAATCAATAGCTAATACAATATAACAAATGACCAAATGAGGCATTATTTATGTCTCATGACTAAAAGATAAGCTGCTAGCTGCTGTATTATCTCTGCACTGTAATTTCTACAGCACTTACTTTCAAACTTACTCTAAAATGAGTAGCCATAGTTAGGTACAGAATGTTTAAAGTCCAGCACTATCCATGACTTGATAATAAGTTCCTTGAAGTACTTGAATTTTAGGGTAAGACAAAAAATCATAGTCATGGTGGGTAGACAAATTTACTTCAGTTTTAGTGCTATTTAGATAGACAGGAAGCTCTAAGCTGAATAAGTTCCTAAAAGTCATGAGGCAAAACTGGCTTGAGAGAACTTTCCTTCAGATATCACATTTTAGAGTTCTAGTCATTGCTCTGGCCCATCCCTTATGTGCCACATAGTTTTGAGTAAGGTAAATCAGGCACACTTCAAGAAAGACGGGAAGTTTTTCACATATCGGTCTTGATTTTTCAGGTTTAGTTATGGATTCTTTCATGGCTTTTTTTTTTTCTCCTTGAAAGCATGTTTGTGTTTCTTAAGGACAAATACACTGTATTTCTAGTCAGGAGATTCAAAATGTAAATGTGTTGTTCCCTGAGATGTTCACATCTTTTTGTAGAAGGGAGAAAAGCTGGCTAGAGTTTTAAAAAATATTTACATACGTGAGTTGAAATGTTGCTAACTGCACAAAGAAAGACACTGCTTTCAGCTTAAAAGAGGCATTTTTAATGCCAACCTTAATTAAGGTTTGCGAATGCTACAATTCTAAGGAACGTGAGGTTCTGATAAGAGAGAAAATTTTTTGAGGCTGGAATGAATCTTTAAAGTCTTCAATATTTGAATAATTAGTAAAAGATATGTTACAAAATAAGTATCAGTGTTGTCCCTTTGAAAAATCACAATAAGAAAAGTCTTCAAATTCTTGCAGAAATAAAGCATACTTCTTTGGATCAGAAAATACGTATGTGTTGAGTTTGTTTAAGAAAAAATACCTGTGCTAACCACAGTGCATTTAAAACTGTGCCAGAATTTCTGCAAAAAAACCCCAACATTGGCTCCACTTGCGTGATCATCTGAACAGAATTTCAGATACATATTTTCTGTTATCATTGTATAGGTTATAAACTTTTCCTGTTTTACCTTTTTAACTCAGTTAAGTTACACAAGAATGAGTTTCGCATATCTAATGAAGAACAGCTCAGAAGATTAGGAACAAAGCATTTTTGTAGAACTAACATGAACTTCAGATATCTGAGAGCAGAAACTGTTGCTTAGCCACAAATGGTTTCTGTCAGATTCAGCTTTTATCTTGGATATTCCTGAAGGAATCTGGATTAACATAATGGGAATGTTCATGAACCACCTCATCATAATTTTAGAAATTTCAGTGCTGAATAATACACTAAGCTTTCTTATCAAGCTTTGTGACTGAGCCTTTTTATTTGAAAAAATACACTTGCCCCATATAGCCTTGTTTGCATTCATTTTCCTGTTTGTCAGCTGTTTTTTATTGTCTACAATTTGAAAAAAGGGGACAAAGTATCAGTAAAATTCTGCTCATCAATGCTGATGATGATATCATCCAAAACAACAAACAATTGCAAGTTCTCTGTATTTCCTAGTGCCCTTTGTACTGGACATATCTAAGGAGATGTTCATTATATATTGTTGTGAATTACAAGTAATTACAATTAATTCCAAGAATTAATGGAATTGAAAATATCCTTCATCTGGATTTTATGGTAGGATGAGAAGCTGTGCATCACTTCTAAATTTGGCAATCAAAAGAAATCAATCATAAAGTAGTAAGCATATATAATATACATTAGTCTTCAATGAAACTATCTGGATGGAAATGTTTTTAAAATATGAAATATTTTCAGTGATACAAAAAATCTGCTGAGATTTTTCCTAGACAGGGTTTTTTCCATTTCCACATTGAAGACACAGAGCAAATGTGATATAGTGGAAGAACTGATGATAAAGGGTTTTTTCTGTTTCATTCAAGTTATTGACAGCTTTTATTGCAGCTTTATATCTCTACATGAGTGTGTGGCATTTTTCTCTTTCTTCTTGCTCCTTTTACAGCTTTTAAGCTATTTTCCTTCATGTAGTCTATGATTCCACTACTCTTTTATTAAAGATGGAGAGCGATGCTTCACCAGGGAAGTAGGGTTGCCATCAGAGATGACACCACAATTTATTTAAATGCTTCTGTTAGTAATATAAAAAATATTTTGTATAAAAGAGTTTATTTTGGAAAAGAACACTCTTGGAAGTTCATCTGTCCTCCAGTTCAAATATGTTTTTACCTCATTTTCTTGTTTGAAGAGGAATTGTAACCCACCTTTCTCTAGACCCAGAGTGAAGTGGAGAAAAGTAGCATTACTTTTTGTTGCTGATGGTGTGGATTTAAATAAAACAAACCTCTTCTTAAATCTTTGAGAGTTTATAGAGGTGGTAGGTTTTTAATTATTTCCTTGACTTGTGTGTCTCAGAAACAATAATATATTTAGTGAAGGCTTCAACCTTATTTGCACAGATGGCAGTAAAGCAGATTTTCCCATTGTGAAATTGATGGCAAGTCCTTCCTCCTCACTGTCCTCTGCAAATTACTTTCCATTCCCAAAATCCTGTTTGAAGAAGAGCTTCCCGCTGTGAGAAATGTATTAGGTTAGTTCCTTAATACTTCTTAGTTAGTGACATGGATAAAAGCACACATGGAATTTGGAAGGTGTAGGTGAGCTCTGTCACAGGCACAGCAGGGAGGGACAGAAGTCTGTAAGATAAGTGTATGAAATTATGTCCGTAGGATATTAAAAGTCTATGGTGACTGAAATTTTGAATTTCTTTAGTAAGTATATTGAGTGGACTGTGAATATTGAAGTAAATTTAAATTTGGAAATGTGAAATCAGGTTCCAAGTCCATAGATTGGTGCCTAAATATAACTGGCCTGATTTTCAAGAGGTTGAATTTCAGTAAGTCATACTGAAGCAATGGAAACTATTCCCAAGGGATGGATACCAGAGTCTGGTTTTAGATGTCAGTTTGGAAAACTTAGACTTTGGGCTTTAAATTCTAAAATATATAAAATAACTTTTTTTTGTCACATCTTAATTTTTCTATTGAGCTTTGTTATATGTTGTGATTGAGAAATTAATGAACTTTTTATGCACTTTTGGATTGTGTAACTGAAATTCATGTTCTCAGATGAACAGGTGTTTAAATCCAGGTGCTTGGTAAATGCACCTGGATTTACTGAATTTACTGAGTATTTATGAACTTCTCCAGATGTAAACTGAGCTGAATGGAATAAATGTCAGTTTGGGTTAGCACACAAGTAAACCTGGACAGGAATGGTCTCCTATACTTGCGTTGGAAAGTGCTTCATTGTTGAGTCTGGATGTTTCATGAGGACTTTTGCTGTGGTCTGTTTTCCTCTGTTGGATTTGCCACAGAGATGGACACTGACCCCATCTAGGCCTTGTGTCCATTTTTATATTCCCACTGTTTCCCTTGCAACAGCACTGACAATGGTGGGGCCACATTTGTGAATGTGGCGAGTAGATCTGTCGTGCCCTGGGTCAGACAATTTCTGATGTCTGCACCAGGTACAGAGACAGAATCGTGACAGGGAAGAGTAATGAGGACTGGACTTGCCTTTTTGGCTGAAATATATGTAATAATGAAATGATACACCATAATTTAGTGATTTAATATTATTATTGTTACTGTGCAAACACTGAAAATACTAGTCACTGTTGTGGTTCCATATTTTATTACAAAACATAAAACATGTAATGCTGCATTGGTTTGTGTCCATCTGTTTGCATCTAGACACTTTTCTAGGGTTTTCTTAGCAAGATTCTGGGAGCAAAGAAAAGATCGTACATAGAAAATCCTTTCTGAATTTTAACTTAGTTGGATGGCTCTTGAAAGAAGGCTTTGAGAGGTTAATGAGGGTTCTGTGAGTATTCACAGAGTGATAGCCATTAAAAAGATGACAACTGATGTGGTAATTATATCTTTTTATGGAAAATTTTCTCTGCTTATCTGATCATTGCAGAATTCATAGCAAGTTTCTGAACCATAGCTCAAGAAAGTTTTAGAAGCTGCAGACCAATGACTTAGGACCAGACTGGGAATGCCTTGCTCCTTTTGCATTGTCTCCAATGCTTACATTTTTCAATGAGTAACTGCACAGCAGTGGAAAAAGATGTTATTGTTTTATCCTATAATAGTTGCTTCTCCAGAAACTCATGTAAGCTGGAAATATGCTAATTTGGTGTATCTTTTGGGCATATACAGGCAATGTTGTGTAAGTTTGGGAGGCTGTAGAAAAACAGAAATATTGAAAATATACAGAGATTTAAAACCCTGGGAGTACAACAGTACAACACATGGATATTTCACTCCACCCCCCCCCCCCCCCATTTTTTTTCCTGTACAAGTGTTAAAATATTTGAATGCATATATTATTAATTATCTCTTCGGTATTTGGCTGCATTTTCCTTCTTGCAGTTGTGAAACACTCACGTAATGAAACCTTGCCAAACAGCATTGGGAGGTTGTTAGAAAATGAAGGTTCTTTACAAAAGTAACATATGTAGATGAATATATAATTAATTAAAAGTGTATGAGAGGCTACATCCTCTAAATCTGCAATATATTCATTTTTCTTTGCCTTTTCATTAGTTAACTTATTACTGTAATTATCACTCATCTTTTGTGGCAAGCTTTTTAGATTAGAAATAATCACTCTAAAAATAATGCAGTCACCTTAAATATTCACATCATCTAAGATGAATTCTTTTGTGGTGCTGCAACCTGATACACCTTGGTGAAAATCTGTAGATGTGGCATTTTATAAACGTTAGGGAAAAACAGGCTGACTGCATGAGAAAAGGAGTGGTGAGTCAGAGGAGGGAGATAGGAGTGACCTTTTCCTTTTTTGTTCTTTGTCTTCATCTTGTGATACATAGTCATCATTTTCAGAGCAGAAAACTCCCGGGCTAATTAGTTCTGTGTAATATATAAATGCTTTCTGAAGTTAATCAACAATATTATGTCATTTAAAAAAAATAATTGGGATGTTAGATCTTTAACTGTATTCATATTATCAACAAATAATATTCACAAGTCACATAAAAATTCCTCCTAGGGTCTGTCAATCAGTCATCCAACAGTTTTTGGCCAAAAAGTTGCCTGATGTTCTTTGACATGAGAGTTTCTGTAGTATCCAAAATATTCAAAAAAACCCCTAAGTGATGCAAAATGTGTCCTGCATTTCCTTCCTTTTTTTTTCTTTCTTTGTAGTGGTATAATTTTGTGCTCTCAAGAAGTAATTATGACATCTGAGAATGGATTTAGAGGTGTAAAAGCTCTAAATTAAAACTACTCACAAAAATGGAATGAAGACTGTATGTAATTTTCTTCTGTATTACGTGTTTCAGAAGCTGGGTGAGTGCATCGGCCCCAGCTGGAGAGGTCAGCCTTGCAATATTTCCACCTTCACTTGCACTTGAGATACTTGTGACAACAGAAGTGGTTTACATGGAAAAATGTTGGAAGGGAATGATTTTGGATCATACAGCCTGATATGTTTATGTATGATGGATAACCCTGATGAGAGGGCTGTCAGCCAGAAATTCTTTTCCACTGCTGAAGCTTCAGACAAAAGAAACATTGTGGCAGGACTTGCATGAGGTGCAGTCTGCAGAAATACTTTTTAAGATTAAGTTTTCAGCTGTTTGCCCTGTGGAAGGGGATGTTACTCAAGTCCCTCATATACGAGTGAAATCTTACATGAGAGTGTGTGGCAATCTCAGATAAATTAACATCTTCACATTTACAACTCTCTCATATCCAGCAGGCCCCAGTTTCCCTTGGGAGGAAGAAGCATGGCCAACCTATTGTCTTTTATCAAAATTCCATCAACAAGCTAATTGTCTAATTCTGAGATTAATACTTCTATCATGTCTGTTTGTGCCAACTTTTATTTCCAGCCAGAAAATAAGACACTTGTCCTTTTCCAAGTTTCTTTGAAAAGGTCAGCAGAAGACAAGTTCTAATAGCAGCTCCTGTTCATCTACTCTCATTTTTAAAAACAGAGCAGGACACTTCCCACATATTGTCAGCTCCCAGCCTGTTGGCCTGCAGACACAAGCACTATATAAAAATGTAAGTAATTAGTGCAAGTAGTGAAAATGGCTCTCTGATTTGCCTTTATATCAATCATTCCAATTAGAAACGTCTCAGGGAAAATTGCAAAGTGACAGATTTTTAAAAATTCCTCTGTGGGATGAGTGAAATGGTAGAACAATTTTGAATTCCCTGGTAGTTTTAGTAGTACTTGCTTATCTAAATCTTGCATGATCAACATTTGGAATAACTTAGAGAAGGCATTTGATATGAGTAAGTCAATCTGTAGAAAAAAAATGCAAGAGGTGAGGTATCAATCAGCTCAAGGTTTATTTATGAAGCCTTTCACTTGCCTGTGTTTCAACAGGAATCCAGAGGGGTAGGTTTCCTGTAGCATTCATTGAGTTTCTTGCCCTAGTCAAATCAAAGATTGTTATTCAAACCATTGTTAATAAATCATCTGTCCCTGTGTAACAGTAAATGTTTTGGTCATGGAATCCTTTACAAAATCGTCTGTCTGCATCACTTGATGGTCATGACAGAACTCCATCTTCACTCTGATCTCTGTGGAAGTAGTTTGCATCCAAACCCATCATCAAAATATCTGTCCTGTGTCTCTTATTGACCTAATCAATCTGACTAATTCTGAACATGGGAAGCCAGTTATTTCTTAATATCTGTGAATATTCTCTTTTCTAGAAGGGGATGTAGCTGCTTGGTCCTAGTTTTACTCCAAATGGATGAATGAGTGGTATAGTTCAGACATATGGCCCCTGGAGGTTTTGACTTATTTTAGAATCAGCCAGATTTCCAAAACTGAATTTCTTTTCATCCAGACACAACTTTCAGTGTAAAAGATGAAATAACAAGGTGAGAAAGAATAAATGTTAATAGGTGAATTGATGTACATTTCCCTTGCTTGGGGACAAAAAAGAAAGGTAAGGAAATAAAAGTTACCATTTGCCATGTCTCCGGAAAATGAAGCATTTCATGTTCACTCATTCACAGACTCATCTACAACACCATTTTCAGTGTGTGAAAGGTGCTTGGAGGCCTATTCTTATGAAATGCACTTGCTTTTACTATCCCTAGTGAAGAGGCAGGTAATGAGAAGAAAGTTTGCAACAATTAAATGAGCTGCAGCCCCTTGTTCCCTTATCCATTAAGGAAAGAGCATTACAGGAAGCAGCTATGGTGAATAATAACTCTGGAAAACTAAGAAGAGAGCTGACATTAGTGATAATGCACTTTCTGCCTCTGGAAGGTAATATGTCTGCAAAGCAAACAATTTGAAATACACTCAAAAGCAAGGAATAAATACTGAGAGTGGAAATGCTGGATAGCAGATTGAAGCAAAACACAAGTTTGAAATGCAGTCATTGACAGTAGGGAAAGACATCAGTTGGTATCTAAGTGCTACTGGGATTTACATAGAACATTAAAAAGTTTGGGACAAGCAAAAAAAGCGTAGCTCATATGTCAAAATCATTGGAAACAATTTACAGAAGAAAACAATGTAGCTATTTATTCCCCCAAATGCTTCATAAAAGTTGAGGGTATTGGGAGTTGAATGGGATCATGTGATTCTGTGGGCTGGATTTTTGCCTGCATTCAGGTACTTGGGGTTTATGGTCACCCCATAGCTTACAAACAGGTCAGGCTAAATGTTGCTCCACCTGCGTCTGTAAAATTAGAATTGCAAGTGAGGAGTGACAGAATGGCTGCATGCAAATGACCAAAATGACACACATGAATGGTCTACTGACGGAAAGCAGGCTCTGCTGAAAACATTTATGTTCTGGTCATGAAGATTAGATGATATTCCCCTTAACAGTGGATTTTTTTATTTTATAGTTATTTATTACACCAGAAATAAAATGATGACTAAAGCAAACCTTAAACCTTCGGTACTTCAGAAAATTTTGCTGAATGGTTGCATCCTCTAATTTTTGTAAATCTAACTTAACAGCAATTCACATCTATGTTCTATGTGTGTTAATTCATCTATTTCAAAATATTCCAAATTGAGAGTGAATTGCTATCACCATGTTGCCTATATTCAGTTAGTTATTTATCCAGCCACCATAAGCTGTGTTGTTTCACAAACTCATGTGGAATTCCACATTCCTGGGGATTCAGTTGATATCCATAGGGGTGCATGTGTTCATGTTCACCTCTGCACCTGCACCCCCTGAGACATCCAGGGTAGCATCTGAAACATGTGTGAATAACTCATTAGATCTTTCGAACAGTATAGATGCTTTATTCTGACGGTTTGAATGTTTAATTCAGAAAGAACTGATGAATTTTTCATATTGATACAGTCATTTTCCTTTTAAGTGTGTGTTTTGTATCCATAGGGAAATACGTGAAGTTGCCTGGGTAACTATGACTTTTTAAAGTCCTAGGATGATTAAACACCTACAGTTCGTGGAGATGCGGCTCTGTATGGGGTGAAAAGGATTCCGTCTAGGGCCGTTTTGACAAAGTCGGGATAAATGGCATCCAGGATCCCATGGAAGCTTGTAACTACAACTATACTGACCTTGTGGTTTCTTTTGCAAGTTTGTGCTACACACACAGAAACCACTTTGACATGCAGCAGCATTCCATTGCTTGCAGGGAAAAGGTAAAGACAACACTAAAGGTGCCTGGGTGGTGAAGACTCAAAGCCAGAAATGATGAACTTTAAATGTGTCTTGCCTTGGGAGCAGTAAGTCAGTCTCACAACGCTCCTTTACTGCGAGCTGTGATGCAGCTGTGGTTGTGAATTCAGGGACAGGCTCCTACCAATAAATATAAGCTCAACTGCTGCAGTAGACTTTCCTGATACTTAATTCCAGAGAGATGATGAGACTTCCCAGTTTTCGTAGTATTTGGTTTCAGCAAATCATATAAAGATTAACCTTGTAACTACATATGGATGTATGAAGTTATATAGCAGGGATAACTACAATTGCAACTTTAGCTTAAGAAACATAGTTAATTAAAAGTCAGATGTTACCACAGATCATCACAAAAAAAGCTCCATAGAAGTAAAAATCATGGTTAAGAAAGATAATATTCAATATATTATAAATATTTGCTTTGGTTTTTTGTGGCTTTAATAAAAATATACTTGCAGGGCCATTCCCTAAATATCCATTATGAAGCTTTATACTTGCGGGAGTACATATGAGTAACTCCGTTCTCATTATCTTTGGTTATCATCCATTAATACTGAAAGTTGGAGGTGTAGACCCAAGCTCAGTTTTTTAACAGGAATATGAGTACTATTTATATACAGTTATACGTACAATATCAGTTACACTTAGACTCAAGTAAGATATGATTCTATGATCTAGACAACGGTAATTATTTTATTTTAGTGAAAAATTTAGAAGGCTGTCTTGAACTGATGTGAATTCTTCTGTTTAAGATTCTAAAGACTTCAGTCTAATTCTCTTCAAACAGCTTAGTTCTGCACCTGTTAGAAACTAATTTACTGTTTTGTTCAAACCTTAAAATTACAGTGGTGTTGTTTTGCATGTCCTTTTCCTTACTCTTTTTCCTCTTTCTTTTGAGGGATGGAAATCTTTTTGTCTGCTGCTAAGCAATGAATGACACTGATAAAACTTGGCTATTTTCAATAAAATAGAACAAGGTCAATTTGAATAAAGAGTAGTCAAAATACTCAAGGACAGCGGAGAAGGGGAAAGGAAAGAAGCTGGGTGGTGGAAGGAATTCAGACACATTGTTTTCAGGGGAAGTCAAATACCTCTGCAAGCCTAAAATTAGAAATGTGTACTATGTTGAGAAATTAGCAGTAAGAAAGGTGGACAATCTAACAAAACTATAATAAAATGATCTCTCAAGGTCAAATATCTCAATTTGATGCTGCTTGAACTATCTCTAAAGCACTTAGGTGAAGCTGTGTGCAAATCTGAAACCACTTCAGTCCCATAGTGAAGGTTTTAGAATGGGATAGAAGATCAACCCGTGGGAGAAAGCACATCATAAAGAACACACACAGATCTTAATTATGGATTTTTGTGGCTGAAACCTGTAGTAAGTACTAGAAGGGCTTGATAAAAAGGAATCTTGTCAGTAGGTGTTCTCAGTTCCCAAGCTGGTTTTGCATGACTAGCTCCAATGGCTATTACACTGAAACACTTTCAGGTGTTTGGGCTGAACCTGAAATGCACTGATGCAGAACTTAACTGAATTCTGTCGCAGGTGTTCATGCTTTTAAATGCAGACCTTTACCCAATAACTTCCACCTGTGCTCACTCCTGGGTCAGTCCCTCGTGCTCTTTGAGCTTGTACAAAAGCTTAATGCTGTTACTGCATGTGAAATTATTGTGAAATAAACATGAAATAATAGGTATTTTGCACTGTCATAGGATTGTGCTCCCAAGAAATTTCAAAAAAATGTATTGAAATCAGGTTAAATATATGTCTACCCTGGGCTGCAGAGTATAATACAGTGAATGCCATCCAGGCTGATAACTCTTCATAGAGCAGGACAGAGCCAAGGTTTAGTTTCCATACATAATAATCTGAAATCCTTGTCAAGATCAACTACCTTGCAGCATGTCAGTAGAGCTGCTTGAAATACTTTGGATAGATTTTTTGACTCAGATTCCCTTTTGACTGGGAATTGTTTCTCTGCCTGCCTGGTGCTCAGAATACTGGATGTGTGGGTTTCTCCTGGACAATCTGGGGATTAGATCACAATATTGGTGTGAGCAAGTCGACAAAAATCCCTGTTTTGCCTAATGTGAGGACAAGAAATTGACCCCACAGTAAGAAATGTCCGACTGAAGTGTCTGTGTTTTCTTTAAGGATTTCCTTGCAAACAGAGGCAAAACTGTGTAACCAAAAGAGAGGCTTTGGAGCTTTGTATCTTACAAAGAGGAAAGTGTTTGGATACCTTAGTGCATAAACCTCACAGGGATTCCTTTAGTTTAGGAGGTTCATAAGAATGAACTTGTGGACCACTCATTCTTGTGGTCATTAGGAAATTTCTCTTGCCACTTGCTCATGCCCAGAGAGTTGAGAGTTTGCTCAGAGCACGAGACCCTTCTTTCTCCAAGCTCCTCTTAGCCATACTGAGTTTGCCAAGAACTGGAGGCACCTGAGCTCAGTGCACCCCAGCCCTCAGCTCCTCCAAGGCCACAAAGGCAAATTGATTTCCAGTCATTACTTCACTGGAGACAATGCCGTACAACTTTGCCAGTGTAATCTCGGTTTGCAGCAGCATAAGAGGCGAGCAGTAAAACATAACAATGTCCATTTAGGTTTGGATTTGTGTGAAAAAGAAGGGAAAGGAGTATAAAATATACTCCTACTATATATTTAACGAACATTGTGGTCGTTGTTTTGTGCTACTCATCTGGAGCACCTTTGGCATATCTTCCAAGTCTAGAGTTTGTAGAAATTATGAAATAAAGACTCTTAAGATCTGGATGAATTAATTCCCATTTACGTTACTGTTTTATCCCTCAAGGATTTAGATTTTGGGTACAAATGGAAATGCCCTTGCTGCTATGCCTGACTACATGAAGAAGGCAAACTAAAATTAAAATTCATTAGAAAGAATGAGATCTTCCCTCCCAAAGGATTTACTGGACAAAAAAAAGGAGAAACAACGTGAAAGATTTAATTCCTCAGTAACTTCTGTCTCTGCCTTCTCTCCTTTGACATATGGTAGGCGTAGGCTTCTAACACTACAGTCTATGCAATAACTCCTGAGGAACCAAAGACTGCATAACCTTGTGTAAGAAACTGAGAGTGGACAAGTGTAGCATATGCACTTCTTTCATCTGGCTCAGATCAATCCCTCCCTCATCCCTGAGTGCATCTCTCTCTTCTTTGGTCAAATATTTTATCAGTGTTTATGTCAAAGTACCTGAATATCATATTTTTACAAACATTTTCCAAGGATGGGTTTAAATTATGGCCACTGATATTATAGGTCTCTTGTGTTTCATGAAGTGGGTGAGACCAACTGTGATTTAATCGGATCTTTCTTTCCTGATGCATCAGTTTGCACAGAGATAGTTCCCATCTGTGCATCTTTTCTTTTTGCCTTAGGGAGTTTAGCAGGAAACCTAGTACACATTCGAACAGTACAGCACAGTTTAGTGATTTGTATTCTGGTCACATCATAAATAATCCTCCCAATGCTTGTTCCAATATATAGTAAACACATTTGGGAAAAATACACACAACTGTGTTGAGTGCAGTTGATTTGGGATCACTAAAGTAGTATTAAAGCAGCATGCTTGTAGTTCCTCCTTCTTAGAATTTTAACCGTGTGGGAGAGAGAGATTTCTAAAACTACCTGATTTGTAATAATGAACACTAACATTTCTTTTCCTTGAATAGACAATCCTTTTTTTGGATAATGTAAATTAATTTTACTTATCTTTGTGCCTTGCTAGCACAAACAGAAGCCTTAAACTGAAACAGCAAAGCAGAATCAAATGCTTGAACACATTTAAAGACAAATACCTTGTTCCTAACAACAGTCAGAATCCCAGAGCTGAACATTGAAAACCTCAGTGCTTTTGAAAAGTAAGGCTGTCAACAAAGAATTTAAAAATTGTTTTTAGTAGCTTTAATTACAGGTATTTTTGTTTTTATGCCAAACACAGTAACATTTGCTCCCTGAGCTGAGGAAAGAGTAAAGTAAGTCAGAGGTGATTAAATGAAGATTCCTTATGCCAGCATGGACCCAGCCAGCTAAACAGCTGAAATGTCTGTACCTGAATATCTTGAGAAAAATGAGAAAGCCACTGCAACCTCAAATTCCTTCCTCTCACATCCTGCTCCAGATAAAAACTCAATCCTATTTCCAATGCCATGTACCTGTTTCCTGCACAATGTGGATTCCAATTAAGTCACTTGCGCTGAGAACTGTTTTACACTTGTTCCTCTGGATATCTTGATTCATGAGGAGTTTGCAAGGCTATTAAATCACTGAAATGCCAAAGGTGTTTTTCAGTTGCTGAAGGCTGATTAGGTTCTTAGAAATTAACTTCTTACTTTAAGAAAAGGTGGGAAAATGTCTGTTACCTCCAAGGTATGTTGCAATTATGTGTGCCATGCATGGTAATTATTTAAAGCTTAATAAAAAATAGAGATATAAGTTAATATCTGAAGAGGATTAGACAGCACGGGGCAGACAGCAAGGCAGCTGCAAGACCAAGTAGTCCTGAATTCAAATCAAGGATGGATCGAACCTCTTCACTTTATAGACACCATTTTTTTTTTGAGTCAAAACCTTCTCATCTATAGATCTGTTCAATAGATGAACAGTGTTTTTGCACAGTAATTTTTAATATTTAAGCTCCATTGGAAGTCTTTCACTGCAGGATAGTTCTCTTCAAAAACCCATGGCAAATTTTTGAAAAAATCCCCAAAGAATCTTTAATACAAATATATGTTGCTTCAAACCAGACATCCAGAGATATGTACCATTTCTGGTTAACTGGCTTTTCATTAATCAAAATTCCTCTAGCCTTGTTAGTGTTTTTACACGTTCATTTGTTCACAGGATTATTTAATTTCTTAATTGAGCTCCTTATGTGGGGCAGATTTCAAGGATTAGATTTCAGACTACACATCCAGGTGATTTCACTAACCCACCTTATCTGTTTAGTTTTCTCCTTGGAATTATTTTTCTGCATGTATTTTGAGTGATATGGAATTATAAAGGCACTAAGTAGCTCTTTGTTCTAGCATTGTATTGAGTAAATATACTTATTTTTCCTCTGGGTCTTACCAAGGACTAAACTGTAAATAGTAATATATACTCATTTTAAGATGGCCATTACTGCTATGAAAGCTGATATAATTTTGTATTTTATTTGGTTGGTTGAGGAATGAAAGGAGAACAAAGAAGAAGAAGAAGCAAAGAGTCTCAGGCTTGAATAACTCCAAATGCCTCTTGGCAGCTGAAATATTCAAGTGTATAACAGAATCATAGAATAGTTTATATTGGAATGGACCTTTAAAGATCATCTAGTCCAAAGCCCCTGCCATGGGCAGGGGCACCTTTCAGGAGAGTAGGTTGATAGATATAAATACTTTTTGATGTTTAAGGTCTTGCTTTAATGGTTCTGGCAGTTGCATTTGGAAGACTGAACCTTATTAAGGGTCATAGCAGTGGCTTTGGGCAGGTGCTTGTTCTCTGACCTTTTCCTCACAGACATGCATCTTTCTACATCTTTCAACATCTAAATAAACTAGTTAACTCCTGCATTTCCTTTACAGTAAGCCTCAGAAAAAACGGAAACTTTTATTCTGTAAGGTGACCAGCATTCACTAACACAGTAAGAGGAGCTTGTTTTGAGCAATAGTACTAAGGAGAGAATTGTGTAAGATTTTGGGTAAGACACCCACCAAAACTTGTGCTCAGACAACTTGTAAAGTTGCTTAATGGGCACATGTTGCAGAGCAGGGCTTCTTATTCGGGTCAAGAGACCTGAACTCTGCTGAAATATTAGGACCTGTGCATTGTGTGTTTAGACATTGGGTTCAGCGCTGGCATACAGCAATAATGGCTTCAGATATTTTAATTAGAACACCTACACCTGAAAAATATTTACAATTTAGTCTGTTTATTTGAACTCAATTTATATCTATTATGGATTTTTAGCACATCTTAGTACCACCATCATGTATTGGGATAATCCACATTTTGAGGTCAGATTACTCATGTCCATGACAGTAGTGCCTAGGGACCAACAGAAATCAGGAGTAGTGGTAGAGATAATGTATTTTGATATTTTATCACATGTAACAGTTGTCTGTCTCTGCCCCCAAAGCACCTCATCTCTCTCTTCTGTTAGGCATAATTTTTTCTTTTGGCAAAGAAATAGGAGTGACCTAATTCTGCAGGACAGTCAAATTACACTTCTCTAGAGTCATAAAATAAAGAACTATTACAAACAAAATCATCACCTAAAGAAAAAATAATAATAAAAAGGTTCTTCCAAACAATAACAATTCTTCATTGTAGATCATGGATTCAGTAATTCCTGAAGGTTAATGTGTTATTTCTTAAACCATTACAGTAACACGTTCACTTAATAAGGAAAAACTTAAATTAAGTTCAAGTTCACCTTAACAGAAAAAAATTGTAGAGATGAAATTTATAGTAAATAACTCTAAATAAGTCCAAACTAGTAAATCTTTTAACAGATTTTATGTTTAAAAAACACCACCCCACACACCTGACCCTCGTTGAGTTCATCATTATTATCCCCAGCTGGGACCAATCAGCTCACGAGATTCAGGTGTTTTGGGAACAGCAGCCCAGGATGGAAGAGATGAGGTTGGCTGCAAAGAAAGAGGTGGAGGGGAAGAAAGAGCTGGAGAAGAGAGAATGTAGAGTGCAATACTGAGGAGTTGCTGGGGTTCATCTTGTTGAGTTTTCTTACCATAAGAAAGATGTGATTTGTGAGAGGACAGATGTGGGGCCTGCATGTCGGGTAAGTACAGGTTCCTATCCTCATCTGCTGTCAGCCAGCCTGACTTCTGTTCATCTTGGTTTTGTGTTTTTTTCCTAGTAAAACAACTTTTCTTGGATTTTATTTGTCTTTCTCACATGTGCCCTCATGTTCTTTACAGTCTTTAGATTGGGCAGACTGTATGTTGCTGCGTGTGGTGAGAAATCCCTGGTAATCCATTGTTGCTGCATATGATGACAAGGCTTTGCCATTAGGCAGAACAGAACTTCAAGCTGGGGACGAGGCCAGGCGTGGGATTCTGAGTGCTCATAAGCACATAGAAATGGAGCCTTCTGATTTTATTCACAAGTCAGGTGTCACTCCCTAGGCTTCTCCTCTAGAATTTCCTGTGACTGGTGATGTTGAGATTCAATGAGATGCTTTTAAAGGGTGCAAGAAGTAGCTGCTGCCAGTAAAGCTGCATTTTCCATATGGGGAGTCTGGTTGAAAACAGGTGAAAGTAACTGATCTAAACAATAATTCACCTGTGTGATCTCCCTCTGGAACTTCTTCTAACTCCTTGAACGCTGTTTGGCTTGGATCAGAATCCCTGAGGGGATCTTGTCTTTCTTCTCCTGCCTGTAATGTTCCTGCTGAATCATAAGTGCTGATTCTCTGACTTAACAATCAATGCCCTTCTGGGTCTCCAAAATCAGTTGAGAAACACTTCTTTTCCTCTTTTACAAAGTTTTTTTGTGGCAGGTTTGCTCTGGAGACCTAAATGCCCATCCAGGTTGTTATGTGGTCACTCCCTTGGAGTTCTGGTGTGAACTAAATGAATTCTGGTATGTCTTGCAATTACAAGTAATGACTTTTGCACAGTGGCATCTTGCTGGAATACATCACTCATAATTTAAGAACTGAAGTTTGGATGTTTACAGGAATCTCTCTCGTGTTAGTATGGAGATGAGTGTTTTCCACTCCCTTTTGTGATGCTTAGTAAGTTTGCAGTCAGACATGGACATATCTGAATACCAAGTGTTAGAAAATTTCAGTGGCATAACAATTTCCAGTTCATGACAAGCTATCCAATTTAGGTGGTGCAGAAGCTCTTTTCTACCCCCTTCCCCATGCTAATTGAGCATCCTCCTAGAAAGATCTTTTCTAGTTTGGGTCCTACTGATGTGGCAATTGAGCCTGGATTGCTGCATTATTGTTATGTTCAGTTATTATCCTTGGACTTTTTGTACTGCTGAATCACCCTGTCTCATCTAGGAGTGTCTTTGCTTGTGATCAGGTGGTTTAGTGACTTTGGTACCTGTAAGAGTTTACTTTGGGCTGCTGTAAGAAATATGATGTTAAATAGATGTTAAAGGTTCTTCAGAACAAAGCTGAAAAGCTGTGACTCACTGAGCAATACAGACTGGACAAAGAATAGGATTTGAAAAAAAAAAAAAAAGAAGGTTTAATAATACCTTGCTTGTGCCTGGCGCTTGACTCCAGTCCTTAGATAAATATGAGTTACCTTTGGCATCCCTTGCCCAGCTCTCTTGGGGCCCAAATTACAATCTGCTTGCTGCAGCCTCTGTGAGATTGCTGCAGCTGACAGCTGCAGAACTCAGCCCTGGCCAGCGAGCCAACAGCAGTGAGTTTGCAGACGTGCTTGTGCTCTGCCTGCCTTATGCAAACTTAAAATAAAATTCTGTGGGCAGATGATACTGGTGGTGACTGAGTTTACACATATCTGCTTTTAGTATGTCAGAAAAATGCATCCATATAAGGATTTATTCACCTATTTGAAAAAGTGATGCTGGTTTTGTCTTGTTTTCCCTTGCCCTTTTATTTTAATCTCTTTCATTTTCTGTTGTAAGAAAGAATGTGTTGGGGGATGATGGGGAAATGCAAACAGGAGAAGTATGATTTCTTATGGCAATATATTTATGAGTACATGCTAACATATATCACTGTCTTAACATCAACAAAGAAAATGCCATGTAGTGCCAGGACAGTAATGTATGGCATAGAGAAGACTGTACCACGTGCTTAATTTTAAGAATAGAAATAAATGTAAAAATATTTTAAATTTTAAATATTTTAAATTTAATATTTTAAATTTAAATTTTTAAATATTTTAAATTTACAATTTAAATTTTAAATTGTAAAATATTTTAAATTAGTGAAACTGTCAAGTTCTGTTCAACAATTAGGAAGTTACTGGTGAAAAATCATCTTCGAGACCTCTCAAGTACATGAACTTCATGTTCACTATGGACAAGTGTTTATACATGTCTGTGCTAGTGAAAATAGAATTTCATGATATAACTTATTCTCTTTCATAAATCTCATCGTTCCATACCACTGGCAGTTTGGGGGAAGTAAAGCTTAAGGATATGGTAAGGTGAAACTACTAGTGAGACCCTAGATGGAACTCATCATAAAATCAGAGAACAGTTTTCTGGATTTCTTTGTGAAACATCACTGTTTTTTTCCTTTTTAACGTACCTTAATTGTTTTTGCTTTCTCTGCAAACTGTAGAGAAAAAATGATTGAAGAAAGCCTAAGAATATATGTATAGATGAAATTGAATTTTTTAGAAATGAAAGATTTCTTCACTAAGAGGGGTGGTTTAAAGAAGTATTTCAGTGGTGCAGAAATATTCATTAATTATAGTGAAATTCAAAGTCTGTTCTTAATATTTATTTCTATTCTTCCTCATCACTCTAGTATTTTCATAAAAAATGAGAAATTAATATATTTCTCAATTTGATATCTTTGTAGATGTTGCATAAAAAAGATTATCTGTTCAAATACTTCGTTTTATCTTTGGTGTATCTGGCTGTTATATATTCTTCAAAGGTTTGTTTATTCTTTTAAATGATTCAGGAGTGTGTTATTTCTTTGTTTCGCAAAGTTTGTGGTAAAATGTCTATTAATTTCAATCTAGAGCCTGTATTAGACTCTTTAATTGGAGTCTAATTGGGATACTTTGAAAGCTGTATGCATTTTGAATGACACCAACTCTTTGGTGCCCTGATTCCTGTCCTACTTGGAGCTTTTACTTTTCCCTGCTCGTTAGACAATCTGTACTGATGAATGGTTTCAGTCTTCATTTAAAAACAAGTAATTCCATGTGCTAGGGTTTTCTGGGTTTTCCAAGTCTTTTGTTGATGCATTTCTATTATATTGGAATTCTGTACTCAGTTCCAATTGAGTTCAGAAGAACAACGCATAAAACAATGGAGTTTAATAAAAGAAAAACACTCCTCACAGTGATCAGTAAAGCACAAAGGTGATGCTTATCTGTAGGAGCACCAGATACATGTGCACTATTTATCAGGTTTGGGGGTTTTTCATGCCTTTTTTGAAATGTCATCTCCTTTTTTATTGACCTTCTACTACTCAGAAATCAACAGTGATATTGCACATGTCTAAAATAGTAGATAAAAGCCCACCTGGAGCACAACCAGCAATTCAAAGAATTAGATTTAATAATATGCTTCAAAACTACAGATTTTCTTGGATGACTGTATTGGAGAATTTATCAAGTTCCCTTTTTGTAAGGTTGGTCTTCAGTGCTTGTGATTCTGGAAATGTGTAAACCACAGGTATTCCCACTTTTCAATCATGAAGTAGTAAAATACTTTTGTTCTACTTCAGGGCTTGGATAGTTGTGTGTGTGCTGAAAGTATGGTGAGCTTTTTTTGTTGAAGGAACTTTTTGATTGCTTGAAAGGAAAACAGGAAATATTGTAAATGCAATGAAACTTTGGAGATTGGACTTTTATATTTAAAAATAACACAGCAGCAAGCCCTGTTGTGGTGGAGCCATTAGCTGGCCTTTTCATGAAACATCACATTTTGTGGAGCAGGATAATACTTTCCCAGGTGCAGAAATGACTAGCTAGTTTTATTCCATTGCTTCCAATTTTCTCCTACCTAGAAAATACTCGTCAGTCTTTTTTCTTTTTTAGTAAGTGGTGGTCTATGGACCAACATTACCCAGAGCTGAAAAAAATTTTATTTTTTTTCTTAAAGTGCAAGAGGGAAAAAGTGTTGTGGGCTGTAATTTTCTTTGAAAAGGAAGTAGGTTAAGAAGGTTATATATGCTTTTTTATTTTCACTCACGAAAGCTAAACTGTTACTGGGAGTTATGTGAAAAATCATATTTTAGTTTGGCAAACAGCATTATCAATTTGTTGAGGCTTTGCAGAAGTTTTTCTGGGTCATAATTAACATCTTGGCAACCTTGCACATTCATTTTTGTTTTTGTGTATATTTTTTAAGTAAAAGTGTCCTCTGCAGTGCTAGTGGCTTGCTTAGCTTTAATATAGACCTGGGAGATGCACACAGGCATCACACATTTCAGTGGTGGATAAATATCTTTGCTCCACAGTACTCAATAGAAATTTCTACTTGTTAGAATTTTGTGAATTAAAATTGGGGTTTACTTCCTTAGCAAGGAATTGTGAAAAAAGAATGAAGACAAAGAAGGCTGGGAAAAAGGATTAAGGCATATCCTCAAATGTCTTTGGGGATTTCTCAAGACTTATATGTGAAGATCACTTACAACAAATTGCGCCTTTTGTAAAGCTCTGTGCTCTTGGGCCTGCAAGGATCAGCATGGGTGTGTTTCCCATTGGTTAGATAACATGTACTTGAAATGGCTCTTAATGCAGGGAGGAGAGCAATGGCCAATAACTGGAATAAATTATTTCAAAGGTCCTATGGCTGCTGTTATTGATAGAACTTTTACAAATTTTGTTATGTATGTGGCATTATATTATTAACAGTGTCTACTCAATATTACTATTTATAGTCTCCAGCCTGTATGGTGTGACGGGTGATAACAGGCCTGTGTCTCTTCACAAAAAGAAACTGACGTGATTTTGTTTTGGCGGTTGCACATTATTTATGTAATTGGTTAATATATGGAAGCTACAATCTTATACCAATAGTATAGTTGGTATAAGCTGAATTGTGCAAGACCCCCGGTAATTTATAAAGACGGATATAAACTAAAAATGCCCAGTGTAAAACAAAAAACCCTAAAAAACAAATGTAGTAGTATTCTATGTTAACTCCTTGGAACTAATGATCGAAAACAGAGTTTGCAGATGGCACTGAAATAGAAAGAAGAAACATTGAGCAATGCAACTAGACATGAGGAGCTTTTTGTTCATAAGTACCATGTGTGAAGTGGACTGTTCATTTGATACAAATGCAATAGCAGATGCTGAAAATGTCTCTCTATTTATGGCATTATCACAATGAAACAATATTTTTAGTCTTGGTGTGTGCAAATGACTTGCATGTTAATAATTATAATAATAATTTGTATTATGGTGAGTTATTACCATAGAAAATCCTCACTTCCCTGCAGTACCGGCACATTTTTCATTCTATTGATATCAATGTATTAATACTGCTTGAAATTTTACAGCAGAGCGGAAAGCCCCTTGTCATTCTGAAAGATGACTCTAATTTGCATGAATACTGTTGTTTGGTTCAACGTGTTACATGATCATATGTTGAACTTTTATTTCTAAAATCCACAAAGACAAAGAAATTAAGGACTTTCGGCCAACAATAATTTTATATATGTGTATATATATATATACACATACATATATACATACACACACACATATATATATATATGGTTTTGAGTGCAATTAAGCAGTATAATTTGTGTTCAAGGGCCTGAGGATAAAATAATCCTTGATCTACACTGGATATTTTCACTTGTTATAACTCAGTGGCATCACGCAGATATTCTGCTGGGTGCCTTTTTTGTTTTGCTGCTTGATATAAGTTACCCATTTAGAAACTAACAGCTTCTGGAGCTATCACTTGCTCATGTCTGACTTCTTGAAGCTTGCCTCTGTTTTCAAGTTCTTGTGTTGCTGTGGCTGTCAGAAATAACAACACAGCTAATGTTGTCTATTAGTTTTCTCTTTTGCATATACTATTATGTTCTGTATAAAAATGCTATATATAAACTGTGCTGCTTATAGAACACTTGTTCTATAAATAGCCATTTGTTCCTTGACTGGAGTAGGTGCTATTCCAAACTTTGCCAGTTTATTTGAGGTCTACAGCAAAGCTTTGAGGGAAGCTGAATGACACCTGAAATGCATCACTGATTTCTATGGTAAATGTGCAAGGCAATATTAAAACAAGAGCCAGCACCTTCTGACCTCCCTTATGCAGCAGAACTAACAGTTTAAATGAAATAGATTTACCATTAGTGTCAGTCTCTGAGCTGGAGGCAATGGGTCACAACACTCTGCATCTGCATTGCAGAAAGAGAGAGCAAAAACATTGATATCGAAAAACTGCTTTTAAATTCCTGCATCTGGATGGTGGCAATCTAAGAAAAAACTAAATCAACTCAAACCCAGTGTAAGAGCTGCGGGGCCAAGGTTAGCAGAGTGACATGTTTTGTCCACTACTTATGCACAAAGTGAAACCAAGGGAATTGGTTGCTTACCTGTTTTTTCTTCCAGCAGCAGTTTTGAGTTTCCCTTATCCCTGCCTTTGTTTTGTACTCTGTTGAGATTCTTCCCAGATGAAATGGTTCTGATTTTTCAATAGGGCTTGCTTTTGCTTCTGAGACTACTGCTGTTCAAAAGTGAATGCACCTGGTAATTTTTATCACTGCTGTCTTTAATTTGAACTCAAAGTTAACTGAATTGAATTAGTAATTCCACTCCAAACTTGAAGAGTCTTTTTGGAGTGAATAAGTGAAAATGGCAGGAAAAGTGTGGGTTTGTGTTTGGAGATAACAGCACTAATTGTATTTCTTGCATTCCCAAGTCCTTGCTCTTAAACTGTTCCCCATTTTGCACAAATTGTAGACCTCAGTTTTGAAGTCTTCAAGTTAGTAATAAAAATTTCTGCTTGAATAAGATATCTATGATATTCCCCCCTCTGAGTGTTATGGGAATGTAATTAGGGCTATTAAAATAAATTAGATTGCATTTTCAATTAAAGTTTCTATTTTGAAAACTCAGTAGCTCCAATGTCCTTTTGAATGATTACAGAAGCTGCTGTTTGATGTTTCTTCAGTGGTATCAGCTGCAGGGAAAAATTCAGGGTAAACCTCAACGACCTCTCTTGCCCAGGAAGGGGACACTAAGCCACCATTTGATGGAGAATGAAGGATGTTGTAACAGCTAGAACCATGGGCTGTTTCAGGTATTATTGAGGTGTGAAGGGATATGACTTCTGCTTCTTGTTTTTGCCTTTCTTTGCTCCCTTTTAAAATTTTGCCCTTGACTTTTACTGGTGTGTCATCTGGCCAGCAGGCACTAGTTCTCAGTTTAGTGTTCTCTAGTAGCTTCTTGTTTTAGTAGTCCTACTGAAATTAAGAAAAAAACTTTCAAAATATAGAGAGACTGCAAATGGAAAGTACTGATTTTTGTTTATATTTTTTAATGCTCTTTGTGATGAAGGTGCAGAAATATGTAAAAAAAGAAAAACCCAGTGATGAGCACACGTTAACAATTCAGTGAATCACTAAGCTTTTTCTAATGGTACAGATTGTCAGTGATTACTGAATTTTCTGGCTCCTGCTGCTTTGGATGATTCCTGCTTTGTGTTATCAAGGGTCAGGAGAAAATTGTGGTGTTTCTTTTGTGCTTCTGAACAAAGTGCCATGTTTCTTGACTTCTGAAATTAAATAATTTTGAATTTGTTTTTTTTTTTCCTTCTCTTTTTATTCACCTTCTTTTGCACAGTAGTTTGAATTCCCATTAGAGGAAAGAATGTTAGTAACAGGCTTTCAAATTCCCGGTGCTTGCAAGGCAATCGTTAATGGGAGTATTTTGATATACTTCTTTCCATGACAGCCTTAAGCTGCAGCCACAAATGGCTTTTCAGATTTATTTGAACTCTTGTCTTTAGTTTTCATGTTTTTGATGAATGGATGCTGCCTTTAGAGTTTCTAAATATATGTTGGACATAAGAAAACATATTCAAGGTCTCTTCTTAAGTGGAAAGAAAGAATAAAGCCCATAAATAAACCATCAGAGCATTGCTTTTGGAGACATGTCACACCTGTTGTAGGATTAACATTCTGAAACTTCAGAATGTCAGACTGTTTTTGGAAATATTCTTCCTAATGAAGAGAAAAAAAGAAAAGGAAAAAAGAGAAGAAAAAAATATCGCTTCAAAGAGTTATTTGCCTGATTGAGTTGGGGTGAAGAAATGACTTGATGGCTTTGATCCTTCCATCAAATGAAACAACATGAAAAAGGAAGGGGGAGGGAAATGTGTGCCTTTGCAGAGTAATGTCATGCTATCAGCAAGTACCACTAAAGATGTTTATTGGCTTCAGCAGACTCTATCATAATACAAAAGAATTTTCAGTCACTGTAGCGCTACCAATTTCCTCTGCATTTAATTTGGGTGGTAGAAATGTTAATAAATCAACAGTAGTTATCTAACCAACACTAGGTGACTGGACATAGATGCAGCATTACTCTCCAAAGAATAAGGACTACTAGGCAAGGCTTATTTCCAGTATAAATAAACATTGTAGTAAGTAAATACAAACATATTTGCTTAAATATGCTGTGAATATTTTATACATAGCTCTTACTGGGGAAGGAAAAAACTCTAACAGACCTACAGTCTGAGTTTCATTGAAGGAAAATGCTGAAATTTCCATATCTGCAACCAAATTTGAGCTAAGTCTAACTGTAAACAAATGTGGGGGGAAGAGGGATTGAACTTGAACATCTGGCTGGTGTTTTAGATCCTGTATTTGCCATTTATGACACGCATGAAATAATTGAGGGCTTTGAGGAGGGATGGTCTGTAGGAAGGATAGCAGCATGAATGGGCTGGGAGAGGAGCCCCTTGGTGCTGGGCGGTGTCAGGGGCTGGCAGTGCCACGGGAGAGGTGTCAGTGCAGGCTGGGGATGCTCAGAGCTCTGGCGAGAGAACCACAGGCAGGGAGCAGGGAAATGCATCCTGTTGCTTGCATCACTGTCTTCAGGGAAATGGGACTTGATATTGTCTCACTAAAGATGGGCAGGGCTGCAGCGGGAGATACTTGGCTCTGTCATCAGTTTTTCCTGAAAACAATCATCTTCAGGATCCTGTACTCATTTCTGGTCCAGGAAGAGTTATTTCTGTTCTCTGATGTTGTGATTGTGAGTTGCTTTTGAAGCCAAGCTTTGCAGCTGACCTTTCAAATTTGAAGTGCTATCTCCTGTAGCAGAATACAACACTCCATTTTCCAAGTAATACTAGAGCATTCAAGGTCTGCTTTTTCTATTTTGAGACTTTGTTTTTCTAACCTTCTTTTTAGTCTTCCATAAAGAGGCTAGAAAAGGGGGGAAAAGAGAATAGTAGCAAATGCTTTTAAAGAAAGAAACAGCAATGCAGAATTATTTTTAATGTGTAGTCAACTCTAGGCACAATTTCTTTCTTGTCATCTTTATTGTAAGGCTATAATAAATAATTAAGTTGGATGCACTACTTATGCACAGGTTGGTGTAAAGTATAAACAGCTGCTGTCTGGTATTTCAATCTCATTTTAGTTACTTCCTTTAGTGAAAATGCTGACCTAGAAATTGTCATTTCTGAGGGGAGCAGTGCTTCTTCTGCTCCACTACCTACATCTGATAGTGATCAGTGGCAGCTGTTTTGGAAAATAAGTAGGATAAAAAACGTTTAGAGTGGGAATTTATAGAATAGCTTTTGCATTTGGAGTACATTTCCAGTGTATATGATGGTGTGGTAAGAAACAAAAGAAGACCCTAGGGGGTAAAGTAGCAAAGATGTGTTCTTATGCCAAACTATAAAATATTGATTAAAAAGTTAAAATTTGGAAAAGATCTGTTTCTTGGATTATGGTAAACTTTCTTTTACAATCCAGTTAATATTTAGCTAAAACTAATTCATAACTGGTACATGTAACAATCAAAATTGGAGCTTAGGACCGAGAATCAAATCTTTAGCAATTTTTCTGAGGTCGGTCCTGTTAACACACAAATTGGACTCTCTGTAAGTAAGGTAATAGTTCTGTCATTACATGTTCTGGAACATCTCACATGCTGACGCAGTTACTTGTCTAAAAGACATAAGACTGAGTAAATGTGTTTTCCTGCATTATGTGGGTACAGGATGTACAGGACATACAGGCCTGTAAGTGCAGGCTGGTGCAGTTTGTGGTTAGGGATATTCAGAAGTGTTTTGAACACACAAAACACTTTCATTGATGCCAGAGAATTGTTTTGGAGATGGATATTTACTTTAAGGCCTGTTACTGTTTTTGTGCAACACTTAAGATGCATTGAATACGAATTATTACTCTGTAGGGTTGGAAATGCTGGCTGCTGGTTTTGAGTGGAAAGCAATTGTAGCCAGTTCTCACCAAGTCAGGCATCTGAAGTGCTAGATGCCTTTGAAAACTCTAGCAGATGTCTAACTTTATTTTTAGGTGCTTGAACAACATTTCGGAATCTGGTCTGAAAAAGATAAAAACCCCCTGTAGATAGCACAAGGATTTTCATGGTAAATTCAGGTACATAAATTCTCTGTTTTATTAATAGATTTTCTGTGAATGCTTTGAAAAACTTGCAGGATATTTTACTTGTGAGATCGCCAGACACTTATTGTTCACTGAAATAGTAATAATGGTCCTTTTTCAGGGCATTGATGGGATATAAACACTCATAAAAGTGATTTCTGATTTTACTTTCATTTTTACCTTTGGTTCCACCATCAGCAGCCCTGGCTCCTTCTGCATGTTGCCTGTCTAGGCTCTGTGTACCTTCTTTGAGTAAAAAGTAGGTCTTTATTTTCATCATGATAGGGGTGTGAACCTTAAAGCTTCAGACAAATTTCTTCCATTGTCAGCTCTTTCCATGAGCCTCCTGTGAGGCTTTTTGCATTCTTTTTTCTGCAAGAAAAAATAGTTAAGGTATATTCAGAAATGTTTATCTGAATTTGTTTTTGAAATTTAATCAAAATACACTTAAATCTAGGTTTTCTTAATATGCTGGAAACTTCAGATAGAATGTCTAATCCTCTTTAGTCCTCTTTTCCAGGACCAGAAAGAGCTTAATACAGAATTACAGAATATGCTGAGTTGGATGGGACCCACAAGGATCATCAAGCCCAACTCCTGGCCCTGCACAGAACCATCCCCGAGAGCCCCACCCTGTGCCTGAGAGCATTTGCCAAATGCTGCCTGAGCTTTGTCAGCCTTGGTGCTGTGGCCCCTGCCCTGGGGAGCTGCTCCAGAGCCCAAACATGCTCTGGATTAAGAAACTTTCTCCAGTACCCAACCTAAACCTCCCCTGATACAACTTCAGGCCATTCCCTTGGGTCCTGTCACTGGCCACTAGAAAAGAGTTGTGAGTCTGTCTGCTTCCTGTATTTTGGTTAGCAGAGATTTGAATAGAAACTCTGGAATGAGGGTACAAGTGTCAAGCACCCTCAATATAAATATAAGGTAATGAGTATTTCAAATTGAAGTTGCAAGTCCTAAGCCTTTTTACTTTATTTTCTGTTCTCCTATTGAGGGTTTCTCAAAATTATTTCTGAACTTGATCTTCCAGTAGATGCTCTTGGTTTTGTTTGGGGACTGAGAGTTAGGTGACTGCTGTGAGATGGTGGTGGCTGCTGCTCTGGTTCAGGGATGTTTTTTACTTAAATTCACACAGAAAGTGGTAAGGAATAACTGAGGAAGTACTTACGGAATAATTTGGGAAGCCGTTTTGGCAGGTATATTCGCTTTGTTTCTTTTGATGAAACTCCATTTTGGGATGTGAAAGAATGCTTATCAGTGAAATGGAAAATTTCTCGGCCTTGGCATGTGGTGACTCTGACCTTTATGATGACATTGATTGATGTTTTGGATGACACTCTCCAGAACACTCTGCCAAGCAACCTTGGCCATTGTTCCCCAGAAAAAAAAGCCAGAAGGAAACATGGGGGTGGGGTTGAAGCAACGAGTTTGGTAACCCAAGAGAAATCCTGAAGCTGCTGCTCACCTCTCTGTTGGGGGCTCAAAGCTTTGGGCCCTCAGTGATGCCTGTACTACAATAATTATTGGTTTTAAGCTCTTTTGCTGAGAGAACAACAGAATAATTATTTGTTCATCCAGACAGATCAACTGAGTATCTGTGGGGGGATGAGGCCTTCAGGTGAGCTGAGCTGCTGTTAAGTGTGTGTTGCCATCTTCTTGGCCTTACACCATTCACTTGTTTAAATGCTACCCCACTACTTCTGTTGGCCATTCACATGTGCTGCCACTTGGGCTTCTTGTTCTTAGTGGAATAAATGGTTTATCCAGGGGAATGAAGTCTGAATCAGTGCAACTTCACTTGAGAGAGTTCAGGAATGGACTGAGCTCCGGGTGCTGCTGTGCTGCTCTTACCAGGCTGCCATCAAAGCACACTTCTTGTGGTACCCGTGGCTGCTATTTCTCCCTGGTCTCCTGCAAATCTGGTGCACAGTTGCATGGCCAGAAGTTTCATGCCTTACCCAAGAAGAGCAGAATTATTTGTGTGGTTTGGAAAAGGCATAGACAAAACTAAGGCATATTGCCTGTCTGATCTGTTTCCAGATGTTAGCAAGTTGCTCTTCAGCAGAAACAAAGAGTTAAGGACTGTGTTACACAGGTTTGTGGTATCAGGGTTTAAAGAACTCTAGAACTCTTCATTAGGGACACATTTCCTTAACTGCAAAGGATGCATTATTACAAGTAGCAGAGATTCTTGTTGTGTTTTGTTTTCAGTTTCTTCTGGGTTTCTCTGTAGTGTTTGAAGCACTGCGTTGCTTGAGTGCTTTACTGTGGAGACAATTTAATGATTCAACTGTGTTTTGGTTCGGTGAAAATGTGGGAGTCTGGGAAAAGGAAAAGGCATTTAGACCTGTTAAAAGTGTTTTCAATAAATATTTACTGTCTTGTATAAAAGCTTGCCTCATCTAGTGTGAGACTACGGCTTTTCTCTACCTATATTTCTAATAAAACAAGGGGAATGTTGAGGCAGACTTCATAAATAAGAAATGGATTATGGTTACAGTAGATGCAGGTCCTTTTGAGTATGCTTTGTTCAGCAGCTTCCAATAACATGGAGCCACAGTTTATAGTTCTAGCGTAAGGGGTTTTTTTAATAAAAGTTCTGTCATTATGTAGTTTAATAAAGCTAAATCAGAGTCCACAAATTTGGAATGAAAATTATATGTGGAAAAGTATGTATATAACCCAGTAAAACTCAAACTGGTTATATACCCTTAAAACCAGAATGAGTTAGTGTCAAATAATCTGTACTCCTTCCCTTTGCCCTTGTTCATTATGTAGGAAGAATCTGATTTACAAGCTGTGCCTCTAACCAGCTAATTTCTAAAGGTCTTGCAGTGTAATACTTTATGCTTGTGACTGCAAGACTTACAGTGAATGAGACAATCTTCACAGGTTGTTAGTAGTATATAATGGATTTTGTGTTTTATATTTTAGAAGGAGTTTTCCTAATATAGCATGTGAAGCTAACAGTTTGGTAGTTAAATAATCTGTATGGAGCTCAGTGTGTGTTGGGTGGTGGTTTTTTGTAGCTGTAGTAAACAGAGCAGATCTGAGACTGGAATGGGGAGGAGCATGGAAATAATAGATCAAAACTTTTGCAAAATACTGTTTTATTTTCCAAATGTATTCTCTGAATGCATCATCTCAGCAGAAAAGGGAAAACCACAACATACAGCAGCAAAAAGTGAACAAAAGTGTAGGTAAAGGGCAGCTTATTTGATAAGAAGTTAAGTAGCACATAGGAAAAACAGAGAAGAACCTTGCACCAAAAGATGAGTGGTGGATCCAGGGGTTAATAAAACTATCAGAGGTCTGAGAAGCAGGAAATCTGGTAGGAACGGTGTAGTTGGTTTAGTCAAAACCAAGACTTGGAGCATGTCTTGTGCAGTGTGCCTAGGCAGATGATGACAGGGCCTCACCCTGGTAGAAAGCACTGGAGTGGAGTTTAGCTGCTGCTGGATCGTGGGCACTGCCTCTGCTCTGTGTTCATTTCCCTCCACGCTGATGGTTTGGGTTCTCTGTGTACCAAGAGTTTGCTGGGTAGGGCTGGACCGTGTTCCTCTTCAGTGCCCAGTGGTGGGGATTTTTTGCTGGGCAACCAGTCTAGTAAATATTTCTTAATCTGCCCAGTATACACCATCAGGAAAGAGATTTTTGTGAACAAAAGCCAGACACAGCTCTCCAAACCAGCCTGTAGCACAGATGGGCACTTGGCATGGAGGCAGTGATGTTTAATGGGCGAATTCGTATCCTGGAGACTTGAATGCCCTTTCCCAAAAGGTTCATATGGTTTAATTTTTTTTTTCCCCATGCTGGGAGGGGGGATGGTCAGGGAGCAGGTGTGGTGACTCCCTGAGGGGCTGTGTGCTGCTGCTCTCTTGATGCATTGCTAAATCTACTGTGCAGTAGGATGGGTGCTGGCTGGAACAGGGTTGTGTACTGCACTGTTCCTGTGTTTAGCAGGATTGCCCTACATTGTACAGCATTTCCTTTTTCTTATTCACTCCCAGAATAGGTGTGAAAGTATCTACAAAGCCTGCGTTTTCTTTCTGAGTCTTCAGTCCCAGAAGTTTGAAATGAACCACAGGTAATGTCAGGAAAGAATAACTTGTCTTTCTAGGCAAGTCCTGGGTGACTGTACTAATATCTCAATAATTACAGAGCAAGTATAATGACAGGGCACAGAATAAAAGCTGAAATCAATGAAAAGAATCAAATGGCTTTTTTTAGTGTGCTGTTTTGCTTGGATTTTTACCTGGTAATGGCAAGTTTTCCAGCAGTAAAGATTTTTTCAATTGGTGGCTTCAAAGCCTTGTAAGTTTTAAATAACTTTCATCAATAAGTGAACTCCTGCTTACACAATAATGTGTTTACCCTCACTATCTGTGTATTTATCTGGCACCCACTCCTGGTTCACATATTTAACATGAGCTGAGAGGTTATTCTATGTCTTCTATGGTCTCATTCTAGAATAATTCCATTCTGAAGGGACTCAGCTGTTGAAACTAGAAAGCAGAGTGTGTTTCTGACTAGTAAGTAATAGGCTTTCTTTGATTTGAAGGTTTACCAGCCTGCTCCTTAGAGACTGATTCGTCTCCTGTGGGCACATAACTCTTACCAGTACCACTGTTTGCCACTTTACAATTTAATTAACTCATACTCGCCAAGTTTTCTTTCGTAGTAGCCTAAGGCTTCAGCTAAGAAACACATAAAATGTGCTCTGCTAATGCCACCTGCTGATGCTGAGAGTACATATCTGCCTGCAGTTTCATCGTATGCAAAGTTTTTACATATCATTCTGTATACACGCAATGAATAACTTCTTGTGTACTTTGTCACAGTGTTATTTTAGATCCATGATAATGAATTTGTTCTGGCTCTTACTCCTGTGTGCAGTAATTTCACTTTAGCTCTAGTCCAACTCATAAAGTGTAATTCTGGTTGTTAAAACCAAACAAAAGGACCCAACTTAGTCCTGGTTCTCCCTGTTGTGTACTAGTTCCATGGATAGCAGACTTAAAATAAGCCATTCTTTACGTTTATATAAAATGTGTCTTACTGTGCAAAAATTTCTGTAAAGGTATAAACTCCTGGGCTTGTGTGTGACACAGTGTGGTTGAACTTCATTTTTCTGCCCCAACTTCTTGCTGTCTTTGTTGCAGAGGACTCAGGTACAACGTGACCCTGGTGATCAGGGGTGGTAAAAAAAAAAATCTTTTGCTGGAAATAGTCTTTCTGGTTGATGGCAGGCAGGCCTGCCGACAGCATTGAGAGACAGGATGCACTTATGCCCCCCTCTTTTTAGGATGTGTTTAGCAGTGGATTGTTTTTGTTTTAAGTCTTGTGTTTGGGTTTCTTTCCTTGCACAGTTCAGTGAAATAATCAAGTGCTAGAATTACATTGTGTCAACCTGTACATAAACAGTGTTTGAGCGGTTCTGAAGGGACTGTGCAGGAGGGGAGCACTTTGAAGGTTTAAATTACTGAAAGTCTGCTTTTTGTATTACCCTCCACTAAGGGCATGGTTTGGGCTTGGGGAGAGAGAATTATGATAGACTTGAATGTGTCAGGCATGGGCTTAAACTGCTGAAAGAGAACTAATACCACTTTAAGGGGAAGAAGAAGCTGAGCTATTAGCACCATTAATTTATTTCTACAGTAGCATCTCCTCAGCTTTGAGAGGCAGCTCTGTATGTTTTGCATCTGCTTGTTTCAGCCACAGTCGTATCATTCACCTTTTTAATTGTGGACATAGTAGCTGAGACAAGATCTGCATCTTGGGTTCAGTAACAGGGATTCTAAAAATATTTAATTACTACTTATGATTGCTTTCTCTGGTCAGTCTTAATTGTGTGCTCTGTAGTTCCTCTCACACGACCATTTCTTAAGCTCATCTGATTCAAATAGCTGTCATCAAAATAACTGAGACTTTTATGTTTATATACCTTTCTTTTCACTGTATGTTTTTACCCTGGGTTGCAAATGTCCCAAACTTCTCTTTACTCATAAGAGAAGAATTGATCTCTCTGTCTCTTTCTCTCTGTGTTCTTTTGTGGATGTCGGGGCAGATATCTTTGCCTGCCCTCAGGCGCTGTGCTCCTGCCCTGTGGGGCACTCAATTTGTTGTTTTGCCATCCTGGCTCTTATTTCCCATGACTGTGACAAAATTCTGTTCCTGTAGAATATAATTCCTTTTGATTGTTCTTCCTTGTTCTTCCTCTATGTTAGCTTTTTCACTAATTTACAGTAAGAAAAACGTTTGGACTCCTGACTTTTCTTCTGCATTATCTCAGAAATGCTTGTTTTGTGGTTAAAAGTACAAAACTGAGTCAAGACCTCTGACTGGCAGAGTACAAACCCCTTCATCAAATGCAATACTCTCTCATTTAGATGGCCTTCCTATGCAGAAAGGGAAGTTTATTTAGCAGGGATGTTGAAGTTGCTTATATCATTCTTTGTGTACTTATGAAAGTGAAAAATGTCACTGACAAAAAATGTGTAATGAGCTTAATTTTTCTTTCCATATGCAAAATTGTAATTTACTCTGATTTTTTTGTGAGAAAAATGGATTTTTTTTTTAACTGAAGGTATTAAGATCAAAAATGAACTTATATTTTGGTAGACAAGTGCTTATCTGTAAGTTAAATTTTAAAGCCATCCCTTAATCCCTGCAAAAGGAGCAGCTAAGGAAAGGAGGAGAAGCCTGATGAGTTGAAGCCATTTATCTTGCTTTTGCAGGGGATTTGAGAAAGTGTTTCCGAAGTATTTTAGTTTTTTGAGATTGTTGCTGCAGTAATACAGCAGTTGCAGTTGCTTTTTTAGTTTTGGATGATGCATGTATGCACAGACCTAACAGCATAAGTTTCTGAGTTTCAAAGTCTCTGGTTGCAGCTGCTTGAACTCTGCTTTGCTTTGGATTAGAGCAGGTGCTTGTCTATGTGCTGCTTATCCTCTCCTCCACCCCACATGCCTCTGAAGAGGACTGTGAAATGCTGTAGCAGCTGTTGAATATAGTTGTTAAAGGAACTGTAAGGAGAGAAACTCTCGCTTTAGCACAGCAGGAGCCTTTATATGTTGTGGAGACCTGCTGCACTCATACAGCCACGATGCAAAGATCGTGTCATTTTAAAACACCATCATAAAGGAAAATAGTCCTAAAAGATGCACTTTGCTGATATTGAAGAGTAGAATTAAGAAAGGTTGCAAAAGGTCTAAACATACCTGGGTTTTGCTTTTCAGTCTAACAGGGGTTGGATTACTGTTGTATTGGAACACTTAAGAACAGTCTCATTCTGATAAGTCAAGTGAAGTGATTGAGCAGTTTCCCAATATTTAATTTTTGAGGAGAAAGGCTCAAAAGTGTGGCACAGAGGAAACTACATCTGATCTGCAAGTACTCCCTAGTGAATGACGCTTATGCTCGAATGTGTTAGTAGAAGTCCAGGATACAGTAAAAATGTGCTTACCCAAAACTGACAATGTTCAGATGTGAGCAAAAATCGATCAAATTCCTTCTAATCCAGAAATCAGGGTCTGGTTTGCTGGCTGATTTTGCAGGCATTTTTAAATGCTGCATGCTTACTAACAGAAGGCTCACCCAGCCTTACTTAGCCTGTGAACTCTGAACTCACTAAGTAGAGCAGACTTTTCCTCTGTCAAGTTTTCATTAAATTTTAAAATACATATGCAGCTTTGTGGTGTCAGCAAAGAAAATAATTTCTCCTGGCAGGATCCAGCTTCAGGACTTGATGCTCTAGGATAACCCTGCTTGAGCAGGGAGGTTGGACTGCTGTGGTCCCTTCTATTCTGACCTATTCTGTGACTCCAGGACTTCAGGACCTGTGTTGATGATTGTCACTCCAGCTCTCACTGTGGTGTTATATAAATAACAGAATACCTGTTAGCCAGGAGCTGCGGGCTCTGCTCAGTGCAGGCAGATTTAGTGTGTGCATGGTCTGTAAAGCTGATTTTGATCATTGTCACAGCATGTTCAACACAAAGGGTTTCCCTGCCCACAACAATCAACTCTCGAGCTCACTGCACATCCCTTCCTCACCTTGTGCTGAGCCTTGACAGGCTGGCACCACGGCAGATCCTGCAGCTGGTTTCCTTTAATGAACTGGAAATAGTATTACATGGGTGCAACTTGGTGTTAACCTGTGATTGATGTGCTATTTCAGCAGGTAACTTCCTCTGTGCGTGTGTTAGTGCAGAACAGACACGTCTCACTGCACGCAATGGCTTCATTCTTCACTAGGTAAATACAATGTGAGTAATTGCAGTTCATTATGTAAATACCTCTGTATGAGACTTTTATGGAGTAGCAATAGATTTTGCAGAATATTTTTCTCCTACATAGAATGCTGTTTTTTAAAAACAGCATAACAGTGTCCATCAGGAAGGAGTCTTCTAAACCTGCAACATTTTGTTATAACTTGGTCTAACTTGAAGAGAAAAATCCTGACTATACAAACATCTTCCAACCTACTACTGAAAGGTGAAAGGCTATTTGGTGTGATAACTGTATTGTTATTTTCGCATTTATTAAGCATCTACATCATAAAAGGTGAACAAGGGTGGAGTTTAAAAGAAAAGAAACATACTCCCTTAAACAAAGGGAAAGAGATAGGAGGGTTAAGAGGATGTGATGGAGGAGAAGTTGAGGTCTAAAGTACACTTGGTAGTTGTAGTATTGGAAAGAGGCCTAAAACATAGGAAGCCTCCTGGTAAATCCTAAATTTATAGGATTTATTTTAAGTGTTTCTCTCCCTGTATGTGTGTATGTTACTACTGGTACAGAGATAACAACAAATATTTCAATATAACAATAGAAGAGCATTCCAGTGTGAAAAATAGGAACAATTCTTCTGTTGGTGAGGGATCATTAAGAATGAAATATTAAAGAACTGGAAGATATCTCTGTTAACCTGATAATATTTTTTTCTGAGAGTATGGTTTTAAATCCCATCTTATATTTAACTGCAGCTTTCTGCTTAAGTTTTGCATTCTGGCATGTAGAAAAAAACCCCAGTCAAATGAAAAAAAGAACTGGCAACTCATTCCTCAGATTGCAGTAGTTTTTTTTGTGAAGCTTTTCTACTTGGAATAATATAGTATGCCCCTTATTTCTGGGCACTAAAAACTGAATGTGTAAAATCTTAAATTTTATTTCTCTTCAGTCATTCTGTTTGGCAAATTGAGGAGTCTTTGATCCTTACATTGACTGATAACACCAGGATGCAGTCATGTCAGTCAGCTCTGTGAAAAAAGATTGCACAAGTTTGTGAAGACAGATCTTTCTGTCGTGTCCTGGTGAATTCCAGCCAATACTGTAGCATATCTGGAGGGTCCTGACAGACTTCCAATCTAACAATGTCCCTAAATTATCGACATATACAGAATGGAAGCCTTTGTGCTTTTGCTATAGCTGAGTTCCCTGCATACTGAACAAAAACTGTTAATGAGGAAAATAGTTTCAACAGACTTAGAAAAGCAGCTCAAGTCTGTAAATGAATGAAAGGAAAAGCCAGATAACACAGCTGCTCTATGTAATGGCTAGCCTGTCTTCAAACAACTCGACTGTGAAATGATGCAAGCCTCGAGATTATTACTTTTCCCCATTGGCAATTTGTATTCTTGAGCAGCGTGTGCTATACTGTATTTCAGTCTCAGGATGGGGACGGCAGGGTGCTGAGGGGTGCATATTGTGCCAGTTGTGGTAAATAAGGGCAATTAGGGCACTCAGTTTTTTAAAATAAATCCCCAGTCACTTCATCTACAAATCCTCAAAATGCATAACACCGGCTCTCTGGGTAGTACAGCTAAGGCAAGATGCCCAGAAAGATGACATGTGTTGTCTTCAACTACTGCAGTTCCCTGGTCTTACTGCTTCAAGAAATATGTAACTGCTGCTCTAAAAAGTGCTCCTTGAAGTGTCGGCTGTTGTCAGATCTGCCTCTTGCTGCCAACAGGCTGTGGGATCAGATGTTACCCAGGGCGGTGTGAAAGAGCTCGGCTCGGCTAAAGGACTGTAGCTGACTCTGTATCTGTAGGTTAAACTCTGGGCATGTCCTGATTGCATCCAGAATAACTAAATACTGTCTGGGGAAACTGAAGCTTTTTATTTACATGATTTAGGAGAGCTTTTCTCATCAGAACTCTGCAGTTTCTCAGCTGTGTGTTATGACTGTCTTGCTTTGCTTGGGAGTAATTAGTTTGGTTCAGCAAACCTTCTAGACTCCCGACTACTGGGACAAAACTGTTGGAAAGAAGTGCCGTCCAAGTGTTGTAGTTTTCCTTGATGACAAAAACATCATAGTATTGCTTTCCTTTGACAACCAAAAAAAGGTCTGACTTTAGATTTTAAAGCTTTGAAGCAAAGTTAGGAGTTTCCTAGAACAGCTACTTGGGAGGAGGATTTTAAGCAGTGTGAGTAGATGACATCTCAGGTGGAGATTCCCTGGTGAGAAGGAACATCCCAGGGGATCAGCAGGGCACAGGGGAGGGGGTCGGGGGCTCAGTGGGTGATGGATGGCAGTGGTGCCCTCAGGGGCTTGTGGCCGCACTACTTGATTATGAGGCAAGGGTCACAGGAGCACAGGGCATCACTTAGAGGAAGGCTTTTCATAGAGTTCTGGAGACTGAACAGCTTCTGCAGCTCAAATTTATGGTAATTTGAGAGAGATCTGAGCAAAGGCTGTGATTTAGATGGCTTTCTCTTCTCCAGCAGTCTGTAGGACTCAGATAGATATCTGGGGTGAAATAGCCTTCACTACATTTCCAAAGGAGGATGGAAGCATGGAATTAAGGAATCGAAGTAGTAGGAAAAGTGTTTAGGGAATTTGATGTGTTTTTGCTAGAAAATGGGCAGCACCTTTCTGTGGTTTGGAAAAAGAGGACTTGCAATAGATAAAGGTAAGAACTGCAAATAAAGACACACATTAACGGAAAACAAAATGGTGAGGGAATAAACGAGTTGGAGGAAAAACAGGAAGCCTTAGTTTACAAGTACCAAATTAGGTATCAGATTGTATAATGCCCAGGGGAAGCTCTTGGGCCTGATGTCTTAACATTTTTGTAACCGTTGATGAGATGTCCAGTTGCTTTATTTTTCTGAGAAGCCCTCAACTAATTCCAAAAAATACCAATTTGAGGAAAGTTAAGTTCATTCACCATTGAAATGGAGCCAATTATTTCTAGTAATGGCTGAGAGATGGAGGGGTGAGAACTGCACAAACCTTTTTTATTCTTATTTGTAAGGTCATTGATAAATAGCACATATAAGAAAACACTCCCTTTGGATTAAGGAGTGGTGTCACTGGCCTTTGCTCAAACATTACCTTGAATCCATTATCTAAATCCAGTTTATTGGCCCCAATTGAAGATCAAGTAAAAGTGTTTTCATGGCATAAAAAAACCCTGACCCAAAACCCCAGCCCTCAAACACCTAGAATATTGGGGTGGGGAAACACATGATAATAAGTTTGACTCAGAACTTTTTTTCTTTTTTTTGGTATTTTTCTAAAATCTGTCTAGTATTGTGTGCTTATAAGTAAAATTGTAGTATAAACTGGCATTTGTGGGTGGTGATTTTTTCCTTTTTATGGGTAGGAAGGATGACTATATTATGGCCTGAACTTGTTAGTATTAATGTTTAAAATGGAGTGATGCATTAAAAAGTAATAAGCACAGCAGTCTGAGTGTTTCTGTTGCAATGTTAGTGACACTATGATGGATTAACAGCCTGTAAAATAGAAATACATGCTCTGGCAAATATTTCACCTAACACTTATTAGTATATTTATGGGTATCAATTTTTCCTTTACTTTGCATCTTTTAAGCACAATCATGCTTTAATATGTTTTAAAATCCCACAACCCTATAAATCTGATATTTTTCTGAAGGTGAAGCTGTGAACTTTCCTTTATAGGTAATGACAAGGTATATTATTAAAGTAGAAATAGTTTGAGCATTACACACAAGCCAGAATTTGAAACCTCAGAGTAAGAGACTATCTTGTTGTTTTGGTATTTTTTCCCCTGGTAGGGTGTTTTGAGTGATGTTGGAATAATTCATTATGCCCTAGTCTACTTTTACACTGACTTAGAGTATTATGGAAGTGCCCTAATAACAGATTGTTTCATCTGTCTACAGCAGCTGGGTTTCAATTATTGCTCACCAGAACAAGTAGGCACTTGCACCGGTGGGGAAAAAATGTGATCTTAAATTTGGTTCTTACCCAAGGCGACAGTAACCACTTTAGAAGTGAGTCTTGATTTGCATAAACCAGCAGCTCTTAAATAGGTTTTATCAGGTTGCTATTGTGACCTTAAGACAAATAAGGACTCTTCTTGAAGTTAAATCAATTTCAAACTCTGAAAAGTTAAGACTTTTGCTTACTGCTTCCTGCTATTATTTTAAACCTTATTTAAAACTTTTTGCCTTGTGGTAATTCCTGGTGGCCTTTCTCTGCAATTGTGATCAGATATGTAAGTCTAATAACCTCACAAGACTCTTTATTCTGTTAATGTATATTATTTTTCTTTATGCAATAGTTTAATGGAATTCATTACCACAGTGTGTTACCTTTTAATAATACTGTTTCCAATATGAGATAACTTTCCTTTTGAGATAACTTTGATTTTCAGGATCAGTCAATGTTCACAATAAATGAAAAAAGCTCCACAAAGTGATAGAGCAGAGGTGGATCACAGGTTAGCAACTGCTGCCATGGAATTATACAAAATTCATTTTCTGTAACATCAAGAAGCAGCACTGTGATGAATATCAGATCAAGAAATTGGCAGTTTAGTCAAGACTATATAAAGTCATATTGCCACCACAAAATTCATACTTGTGAGGAAAGAATTAATTGGAGAGTGACAGAATTATGGGCCTCTGAAGTACCTTATGGCTTTATGTAATTGCTTGACATGGCACCGTTTCTTGGATCAAAAGCCATGTTATATTTTCCACTTGGCAATAAGAATGTTATTTTGAAAATAATTGAATGCTAGTCCAAAGTTTGCAGGTTACTGTCAGCTTAGTGTTTGGAAACTTGACCTCACTGCTGACAGTGGGTCCATGGATGTCACTTCACCCCTTGCTGCAGGAGGGGCTCCTTCAGTGGTGGCTGTTTAGGGCCATTGCTCCTTCCTCTCCGCTTAAAATACATCGTGTTTGTCACCTCGGGTTTGTGTCACCAACCCTGTCAAGATCTGAAGTAAAGGCAATGCATTTTCGAACCCTCAAAGTCTGCCCTCAGGGCTGCAATAAGAGTCCCTTCAAGTGACTCTGAGGAATTTTTAAGGTTTGGGGGAACATTCACAGGCCATTATGACTAGGGGTTCATTCTAGAGTGTAGACAGTAATAGATTCACACTTAAATACCTCTAGTCTCTTTTTTATTGTCAGAGAAAGAATGCTAGATAGGTTCGTTTCCTTAATATTCTGTCCATTATATCAGACCTCTTAATTACAGTTTCTCATTTTGAAGTTCTATCTTCAGTTTGCAGGTATTTTGAATGTATTGAAAGCATTAACATTTATAACCTAGCATTAGCTTTGGGAGTAAAAAAATAGTTTATTTGCTTAGAGAAGAGTTCATTTCCCAGCATGAAACACTTGAAAGAAACCAAAGGCAGACTTTGTCTTAATAGTTGAAAATTCAAAATAAATGAAGCTTATGTAAAATGGCAGTAACAGACTAGAGCTACAGTGGACTGCTGAAATTGGATTTGGTTAGCTATAAACATAATTAGCTCAAAGCATTCTAGCTTGCCATGCAGCGTGAGCTCTCATAGGCTGGGATGTGATAATGCTTTGCTCTTTTGCATTTTAACTCCTTGTGGAGATTCAAAAGCCAGCTGATCTTAGGCTTTGTGGAAGCTAAATTAACCACACGTTCCTTGGGGGGTTATGGCAAACTGTGAGGTTTATTGGGTGTTGAAGTGTGCTAAAGATAACGTGACAGTAACCTAAAATGCTGCACTCCCAACATACTAATTATGATTGTATATTAGTATTTTTAAAAACCTGTAGAGATTTGTATTTCCAGAGATTTGTATTTCCAGTCATATAAAAGATTGATTATATGTAAACATAGGTTGTGTGTGCCCTTAATACTCTCATAGATTAAATACTGCTGTTTGATTTGACCTGAACAGTGAACAAAACCAAGATGATAATATTATAAAGTTGCATATAAAATACGGATGTGGTTTAGAATTTTTGCAGTACGTTTATTTCTCCAAAACGCTAGCTCGTGTTCATTATGTGAAATGATTTAAGCCAGTGAGTAATGCTACTCGACCTCCATCTTTGTTGTAAGTGGGTTGGAGCCCATCAATAACTTGGTGTTCCCACACCAGTGGAATGCTTAGGTTTATACATGAGACCTCCACAAAATTCTGCGGATACATGGACACATGTTCAGTCTCTGCAGAACAGGCCTCGTGTGCAGGCTCCTGCTCCTCCTCAGATGTACAGATTGCTTCAAACAAGTGAGCCTGTGTTCTCACAGCATGCAAACACTACTTGATGAGTGCTTCCACCACTGGGTTCTTTCCAAATAATAAATTCAGAACCTTCAGATTTTGCCTTTCATCTGACAATCTCAAGGTTTGCAAAGCTGAGATAACTTTTGTCATCCCTCTACTTCTCCTGTTTCTATTTTGCACGTGTAAGTGTATGTGAAACATTATGCTTGCACAGAAGTAAGGGAAAGTTGCATGGAGTTGTTAAAGGCTGGAAGGATTTTCACCATGAGACATTATATTAAATTGTTGATTGTATGAGGTGGCTCTATATCCTTTCACTTTTCCCCTTTTTATCCTCCTACTGCCTTTATTTAAGGGAGATTTTTAAAAAAAGAAATATTTCAAACAATGGGGAGAATGGACAATTTATTCTGTTTAATTAAAAAAATTCACTTTGGAGAAAACATCTGAGGATTATAATCTTAGTATTTAGAATTCCAGAGGAATATAGTACAAAGCAAGTATTAACACTACATCATGCAGAGCAGTTAGGGCTTTTCTATTTTTGCAATATCTGAATCTTCTAATATACGTGGAATATAGATAAACAGATGTATTTCCTTTCTTGTATACTTTTAAAAAATATTAATTTGCAGTGGAGGTGGCTTACATCTTCAGCAAGGCTTTTAATACTTCAACCTTCTACATTTATTACTTCTGTTTAGAACTCATTGTAGATAAGTATCTGAAAAAAGAAATACAATAAACATTTGTGTTAATTATATCATTTCCTCCTACCCTTCTCCCCTGCACCATATGTTCTCTTCTCTGTATGCCTCTTGATTGACTTTTATTAGGGTTTGATACGTGTCTAATCAGAGACCTCAAAGTATGCTCTCATGATGCAAATGTGACCCTGTTTCTGCACCCTTTCGTAAGTGCAAATATATCTGAAGGTAGAAGAAAAGAACAACGGGATCAATTCTTCAGGTAGTTATAATTATTTATATATAGGACTTTGCCTTAGTCTGTAGTCTCTGCTTCAGCCTTTGTGTCAAATCTCATATTACCCTTTGCCCTTGACCTGGATTTTTTGTTTATTTGCAGGTTGGCTTGATTGTTTTTTGTTTTTCCTCCAATCCCTTGGTTATTTTCTTGAATGTGGTCCTCTGAAAAACCTTTGGGGATTCATCAAGTTTCTCTGCCCCTGTCTGTGACTTTCTATTACAACATTTGATTCACATATCCAAGTTTTATTTCTGCTTTCTTGGGAAAAACAGCTTCTTTCATTTTCTGTGAGATACTGAAATGCACCATTGTGCTTGATCATCAAGGGCACAGCAGAAAATTAGTTGCTATTTTTTATCCTTTAAAATGGGAGGCCTGGAGCAGGGAGATGCAACTTAATGCACTTGTATGGGGAGCTCTACTTCTGAGACCAGTGGCATGTAAATAACTTACCTGCACTTTCTGCTGAGATGCACTTTGGTTTCAAAAATGTATATTTGCTATGTGCATAAATGTTTTCCTTCTCTGGTCAGTTATCTGTGCATACACTTTTCTAGTGGGACCAGAAATTATTCCAGATTCAGCAGTTGTCTATAACAGCATAAGGACTTGATAGAAATGCCACATTACTTCCAAAAGATAAATTCATTACTGTGCTCCTTCGAAACTTGGCTTTTTTCTGCCTTTGCTCCAGGACATCACAAGGCTGTACCAAATAATGAAACACATTGCTCTATCCCCACTATAAAGGACTGAAACCCTTTAGGAGAGCTTACCACTTCTTTTTTCCTTCTGTGTTTTCCTTGGTCCTTCCTTATGCAAACTCACTTAGGGAAAGTTTCTGTATCCTTATGGGAACAACACAGGAGAAATGTTAACAGGAATTTTGAATCAGGTGTCAAGACTGCAGTGATCTGCATACCAGGAATAGTCAGTAGTGGTCAGGCCAGGACGCAGCTGCAGCCAGGTTGTGGTGTCACTCGCAGTGGTTTGTGTGTGTTATTGTTCAGGCTTTGCTTTCCGTTCACTGAATGATCAGGAGGAGCTGATTTCCTGCACGGACATCCCCGGTGTGCATTAATGAAAGATGCTGAAAGCACTCTGTGGTATAGTGTACACAAGTATTTGTTAACACAAAAGGAGTTTATTCTGTCAAGCAAAAATTTCTTTTCCAAGTGAATTTCTTAGACTAGCAATAGTACAATTTCTGTATTAAACAAATGTGAGTGTCCAGTATGCATACAGTAGATACATAAACTGTAGGTCTGATATAGTACTGGATGTACGATAAATGTAAACAAAGTCAAGGTTTGATGAGTGACTTTATCACCTTTTCTTGCCAGTAATTAATGGTGGATTAAATACATGTTAAATTTTGCTGGCCTCTTGAACACAGGCGCATTGTGTGTGCTTTCAAAAAGTTTCTAGGGCTTCCAGTAATGCTTTGAAAAATGAAGGTAGCAGTTACTTGTCATCAGTGCACTGTGCCTGCTTGAAGCAGATAAGGATCTTTGTTAACATAAGAACAGTTTGAGTCTCACAACATGAGCTTATGAATTTACTTCCTGACAGTGTTCAGAATGTAAAAAGAAGTAAACAGCACAAGTATTGAGAAAATCAACCATCCCTATTTCATCCTTAGCTTTGAAAAGATGCTGTTGTTTATGTAATATGTTCAAAGGAGCACATAATTGATTATATACTGTTAGTCAGCCATGTGCATTTTACATTTCTGCCTGTAGGTAAGCTGAACACCTGGTGACATGGCAGCACGTTTAAAACTGCTTAGAGAATCCACAGTAACAGCACAGATAACAGGACTTTCAAAATGGTTGAGTAATACACAAAATAAATGTTCTTTTAAAGAAATTTTTCTTTATTGCCCTCATATGAAGGTAATAGTATAAAGAGAAATGTGATCTATTTACTGTTCCTGGTGAGGATGGCTGGTGGGTGGTGAAAGTTGCAGGGTGCTGTGCTACTCTGTTCTGCACAGTTCCCCTGTTAGTCTTTCTATCTTTAAACTTCTCACTTCTTCTGAGAAAGCAAGGAGCTTTTGTCAGCCAGGTATTGAATAGAGGTTTTGATATTTAAAGCAAATTGTTCAGTGCTCTTAGAGATGCTAATGTGGAAAGAAATACAGGTACTACTTCTTAAGCTCCAAGACAGAAAATGTCAAACAAGATAAGAGTGGTACACAAAGGCAGAGTGAATATTTTGAGGTGTTAATTCTAACTACAGAGGGAAGAAACTAGAATTCTAGAGCGGACACTGGAGCTATATTGTAGGATGCAAGGATGACTCAGCCCATGCTCAGATCATGGTCTTGCCATACTTATTTACATTAAAGTTCCGTTCCTATTTTAAGTCTGTGCATTTAGTAGAGAAGACGGTGAGAAAAAAGCAGGAGATGAATAAAAGCAAAAGGAGGGAGGGTAGATTTTAAAACGCAACAACAACAAAATACCTGAACCAATCCCTCCTGCTCCGCACGCTGCTCTCTCAGTGGAGGAGCTTGTAATCCTATATTTGCTATATCAAGAGGATTCTTCTATGAGCACAAATTAATAATTTATTCATAGGCTGGAGTCAGCCCGCATTGATTTACTTATGCTGCATTTCTTTTCATTCATAAGCCTTTGCTGGTCCCGAGCTCTCGGAGAGTGACTCGCTGCAGTGCTCCGGCGTGGGAGGAAGCAGCAAACGTGCCTTTATGCACAAGGACGCGCTCTCTACGACTCAATTAAATGTGCGAGCCTGACCTAAAGCCGGGGCCGGCTCCGGGAAGCCGCCGCCGCTCCCGGGCGATGCTCCCCGGGCTGGCACCGCCGCTCTCCTCCCTCCGCCCGCCCGCGCCCGCGCCCGTGCCCGCCCCGGTGCGGCGCCGCGGCCGGGATGCTCCGGGCACCGTGCAGCGCCGAGCTCCGGCCATCCTTCACCTCCCCGGGCTGGCTGACAGGCAGATGCTTGTCATGCAGCGCTGCCCTGCCTGAATCGCTCTCCGGTGGGTGTGCGCGGCCCCGCGCCCCCGCCCCTGCCAGCCCTGCCGAGCCCTCCCAAGCTCAGCCCCCGGCAATGTGCAGCGCTCTCTTCTCGCCTTCCTGGAAGGGCTCAACTACACTTTCAGCTCCTCCAGACTTTTTCTGCTTTTGCCGTGCCCTCCCTCTGGTCCAGCTCCTCCTGTGCCTGCCTCTCTGTCTCGGCGCTATCCCGTTAAAAGGCTGCTGCTCCCGCTCCGCTGAACCAATGCACTGGCGGCTCCATCTGGGATGAAGGCTGGAGGTTATCGGCGAGGGAAAGGAGAACTCTAGGCAGCTTTCCATTTGCAAAGTGAGCAGTAATTGCAAGAAGACAGCCTCCCCAGTTGGAATCAATAGTCTGCTTTCTTGCTGCTAAGGGCACTTTGGAGCAGCAGTAGGTCACTGAAGTAACTTCAGCACACTGCTGACTGCGGAGTTGTAAAGAACTACATGCAAGTGGATGCAGTAGTGCTGGAAAACGCTTTGCTGTTACCAGGGACACAATAGTTTTCAAGTCATTAGAGCTTCGCTTCTGGTCCGCTCCTTCCATTACACAGAGAGGGTCATTCTTTGGAGGAATGAGGATGGAGCTGTGAATTTTTGTTTTCCAATGTTGTTCTAGTTGGAAGGGGGTAAGAGTGGGGGAAAAGAGGCTTTTAGAAGCAAAACCCCACTGCTGCTGAACTCAGCTTCACTTGAATTTCCCCAAACCTTTCCAGGCACAGAGAGGCACAATGCCAGAGAACCTGAATCTTCTTCGGGCTTTTGGGGGTGTTTTCTTTATCTTCTGGACAGCTTTTAACACAGCCTTAGTGGATGTGGTTGGATCGGAGCAGCAGATCCCCTTGTCTGTGTAAGTGCTTTCATGCTATTCCTCTCAGGACCATGTTCAAGGATGAGAACTCGGCTGCTCAAGTTCTCCTGTTTTTGTATTGCAGATATTTGACTGTTCCAGGGCACCTTTCCTCCTCTGTCAGCTGTGTTTAAAGTGGTTGTCTCCAAGGCGCTTGGCACTACTTTGATTTTATTGTAGGAGCATGTGTTGGTGGAGTGTGTGGCCACTGAGTTTTAAGTGCTTGTTTTTACTGAAATTGATGCTGTTAACTCTTTCTCATGTGGGAATTTATCATTCAGAACTGTTTTGCCATTTTATCTGCTGCTTTCCTGTCAATGGTTATATGTTATGTTGTGCCAAAGCATGTTTCTCTACAAGTTCATTTCTTAAATTTCAATGGTTCAGGTTGGTAGCTTCATATCAGAGGCCTTACCTTAGCACAGGGTCTAGTTTGTGCTTATACTTGTACAGCTTCACTGATCTTTTGCTGTGCTAAGGTTCCTTAGTGAGCTCTCTAATGCAAAATTGCTCGGATCCTTCCGAGTGCAGCTGAAGCTGTTACAGTCTCTGTTGCTTGCTATGACATGTGTATTACATTTCTTCCTGTCTCTTTTTTTTTTTTTCCTTCACAGTGTAAAGCTCTGGGCCTCAGCATTTGGTGGAGAGATCAAATCTATTGCAGCCAAATACTCAGGTTCCCAGCTCCTTCAGAAGGTAAGGATTTCTTCAGTTGTAATAAGGAAGGTTTTAACAGAGAAAATGGAGTCAGATTAAATTTTTAAAATGAACAGGAAAGCAGTGCTGTACGTGCTTTTGTCCAAGATCTATTTTTGTATTGCATACTGGTCCCTGATGACTCTTTGCATTGCACTGCACTATCTGTAGAGTCCTTGCTTAACCTGATATTTTTCTGTTTGGATGACTTTTTTTTATCATTGGAAAGTAAACTCCAACACTTATTTCTCGAAGCTTAGGCTTCAGCCCAGGTTGCGGGTGTTTAGTCTGGTTGCTGCATTGTGATGATGATGGTTCTGTGCAGAAACAGCTGTTTCTTATGGAAAATGTTAACTTCATTCAAGGAGCAGAATTAGTGCATATTGTATTATTTTCACCCTGGGCTGTACGTACACAATTCACTGTATCAGGAGAAGGCGGCTGCGCTGTTGTTTGTCATCTCTGCAGTTTTTACAATCCCATTATTCCCCCAATCATCTCAACCCAGTGCTGAGATGTATTACATCATTACAGATAAGAGGAATGAATGTGGTTATCTTCTTGCTCAGCTGCACAGCTGGGTAATAAGGTAGTGAAGTATAGCAAAAACTTGAGAAATTGGTATAAGTCTGCATAATTGGGGCAGAGGGTAATGAAAAAGCAGATTTGAGAATTAGGTATCTATCAAGGACTCTGTTTACTCTAATTTAAATATGTAACCTATAGTAAACTTCTGTATTGTAGACAGTTTATTTTTACAACAGTTGCAAAAAAATATGAGAGACTAAGAGGAATATGTTAGATTGAGACTGCTATTCTGAGGCATTTAACATGTGATTCTCAAAATGCAATATGCAAATGGAAAAACATTGAGACATTCACTGATTAAAAACACTCATTCAACCCATATATTAAATTTCTGCTGATTTTTGTAGGCATGGTTTTTAGTTCTGAGTAACACTAATTTTATTTTTTGTCTGATTGTGAAGGAAATTATTCCTTGAGCTTGTAGCATTTATTCCGAAAGGCTTATATATGTGTGAAATTATATAACAGTACGTGTAGCAGCTGAAATAAAAAGCTTGTGCTATCCTTTAAAATGAAAGCAACTGGCTTTAGTAATTACTAAAGACATATGAGTTCTTTAGCACTTTCTGTTTTTTTCAGATTTGTATACCCAGGACTGTAAAACATGAATTTCACTAAGCGAAAATACAGAGCTATTAAGAACAAAAATATTTGCGGTCTCTTACTGCCTTTCAAGGCCTTTAAATGGCTTCACTTCAATAGGTTGGGCAAACTTTCATTTTATTGGGAAAATCTGGACACTCAATATTTATTAACTTCCAGCTCACATTCTTTAAAGTCTGTGTAGTCTTACATTGTCACTGTTTTGTATGAACACCTTAAATTTATAAAGCAGATGGAGCTTTCAGTTTTGATTAGTTTATAATCAAATATTATTAAAAAGCTTTATTTTTATTTATTGGGCCATAACAAACAAGTACCTTTATTTAACTTTGGAGCTGCTCCATGCGCAGCCATTTTTGCGCAAAAATGGCTTTAGAAAGGAAACCTACCCAGTACTGAGTCCAACATTTGCAAGAGGAATATGGACTCTACCGTGTTTGGCAATCGTGCTAAAATCCACAATCAGTATGGAATCCTTAATCCTCCTTCTCTTCCTCATAGTAGATGCTGCTGTCATCCTTTCTGTAATGTATTTTTCCCTCTGAAGTAGCAAGATTGCTTCCTATTGGTTGTTATAATTGTAGGTAATTGGAAGCTATTCATTTTACCTTTTCATCAGCATCCTTTCTGTTTCACTAACCAGTCTGTGCTCCTGTTTTTGAAGGTGGACAGTGTATATTCTTTCTAAGCTATTTTGTTTTTCTTTCCTGCATTATGATATTTCATTATTGAATGAAAGAGAAAAGACAAAACGCAGGTTTGACAGGTATTTAGAGCATTTTTATTCCTCTATCATGTAGTCTATTGGTTTTTTTCCCCCTCTGATTACAGTAGTTCTTACAAGATATCTGTTGCTTTTTCTTTCATTTTGAATTCCAAATGTCTCTGTCCATTTAAGCTTGCTATTTCCTGCTGTCGATCGTGGCAAATGAGCCTGGGTGACAGATGACTTTAGTATGTATTTTTCTGTGTTGTTATAAGGTATATTTCTTCTGTGATCTTGTGTGAATAGAAACATACCAAACTTCTAGATTTGCAAGTATTTTCAACATGCAAAGTCAGTGACAGAGGTTGTCACAACAGTTAAGGAGGTGATAGCACAGGAGGGCTCAAAGTACAAATGCCTTTTTTTCCACCCCCTCTCCCTCCCCGCTAGCCAGGCATCAAGAATATACTTGGTATTTACTGTGAGTTCTGGGTGATCAGAGTCCGTGTCATTTTAAAGTCAAGATTCCACTTTTAGAAGCAGTGAGACTTCTGATATTACCGGAGGAGCCCACATTTCCTGATTATGAACTGAGCATCCTTAAACAAGTGAAGATATAAAATGTGTGTATGATTATGGATCTGGACAGTATAGATTCCTCTATTGTCAACTGCTTTGGAGTGCCATTTAGCTTAATACAGGCTTGCTAAATGAAAAATTAATGTAAAGGTTACTTGATTCATTTTGTCAGCACACACAGCAAGCGCTGCTTTCAAAGGGAAGCGCTCACAATCGAGGAGTGATTGACAGTCTTTACTGCCCAAATGTTTTGCACATTAAGAGTCATTTGACCCACACTAAAATTTCAGGGAGCAAATTAATTTGAGATACTCATTAAATAAAATTTTTGCCAGGTTATAGTTGTGAATATTGATGGAGTTATTGCAATTATTAAAGTCTTCATGTACTGCAAACACCAAATGGGTGACCAGCACTGGTGTTGTGTCGAGTTTGTAAAAGATACATAAGAATATTTCTGTTGCTTTTTGAAAGTTTTTTTGTTTTTTTTTTAAATACCCACTGCTTCCCTTAATTGAATGTTTTATGATGTTATTTCATTATGATAATCTTATCCATGTATGTTGTTATGCCTCCTGGAAGTATCTGGGGTATATGACTCTCCTCAAAATTGACTTTAGATGAAATACAGATGCTGCAAATTGCTTGGAAAATAATAGTTCAGTAAATAATTTCAGAAATTATGATGAGCTTTTAAGCAAAATTAGCACTTAAAAATGTTTTACTCATTGCTTTCAGAGCAATGGAAGACCATTAAGTGTACAAGAAAACATCCAGAAGCAAACAGGACAGTATTATTCCTAGTTTGTCTGATTTCTGGAGGCTTTGCAGTTGTCGAATAGATTTGGAGAAGCTTCTTGATGCTGTAGAGGTATTCATGCTCTTCACCTACTTAGCAAATACTACTGGGGCCTAAGAATTGACTCAGATTTTAATTCTCTCTTAGGTGTTGGGTTTTTTTTTCCTTAGCCTGTCAAAAGGCATTTGCCTTATTTGAGTCTTGACATTTCTTTAAATTTTTTTTGTAAACACTGTGTTTAGTGGGTCCTGTACTAAATATGAGGGTGTAGCCCACTGGCCAAACCAGGCTTCAAATATGGGATGCAAAGCAAGGGTTAGGTGCCAGCAACATATTCACTTCAGCTGCTGCAATTTGAGTTTTGGAAAAACAGGCTTTGGGAAATGCGGTTGTTATACAGTAAAATAAAAAATCAGTGCCTGTCTGAAAATGCAGCATGGTCTATGCTTTCTCAGGTTCCTTTTGATGACCCTACTCTTTTAAAAAAATATTCTGATCTTTGATAGTTCTTCATTTTCTCCTGCACAGTCAACGTTGTTTTATTGCAAACGTAGGAACAGGTGAAAATACCCTTAATTTCTTGGTCCATCCATAAAGGTTTCTTCCTGACGAGAGGCTTGCTGAAGGCTCCCTCAGATTTTCCTTATGTAAGTTGTCTGCCGGAGCCCTCGGTGTTATGTAAGCTCTGCCTGCCTTGCTCTGAAGCAGTTTGGAGTCTGCCTCTGCCTGCTCCTGTCAACAAATCCTACATTGTGTTGGGAGTTCTCAAATCACTGTTTTCTCAGGGCAGGTTTTTCAGTCAGGAGAGCCTTCCTGTTTTTAAAGGTGCAGAATTGCATTTTATCTCCTGGACCAGGATGGGGTGCTGGATCTTGGTAGCTTCATGCCACTGTGGAAATGTCAGTGCCAAGCAAATATAATGGGGTGATTTAGATCAATTAGCAGTCAGCTGGTGAATCTGATTCATACAGAACATCTATCTTTAGTTGAAATTGTATAATAGTGACTTAAATCCTTTGACAAGTTTAGTCCAATCATCGTGGCATTAATTGCCTTTCTTTTATTCAGCCTTATGTTGGTGTTGGTTTTTGTAGGCTGTTTCTTTGCTCGAGACACTGCAACTGCTGCTTTGAAGGAAGGGTCAAGTTGGATTGAGACATGCAGTTTTAAAGGATAGGCATGGACTGACTTTGGATATCAATTTAAACTTTTGCCAGCTGAGTAATTCTAAAACTGCAAAAACAATTCTTTTTTTTTTCCTTATCAAAAATATGGAAAAATTATCAGTAGAATTTTTAGACACATGACTTCATGTAAAAAAATACAAAAAAACCCATCAAAAGAAATATTATCACCCCCTGCAAAAAAATCCAAACCAACAGCAACAACCCCCTTCTTCCTACCAACCAAACCTGACACCAAACCCAAAGCCCAAATTTAGAACCCCACCAACCTAAGTGGTGTAGAGCTTACAAAAAACTGTATTCGGGGTTAATTCCCTTTAATTTGAACTCCTGGCATCTGGTTTATTTAAAATGTCTCCTAGCACTGATTTAAAATCAAACCTTAGAAAATAAAAGAAATATACACCTGAGAATCTTAAACCAGTGTAATTCTGATGATTAGTGCAAACGATGTTTTGGAACTTGCAGAGCTTGAATCTCCATCCCCTTTAAGTCCCACAGATGTTTGGGCTATATGAGTGGCAAATATATTCCCCATGTCAAACCAGGCACAGAGCATTTCGGTGTGTTTTGAAGTATTTAAGGTTATCTGCTGACACAAAGATGTAAATTCTTCTGGATAGAAGATAGATTTTAACTTTGTTCAAGAATAAAAAAAAAAATCAAACACATTGATATGCTACTAATGTATTTGGTGGGAAAACCTGCTGGGTTCCATACTAATTTTCAGATGGTATGTTGATCTGTAGGGGAAAAGGTCAGTCTTACCAAACTTTGAATACTTCTCTCTTTCTCCATAACAAAAATTAACTTGGCCTTCTTCTTTGTATATAAAGTTCTGCCTTTTCTGGCGGTATTGGAAAATTTTCTTTCTCTTCAGTGAAGTTAGAACTGCACCTTGAATGATCTGTGATTTGTACTCTCCTCTCCTGTTTGGATGTTATGGCAGGAGTGATAATTTTTTTGTTGTTTGTAATTGTTTAAAATGTAGTCAAGTCAGTTTGAATATCAAATATCATGCTTTATATTTCACTTGATCTAAAAGGAAAGCCATGCTGAATTCACGCTCTGCAGTCTTGCAGTATCTTCTGTGTCTTTCTGGATTTTGCAAGCAGAGTGTGATCCTCTTACTTGCATTATTGAGACTAAAAATGATCTACTGTTAGTGTGCAATAGAAATATGAGATGGCTTTAGTAAGTTCATGACACATGCATTACACTTTCAGTAATGTCTTTTAATATGGAAATTATTGAGCCAACAATCCAACTGGAAAACATCAGATCTTGAAAGGAAGAGAATGTTAATTCCCTTACTCAATGCATTTACAGTTGTTTGTTTTCACATCCTGTATTGGAAAATGCTTGCGTTTCAAGGTTAAAGGAGCTGCTCTCCATGCAAATTATCTTGACAGTGAAGGTATGTAGACCATGAATAGAAGCTGGTGATGGTGGTGATTCACTTTTAAGCAACTGCTAATCAATACTCCACACTTTCAAATGTCGTTACTGCTCTGTAGGGGACAGTTTTTTTGCTGATAATAAGTGCTAACACATTGTACAACACAAATTATATATTGATAGGGTAGATGGTATTTTAGTTTCTGTAGAAGCTTCACTGACAATTTTAATGATATGTTCTTGTGAAGTTCCATTTTGTTTTTTTCATATAATGCTTTTGCAAAATTACATGGATGTTTTTATGATCCTGTTTAGCGTCTGCTAAGTTAATTTGTGTAAAGCTGAAGTACTTTCTTAGTGTGTGTGATCAAATAATTGCAAGATTTGTATTTACAAGGGAAGTCTTTGCAACACCACTTTTTTTTTTTTTTAAAGTCATAGTTGGAAGGAAGTTGATAAGGGTCTTGGTAGCCTTTCCAGAAGTGATGAATTCCAGAGACAGTTAATTTCTGAAAATATCCTGCCCTCAGGTCTCCCAGAACTTTGCAGGTGAAGTTATCCATCTAATAAATGATAACCAGGGCAGTGGTTTTAAAGACAACAATATTAGACATGAGGGGATTGAGATTGCTCAAGACACTTGTTCACATAGGAGCGTAGAGATGCTGCATCTAGAGTATCCAAACTATGGCAATAGATATTTATTCTCTAGATCCATGCTAGGTGAACAAGCACTGGTCTTTAAACACAAGAAATAACTCTTTCCCAATACAAATTTATTTTTTAGTTTTTATTTTACTGAGAGAAAACCCTGGAATGGTGCAGAACTCTTGCAGGTTGGCTGTTCAGAACAGGTTACTGGCCACTATGTAGACTTTGTTGAGCAGCCTTATGTTAGGAAGATGAGCTACGTCTTTTATTTTGGATCATCAGCAATAACAATAATTGTGTTTCTTCTTTGATGTCTGTATCTATGCACTATTAATCTTTGTGTCTATATCTCCTTAAGGCGTAGCTGGGGTGTCCTTCGATTTGCAGAGCAGAAAAAGGTTATAAAACACAGTTGTCGTTGCTGTGCAGGGTAGCCAGGCTGGATGAAGGCTTTTGCTGGTTTCCCCCTCCCCTTTCAAGCACACAGTCAAATGATCTTATTAAAATATCATTTTACTATAGAAGAATAAATATATTAACTATAATAGACTAAACTTGTTGGAAAAATATGTAGACTGCTCACATGATCTCTTGTTTGACTTTAGGTCCAAAAACCACAAGATATCAGCAGGGTAAGGTTTTCAAGGTGTTCCCATGTGCTCTTATGTTAAATGTTACTGTGAAGTTTGCAATGGAACTGAAGCTTTTTAAGACATTGGAATGTCCCAGTGAGAAAGAAGGAAAGGATTAGATGTAAACTCCTGGTTTATTCCTTATGTACCTGCCACAAGTTCTAGTGCTTTGTTATCAACAGCTGTTGATACTTGGTAAAGTTTGGTCCTAGCTGCTGTTACTCTTGAGAAGACTTCTCCTGAAGCATTACTTGCACTGCTTTAGGTAGAGCCTGGTTGGTTGGAAAGAGTCTTCAAAGCATATAGGTACTGGTAGCGATTCTTCTTCAAAAGAGTTTGACAGGTGATTTCTTCCAACCATTTTTTCTGTCAAGATTCTTGAAAAACCTGCAATGAGTTAAACCAATACATTTAACTGACGTGATAAAAAAGAAATTATAAAATATTAGAAGGCATTTTCTTTGTCAAAGTGCTTGCTCCTGCTCTTGTTTTGCTTTTATTTTTCTTGACATGTTTTATTTTTGTCTTTGTTTTTCTCCTTGTCTCTTTCCGAACCACCTTATTTATTTTTTATTTTAATCTTTCTGTTTTTAAATGGGCGTATTTTCTAGAGAGAATCGTTTTCTTCTGATCCTGATGCCAAATGTTTTGCATGAATAATTTTGTAGTACAGGAGGCGCTTAAACATAGTTATTGCTATTTATCCTTCAAACTAGACTGAGATCTTAGAGCACCAGAGCTAAGGAAGTAAAAGATGAAGGAAAAAGTTGTTCTCAGGTTTATTAACAGATCAATCTATAAGGTGGCCTAATCTAGATCATAAGATTGGGGATATAATGTGAGAAATATGTGTGTATAATTGATTCAGAATATCAGGGTTTAATGTGTGGATCCTGTTGATTGTTGATCAGTTGAGTTTCTCATATGTATGACTGACAGCAATTTCCCTATTGAAACGTTCCTCTTAGTTTTTAGGAAAGGGTGGAAGTTGCTTTTAAGCTTCTAATAGTTTCATAAAATGCTTTCCCTTGTTGCACTCAAAATGAGGATTTAACAGGCTTCCCTGAATTTTGTGCAGGTTATGAGTTACATGTCCTGTTGACACCATTCCTCTACACTATACAAGTTGAGTAGATCTCCTTTGATTAATGTTGTTCTGAATATAACGGTACTGAATTAAAAAATTCTAATTGCACGCTAAGTACTGAGACTTTTGGGTTTGACACTAATGACTTGGCAACACTGGTTCTGGAAAGCAGCCCTCATCATCCCCTTTATGCAAAGTCTTGCTGTCTTCCACTGTGGAACTCTGCTTTTCATTATTTCGGGAATCATGGGATATAACTAATTGTGGAACAGGATTTAGAAAATCTTTTAACTCTGATTCCTGTTCAAAGAAGGATCAAAGCTAAAATCAGTGCAGATTTCTTGGGTCTTTGAGTCTGATCTTCAAAACCTTCAAGGACAGCAGTACCACAACCTCTTTGGTTCCAATGCTTTTCTCTAGTCTGGACAAAAAGTTACTTGAACTGGAACTTCCCATTTCAATTTGACTGCTGTGTGTGACTCCTACCTCCATAGGTATCATTGATTCATCATCTTCATAATCTCCTGGAAGGCATGGAAAAGCGCAGCATTTGTCATGACAGGCAACTCTGAGGCCCTGGTCATAAGACAATATTATGACAATTTTTAGTTGCTTCATCAGGTCTCGACAGTTTTTCTGGCCTATTATTTTAAAATAGTTCTCAGTAGCTTTATAGACTCTTAAACTGAGCTCTCTGCTGTTTGATATTCAGGTAGGCTTTTTACCACTCACAATAGGAATATGTAACTGTTCTCATAATTACCAAGTCTCAAGAGTAGTTTCCACTTAGTTGATTGTATGAATAGGAAAAGACTTTTTAATTTGTCATGGTAACACAGGAATTTATTTTCTAATCTAAGGCTCAAGTCATTTAGCTCCCAGTTGCTTTATTAGCCATTTCTTTTACTATCTTTATCACTCCCCAGTATCTTAAGTGAACTTAGTGTTGTACAGAAATAATCTGTCAGCTGGCAGAAGGTTTTATGTCTTATTGTCTATTTTCACTTTATTCTACAGTAGCTGTCAAGGGATTTCTTTGTGCTCTTATACACAAACAAGGATTTGACTTGCTTTCCTAAAAACCAGGAATCAAAATTATGCAGTCATAATATCTGTAGCCTGTTAGGTAAAAGCACTGTGAAAATGCTATTTGGAATGCATTATGAAAACTCTGGTCAGGGCCCCAGCATGCAGTGTTCCTATTGTTCCTTCAGGTTCCATTTTAATGCTTGGCTATTCAATGTACTTTGAATATTTTGTGTCAAGCTATCTAAAATTGCCAACTTCCAAAACGCAAAAAAAATATCTCCATACTATGGGTATTAAAATTTGATGTGTTGGGAACACATCATTGGTCACAAAATTAGATAATTATCTTCTAAAGTAACAAAGCCTCAAAGATAAAAAGCAGGAACATTCAAACTTTGGCTTTACCTTGAAGCTAAATGTCTATCATCTTCTGACAGCTGCATGAAATGTATGAGTGCTGAGCTGTTTGGACATGATGCTATCATATTACATTAATAGCAATTTTCACTGATAATGAAAACTGGTAGGAGGCTAAGAGCAAAGCTTTAGATTATGACTCGCAGCCATTGACTATCTGCATCCAGCAGATTTATTACCCCCTACGCACATTGTGCCTTTTATAATGTTTTCTGCCATTTCTTCATCAAAGTGCAGCAAGAAAGATGATACTATAGATGGCATGAACCAAAAAAATCTGGGTACTTAACTTCATGTTTTGTACTTCCACTCTCATTACAAACTGCAATGCAGTTTTGCAGAAAAGTAGGGATGAATTCTGGCATTCCCCTGAAACTTTTCATTATAATCTTGGGGAGGGAAGGGAGTGTGAATGAAAGAAAACTGGAGAATTCCTGTTGGTCAGCTCTAATTTTCTATGTATAGATATATCTGGCTTTTATCCTAGGGCTGTGATAACCATTTCTTGATGGCCTACATCGGTCCTGTACTCTTGGTGGCCAAAACAGTGTTGTCCTTAAGCATGATGCTGATTTAACCTGTAGTGTCACACAGACAAAACTGGTGTATGTAGCATTGGTAGGGTTTAATGTAAAATGCCAAAAACCTTAAACAGGAAATTAAAACTGCAAGCTGAACTTCTCCCTCTCCCCGACTGGAGGCATCTTTTCCTAATTTTCTATTTAAAATGGGCCTAGTAAACCCTTAAATTTTAATACTTTGAGATTAGCTGGAATTAGGGGCATCACTTCTTTGTAGAGTGTTTAGCATATAGAGGGAGTTGGCTGGTGAAGAGCACCCTTAGTATGTGGATATAGAAATAAAGGGAAGTGGAATGGAATGGATCATCTCTGAGAGATACAAAGCATTAATTTTAACACACTGTTTAAATATAACTTCTTGCACTAGTGAAAAGATAAACTGTTTCCTTTAACAGTCCTGAATAACTACAAAATTGATAGAAACTCACTTATTCCTGTTGTTGATATTTGGTGTCTATAGCTGGCAATAAATCTCCATATGGCATTGTGCTGGAAAGTGAAATTGAACCCTTTCTTGTCAGAGAATGAATCCCTCCTGTGCTTTGAATACAAAGTGATATGCTCTGCTGATATCAGAAAGTAATTTGGAAATTTGCAAGCCTTTTCTCCTTTCTCTTATAATTTCTTTCCATGATGGTACATCTTTCTTATTATCCATTTCCCACATAACTACAGCTGTGCACTACTTTTGCCTGTCTAGATCCTTCAGACCTTCTCTGATCTGTTCTGCTTTTCTTCCTAATATGATCCAACCAATAACTCTGATAAGAGTCAAATTCACAATTTTTAAATGCAGCTAAATTGAGAATCAATCAATTCTATTTGTCTTCTTATGAATGTCTGAGTGCTTCTGTGTTTCAATTACCATAGAAATTTATTTTCATGTATTCTTTATCACTCTGTCCTCCTCTTTACTCCCACTTGTTCATAGCCATTGCTTTTTTCCTTTGGAAATTTTTGCCATTAATGTAATTTTTCTGTTCCTTTAGCAGCTGTGATCATAATGCTACAGTTAGGATCTGGTCACCTGAGAAAATGATGCAGAAATAAAATGAGTAGTAGCTTAGTAATACTTTTATACCTAAGAATGAGGGGAAGGTTATGCAAATACAGCTGTTGTTCTTAAAATATTTTCTTTAAGTCATGGTGTATGAGCCCTTGAAGGAATAATAAATAGATTAGGATCTACTGGTGCACTTTATGCATTGTGAACATTATTGGAAAGGGAAGATGGTTATTCCCCCAGTGACAGCCAATAGACTTGGCTGTACCATGGATGGCATGTGTAGGAAATGGGGGTGGGGGGACAGAATTCCCTAAAAACCAAAGGGAAATTCTGTCAGGGAGGGGGTGGCAAATTTTGCAGAAAGGAGTCAGCATCAGGAAGCTCCTGCAGGCTCAAAAACTAGCTAAAGGTGAGAACAGGGACACATAGAGGTAGTAAAATGAAGAGGAATAGAACACATTGGGAGCAAAGTAGCAGAATGAAGAGTGTTATTTTTCTCTCTGTAGTTTAATACAGTTGGAGAATAAATACATTTGTATGAAATGCAGGCAATATCTGTATTCTAGTGATTATTTTTGATAAATCTATTAAATGAATAACATTCATATAAGAATATATATAAGTCACAGAAGGTCAAGCTTACTATTTTTGAAGTGCATATGTACCAAATGATTTTAAACTTTTGCCAAGAACTAAAATAAAGATGAAATTAAATGCTAAGAAATTGAGACATCAATTCAGGAAAGGCATCTGAAATTAAACTGAGTCTAGTAATGACATAATTCTGACTTTTGTATTTTGCTCCTCAGATGGTTAAAATTGGAATGTTTAAACATTTAAAAAAATTTGTAGCTTGCTTTTTATTTTGCTTCTCAGATGGTTAAAATTGGAATGTTTAAACATTTTAAAAAAATTTGTAGCTTGCTTTGCCAAAGTCCTTTATTCTGTATAACCCCAGTGTAACAGGAATATAGTTCAGCTACTGTCATAAATAGGCACTGCTCCTGTCCCGTCCACCTTAAACAAGTTATTAATGTAGATATATTGGTTCAGTAGAACTTCCTCAGCATTGCAAGATGTCTAGGGAATTTTGACTGAGAAAGGATGGCAGAACACAGCATTATATGAGGGATTGGGACCTATCCTTATGTGTTGGAATAATTCAAATGTTAGTGCATGGTATTATTCATGTGGACCATATTTATCTGATTGCATGCTGCTTATTTATCTTGGTTTATAAACATACAGGAGTCAAATTACTGAAAGCTCTAATTATTCAGAACATAATTTGTCAGACAAAACCAGCTGCTAACTCAGGTCTTCTCAAGAACCTTCAGGAAAATGCACAACCTCAATAATAATGTCTTGAAAAGTACAGAATTCCCATTCTTCACATAAATCCTCCCTGCCTGTTGGGTATCTTCCTCTCCAGAGTCTAGTAAAAGCCCAGGGTTTTCTGATGTGACTGAAAGGACAACAAATCCAGGCAGACTCTACTGTGGCTTGTTTTGCTCGAACTTCCCTCACTCACAGCAAATTTTTCAACTTTATAGAATAACTGTAAGTTGGAAGAGATGATTCTTTCCCATCGTAGCTGAGATATTGATATGTTCATTGTCTAGTGTAGCCATTAAGCTGAATTACATAATACTCCTGCTTTCAAAGCCTTCAAAAGTCCTACACTTCTAGTTCACCCTGACCTGGTGATTAACCTTATGCAATTCATTTCTGATATATCTTCTTCCATGTATATAAAGATATGGAATGTTCTGCTTTCTGTCTGCAGTTCGAAAAAGTTCTGATGGCAACTTGTGTGCAAAATTTGCTTCTGTGGGGTGTGTTTTAATAGGTGTGGTTCTCTTTGTTTTGTAGGTTTTTGGTTTTTTACTGGGGTCAAATAATACAAGTAAGTATGGATGAATGATTGATCTAATTGACTGAGCAGGTCAATTAGCTGTAACTTTGCATATATAGCAATGCTGTCAAGAAAAAGAACTATCTGTCTGGCATTTATACCTTCTGTTTCCAAAGGCTTAGGAGCTTGAATGAAAACAAGGTGTGTGCAGGATTAACGTTATTATTTCAGTCTCATTTGAAAGTAAACTAATTACCATGACATTTGAATGCACAACAGTTCAGGGTCAATTAAGGCAAATGCAGATGGGAGTCACTTCGCTTGTTGCTGTGAGTGGCACCTCTGCTGTAGCCTTGTGCCTGAAGTAAGGTTGTTTTTTGTAGCTTTTAATGAAAACTACTGGCTCAAAGTGTTGTGTAGCTCAATTTTTGTCAAAGAATGGCATATTCTGTGTTGAGAATCTAGGGCTAAAATCATCACTGCTGATGAGAAATGAGGTAAAGAAGAAAATAATTGCTGTTGACTGGCACGTAGTTAAAGAAAAAAAACCCCACATGTATTTAGGATAAATGAGCAGGTCTGTATCTGCTGTGATTGTGTGCTGCCTTGCAAGCCTTTAAACTGTTCTTGGAATGCTGACTCTTGTGTAAATTGCAAAAGGATTGGATCTGCAATCTGATAGTTTTCTTTTATATTCACAATAGTCATATACAGTAATGAGACTGTTATCTGTAATGAAACCATATTCTCTGGGAAAAGAGGTGGAGAATGTTTGAGGGGGCAATGTTCTTTGGACTAGAATAATCTTATGGTTTAAATATGAAGAGTAATTATAAATCTTCTTGATGGCTTCACATTAAGTCACGCTGTAATTTATTTTACTGCAAAGGTGTATGTACTTTGCCGATTTCTACTTTTTCTCCTTGGTGGGTAGGAGGTTAGAATTGAAAGATGGCTTTTGTTTCCTTGTTTAATTGCCTAAAAGGAAAAGAGACTGGAATAGAATCCCATTTTTTGTAGGGGAACAAAAAATAAGATTCTCTCACCTACTGATTTCAAAATATGCACTTCTTAATTCTTCTGTTCGTTGCCTCCCACAGGAACTGGCAATCCTTCTGTGACACCAACTCTTCTCTGTCCTTGTGTCACGTACGAGGAATTGTTTTTTTCCCTTTTTAATGAGTGGCTTGATATACAACATCTCTTTTGCCTTAAGCATTTATTTTTATTCTCTGATACATTTAATTTCCCTTTCCCCAACCCCCCCAATCCTCTGTCCTTGCTTCAGACTTCTGACATTATTTGGTAATTGGCTTTTTCATAATACAGTTTGTTTAATTCTGTTTTCAGATTTACTCCTATGTATTAACTTAAAATTTTGAATATACATATACATTGTAATAAAGCTGTTAGTACCTTCCCAGCTCTTAGAAATATCCCAATACCTACCTCTGAAAAAATATAAAAGCTAACCTTGGCACATGATTTTCAAAACCCTGCAGGGATGGTGACTCCACCACTTCCCTGGGCAGCCTCTGCCAATACTTGACCACCCTTTTAGTGAAGAAATTTTTCCTAATGTCCAATCTAAACCTCCTGCGGTGCAACTTGAGGCTTTTCCCTTTTGCCCTATCACTTGTTAACATGGACCTCTCAGTCTGTGCCAGTGCCATTCAGCCTCTGAAATGCCCCTTGGTTTTGACTGCATTTTGTCTAGAACTTCTCCTTGCCTGTAGAATGTGGTTTTGTTTGGAAAGTGTAAATTATTCTCTGCTTGTTCATAGCGAGTGAAACAGCTCAAGGTCATGATTTGCTACAGTTGCAAAAAGAAACTGATCCACTTGGCTGTTTTTTAATGGCAACTGCCTTCATTTGCTTTTAGGGTTTTACAACTGCAGGCCAAGCACTATGCTAGAAAGGGGTAACAGTTGCATTTGTGTAGTTTTATGCCTCTTTTTTGATGACATGTTTAAAACTCTGTTTTTTGGGAATATTTACCTGTTCCATCTTAACTTTTCTCTCATTGCTGTTGATAGATTTTACAAGATCTGTCATATATATATATGTGTGTGTGTGTGTGTGTGTGTGTATATATATATACACACACACTTCTAAAACTATACATCATCCTTAAAAAACAAAGGTCCCCAAAATCTCAGAAAAAACTTGCATTGCATTTAACTGTATTATGTAACTGTATGAAGCATTATGATGTTAGGTAAAAAAGATATGGAGCCATTTTAATACATGCTATTGTCTGAGATGGTGAAATTTATCACTAAGGGGTTACCTACTGTGTTGTTTATTCTTTGTTTATTCTGTCTAAATAGTCCTTAGAAATCCTAATGTAGAATTGTGACAAGTTTCTAAGTCTGGAAAATGTTTACAGGGTAAAATTTTTTATTTTTGTAGCCTGGATAGCCTTATTAACCAGGAAAACAAGTTAAGAAAGGCTGATAAGAAAAAAACCCACCTGTACAGATTGCCCCTCCCATGTGTTCATTATACATTCAGGGATTGCTGTACCTGTGCAGAGATAAAAATACCCAAGCACTGCAGCAAGATGTTGTATTGCAGGTGGTGTTTGTCCAGGCATGAAAAAGCCCTCCCTTACTCTGGTTTTCTGAAATGTGGAGAAATTATGAAGAGAGATTTACCCTGTTGTGCTACATAAGTATTAACAGCTGTCCATTGTGAAATAGAAAGGTAAAGGAGGAAGACAGTAGGTGAGGTTGGATACCATTGTTCATTGTCCTAAACATGCCAAGTCTCTTGTCTGATGTTCTAAGAGCAGGATTTTTTTTTTTTCTTTTCTTTTTTTTTTTTTTTGGGTAAGATACCTTCTGGATTCTTTCTTGACCTTTAAAAGAAAAAAAAATCCTTTTCATATAAAAGTATCCTTTGCAACTTCCTTACTATAAAGTTGTTGCATGCTTGTAAATGAAAAATAAAAACAATGGAAGTTAAAAAATAAGCAACACCCCCAAGGGCATCTGATTTGCCCAGAGCATGCTGTGAAAGAGATCTTAACATTACCAATTATTTTTTTTTGTGTGTGTTTCTCTCATTTGAGGTTTATTTTTATTTTTACCCAAAGTTTTATAAACTGTTGGACAAAGTAACAATTTGGTACTTAAACCATGTCCATCAAGTCCCATGCAGAAGTGGAATTCTAGTAGTGCTTAGCTACTGTCTAGGGAACTGCATATCTCAGAGCTGCTGCTGTGTCAGGTGCTCAGGAGTAAAGAGCACTAAAAAAATCTAAATGTTAAAAGCAATTGCCAATGTGTTTTTGTGGGGTATAGGTGTAAAAAGCTCTCACTTTGTTTGGTGCAGTTTAAACAAATTCAAAGTAAATCAGAAAATTGTTGAGAAAACTTGACTTGTGGAAACATCTTATTGCTAAGGTTTCTTGTGTAGCTGACCTCAGAGGGAAAATAGGGGAAAAGAGCTGGAAACGGAGTTTGAAGGCTGACCTGGGAGCCAGGTGTAGAGCAGATGTACCATGGGTGACCTGGCTTGCCCTGAATCTGCTGAGCTGTCTTCTAAGGAGCCTTTGCTGCAAATGCTTTTGTGACAGAATATAAAGCAACTTCTCAAAGGGAAGTAATTTTTGATTAAAACTTTAATAAAATTAAGATTAAAGCTTTAATCAAAGTGGGATTTTTTAATGATGGATCCCATATTTTTTGATATATGGTGCCTATTTTGTGTCAGACATGCAGACGAATGTGTTTCTGAGGATCAGTGGTGCTTGGGTGCTCATTTGCTCAGCTTTCCTGTATTGGAACAGGGAATGGCAGCACACTAAACAACAGCAGGTATTTATCACTTTGTCTAGTTCAGTCCCTTTTCTTTTTTTCCTCTTTCCAATGGAAAATGAATTTCTCTTGTAAACAGCTATCTTTTAATTAGTTGTCTGATACTAAAAGATAAACTGCAGAAGTGCCAGAGGGTGCTAAGTCACACTGGGAACCTTGGTTGTACTGGATAATGATCCCAGCAAGGAATCACTGAGGTACAGCTTTCAGTCCAGACCACACTTTACCTATGAGCAGAACCTTACCTGGAATTCATTAAATCTAAGCCTTCATACCTGGAATAAAATGAATGACAAACTTCTCCTCCCCCCACCCACTTCAGCCCTGCTTCTTTCTGGGTGAGCTGCCTGAAAAGTTCCTGTGTTCAGACTTCACTCTCTCATGTGTTTCTCTACTGAGCTTTTCTCACTTGGGTGGAATAATAAGCAATAGATAGTTATTAACAAGAAAAATAGAATAATTGAAAACTGGCAAAATACTGCTTTGTGCAGACTGATCAATATTTCATTTTCTATCACTTTATTACTCTGCTTGGGTTGCTCAGGATAATTTGCCTTCCTCCTCATCCTAAGAGGATGCAAATTTTCAGGCAAATGATTTCACCCCTTCAGGAGATTCTCTTTAACTAGTGCCATGTTCAAGCCAGAATTTTTAGCTGATCTATCTTGTCTCAACTTTTAAAAATAAACCCTGCATCATTTCTGCAGTTGCCTAAACATCTCACATCTATGATATAGACTTTTCTTAAAATTTTCCTGTTTCACACAATAAACTTGGTCAACACAGAAAAAAAATAACCCAAATCTCATGCATCTCTTTTATCTTCCTGGGATTTATTGCCATTAGGAATAATTAAAACACCTTGAGAATATTCAGTTAAGCTATACTTGCAGTAACTCTTTGTATGCCTCTGTCTTCAGGAGTGCTTAGCCTAACGTGGGGATTTTCCAGTTCCATCTCATTTCATGACCTATGGGTACTTTATTTCATCAAGTCAGGTGAAGCATTTTAATCTCCTGACACTCTGCCACAAGGCAAGGTGTTTCAAGGAAATGTTACCTGTTCCACTCTTATAGCAGACAAAAAAAAATTCACACTGGATCCATAATAAGCTTTTATTAGCTTGACCTATTTAGTAGTTTTTCTTCCTTTTCGTGACAATTTCTGTAATAGAGATTAGGAGAAGTGTCAGTTTATCACTGTGAAAATGGTAAAGCAATTACACAGCCCTTTAAGGCATTGTATTTTGAAGTTTTATGTTTAATGCAAGACTTTCTTCTAAGCTCAAAAAATGGGAAGGAACTTCAGAAGTGTTTTGATAATGGTCTGGAATTTTTCTGTGGAACTTTTTTCTTGCGTTTACTGTTTTTTGTCACAGGATGGCAGCATGAGTAAGACCCTAAGAAGGTAAAGCAGGGAGTCCTTTTTGACATATTTTAAAGATTGGTACAGGGTTAGATTTGTTGTCCTTCAAAGTGAGGGGTCAGCTATGATTTTACATCCTGAAGACTGATTAACTAAGTTTGCAGTGCTAGTGCATTGTCTTAGGATCTGGATAGCAAATTATAAAGGGATGAAGTGGGTAAGGCTCTCATTTGAAACACAAAGTTTCCATTCACATCAGGTTTTTTGAATACTATTAACTTTTGTACATTGGCCTCTTATTTTCCGGATTAGAATCCAGGCTTCATTTTTAACATGCTTGTATATGACTTGGGCATTTTTTTCTTTTTGCTACTGGTCTAGAAATGTTTGGCTTGTCAGAGCATTGCATAGAACATATACCCTAAGCTGAAGCAAATGCCTGGATCTCTAGACCCTGATGCAGCTTAGCTATTTGAACTCCATAAGCCTAACTAATTTTTAAAATGAGTTATTTGATCATTGGTTTAACCAGGTCCAGGGGAAGATCTCTCACAAAATGACGACTTGTGCAAGACAGCTACTCCTACTAGGCATGCCCTTGTCAAGTGCAGTGATTGTGTCTCAAAAGTGTCATCTGGAAAAGCACCTGTTTTTCAGATCAAGTGGCTCTTAAACATGGACATGTGTTCTGATTTGGACAAAATTATGGATCAACTTTTTTTGCCACACATTGCCTTTATCCTCAAAACTGTTTGCTTAAAAAGGTAGAATATAAATGGAGGAAAACCAACTTCTGTTCATGACCTAATGCTTTTACATTTTATTTCTGTTACTCTAATCTAAACTATTCAAGTTTTTCATCCTTAGTTTCCCCTGAATTTTATTCTCTGAGAGTTTTTTGTCCTGCTCCACTGTTATATTTAGGAGTTTTATAACTGAAGACTCAGACTTTCAACATGTGTTCCAACTTTGAGAGATATGAACAAAAATCTTTTCTTACTGAAAACTTGTCTGCGTGTTAGCCTGAATTCTTCACCCTCTTTCCATAGATTAATTCAGTACCAAGATCCTAAGATGTATTTTCATGACCAAGTGCTGAGCATTGGAGGTTTATGGCTTGGGTACAGAGAGCAATCTGGGTCCAGATGAATCCTGCAGCAAGACATTTCAGTCTGAAATAAACCCAGCATTAGCCATCATATTTATACAAATTATAGCTATTAGTAGTAAATGCAGAATGGTGAGTAGCAAGAGGTGGAGATCTACTTTTTTCATTTTTTTTCTCTAGAAACCAGAATTGTTATTATAGGGCATTATCAGTAGAAAGGGGGAATTTGTGGTGGGGTGTTAGACTTCCTGTGAGGTTTGGGTGGTACATGTGCTGATGGACCACTTGGTGTGAGTCTGACTATGGGATCTCTTTCCCTGCAGACTTCTTTCATATTGGATCTTAATTTGCCACTGCAGATAATTCTGCTGTAAACCACTCAGACTTGTCATATCCTCTCATATAAAGCCACATCAACCACAAAGCCACCAATGTCTTTGATCACTTCTGCGGTGTTTATTAGTCACTTTCCTTTCAGGAATTTTTGGGCTCTTTTGAAAGCTTCAAAGAATTCTACTCCAATACTGCATCAAACCAAGACACCCCTTAAGCTGAAGAGGGCTCTGCATTATCCCTCCAGATGCCATTGGTGCTGGTTCTGAGTCTGCAGAAGAGTTCATGCACGGCACTGTAGTGTTTTTCTGCTGCTGCTGGGGAGCCGAGCAAACTTATGCTGTAGTGCTCCCAGCTGCCAGTAATTTTAGAGGCTTTAAGTATAATGCTCACTATGCAGATTTACATTTACAAATTCTATTACTTTGTCCATTTTATTCTGTGAGTGGTTCATGTCCTTCCTATTCATTTTTCTGTGTATCGAGTGTTATTTCAGCTCTAATTTGTTTGACATTCTTGCTAGTAGTATATTTGTATTCACAGAAAAGCATGCGAACAATTTCATCTATTGATGCTGTACAATGTGCCTATTAGATATACAAGTAGCAGTTGAATATATCCCCCGACCATTGTTAGGCCTCTTCAAATGATAATGTGCCCACGTTCCTCTGTGAGGCTGATGCAGCATAAGAATGAGTCTGCAATCTTCAAGGACCTGTATGTTGTGCTAGCAGTGACCAGAAATTGAAAGTAATTACTTCCATTCCTTATGCAGTGAATAGCAGGGAATATGTGTAGTTTCATTATGCTCATTAGTTTTACTTGTAGACCACAGCCATTAGCAAATCACACCATTGCAGTTCGCCCGGCTCAGTTGGGAAGCTCATCCCATTCCCGTGATGGCATCATGAGCAGAAATAGAGTGAAGAGTTTTTGGTCATTCTCCAGATATTTCTTCATGAAGTGCGGAATCAGCCAGAGAGTGACTTTTAAAATCTCCAGTTATTCTATACCAGCTCCTTCACTAAAAATGCCTTTGTAGAGTGAAATTTATTATGCAATGATAAAAATACATACACAAATCTTCTTATTGGCCTCTTTTTACAGAGCTATTTCTGCATATTTGGAAGAAGTATGAGCATAAGTAGATTTGCTCTCAATATCCCAGGAAAGAGAAATTATGCTTATTTTGTCCTTTTTGGTTAAAGGTTCTAATAGTAATAAGTGATATTACATAAAGGGATCTCAGTGCAGCATAACTAGAGAGCTGTCAAGTCCATGTTCTAAGATCCCCTTGAAGGCAAGAATTAAGAATGACAACTTGTTAACATTTATTTCCTGAGCTGAATTTTAGGCAAGTCTACGTCTTTTACAGAAGCAACTGTATAGAACAGCGAGCATGTGGGTGTTCTCAGCAGGATCACAGTGTGCTGCTACCAGCAATCTCACTGAAAAATAGTAATGAAACAAGAAGGAAAACAAGTATCTGCTAGTAATGGATACGATAGTGAATGAGCTGCTAGGTATAAATAGCTCAAATACATCACAGCTGCAAAATGGAGCAAGTTCATCCTAAGTGGAGTGTTAATTGGGTGGCTTCTTTGGGCTTGTGTAGCTTCTCACTCTTCAGAGAGAACTGGGGAAATTCATGATGCAGAGTTCTTGAAATGTCTGCTTTGACGTGGTTCTGGCTTAATACATTCAATAGATAAGATAAACTTAATAGGGGAGGCAAGCTCATGGGTGGCTGAATACGAAATTTTATCACCCTATTTTGGCGTGACAGCATTTTTGAAGCATTTATGGACTTCAAGGAGTAAAGTGAGTAAAAATCATGTGACTTCTTTGCGTCAGGCTTTTGAAATTCCTGTCAAACTCAAAATTTGCTTGAGCAAAATGTTATTTGGTTTGGATTACTGAAACAGCATGCTCAGCTAGTCATAAAAAAAGAAAAAATGGTGCAGTAAGCCCTTGCTGTGCTGTTGAGGGCAGTAGCACTGGACTGGCATTTCTGTTAACTCCTGGAAAAATGATCTGAAGTGTAGAGACGAATGCAAGTTCTGTGCATGAATATAGTCTGTACTGACCATCTTTTATTCCAGTCGGTAAGCCCAAGGTTGGAAAAGTCACTTCTTTGCACCATATGTGTCTGTGCGTCCCAAGGATCATTGGCAGGATTCTTTTTTCATGTTCATTCACCCATATATCCTATGAGGGATTGCAGCAGTAAGTCGTTATACTTTTCCCTCAATACTGTTAATCTTAAATGTGTAATTTAATTTATTCTGGGTTACTAGCTGTTGCATCAGGCTTTTGAATTTCCTGTTAATTCAAAATTGAAAATCAGTGAATAAAAAAGGAAAAGTATCCTGATGCCAAGCATTATTTCTTGAAAATGCAGTGCCTAGATTCAGTAATCATCATTAACAGCAGAAGGGAGACAATGCCACTTAAAGCATTGGTTTAGATCACCTATTCTGTAGTAAACAAAGTACGTGGCAATATTATACACTTGGGGAACTTGAAGGATTATCTTCACCATGCTTTTTTCCCTCGTCCTCACACTAACCAAGATACTCTGGGTTTTAGTAACCAAGAGGATACCCCCACACACTCACCATTCTCTTTGTCTATCATAGTATTGTAGCTTGGATTCTGGAAATTAAATGTTTACTGAATTCATAAGGCTGCTAAGAAAATAATTATTGACACTTTATATGTGTGTTGCTTAGCTGTGGGCACAGGAAGAATTTAGCATAGTCATTATCAATCTTCAAAATTTTCTTAGGAAAGAATAAATTAGGGTTATGTGCACCTGACAAGCCTATTGATTCAAAGGATGATGGGGCATTCTGAAAAAGTAATAAATTTCTTAATATGGCTGATAATTGAAAGGGGAACTCTTCAAACAAGTCGGGCTTTGCATTAAAAGAAGTATTTTACTTAGTATATTTTAAATTATTTTACACTTCAATCTTTTAAAATTAACTTTTTTCTGCGGCTTTAATTTAATTCTAGAGGTTGCTTTTTAGCCAGAGTTTAAATTTGGAGTTATGATTCTTTTCCTTTTAAATTGAAATTTTGAATTTAACAGGTCTTGTGTTTTCTCTGTTTTCGGTTTAATTTCTGTCAGACTGTGTAATGTCTTTCACATAATTTAAATTTATGAGTTCTGAAACTCATGATCGTGTGAGTCTTGCAGTTACAGGGTATGTAACTGTATTGGAATAACTGCATAATGGAATAGTAACTCTGAGTTTACAGTCAGTTTTTCAATATGTGAGGAAAAAAGTAATGTTTGAAGGGCAGAGGGGTTTGGTTTTGTTTCTCTCTTTTGGAGGAGTAGGAAATAAGATATAAGAGGTTCAAGTATGGTGCTACATCTCACACCCCCATCCATTATTTTTCTCCCCTCATGAGAATGCACTTCCTTGACTACTTCTTGTCCTTATGTATTCTGTCTTGAGACAGAAAAATAGAAAATCTCTTGGCTGGTGTTATGGCAGTGATTGCAGTTGGTGGACACCAGCTTCAGCTGGAACGATTTTGTAAAAGTTATTTATTTAGGGTTATTAAGTTTTTTCCTTATCTGGATATGGGCACATTAATGTTTATAAAGTACTTTCTGAAAATTGAGGGAAGGTGTTTGAAAAGCATAAAGCCGAGCCTTTCTCCTGTTCTCTGCCATAGTCTTCAAAAGGGATTAAACTTAAAAGCAGCCTGGTAGGATCAGTTCTGGGAAAGTAGCATGGGGTTTCAGCTCATTTCACATAGTTCAAAACTGGGGAGAGGCTTTTCAAATCAGTTTTATTTGCAGAGCCAGGCTTAGCCAGATTGTTTGCTGTGTTTTGTACTGGGCCATAAAATTTTCTTTCAGCACAGAGAGCTGACACTCTATTTCATATTTCAGAGTGTACAGAAGGGTCTGTTATCACTAATAACTAAACTCCAACTTTTCACAAAGTGTCATTCTCCTGAAAAGTTGTCTCTAATGGATATAATTCCATTTCTCTAAAGCAATTTGTTTTGTTTTGTTTCTGCATACATTCTTTCCCCACGGGAAAGCCCGATGCTGTGGGGGGATGAGAAGCCCCCCAAGTTGACCTGGGAGTTACTGCTGTTTCGGTCTCTTTGGAAAGAAGCTTTTGGTGTGCTCTAGGCCTAGTATTGTGCACATGATAGATCAAGTTAGTGCTTTCAGTTTTTTCAAGAAACAGTGGGACTAAATTTAGAGAATATTTTATGTAGAATATTATGGGAAGAAAAGTAATTTTGAAGCAGAGGTTTGGGATTTCTAAAAGTCACCACCACCACCCCCATTCTGGTGAGAGTTGTGGGTCCACTATAAAGTGGATTCTGTTGCAAGGAAACTGCTATTTCTCACAAAAACTTTACCCTTCAGGATTCCTACTTGCCATGAAATCAGAGCCCTTCCAGGACAGGCACTAGAGGAGGAAAAGAGGTTTTCACTTAATGGTTATTGGTGAACTCAAGAAAACATGACTGTGCTGCTGACATTGAAGATGGATCATGGCTGCAGAACATAGGAAATGTAACTTGAAATTGCAGGGCAGAACGCAGGCTGTCCAATTGTATTATCCTGTTTGTCAGTGTTTTCATTTGCTAAAAGATTCTTTCTGAAAATATTTGTGTATTTTTAAGAAAAGGGTGTGATAGAGTGGTTGACCTAAGTTGTTACAGCAACTTAAATAGTTTGGACATCTGAGGAAAACATTGTACTAATTTCAGACTGTGTTGGCCAAACTTTAACACAAGCAGCCTTTCGTATAGTACAGATAACTCTGCCAGGGATACGTTTTCAAAATGCTATTTCTGCGGTTTCTGTTTAAGATGGAAAGAGCTTCCAAGGCACATTTTTAGTAGGACTTCCTAAAACTTATCTTGCATCAATTGGGAATTTCCCCCAAAATATTATTCTTCTTCAAAATGTAGCTACGTCACTTTATTCTGTTTTTGTTCTTTGTGTTATATATCAGAAACTGATAAAGCTTGTAGTGTTTGATTAAAATGAGCAAATCTTTATTCAGGCAAAAGCTTTTTAAACATTTAATGGTATGTGTGCAGAGAATGCTGGAGCTGAAACACCTGAGGACTCTTACCAGGCCATCAGGTTGACACTTTGAGAAGCCTCAGCCATTTCAATAGTTCCAAGGACAATCACTTGTTACTCTGTTTCTGCCCTTCTTAATAAAACTCAAACCAAACTGTTTTAGTTTAAAAAAGAAAATGTGTTGATTTTCCTTTTTTCTTGCTACTTGAGTTAATGTTTTCATTTTTTTCTTCCTAAATTTTTGCTTGCAATCTGTGGCAAAGAGCAGGGAAATGTCCACGCTGGTGGGAGACCAGGAGAGCCTAAAGCAGCAGTTACCTACAACTGCTCTCTGTTTTCACACTTCCATCTTTTGCTGTATCAGCCATCGAATTTGAGTGGTACCATGGAAATACAGCACTGCTTGCACAAATCAGACATTCTGCACTCAGTCATAATCATAGTGCTTTTGTCCCATTCTGGTCCCAGCTTCATATTATCAGTTGTTCTTATTTCTTCTTCATTGTCTGCTCTAGAAGTGAGATCCATTTGGATGTTGACCATGTGCAGAAAAGAATCAGGCTTATTTTATGTAATATTTTAAATCCTTTGCTATTTTTTTCTGGATTCAAGATATGCCTCTATAGAAATGGAAATAAGGCCTAGCAACTGAGTTGTATTGTGGACTGAGTTCCATCAGCTGCACGAATAAGTGAATGAAAAGATGAAAGAATTTCAAATGAGCTTAAAAATATCTCTTCCTATTACTTTGTCCCTTCTAATTTTTGAAATCTGTCATATTTTATATTTAAAAATTGAATTGAAACAGTACTCTTCCTCAGGATGGTATATTTTGGTGGATTCTTAAATTTGAAAGATTTAAAAGGCAGATGGTTTTCTTTTGTGAGCTTAAGATTACTCTTGAAAGCAATAACTCCTTCAAGGAATATAGTTAAATGGATAATATTCATGTGACCAGGAGCAATTTTAAATGTGCAGTTGGTTATATGCCTTACAATTGGAAAGGAGAATAATATAGAAACTTTGCAATCCACCAATATATCCTAATACATTCAGTATGACCTAATTCATGTATCTACAGTTTCTTAGAGTCCAGGAGTTTGATGAAAAATCAGAATAGTGGAGTGCTACATTGCAGTTGTGTTTGGCTAAATCTCAGTGTTTGCTTTCTAACACTGAGTGGAATCTTGCAGGCTTTGTAATACAAACACTGCTCAGTTCAACAAATGACACGGTCAGTCTTGATCTCTGCATTCATATAAAAAGCATATCTATTTTACAGCAAAACAGCAAGTCTGGTTTTGTGGTGCAAGTGGGTCCTGTAGAATCATGCTCTGTGCAGAGTGGAAGTCAAAATTGAAAAAGAGGACAGTAAGAATTGCTGGGAATGGAACAGAGTGAAGCCAATTATTATGCTAGGCTATTAATTCATGTTGGACTCAAATCTTGAATAAAATATGCAGTGCTGATTTTCCATCCCAAAAAGGTTTCAGTAGGATGAGAAAAGGTAGAGGCAAATCTTTAATATGCTGAAATGTACAAGATACCTTTGCAGGGTGAAATTAAAACCAGCATACAAAAGAAATAAAAAGGATAATTTGAAAGCTATGTAAAATCACTGATGACAGGAAAGAAGTCATCAAGAAGTTGTTCACAGTTTCTTTTAACAAAGGAGTTGAAGAGCATCATACAAAATTCAGTTAAAAGTTTTGATATAAAGGAGATGCAGTTTTCATTAGACATAGTTAATCTATGCAATTAATTGTCGTGGGATATTATAAATGCCAAAGTATAAATAAGTTCAAAAAGCAATTAAGCAAGTGCACAGAGGAAAGGTTTACCAAAGAGCATTAAAAATTAAATGGATGCAGATGCTACTTTTATCTTGAAGTTCTTACATCACAGATTTTTAATGCCTGGGAGAATATATGTGGAGCATATTAACACCTACTCCTTTCCTCTATATAGCATTTAAGCATCTGCTGCTGGACACTGCAGCAGTGAATATTGTGTTCATCCAATGTGACTGTTCTTGTGCCTATAATGATTATTGTAGGCTACATAAAACATACTCGTTCATTTGTGCTAATTATGGGTGACAGCATAAATCGTGGTGGCTTCAGGGTGATGAAGTTTAGGCATAACTTCCTGTGCTGCACAGAAACAATTTCAGAGTGTGTCATTGGAGCTCTTGTGTATAACCTGTCTGTTTTGGCGGGTTATACATTATATTATGTATAACCATTTATACATTATATAAGTGGTTTCCATTATAGATGTGTTTTGTGTGTTATTTCCTTGTTGAATACAGAGCATGACTTCAGCTCAGTATTGTAAGTTTGGGTACCACTCTGGTAGAAATAATCTTTGATCTCTGCACACCATGCTAAAGGAATGATTTATTTACAGTACTTATCTCTTGAACTGGATGTGACATCTTTAGTACACATGAAAGGAAGACAATAAAACAGGTAGCTGACAGCAATATCAACTACACCAAACTGTTTCTCACTGCTGATTCCTCATGTAATTTGCTGTGTCATTGTAGATTAAGTTTGTTAGTTCAATTACTTTTAAATTCCTTGATAAAATGATTTGTTAGTGTGACTATTTAGAAAGGTCAATTAAAATTACTTAGCCCAGAGTAATCAATTTACATCAGAAAAACTGTTTGAAGACACCATTAAGTGCCTGATTCACTGACAAAACTGGGTATGCAATTAGATTTGAACTCCAGATGCAAGAGCCTCCATCTACAATGAACTTGCACTTTTAAGTTATGAATGATGAAGAGGCTCTGTGAGTTAGGAGTTCCGTGGCTGAATGTTTGCTCTAGTACCGTCTCACTTCAGTTCCTTCTTATTTATTATTTTTAATTATTTTTTTCTTGTTGTAAAACAGCTAAAAAGAAAATTAGAAACACAACTTGTCGTAGTAAATCCTTGATACATAGTCAGCATAGTTTGTTGCTCTAAATAAACTGTTCAACTGATTAGGTATCAGTAGCTTTGTGTTTTGCCTTTGTAGCTAAAATAGCAGAAATGGGCATAGCTAAAATTAATTTTAAAAGAACACTTTACAATGTGTACACCTCTTTCTCACCTCTTTTACCCTTTGTTAATGGTGAGGAGCAGTAAATCGACTTGAAATTGGGCCGAACTGACACCTACAATACTTGCGCCATGCTTATTGTGTGAGAAACTAACTGTAGCATCATTAATCAAGCTGTCAGGTACAATGTGAAAGTCCTACATTCATTACATAGAGAGGAACTCCATGAAGAAATGGAAACCCTGTGATGAATAGAAGCTGGACACCAATTATTGTGGTGCTATTAATCATTATAACCAAAGTTAACATAGACTGGGAACTGCGAACTTAAACCTCTGTGGGGAGAAAAAGCACGTGTGCTCACATTCATGTGTACGATTTGGTGAGCTTTATAATCCAAAACATTCATTTGATGAGATGACAACTAGAAGTGAATGTTGCCAAGTTAACTTAGAAACACTTAGAACAGAAAGTATGACAGATGAGGAATGTTCTTGCCACGCATGCCCTGGGAGCACATGAATCACCCTGACTAGTGCTGCCTCTCACTCTCCTCTTTGTGAGCTCAGTGCTATTTTACAGACAGATTTCTCATAGTCAGCCTTGAGCTGATTGTCTTTGGAGTTGGAAAGTTTCTTGTTGCATGAGAATATGAAAAGAACACGTATTATTCCTGTGATTTGCAAGTGTAATATGTAAAGAATGTGTTCCCACTGATAGGAGGAGAAGTTTTGCACATTTATATAATGAATATCTTTGATTTAAATATCTAAAAAATTGTTTCCTTGGATGGCAGGCATCATCCTGTTTTGCAGTTTTTCATGTAAGTTTCTGTAAGTAGTTCCCTGGCAGGTACTTTTTTGGGGTCTTATTCCTACTTCCTGTAATCCCTCAAGCTTTCTGTCTGAAATAAAAGTGGCTTATTTAGTTTGGTGCAAGTAAAAAAAAAAAAGCCCAAAACTTTAGAGGCAGTGGATCTCAAAGTAGTATAGTGCTGCATAACACCACTGCAAAGCAGCATCTATTGTTGAAATGATGAGTAACATGAAAAGTGTATGCTCCACTTGAGGCTGCAAAAAAATAATTCACAGCCAAATTGAAGATCTTTCAGAAAATGCCGTGAAATCATTAATTTTTGTGGAAAATAGAGACTTTCCTATGGAGGAGAAACTGTTTAAAATAGTTTTGATCCTATATGAATTTGAAAGCTCTTAATGAATTTATTGAATCTCCAAAATAGTATTTCTTTTAGCCATATGTCTTTTGCTCCAACATTAACTTTTGAAAGCCATTCTTTTGTGGTAGTTCCCATCTCTGGAATAATTTTCATTCATTTCAGATGTTTTGAACACTAAGCAGATAGACTTATTTGAATGATAGGTGACATAAATTAAATAGTGAGATTTAAACTCTTCAGTTCTGCTTCATCCTTCTCTTGCACTTTCATAGATAACTCTGAGCTGTGGCAGAAATCTAAAATTCATTTTTTCCCTGATGCATGAGAGGACTCTTCCATTCTCTCTTTTTTTAACAGGATTTGAGTGGAAACCCTGTCTGCTGCTTTGCTTGGGCTTTGCAAATTATCCCTTGAATCCTAAAGAGTTTTCAGGATTTCTTGTCCTTTTTTCAGTCTGCTGAGAGCAAATGTTGCCATCTCAATGTTTCACTGCAGAGAGGAAATGAATCGCACGAGGCCACTTTCTGTACAATCATCACAGAACATTCAATCAGAATTAATTGCTAAAATTATATAATTACAGCTGCACTGAATGAGACTAGACCACGACATCTGTTCCAGTCCCAACTGCATTTACTCTTGCTTTTGGGGGAAAAGTGCAAACTAGGATATAGGCTTTTCTGTGCCATTTTATGAATTGCTAAATAAAATAATGGTTTATTTAATGGGAGACTTTGAAATGAAATAGATATTTTAAAACCACCATATGGCAATAATGTTGCCAAAGGAAGAGAAGAATTATCACTTAAATTATTAATTAAAACCAGAAGGGCTTTTAGGTTTGGTTTTCTTATCTTATGGTAAGCTACCTGAAGAACTGTCATTAAAGAAAACAATAACTTAAATGGAAGTTCTCTGCATTGCGAGTCCAAATAAATTTGTATTATATTTATGAATGCAGGGGAAACAGTAAGTTTACCCCTAAATATCAAGAGATTTTTAGAAGGGAAATATTTACTGTATTTGACAAAACAGGAAGAGGAATTGTGGCTTCAAAATACACAGTGAGAAAGGCAAAAGCCATGTTTGAGTTCCTTGCCCGTGTGACTGATCTTGGTGTCCTGTGCATTGCATCTACTTATAGGCTATTGAGTAAGCAGGAAGGAAATGTGTCCTTTTTGCCAGCCCTAAGCCATCAAAAATTGTGAGACGGTGCCCTTAAAAGGGGTGGGCTTGAATACTGGAGGGAGGAAAACCAGTGCATTCCATCTGCTTGCTCCATTAGTTTTTAATCTTAAAGTTGACAAACTTTCAGAGTTTACTCTAAAATGATGAAATTGGTATAGATACTTTTTCATCAGAACTCAATTTATATGTAATAACTCTTCCCCCAGAAAATAAGCCTTTAAAAAGGCATCAAACAGCTTGAGATTTGCCATCATGAATAAGGAAATTTAGCAGACACTGTTCTGCTATGGAAATTCTAGGAGTTCAGGGTTATAACAGAGCATTTATTAAAGCTAATTTACTGTCAAGCATTTCAGAAAACTTAGCTACATCAAACTGCCAAAGAAAATGAGAGTTATGTTCCAAACTAGAAAGCATCTCTCTGTGAGTATTTCATAAACATTTAATTCATAAATTGTTTTCCTTTGTATATCATCCTTTTTGAGAAATCTAGTAGCATGTCACTACTGAATCCTTGTTGCTCCCCCGTAATGCTGAAGTCACTAGTTTTGAGCATGTTTTTTGCATACACTGTATTTGTTAATACAGTCTGATTTAAATGTTGTTTTTCCTAAAATAACCAGGCACCATGTCTGAGGCTGTCATTTAACACAAAATATCAACTAAAAACTGCTGCATCAGTGCTGTAAGTTCATTTACTCCTCTGTCTTTGCAAAGAAGGCAAGGTTGGGTTTTTTTTTTGTATTTCACCCATGTAATACGTGTTGACAATATTTGTCAAAAACTTTTAAATGAGACAGATTTGGATTTCATGATAAAAGGAACACTAAAACAATCTCATTTAGAACATATAGTATTTTTACAGTGCCAGTCTGCAGAGCTGTTTGGTGGTGAGTTCTGGTTATATGAACAAAATATTTTACTGACTGAATTGTTAATGTGCTTGATTTCCAGAAGCCTTTGCAGATGCATGGAAGTGTATTCTGATAATTGTTAAAATGACATTTTAAAATATTTTATGTTCAAGTGTTAACTTCTCTCTCCACTCTAAGTTGAGTAAGACCACATTTATTTATGACCAACTGTTGTTACACAATAACACAACTTACACTGAAGCCAGTAATAATAAGATTATGAATAAACAATAAGTTTAATATATTAAAATATTTCTATGTATTTCCCTCCTGGTCCTAAGAAGTATACCTGGATATGTGCATGTGGTTTCCATGTAAGGGGTAAAGTCATATGGAATTTATCTGGACTAGACAAACTGACAGTAGGCATTCCTACTGGGAAAGGGATTCCTTTCTTAATCAGGAGGCTAAAACTGGATATAGGACTTTGACTTTAGGGAATGCCATGATGGAAAAATGCAATTTGTGTTGTTTCACGTGTATTAACCTAGGTGTTTGCAGTTTTTTTTTGTTCATACATAGTGGCTTCAGATGAAATATCCACATTACTGGAAGTGTTTTCTGTACTGTGGATATTTAGTAGTTGAACTTCAGATGCAGCTTCGTAATTGGCATTGACAATTAAGGGAAATCAAATAAGGAAGTGTTAAGGAATGACTTACAACTACCTGGGATTTTTGTGCTGGTTGAGATTCATGACTGAAAGATGTTTTGATAAAGCCTTGTTATGGCATTATGTGTGATTAAATTACGCAGTGTCAGCTGAGCAGTATTGCCTTCAACAGTATCTCTATAAATTACCTTTATGCTCTTTGCTCTGTGAGTCTTTGGAGCATCTGTATTTATGTGCTGCTGTCTGTTCTCAAGGGCCCTTCTTTCATAATGAGGGTGCAGCTCTCCTCTCATGGTGTTTGATGCAGGCGTGATTACAGACAAGATACACAAGGTTCATATAATTTGCTTTATCTGTTCTACTGATGAAGATACATATTTCCATTTTAAAGATATCCTTCTATGGCTTGTTTATGAAGACTTAAAGACTTCAGTAAGCAGTGTAATTAGAATTTCTTTCCAATTAAAACAGTGGTTTTCCTGTTGGTGGGAGGCTTTTTCAACATGTGTGTCTGGTGCTTATTCCATGCCAACATTCCTGTGTTTATATTTAAGCAGGCTGAATTCAGCCCTCCTTGACCCTGGGGGTCTTAACCCACTGGAGACGCTGCCTTTGGCCCTACAAAACTTTATTACCTTGATGTCAAAAGGACAATTTACCTGTTGAGCAGCAGGAAAAATAGGGACAGGGAATGTCAGGATAATTAGCAGGCCATCTTTGTTCATGCATCTCTTTTGTAATTGTAACAGGTTGTGCAAGGAAGGTCTTCTCCATCCTGCTGAGCTGCCTTTGAGGCTTTGCCTTGTGTTGAGTCGCTGGTGTGTGTCACTGGGAGTTTGCTCAGCAACATTCTGCTGCCCCGTTCTTTGCAGTCTGAGTTGTGTTGAAGTGTTTCCACCTAAGCTTTGAAGAAACTGAGAGACAGTTGGAAAGCACAGGAATTCCACCTTCTCATGGTGTCTCAGTATACAGGCAAATAGAAAAGAAAAAGTTATTCTGACAACTTGTACTGGCTGCTTTTTTTTAAGCTGATTTAAATGGTTGGTCTAGTGACATAACATGAAAGAAGCCATAGTTCTTGAAACAGTTCTTGAAGGCTGGTTCATTTCATAGGAGATATGTACAGTGCTACTATTTGGAACACGAGTCTTAACAAAAGGATCACACAAAGAGATAAGCTGTAATTATAGTGATCCATTCTAACTACTTTTTGCAACTAGAACCCTCTCTTTTGAATGGTGAAAGGATGAAATAAGCCTAGGCGGTGAGTCAACAAATATGTGGCTGTGATGTGTATTGCTGTTTATTATACCTGCATAGGGAATAAAGGTAATCCAAACAAACTAACATAATTGTGCTTGAAAATGACAGAAAATCCTACTGAATGTGCTCCATGGTGTGCTCAATGTAAGCTGCTAGGAAATCTCAAGGATAGCACTTGTTAAGATGTGTGAAATTTCTTTAGATCACTTCATTAAGCAGCCTAGTGTTGTCCATTTCCATGAGAAAGTATGATCTTGATGTCACTTGAATCATTAATATAAAACTTTATATTTGAGTATCTATGTTCCAGAATGTGAGAATTCTGTTACCAAGTCCAGAGCATGTACAACACAAACAATCAGATGAAAAGGTAAGGCGCCCAATGTTTTGAAAAATTCCGCTTATATTATTTTGAACATGTGTTAAACACATTACAAAAAGTTGAAAAAACTCCAAACAAACAGCGAAGTGGGCTGTAAAACAGCTGTAAAACCAGTAATCCTTGTTTTATGCACAGACTGTGTGCTGTATTCTTACTAAGGCCCAAACTACATATGTGGCTCAGCAGTTTGAGGTGTAGTTGCATTAGAGCGTTCCTTAATTTCTGGGGAGATGCATTTATGAGGAATTCAAATTCTCTGTTACTGGAAAATGTGCAAGTTTCAGAAGAGTTTAAGTAAATTGCAGATTTAACAGGCAAAAATAGGAAATAATTGGAAGTTTAGAGGAAAACCATCTTACCTGTGTGTGTGCTGCCGTTTATTGGGAATTGGGAGCTATCCGTGTGGAAGAAAAGAGCTGGGACAGTGGTGCTTTAAACAAGGAAAGCACCCTGAGCCTGGACAACACTAAAACTCACATTTCTGTTGTGCCAAGGTAGCTGCAGTGGTTTCAGTGTAATGGTGGGTGATTTCTTGAAAATGTTAGCAAAGAGAAGGCTTTTGAGATGTTAATTTGCTCTTATGCAAATTAACCTGTCAATGGCACAGTGAATGTGGAAGACCCAACTTCTTTTCCTAGAGTGGTTCCTATGGTTTCAGAGGTATGCTTTCTCAGTTGGGAAGATATGAATATTTATGGTATACAAAAAACCCTCATCTGTGTTGCAGTTTCTATAATTTTTATTTAATTTTACATTAAAAGATGTCATTTCTATCCATTGCATAGGTAAATGGCTTCATCAGCAATCATTTTATGCATGCAAGAGCTGGCCTGATTTACAGAATGCTAAACACAGATGGGTTTGTTCCTAATGCTCTCTAGTAGCTACTGTAGGAGAGAGTGCACAGTATATGCCTAATACATTATTTACTGAAGATAAATGCCAGACATGATTATGGTAAATTAGACCTTTTGAATTATTTATGAGACTCAGTGCTAAATGTTTTTCTCCTCCTTGTGTTACTATAAAAGCTGTTATATAATTGTTGGTAAACACTTTTTTTGTTAATTATTCAAGATACAGGAAATAAAATGTTTGGTTAAGTGAATCTGTTATTCACTTAAAGCCATCTGTTGGTTTTTTTTGTTTTTTTTTTTGTTTTTTTCCCAAATATATTTCAACATTTATATCTGCTTTCTGAGGTAAAAAATTAGCACATCATCAGATAACATTCCTTGTAGTCCTGTTGTCACCTAGATGGAGAAATTGGAAAGCAGAGTGCTGTATGGAAAACTTTTTTTATTATTATTACTTTTTTTAACCAGCACACTTCACTTTCTAATATTTCCATAATACATGAGTAGAAATATGTCCCATGGAGATGTGGCTATTCTCAAGGAGTGGGTTTGTGGCTAAAGTTGGGTGTTTTAGCTTGTACCCTGACTTGCACCATGATTGCACTCTTTTCTATTGAAGTATTTGAGATTCTGAGGAAAGCAGGTCTGTGCAGTACTGGCGTAATATTTTGTGTGTTCCAATCTCTAACTGCTTCACTGGTTTCCAGTAAAACACCAAATAAAAAATCTGAACCTGAATTAAGTATTCTATGTGAGGAATTCCTCCTCCAGCCATTTTAATGTTTGTGGAGTTCTTTTTTCTTTTTCTAATTATATTTTGAAATTGAAATTCTAAGATGCCGCCATTCCCAAAGGCCAAATGAACATAATCTATTTGACGGCAGACTGGCTTTTGGCAACAAGGAACATGCTGACAATGTGGGCATATACATCTTTTGTCAGTTTTTATTTAGCATGCAAAATATATTTCCCATGATGTGAGAGGACTTCTGCACCAGTTTTAAAGCTGTGGTAGCAATTATGTGTTAAAGTCTCATTCTGCATTTTTCAGAGACAATGCCCACTTATTTATTCAAACTGAAGCATCTTTGGAGTGAATCATATGTATTTTGATATGTTTTTCTATTAATTTTTCACTCACCTGGGATAGCAAAGCTCACTAGTATGTAGTTGTTTGGGCATCTCATATGAATCTGCTGTAAAACATTTCTTAAATGTGGAGATGTTCTGTGGTTTTGGGAGAATTAATTCCAGGAAGATTTTCTCCATGCTTTGTGTGTGCCTTAGGAAATACCTTGTTAAACTGAGAGATGTGAATGGAGAAACTCTGTAAACATATTCAAGACTGTCCTGTGATGTGTGCAAAGCTCCCACTCACCATATTTCTGAGTGTGGAAGAGAAAGCAGTGAATTTGTGGAAGGTGGAGAAAGTTTAGTTAGGAAGTATTAGGCATAATACATTTCTGCCATCAGGTATTCCTAATCAGTCTTATAAAATTAAGAATGAGACAACTTTCTTGTCAGATAAGATATTTCGGAAAGCTGTTACTGTTATTCCTCCAATTGATTACCTTTCTCTTCCCCATATTTACCTTCTGGATTTAGGAAGAAAAATGAAATACTCTTTTGTGTAACCTTTTACTGACAAGCATTTTTTGAATTATTTAATTTTCCGCCAGAAAGTGTTACAGAACTGTTGTTTGGGTGTTGTTTTGTTCTTTTTTTTTCTCCTGGAAAGCTTATTAATCTGTAAAAGGAGAATGGACAATTCAGGTCCAGATCTAAGCCATATACATGTTTCAGGACAGCCTTTGTAAGTAATGTTAATATATGTAATTTATTCTATTTAAGGGGTAAGGTGCTAAATGCTTAGTACTTAAATCTGTGAGGAAAAATGGGAAACAGCAGATTTAATTTAAATTAATTCTGTTTTATGGTAAATTTCTACAGGTCCAAAATCTGTGTGTTTGGTTTTTCCCCCCATAAACTGACAAGCTAAAGGAAGCAGCCCCAATGTGGTTTGGCCTAATCCTGTCTGCACATTTCTTCAGAGTGCTGTTTGATTAGTGTGAGTTAAGAGGAGCTGGTTGAATACAAGCTGAGCAATGATTTATGCTTCTCCTCTACCCACTTACCAAAGGAATAGGAGAAGAAGAGATAATGATTTGTCCATGCATATTCACATCACTTGACCTATTCAAATTTTTCCATTCCCTGTGATCTTTTCATAAGTGCAGGAACTTGGCTAGCTTGAATTTCAGATGTGATTAAAAAGAATAGTTATAAACTCTGAGCTAATATACAATAGAGAACGAAATACCTACGAAGCTATAGAAAACATCTCACATCAATCCTGAAAAGTAAATTCAGCCAGCCGGGGTCAAAAGTTGGTGCTCGTGAGGTTGTAATTAGCGTTAGTAAAAAAATGAAGGCATTGCAATGGCTGGAGCACTGGATTTCAGTTTCAAATGGTGCAATGGCCTAATTATCTTCACTAACACTGCTTGTTTAGGTATCAAAGTCTAAAGATTCTGTGCCTGGTTTTACGTGCAATTTCTGAATTTCTGTTTTCAAGGTAAATATAGTTGGGGGGCTGGTGTGGGTGTGAATAGAGAAATGGGTGCCAGCTCTAGAAATTTCCAATGATGACTTCTGAAGAAGACATATTAAAAAGTTGCTGCAATATAAAGCATGTAGTTGAATACTATTGCCCCAAATATCTCTGAATTTCATGCCAAGTGTTCTTAATTTACTAGAAAAAAGTGAAAAAAAGAGGGTTGGGGCTTTTTGTTTGCTTTGTGGCCTTTCTTTCTCAAACAGCAGTTTTGTGCATCCTGACCCAGTAAAAATCACTGTCTTTATAATTTCATTGGTCGTTTCATAAAAAACCGAATTAAAATGATTTCTAGATTTTCACTCTGCAGTTAGATGTAGGAAAAAGCTGAAAAAAATCTATTATTAATTAAATATTCTGAACATAATTCAGTTTGGAATCTGTACTGTATTATAAGAGAATTAGTTGCATTTCACTATTTGCTTATTAGAAGTCATATTTTGTCATTAACATTATTTTGGAAAATGTCCCCATTCCTTCTGTTTAAATTTTGATCCTATGAAGAAAAGTTAAGTTCAACTTTTTATAAAAATATTTTCCCCTTGGAGTTCTATCAAGTGGAATTAAATACGGCCCCTCTGTTTTCTCCTAATGCACTGGCAGCCTGCAGTTTTCTGATAAACAATTAGTGTAATGATTTATCTAGAGGAAAAACTCAAATGTTTAAAAGGTACATTATCTGGAAAATTATTTTAAAACTAAATGGTGAAGCAATGGGCCTAGAGGGCATGATGATTCAAAACATCGCCAAGAAATACTTACAGTGAGGTTTGTAAACTAAACAGCCATCAATATTTACAGGTTCAGACAAATGGTGATTTATTTTACATGATTAACTCGCGCTTTAACAGAAGCCCAGTTGCCAAGACAAAATGTAACTGCATGTTCCATTTGTTTGAGATAGGACCAATGAAATTTTTGTGGCTGAAAACATCAGAAATGTCTGCAAGAAGTTGGATAGCTTGTCTCTAGCTTGAAACAATCAATCAAACCCACCACATGCTAAAAAAACCCAACCCAAAATAAACCCAAACTAACCAATTAACAGCCCCAAAAGACCAAAACCCAGGAACTGTGTGTAGTGAGACACTGAGGATCACTCATGAGACGCTGATTATTCTCAACTTTCTTGTATTTAAAAAGATGTTGCAGGCACCCAGCATGGTGTGTGTTTGCAAACACAGCTGTCAGTGGCTAGCAATGAAATAAAAAAATTTGAAATGGAAAAATGATCATAGTGTAGTGGAATACTATATACTTGGTATTGGCACTTCTGCTTACCCCAAAGGGTTAACATCCCCAGCCCCCCCCCAGGAGTACATCAATAACGCATTTAAAATTCATTACTGGTAATTTTATCATTGGTAGCCGTTTACTGTGCTTTAATGGGAGTGTTGATAAGAGTCTGTCTGCAGACGATAACAGACTTTTCCTGTTCCCGTGGCCATAATCACGGCTGTGTTTGTTTACTCGCAGCTCAAGGAGTCTCAGCCGAATTCAGGAGCTGCCTGGGACGTGCTCCTGGAGCTCAGCAGCAGCTCTCACCCAATCTAGCTCTTATTCCACGAGCTGACTGCAGGAATTAAGATTTAGCTCTCAGTGTTCCCCAAATCCTAGGAAAAAAAATGGCTTTAGAAGCATCCTGTTGTAGCAGTGTTAGCACAGAAATTATCAGGAGATGAATGGAACTGGGTACTTTCAAAAAACCCCACTTTTCTAAGGGTGTTTTGCCTGTAGAGCAGCATAAAACTAATTTTATGGAAAAGCCAAATTATTTTGCTAGATGTTTCATTCTTTTCTACTGTGGCGATTTCCACCTGCCTATAGGAGACTGGCTCAGGCAGATAATAGTGTGGAGTGTCCCCAGGATCCCAAGTGTCCCTTTGCTGACTCCAGGGGTGGTGCCCACTGGCTGCTGTGCAGGGAGGATGATGAAGGCTGCTGGGAGCACAGGCAGCAGCAGCTCTTTGTCTCCCTGGTGCTCCATTCATCATTTCCTGAGGAGGGAATGAGCTTCCCACTTCCCTTGCAGTCCATGCGGCAAAACCTTTTCCTTGTCACAGGGGACCCTTCTCTGGAGACAAATGACCTTCTCCTGCCTTTCCTGCATTAGGTAGAAAAGGTGTTTGATAGGAGATGAGTTAGGCACAAAGTTCTGCTTCTGAATAGTGGCTTCTGCTGGCTGTTGCAGGGAAAAATTGTTCTGGATTTTTTATTACTCAGAGTAATGCCTCAGCTTTTCAAGTGACTGCTACAGGACAGAGGACACTGTTGAGCTCTGGCAAATACTGAGTTTTGCCCTGCCTGATATTCGAGCACAAGTTTGGAACTAGCATTAAGAAGGGTGGTCCTCGTGCAGAACTTGAGAATCCAGTGGAGCTGAGGGCAGCCTGGCTGTGACTCTAACTCACTGTTTCATGACTTTCATTTTTTAGCTGCTCCCAGTGCGTTTTTGTAGGGTGACAAAGCCTGCCTCTGACTATTTTTAAGGGCTGATTTGTTTTTTGGCTCTATCAGACTATAAGGTATATGTCAATGTAATAACTGCATGTATCATATATTCTATGATCTCAATTAATTTAATTTAGTATGTCAAAGTTCTAATGTAAACAAATCTCTAGAGTATTTGGAATGCTTCCTCTCTTCAATGAGAGGAAAATTGGGACTGCTGCGTATTAAATTCTGTTTTATAAACAGTCAAGGAAACACACAATTTTCTGAACATAAATAGTCTCATTGGCCCCAACAGAAATGTTTAAAGTGACTAAACTGATTAAGAGCTGCCTGATGTAACTGGAAGGTTACAGTCACTCCAAAGCTCTGTGTTTCGTCCCAAAAAATGTATGGCAAACATTGTCAGCTCAATAAAAGCATCTGTATTCTGGGAATCTGAACCAATTACGGTATTAAACAAGCTGTGGGTTAACCTAAACTCTAAAAATCTAAGATACCTGGAAAAAAAAGTTTAGAAACAGAGCTCCCTGTGTAAAGTCACATCAGGTGCCCTGTAGTTTAATACAGATGAGAATATATGTGGAAAACATGCACAGCTTATCATGAGGAATAGGAACATGAGATAAGAAGACACAAGAGCTTTCCTGCTATGTCTTGAATTGATTTCAACAAAATGAGCCTATTACAGAATTGCCTTCAGTCTTTATCAATTGTGTGGTTTAATTTCTGTCTAAGTGTGAAAATATACAAGAAAAAAATATAAAACCCGAATCTTTTTAGGAAGATCCATCTCAGGCTTCCCAGTTTTCCTCAGCTTTCTCCAGGTGATCAGTGGCCCCTGTGTGGAATTTGCTGTACCTGCAGTACCAATTCAGTGCCAGGCAGAGCTGGGTCCCTGTGCCAGTGGGCAGTGCTGGACCTCTAACATCACACAGGTCTTTGAAGGGTTGTTATGGAACAGGATAAAACCTGCAGAAAGAAGCTGCTGGTGAAAAAGCACTACCTGCAAGTAGGTTTGTGGGACAGTAGGAGGAATGAGAAATGCTATAAAGTCCATGTAAAATATGTGTTCAAATAGAAACACGACTGCCCTTTTTTTTTTTTTAAACTTACATTTTCACTGAAATATTATCAGTGTGATGCAATGGCAACTTGTGAAGATCTTTTTAAATTATGCTTGATATTTTTAGCAATGTGCAATGTTTCCTTAATCCATTTTAATAGGATTTACAATCCTTTTTTTGATCAGAAGCTTCAAGCCTTTCTGAAGCTTCACTAAAGCTATAATTGTGGTGAAGCCAAAAGGCTTGTATGAATTTGGCTTGCAGTCTCTTGATGTAATTTACATACATTCCTAGCAAGGGGACTATCCCTACACAATATTTCTAATATGGATCACACTGGTTGTAAATAAGTGGTCTCTTGTAGTGGTTTATAGTTAACTCATTTTCTATATATCTATGTCTTATTTCCTTAGAGAGGAATATATATTCCTTCTTTCTTATTTAAGTACATTTTGAGGTTCATCAGTATATAAAATTCATTTCCAGGGCTAAAACATCAAAACTGGATCCTGTTTAGAGCATTTTGTCGTATCACACATAATGAAGTGTTAGCCAAATATTTTCTTTAACCATTACTTTCATTTAAATCCGCTTAATCTGGTGTGAGCACACAGTCCCCTTTCACCCCAGCTGCCTGGACCACATCCAGACTCCTCCCACCAATGAAATCAGATGCAGTTGGACCAATTTAGAAAGAAGGCACAGAATGAACAGTCCTGATGATGAGATTTGCACAGTACATAAACTTGCAATTGTTCTATAGATGTATTAGCACAAATATGCTCTCAATATGATGCAAAACCGTCCTAACCACGTGGTTATATAACTTGCCCTCAACACATTCCTGTTTACACAGTTTGTTTGGTGTAGAAAATAGGTTTTCTAAAACAAGGATTAGTAGTAGTTAGAGTTTAAAAAAACATTTTGCACCTTTTTGCTCACAAAGAGGATTATATTTAAGATATCTGACTTGACCTGATTTTCCCTACGAGGGAAAAGTAAGCATTCTTTCCCTGAAACGTTATGAATGTGTCTTTGGCCCTTCATCCACACAGGACAACCTTGATCTAAATAGTATGTCCTGCACAGCTTTGCATGGAGCCTGGTGGAATTATGTGTAGAATCTTGAATAATGTCCTCTTTATATACTTATTTCTCTTATCCCTTTAAATATTTTTACCCCATTCTATCTGAGAAGCACACAAAGTGCATCACAACTGAGCTTTTCTTATTCCCTGATTAAAATTTTAGGTTTTTGTTATTATGTCTGTCAAAGTTGATCATTGATAACATCAGAACAGCAAAAGCAGAGAATTTATTATAACTCTCTGCTTCCTCTGAAATGCACTAAGTAGCAGAGACAGAGGCTTTGGAACAGCAGTAGTACAAGGAAAAGAGATGGTAATTACAGTGGTAGTGTTTTATAAAACTGCTTTCTGCTATTATTTTCTGCATATCCTTGGGCCCAAAAAGCACTGAGATGAATGTCATTAAAGGCAGTGTATTCCCAGCTGTGCCAAGTACAGTGTTCAAGAGATTCCTCCTGTGCCTTTTGAAAAGTGTTTCAACTTGTATTAAATCTATTTACAGAAAGGATGAACAGAAGAGGGAGTGGGGAAAATACTTTGGGAAAAAAAGATTGTAAACAGAAATGAATACATATTTTCCAAAGACTTTTGTTTTGAATTTTGTTTCTGCAAGGTTATTACAATAGTTCAGATAAGAAAAGGTTTTAGTGTCTGCTCTGAAATAGGGCTCTAGTCTGTCCCACTCACCCTATTTATCTATTTTAGGGGAAAAATTAAATAGGTAATCACTGGGAGAGGTTTTTTTTTAATCTGGCATCTGTAAAGTGCATTCTAGTATTGCAGGTCACTGCAATAAATTAGAAATTCCCCGTGCCCTTTGTCATATTCACTGTTGAGCTCTAGTCACATGAATGCTGAGTACATTAGTTTTTTTTCATTTAAACCATGTTTCAGTTCCATGATTGTCAGATATCTGATACAAATGAATTTTATTGCGTATTTAGGTAAATCCAGTCACAGCATATTGTGAGTGTGCTTTAAAATATTTTTCTTACCGACTGTAGAAGAGACTACAGACATTTGGCCCCATTAAGCATGTGTTAGTTGGGAAAAGCCTGGCATTGTATGATCTACATAGAATTTCTTTTTTGCAAAGGAAGGAGTTCTAGATTATCACTGCACTCAGGTTTCTAGTTTTCACAGTTATAATGTTGTGTATCAATTAGTTTTTAATGTGCTACTTATCCACTTTGTAGAATTCTATAGTCAAATGATTTAATTTTTGCCATCCTGTTTAAAAATCATAAATTGAATAATTGCAGAATATAAGGCAGTGTTGAATTGGATAAGCTTGGTTTAAGAGCTCTATTTTGTACTGCCCATGACTATGGAAAAGTGTTTTAGGAAAGGTAAATGCTGAGAAATCCCAAATTCTGAAACAATAGAATTGAAGTCAATGCAGTGCCCATCGCCACCCCCATCCCAGAGCCAGAATAAACCTGCATAAAAGGGATTGCAGGATTCTATTGGGAAGGCAATTAATCCCTTGAGAGAGAGAGATCTATTAATATGCAAATGAAGATCATGACACGGTCAGCATATTTTAAAGGGTTTTGTGTCACTGACAGGCGTTTCCACTGGAACAAAGCCATTTTCAAGAATTTGCAGGAAAATGAAGTTCTGAAAAAAGGAGCTTATAGAAGATGATACTTTCAGAAGTGCCCCTTTATCTCTTGTTTCTGACTGAAGCTGCAGCAGTGCAGGGAATGCTGGCAGCTGGGGAGAGCTTTGCCCCTGGACATTTCAGCACCCAGGCATTGGAGCTTAAACTTTTTCTCCGTGTATTGTTTCTTTGTCCCCCACCAACAGAGAGTCTGAAGGAAGGACAGGGATCATGAATGTTCTAGGGCCAGTGCATTTCTAGTCAGCTGTGGGAAGGAGGAGCCATGGATACATCTGTGTGGAGATGGTCAAATATTTGCAGTGCAGGCGCACAGGGCAGGCACCTGAGAGGGTTTTGGCATTGCCTTATTCCTCTGCTCTGTTCCATCCTTTCTGTGCTTTCCTCTGCCCTGGGCTTTAGCTCCTCCTCCTGGATGATTCCTGCCCCAGACCCTCTTTGGCTGTCTTTGCAGGGTGCCTTTCCTCTGTATTGCATCTCCTGCCCCTTATTTTCATCCAGAGATTTGAGGCAAACATCCTCCCTCCCCCAAATACGTGAGCCAGAACAGAGCCATCAACTGCATTTAAAGAGCGTTTGACCCCCAGCTCCCTGAAGCACTGATATTCTCAAGTCAGTCTTCCAAAATCACAAAACATTCTTAATCTAGATTGTTATGATGGGGCTCTGATGTATTCTGACACTTTAGTCTTCTCTTTATAAATCTCACTCGAGGAAAGCATTCCCCATCACCATGATCTTCTGTTAGGCTGGAAACCAGCAGCTCTTTGCTGAAACCATCTCGTGCCTCCACTTGAGCACCCACTGCCTCCTAAGCAGTGAGGTGGCAGAGCTGCTTTCAGCCCATGGTTTTCCTAAAAAGCCAAATCCTTTCTCCCTGATCTGTCTCCCAGCTCTTTGGAGGGTCAGTTGTGCTGGGGAGGGAGCCTTGGACCAGCCCTGCTGGCACAGCTGGAACCGCTGGCCCTTGAAGTGGAAATGATGTTGGAGTGCAGTGTTGGGGAGAGAGCACTTGTGGGGAGAACTTGGGATTTAGAGGAAAATTTGGAATGTGCAGTGGGAGTGCTGAACTGCATATCTCTTTGAGGAAGCATTGAAAATTATTTTACAATGTTGGATCTGTTACTACAGTCAGGCCACATCCTTGGATAGATAAGCACTCACAGAAACTCTAAGGCTGGAAGAAAATTGAGATGCCAGTGGTCATTTAAAGGCTTTGACCTACTTAAAATCTTTGTGAAAACAAACACATAGTTGTGGGATGTTATATTTTGCTTCATTTGTAAATTTGTTTTATATTTATGGCTCCAAGCCACTTTCTGAAAAAACAAGAGAAAACTTACTGTGTGCAGCTGAAGAGGTATGAAAGACATTATTTTTGTACAGACAATCCCAGAGCTTCCAGTAAGCAGGAAGTAATAGCATATGAAGGCTTTTAAAGTGAGAGATTAAAGAAAACAGCGATTCTGTGCTGTGATAGAGAAATAACAGTAGTTTTGCTCATAATAAAACATTTTTCATTATAGTAGCACTGGAAGAAACTCAGTACATTTTGAGTTCTTCAGAGAAAATGTCATGAGACAGGCTGAAATGTTGAGGTTGTGCAAATTAGCATTGGAAAACAGTTTGTCAGCCTAATTTTATGATTATAGTAATTATGAAAATAGTTTTGTGATAGCCTGCAGCCTACATTGGGACTCTCAAGAGAAAAGACATCAATATTTAAAATATTTCTTTAGTTTGTGAACAGTAGTGTAACTGACTTTTTATTGTGAAAATAAGCGAGGTGGTGAGAAACTAGTGGGTATCTAAAAGTGCTTAATCCACTACAATGGTCTGTGAATTTGTTTAAAATGCATCAGGCTAGTTATTTACTAGTGGCTTACAAAAATCTTGCAAAAATTATGTGACATAATGTACCTAATGAGCTTATTTTGTACGTAATACATAACATTATTTTCAAATCCCCAAAAGCTGGAGAGTGTCTGTGAAATGCTTTCCATAAAAAGCAGTTTTTAATGGGAGAAAGTCCTTCCCTGTGAGGGCGGTGAGGCCCTGGCAGAGGCTGCCCAGGAAAGCTGTGGCTGCTCTGTCCCTGGCAGTGTTCCAGACCAGGCTGGACATTGGGCCTTGGAGAAAACTTGTTTGGTGTAAGGTGTTCCTGCCTATGGCAGAGGGCTCAAATGAGATGGTCTTCTAGGCCCCTCGCAACCCAAACCATGCCGTCGTTTTAAAAACAGTGTGTGACTAACACAAAAGATTTGATTTTACTTCCTCTTATCACTTACCTTTTGATTTTTTCTTTGCCTTGCTGTTTAAGCCATATTTTGATATGAAATGACAATTTTGTGATATAACATAGTTCAGTAATATTCAGCCAGATCTAGTTGAGGAATATTACTTATTTAATATGCTATTTGATGAACATTTGCCACTATTCCTATGTTTTATAAAAGGAGCAGAGGTATTTTAGTTTATCAAACAATGAAAATGTAAGAAGGAAGAAAAAGTCATTTGAATTATAATGAAGTGGTATAAAATTCACAGTACATTAGTTTTCATCTGTGGGATCTTATAATGAGTATTATTCTGCCAGGCTAAAAATTAATGTTGTGAGGAACTCCCCTCAAGTGCTTTGCGGTGTTTCATATCTTTTCACTGTGTTAACCATCATAGGGTTTGACCCTGAGTTCCCAAATGTATCTCATTAACACTGAGATTTCTGCTTTAGTTTAAATAATAAAATCGCTGAAGCTGGTTTTCTCTGTCACTTTGTCAGTGGGATGGAAATCTCTAAACCTCTACTTTCTACAAAAATACCTCGAGAGCACCAATACTTGCCAAAGAAACTTTGTTGACATTTCCTGCAGTATTGTGCAAGTATAACACGTTCAGGTTGCATTTTCTGCAGTCCTGTCAGCACAGAGCTGTCTGACATGACTGGGAGCCAGCACCCAGAAAGCAGATCCCTTTCAGGTTGGGCATTAAGTGTTGGATTTGAAGAGCACAGAGCCATTTTTTGGTCACTGTTACATTCCCGGATCATCTGTGTATGTTTTCTTTTGAAACTGAAGGTACAACCCATTTACCTTCACACAGGTTGTAGAAGGCTCTTTTTGTGAAAGTCACAATTAATTGTGGGAGATGATCTCAGTGAGCAGAATCAAAACACTAAGCATTTCTTTTTCAAGCCAAAGATGCAAAGGCAAGTCTTTTTAGGGGTGTATTTTCTTAAGAGGTTTATAGGAATGCATAGGATGCAGCTTTTGCTTTTATTCAGACTGTTTCAGCTGTTGGAATTAGTGTCTGGTGTTCTAAGGTTCAGTTAATGATTCAGATCTACATCTGGAGTTATAAAATGTTGCTGCATCCATAGAAATGTTTCCTTGATGCAAAACATTAGAACTGAATAGAAATAAAATAGCAATTAAATATAATAATTTTGCATAAAAAGCATCATCACAATTGCAAAATTGCACATTTGAAACCTTAATTTGTGAGATTGAGAGACTGTCCTGTGCACTGAAAGTCACTGATCTCATGAAGAAAGTTAAGTTTACATCATAAAGTGTTTGTATATGCAAGCTAAAAAGCTTTTGCTTTTGAAACTGTTAATCGAGTTTCTCTTAGTTTACAAGTCCTTGAGTTTGTGAGATGAATTGTTTTTCTTAGCATAACTTGTTCATTTGTTATTTTCCTGAGGGTTTTTGTTTGCTCATTCTTAGAGATGAACCCTCAACCAGATCCTTGTGTTTGCAGTTGTAGCCACCCTTGGGGACAGGTGGATCTGAGCATCTGCAGTGGTTGTGGGCATTTCATCTTTGGGGCTGCTGGGGGTGGCCCATGGCTTGAGAGGGTGGTCAGCCTCGAGAAGCAAATGGGTGGGAAGCCACTGGGCATTAAATCCCCTGTGCTGTCCCTGCTGGGCCAGTCCGGGCTCTGCCTGTCCCTCCTCAGCCGCGCTGGTCCCTCTCAGGTGTCCCCTCCTCTGTGGCAGTGCTGGCGCTGCTGGGGATGGTCTCAGTGCCACTGAGAGTTCTGCGGTTTTCATCTTCCAGTGCCGGCTTTGGGAAGGGAACAAAGTAAAATGCTTCTAGTAATCCAGGAAAGTGAAAAGAGAAGCTCTCCCCATGTTACCAACACAGAGTGTCTCGGTGAAAACAAGCACGCTATGGATTGTTTTCTTGTCCTTCGAGAATATCAGCAGCTTTGGCAGCAAACAGTAGCAGTTCTAATAGGAAAGATCATGCTAAACATAGGGGCTGCTGTCTTTTTCCCTTACTCAGGCTTGGATTTTGTTTCCTCTTTTTACCCAGGAGATTATTAATTCAGTTAATGGTATAGTGTCCTAAAAGCGCAAAGTATTTAATTCTTGCATTTTCAGAACTTTTTTTAAAAGTCAAAATTCAAACTTTGAACTGTCTCCAGAGTCCACTTCTGTTTCCCAACTGACATATCTATTTCCCTTTCAAAATGAAAGGGCAAGAAGGAAATAACTCCTCTTGACCCAAGCTTAAGTAATTTATTTAGCTGCTGGACTGAGCAGTCTAGTGTTTTTCTAGCTTCCGTAATATAAATAAAAATAGTGGCAACAAATCTGAGACAGAATGCAAATCAAACTTTTCATACTGTATGTATTTTTTTGAGTAATTTTGTTTTAGAACATCTCAGAGTTCAATTGCGTATAGTTACATCTGGGCAATGAAAAGACAATTGCAGCCCCAGAAATCTGCAGTGTAAATGCAGCATGAGAGAGAACAGCTGGACACTGCAGCAGCTCCAGGAAGGAGTGAAATAATTGTGATGGCTGTAATAAGGGTGGGCACAGCACACCAGCTGTCTCACCATGAGGCAAAGTTACAACTGGATCAGGTATTGATGAGTTTAGCTTCTCTGGCTTACAGTCCTGAGGTTTGCAAGTGAATCTCTTAGTCGGGGTAAATGATAAGTGGCTGAAATAACAAGAGAATGTATCTTGGCAGCGTGGTTGAGAAGATTCTGAAGATAAGAGGATGACAACAAACAAAACTGTTTGTGTGCTTTTAGAAGTGACATTCTTTAAACTAGCCGAGTTAATCTGCATTTGTGTGAGCTTCATAGTAGCACATGTGGGAAAAACTGGAATTGGAGGGATTTACAGTAAATGTAAGGGAACAGCTTATTTGACATAATGCCCTGGGTATGGAAGGATTAAAAATACTTTGCAGGCAAAGCTTTGTTGCCATTCATGGTTCAGTTTGCAGTGCTTACAGGTTCTTTTGTTGGCCATGTCCTATACTATTGATGCTGGAAAAAAGTGTATTTGTCTATGTCAGATGAAGGCTAAATTTAGTACTGAATGAGTCTAATTCTCTCTCTCCCCTGTCTGATCTGCAAGCATCCATATGTAATCAGTTAAAGGCACTGCAGAGCCACATCTTTTGTGTCATGGTGAGCAATTATTAGTTTTCTCTTTCACAAGGGCAATTTTTGTATAGAAGATGAATAAGACTTGTACATCCAGAGTATAGCACCAGGTCCACTTGCTAACAATTCCTCTTAATGTTTAAGCATGTTATTTATTTACTATTGGTTTAGTAGTTTAATGATTCTAATGAGTAAAGTGCCTTAAATAGTATGATTGCTTGTGTAATTAGGCATTTGGATGAACAAGTCTTGTAGTCTTCTGGAAGCACAAACACATCTCACATGTCTGCAAAAAATGTTGCATACACAGTCTTACTTAAAGAAATATTATTTTCTTTCCTTTCAAACAACTGATTCAACATACAAGGAAAAAAAATTGTAGCAAGTGCATATTAGAAGACAAATGGAATGTGCTTTCTCTTAAAAAAAAAATCCCATTAACAGCAGTTTTAGGACAAGGTATTTCAGCCTCAAACTAACCCTTGAATTTCTTCAGATAAGTTATGGTGCCTTAAAAATGAACATTAAAATTTATTTTATAAATGTTATTACATTATTTGTTTATTCTAATATCATACAGGGAAAAGTGTAAGGCATTATCATGAGTATTCACTATATATATCCTGAATTACAGTGTTTGCTTCTCTCAAACTAAAAATTGTAAAGAGTTCATGCGACTGTAGGGTTAAAAAGCAGAGCAGTTAACTGCTACAAGCCATTTCTACTGAAGACTGTTATTTTCCTTGTTATTTTCCTCTTGTAAGTCAAAGCAAGCAGGACTGCAGATTCCAGTGAAGTCTCAGTTCCAGGGAGCTTCAGCTTCCTTATGTAGCTCTCCTTTAACCAAAAGGAGGAAACTAAGAACATCACGGTAAAGGACAAAGCCTCGATGGACAGACATTTCTCATGATGTGGCTGACTTTGGAGAGTAGCCTGTTTCATTCCAAATACTTTTCTCAAGTCTTATAAAACAGCCATTAATGTTAATATGGAATATCAGGCTATGACTGATAAGTTACTGCTATTCTGAATTCTAAAATTTTTGTACTGATTTTGGTAAGAAAATGAAAGGAGATGCTAAGTCTTTTACTGTAAACTTCAGACATTTTCAATTTTAGCTTCACTGGGTTTGCTACTGTGTATTTTTTAATGAATTTAAAAATGCTGTGACATTTGAGAAAAATTGGAGGCAAAAAAGTGTGTTGCCCTTTATTGCAAAACTGTAATTTTGCACTTTTGCTTAGACTCACAGGTTTATATTTGCATTAAGAGAAATGTTAATGCTTGCATGAAAAGCTGGACTGTTCTGAAACTGCAAATGCACTGTAAACAGGAGAGAGAGATTATATAACTTAGACAGAAAAGGTGGAAATGACTTTGAAATTGCAGGTACACATAAAAGGTGAGGCTTCCAAACTGAAATTGTTTTGACATTTAGCAGTGGAACAATGTGCTTGCATCCGGACTTGATTTTATATAAACAAACTTTAAAGTTATTTCTCAGAATCTTTCTGCTTAAATTGGATTTTATGATTCCCTTATTCATAAACATAAACTGCTTTAATAACTAGAGTAATTAGTGGAGTGAGCAGGTCTACTGAAACTTTCTACAAAACTTCAGTAGTTCCAGTGAAATTGTATGAATTGAGGCTGTCATCTTTATTAGATACTTGACTGATGAGGAAACAAAGATCATCCCAGCAGGCAGTTTAGGAAGAGGAAAATGTGTGTTTTATAGTAATTCTTATATTGAAAACCTAAAAGTATTTTTTGTAAAATGGGAAACTAGAAGATGGTGTTTAACATATTTCAGGGCAGAATAAAATATTGTACAACTTCATCATTTTTCTGCATAAAAACTTTTAATAAGTTTTGGTCTCTTGTAACTTTGATCAGTATCTGACAACTGTATTTGCTGCATGCACTTCTACATAATTCTTGTATGTGTAGGGTATAAAATCTTCATACCTCCTCCATTCCGCAGGTTTTTCCAAGGCTTGCTCCACGCATGTGTAAGAATCCTAAAAAACCAAATATTTCCTAACAATACAACTTCCTTTGCACTTGTTAGTATAAATATACTTTAGGAAAAATATATGAGTGTGTTAAAATCTATGTTAAGTCTGCCAAAAGTGCATTGACCAGAATGGCAGGAACATAGAGGCTACAGAACTTAATGCTGGTTCCAGTATTTGGCTGATCAGGTGTGCAGCCTCAGCTCTTGCTAATGGTTAAGAGAGTTTTGTACTTCAAATGCAATTATAAGTAGGTTTCTGTGTGTGCTCTATGTGTTACTTACACAGAGTAATTTCTTAGCCCTTGATCTCTGTCTTTTTGATGGAGAGGAAGCTGCTTGCAATAGTAAATGTTTGTGTAAAAACACACACTGGTTTAAATACAGTATATTTTGCTGATTTTAATGGTGACTCCACTGTAAAAAGCTGATGGCATTGCATTTTAACATTTGTGTATGTTTAAATAATACATTAGTTTTTTTTAATATTCAGGCTTTTTATATCTTTTCTGGTTTCTTGTGATATTGATCATCCATTCAAACTATCTGTTGCCTCTTTGTCCCTCTTGACATGTGAAATAAGACCAGGGAAGATATTTTTACTCTGATGTAGCAGTGTCATATCTGCTGTGGCAAGTGTTTAACTTTTTACCACAACTTAGTTCTCATATAAACGATGTTTTACGCCCATTTTACAAGAGATTAATTTTGCTCTCCTTGTTGTCAGAGAACTGTTGGGTCTCACAGTGCTTGCAGTTGTAGTGCCAGCAAATTTCTCAGTTTTGAAAGTTGCTTGTGCCGTGGCTGAGCAGAGATGTGTCACACATCCTGTCTGGCTGTAACAACACGATGTGTTTATTACAACACAGAGTTGTGTTGTGTGTCTCGAGCCTCAAGGAAGCAGTTTTTACCAACTCCATTCATGCAGTGATGTGGATTTTCTTCTGCGTGTGATAAGCTGTTGTTTAGTCAGCATGAAACCCAAATCAGCAGTCAGTATAAGTGTGCATGCCTCCACAGGAACTGTGCCATTAAACAAAGGCTAAATCAACAAAATGTTGTGGGAAGAGAAAAATGCAATTATTAAACATTGTCTGTTTTGTCCAAAGCAATGAAATAAAACTGAATCTATAACGTGAAATCCATAGAACCAAGACAATCAATTGGAATAGTATTCCCTCCAAAATGTCTGAGAAATCTTATATATTTTTCTGGCCATTTGTTCCAAATTCTGCATATCTGTGCATGGACTGCAGGTGGCAGTTTCTCAGAGCATATCCTTTGATGTGTTTACAGGAGACCTGAAAGAGCTCAATAGCTTCTGTTGCTTTGGATTGCTCTCTGTTGGTAAAATCTTCAGGTAGGAAGATGTAAATAGGTGGTTTGTAACCTGTTTACAAGCCTTGGTGTAAGCTGGCTTCCAGCAGGAGGTTTTAACACCAGGAAATTGTCTCCAAGCATTAACTAGCTACAAAGATTTCTGGCTTTTTGAAATGAGCCCAAACTGGAAACACCATGGCAGAAAGAATTGTTTCAAATCTGTTGGGACAAACTGAATTCCTTTGCCACTTTTTAGTGAAGGTGGCTTATGATTATAGTAAAATGTGATAATTGCAAATTACTAAAACTATCTCTCCTTGCTTAATAAGATTTTCTGTCTTTATCAATAATAAATGCCACTGTCAACATTTTAATGATGTTAATATGTAGTTTAAATGATAGCTATAGAAACAATGAAATCTTTTTTTCCTATGGTATATCAAGCATATTATCTTGCTGGCATTTTAAAATTTCTTTTTAAAAAGCATGATTTGCTGAAATAGAATGGAACAGTTCAGTGTTAATGGTGGCACGCAGGCACCTTGGGCATCATTAGCTATTTCACTCTGTCAGCTATTTTCAGAGGGCAAGGGTTTTGTGACATTTCATTCACCAGCTGTGCATAGCTTTTGCTCAAGGAAGGTTTCTAAAACAGATAATATTATGATGAATTAAAATTATAAATTATGAAGACATAAGGATGTATACCCTGAGTGCAGACCATGCATTTGATTTAAAGGAGATCTGCCTCTGTGGGAGTTTTCCTGTAGGTTCTAAGTGACCTATAATTTAGAGTTATCTCACAAATACTCTTTACTGTATTATTTTGAAAACATACTGTCATAAAAATTTACTTGCATTTTCAGAATACACAATTCTGTTTAGGCTGCTTTTATTCCTGGATCTGGAGCCTGGGCTTGTAGTAGCAGGTCCTGCTCTACTCTGTACCCTTAGCACAGAATAAATATGTTTGTATAGAGAACATGGAAGAAAACCACCTGTTCTCTCAAGATGTGCAATCTGCTTTGTCAGGTTTTGTTTTCTGGGCTCCTGGTGGTAGCTTTTTATCTTGATTTTGTAAATATTAAGCATAGTATTTGGAGGAGGTTTTCCCAAACTCTCCTTTTTTGAAGAAAGCAAGATGTGCAGTAACAGTACAAACTGCTGGTTGTTCATCCTGGTGATGGTAGGTTTAAAATATGTTGGTGCACATCAAAAAGTCAGGATTTATCAGAAGTGGTTTGCTACTGTTATAGCTCTTTCGTGATTAAACTTTACAAAACTGTCACAGTCATAGTGTCAGGTGGCTCATGCACTAAGATTTCTAGAGTTTTAAGATTCTGCATTTGACAGACTTTGCCAGCTGTTAAGCCAGGAAATGATTAAAGCATCTCGGATGAGCGTAGATAAACTTTCTGATGATATCATTAGTGTGGAAATGTAATCCCCTTGAGGAAAAAAACCATGGCAGCATTAGTGACATGGAATTATGTAGTGCACAGCTTAGAGGGTATAAATAGACAATATAGAGAAAAATGTTTAGCTATCTAAAGACTTTAAATATTTGATGTTCTCACTCTGTTGGTGTTCATGGGGAGCTCTGGATTATAGGGCTTGATCCTAAATATATGTGGGTAAAAAAGAAATTTTTTCTCAACTTCAGTGAGGTGTGACACAGGTCATATATAAGGTTCTGAAATTTCCTCATTACTGTCAATGACAGATTAAATATGGGCTGTTATTTAATATAATAATTGTTCCTTGTTGTTCTTACTCTGCAGAATTTCATTTCTTTTGCCCTAAGCATCTTTGCTTCAAAATGTTCCATATTATTAAGTCTGGTTCTAAGACCTTCAAGGACTTGCAAAAGATACTTTTAGCAATTAAAACAAAATTGAAACAACTTCACCCTGCAGTCGGAATTCAACCATGCTGTTTTCATATTTCAGCTTATGTTTTCCTCTGAAATATCCAATTTATGATAACTTTATCAGGAAAATATTTTTAAAAAGTCTTCTGGATCAATGTTATTTCCTATGCTACTCCTTCCCCACTGAGGATACTGCAGTATTGAACTCAGCCTCTGTGTTTAGCCAGAGCAAAAGCAGAATGTTTAAGGTCGACTGCTGTATCAGGTTCTGGGGAATCTATTATCAGGAAGAACATTTCACACTTCAGTAAACTCCAAATTAATTACATTGATGGTACATGAATACCAAAAGAAAGTGAGCGTAATTAATGCTACTTCAGCAAACATCAGAGGAAATATTAGTGATTTCCAATTGATGATAATGCTAATGTGTTATATAAAAGTATTTTATTAGAAATGGTATAATGCCGTCTCTTGCAGCGCCTGTGAAATGTGGCAGTTTATTAATTTAAACATGTTTTTATTGGCAATTTAAGATTATATCAGCTTGCAAATGCATTTTAATATAGTCTTAATTACATGCAGTTCCCTTGTAGGACAGTTTAGGTGTGAAGACAGACAAATCTGAGATGAAACAGAAACATGTATGAAGATATTGAAAGAAAATCTGCTCTCAGACTTGTAGAGGGCAGACTCCTGGGATGTGTAGTGGGGCCACTTGTGTTTAATGTCTTTATCAGTGATCTGATGATGAGGTTGAGGGTGCCGCAGTCAGTTGCAGATAGCTCCAGGATGCGTGCGAATGTTGATTTGCTGGAGAGCAGGAAGGCTCTGCAGAGGGATCTGGTGAAGGGTCTGGAGCACAGGTCTTGTGAGGGAGCTGGGGGTGTTTAGCCTGAAAAGGAAACTCGGAGGGGACCTCATGGCTCTCTACAGTACCTGGCAGGAGGCTGTAGCCAGCTGGGGGTTATTTTCTTGTCACTTGTTCTCATGGAACAAGTGACAGGATGAGAGGAAATGGCTTCAAGTTGAGCCATGGGAGGTTTAGATGGGATATTAGGAAAATCTTCACTAAAAGGGATGCAAAGCACTGAAGCAGGCTGCCCAGGGAAAAGGTGGAGTCACCATACCTGGAGGTATTTAAAAGATGTGTAGACGTGCTGCTGAGGGATGTGGGTTGGTGGTGGACTGGGCAGTGCTGGGTTAATGGTTGGGCTTGATGACATTAGAGGTATTTTCCAGCTTAAACTGTTCTGTGATTCTCTGTCTTCTAGGGTTTGTAGTGCAGCATTAAGAGCTGCTGCTATCTCCAAACACCATCTGTAATTCAGTGACATTTACACAAAATATGCCATTAATGGTATTATGCCTTCTATTGTTTACAATCTGAGCCATAATGAATTCCACCCTGCCTATTGTAGAGTACTGTAAGAGCAGCCACTGTAAAACAAGCTGTCGGCATCCAAAATGCAGCTCCTCACCCAGAAACAATGTAATAAGAAAAATAATTAGATTCCGTGATTAGCAGAACACAGTGAAATTATATAAGGTGGTTTTGAATTTTTTTGCAGATGTTAGCACTTTATAAATTTGCATTGGAATCTTATTTCAACCACTAAGACTGACTTTCAAGCAACAGTAAGCAGGGTATAGTTAACCACCGAAGCAGAAATTTAGAGTCAATGAGTAATTATTAAGAGCTTTCCAGAATATTAGCTGTTTCAGTTGCTGCAGTGATGGAATAGTCCATTAGATATTTCTGTTTCTGGCAACTCCTGAGAATTGATTCTGATACGAAACAAGGAGCCATTTTGATCAATACTGTAATTACTCTTATTGATGGATTGTTTTACAATGATAGTCATCATTGCAATGTGTCTGCTCAGGAGGCATCAGGACTGTCCGCTGCACGCAGTAATGCGCCACAAATATCGGATTCAAATCAACACACTATTGAGACTGGGCTGACAAGCGTGAAATTAATTGTTCCACTTCATGTAAGACCTGCATTCTTCTTTTGAGAGTGTAATTTGTTGCTGTGTGTAGCCTGGGAACAGTACAGCTTCGGTGCCATGTTAGGTGTGGCTTTCTTGGTCTTTGTCTTTTCCCTGCAAGATCAGTTCTTTCACCCTTTTTAAGCATAATCAAAGGAATTTGTGACTCGAGGGCTCTGGGAAAGTTCATATTCTTTCCAGTTTTTGAGGATGGAATTGCATATCTTGGTAAGAGAAAAATAGGCTTTATCATCCAAGCTATTGAAAGGTTTTAAAATACAGGAGTAGTACTGAGGCAAGGAAATTCAGAATCCTTGTATATAAAAGTATAATATAAAGAGACAATGTTTGAAAAGCTGTTTTTTTTTTTTTTTTTTTTAAATTTGTTTGTTTGTTTGTTTTTAAAATCTGAAATGGTGCATCATTACTAGTGTGTTTTTTTAATGGACACTTATACTGAAAATGTTATCTTCAAATTGCCTTGGTGGAATAATAGAGACTGCATTCAGGGAGAGAAAATATTTAGAAACATTAATATAGATGTTCTGTGCCACACCACTGTGGTCTATTGATGGTTGGTTGGACAAATGGCTTACTAATTAATGGAAAGTAAGTAATTCACTTATGATAATGAAGTGGCAGTTATTAGTACAGGTCTCAAAATTGTGTTGCCCTTACACTTGTGTGTTTCTACTTTGAGGGTGTTAACTTTCAGCTTTAGGCTTCTTAAAAGAATATTCATGATATTAAAATGCTTGAAGGTAAAGGTTTTTAACTTAATCTTATTCTGCTTCGTCATTTTCTTCTATTTTGTATACCCTTTTCTCTCTCAAAGGAAAGGCAAGGGTTGTTTATTGCTAACTGGCATGGTGTGTGTGTGCCCATGCATGTGCAATTTTACTGCATCTGTGTAAATTCTAACAAAATAAATTTGTAGCTGGCTATGAGTGTAGTGGCTTGAATATGGAAAACATAGAAATAATTTTGGAAATCAATGGACACTTCTCAATCTACCATTCTGTCTAATAGTGTCAGACTTAAATGTTTATGAGGATGATGCTAATGTTTCTGTTGTGAACACCCGAGAATAACCTTCTTGCAGGAGTGAAGAGCCCAGCACTGAGTCCCTGATTTATTTTCATAAATATGATGGCTCCTGTCTCTTATTGGAAAAAAAATAATCCTGTCCTAAAGCCACTATTCTCTCATCAGCACAGGCTACTGTCAGTCTTTTAAAACACTGCTTATCTGGCTGACCACGGTGGTTTTTTTTTCTGATGGAAGTTTCAGGGCTTTAAAGAAATCTTGTGTAAAGTGATGGTGCTGAGAGGGTTTTACTTGTGAAGGGCCTTGTTCATTGTGTTTGTGCTAAAACTGTTTTCCTATGACCTTCTCAGGGAACCACCCAGGGATGGAGCACTACCAACAAGTTTTTAGTACCCTAAGCAGATTTACAGATAATTTATTTTTCAAGAATATCACTTGGGAGGCAAACCTTTGCTTGTTGGCCGAAAAGGCTGATGAGGGATTGGACAGCTTTTATCACACTGATGCCATCCCTCACCTATGTCCTGTGTCTCACACTTGTGTCGTGTCTTGAGCATCACAGGATGGTTTGGTCTGGAAGGAACCTTAAAGATCCTCCAGTTCCACCCCCTTGCTGTGGGCAGGGACACCTCCCACCAGCCCAGGGTGTCCCCAGCCCTGTCCAGCCTGGCCTGGCCTCGTGCTTTAGTGCTGAGCAGTAGCACAGTAACACAGAATGCTTGTCTAGTGGATTGTCTGCCAAAATCCTTAGGCACTGAGTGTCTCAGTGTTATCTACCCACAAACATCCCAAAGCCTGTGTTTTGCTGAGCCACTCTGGCCTCACCTTGCACCATTTAGGTGTCAGCAGTGTGTGTCAGCAAGACCAAAGAATTGAGTATTATTTAGAAGTGGAAAGAGCAGTTTGTTTAAATCTACTTTCCTATATGGAAAGAAAGAAATATTCTGAGTGGTATAAAATAACAGAAAAAAAAATTAAAATTTTTAATGAAACATTTGGCTCAAGATATGTCCTGTGCTAATTGAGAGGGGTTTTTTTATTTAATATGTTTGGATGTTTGGTTGTTTTCTGCCTGAACCAGTTGAAGTTTGTACTGTCATCTGAATTTCAAATTGTATTTCCAGGATGCAGGCATGAATCAAACACAAATGAAGGAAACCCAGGGCCAGTTGTAGTTCACCTCTAGCAAATACAAAAAACCTGTCAGGAAGATTTAGCTTTGTGCTCTCTTTTTCTCACATATCTGTGCTGCAGCAGTCAGCAGGGAACTTACTCTTTCAAATATATCTTGAGACAAAACTTTTGAATTTCAATTGATTTTTAAATTTTGTTATGAGATTCATATTTATATATCTGTCAAAAATCATGCACAGACATTTGCACACAAATTAATCAACTAAGGTCATTCTTCCATGAATTAAAATGAATTAAATTAAAATTAAAAACTTCTTTTGAAGCTTGTTATTTTTCTGTTGAGCTTTGACTTGTTCCTTGAAATTGTTTTTTGCAATGAAGTCACTGCAATCTAGCATTTATCTTTAATTCATCCCTAGGCTAAACACGCAACAAAGCTCTTTGCTGAAGACAGATCATGCCAGAACAACAGCAATGTATCAGACAGTTCTCTAGGTCAGACACTCAAAGAGCTGCTACTTGCTGACTTTCCAAAATATAGCAGATATTTTATTGATCTGTCTACTTCTTAATTACAATAATCCTGTCTGCTTTATTGCTATTATGGTGTGTGATCTGTGATCACTTGAGTTTTATTTTATCTAGGGTATCAAATATAATACACCCTCAGTCACTTACAGTTTTAAGATTGTTTCTACATGTATTGATTTTTGAGCTTGTTTTATTAAATTGCAAGGAGAAGAAATTCAAAAGCTTGCTTGCTTGATAGATGTTTACAAGTTTAGTTTCTTGTAGGATAGAAATCTCAGCAATACAAAGAAGAAAAAGACAATCAAAGGGCATGGTTTGCTTTCAGAGATGAAAGGAGTGAGTGTTGCAGGGAAGAAGAGCAGGGAAGGAGGAGCAGTGAGTTGCTGTTGCCCCACAGATGGAAGTAACAGCCACTTGTCTTCAGTCTGGACAGCCTCATCTGAGCCAAAAATGTTCTGGGCAGAGAATATAATCCACCTGCTTGAATTTCAAGTAATGCTTTCCATTTCTGAGTGGCAGAAATGAGTTTCCTTGTTCACATTCTGTGAGACACTCACTTTTGGTGGGTCCTGCATTTGAACAGTGTTCCACAGCTGGTTTGCTACTTCAGGTTTCTCTTTTGTGCTGGTGTGTGTGTGGAGAGTTGATGCATGTAGGAATTTCTTCAATATTATTTTAAAAACAAAAAATTGTATTACTTTATGCCTAAATGTCAATATGTACAGTTTTAACAAAACCTGGTTATTTCTTCTTCAAAAATTAAAATCAACCCAAATTCAGATAAAAAATCAAAACTTGCTACTTTTTAAGCCTTGGCAGGCAAATATATTTACCTTCATGCTGATTTTTAAAAGAAAAAAAAAATATGAAAAAGTATTAAAGTATTTAAACTTCCATTTATTTGATGCTGTTTGCTCTATTAAAAAATGTTTTCTTTTGTCTCTAGTGTTAATGTAACTACTGTCAGGAAAATATTTATGCAAACTTTCATGTGATAAATCTCCCAATATTTTGCAGGCTTAACTTGTCACTGATTCTTATTTTTATTTACTAACTTTTCGTATCTGTTCTATAGTGAAGGCTACATATTTATCTGCTTAACATTATAAGAATGAAAATATTACATGAACCTGAAATGTGAGAGGTTGTTTTATTTCTGCACTGTCCAAAGCATATTGACGATTTGAAGAAAGAAGGAAAAAAGAAATTCACCCTTCTTGCATAAGAAACCCCCTACTTGGAGCAGGTTGCTCTAAAAAAATAAAGGAAGGAAGCAGCTATAAAGAAAAACACAGAGCTGGACACTTGTGAGTGGGAAATGCCTGGGAAGAGGGAGGTTTGCGGTGCAGTTATGAACTTGAGTGTGTTACTGAAACTGAACCAAATGCTGCCTTTAAACCAGAAATATGTCTCCATTCCCAACAGACATATTTGAAGTAGCAAGTGCTCAGTATAGAAATGCTTTGATCGGATTAGCAGATTTGGGGATTAAGTTTGTCTGTTTCAGAACTGGATATCACTTTTTCTAAAAAACTCATATGCCTGCATATGTATGCTAGTTTTCACAAATTCTTATTTCTTTCCTTATTTATACTTTAATCCTGGATAATATAAATGTAGGCACACATAATGTATTGTACGATTAAAACTTGCGAGAAAAATGGATAAAAATTCTGCTTTCATTCACTTGAGTCAACAGCCCTAAATCTGTCTCTCACAGGTACTGATTATTCATCTGACATGGTCACAAAATACCCCCTGTCAGCTGACAATTGTCTGCCTAAAGCTTAGTCTATAAGTAGGAATTACTTTTTTTCCCCTCCTCCTTTCTCCGTGCATTTGGGGAGTAAAGCTGAAGTGACTTAATTTTGAAGATCAGAAAAGCTGGAGCTCTTGCTGAAAGTACTTGGGCATGTTAGGATTGTAAAATCGAACGGACACTGGAGCGTTCTGCTGGCATTCGGTCTGTCCGCAGCAGGAATTTGTTTTGTTCCCTATTTTGGCTTAGTCCTTGGGCTGTCTCGGAGTCCCCAAGCTGCTGTCCCTGGGATGGGCTGTGGGCTCTGCTGCAGGACCCCGGCCCTGAGCACTGCTGTCCTGTGTGCCCCCAAAGGCATCACTGCAGCTCCTGTGTGTCCCCAGCACTCGGGACACACCTTCAGCTTGGTGCCAGAACATTCCCGGGTGGATTTCCCGAGGCAGAGCCATGGTTGTGACACATGCTGAGAGCGATGGAGCTGCTGGGCAGAGGGGCCAGGGGTGAGCAGCGGGGCTGGGCTCTGCTCTCCAGCACTGACCCAGGGATGCTGAGGGCTCCTCGCCGGGGTGTGACCCATCCAGACAGCAGGGACAGAGCTGTCCGAGTGCTCTTGCCACCACCAGAGCTCCCCAGCAGACCCTGGAGTGCTGGCAGGGCTTCCTTTGGGTATGGGATGGACCCGGGCAGGTGGAAAGCCTCAGGTGCAGTCACAGTGAGGAGGAGCCCAGGCAGCAGCTGAGAGAGTCTGGGTAGGATGCTCTGTGCCACAGAAACATGAGGAGATTTTATATGGCTTTACTTTTATCCTCCTGATTCAGTTTACCATTGAACATTCCTGAATTCAGTTGATTTGTATGTGGATAGCTGAAGGTAATGCGTATAATCAAGCGTGCTGCTCTATATAAGTTGAAGATATTTAATTATTTCCTGGGTTTGGTGTCAGACCTGAAAATAATAACGCAGCAGGTTCTAGTGTTTGTGCGTGTATATGTGTGTATATATATTACATTATGTATTTGTAGTTTTAAAAATGCAAATTATTTCTTCATTCTTCACCATTTCTCCTTTTTTTGTGGGAGAACATAGAGATCTAGTGCATGAAATGGACAATTTACACTGGAAATATGAGGAAATACATAAAAAAATGTATGTGGAAATGAATCTGCTTATTGTGGTTTGAAAAGCAGCCATCGTGCCTGTGTGTGAATTTGTTTCCAACAAAAAAGTTTCAGCGGCAGATTTATGGAACAGGCATGGTAACCAAACTGTCTTGGTAAAGTATGGTCACTCTGAATCTGGATCAATACTCTATATAGTAAACAGATGAATTTCTGTATACAGATGACTGAAATTTCAAGCTAGAATTTAAAGGTTCTGTATTTTCAGTGGTTTTTCAAGGAGATGCTGGGTTTGGTGCACTTTCAGACTCGTAGCCCTCAAACAAAATTGCAACGAGAGTACTGGCGCCTCTGCAGCAATTGGAAGTACAGTATCAGTTCTCAAAAAGGAGCATGCTTTTTCACTAATGATTTGTAATTGTTGGATGAGTTCTTTAAATTGTAATAAAACTGATTTTTATGTTTTGATTAAATAGAACACAAATCTGAAATACATAGTGCAATGAGGGATTCTTACAGTAATGTATTTTCAGATTAATAGAAATTGATGACGGCAGTTATGTCAAATTACTGTTCTCTGGTTAAAGGATTTTATAGGAAAACCATGTTTTGAAATCTCTCACCTTTTTCACAAGCTGCAGTAAGTAAAAACTTCACACGGGGTCAATTACATTATAAATGTTTAGCAAATAAAAGTAATATTAAACATTCCTTTTATCCCTCAGTGAAGTGCTATGAAATATTGTTCACTGCAGTTCCTCTGCAGGTTTGGGGCTTCATGTAGATCACTCAGCATTTATTTGGTTTTAGTAGCATTTTGCTCTTTTCATTGTATTGCATTTGGATTATATATAAATCTAATTGTTGCTGCTGCTTGAATTATAGATTATTATATTTCATATTACTTTTATAGTATTGTGGCCTTTTTATTCATGCTGTCTACATATACTTTAAAGTGTAATATCTTTTCCTGGCAGCTGCTACTCCTGTGATCACCGTTTGCACAAGTAGGAGCTGTACCGATGCCAGTTTGAGCAAGTAGGTGAAGGAGGGTTTGCAGGAATGTATTATGTACTGTATGCAAATTTTTTTTAGTTTAAAATTATTTAGAACACTTGAATACAATGCATTAAGCAAGTCCCCTCAGATTTGTGGGGGAAAAAAACCCTAAAAAAAGACTCATCCACTCCTACCTGAAGTTTTTTTTGGGCTAATTAAATGCATTTGTTCAGGTCCCTTCCCCTCTCCCCCCACATTAGCATTATGAAACACGTTAGTAAAGTAATGGTTTCTTTTAAGCTATTTTAATAACACTAACTTTAATTTGGTACCTCATTTTCACAGAGGTTTTTGCTGTGGCTAATAAAGACATTTGATCCGTTAATGCCGTGGCTTGATTTGGTAGGCAATGTGAATATTTTGTCCCCTTTGGCTTTGCCTATCACAGCTTCCAAAAACTAAGTGTAGATATTTTGTATTTCTGAATGGGAAATTGAAGGAGAAGCAAATAGTTTGTGTGGAACTCTTGGTATTGTTTTTGGACTAGAGAAATCTGACATAAAGGAAAATTGCTTATGCAGTTAGATTTTGTTGTTTCTCCATTGGGAGGGATTACACACTCAGCTTTAGAACAAAAGAAATGATGATTTATGCAGTACATAATGGTCCAGGGGTAATGAGTGTGTCAGTGCACGCTTTGTGAAAATGAAATTCAGGGAACCATAATGCATAGAATAAATAGTGACAACTGTGAATTAGAGACCCATAATTCCACTGAGGACTTCTGAGCATGACATAAACTTCAAATGTGAAGCTTGGGTGGTTTCTGGTGCTCCATCACTGGGGCTTAGAAGAAGAATTAATTCCTGTTCAAGGTCCTTAATTCCAAATTCACAAGATTTTCTTTTCTTGTTCAACACGTGAACCTCACCTTCTAACCATTTTAAATAGTGTCTCCCCACATCTTTCTACCGTGACATCGGTCGTGGTCCCAGCGTGTTCCCTCTTTCTTGCAGCCTTATGGATAGGAGCAGTAATACCTTTCATTTTCAAACTACCGGAAACTGACATCTCAGCTATACTTGGAATGGTTTTATTGTTGCCTTTTTTAAATGTCCAGAGTTGTTCATCAGTCAGGCTTAAATTCTATGACCTTGTGTTTGATAAAATCTCCTAGCTTGATATGTGTATGATTTTATGGAATTTAAAGAGAAAATAAGTGTGTGGTGGTTCTAATTGCAGTTAATTTCTTCACAAGTTGTGCAGCTTTTAAATAACTGGTTGGAAAAAAATTTTGTGCAATGTGTTTCTTGAGAGTTCTTTGGGGAAAATAAAAAGAGGGCATTTATACAGAAAATTATTTTTAAGTGATACAAAATACTTGTGATGCTTTATACCTAGTTTCCATATGCTGAAAAGTGGATAACTATTTTTACAAAATGAGTCAGAGATTCTGTGCATAAGTGTTTCATTGTAGATAAACACAAACGTTTTGTTTATTTCAGTGTATCACTTCAGAATCACAGGTACTGTGTGCTCTTGCGACAAGAAGAACGTTGCTTCTTAGGCTGTGTATGTCGCTCTTGCATGTGAATTATGAAAAGTGCATTTTATTTAATCAGATTCAAGTTTTACTCAAAATTCTGTATTCTTTCAATTTTTTTAAACACTTGCATACACACAGACACATGGAGTGTAGGTGCTGAAACTAGAGTAATATATTAAAAAACCCAAATACATTTTATATTAAGTTTGAAGTTAGCTACTTTTTTTTTTAGCAATCATTGGAGTAAGCCATTGCCTTTTGTGCAGAGACAGTATAGATGACACAAATATTATTGCGGGAATGCTATTATTATTAATTCTTTTATTACTGTAGTTCCTAGGATTTTTGGTGTTTGGGATCCCACAATGCAAACTGAGACTGATGCCAAGGCTTCAGAACAGAAACTAATTCTTAGTCCTGAAACAAATTGTTCTTGGGGCTAAACTACTGGGGACTTTCACAGATTTTTGTTTTCTTCCTGATTTGCGAGACTAAGCCAGGGAACAAGATGAAGTTGACCATGGAAATATTATTATCTGTGTTTAATACCTTGAGAAGAGAAGCACCAAGTAATTAAGCGACTAATTCAAGGTTATGCAAAACTCTGTGGCAAAGCTGGGACTTGAGCCCAATTCTTTCAAGTCCAAGGTTAATATCTTAACCACCAGACCGTTCTTTCTCTAAGAATGTAGCTTTCATTTTAACCCAAAATGTCACTTATGTTAATTTTACTGCAAAACCAAAATCCCGTTGACTTAAATTTTCCGTGGTTACACTCAAGTAACAAGGGACTTAAAAACTGCTTCTGCACAGCCTGACTATTATTAAGGTGTATTTATTGGTAAAATGACTGATATTTGGAAACAGGTTTAAGCTTAGATAGTAAGACTTTTTTGCTTTCTGTGAGTTTTCCTTTCCTCTGCCACCACCTAATATTATAGACCATTTTATTATTTATGGTAACTGTTGCTGGAAACTAGACAGACTGTGTCTATATCAGCAATACTTGAACTACAAAGCATAGTTTTGTTATATTTTTTCTCCCTCAATAAATATTTATAAAATGAAAGTTGAATTCTAAAGAAATTAATAATAAGGTGACAGTTCAATTTTCTAAAATTTAAAGCCACTGTAGAGGGACAGTTGACATCAGACTTGATTTATATTGTAGCTCTCACTTTAAAGAATTAAAAGTATAGTATTCAAGACAAAAAAAAATGAAGCATGAGTATATGCTGCCTGGCCAGAAGATGTTTTATCATAGAACAAAATGATTATTTCTTCCAACTTGTGAAACCCCATCTGGAATAATGTGGGAATTGTTTTACGGTTCAGCCCTGAAAAAGGGTGACAAGGCAGGCCCAGTGCTTGGAAGAACAACAAATAATTAGGAGTGTAATCATGGGTGCTATAAATTATTGGGAAAGAAATAGAAGTCTAAAGTATTATATAGGTAATGTGTGTGCTGTTTTAGGAAAAAAGAAAGCCTTTTATTTGCCAAAATATTTTCAAGGGAAATCAATTTTCAGATATAGCTTCAATGGTCTGGTTTGTTAAGATACCAACTGGTGTAGAAATAAATGAAATGGTATTTTTTGATATTTATTCATTCTTCATCAGTTTACTCTGTGCTGTATACTAATACCTGGTCCTCTTAAACTAATTCAGAAGATCTTGTAAATATTTTAGTGAACGAACAAATAATATATTTTGAATCTTTATACATCATATCTATACAAGAATATTGAAGAATTACAGCAATTTCGGCATCAAACTATTCCTGCAAAACAAATTTAATTTGTTTTATGAATGAAGAAATGAAGACACAGAGAAGTAATTCCATCAGAAAGCTGCTGCAGTGCAGGGAAGACATCTGCAGTGCTCAGGAGATTTGTGTTGTCTCCCCATTTGTAATTTAGCAAGTGCTTTGTTCTGACTCAGTGTACTGTGCAAAAAGAGCACCTATTTATCCTTTCTCCAGGTCCGGATATATAACCTTTAAACCCACCTCTACCTTCTTACACCAGAAGGGAGCCATTACATTTTTATGGAAAGTGTCCAAAAGTTAGGTTCTAATAGTCATGGAATGGTATATATTTTTAAAATTTATTGATTGTTTCATATGCTGTTAACTAATATTATTTAGGAGTTGGATTACTGAAGAATTTGAAGGAAAGCCAGAGATGACCAGCTGATTGTGACCTTTACTCATTTGTTGTTTCAAAATTAGTAAAATGTTTCTGCTTGTTAGTGAAATGATTATCTAGGAACAAAGACTTTTTCTGGGCAGGATTATAGCCGCTGCATGCTAATTAATGGAACAAAGGGATGAGGATTACAGAAGCAATAACAGTAAAATATCCAGGAGCAGTTGCTCTGGGACATTATCTTCCTGTCAGTTGTGCTGCTGTGTGCTTTGGCACTTCTCCTCTTGTCACCCCACAGTAAGCAAAGACTTTTACCAGGGCCTCACAGAAATGCCTCATTCTGTCCATGTGGTTTTTGTTTTCCAGAAGAAATCCTACCCACTGGGTCAGCAGAGCTAGGGGGAGAAGAAAATAACCTAGTGCTGGTATTCTTAGTGGGATGTCAATGGTTCACCAAGAGTGATAGAGGATAGGTGATTTCTTTAACCACTAATTGTCAGAGAAACTCTTTATGGTGAAGAGATTCATTCTTTGAGAATCCATTGTGGCAATTTGAGCGTCCTCAGTCTGCTCTGGCAGGGGCACCTAAGATACAGAGGAGATATTTGCTCAGCTATCAGGGTCATCAAAAAGTTCTCGATCTGGTAACTTTTTACCAGAAAGCATGACGGGATGATAAAAGGTTAGTTTGCTGAAGAATGTTTTAATTTCTGGTACTGAGTACCAGAGGTCAGATATTAGCATATTTTCTAAATATTCTGCATTTTATTTAATTTTTACTTCGCTTGTTTAATCTAGTACTATTGTCTTGTCAGAGCTTCTAGGGGGCCTTTCTTCAGTTTATCCTATCTCACACCTTGAGGCATCTAAATCCTGATTTTTATACAGTTACTTAAGCAAGTGGGTTTGTGAGATTTTTCTATTTGTTGTTTTGGGAATAAGTTTCTGCCAAATATAAATCTCTTCTAAAGTGATCACCAAACACTCTTCATTTGAACCAAGAATATGAAACGGCTGGGGTGTGATTGGACTATTTGCATGCTTATTTCTTGATTTTTTTTTTTTTCAAATGAAGTATTGACAGAAAATCTGTGAAACTGACAGGAGACAAAATTACATTCTTTAATGTAAACTGTTGCAACATTTTCGAATTTATTGCAATAAATACTCCCTTTCACTATTTCCTATAAATGTGTAATTTAATTTTTCTGACTTGCAAGGAGCTACTGATGAAGTGTTGGCAGTATTCTTGTGGTTTGACTTTTAATCACCAGTTGGAACAGGAAAACTTTGAAGCATGAGCCAAAAGCAAATTATGAACAGTGCAGTTTTTTGTTTGTTTGTTTTGTTTTAAAGGCTGGAAAACATTCCCTTTCTGGCTAAGGCATCGTTCAACATCCATCTGATTAGGGTGTTCTAGGGACATCTAGAGATGTAAGATGGCCCCATCAAAGCATAAATAATGCCCAGCAATCCCCACAGGCTCTGTAGATATGAGTTATTGAAGTGACTAAACTGAAACTAAACTGATTTGCTTGATGATGCCCAAAAAGAGTGGTCAAATACAAAAGTGGTTTTATTATGCCATAAGATTTTCAGTTATCAGAACCATTCTTAACTGTGATGCTGTGACACAAATATAAGCTCTCCCAGAGTTAGGAATTTCTATGCAAACATTGAAAGTTAATATAAAATAAATGAACAGCTCTACAGAACAGGTTATGTGGTGATAGTACAATTTAGAATTCTAGAGCAAGAAAAAACGCATGTAGTGCAACCCATGATTAAAACGGTGCTTGTGAATTGTTTTCAGTCTGTGTTAAAAAAAAAAATTGTAGGTGGTGTTCTGTTGAAGTCTTTAAAGATATCTTGCATCTTTTGCCAGTGGCTATTATGCATTCAGGCACCTCAGGAACAAAGAAATGACAGAGAAATGGATGGCCTGGGTTTAACTAAGTAGGTGATGGTACAGATGAGGCCTGATAAGCTTAACACTCCATCTCTGTGCTGCCACTGCGGTTTGCAAGGAGATTAGAACTGTCTGACTGTGAGGAGGGCGAGCTCCACAAATTCACTCATACATGGCAGTTCTGTAATGAGGTGATACTTCATTCCTTAAACTACTGAAGTAGAACTGCACAAACAGATGTGAGCCCTTGGCAGTGCTGTGCGTGCAGCACAGGCGCTGCTGTGCCTCCCAATGCAAACACCATGTCCACTTGCCACAGTTATGTTTTATTGGTGTACGCTATGTTTTGTCTTAATAAGGGACAAATTATGTTTTTGTGAAAAAAGGAAAGTAAATTGAAGGGTGTTTGTAATGCAGGGTAGAGATTGAAAAGGACCTATGTAATTATTATAACTTTCAGTAGGTTAACATGATAAAATTTGGTGCTGGAAATGGAGAGTATCCTTCCTTTGGTTATTTGCATTATGGTGTTTCACAGCAAAACTTTGGGAAAGCTCACAAGATGGAGATGTGACCCTACTTTGAGTGCTTTATACACAGGGAAAAGCCCAAGGTTAGCTCAGACTCGGAACTCAGCTTCTCTGTGTCTGAGGGTGCAGTTTTGCAAAGCTACGGCAGGATGTGAAATGACCACAGAGACCTGAATTCATGTAGAGTTATCTTTATGTGCTGATTTTTCTGCCTGCTTCGATAGCGCAGCTTGTGATTTTAACTTCAGGATATGTTAATTACCCTGCTGCTCAGAGGCTTGAGTGCAGTTGACCAAGGTCACTGCTCTGTGGTGAGCACACAGGAATTTATCAATAGGTTGCCTTGCAGTGACTTGTGATTTTGGTGCCTTTGTTTGGTGGTCTGAGGGTTGGTGAAATTGTGTATTTTCATTAAGCAATGAAATAGTAGCAGTCTGCTGATGGTAGTTTGCTGAGCATTGTTATGAAGAGTATATTTTAAAAATGGAAACTTTAATTTCCATGTCTGTGAAAATGCTCTGTTAATTATAGCAGCTTAAGGTTTACTTTGCACAAAAATAGTACTTAGAAGAACTTTAACACAATGAATATTTTAATTCTATTCTTTAGAAAGCAGCAGCCCTCTCTTTAAAACCAGAGGACCAGTAAATTCTTTCCTCTCCTAGAACCTTGTTGGTCCAGAGACAATCCATCAGATTAACAGGACTTCCAAATATTTTTTATTTCCTAAGAAGGGCATTCTTCTATTAGATGCCAATCACTTAAACCTTGTCTCTTTTTAATTGCAAGGAAGGGACATTATTTAATTAACTAGTGGAGGTGAATCAAAACTAAGCTGCAGCATAAGCAAACATAGTTTTCAGGGATAAGGCTCTCCCTTATGGTTTATTGAACCACACAAGGCTTGGAACATTTCTACAGGTACATTCACCAGGAGGGTATTTGTGCTGCAGAAATGGAATTTTAGGCATTGGGCATTTATGATAACGAAAAACCCAACCAGAGCAAGATCTTTTAGATAAGAAGCAAACTTGCAAACTGCAGTACTTGAAAATATCAGCCGGTGTGTGCATATGCTCCCACAAACACAAGCTGTTTTCTCTGAATATGTGCAAATAAAGTAATATATTTTTTAAGTGCTTTAAACACATGAACGGAAAAGATACAGTGAGGAGATAACAGTATTATATTTAACAATTCTAATTAACAGTTTCTATGTGATTACCGTGTTCTTCTACTTGCTTCCTCTCATGTGTGAAGGGAGCAGAAGTAAATTAATTACCATTAGCCTGAAGGAGAGCACACTGTATTCTTTACAACTTCATAGTATTGATTTGGCTGTTATTCATGGCTTCTATTCTCTGCTATGCAGATTGATGCATCTTTAATTCATAGGTGCATTATCATTAATAGTGGTTTATTGACCAAGCAAAACAAAGCTGTTGTTGGGTCCTTTCTATTGCCAAAGCTCTGGACTTTTTCTGATAAATGTATTCGTTCCTGCAGTCTATTACAGACTCTGGAGTTACATGGTTTATTTTTATTAGCTATGGTGATGATCTGTTGTTGTGGTGCTATAGGTAATCTGCTTTTTTTTTTTTTTTTCTCTTTTTTTTTTTTTTTTTGGCGAGATGAACTCTGTTGGTAATGTAATGAATTCCTAAATTACAAAAAACCCTTTCTGGTTGTTTTGAGAATCAGAAAAAAGCTGAATAAGCACCTCAGTGTTTGTGTATTTTACAGCTAACTGAACATAGAAAACTCTCTAAGTAATAGAAAAAAGAATGTGCCCTGCATTTTAACTTGAAATATGTTCGGTTCAGATTTAATTTGAGCAAATTTCTTTAAAGGTTTCAAAAAAAGCACTAAACTGATGGTTTGTTGAAATGTTTCCAGTCTGATCAGATACTGACATGTAAATACACAAAAATAAATCTATTCTAGTTTGGTAGCCAACTTATTTTGTTCTTTGTTGGTTTGGTTTTTTTTTATTTCTGAGAGAGGAAAAAAATACAGGTTTGTAATACAAGTGTGAGACTATATAAATTTCTTAGTACAGGGTCTGAATCTGGTTCGTTTGTGGTGATAGGTTTTGATGAAGGTGACATCATTAGGCAGCGATATACACTTAATAAAAATGTCTTGTATTTTCAGCTTTGGGGGAAATAAGGATAGACTGAGTTTGCTGTATTTCAGTCCTTTCTACAAGATTTTAAATTGCTCAGCGTTTATTTACTCTTGGCAGTGAAGTTTGGGAATACCTGCCTGTGGGTATGACATGGTACAAAGGCTGCAGTTCTGTAGATTATTCATTGGAAAATCAAAACAACCAAATAAAACCAAAAAAAGGAAAAAAAAGAAAAAAAACAAGCCAAAGCAAGAGCTACAAACAGAACTCTGGCAGGGATTTTTATGCACAGGACTTTTCCTTAATGAGGTTTCAAGCTTTGTTTTTAAAAGTGTGAGAGAGAAAAAACTCTGTTGGGGGAAAAACATATTGAGAGGCAGCATGGCAGTATTTCAGATGCCAATGGAAGGCTATGTGCATCATGGCTAAACGGTCCAAAGAGAAAAGGATCTGTGCACGTTCTGCTGTACAGGGCATTTGTTTATATCATATTTCAGTCTTTCAAAGGCAGTTATTAATTATTGGATTAAGGGTGGATTGGCAGTTGAACTTTAACCCTTGGTTTTTCCTTGTCTGTTCACCAGTTTGTTTTGTGAAGCTTTGAAGGAAATCATGATGAATATACTACTCTCCATAAGTGTACAGAAAGGCTGCCCCTCCTATGCTCTTTCTTGTGAAGTTTTATAAGTGACTGGAAATCACACATGGAAGTGAAAAGCATTAGCTTGTGTGGCAAAACCACAAATATGTTTTCACACTTCCAGGCAGTGCCAAATGCTATAGCTTGGTTTCCAATTTTTTTTTTTCATGGCAAACTTGCTGAATTCTTCTCAAGACATCTGCATTCAGACCACATGGTCTGATTTTCACAGGTACTGAGAGCATACTTATGTTGCTGGCTTTGATGTGACTGGGGGGAGTTTAGATTTTTGAAAGCAAAATAATTTTTCATGTTTAGTGGTGAAGAATTGGGAGCCTGAATTTAGGTGCCCAAGTTCAGCTATTCAGATGTTATACTTTTCCTTGTTATTACTTGATATGTAATGTTCTGACACCTGTCCGAAACCTTAAATCAATATAAATACTTTTATCAGGTGCATACAGGAAAGAGCATTGATGAGACAGAGCAGCAGGGATCAATGCCATGTCCTTCAGAGTGACAGACAATGAAATATAAAGCTCATTTAAGAGTTAATGTTGAAGGTACCACACAATGCAAAGGGTAGATGTTTAGAGGTAGTATCTAAGCAGCCAAATGTTAGTGGTAGAGAACACTGCAAAATGTAATTTGTGTCCTGAGGAGATTGTGTTTCTTTTTCTGAGGAACAAAACCCATTGGCTATTCTTAAAAGCAGTGCTTTTGGACCTTCTTACAGGGCATGGATATTGCTAAGCAAAGGTTTGTCTTGGAATGCACTTAATTTTTTTTTTCTGCATACATTCCACTTGGTTTCAAGTTTTCTTGGCTGCTCATTTTATTTTATTGCTCATTTAGGGGAAACCATGAAGGGTGGGAAGACAGTTGTGTAATTTTTCTTAGATGGAAAATAAGTGTTGTCGAATAAAAGTCTATAGAAATGTGAAACCCAGCACAAGACCTGGGTGTAAGGTAGGCATAAGTCAAGGGGGAACAATAAGGAATGAAAGAAACATGCAGTGATAAGAGGAGGGTAAAGAGAAAAAAAAAAAAGTTACCAGAATGTCTGATTGAAAAAAATAAGCTTGTGGTTGTATCCTGTGACCCTACAGCACAAAGTAAGGTCTCTCTTTTGGCTGTTCATGTTTCCAGTAACCACAGAGACTTTGGAGAAGACTAATGTGGTTTTGTGTACAAAAGAAAATGTAGTATTATCTCATCCCTGTTGAGAATTGGTGATAGTAGCAAGTTGTCAGGGTCCCTACTTCTGAATCTTCAGTGGCTTAGAATAAGTGTCCAGGGTGAAAGGATTGAATTCTTGGATTTCTTCAGTGTTTTGTGAGGAGCAGATTAAGTGTACATGCTTTTAATATACTTGCTTTCACCTGAAAATCTAGTGATGGCTGTGCTGTGGATGAAGATGCCCACTGGGTCTGATTTAATTCTGCAGATTTATACCCATAGGTGTTTTGTTCCTCATGTAAAGCAGTTCATGTGAAATACTGTAGTGAGTTTTCAAGAGTGTCAAGAACAGCCTTATGGAAAAAGGAGTCTCCAGGGCAGTTCTAGAATGTTCTTTTTTGGTTTAAAGGAGGGCTTTATGTTCTTTTCTAAACTAGAAGTGAAGGTATGTGTAATTGTATAGACAGCTTCTGTGAAATACATTTCCAAAGCAGCTTTTAATAGCCTTTGTTAACTAGCTCTTAAAACATCCTTGCTGGCCTGTGGAGAGGTTTCAGGTGTCTAAAAGAATTTGCAAGACAACAGTTTGATTTTTCAGCTATTTTCAATGATGATTAAGTTCATATTTGGGAAACCTGGTGAGGTGACCCTCCTGTAAAACAAGTTCCAAATGCCCTTGGCCTCTGGAGGCAGCAGCCAGGCAAACCTCCCCAAATATTTGTTACCCTGGTTAGCCCTGACCAAAGCAACTCTGTTAAAGGGAAAGATGGGAATGTATTCCCATGTTCTGTTTGCTTGGAATTAGATTGCCTAACTAGTTATTTGGATCACCCATCTGTGGAGATTTTTATTTTTAATTAGCTACTTTGAGTAAAAATTACAATACTGAATTAATCTTAGAGAACAAGCATTTGAAACTCTGGAGTGTTTCCTTATCTTTTTGTTTGTTAGATTATATATATTTATTAGATTATAATTTATACATCACCAATGTGACTGCTTTTTAAAAAATTTTTATTTGTAATGAGAAGTTCTCTGTTGTAGAATAGCTTTTCTCTTCCCCCACTGGCTTGGCTGTTTAACCATATTTGAAGACTCTTCCCACTAATGCTGTTTACATGGTTATATAGATGTTATACATGTGTGGATATAGATATGAACATATCTAGTTGTGGAAAGTTCGAGGAGCCTTGTGTGGCTTTTCACAGATGGGGCAGAGGAATATTGCTAAATCAGGAGTTGGGTTGTTTGGTTTTGATTATTATTCAGCTTAATGCTTTAATGGATTTGGTTTTGTAGCATTTACATATAGCCATGAGGTAAAAATAAGTCTGAAGTAAATATCTTTGTAAAGATTAAATATGCTGGGGCTGTAGTGCCCTTGCAGTGATTTCAATGTGTAAATTATTTTGCAAGGAAAGCAGTAACTATCCTTGTCAAGTCTGCTGATGATAACAAATTTCCCAGGATAGCTGATCTTTGGCTATAATGTACCAGGTACAGCGTTGAGTAGTTAATCACAGTAAAGTAATATGCAAAAAATATTCTAATATTTTACATTTTTAAATGTGTTTTTTAAGGCAACTAAACTGGACTTTGAGGCAACAGAAGTTGCTCAGACAGCAATGTGTGCAAGAGTCGAATGTGACAGGCTAATCCAGAGTCCCTTGGAGTGGTTTGATGAAGTGAGTGAAAATTTCCCTGCAGAAAATGAGTGTGCCATCACACTGGGTATTGCTGATGGATTTCATCAACACAAAGAGGTTCAGGAAAGGTTAATAGGAGTGTGTAATGTGGTGTAACACAAACTCTCAATTACCTAGGAGTTCTCGAATGTCAAGGTGAGGAGGAGTGTGCTGTTGTGGCTCATCTTGCCATGCAGATCAAGAGGAAGTTAACAAAGTTGTCTGTGGTTTATTGAGCAGGGCATTGGAAGAATAACCAAGGGAGCTTGTTCTTTTTGTAGTTCTGAACTATTGTGTGACATTGGGCACGTCATTGAATTTAGGTATAGCCCAATATCCTCTTCTATATGGAGGTTTTGATAGATACATGCTTTATCAAGTTTTTGAAACTCTGTGGATGAAAAAATTTTTACGAGCTCTGAACTAAATCAATATTGATTAAAACCAAAATTTTAAAAAATCATACTTGGGTTTTTTTTAAGGCCTTTAAAGTTGCTCCACTGAATGGATGTATTTTAGAGTCAGAAGGACCAGATAAGAACATAACAGTGGCACTCTAATAAACCACCCCACCACAGGGTCAGTGTGATAATGGGAAAATATCAAATCTTTGAATAAGAGATTCACAGATGAGTCTATCGGAGGACTGCACCATCTGTATTTGCTATCTCTGCTGTGGCAGTGCCATCTGAGAGCCCTTCTGCTCAGTGGAACAGCTCAGGCTCCCACCCACATGCACATGTGATGCAAGAGAAGGTTTTTATTTGGTTTCCAGTGGGGTTTATTCCAGCAGTGCCTACACAATCAGTGACCCTCACCTCTCACGCAGCATTCGATGGCTGAGCTGTACAATTCCAAATCTTCTCCTGGGAATTGCTCTGCCATCTCCCCTGTGCAGGAGGGATGGGTGCTGGTGTGGTAGCGCCTGCAAGGGCTCGTGCCACATAAGGTTTGAACTCTCACTGGTTTTGTCCTATCAATTTGAACATGGATATTGTCTTATAAAATGCTGTGATAGATTTTCCAGATCGAGAATGATTTATATTCTTTGTTTTGATTCAAAAGCCCAAAGCCATGCTTTGCTGTACTCCCTGCTCTGTGCAGAGGCCCTTTAATTTCAGCAGAACTGTTAGTGGGGTAAGGCAGCAACTGATCAGATGACATTTTTAGTTTGCTCCATGTATATTGCAGGTTTTGGATTCCATAATTTAAAAAGCCCACAAAACCTATATAAAGTGCAAAGAGGAATAGGTTTTTAAAACACCCTGAATAAATGACATTTAAAAAAAAATTTGTGCAGTTGAGCTAAAAAATACGCACAAAAATCGTTATACATTAAGAAGAGCAAAGAAAAATGAATGGGCTTGATGTTAGATTCTGATGACGACAACATTATTGAAGGAAAAAGAATTTTTTATGCATAGAAAAGTTGTTTATTATCAGCCTTCTGATCCCTAAAATCTAAAAGAACTTGGCATAAAAATTCAAGGCTACTTCAGTTAGGCAAGTCAACTTGAGTGATAAATTCATGGGTTTAGGGGTAAAGAATTAAGTCAGAACTGTGGCGTAACTTTTCACTCTGTAACAAAAGAAGCTGCTTTAAGAGCTGCAAATCATATCAACTGTGAGCTTTTCACAGCCTTGCAGTCTCATTCATTGATACCATCTCAAATATAGAATAAAAATAGTTTTAATAAGTTTATTTTTTAGCTTCTGTGGCTCTTCAGTCCAGCACTTCCTCTGTGACAGGAGCCACAGTCAGGACTTGCGCGGGAGAGGGAGGGAAGAAAGGTGAAACTTCAACCCCCGCATAGCACAGCCTTTCCATGGGCCAGAGATATTAATTGAAATCAAAAGTTGGTGATTTAATCAGAAGTGTATGTCTCTGCAATCTCAGTTTGCATTCCCAATGTTAAGACTTGAACATCTGAAAGTGATTTTTTGGAAATGGCATGGCGTAAACATACATTTATTTTTTTTCATGGAAACAATGGATAGATTGGATATTTGATCTGTCATTTGTGTGCTGGTTCTGCTTTTTCATTGTGAAACGTAAAATGTATATATGCACATATTGTTTTAACATGCATGTGACAAAACCTCTCAACCAGCAACATTTGTGAAGTATGTGCAATATAGCTCTGAATGCACCTCGGAGGCATATAACAGCTCCAAATATGCAACACAGAGAGATCACTTTTAAAGAATTATTACAAGATTCCTGTTGAATTCCTTTCTTTAATCAGGATGGTAGTGGTATTTACTGGCTCTGAAAATCCCAGGGAGTGGGAAGAATTTTCATCATAAATGGGTGTAGTGCTCTGCAGATGTACAAAGCAACCAGAACCTTGTCGAAAGGCTGGGACTGAGGACTGTGTGCACACTTGTGAGTAACTTGAAATATTTTTGTATACAGCATAAGGGTGAATAGCTTGATTTTGATAAGGCTTGATAGAAGTAGGAACAAATAGGAACACAAAGACCATGTTTCTCTTTAGAATTAAAATAAAAGAGAAAAATTTCAAGCTGTAGCTAACAGTCTTCCTTTGAGACTGGACATCTTTTCCTGCCTTGGTCACTCAAACTCTGTGGGTTTTGGTGTGGTTTAGCTTTGTTTTGGTTTCGTTCATTTGGGGGCTTCTTTGGTATTTTTTTGTCAGCATTTTTGGTTTGTGTGTATTCGTGTTGTTGTCTCAGTGCCAAATATTTGGATTGCATTAAATACTTCTGACCTGAGTTTTGTACAGATTGCTTTTTGGTTTGTTATTTCTTGCTGATCATTTACTAAGAAAAACCCCCACACCTAAACCAGTGAAAAGCATTAAGAGTTCTGACAGTGAAATACTGTCTGCCTTTCCCCGGTGCTTATGTGAAATGATCTGGCAAAACAGATACTGAAGAAATAATGTATTTTTTGTGGGCTTTCTCAAATGATAAATGTTCTTGTCTTTCTAGAGAATTTCTTACCAAATGCTGATTTTTGCAAGCAGACAGAATCAGCATTTAAAGTATTTTTTTTTTTTTAATACAGCAAATCAGAAGTTGTATCTGCTTCATCTTCTAGACAATTGGAAATTCAATTATCAAAAGAAATTTCTAACTATGACTCTAATATTTAATACTTTTTTATGCAAGTCAATTGTTCATAACAAAGTTACAGCCTTTCTTGTCATTTTAGTAACAATACACATGTATTATTGCCTATGTTACAAATGATGAGAATTATCAGTATCTCTTAATGGAAAAAAAATATGGAATATTGAAAAAAACCCGAGGGTTTAATTTTTTTAAAAATAAAACTAAACAAAAACTTTATCACCAGCTTTGTCATTTTTACAGGGAAATGGCAATTTAAGGAATTGCTTGTAAGCGCACCTTCGTAGTAGCAGTACTACAAGGTAGTTTGCAGGTCTGGAGAATAAAAGCCAACCTGGCCCAAAAGCTTCGTATTTGTCATCATTTTACATTTTGCATAACTGGAACCATAGTGCCATGCTGCTTTCTCAGGATGACATTAAAATGAAACTATTTCATTTAAAAGCAAATTCAAATTTATTTCAAAGGCGCTATATCTTTGTTATTTTAATTTATTTTAATTAACCCCGAATTTAATATGTAAAAATTTAGTGTTGGGGAAATGATGAGGACCTGGAGGTCAGACAGCCTCTGTGGTGAAATGCAGAGAATCCATTATTGACCATGGCTTTTGTTATGATTTTATGTGGTTTTGTATTTTTCTAGCACTGCCTTGTGTGATTCAGGTTTCTTGCACCGATAGTTGTTATAAAATCAGCTGATTCCTAGATGGAATCCAAATCCCCAGCACTCTGCAGAGTGAGCACCAAGAGCGCAGACACACCTGGGTCAGGCTGGCACTGCTCCCCTCCAGGCACAACCTGTAGGGCCCAAGGAGAGCAAAAACTCTGGAACCACATCATTCCACCCACATCAGTTCTCCTGATTTGGAACCTTCCAATAATGGCTTTAAAAAATGATAGGAGTGCTTTTTGTGGTAATGAAATACTGAATATAAAATATATATTACATAAACCTCTTGGTTGCCAGGGTCTTGCAGAACAAGTACATTCTCCTAGTTTTGTTGCAAATGTTCTTGAAGGCTTCCAATAATTGAGTAGATATTCACCATGGAAGATGTGGGGTCTTTTCAAATAGATATTAATAATATCTTCTGTTTCTTACAAATTATTCTTTTGTGTTTGAACTGTGGCATTGGAGTTACAAAAGAAAAAAAAAGAGTTTATTTGCTATGAGTTAGCATAATTATAAAATCATAAATTACAGGTTAAGAAATCATTCACATCTATTTTGAGTGCAAGTTATTTTTAATTTTCAAAAGCATCAGTTACTCAAAATTGAGAAGTGTGGCTTTTTAATATGCTTTCACAAGAGCCTAATAGACCTACCTAATAGGTAGGATTCTGTGTGCTTAGAAAATATTGTGAATTTCAACAGCACCATGCAGTTTTCAGGTAAATGCAGTGAATAATTGCTTGGTTTTCTTCACTTGATGGCAAAGCTTAAATCAATAAATCTGATGAACTGAAAGCAGTCTCTTCAAGTGATGCATTTTAGAATACTTTCTAAGAACTCAAAGGTCAAGTCTGAAGGAAACATTTTGATCAGAAAGTGATATGTTCAACAAGATCTGTGCAGCTGGAAATAAGTGATTCAAATTTGTACTTGATTTGTTTTAAATTCTCCAAAGCTTCAAAGCCTGTGGCATGTGGACAGACTTTGACATCATTAATTAACTGGCAGTGTTGTCAATTTACTGTTCATTTTATCAATTTGTTACAGTAACATTTAGCTCTCCTGTCTACTGTGTTCTTATATTTTTCTCAAGTAAATAAAAAATAAAAATGTATTTTCCTATTTTAGAAAAGTCACTTCTGTCTCTAGTAATGGTGTAAATGGATTTCAAGAGTTGAAATCAGAACTCTTGATGGTATCTAAGCACAGATCAAAGAGGGGAAAAAACCAAATCTCCCCTCCTGCCTCGAGGGAGCAAAATGCAAGGGGTCTCTTTGACGTTCTTTGGTTGCTAGATTGCTATTAAGGTCTCAGACTAGAGATTTTAACAGGAAATAGTCTGGAAAAACGAAATTATTGCTGAAATTATGTAATATAAAAAAATTCACTAAATATTTACTGACAACCTTGTATTTTTAACTTTATTTTGAAATTGTCTGCAAATCAAAATATTTATCAAATATTGTTTCATTATCAAAACATTCACACAAATGTTTACAGAGAGGTGTAAAGTCAAAAGGGAGTCTAAAGTGTCATTCTGCCTTGAAAATTAGTTTTGTTGGGGGGAATGAGTACAACATGTGCAGGGATTCTCTTAACTATAGAGTCCTTTCTTGTATCACCAGCCAGGACATGACTGGTTCTGACTTACTCACTCTTTTGAACATTTTAATGTTCATCCAGGTGCTTTTAACCACTGTTTTTGATCACCTTATTATTCATTCTCTCTCTGGAGTTGTATAGGAATCATCATTCTGCAGGCAAATTTTAATGATAAATCTCTTCAATAATACCATTTCATTTTATTGACTCAAATCCTGTGGCTTGTCCCAGGAGGTTTGGAAGGCTGCAGAGGTTTGGAAGATACTTTTGGCACAAGGGCTAAAGCTGACAGGAGGCAGGGGTGCCTTTCTCCTGCCCTGCCGTGCCATGGCTGTGCAGTTTGGTGAACAGTGAAGGGTTTGGGGTTGAGTTCAACACAACTGTAGATGTGTTAGAGAGAAGCAAACAATAACCAGAGTGACAGACAACAGTTCTCAGAGCACAGACTGCTGTGGAATGATGTGGGAAAGAGGAATGTTCTCAGCATTACATGTTGGGTTTTTTATAATTTATTCTTATAAGCTTCCCTGTAAACACTGATAAGGAAAAAGGTATTGATATGCAGAAAATAGAGAATAAAAATTGTTTTGATACATTTTTAGTTTTTAGGCATTCTGAGAGGTATTGGCATTGTGAAACAAGGCTGTGAGGTAATGCTCACCCATGCTGGATAAAGGATGCTTTGATGTTTGGGTTTGGATGAAGGCTTGGGTTCATGTGGTTGGTTCAGGCTTTTCTTTGTGTGGAAAGTTAAGCACATCTAGATAAGTTTGTAGGATAAGTATTCATGAGGCAAACATTGTGTAGATCTTGTGAAATTGCCATATACAGGAAGTTCAGCTGGGGAGGAGGAGGATTCTAGATTGCTAAGGCACAGTGGATTGCCAATCATGTCACTCCTTTTACACGATTTTTGGAGGCGATACAAGGATTTTTTGCTCCCTTTTTTGGCTCTTGTTTAGTTGTGGGGAGGAGTAATTTAAACATTGTTAAGGGGAGTTATCATTTTCCTACAGTGCAAGAGATAAATATTTTTATTATTTTTTAAATGGAGTTTTGGTTCTAATCCAGTTGTTCTCTCCCTATGACAGCATCTTGGCACAAAGCAGCCTGGTGTCACATAAATAAACATCAAATAAATGAAGAATGTCAGCAAAAGTGTAATATAAAACGAATAATTAGTTGTCAACATTTCAGCTGGTTCCCTGTGAGTAACTCTTCCCTACTTTTTTTTCTTCTTCCAGAAATACAAAGAATATGAGAAGGATGTGGCAATAGAAGAAATTGATGGCCTTCAGCTTGTGAAAAAGTTAGCAAAGAATATGGAAGAAATGTTTCATAAGAAGTCTGAAGCCGTACGGGTAAGCAGCAGATCAATCTGTTATTTCCTCCTATGATGTAAAACTAAGTATATAATTCAGTCTCTGCTCTGAAGGCTGTACTAGCAATTTAAGGTGCTGAAGTGGAAATGCTGAAGCATTCAGAAGTATTTTTGGATCAGTGTTCAAGAGAATAGATTTAAATTATTTATACCATCAATAGATAAATGTAAGAGTGTGAAATGAGATTTGGACTACCAATTTCTGATATGAGTTTGTAAAGTATCACTTGTGTGCAGTAAAACCTAACTGGATATGGTTGTGAGTTAAAATGTTAGATTTCAAAATATCCAACCAAAGCAGACTTAATTTTACCGCTCACTATTATAAAAATAGTATTACAGGAAAATGTCTAAGTTCAATAACTGTCCTTTAGTTCAGAAAAAGATGCAAATGCTTCAAATGGGACTAAATCAAAAATTCCTTTAGTTGTGGTAAGTACTACATCAACCTACAGGCAGCTTATTAATGATCATTAAGTAATTAGACAGCTCTCTGTACATCTGTAAATATTTGTGTTTTTTAATTTTTTTGTTGGTTTTTTCAATCTCCATTCTGATCCTCTTTTTGTAGCAGCTTTGGTGTCTGTTAGATTTACCATAAAACCAAGAAAAAGTTCAGACTTCTATGTTTTACCATATCAAACAGGAGTTTATTGTAACACGTGTGCTCTAAAGAACAACAGATCTGCCTGTTGTAGTTTTCCTTTTGCATTACTCTTCTCTAGAAAGCAAGGTCACTGCCTGGAGCAGGAGTTACTGCTGCATCTCCCCTGTCAGCAAACTCACAGGACACGCAGCTGCCCTATTTCAGCCACATTTGTCTGCTCCATTGAGCTGAAGGTCTTTTGTCTCCACTGTAGAGCTGGAGGCATCACCCGAGGACAGGGATCCCACTAGAGGGACTGAGGATACAATTCTGCCTTCAGCCCTCTGTTATTTGTTATGGTGCAAAAGGGAGGCAGGAATTTGGCTACGTTTTAGAGGTTGAATTCTCTGGGCTGGCAGTGAAGTAAAACATATTTCAGCTTGTAAAACTGAGCACACTTGGCAGGGAAGCAGAGAAAGACAATAAACATGGAACCCCGCAATGCTATTTTTACAGTGTGTTTTTCAGGGGAAAAACTACGCTTTAATATGTGTGCAACAGCTTCCAGGAGCCTGAAGAATATTGACTTAGGGAAGGAGGAGGACTCTTTTCCTGGTTCCTTAGCAGAGAAAACAGCTCCCCTGAGATCATAATGTGAACAAAACATTCTTGGCAGAGCACTTGTTTGAGCGAGAAGTGTCCAGTGAGCTGCACACTTGTGGTGAGGGAATAGAATTCCATCAGTGAGGAGTGCTGGTGGGGAAGAGCAGTTTGTGTCTCAATTAGAGCCTCATGACAAATGTTTAGAACAAGTTTGGTCTCTTCATACGGATGATGTTTTTGTCTAAGGAGGAAAAAAATGTAGGATCAATATAGACCACCATGCTCTGAGTGAAAGTGAGCCCAAAGTCTGTGAAGTTAAACCAAGCATGTAATATTGAGTGAATGGATTTTAGTGCCGGAAAAAGTGACTGAAATCCAGAGGCTTCTCTGGAAGGTTTCCATCTTTGGAAAGGAAGCCAAAAGAGTGGTTTAGACAGGGTCATTTCTTTTAAGAAATGATCGGGTTATTGTACTCTCCAATGAAGTTATTAATTTTTGCATAATCATATAAATTGGTCATTCTTGGTGCTAGAGATGTAATGAGTGACGTGTTCAGCTCTGGTAATAAGTAGTGCTTAGTAATTTGTGTCCTGAGAAGTACAAAATCCTTTGGTACAATGCACATTTTGCACAAGTTTCATCCTTGGTACATCACAAAAAATTTTCTCTGCATGTCTGGGGATGTAAGATAGGAGTTACAAAACTCCTATGGACCTAAAACCTCTGTTCCATCCTGATACTGGCTCCTTTTGTCTCTAAAATAATAGAATTTGGACATAAACTGTTGATGGAAACTTGTTCAAGAGCACTGAAACTAGAATTCAGAGTAATATGTCGGATAAGTTGATGGTGATGTTGGGAGAAGTACTAAATGAAGAATACCTTACAAGATATCTCTTAGCCTTAGAAGTAATGGGGACATGATCGTGAGGGTGCAAATCAGAAAATGTGTTTTGATGTTAGCCCAAATTGTTGCTCTACACCACTCAGTGAACTAGCTTCAAGTAGACATCAAAATCCGTGGTTGGTAAAAATGTTTTATCCAAGAGCATTTTGGATTAAACCTGCTTCTTCATGTTCTAGCAGAGGTAGCACTCTGTGACAAATGTTCAGAAATTCATGGTGTAGAAAATGTTTGATGTGTAGAAAACGCCAAGAAGAAAGACCTGGAAATATAAAAGTAGGATGGCTTGGATAGGCCTCAGGTTTTATGTGGTTTTTTTGTTGTTGTGGTTTTACTTGATGCTTTCAAACATATGAACTTGTTTGAAGCTACTAATCACATTTGAACTCTCTTTTCCCTCCTCCCCCTTAATATTCTGGATGAATTTTTATCTTTCTGTCTCATCACTTTTCATACTGATTAGTTGGTTCAGTGTGATTTTTATCATATTCATCCCCTGTTTGAATTACCCTTCAGTATGCAATTATCCTATCACAATGTCCTATTTTTGTTCTGTCAGATACATAAGATAAATGGAAAACTGAAAGTACTAAACCAATTATATAACCTTTTGTCATCTACTTACTGATGGAAACCTTTGCAAGCAACATCCCCCCCCCCCCCCCAGCGTTCACTATTTACATTGGGTTTATGTCAGTTCAGGGTATTCTTGTTAACCATTTCCTTCCTGATGCTGCCCTACTTGATTGAATTTCAGGCAGGCAACTTTGTATTTTGTTTTGAGGTCTTTGTGACGTGAATTACCTTAAAATCACTGAGCAGCAGTTTTAATTCAATGCTGCTTATGTTTTGTTTCTACCGGTGACAAAGGTAAATGCATTTACTTTTAAGATTGTGACACTTGAGATGGGAAAAAAATCTTGGTGCCCATAGGGTGACAGACGTGGAAATGTTTCTTGCACTGTTCAGCAGTTGTTTTAATTTTACAGCCAAACACAAATAATCCCTTTGAGACCCTTGTGCAGTCTGCTGTCACTTGTGGTATTGCTGCAGTTGCCTTTCCTGGACTCTTAGTGATTTCATTGTTAGGAAGTTTGTTTTATCCATCTTAAAGCTAACTGTGATTTTTTTAAATATAATTTTTAGAAGGTTTTAGGATACTTTAGTGACTACTAATTTGTTATTGAACAGGAATTAAGCACTTTGACATAATGCTCAGTAACAAATAACTATGGCAACAAACTTGACAGTGAAAAAGAGGTGGAGTTAAAATTGCTCATTTGGTGCTTTTACTTTTCCTAGCTATTGGCATAATGGGAAAAAAATTGAAGAAGGCTAGAGGGAAGTGAAAAAGAAAGCAAAAAGAAAGATAACTAAGTTATTAGGGAATATTCAAAAAGCTATTGCTATAACTCTAGCTGTGCACTAAAATTTTGATTTTCATTAATATTGCTTTGCAAATAAAGAGATCCTATAAAAATGATTGTCGACTTACTGGTAAGATGGCAATTCAAGTGTTAAGGATGGTTTTTCTTTAAGGCAACTACACTTGCTGCAGTGGAAAATGCAAATAAGAAGCTTCTTTTTATTAACTTTTCCTACTATAGCTACCTGGTGTTCATTGTGAAGCTGATTCTCATTATAAGTGTACTGTGAAAAGTAATTGCTGTTGTACAGTAATTCAATTTCGGTGCATTCATGCATCAGTAAACCAGTGGGTTTTATCTAGAGAAACCTGGGACTCTAAAGCTTTTTATCATGAAATTTCACATGCAGACAAATGTTCTTCCAAGGAGTAGAATATCAGCATTTGCATTTAACAAACATTTGCAAGGAAGAGAAATGGGATTTTTTTCCACTGATTATTTTTACACCAGTCTTTAAGCTTTTTTTTCAGATGCTATTAGGATGATACTGTTTATGCACAGTTAAAGTAATGTATGTGTTTGAAATGTTTGTGCTTAGTCATATGCATATGTGGTGCGCATATTTTGGTGAGCAGATGTATGTTTGTGTGGGTGCAGATCTTTAGATGTGCATTTTGGGGTTTATATCTGCAATATCAGCAGATGCAATTTACTATTGTTTTTCTGCATATATAGGTACGTACATACGTAAGCAAGTTATTAAACAATAACAGATATTTCCAAGCAAATACTGGTAAATTGGTGTCCTGGTCAAACAATTAATTTTTATTTAAAGTGATGTGTTGGTGAGTGCAAAAGGAACTTGGTTTGATGAACACAGACATCACGGCCAGTAATTCAAAGCTGAGAGTGAAAGTTCCTAAAGAGAGGAATATTCTTTATTCAAAGCAATACGAAATATTTCCAAAGAGTTTAGGAAATCCCGGTAAAAAATCGTAGTCAATAATTGTAGCTTTTATTTACAAACCTCCTCCAAGTATTTTATTCTTGCCTTGAGTGTATTTGGAATTTAACACATTTTTAGTGTGTAACTTAGTGGTCAGTTCTTCCCTTTTCGAGGCAACAATGAGGGATATTCCAGGTGAATTTTGAATTGATTATTTCTTTGGACACTGTTTTGAATGTGCACTGGCTTGAATGCCCACTGTGCATTTTATTACACTGTATTTTCATTCTGATTTCCTATCATCTTGATCGAGGCTAGATCGTGAATGGCATTCTTGAGAAGAGAAGCAAACAATCATTCCTATTTTGAATTCATATAATATAAGAGAAATAGATCTTAAATGTCAAAACTTATTACTTTTCTAGGCTCCTTATTTCAAAGATAGAATAAACTAAGCTCCTTCGTTGAGGTAATTTGCATCTGCAGAATTAGAAGGAAAATGAATATCAATGTGCACTCTTTACAACTGTAGTGCAATGGGGACTGTACTGACCCCTGATTTTTTAAAAATAAATATAGTAATAAAGTGTTTTTTTAAATCAGCAGATGGAAATTCAAAAAAAAGAAAGAACCTCAGCATTAAGTTTATAAAATTACTGCGGGAAAAAATTATAAATGGTTGTGGGTGGAGGAAAATTATGGTGAATCAACCCAGTATCACTATAAATAGTTTTAACTGACAGAATAAAGACATAATGAATAAGGGAGAGATGGCTACAGTTGTGTTAATTACTGCTAACAAATTAAAGGTTTTCAGCAATATTTTTGTATTCACATTTAGTATTTTAACTGTAATTGTAGCTAGTTAATTTTGGTGTCATTTAAACTTGCTCATAGTTTTACTCGTCTCCTTCGTGTGTCAGTAATAAATTTGTGTTCGTGAAAGCATTAAGAGCTTTATTTTTACTTTTTTTCAAATTAAAATACATTGGAAAATGAAAAGACGGTTAACAATCCCCTGACAGTGAAGTATTCAATAGCATAATACATAACCTTGATAGTCATAGCTCGAAGAATATTTAAAGGCACTGTAAATATTTTTTTTTATTGCTATTGGGCTTAAGGATTGCTTTTGGTAAATGTGTAGAACTTAGGATATTCAACAAATAGGGGATTGGCAAACCTATTCTAGTCCCGATCAACTAAATCCCACATTGCTGTTTTGCTTTGAAGCTCTTTGAGTTTGCCAAGAAATTTGTGTATTTACAAACAGATACTGCAATGAATTCTGAAAGTAGGGGGGCAGTCTATTTTTATTGGAGTGTAGGTGGGCTCCTTTTTTCCTTAACCTCCATTCCCATCCCCTGATGTGGTGTGAGAGCTCAGACTGCGCTCAGGTGATTTGCTGGTAAACAAAAAGAATGAATGGAAAAGGCACAATCAGTTTATCTCATACCGACCCCATGTGTGTAATACAACAAATATGGAATATCCAGGTGTAATGGAAGTTAGTTTTTCTGTCTCTAGACCTCTCTGAATCATAGCAGGGAGCCTGAGTGCATTCATTAAATATTAACTCTCATATGTCCTTAAATCCAGGTGAGCTGTGTTGTCAGAAAGCTGTTCTTTAAACAGGTACTGGTAGGGGGCAAGAGGTGAAACATGGAAAAGCTCAGTGGGAGAGAATGAAAAGAAAACCAGTGAAAACTTCAGGGAGATGTTTCAGGGGATATGTATTTGTCAAGATTTCCGGGGAGTCGTGTACAGGATATGCAATATCCAGGAACTTCTGCTCTCAGATGCATCCTGGCTCTGGCACACACTGCTAGGGCTGTGCAAATGTGGAGCTTCCACTGTCTTGGGACAGTTTGAAATAAATATCTATAAAAAATAAACCAATTTGAACCACCTTGATCAACCAGACTTGATTTTGTCTGTTTTTAAAACCTTGGTATATTTGTATGCTAAAAAAAAAAAAAAAAAAAAAAAAATTCTGTGGTCTAGTCAGTCTTAGGAAATTTAGTGAATTTCTTTAAGTTCAAATTTAGGGAAAAAAAAAGTATTCATAAGATAAAAAGGAGGAAAAATAAGACTTGTAGAGTAAACTTCAAAGCATTTGCTGCTGGAGACAATTATGATGGTCTCATCTCCAGTACTAAAAAAAGGAGTAAAAAGTATTTAAAGATAGTGAATTCAACTATAGAGCTCTTATCTGAAAATACAGTGAGGAGATCCAGCCTCTTCACAGATCAGTTCCTGTATTAGACTTTATTGCAAAAGAACATAACATTCAGTCTTTGCAATCAACATAAAATAGTTTTGCAGACAGCAGGAAGAAAACAGTAAAGTAGTTTTGGAAGAATGAAGTAGAATAAATTAGTCTCATTTATTCTTTCTTATCAGTGGTTTAGAGTATTAGCATATTTTAGTATTTTACATTAACATTAATTATTTTAACAAAATTAGCCATATTGTCCAACTTCCTGCTCAATGTGGGATTTAAGCTAGTCACTTCAAATAGTAATGTTTTAATTAAAACTTAATTTCACTTGCACAACTGTCATCTTCTCAATTTTCAATTATAATTCTGATCTCATATTGTAAATATATATCACTGAATCTCTTTTTTTAATTATAAAATAAAGACTGGTACTTTTATGTCACACAGAAGTGATAGCTGTTCAGAGCTCACTTTGAGGGTTTATCAATACTTATTTTTAATTGATTATAAATATCCTCTTGAGAAGATGCACTATAACTTATTTGCTGTTCATGTAACATTAGCCAGCTTTCTGAAACCTTGTGTTCATTTGATTTAATTTAATGCTTAGATAATGAAAAAGGTCTCTTCCTTTAGAGAATGCTCAGCCTGCACCCGTGCAGAGCAGCTTTCTGGGCTGCTGCCTCCTTTTTCCATTCCATGAGTGATCTCAGCCTCCTCTGCTCTGTCCGTGGAGCACGAGGGAGCTCCATGAGCAGCAGTGAGGAGGAGTCTTTTAATGGCTTTCTTGGAGGGATTTAATGAATGGTCATTCATCAATATTTTGAGTAGGAGAGAGAGAGAATATCATCTCTGTGTGATTCTTCATTTTGAAGTGCTCAGAAGCATTTCAACGAAAAGAGGTGTAAAGAGAATTAATTAATGTTTTTTATGAGCATTAACTCTTCCCTCTGCTCTGGAGCTTCCAGCAAGGGCTGGGCTTGCTCAGGTGAGTTGGCTCAGCTTGACCTTCCCCTGGAGCACCGTGGCAAGAGATGGGCCTCCTCCACAGGGAACTGAGGGCAAATGCCCCATTTATCCTCTTCACTCCCACTTTTTTTGAGTTTGACTTCAGTGTAATTAGGTAGGATGATGCCCGCTTAATCTAAAATACTTCCAGCTTAGTTAATTTGTTACATCTCTAACAGCTGATAATATATTCCAAACATTCCCAGCACTGGGCAGCACATCTCCTTTCTCTCTCACCTTCTGGATTTTTAACACCTACAGCTTCAAAAGTTATTCTTCCTCATCTTATTTCCTCTGGACACTACAGTTTCTTTATCTTCTAATTTGAATATAATTATACTTCAGAGGTTTATACAATAAATCCACTGTGCCCCTTCTCCCAGTTGAACAGTTTCTTTAAGGCTGGAGGACTGCACTGTTCCAGCAGAGAGCTTTTTCAGCTCATGGGCTCTGTGATCGCTCCATGGAGCTGCTGACCGGATGGGGGTAAAGACACTTCCCAGCAGCACTGAACTTCAGGTGGTCACAATTTCTGCTGGAGTTAAATCAGAACATCAGGATTATCGCTACTGGCGGTATGTGAAACTGTTTTGGGAGACAACATCAGACAAACAATGAGACAAGATACTTCCTTTTTTTTTTTTCCTTGAAAAGCTGGGGCTTATTTTGAGAGTGAGTTAACAGAACATTTAGTTAATGTTGTTTTGAACTATGTTTTAACATCTGTCTGAAATACAACTGCAATAAAACATCAGATTTGATGCTGTAACTAGAATTTCAAATGTTTAAAACTAATCTTCCTTTTGATGAATACCAAGAAAAAGACTCAAGTTTTGTTTGCTAGCATTAGATTTCTGGATTGTCCTAGCCTGTACTTTACTGTGCTTCCAAGTCTCCCTTCTGGCTTCCACAGGCTCTTGCTCACCTCTCTTTTCTCCTTTACTATTGCTCCCCTGAGCTGTGGCAAAGCTGTGCAGAATAGTCTGAGAATTTTAAGACCGAAGAATTAATTACCCAGTGCAGAAAGCCCAAAACAAAAAGCTAAGAGAGGCTTTCTTTCCCTTTCCTTATTTAGGATCTTGTTCGTTGCATGCTATGAAAAAAACACATAACAGTAGGGCCCAGGAAGGAGATGGGAGACAGGAATGACTTTGATCATATGATGGACACTTCTGTTTTTTATTTTCTCATGGGAGTGGTGGTGATGTCTACATTGAATCATCGTCCCATACAGATGATTTTTAAACTCTGGTGACTGCAGCTCTTTAGGGAAGTTGTCTAATTACTTGTAAGCCATTTCGGGTCTGATATTGTGTGTGTGACTGGGCTAAATGTGCTTTGCTGTCTCATGCTGTACTAGAGGGTGAGGATCTTCTCCCCTGTCTGTAGGAAATCAGTTCCTTATGTATGGGAGCTGCAGAAAGCTGAGCTCCTAGCTCAGACCGTAGGTGTCTGAGCAAAAATGTTTCAAATTAATAACCTCAACCTCTAGAGCTTGGGGAAAATATAAACAAAATGGCTTTAACTTTCGATTTCTGAGGAATAAGGCAAGGTAGCTCACACATGGCACATATTGGTTGATAGATGTGAGGCATTTGCTGGGCAAAAGGGCAACATCCCAGGAACAAGATAAACCCACTGCAACCTGAGTCTCACAGTGCTCAGATTCTGATGGTGCTTCAGTCTGTGGCTCTGGAGATCTAACAGCTTTAGGGCTGACAGGAGGGGTGGATAGACTCTTATTAAAACAACCATCTTGCTGTTGATCAATTTTACTGACTGATCAAATTATGCTTAAAATTAAAATGTTAATAGATTTCAGATTATCTCCAAGTATGGACTCTGAATGTGAGGTTTCAAGAAAATGTCCAGGCAATGCTTTCCATATGCACACAGCCAAAAGCGTCTTAACACATTTCTGTTGTGGATTTAGGATTTGTGAGGGAGCAGCTGAGGCACAGAGCTCTGGCAAGAGCTGCAGCGCCCTTGGGTGGGAGCAGGTGCAGAGCTGACACCTGGGCTGGAGTTTGCCTTTCTGCCTTGAGGAGACACAAAGTTGAAAGTCGCTGCGTGGGGGGAGCAGAAGTGTGAACTTTGATCTATGATATTTTAAGCTTGGAAGGAAGAATATTGTGCAGTTCCCATTCTCCAGATCTCTGTGCCATTTGGTTCTCTGTCTTTGGCGCTGGGGCCATGGTAAGAGTAAATGTGATCATTTATTTCAGCAGCATCTCGATTTCAGTGCCATGTAATTATGCCACATTACCTTTGGTATATGTTTTAAAATTAGTTGCAGTGAAGGGAAAAAATAATAAATTAAAGAGAACACTTTTTAATTTCTTTTCCCTGTAAATAGATACACAGGTATGTATTCTGGGCCCTTTTCTCTGTCATTTAAGCTAGCGCAGCATATTTTGGATGATTGCTTCTGGCCACGCTGTGCGAGTACTCCAGGAGGACAAATTGTTCGAGTAAATGATAACAAAAAAGGTGTTTCATGTAAGAAATAAACAGTTCAAAAACTAATACTATAAATTGAAATTTTATTGATTAGTCTGTTTTTGGAGTTTTTTTATTATAAAGTTTAAATTACAGCAATCATTTCAGCACAAAGCACTACAGAAACGCTACATTATAGAAAAATCTCGTGTCCTGTATTTTCAATGGGTTAAGAGCAATGGAAATAGTATATGTAAGTAAGAAAGAAAGAACTGCTCTGTACCTGTGAGTCTTTGTTTTAAAAAGAAGCAGGAACTGGAGAAGCAATGTATGCTGCAGGAAAAGGCACAACTGTGTGGAGAAAAAGAGTCAGGGAGCATTCAGAGATTTCATGTGGCTTCACATGGCCCTTGCCAGGTGCGTCATAACATGTACTCTGCACTACAGCCTCCCCACAAGGATTACAGGACAACTTTCTATGCATTAGAAAAAAAATCTGAGGTTAATTCTCTAAGTGTGAGGATAAGGTATTGTTTAAAACCACTATAACTGGTGAACCTTTGGCTCAGGTAGGGAGCACATTAAGGGAGAGCCCTGTAAATATCTTTATTTGCTGGTTAATACCTCAGTTTCTTTCAGCAGTGCAGTTTCTGCTTTTGATACCCCTTGGGGCTAGCACAACACAGTGCTAGTGTCCTTCTTCACACACGGAGCAGACTAGAATAACATCTGTAATTAAAAGAGATTGGCTGATATTATAATTTTGCATTGTATTGAAAACTGAGTTTTGTTCATAAAATCAAACTTTTATCATTCATTTCCCATAACTTGAGAGAAATTGTGAGAGGGTAATTTAGCACTTTGTAAATGTGCCAGTAAATTAGTAATTCTTGAGTCATTAATTTTGCATTTATCTTAATTGTGTTACATTTATGGATATTTATGGAGGTTTACTCTTTTACACTTGAAAAAGTACTATGGTGTTATTTTTGAGATGGGTTTAAGAAAACTAAATTATCTTATTTTAATGCAAATATTTTTGACATATAAAAATGGAAATTTCACCTTGATTTGTGAATTAAACAATTTTCATTTAAATGTCACTATAAATCGTTTTAGACATGGGAATAGTTATTTTCCTTTTGCTTTTAGATAATTCCATGCTCATGATGTAGAAATTAAATCCCTGACCTCTTGATCTTTATTTTTGACTGAAGTTCAATAAGGAATTGAATAAATTCATAAAAGATGAGTCCATAGGTGGCTAATTAGTATACTAATGGACAACCTTTAAATCAGGAAGCCCATAAAACACTGACTGCCATAAGCTGAAATCGTTTACTGAAAAAACAGCCAAAGGCTTTTGTCCTTTTTCTCAAGTTTTGTTCTCCAGCAGGTTCTGCTGGAGAGAGTTTGGGAGCTGTCCTGTGTCCCTCTGTGCTGACACTCACTGCTGTGAATCTGTTAACAACTCAAAAGGCTGAACTTAAAAAGTTATTAGACGGATGCCATGTTTTTGAAAGACCAGGTAGTTTGAGATTATGACATGGTTCTTTGGCTGTTGTTATATTCTTATTTAAAAAAATGATATTTTATTTGAGAAAAAGCTGCATGCTTATGTTTTTTTCTTCTCCTCATGCATCACCTTCTTTTCTGAGCTCGAAGAGTGAACCATGCAGGTGGCACAGGCTGGGCTGATTTGAATTTGGGCTGTGCAGACCCAAAGCAATGCTCAGGAGAAACTCAGACCATTGCATGATAAAAGCGGAACAAAAGCCCCTCAGAACTAGATCAACACAACCCCAAAATATTAAAAATACTAACATAAACCCAGAGAGATGCCTTGGGTTTAAAATAGTCTGAGATCTTCAGGGCTTTTTCTCTGTCTTCTCTTTGGAGGTTGAAACAGCTTTGTTACACATGAATGTTGATGGATGTGAGCAGATAGAAAAGAGATTTATTTTACTGTAGTACCAATGAAATATTGTTCACCTCTTTCGAGCAGATCTCCATCTCTGTGGGAATACAGACAGTATCCTACTCTCTGTCCCGGCTGCAGGTGGCAGTTTTGAACTTTTCCCCACTACCCAGTCCTCCACTGGAGGACACAATTAATTGGGAGAAATACATTTTATTACCCCATTTCTCTCCTGATGACCATAATGCAATATATCAAATGAACACTCCGACGAATGGCTTGCCATTTTTCCTGGCTAAGGAAGAAGGCCTGTGTGGCTGGAAAGCTACAGCAGTGGAGATTAGTTAATTATTTTAGGCAATTCTGAGTGACAGTCTGCACCAGACGGATTATCAGTGCTTGATAGACTTTTTGAAGCCAGAAGCTATTGTAACTCTTGCTTTTGGAGTTTCATTGAAATTATTTAATTACCTTGGTTCTTCCTCTTTTTTTTTTTTTTTTTTTTTTTTTTTTTTTTAAAGCACATGTTCTCATTAAAAAACACTATAAAATTCCTGATCACTGTTTTGTATCTTTTGTACTGAACTCTGAGGCAATTAATTTACTTGTTCCATGCTATATCAATACTGTCTGACACTTCCTTCCCATATCCTGTGTGGTCTGGCTGTCTCTTTGCCAACATTTGCTACTTTTTTACAAATTTCTCCTGCTTTTCTAGTATTTTATTGAATGTTTTAATTTTGCTTCTTGATTTTCTTCCATCTATGTTCAATCCTTTGTAAATTATGTTTCCTTTATCGTGGTTAAGTCTACTTTGTACTGCTGGGTTATTCATCGTGTGGTGCTTCATCTTGCATTCTACTCTCTTTACCCACTTCCTTTCTCCTTAGATAATTTTAAACTGTGTGATAGTGTTTTGGTTTTTTTTCCTTTCACCCATAATTAAACAAATTATTTATCTTTGCCACTGGAAACCTAATGAAATCAGCATTGACCTGATTTCACCTTTCAACTGTACATTTATCAATGTAACATATCTTATTAGACTTACATGTTCATTGTGAGCATATAAAGAAAACACAAAGTGATTATTTTGTGATTACCCTGAGGAGAAATTCTGGGAAAATTTGTCATTTATCTTGTCTGAATGCGCTGTTTGCTAAAGAATCAATGGCAATGAGCCCTTTCAGTGCATGAGTTTGCAGGACAGGCACCTTTCCTTGCAAGGAGCAAAGGCAAAGGGAATTTTATGGCTATCAATAGCAATGAAAGAGATAAAAGGTCACAAGATACATTGTGGGTATAAATGAGGTATTTATTTTGAAGGTAAGGGTTTCAAAACAAGACTTCTACTCTGTCAGAATGCTAGAAATGGCAATTAAAATGAAACCAGCTAAATTAATTGATTGTAGCTAAAGCTAATTGGATTTTCAGTATTTCTTCTATGAAATACTCAAGATGAAGGCATAGTAGTTTGGTTTAGTTTGGTAGAATGAACGTTTGAATTTAGTCTATTCTCTAAGAGAAACACCATGAAATTTGCACTTGTTCCAGCCGCTCCCCATGTCTAGAACTAGGTGACTTTAATTTCTTTCCACACTCTGAGTTTATTGATACACATTTTATACATCACTTACTTAGTGGCTGTGCTACCACATCTGAAAAGCTTTGGTGCAGCAAGTCACTTATTATGAGGAAATATTAAGAATTATTCTGTTGTAGGAACTGAAGGAAGAATAGAAGAGTTTATCAGAATATCTTAAAAGATGAATTTGCTATTGACTGGATTTGAAGCCAGTTTTTCTCATGCAGGTGTAACCCAGACTGGGTTTTGCAAGGCTCATCTTTATATATATGGAATATGAGTGGAACAGGTGAGAGAATGCAGTTGTGTCATTATAATCCCTGATGACAGAGTCAGGTAGGTGATGGCACAGAAAAAGATCTGGTTTTACTACAATACCACCAGAGAAATGCAGTATACTTTAAAAATGATTAAAAAGTAGTACAAATCAATGGCTTTTATATTACATGTTCTTAAAGCATTTTTATGGCACATATTATGGTGACAATCTGTAGACATACGTGTTTTTACAGTTAGTAGCTCATTAGAGGATGGCAGGTAAAGGAGAAACATAATCTTCTGTAATTGTGGGATGGTGAAAATCCAGCTGCTCCTGCTGAGGATTCCCCGAGTTAAAGGGATATAGGATGAACACAAACTCTAGGTTTTCTAAATGGCATAACTAAAATGTTTCATCTAAAATGGCAGAGCTAAGACAACCTCAGAAGCCTTTCATATATTATGCATGAATGAATGAAGTCTTAAATAGCTTCATTCTGCAGCAGAGAGGATGAGAATGGTGGTGTAACATAGCTCTTCCTGTCACAGAGACAAATGGAGCTTGCATTATTCTGATGATGCTGTAGAGCAGGACTCAGGAGGACGCTCAACATTTCAGGTGTAAATATAATTTTGCTCCAGAATTCAGACTTGGCGTTTATCAGTAGGAATAAACATTGTGCATTTCTTCCAGGGGAATTTAGTGCCTGTCCTGGGGAAGATGCTCCATTAGTATATCCCCACATTTATGGCGCTCCTATACAAAATAAATCCATGCTGTTCAGGCGAATCTTACAAGGCTGGGACCCTTGTGGGTGCTGATGTAGATGGTATACTTGTTTTCTGGTTATTTTTAATTTGTTTGAGTAAAAGTCTTCCAAGGCAGTTACAGGGCAAGATAAACTCACAGATATTAATGATTGCAAAGTTTAAAGCTCTGATGTAGAAAAGCTTGTGATGCCATATATATAAAATTTATTCAGATTGAAAAAAAAATAAAAGAAATTAAGTGTTTTTTTCTTCTTTATATCACATAAAATGCTTTTTTTGTGTTATCATTGTGGCTGGTATGAAGGAAAACATCTTGGACAGTAAATTTGGCTGCTTTTCCTTTCAATCTACATGTGTGGCAACAAGAATAATTTAGTTTCAAAAGCTACTTAATCCTCTGCATTCAGTCTGTCACAGTTAACATATTGACTGAGCTATCCTGATTGCAATATGGACCTTTGTCCAGATAGAAATTATTAGCACCAAGTAATTTCACAGAGGGCTTGGACCAGCCTGCAATGGCAAATTTGAATTATTGCTAATGGCACTGAATTTAAGGAAGGGTTCTGCAGGAGAAATGTCTTCATTATGTTATAAAAGTCTGTTATTTGTTTCCCTTTATTTGTGTTGCAAAGCACTAATGCTTTAAAAAGTGAAATTACGAAGCGGTATGATGATTTTTTTCTCTAGAAATTAATTGCATTGCAATCTGAAGTGGCTGAACATTAACTTCAGACCAAAGTAAAAGAACATAAAACTAAATCCTGGACGAAATTTCATTCAGTCTGATTTTAGTATTAGTTTCTCATAATGCTTTTTGGGAGACAAACAAGTATAATCTACTGGCACGAAAACTACCTATCAAATTTAATAAAAATACAGAGTGGTTAATATACCTTTTCATTGGGGTAAGATTTAATTTTGTTGTTGTATTTATTTCCATTTTTTATTCAAAAGGGGCATTTCAAGCTCAGTATTTCCTCCTATACAATTCTGTTTCTTTTGAAAATACAGCCTTCCCTTTCTAGTAGTTAATTTTATGTTGTTTATTTATGAAGAGTTGAGAATAGAAAAATTAAGCATGACTTTTATTCCTTTCTCCAAGTGCTGTAGTGTTAGTCAACTGTTTTATTATTCTTCTGGTATTACATCACATGAATTAGATGATGAGATAATTTTAATCTATTTTTGATGCAATTATCATAATAAAACTAAAATAACTTGGAGAATGAATAATTATTTGAACTAGAATAAAAAAGAAAAACCTAAGTAAACACTTTTAATTTACAAGTTTGTATTTCACTTTCCTACTCTCACTTTTACATAGCTGCCAATATCTTTTCAAATGTTTTACATATTATCACATTTACGGTTAAAAGCTGTGAAATTGTTCCCCTTCCCCTTTCTCTCATTGGGGAATTTGAGTACTCTGAGCCAAAATTAGCGTTCAGGTCATTACAAAGACACTGCTGATATTGTATTTCATACTTAATGAATCTTTATTGGCATCTGGGTCTAACCTTGGCTCTGCTTAGTGAATCATAACTTGGCAGTCTCTGAGTAGGTGCTTCTCTGTCCTATCAAATTCCAGCAGAGATAATTTGGTCTTTCCCAGCAATTTCATGATATGCAGCGTCGTGGTTTTTAAAATAATAATAATAAAAATAAATGCAAAATGAAATTTCAAAATAAAATTTATATTAGATTTAAACTTTGTATACTTAATATGATGGTATTGTTAGTAAAGCTGATGTTCTCCTCTTTCGCAATGGTTTGCTAAAACCATGCTTGTCCATCTCATCATCCCTACAGATCTCAAGACCTGGTATGAACCTCAGAGTTTTCAATCTGTGCAGTTATTTTTTAAGAGAAGAGAATAGAGAAATTCAACTGTCCTCTATGCGCAACAACTGAAAAGGGGCTCATGTCCATGTCTTAACTTTTAGTATCTTAATGTAGATCAGGAGAGTTTCTGATCCCTTTATGGTGTTTGGGAAGCCCTTCCAGTGCTTCAGGTGTCTCAACAGTGCTGCCTCCTGTAGCTGCTTCTCCTCCTTGCCCAGTAGTGGAACTTTCAGTATTTCTGTTCTATTTGCTTTTTATCTCAAAATAGTTAGCACAGAAGAGAAAAAAAAGAAAAAGTGCTGGGATTCTGAATTGATAGATAAGAGTTTGGCATGTTTTTAAAAGGTGAAAAATTATGAAAAAGTCCCATTTTTATATAAGGAGAAACTCAGAGGAGGCATTTGCAACCCTAGAACATAGATTGTTATTTTTTTATCAGAAAACATGTGTGTTTCTAGTAGCTGAGTGCAAAAGATATTGTGATGTGGTGACTGGCATCAGGAAATGTCCCAAGCATTTCCATGCTGGTGACCAAGGTCTCAGTCCAGGCAGGCGCTGCAGCAGGAGCAGCCCCTGGCTCAGCTGTTCATCCTTCAGGCTCCATCACACCCCAAAGGATGGACACCCCAAAGCCTCGCTTGTGGTTTGGGGGCTGAGTTCAGCTTTCTGCTGAGGCTTTTCACCTCATGCTTCTGGGTGTGAAAAAAGTCCTTGTGAACTCTCTCATTTCTGGGTGAGCTGTTTGCCAAGGCTGTAATTCACAGCACAGCTGCCGCTCCAGCAGGGCAGGGTTCACGTCTCAGGAAAGCAATAATGGACTTGAAAAGCAATAATGGACTTGAAAAGCTCAGAGAAGAGAAGCAAAGGCTTCTCTTCGTTCAAACCATTGCAGGTTTGAATGTCTTTGTTGCAAGTGAATTCCATACATGTGAATTCCTTATTCTCGAAAAAAAGAGAACTGAGGATTGGAGCATCATAAATGGTAGGAGGATTGAAGTGCAAGCAGCCGCTCAGTTTCCCAGTGCAGTGCCTAAAGGAGGCTGCTCAGATCTTGTGAAGTCCCAGAAGCCTGGCAGGGCACCCCTGGAGCATTATCATAAATACTTTGGATTGGTTGTGCTTCCTTGGATTTGTTCTTTTGGCCACTCGAGACTGAATTCTGGTCGAGACGGGCTCTGTGATCTGAATGCACACACCTGCTCTCAGGTGTAGGAAGGGAATTCCAGTCCAAATCTGGAGTAGTTAGAGCCTGGAAAGGATAGGCTCAGCAGCTTCCTAGCAAGGAGACAGATTTCTGTGTAGAAAGCTAACTGAACTAAACTGAGGTGAGAAGAATTCAGTTCAAGCTCAACAATTTCTGTTGCAGGGAGGGTGTTTTTTAAGGTCAGCTCAGATCTGGACTCCATCTATCCAAATCAGGCTATATGAATGCAGCTACCAGACCTTTGGCTGTCGTGTACCCAGAGGTTTCTCTTGTACCAGACACGGCCTCTTCTCCTTGCATACACAAAAACCTGACACGTTTTTAATCTAGTTAATTTTTGAAAAACAGCTTTGTGCTCTTTGTTTCTATTTGAAATCAAGCTGTATTTCTAAACCTGAGGGCCATTTAATTTTCCCTGGTTTTGATGTATGTGCAGCTCTTCTACTGATAGTTTTGAGGGTTCATAAAGGACCATTTTCTTTCCCTTAGAAACTTGCCTTTGGCAAGAGATACTGTTGCAAAGTGGTCCCCAAGCAGTGTTTTGGATCTCTTTCTTATTTTAGCAATTAATCTGAATTTTGCCATAGGGCATACCTAGTATTTCTGCTCTGTGGATGTTCCTCACAATTCAGAATATGTCGTGATAGGTACTGTGTGATATAAAAGGAAAAGGTTGAGAGCAGAGGATTTTGTGGGGTGTAGGTGAAATGTGGAACACTGCAATCGAGAGAGAATATTTAAATGTCTCACTTAAACTGTCAGGCAAAGTAGATATGCAGTGAATGCATATGTTCTGAGAATATCAAATCTGCTCATGTGCTACCTTCAAAGACATACTTTGAAACTGGAATTGCAGCTGAAATTAATTCTGTATGGCACTTTCCCCATCTTCTGCAATTGGCATTAAATTTGCCTCAGAATAAGACAAAAACTAGGCAGACATATTGAGAGCTTCTGGAAATGGTAAAATTCTCCCTGGAATTGTGGAACAGCAAAACTAGTAATAGGATTTGGTGTATCCTTTAATTTTAATACTTCTGTCTACTCTATCTGGAAGTCACTTAATTAAAAAAGAAAGGAACACCACCAAGGCATTTATTAATTTTGGGGTAAGCTGTGTGAAATCTGTCAATCTGAGATCACCATATCTCTGAGATTCATTTTCTTTGGATTTGAAAATAAACCTTAAACCTCAAGGATGAAATGCTACTTCATTACTTCCAGCAGACAATAAACCAGCCCAGAATTAGCATTCCCCCCACAGCCATGCCCATTTCCCCAGAAGCCTCCTGTGGAGGGAGGCTTGTGAGCAGAGCTCTCTCCCATTTCTGGCTGCTTTAGCCCTCGGATACCCAGGAAGGATCTGCAGATCTTTGCTCTCTCTCTCTGGCTAGTTCCTGATAATTCATCAATGTAAATACAGAGCTGTACCTGGGATATTAACCTTCCTGCATTTTAATAAGCAAGGCACACTATTCCTAAACTTTCCTCCTCCCCAATGTGCTTTCTCTGCCACCTGAAGGAGCAGCTTCTTTGATTTTGTTTTCCTCTCTCCGCGGTCAGGCTGTAGACATAGTAAGCTTTGTGGTTTTTCTCTTGGACTGAAGGACAGAATTAATTGGCTTTGAAGTTTCCAAGTCTGTGTTTCTGAAGAAGAGATTTGCAATGAGTGACTGTGAAAGGGAGCTTCTGTGGCAGCCAAATCACTCTGGAACCAGAGCAGCACTAGCTGGGTCAGGTGCCTGCTCTAAAATCCTCTGTTAGCACTTGACATGAAATTGTAATTGGAATGATTTCCGTGACTCTGATGGAACTGGCTTCTCTCACTGCTGTTCAAGCATCTGTGCAGATGATGATTTTGTCCTGGTATCTCTTAGAAAGTACTCTGAAATCTATGAGTATTTATTTGCTTATAACCGCTGAATTCTCCAAATTTTCCAGCAGTGTCTGTGCTCAGACAGCACGTGCTGACTCCCTTGGCCAGGAGCTGCCCAGCCCTGGTGGGACAGAACTGTCTGCTGAACATCAGGCAAATTCCTTCCCTGTAGCCCTACATAAGTTGGGAATTTGTAAAAACCAAAGATTTGCAATAATTTTTGAGAAAGTAATATAAATTTAGGCTTTCTGGACTGAACTTTTAATCAGTAGGCAATATGAATAATGGGAAGAGACTCATTCTCTCGATCCCAGAGCTAGGGGGTTCTTGGTGGTGTTTTGTCTGGTGGTCCCAAGCATTTACTCCTGATTTGCTAAATGATGAATTTGGATTTCTTGAATGAATGTGTGTTGTAGCTGATACCACTTTGTACTTGCCCTCTAAACTCTGGGGATGGCAAAATCCAGGTTCTGCTGAATATAATTCCCGAGATCCCTGACTGAATTCCATACCTGGGGACCCTGGAGAAAATAGCTTTCAAGTTGCTGCTGGAGACTTGCAAAGGGGTGTGAGTGAATATGTGATTTGTAAGCCATTGTTAATGCCTTCATTTCTGTGGTGCAGTGGAACATTCCCAGTAAAAGCCTGTGGGAGGCAGGTTTACCTTCCACAGGAGTAGAATGAATTCTAGCAGGAATTCATGGCAAACAGCCTCACGTTTTCCTTTTGACCACTCCAAATACAAAGCACATTCCTTCTTTCCTGCTCTCTGCACTGTATGCAATGCTAATATGCAGGATAAAAAAAGCATATGAATGACTGAAAAGTAACAGTTAGAAATCAACTCCTACTCAGGTAACATTACTAAGACTAAAAAGCAGCAGTGCATATTTATCATCTTTTGGGACAAGGAAAAGGCTTTATCTGTGGCAAGTTGGAGATTGGTGCACTGCTGACACTCCTGTACACTCTCAGGGATGGTAAAATATCCTGAGTCAGGTTTGAGATGTTCGTTTCAAGCCTATCCATACCAGAAAGCAAGCTAGCTTGCTACTGATTAACATCTCTTGTAGTTTTGGTTTTTTTTAAAAAGACAAATAAGTCAGTAGATGTAAAATTATAATTCTTACAGTTGTTCAAGAATCTATGCTGTAATAATATTAATATATGGCTTGAAAATGCCAGGTTCCTCTGCATTTGGATTTTTAGAGTAAAGCTTTTAAAACAATTGCCTACAGTAATGTGCAAAGACAAAGTAGACTGAATACAGTCTGTTTTCTGGTTGCAAAATGGGAAGTGATGTGCAGAGTCTGTGGTGTTTCATAATGTATATGTGATAATTGTCAGATGTAGTTTAGTTGGAAATGTTTCTAATACTTGATTTGTCTTTAACATGAAAGAATTTCAAAATTTATAATGTTTTAGACAATATTAATTGAAGTGGAAGAAATCTGTGTAAAATCTGTTAAATGAGCTGAGAACTAAATGACTCCAAGCTACTTTGGGGATGTAAATAATTAGACATCTCAGCAAAGCAAACCACATAATTTTTCAAGGTTTGATCTTTACACATAAACAATATTTGAATATAGCAATTGCCACACAGAACTCAAGAATTAAATACTGCAACATAATGTAGGGTGGCTGTACAGCTATTTTTGTGCAGTATTACCAGAATACCTGCGGCAAACAATTAGCTGTCTTACAGTGCTAAGATCTCTTTTTTTAATCCTTTTATCTGTTGAACCTGAAACAAAACACTATCCATTTCAAAGAAGTGACACTTCCAAATAAATTTTAACTCTAGATGTCTTAAACCCGAAAGAGAAAAAAAAAAAAGCAAAACCAAAAACCAAACCCCAGACCTGAGGTTTATTTCTTAATTTCTGAGGCTGAGTAATGTAATGCAAAAAGAGTGGATTTGCTCTGTGTGTTTCAGGGAAGGTGACTATCCTACCAAGGTCATTAGAGAATTATGCATTTCACCTTTCAAGTGTTATCTGGCTCTGCCACTATGGCTTATCATTAGCATATGCTTTGATACTTCCATGGCATCAGGAAAAACATAAACATAAACCAAATAGAGAAGGGACTCATAAACAAAACAGTATTGTTACCAGGTTGGCTCACTTAGAGTGGTAAATTCTTCTTTACCTTTCCTGCAGTCTTTTAAAATGGAGATAAAATTGTTTTAAGAACAGTACAAACTTGTATCACAATGTAAACGATTTGGGAAACGAGCCCAAGCCAGTATAGTCTGCATAAATGAAAGTGTTATCTGTGAAACTGCTTGTAAGGGTGGGACAGAGCATGGTCAGAAATTATAATATTGGGACTTTCTATTTCTAACCTAGCTATCTTCTTCAAATCATTATTGAGATGGGATTGTTGCACTGATTCAGAAGTAGGTTTAAAGATGAAGCAGCTGCCTGGTGAAATACCATGGGACAATAACTTTCTCCCTCTGGAGGTCACCTTCTCTGTGGGGTGCTGGAGCAAACAGGGTGGGGCTGGAGTTGCAGTTTTCCCTCTTTCTCTGCAGATGTTCAAAGTTAATATATACAACACGCACATAAAAAAGCAAAATTAAGACATTGTGTTATTCTTCCATTTGTCTTGTCTCAGCAGAGAGTTAAGAGTGCTGTTGGTCAGTGCAGCCTTTGTATCAAAATGGGATCTGAATTATCCATACCCATATTTATACATGGGAGTGTTCCACTGTGGTACTTACAGCTACTGTGCTATTTTACCACTCTACAAGGGCTTGTCCTTTGTTGTTTTACTGTTTCTCTTAATGAGGAACTGAAATATTTTCCCAGATATATCAGTGGAGATCCCCGGGGTTCAATGCCTGCTTTTGGAAATCCCTGCTGAATGAAGAAAAAAGCAATATCCCAACTTTCAAAAACTGAGGATTTAATTGCCATTTGCACGGTCTGTTACACATTTGTGTAATAAAATTGACCTTGCAAGTTTTATTAGTGTATGACTTAGCCATCATTCATATTTCTTAAAGATTCATGGGAAACATCTTACACATTTTTATTTGAGTATCGTTTGGCAAACTGTTCAAACACCTATTGGAAAAAGACTTAACTTGAGCAGAGTAAGCAACATATGCAAAATAACCCCTCCAAATCCCAAAACAACAATAATCTCCCCCTCCCTCCACCCCCCCAAAAAAAGTCTCCCAAACTTCAACACCAAAAGGCATTCAGAGTTGAGGCTGCCAAGATGACACACCCCTAAGCCCAGTCTTTATACCTAGGAGTTCAAAAAAAATTTCTTCACTTCCTCCATCTGTTGAAAACTATCAAGGCCAAGGGTATTGCAGACACTAAGCCTGACCACCAGGACATGATTTTGAAGACTGGAAAAGGCACATTCTTCAGCAAGCCATGTAATACATGCATTGGGAACATGGCTGGCCCCATATGGAAGTCCCGCTGACAGCAGCAAAATAGTTTTTAAGCAGCATGTACTGTTACCCTGCTCCAAAGAGCTGTGAATTGTGTGCTGTGAAAGCCTGGAAGCCTGCGCCATATCCCTGCTCCATCTGTGCAGGATGGCTATGGTGCCAGACAGGTAGTAGACTCTGCTGTGCTCTGCTACCCTTCATCTGCTTTCATGACTCCCACTAGTAAAAGCAGGATTATACTGCTGAAATTCAGTTAAATCAATGAAATTCCATATGGCATGGGGTTAGTCACTTGTTTTCAATGCAGTCTTTAAAGGGGGTGAGCTTTAAATTTTGAAGATATTTAGGTTCTTAAAATCAGTAGAGGACTGTTCAAGTTCCTGGTTTTAATAGATTGTGTGTGTTTAATATGATTAAAAAGTCTCCAACAACAAACAAACAAGACAACAAACCACCCCCCTCAACATTTGTAAAAGATAAATATGTTTTTAACATGCTGGTGTAATAAAAGTGATCTTGAAAGCAGCATTTTAAGTAAAAGTTTCAAAATTCTATTCTCCAATATAAGTCTAGTATTCTGTGAAATGAGTAGATTATTTTTGTTACTTTTTTAATACATCATATATGTCTTTTTTAATGTTTTAAAAATTTCCCTAAGGTTAAACCAACCAAATGGCCTACAAAGTGTTTGACTTCCATTCTCCCCTCTCGTTCTTGATAATTCAGTGCCAAGATTACTCACACCTGGTGCTTTTGTTTCTCCTCAGTATTCTGATTGCCTCTTGAAGCTCTTCACAATTTCATTCTTCTACAAATGGCTCAGCTGTCTGGAAAAAGGCCGATTGCTTTTGTAAATTTCAGCATTGAGAAGCTCAGCAAACTACTCTTTTGATCTTCCTATAATTGTTTTAACAAAAATATATCTGCATTTCTGTGTTCATTCTTTAACTTTGATTTCTTCACGTATTGAAGTTGCAAATGAATCTTGCTCTATTAGCATTATCTTCGTTCATCTTCTCAGCTGTTCTGTGTGAGCTCTGGCTCTTACATTATCTGGTGAAAACAAAAAACTTGGATAATTTTTTTCCCCGTACAGCTGATTTACAAGCTTTTCTCAGGCTCTCTGTTGTCCTGTTTTGGCCCTTCCTTTGTCCTCTGTATTACTGATTACTTTTGGATCTCAGCATATTTCATACTCATGGCACGTCTCATTTGCTATGAGGATTTTCTGGAACCTCTAAGGACTATTCTAAAGTCTCAAACCATTCTTGAATTATTCCCCAAGAGTTTCTGTACATATATTAGGAGAATTCTACCTCAGATGGAATCCAAACTTTCCATACATTCTGTTAATTTATTTATTTCAGTGATTCTTTTGCCTTGCTCTATCGAGGTTGTAGTTGTGAGGCACTGCTGCTTGGAGATTCCGTCATCCCTGATGTTTTTTTCCATCAGGTACAGTGCCCCACATAAAAGTCTTTTTGTTGAATCCCTGAGAGTGGATCCCTTGTGCTGTATGATGGAATCTGGTGTTTACCCCTTTTTATTTCAGCTGCTAAAAAAGCCCAAACATTGAAAACATCATGAAAAATACTTGTTTTCAAAGTCAAGCATTGAAAAAGTAGACTATACCAGTTAAGGCTAGCAGTTGATTATTTATATTCTAATACAATTTTAAATTATTTAATGATTTTTCTTTAGGCCTTCTGACCTAATGAATAGAGCACACATACTCAAAAGTTAAATCAGTGCTACATGGGGGAAAAAAATAGTGCATTAAAAAAAAAATTATTTTAAAATAAATGTGTTTTCCCATGTAGTATTCAACTTTGTGTACCAGGGCTATCTACTCAGTGTCCTCCAGAAAAAACCTCTAGCTCTGATTTCTCTGCTTCTATGTTAAGAAACTTTGCATGTAATGATCCTAAAGGAAGGAATTTTTTCAGGCTGGCTTCAGTTGAACCCAATGTTTTGTCCTTCACTTTGCTGGATATAGGATGCTAAAATAATGTAATAAAGATGTTCACTAGAATAGTATAATTTACCTAAGAAAACTGGGGCTTTTTTTGTTACAGACTCTTGCCAAAAGGTGGCAGTCTTTGTCCCCGAAACCCTGTGCTTTCTAGGAAATGTTATGTATGGCGAACATAATTTATTCCTAGCTGCACCAGATTAAAAAAAAAACAAACTTAAGTAGACATAGAGGGTAAAACCTCCTATATTTGAAAGTTTAAGGGTGATATAGCTATAGTTGTATTTTATTTTGACAGCAGAATGTTAAATGACAAAGCTTGGAAGAGAGCAGTGATGGGGAAAGAGCACTTCACAATTAGATTGCTAATGAGCAAGAACTCCTTAGGTCTCAGATTTGGTTCGTGCCTGAAGTACTTCAGCTTTTGGAGATGCTGTTAGGATCTGATGCTTTAGATCAGTAGGTTGCTGTGCTCATCAATCAACTTGATGAAATGAATAGAAACAATCCACTTCCATTAAAATTTGTGTTAAAGTTGTTGATTTTTCTTTACAAGTGATTCAGTCAGATCCCAGCAAAACACAGATTGGTTTCTTACAAATTAGCCTAAAAAAGGCAAGTGATGATAAATGATAGCCTTGCTAAAGATGTGCAAAAATTTGGCTACATATTTTGTGTTTTAAATAGTAGTTCTCTTTGTTTTGTTGTTGTGGTTTTGTTTCTTTTGGCTTTGTTTTTGGGTTTTGTTTTTTTTTTTATAGTGAGAGTACAAAGAAAACGATTTTATTAATTTAAAAAAGACCTGAACCTTGCAGTCATATTTAATCACCTTTATTCATATTTATGCAGGCATTTTAAAAACTGTGATATGATACTAAATCGTTGAGTAGAAAGCAACCAAAGATTTGCATGCAACTGTTCTTGTCTTTATGGTTGCAGGTAAAGCTTGCATCCTGTTTCTGGGGAGAGTTCAGGGCAGTGCAGTCCCAAACAAGTGCACACACCAGATTTGTGTCACAGTCACAGCTGAGGGCACATAACGCCAACCCTGGCAGTGACCACAGGTGGGCTTCCAATGCAAAATGTCTTTAAGAACTCAGAAAGAGAGGGAAAACCTTGGGAAAGTCCTCTGCATTCTGGTGTGTTTTACTGGAATTTCCTCACAGAGTGAAATGCTGAAGAGGTGCCTGCAGAGCCTGCGCAGGCTGTGGGGAGAGGATGAGCTTTTGGGCAGGGCTCTGTCAGACCTGCAGTAAAGCAAGGGCTTCCTCTTCTCAGCTGAGGAAATGTCTGAGTAGTCCTGAAAACTTGGGAAAGTTAGTAACATCTATTATATCATTGAGTTAAAAGAGAGGGAAACCAAGACATTTTAGGAGATCTTACCACGGTTATACTTCAAAAGCGTGACAGGCAAATTTCTTGTCACCAGATGAAGAACATGGAAAGTGTGTAAACTGAGCTGCAACTTGTGTTTATTATAGATGCAATATCTCGGTACACTTTCTGTCTAATTTTCTGAATCTTTCTCCCAAGATTTTTCAGTCAATGATTATCTCAAGTCTTCTGCCAGCAGTAGACCACTGAGACATTTTCAGATGAAATATGTCATTGCTCTGTCTTTTAAGAATTTTCATGACTATTTTTTGGTACTTACATTATTGAGGTCTTATATTGTTTATATGGATTGTGTGAGATATTAGAAATAGAAAAAAACCAGTTGGCGAGAGCTCATCCAGAACCGTTCAAGTGTTACATAGAAGTGTTCTCCATTTTAATTTGGTTTTTATTTCTTCAAGGGCCTCTGATGAAAGCCTAATTACTGAGCTTGTTTAACCATCTTTGTGTCCTGGTGTACTGAAAACAACAATTATAATGAGTTGGCCATAGAAAATACTTTTCATTTCGTCTTATTTTCAGTAGGATCATAGAATGTTTTGGGTTGGAAGGGACAGGAAAGATGATCTTATTCTATCCCATGCCTTGGGCAGGGACATCTCCCCCTAGACCAGGTTGCTCCAAGCCCTGTCCAACCTGGTTTTGAATTTCCAGGGACAGGGCAGTCACAGCTTCTCTGGGCAACCTCTGCCAGTGCCTCACCCCCTCACAGGGCAGAATTTCTTCTTGATTTCTCTCTAAACCTGCTGTCTTTCAGTTTAAGGCATTGCCCCTAGTCTCATTATCACTACATGCTCTTGCACAAAATCCTTCTCCAGCTCTCCTTTAGCCCCTGTGGGTACTTCATCATTACATATTTTTCATGACAGATATTGCAAATGACTTTATTGAGTTTATTACTTGGGAATGAGTTGTAACTGCTAAAAGGGCAGGAAAGACACTATTTAAAAGCCAAATCTAATACATAAGTCTTTGAGACGCTGCCCAACAGATTGAATAACCAATAGATGATGAATTTTGCAATCTACCTTTTCACAAATACACCAGGTCTGTCATCAGCCCCTTTCAGTGGCACCAGTGGGGTTTCATGGTCTGAGGCTGGCCCTGAGTGATTGCTTACGGAGTGTCCTGCAGTCACACCACCAACCCGGGCTGGAGGAATTGTCACCCATTCTCATCCCTGCCTTTGGCTGTGCTATTGCCGTGCCAAGCGCAGATTTATTGGAGTGTACAAAGTCAAGGTGCTCACAGAGGCTCCAGCCTGCAAAGTGGAGGCAGATTCACGGAATAAGGATTTAATAAAAGGGAAGCCTACACCCATACGGAACCACAGAGTTACCTTAGATATTTCCATTCTCCTACTATTTCTGTGATTCTCCTTCATAAGTGTGTCAGTTGTAGATTGAAAAACCAGAGAAGCTGAGGAGCATCAAGAGCTGCAGATCTTTACAGCTTCATGGTTTGTTCATGGAAGTGTTTTGCACATGTTTCTCAGGATCAGAGTTGACTGAGACTTAAAACTGCTTGAAGTAACAGTAATGACTTCAGTGATTGTTTTTTACCTTTTATGACTTTGCAGGTTGGAGCACATTTTCCTGTTACAGACAAATGAAGGCTGGGAGGGACCTGTGGTGGTGGGTGAGGGATTTCAGCCAGTAGAGGAAGCCTTGCCAGCAGTGTGGGGTGGTTCACAATTCTCCTATAATCCAAGATAAATGGAAAACTATTGTTATAGTTTACTCACTGCCTCTGCAAGCTTAAGTTAATAGTTTTTGTTGGCTTGGTTGTAGTCATTGGTTGTTACTTTTTGAACTTGCAGGTGTTGGTTAGCTCTGTGAAGACTCCTATTGTTCCCCAGGTGCAGTTTAGAAACACTTTGAGAGTCAAGAGAAAAAAAAGTTAATAAGAAAAATGGGAGTATTCTATGAAATGAGTTCCCTAGGTCATACCAAAATCTAGAGGTGTGTCAGACTTAATGGAAATTATGTGCTGTGTTGCATATTTTACTTCATTTTCCAAATAAATCTGCATACCATAATTAAATGGTGAATGTTTCAGTTGATAAAAACTAATTAAGAGGTGAAAGTATAGCAATCTTTTAGTCACTAGGAGAATACAAGTTACAAGACTCTTCTTAATAAGGAACAAAACACCCACTGGATTTGAACTCATTACCTTTACAAAGCAAAGCAGATAAGGTTTTGACTATGCAATGCAGCCTTTCCTTTGGGTTTGGGAATTTGCAATTTTCCATTAATTGCAAGGACAGTTTAATATTGTTCTTAAGACAGACTGAAAAATACTACTATTAGAAAAAATATTTATTTAAAGAAATAATAAATGAATTGATGGGATGGAATCTGTACCTGAATACAGACTTGCCAGTGTGTATCTAAGCATGACTTTGGCAAAGTGGAACCCCTATACCATCTGGGATTTCAACATTAACCCATAGGGTGCCATAGGTACATGGAAGTGATGTCCAGGTACTAAGTCCGGACAGATGTCCACATCAGAGAGTTTTTCCAAAATGCCCCAAACCAGAGAGTTTCAATGTAGCCTTTTTTCTTTCTTTCTTTTCTTTTCTTTTTTTTCTTTTTTTTTTTTTTTTTTTTGTACCAGACCAGCCAGAATACACAAAACTATGAAAAGACTAAATTATCACTTAGTCTGAGAGTTTATTTTGTAATCAATTCCAGCATTTTCAGCAACCAAGTCTCCAGAACTGTAAAGTATGGTTCAGGAGACCAAAGAAGCTTGGAATTTTATCTTTGAACTTCATCTTTTTACAAGGGAGAAACCAGGGGAAATGCATTGGTTTACTCTTTTAAACATAATACTGATGTTCTTTTCATTAAGACGCTATAGCACTTCTATGCTTGGGAACCAGCTCTTGAAATTGGCAGGGCTGGGGCCTTGACACAAGGTTTTCTTTGAAATTCTGTTCCAGCTGGATCAAGTTTTTAGCATTTGGAAACTCTGCACATAGAGGCATATGGCCATTAGAAATGTATCACAGCAAGACTGTCTGTGAGTGAAATCTCTGAAAGTTCTTTGCACTGTGAATTTTCAGCACGGGGTTGAATGAGACTTTTCCCCAACTGGATCATTACTTTATCATTGCTTGAGCCAACAGCAGGCAGGGAAAACAATGTCTTTCTCTCCTGAGGCACTGTCTGTGAATCCATGCACCTTCTGGACCCAGGAGAGTTTTCATCTCTCTGTGCTCGTGTTAGGGCACTGGGAAATGGGAGAGTCAGCAGCCCTGGGGGTCTGTTGGTGGATTTAGGAGAGCCTGAGGAAGGCACTGCCATGAGGAGAGCAGAGACTGGAGATTAATGAGACGGTCTAAAGAGGCAAAGGGAACAGAATTGGATGGTATAAATTCTAGATAGGCTTAATGAGATTGTAGAGGGAATTTGGAAAATTGGAAATGGACGTTGGCAGAGTAAGGAATTGGTAGGGGCCTAGAAAAGACTGGTCATGAACATGCTTGATAGTGTGAACACCAAAGCTGTTGTGAAGAAGAGGAAAGAATAATTGGTAAGTGCTACCACAGAAGTGGAGAATAGAATGAAAAAGTTTAACAGTGGAGTTTGTGACAGCTAAAGTTACCTTAATGAGCTCAGGATATGGAGAGAGGAAGAGGAAAGAAACAGGAGTAGGTCTAGGGCTGTGCTCAGTAAGGAAAGGAATGGGACTAAGTCGTGGCTATGTTTGAAGACAGAATTTGGTACATTTTAGTATTGAATCCATGCCTGTTTAAGCTGAGATGTAACACTGGATTTCTAAGTCTCCGGTGAATGCTCACAAAATCCACTACTGATGCATTTAGAAATGGATATCAACTGCTTTCTTCACATCTTCACAAGAATGTTCTATTTGCCTCGATATCTGTGTATCTATCTTGCAAGAATTCTGCTTACAAGAGGAAGCTGGGAAGGTTTTAGTTGAAAACTCAGAGTTTCATTTTCCTTTCAGTTTTTTAAAATTTTCCCTTTCAGTTAATCTATCAGCAACTGAAATCCTGACCCTGTGGGAGTTAAAAAACAGTCCAATGGACATTGCATTTCTTGGTTTGGCTCTGTGTCTTGTGATCGAGTGCTGGGCTAGACAATGGAACTAAGTCCCTGCAAACTCTGGAACTGACCTTTGTTTTGAGTAATATATCTTGAGGGTTTTTTTTTCTGCTGCTGTGTGACAGTAATCTGGTTGGAAACTGAAAGTAGGACAGTATATCATGATGGTTTTGGTTGTACTAGACCACAAATTGTAAGCTGAATTTGAATTTACTTGGGGGGGCTGAACCTTAGTGTGGAGGTGAGGAAAAAGCTGAGCGAGGGAACAAAGCAAAGACAATCGATTTCACTTGGTGCTTCTAAATGTAAACAGAACAGAAACACCTTGACTCAACCCAGGACTGCTGTCAGGACAAAGTGTTGCTTCAAGTGTCCTTTCCCCTACTGTGTGAACATGGGAATATTTCCATTTCTCTTTAGCTCATTTGTGTTGCACATATGGTGTGGGATTCATCTCCCTTCACTTCAGTCATGTCAAGTTAAATATCTAGTGAAGAAAAGAGTGAAGGAAAAGTTCCAAAGGTCTTCCTGTATCTTATGAGCTATTTTAGAACGGGACATGCAGCACCTTTGGAGCGTTCTGTCTCTACATATGAAGAATGTTTAGGTAACTTCAGTGGAGAGATGATTAACTTTGAAATAGATGAGGTTAGGTGAGACAAGTCCTACCAACAGAGAATTTGCATTAAAACAATTTGCATGAAAACAGTTATCCCAAAATCTTTCTCAAACCAGATCTGTCAAGCACCCAGCAGTGGTGCTGAGAGCTGTAAGAGCTGAGGGAAAGCTATTTTTGCTCAGCCATGTACGTTCTCCCTGTCCTCAGATACAGAAGAGACAGTCTGGCATTATCTAAGCAGGAGAGCGATTGTGAGAGTCAGGTAAAGAGTCTGACCTCTGGCTCCCTAAATGTGTGAAAAGGATTAATAAATCAGAGGTTTTAATCTAGTGATTTCAGTGTAGGGAAGGGGGAAAAGAATCATAATGGCACTTACAGGTTAGTGTTGACAATACATTTGAAGGGGGGTCTTTGGACTCATCCACAGGCCTGCTTCCCTTGCTTCTGGAAGGTGTTTCATGTAGTAACATTTTGATTAGATTTTTTAATTTGTGTGGAAGAGAACAATGCACCAGTTGTGAATTGTTCATTAAAAATAAAACTTTACAAATTGTATCGCCACACTGCGAGTGAAATTAAAAAGATGTGTAAAGGGATTGCCAGAGAATTACACAACCTTGGGTGGTTGGTGCAAAAGATTAAAAAGATCTTCCTCTTGGCCCTGAGGCAGCAGAGGTGGCTGAAGGAGCTGGTGCTGTTGCTGTACCCCAGCCAGGCAAATCACATTTTAAATATCCCTGGAACAGCTCTAAGTTGTGTCTGCAGCTGAACTGATACCTTGATGTCTGGGACATACGGAATTAAAAGTATGGAATAAAACCCTATTTAGCACCTCATTCTGCTCTGTGCTAGACATAATAATGTGGTAGGAGCAGATTTGATAATCTGCATATTTTATATCTGATTTATTGGCTTTGTGCAGCCTTTTGAGCACTGAAGAACTAGGTACAAGGCAAATGTGTTATCTTCTTCATATGGAGTCTTCCTTCCATGCCCTGGCAATCTCCAGATGCCATAATTAAATATAGTGTTGGCCTAGTTAAGTAGAAATGCATCTAATTACTCCGGGGTTGTCTTAGCCACTGTTATGCAATGTGTGAATTTCATGTACTTTAATCCATTTACAGTTTCATTTCTGTTTGTCCAGCACTGTGCCAAGCTGAACTCTTGTTGCTTCAAAAAACCAGCTAGCACTCTAACAACAATCAACCTGAATATCTGCCAGTTTTGAATGAATATAAGTGGATAATTGAAGTTATTTGCAATAATTGCATATGCTAAGCTTTTAATTTATTTTTATCCTTTATTTATAATTTCTGCTTTGATTGTGCTTTGCTGCACTTAGTGTGGCTGAGCATTGTCTGGTTGGGTTGCAGTGGAATTTGATGGTAGTCACAGAGCAGTCAGTTTTTGTATGGAATTAGTTGCAAGATTGAGATCTATCTTAAGCCACAAGCACTGGGAGCTCTAATATCAAGATAACAGGCACTAAATGATTTTCGGTGCATCTTAGTCACACCAACAACACTTTTAGTGATAAAATTTCCAAGAAAATACCTCACAGCTGAGGAGAACAAGCCAGGGTGTAAAATACACTGCCAGGATTTCTGGAAAGAAGAAACTTTCTGTGCATTTGGTGTTCCCATCCTCAAGCACAAAACCAGCCAAGCTCCTGATCTGGTGCCACTGCCCTGTTGAAAGCCATGTGTGTTCTGAGAGGAGCAAATACTCCTCCAAGGTCAGAATCAGTGTCTGGTGCTTCTCCTTTGGTTGTGGCAAATGCGTGCAGAGTTTTTTGTGCTAAACCCTGAGCTTGGGAAGCCTCTTTGCCCATGGGCATGAATCGCTGTCTGATGTGACTCTGGGTTTGGGGATGGGAACAACAGCGAGATTGAGGAACAACATCAAATACTCTCCCTCGGCTTCTTTACCTTCTCGCTAAATGAGCTGGGAAAGGAGCAAACCCCAGAACTCTGAGGGAAGTAAGGAGGACCTGCAGCAGAATTAGCACCGTGCCAGGATATTACCTAAGCTCACTTAATGCTAATAAATCCTGTTCTTTCACAGAACAGCCCGAGCTTTTCAGGAGTTTTCAAAGCACCTGCAGCTTTACAGATTTTCTGGAGAGGCAAGGCCTTTTTCACTTCTGAAACGAACCCCAAAGTGGGGAAGTCACAGGAAGGTACCTGGGTAATGTTTTTAAAGTTTAGTGATCTATTGCTGAGTGCTCCCACATGCATGGTGTAGGCTTCTCACGGAGAAGCCAGTGAAGAAAATTGCTCTGATGATTGAAACACAATCTCATTTTTCTCCCAGGAATACTTTCAACTGCTGAACCATGTTTAAATAGTTATCTGGCAGCACTTTAGGAAATATTTTTGGCATATTCACAGCTCAATTACTACAAATTTTGATTGGAAATTAGACATTCAAATCAATAGTAAGGTTATTAAAATTGTACTGAATATTTCACCTAAAGAAGGGTAACCAATGGTAGTTGTAAATATTTTCTGTATACAGAAAACTGATGGTTTGGTATACAGAATGCTGCTGGTTTTTTGTTGGTAATGTACTAGAAACCTTGCTACAAAATGTGAAAGAAGGAGGAAAACCTATCCCTGTATTTAAAACCTTTTCTTGTTATCTGCTGTTTTTCTTGAAGTTCGTTATATTTGATTAAGATATAAATCTTGGTTACAATTCCATACAGAGGAGTCAGAGAGACAGATGTGTTGAAGTTACACAGATTATTATTATTACTTTTTTTCTTCCAAAACACATCTCAAATCAACCTCAAAGTTATATTCAAGGTTTTTTAGGAACCTCAAGTAGATCTGAAGCCAAGCGAAATGATGAGAAAGTTTGTTAGGGTTCAGGTCTGTTTTTTGCTGTTTGTTGAATGCATTGGATGCTGAAATATAAGAGCAACTTACAGATTTATCTACACTTTAGTGACTGTGATATCCCAGTGACTTTTTTGAAGTTAAATGTTATTATATTGATATTATGGAATATAAACTATTAATGTTATGAACTGAGATGATACCAATACCTAGCTGATCCTAGTTATTAAATAGATAGTTAATAATTAGATAATTAATTAGATAGATAATTAAATTAGAGCAGTCTTCTATCCTTTTTGTGGTTTGTAGCAGTTTGGTTTGGAGAAGAGTAATTTCAAGTCACATTTCTGTTTTTTGTGTGTTGCAGTTGGTTTACCCTGGAAAAATAGAAAGGAAACAATGAAATACAACTTTTTAAAAAAATTTGATAGCTGAAAAGAGAGAAGGGCATGACTTCAGTCAGCATTTATGGATAAAGATTAGCAACCCTCCATAGTTCAGGAGTTCAGAAACAGTTTCAAATTTTGTTATGCTTATGAATTTATTTAATCTAACTTCAAAATGGGATTCTAATGAAGGAGACTCATAGAAAAATAATCTGAAATCCTTAAAAAGTACATGAAAAGAGAAATTATCTCAGAAGCTAAAATAACAACTCTATCCTCTATATGTTTGTAACGTTTCTTTCTTGAAATTATTTGCATCTTTTATTTTCACCTTTCTTTCCATTTCTGTTCCTTTTCCCCCTTACTTTTTGTTGGATTCTTTTTCCCCTTCATCCATTCTGTTTCACCTTTCCTTTGCTCTCTCTATAACAACCTAACTTAAAAGAGAATTTATCTGGGAATATCAGTTCACTGAAATTATAATGTCATTTGTCAAGAAAATTACCCTGTTCAGAGATAGCTCAGTGATTTATTAAAAAAAAGAATACTGCAAGGTTACAAACATTTATTTTTCGTCCCTCAGCTTTTTCTATGTTATTTGTGATAGCAGTACCACTGAATGTACCAAACGTTGGCATCATGCCGTGGTGGGCATTATGAGGTTTCTTGTGGATATGTTATTTGTTCATCTTCTGCTTCATGCCCTGCTTTTATCCATGTTGCATTGTGATATTCTGGGTCAGGCAGTTCATCTTTCTCATATTTATGTGTATTGGGAAAGTTTTAAGGATTAGTTCTTTAACTGGGGGCACCTCAATTGAGCTGTGCCTTAGAACATTATAATCGTTTTATCTAAAGATGATGTGCTGCCCTTGACCTGCCTGTTCATGTGCTCACAGCCACTTCTCCACATTTAGAGCTAAATTTGTCTAAAAACACCCTTGAATGGTGTAACTGTACTAATTCTCACTCCGTGTTCATAATTCATTCCACGGAAATACATGCAGATAGCACAATTCCCTTCAGGATAACCACAGCTTGGGAAAAATTTTCTTGCTACAGTCAGGATTTGAAAGTATGGTTCCTCAAATGAAAATATATTGCCATTTGTATTAAGAGTGTCATTATAAACTATTAAGCTGAAATTGCTAATCATGATAATGTTGAGAATCATTGCTAGATAACTGCACAGTCATTAAAATATTTTAAAAGGGATTTTTTGCCTCCATAAAAAAGTGTTGCAGTATTACATGTGGTTTTTATATTTTTGCCTGCAGAGTGTTAAGGAATTTCTTCCATCATGCTTCATCCCTTTGGGGACTTCTTTAAAAAAAAATCCAACCAAAAATCTCCCCCAAACCACAACAAAACGCCGTGAAACATTTGCGTTCAATTTCTTCTTCTGATATAATTTGTGTATATCCACTAATATGTAATTTTGTGGAGATGGGCTTATTATTGGCTTGCCTTTTCTGTAGCTCTCCCAGATTTCTCCTCGTCTCCTTCCTAAGGTGTTGAGATACTTAAAGCAAAATGTGGTTAAGGACTGATACCCAGAAAATGCAGTATGTACTTGTATTGTTTTCATTTCATGTATCAATATTGTAATTTTTTATTTAGCTTTGTGAGGGCAATGCACAAAGTGTGCCTACATATTTGTTTCTACAGCTTCAAGGAAATATTCTTGTCAGTAGACACTTCACTTTTTTGTCATTGAGTTTCTTGTAGAGAATGTTGATGAAATGTACATTAAAAAAAAGTAACAAGTGAAATCTTAATGAATAATTCAATAAAATACCAAGCAGGACTTTTCATTTCTGAGCTGCCCTTGTTACCAGATGTTTCTACCATTACCCATCTTATGCTTCTCTAGTTATTTCTTACATGTGGGGATAAATCTTAGTTTAAATTTATTTCACTGAGGCAAAAATGTAATTGAAACACATTGGGATCAATACAAACTATATAAGAAGCCATGAATTATTTTTCTAGCCCGCCAGGTACTAATATCTAATATCACTGGTATCTCATGAAATCCTATAATAATTTTTCTTTTGATGAGTAAGTAAATATTTCAGCACAGAAAGAAAAACATGTTTTTCCTTTCCTTGTATTTTTTTCTGTATGAAGAATTTTTTTGATCCTTCTTTCACTTTTTTCTCTCAAACTCATCCATCATGAACTTTAGTATCAGGTGAGAACAGATTAGTAATTGACCTACGGTTTTAAGATAAAGGAAAACACATCTTCAGGAATGCATTGACTAAGAGTAGTTCTTTTACATGAAATGCCTTTTCCATACTTGAAAAATGAGGGCTATATTTGTAAAATCCTCTCAGGAGGTCACTAGCATGCTAAAGATGGGATTCTGAGAAGGTTCAAATGTGTATGGCTCTGTTTCAGTTGCTGTAAGGCCTCCCCCTCAGAGGAGAAAATTGGTGTTATTTCCCTTTTCAGATTCTAAACACAAAAACTTTTGCGGCTCAAATGAACATTCATTAATGTTTCACATTGCAACGTCTGGTTTTGGTACTATTCAAATAGTATAGGAATGGGGGGAAGAACTACACAGAAGTTCAGTGTTTAATTTGAAATGTTTTTCCATGGATCCGCCTCCTGCAGCCGGTAGGGATGAGTTGTTATTGTTGGGTTCTCTTACGCTGTACGTGGGAAGGTGAACTTGGACATTTTGCTAGTTCAGTTCTGCTTTGATTTGCCCAGCATTGGAACCAGTTCAGTTCAATTCCTGCTTGGCTCAGAACGGTTCGCTGTGACCAGCTGGGCTTTCCTGGGACAAGGTGTTTAAAGCTGGGACCAGTCCAATGTCAGGGATGTGCTCCCAGCTCAGAGCTCTGGGAATGTGGTATTTTGCTTCTCTGTATCAGGAGAATTCCCAGTTTTTAATGGTGTGTTTGAGATTGCAATTCTTCACCAAAGGAAAGCTCTGGAGAAGCTCCGCACGGGGTGTGCAGGGAGGGGGCAGAAGTCCAGCAGAGGCCCCGGGGTTTTGGGGCTTGTGCTCACTGTGCATGAGCAGGGGATGGCAAGGACCAGGGAGAGAAGGATGGGATGGAGATGGGATGGAGCAGTGGGGGAAGGCTGGGATGGAGCAGGGAGTGAGATGGGATGGAGCAGGCAGGGAAGGCTGGGATGGAGCAGGGAGGGAAGGGTGGGATGGAGATGGAGGGAGCAGGGAGGGAAGGATGGGACTGAGCAGGGAGGGAAGGCTGGGATGGAGCAGGGAAGGAAGGCTGGCATGGAGCAGGCAGGGGAGGCTGGGATGGAGCAGGGGGGGAAGGCTGGGATGGAGCAGGCAGGGATGAATGGGATGGGGCAGACAGGGAAGGCTGGCAGGGAGATGGGATGGAGCAGGCAGGGAAGGCTGGGATGGGGCAGGGAGGGAAGGATGGGACTCTGCTGCTCTGCATCCCCCAGTGAGCACAAACCCTCCCTGGAGCCACCGCAGCTCTGCCTAAACTGTCAGCGTTCTGCTGAACCATTTGCTCTGCATTGGCAACCAGAAATATTTTTCTTGGTTCAGTTTCCATTATAGCTCAAACTGTATAGCAATCAATATGAATTCTGATTTCATTTTGATTTATATCCAAAGACTTGATAAATGTGCAAACTGTTATGAAAAGGGAGAAGAAAATATGTACATGGCTGCCCACTCTGCGTATCGTTAATGAGAGTCTGGACCTGGCTTTGTGGTGTAAAATATTTGAAAATATCTATGTGTACCAATGTCTGATAGAGCAAAGAAAATAAGAAGTCATATACAGAGTATTTGTTTGATTTTCGGTTGTACATGTATGAATGTTCAGGTAGATTAAATGAAAACCAAAGGGAGTTTCTTCCACGGTTAAAATACTCTGAATTGTAAAGAACCCTGAGTAAAACCTTAGAAAGGATGTAATGTAATTTCACAATAGAATATCTGCAGCAAACCGCTCTGTGAATTAAATGCTTCAGGTAGCTGTGTTTTGGTGCAACCGTGGTTTTTTTCCTGTCAGATGATAATAGTAAGGAACAATAACTACTACAGGGAGATCTGGATATTGTTGAGAGGACAAAAATACTACTGAATTGCTGTCATTCTGTAAACGTTACTTCTGTAATTGCAGAAGGATTCTGTGATAATGTACCATGTTAAGGTAGTATTTTAATCTGCTAGGAAAACAAACCCCGTCTCTATTTTTCGTATAGTTTATAGCTGATGTACAATTTAGAAATTCCTTTTTATGTCAGTTTCTTGAAATCAAATGCATTATTAGGTAATACCTCCTATTTTAATGTTAAGGACAATTTGAAGAGGGATCCTACGTGCAAAATAAAGTCCAGTATGAAATCAACTTTTTGTTCTCTCAAAAATAATTTCAGAGTGGGAGCTGCAGGAAGCTGAAGACTAGTGGAAAAAGTGACCTTTTTATTTCTTTATTTATTTACAGTTGAGCTATTTTGAAAGTTTTGTACCACCAACAGCTGGTACTGAGGGTTGAAAAGCTTGTTCCTTTTTAAAAAAAATCTGGATAATTTATTTCTATTCAATGAAGTATGAGAGCAGATAAATTACACAATGCTCAAACAATCACTGTTTTTATACCAGGTTATAAATTTGTTATCCATTATTTCAAAAATACGCCTTTTCTTTTTTTTCCAGCGTCTTGTTGAAGCTGCAGAAGATGCTTACCTGAAACATGAATTTGATGCTGACTTACAGGTAGTAAATAATTACTTTCCTGAATGTTTATCATCAGAGTATATCTAATAGTTTATACAACATCTTTCTTGAAGAGCTGCTATAGAAAGCCAAGCATGTGAATAATAGAAGGATGCTGATTGCAGAAAATGGAATTAATGAAGGTTGGCTCAGTATTTTGCCAGGTTATGTACTTAGTGTTTGTGTGCTGGGACACCAAGCAGGTGGATTTTACTCTTTCAGATTTCATTTAAAGCCCCTTGCATACCTGTGTAGGTCACATTTTGAAACACAGCAATTAGCCTCGTGTTCTGTGGTTGCAGTGAGCTGCTCAGGAATTGCTCTGCTGAGAGTCGAATTTGCAGATGGGGTGGGACCCACAGGGATGGGATTAACGTGACCTTGGTTTGTGCAGGTGGTTTGTGTTTGGAGCTGTGTCTAGGGCTGTTTTTTCTTTCCTGGGAGCCCTTAGAGCTGCACCACTGCTGTGTGCTGGAATAACACGGGAGGGAGAAGCACTGTGGCAGCTCACAGTAAAAAATGCTTAAAAGCAAAACCTTTGCCTAAATAGGACATACAATTTAAAATAAAAAAGTTAATTTAGAAACCAAGTAATTTAACCAGATTTTGAAAGTTTTACAGAAAAACTTACTCAATGCGTAGATGAGTAAAATACCTCCTTACCTTTAATTGAATTCCTATATCCATGATTTCTTGAATGCCAAGTTAGGAGGAGTTTTGTCTACTTTGCCTCTACCTAGTTTTAATTTTAAAACCTTCTGTGAATATTTGTCATAAGTCTATTTAAATTTTGGGCTTAAAGAATTAAAGGAAACAGAGACTTTTTCCATAGACTTTTTCCCATATGTGTATCTAAGAAATAAACAGATTTGTTAAGTTCTGTATTCAGATTTTGCCATGGTTACTTCCAGTAATCACAAAGCATTTTATATTAATGAAAGTATGATGCAAATTACTGATTTTTGTGCAGAAAGGAAAAAAAATAGTCAATTTACCAGAGCCAAGCATAAAAAAACTGAGTTTAGAAGGCTGTGATATCGAGATCTGTCAGGCTGGCTTGGAGTAAAGACAAAACCAGCAAACTGAAAATGACAATTCACAATATCGTTGTACATTCGATGAGTGCTGGGTTCTGTATTCAAATGCTGTAGAGTTCTGTTACACTCCAGCTTTGCAGAGGTGTGCTGTGTTTCATTTTGTTGAACTTTAAGCCTTGGAGAAATAGGAACTATTGTCTGAATAAATCAGAAACACACTTTACAGGAGATGTTTTAGAGGGCTGCAGTAAATGCTTCTTCACTGCAGGATGGTTCTCACTTTGACAAAGTCCTTCATTTGCCGAGGCTCTGGCGATATTAACACTTTGAGGAAGCCAGTTAAAAGCCATTTGTGTCAGCAGCATTAACAGGACAATCAGATCTTTGTGTGGAGCTCTGTTGTTTATTACTGTCACGGTCCATTAAAGCTAATCAATTGTTAATCTTGGTTTCAGCGACCCCTTTGCAACCCTTGCTGGGTGATTGTTGTTCTTTATCAAAAATCTCATAATACCATCTGCTCAACAGAAAGTAATGGCCAGGATGATTTGATAGTGTACATTCAAGTGGAGGGGGACAGAAGGCTTATATAATGCACAGTGTATACAATTCTGCTCTCAAAGACGAATTTTTTGGCATTTGTATTCCTTTGGCCGACGTGTGGAAGACAGGATTAAATGCTTTGAATTAGTGATATGTGATACAGCACCAATCTGTGCTCTTTGTTCTCAGATATTCTGGAAATTCAGAAAGCACATGACGAAACTGCTTTTTTGCTTTTTATTTGTCCAACATCACCTTCTGTGTCTTGAGGACAGCATAGATAATATTGTGTTAGTACATAAAAATGATAAAAGGGAGAAATAAAATTATATTAATATTTTTATTGACTGCAGAAAAGCACCAACATAGGGAAAATAATAACGGTAAGAGTTCACCTTTTAGACTGCTGGTATTCTCTTCAGCAATGCTGAGACTGTTTTACTTGGTTAGACTAGACCTGATCCCTTCTGGGCATTTTTCTTAGTAACATTATTAGCTTTGTCCTCAGTTATTCCATAGGTATTCTAATCAATATATGTAATTCTGTGTAATGGTCTAAGCACTCAACTATCTATCCCTGGACTGAATCTATTGGCACCACCAACCTTGTAGTTATAAACATGAATAAAATTCCCAGAGTACTGAAAGGAATAAATCAGAATGGGTGATGTGATGTTTAACTCATCAGCATTATACACTGCATGTTTGAGTAATGGCCAAACTATGAATCAGTGAGAGCAGACTTTAAAGATTTACCCTGCAATATTTGGGTTTGGGAGATTCTTTTTTTTCTGTTAGGGATGCGAGGTTATGAGGAAATAACCATCTTAATGCTACTTGTACTTGAGTCTCAGTCCAGGGTTTTCTTACCCTATGGGTAGTGGGTGCAAGTTATTCTGTGTTATTAAACACGATTTTCAAGTCTGTAAGTGGAATTTCTCTAGTCATGCCTGATGTATTTGGGGATGTAAAATAAGTTCCCATTTGCATTGCTACAGCAAGTTGCCCTGTCAGAATATATTCACAGGTGCAAAGAATTGCTCCTGTTCCTTTACATGGGCACTGTCTCTGTGCTCACCTTTGTTTGAAATGAAGCCATCCCTCTGATTTTGTGACTCTGCCACGATGAAAAATCCCCCAGCATAGAGGTCAAACTGACAAACTCATACCCAGGAAGAGTATTGGATGTTGCAGGTTTTGAAGTGATTCTACAATCATCCTTTAGTTTTCTTGGCTTAGCTGTTTGCCAGAGAAAAAAATTTGGAGAAAGATAGTAAAGAGGGTAATGTCTTCTGTTAGAAGATGATCTATTTTTAAAAAAAATCCAATTTATAATTATTGTTAACTGAAATTTGGCCTCCTGATCTTTTATCGAGCCCTGGGCACGCTGTGCCATCCATGGGGCTGGCGCTGAGCTCTGTGCACACAAACCTGTGCTGGTGCCGTGGGGACAGAGGGAGGGTGGGATCCCTGTCACAGGGCTGGGCTGCTTCTGGGTGTCCATAACCTTGAGAGGTGGATGCTCAGTGGTGGGGCTGATGCTAGAGTTCTCAATGCAGCAGTAAAAATAACTTGTGCTTTGTTTCTTACAAACCTAAAAAAAAAATACAGTAATTTTAGAATAAAGATTTATGATACTTGATTCCCATCCAGTTTTTGTACTTCTGACCCCAGTGACAGGAGGAAGTCATATAAAATTTTGTCATGACTACTTGTTCATTTGCTGACTGATTTCACTACAAATACACATCTGTAGGGTAGTTCTTTTATTTTCTGTGTGTTAATTAAGTTCATTAGTTCATTTGCTTTACATTCCTGCTGAGTTTTCTCTGCATGAGTGTGATGTGATGATAAAAAAGTAAGGTTATTTCTTTCTAATAGAATCAAAGCTGGTGCACAGTTGATGTACTGGAATTACCACATTTTATTTTTTCTGATTGTTGTAGTTTTACTTCCTGTATAAGACAGAGATTCAAGTCCCAATGTGTTAAGATGATTGACCTTATTTCAGTTTAATGCCTGAAGGCGAGAAGAGGATTAATCAAATAGTTTTTAGGAAAAGATTAGTTTCTATTAAGAATACTCTTAAAGTTAATTTCGTTGGATAAGAAAAGGAATCCTGGTGTAAGGCTGCTTTTCATTATTCATTTTTCTAAGATCTATAACATATGGTAGTGCCTTAAGGAAAATGTTTGCAAAACTATCCCAGAGTTAGGTACCTGTCTGCCAGATTTTGCTGTCTGCTAACTCCAAATTGCATTTAGTGTCCTTGAAAAATCACATCCTTACTCTCAGACTCTGTGTTCCTGGTTATATAAAAGATCTTGTGAAATCAGGAGATGGAGACTTATGGGGTTTCCAGTGGTTTACACATGTGAACAATGTACTTTTTCATACATATTTTGAAAATCTGCAAAAAGTAAGACTTCAGATGTTTAGGAGAAAGCACAAATAGTAAAAGAGGACTGAGGAACACAATTAGTCCAATTCATGTGCTTCAGAGCTTCTGGGTCTAATCCTCCAACTGTTAATATTACTCAATAGTTTATTGTTTTAGGGAAGCCACCTGACTTTTACTAATTGTGAAGTTTAGCTGTTAGATATAGAGCTTAAATATGGATATAAAACCATAACTTTTTTAAAAAAAAATCTAACCTAAACGTTTATTTAGTATAATGATACCTGGCAAAAATTTATAATGATGGATTATTGAATGCTTAGGGATTTAATCAAAATTTAAACAAATAGATGGTAATTACATTGACATGAAGTACTGGAAAATACAAGGACAAAATATAATTGAGAACAGCTATTCCACGTAATCTTATTAAACTCCTGTTCTAACACATGCATTATTTTTATGTTAGTATTTCAGACGAGTCTCTTCCCATATTTATTATCTCACTAATATTGCATGAGGCACATGATAACTAGATTTACAGTCTATTAGCATTTTCCTGGCTGTTAGAATAATGTCCACAGTCTGAAGTCAGCTCTTGAAGAGTCCTGAACATCCACAGTGGGAAAGGGCAGCCTGTTGGACTTCAAGCACTTGCAACCAATGATTGAAACAACTTTTCGAAAAATGCATTTAAAACACCAGTGCAGCTTCTGAAATTTTATGTGCTTCATGGGTTATTGATCCAAGCTGCTTATTTGTTAAATCAGAAATCAGTCTTTCTAAACTCCAAGCCCAGAAACAGCCTGAATTCCTTTTTAGATTTTCTTTGAAACACTTTGCAGGCCCAAGTGCTCTCAGCTCAGTTTGGGTGGGATGTGGACAGTGTAGCTGGAGCTTGCAAAAAGGCAGGAGGAGGAAGAGATCCTCAGCTCACACCCATCTCCGCTGTAAACTCCTTGTGGCCCTGCAGAAGCAGCGCAGAGCACTATAGTTTATTCATCTGTAAAATCTGCCTCTGGAGCTCTTTGCTGAGGTGCCCCACCCAGGATCTGCTCTCCAGGGCTTTGTGTCCATCCCACTCTGACACTTGTGGTCTTTGTGGCTCTGTCCCTCCAGCTGCAGGCATTGTTTGGATCCAGCTGTGATGCAAAAATGCTACCAGGACCGCAGAGGTGTGGTTCTTATCAAGTTTTCTGAACAGCTTGGACTTTCCAGTACCAATCAAAGGATTAGGGAGCTCAAGGAAAGACAGAGAGCACAGAATCCAGAATGCCCTTAAAAAGTGACTGCAACACCAAAGGCTGAAACTCTTAAGAACGACAGTGCAGTTTGAGGGCTACAAGGAAGGAAAAAGTGCACAGAAATATGAGTGTCCAGTGAGCTAATGAGCTACAAGGCACAGCAGGCCACATTTAAATCATGAAAGCATCTGTTAGAGTTTTTATTTGGTGTTAGTTTTGCCTTTGGGATTCTTTTCTTTCATAAAATACTTAATTTTTTTTCTGAAAGAGATAAAAGGTTCACCTTTGCAGTTCTTAGTTTTGTGTTATTGATTTCTGTGAGCTCAAATTAAGGACTTCCCAACTGCTCTAAATGGCAGCAAATTGATTTTCAGATTTTTAGCCCTTTCAGTGGGGAGCATTTTGCCTTGTCTGCTCTTTCCTATTTATTTGTTGAGGTTGGCAAGAGCAAAACTGAAGTGACTATGAAACTATCAAAAGACATCAGTGAATTCAGATGTAACTATTTAAAAATGCAGCAGAATTCATGCACAAGTAAGGTAATCTTCAGAGGAACACTTCCACTTTGCCCTTACTCTGCATGCGTGGCAATGATTGAGTATCAGAAAGAGAGTACAGAGGAAGAGGGGCCATGGACCTTTTTGGTTATTTTAATTTCAAAGCTTTTATGTTTCCTGCCTCTGTGGCAAGTGAAGAGAAAAAGAAAAACAAGGTTCTGTGAAGCCAGGCTACCAATATTTTAGTTCATCCTTTAATAATTAATTACTTCATTTTTTTTTTTTTTTTCAGTTTGGAGTTTTGTAGTTTGGGTTTTTTGAGCATTGAGGGATATTTTGATGTTTTAAGACAATTATGATCAGTGGATAATTTCTATTACTTTTTCTCCTTCCACACATTTATCATTCTAAGACCTATGTTCTCCTACTACAAACAAACCAAATGTAAATAACTGAAGTGATTTTACATTTTTTGTTCATAACTTCTGTTGACAATGAGTGAGTTTGAGCACAGAAGAGCAGAGTTTAACTCACTGTCTCAGAAGCAGAGACACAGGAGATAATTTTTAGCAATTTTGCAATTTTGGTGCTGTTCTGCCTTATATAAGGGACCCATCCAAAAAGAACAGTAATTCTCTGCCTGTCTGGTTCAATATCTGTCCTGTCCACATGGGGCTTGACAGCAGAGGAACCTGCAGCTCTGGTCTGGATTTGTTACTGGAAATAACATGCTCTGCTTCTGAGGAAGTTTGACGCACATTTCTGGAGATTGGTTCTTCTCCCTGCAGTTGCAGCACTTGTCCTGTTGGTACCCTTCAGGCAGAAGTAGTTTCCAGACATTTCTGGGTTTGTTCTTGCCAGCCTCCCCGCTAACAGCAGTCTGTGTCTGAAGTGTGTGAGTTGTGTGCTGAAGAACACACCATAAATTCAGCTCTACCCATCAAATATGGACACAGTGCTTTTTGCCTGGTGATACCTGCTGTAAATAATTACAGAAATCTGAAACCTGGAATTGTCAAAGAACTGTATGACTGGGCTGATAATGTTGTTTTCCTGAGATTTTACCTTTTATATTTATTTGGCTCTTTATTATGTTTGCTTGCTACCAGAAATGAGAAGGAAATAACTTTTTCATCCCATGAGTGTTTTCAAAATTTCAAGTTCTCTGATTAAACACTGAGCTATCCCAAAGGTTTTCCTGAGCAAGAGAAACCTCCGCTTCAGAACAACTCATAATCACATAGGTGGGGCTCTCAGGATATGAGAAACCTGTTCAAGTTGCTTCTCTAGTGAATATTAAATTATTTGTATTATGTGAAATAATTCAGCAGAAGAGTTAGTGAGGCACTCGGCTCAGAAAAGCCTGATGGATGGGGCAGTTGGTTTGGATCTCAGAGGCTCTAGTCTGAGTGTCTCTCCTACTTGATTCGGCAGATAGTTTTGAACTGCAGTATAAATCTTTTCCTCTCTGGCACAGTTCTACAAAAAAGAAATGTGTTTTCCAAAACTGAGAAGATTAACAGGTCTCCTCTAACTGCATCAACAACATGGAACAGAAAGTATTTACATACAGATAGTAACTATATAGGTTTTTCCTTCCCCATTCTCAAGTCGTTAAGAATTTCCAGGTTGTTTTTTTTTAGTGCTCTTTGTATGGATTTATAAGAATTAGAGACATGTGTAAAAGAACTAAAAGCTTCGATTGTTGCAGATACACACTAACTCATTGGTTAATGTTATAAGTAAAATAGAAGTTTTATTTAGAATAGTGATAAAACAAGTGGTTGCTTGAAACATGGAATTATTTAATTTATTGTTTTTGCAAGGCAATTCTTCAACTTATTCTGATAGAACAGAGAGGAATAAACAAGTATTGCTCAGATAAGGGATTAATGATGTACCAGAAGAAAACAGTCACATGAATACAGATATGTTCATTTTCAAGCAGGTGAGAGCAAGAAAAAGAAAAAAGGAGAAAGACAGTATGAAATGAACATTTATCAGAAAATCAATAGCAATACTTAATGTAGACTTAAAATTAGATTGAAATTTGTCATATCAAACTGGTAATAAATGCAAGCTTGCAAGAACTTTGAGACTTAAAAAAATTTTACTCTTTCAAAATGTCCAGCATTCCTTCCAAGGCTCCCAAACCAGAACAGCTTCTGCCAATGTGGTTTCCTTCCCACACAGTCAGAATCCCGTGTGTACCATGAATTGTGTACCCACAATTTACAATTAAGCAGTTGGAGGCTTTCCTTGCATTTCAAAGCAGAATGTCCTTTGGGAAGAGGAGCCTCTCCCCAGGCCCCTGCCCTGGGCAGGGAGGTACCAGCAGACAGAGCAGGTTCAATGGAGCAAACTTTGTTTTGTGAAAGGAAGGATGCAGAGGATGTAGAAGAAAGCAGAAATAATGCAGAAAAAGGTTAGGTTAAAGAAGACTGTAAAGTGCAGGGAAGAAGGCTGGAGAAGGAGAAATACCTAAACAATGTGTTACGGCAAAGCTGTTAAGTGTTAATATATCTTAGTGTTTCAAGAGTACTGACAGTAATCTTTTTGCAAGTCTCTCTAAGAGCCATTACCTTTGCTTATGGTGAGGCTAAAATGGAGAAACCATTTTCAGCTACATAAAAAAAAACTTTTGGAGAGAGCATTAGAGTAGGTAACATTCAAATACCATTTCTAAACAGGTTTCAGAGAAGTCAGGCAAAGCAAGCATACAGAGAGAGTGAGGGAGAGACGCTGCATAGATGAGGAAAAAAGATCACAATGTTATTTAAAAACATGCTCTCCTTTAGATTGCTGTAAACCTTAGAGAACTTGGCTTATTGTTGTCAGAGCAGACGGAGGTGATGGGTTTAATAATGTGTCTCTCGTAGATGTTTATGGGCCTATCAATTTCCAATTCTAACTAACCAAGAAAGCAGTTAAAGGGCCAGAGAAATGACGTACAAGATGAAGTTCGAGTTGCCAGTGCTTAATGTTTGGCATATTGGTGATCACAAACAGGAATTTGACATTGAAATCCGCTTCACAGTAGGCAGGCCGACTTTTTTTTGTTCAGACTTGTGGCCTCTAGAGTAGTGGACTCCCCCCTCTCACAAAAAACAAAGCACAAAAACAAAAAACAAAAAAATAAAATAAAAAGAAAAACCCCACCAAAAAAAAAACAAAAACAAAAACAAAACCCCAACCAAACAAAAAAACCACCCCAGCCCAGAAAGATTGTCACCTTCTGAAAATGCTTTTTAATTAGCTTTTATCTTTCTGCTGCAGACAAGGTCGGCAGAACTCTGAGCCCTGTGCCTTTGCCCTGCTCTCAGCACTGAGCAGGTTCACACTGGAGTCAGATTTACTCCTACATTCCCCAGCCTGTCAAGATCTCAGAGAATGTTTTAACAAAATGACTCTCCTTGGTTTAAGTGATGCCAAAGGCAAGTGACAGATCTGAGGAGTTTGATCCTATCAAGATTCATTTTGAGAAATGCTGCTCTGGCTTAGCTTTCCTTTATCCATGGATATTCAGCAGGTATCAGACAGCACAGGGAGGAGGTGATGTACAGGGATTGTTGTTTTCTGATTTGTTAAGTCTTCTACAAAGGCACACACAGTCTGTCATCAAAGCTGTGCATCTGAGGTGTGTGTTCTGCCAGGATCACTTGCTCTCTGAGTTCTCTGGAAAGTATATTTTGAAAAAAATCTATTTGAAACCTCTATTTAATTCTGTATGTACTTGTACTCATATCAGAAACTAAATGTAGGTAGAGAATGTTGGAAGTGCAAGATGCTGAGGTGCTTAGGGAACAGGCAGTGCTGGAGTTAATGCTTTTATTTATAAGGCTCATTGGTCAATGATACTGAGCTCTCCTCCAGGAAAAAAAGATCCTTAATTCACTCCTACAAAATTCAATGCCCTATTGTTCTCACTTTTCTGAAGTCACTGTTTATAACATTGCTCTCCTCTCCCCTCTGAGGAATAATATAATTTATTGGAGCAGTTCATTCATAGTCTATGTGATATCTATCTTTTGGGACAGAGATACCTTTTGCATGATGTACATACTGTTAACTTCAAACTCTTCCTGTTTGCTTTATGTGCAAGGGTTCGTAATCAGGAATATTTATGCATCCTGGTACCCAGTTGTGCTGTGCTTGCTGTTTTCTGCTCTTCATAGAAAATTAAACTTTTTTTCTTTTTGGCTCACACCTACCTGAAAAGCAAAAGATTTGAGAATATTACCCAATGGATTTATGATTACTAGGCAGATAGCCAGTAATAAGCAGTGATATCTGATACTAGAGCCCAGACATTCTCTGCTTTTTTCCACCTTTTTCCTATTATCTCTAGGTTTAATAAACTATAAATGGGAGACATAAATGGCAGACCATCTTTTCTCTTTTTGTGCCTTTTTTTTTTTGAGGTGCTTGGTGATGAGATTAAGCTAAGGGTCATATATTCTTCCAGCCTAGTATTTAGGAATAGGCAAATTTTTGAAAAGGGTGGAAGTGATCTAGGCTTATTCATTTTTGTGGGAGAGCAGCTTTTTTTTTGCTACGCAACAATAATTTTAAATGGAAATAACAGTATTATAGATAAAGATTTAATGAATATATATGAGAAAGGCATGATAGGAGTCACTAAGCAGTTCAGGGCTTTAGATGAGGTCACATTTCTGACTTGTGTAGTATGAAAGTGAGTAAATCTTAGATGATCATAGTCGAAATATTTCCAGGGTATTGTGCATACTGCTTATTGTAGGAAAAAAGATTATTTTCTTGTGTTTGGCTTGTAAGAAAGATATTGAGTGAAAACCAGCTGCATTTCTACCTTAATGTTTCCATTGTCTGTGTTGTTTCTTTGTTTCTGGATCTCACGTAATTGCTGACTATGAAATTAAAAGACCAAGCTCATTATTTCAATCCTAAAATATAACTTGTTTTAGACTTATGCTTTTTCTTTCTAATTGTAGTGTCGGTGTGTTAAGCTTCATTAACTTGAAACAGAAGGAGCTCCCACTTTTGTGTTAAAGTTAATTAAACCTGGTAATGGTTATTGTCTGAAAATTTTCTGGGTTCAAGTAGGTTATTTTGCCTCTGTCTCTATTTTCATGCATCATTTCATCAGTTGTGGTTTGTCAACTCGTAATATACAGGATTTGTCTGGATTCAGTGAACTATGGGTTTTTTTAAATCATAAAAATACACTTGCATGTTTAATTAATGGGTAGTTGGAAGCTTCTCCTTGTGAAATAGTCACTGGTGACTTTTAAACTCAGATTTTAAAAAAATTATTTGGAAAAACAAAAGCAATTATTTTTACATGAATAATGGGTGACAGCACAAAATGCAATAGCTAGATCAATGTCAAGGGCCACAGTTAATGACTTTCAGGTCTTTTTAATATAAAAAATGAAGATTTTAAAATTTGACAAATCTATGGTATGTAAAACCTTCAGACTTATAAATACAGCCTTCTGAGCTGCACTCCACATAGACTTGTGGCCGTGATTGATAACATGAAACAAATATGCATATTTAAATGCATGTATACTTCAGTGTTTATGCTTTAATAATTTTGTTCAAGGTTCTGCAATTGAAAAAGGACAACAATTAAATAACATTAATTTTATTTAATGTTATTTTTTGTGCATTTTATATTTCAGATTTAAACCATCAGCTGTTTAGCTAAAGCTTTTGGACTATTCAATTGAGAGATTAAAAAAAAAGAAAAAGAAAAAGAAAGGATTTGAGATCTTATTCTGTGTCCAGTTAGCCTTTTGAAACGAGGAGCATGTGTCCAGAGAAATATTGCTGTGCATCCAAAAGGTGCCAATCAGAGATATTAGTGGAAGGTTTCATGGATATTCTGTGCTGTGTGAAGCTCCTGCTGACAAAGTCAGCTCAAGAGCTTTCAGCATCATATGCAAAGCAGAATTTTGCAGCAGAGACAAGCAGAGTGTGCTGTGTTGGAAGGGAACATGGAAATTTTGGGTATAGGGCTGGCAAAGGCCCAGCTGATTGACAGAAAGGTGAGGAGATTTGGTACAATTTTTAGGGCTTGTGGAAGCTTATGATGGATTTGTGATTTCTTTCTTTTTGGGCAGGGTGTATGGAATTGTGATGAGGTAGAATGCTCTGGACAGAGGTCATCTGAGTTTATGGAAAGCTGTGGGAGGTTTTGGAGGCTGTGAGGTCTTTCTGAGCCTTCCTACCTAGCCCAGTGGCCTTGCTGCCCTGGCACAGTTCTGAGCTGCTCTGCATGGTCTTCTCTCAGTCACGCTCCCCTTCTCCTCACCAGCGTGCCCGGCTCCATTCCCCTCTCCTGCTTCAAATTGTGCCCATGGCAGCAGCAGAGGGCTGGGGGAGGCAGGCTGGGGCCCTGCTCTGGGGAAGTGCTGCCCTAACTCATTCTCACTCCCTCGCCCCTGGAGCACAGTGTGCTGCCCTGGACCCACGGTGTTTCAGCATTGCTCCGCCTGCTCATCCTCTCCCAACACTGATTTTCACCTCATCTTCCTGTTTTCCCTCTGTGGGTGAGAAGGCAAAGCTGAGAGTTGGGATTGTTGTCAAGGCCGAAGTGTTTGGGTGGATTCAATTGTATTTGAGCTGTGTGTGTCACCTGTGGCACCTGTGTGAGCCAGGAGAGCCTCTGGTGTCCCAGGGTGGATCAAGAGAGAGGCAGGAGGAGATTCAAAGGACAAGGGATCCAGAACTGCCTCATTTTCTGCCTTGCCCTTACTCTTCAGACTGCAGCTCAGCCCTTCCTTTCACTGATAAAGCATTTCTGCAGTAACAAATCCTCCCCACACCCGAGGATGTGCCTGATGGTCTCATCAGCTCTTGCTGAGCTTGCCTGGCTCCCCGTGAGCTCTCAGCCATGTGCAGGCACCTCTACTCTGGTCTCCAGGCTAGCCCTGACATTACCTGGAGAATTTGGGGAGTGTGTAAAGGAACTCCAGAAGGACAGTATAAAAACTGTGTGTTCTGATTTGGACTTTACAGTGCTATAAACAGTGACATCATTGTATATACACACAAATACATAATGATAAATACAGCAAATGCGATCTTGCACATTGGCTGGAAAATATATGCTCCAGGCTCAGATTTAATAGGAACTTTCATATTCCATTCTTGGAATACAAAGCCAGCATTTTTGTCTATTTTGACTTTTGCATTAATAAAATGAGGTCAGGAAATCTGTTAAAGTTTATCTTTAAAAATGTTTTCAACCCAGTCACCTTGTTTTAAAAATCATTTCCGTTTGTTATCTGCACATTTAAGTAGATTGTGTTTCCTCGTGATTGAGTCTCTGAAGGAAAGCACTAACAGATTCCTGTAATTGATTATACTTTAATGATACATAATGGCAAGTTCTGTTTTCCATTATTGTTACCCTACACACTGAACTGTAACTGCTGCGATACCAGAATTATATTGATATACAACTGATTTAGTAACATTTTACCAGTTGAAATGTCCTGCATTAACTAAAACCATGTCTCCACTTCTTCCTCAAGAGCGGCCATTCCCACATCCCGGGCAGGAATTGTACAAATCTCTGCAGATGGTCAGCTCCTTCAGCTCCTTGCGTTTGGCAAAGGACAGCGCTGCTGGGGAGCGCCGCAGTCTCTGGCTCTGGGTTTCATGGGCGAGTGCAGATGGGACTTGGCTGTTCTCACATTTCCAGTGTTTCACTAATTACATTCTACTCTTTTTGATTGTCCTTTTTCAACAAGTGATCCTCTGCTTCTCCTTCCCACTCCCACCCCTCCAAATCCTTGATGGTGAATAAGGTGCTCGATGATCTGAAAGTGTTGCTTATCTTCCTGATTGGCATTACCTAATTATTTATGGATGTCCCCTGACTGTGTAAATCTCCTCCCTTGCATTTAGATGGAAAACTCGAGAGCAGGGATGGCTTTGCACGCCTGCGTATGATGGGGTTTGCATTTGTAAAGGGCTGTGAGCACATCCTGGGTGTGTGACACACTCCTGCCTGCTCTTTGCTCACACAAATAAATAGTGCAATAATAGTTGTCACTTAGCTGGGCTGTAACCCTTGGACATACGGCCTGTCCTAACAGAAAGATCACAGGAGAGTTCTGCCGAGTGATCCAGTGCCCAGAGCTGGCCTTCATGGGAAAAACAACTTTTGAAAAGCTAATTTAAATGTTGCATTTTGAAGGTGTTGCAAACCGCCATAGATCTTCAATAATCACAGAATAGGGAAGCTTAATAGCTGGGACATTATAATGTTGTAAAATTGGTGATGTATGTTCAAAACACTGGATAGAAACAGTGTAGTCAGACAAGCTACTGACTGAGGCTTTGCTTTTGCCTTGATTTTTAGCTTTACTGAGAAGAGGATGGTACTTAAAACTTGCAATTCTGGCAAGTTGTTCCAACAAATGTCATTTATTGTATTGCAAGTCAGAAGCTGTATTATCAAAATCCTTTGTTTTCCAGGAATTTAAATCTAAATTTTCACGTAGCATTCACCATATTAAGCCAGTGTGATTTTCGTAACCAGAGTTCAGGGAAAAAAAGAAGCCAAAAACCCGCTGTTTGGACGTTGTGAAAGTCAATGTCAGAAACAAAGTACTTTCTAAAAATCTCCAATAATTTTGTATTTCAGTTTGAAAAATTAATTTTTAGCTCTAAAATTCACTTTAAATTCTGAAAAGTCAAAAAAGTCACTATTGAATTGAATAGGTACTTTGGTAAATTGAAATTGAACACGACTTGCCACCACACACAGATTTTGTGGTTTATTCCATGTTACCTACATTTTGTAATGTTCTAAATTACATCACTGTATATACATGTATTAACATTCAACACTTGAATTCTGTTAAATATAGGTTAAATATTAGTTTAATGGCTTTGTGTCTGACACTGATTACAATTCAAATCCTCCTTGCATGCTGTTCTGAACTGCTGATAATAATAGCAGCATTTGTAATGTTCAGTCATTGCCATCCAAGCCATAAACAGTAATATCAATTAATATATACTTATGCTTGTGTGGTTACTTTGTGCAGGGATTAATAGAGAAATTATTTTTACTATCAGAAAACCATTTCAAAGAGATAAGAACTGCAAATGCAAAGCAGATTAGGTTACTTAAATGGCCTTTTCAGTGGTGATATTTGAATGTTTGTAGTATCTCACAGCAATTTTGGAATACAATACACAATTTAATTTCCTGTATATTTGTGTTGTAGGGGAACAGTTTTTGGACTGTGAAGGAAAATTTATGCTCTAGTGCAATGTATTCTCAGCTCAATCCCACATTTGCAAAAGAAACCTCTACACATTTCTTTAATTTAAGAAACATGAGTTCCTAATTAGTTATACATAGACAATGGTAGATTTTTCCAACTGCAAAATGATTAATAATACATAATTAAAATGAAACCTGGATCAAAAACTCATCAAGTCTCCCTAATGCCATAATGCTGTACCCTTTTCCTAGGCAAGTGATCCTCCCCCAGGGGATCTGAATGACTCTCTGGAAATATGTTCCTGCAAATACACTGTCTACTCTTATAAGGAACTTTCAAAAGTTTCAATTGGGGAACTTCTTTTCAATATTTTCACGTTAAAAATATGTAACTCGTTAGAGTATTAAGTAAATTTTGGAAAATGTGGCCAAGCGTGTCTACGATGTATGAATGCACTCTGTTAATGTGCTTTATAGCTGGAAGTCAGGGGGAAGCAAACATGCACCCATGAAGGACAAACTACTATTAGCCCTATAGCTTTACTAAATATTTTCTTAAAGAGAGTACAATTTATTCCTGCTAGATTAAAACAAAAATCCCATCTACTTTCCTCTAAGGTAAATTGCTAACAAAGTGCTGATAAACCGAGAATAAAACCCCTTTATTTTATTCCTTTACGTGTTAACCTCCCCAAGCCCCCATTCCCCAATTTTGCTATCAAGGACTCATGAAATACTCAATTACAGCCCAGAGGGTTCGGATGAACTCTGCAGAAATCAGGTCTGGGCCATATCCCAGCTGCTCAATGGGAGCAAGCACTGTAACCTTGGGAGCCACTAGATGCCACTCTTGTCTCATCCCAGTACAAGTCTGAGAGTATTTATGGTTGTTTAAAAAACCCAACTGTGCCCTCCCACCCCCAAAGTCCCTTTAAAGATGTTCCTTTAGTATTTCAGATATTTTGCCTTTTTTTTTCTCAATTAAAGTCACAATATGACCCTATTGTTTACAGTTTTCCTTCCCTCCACTGTAACACTACACTTGTTTATAAATATTTCAAAGCTATCCCTAGACAATATTTTTGTTTCTGGACTCTTGCATAGCTGTGTTGTGCTATGCCTCATTTTTCTCTTTGGGTGGAATTCACAAACCTCTGGCATAAGTATTCATTTGTGTTTCTGATTGATTTCATAGCTACTTATGGTGTAAGAAGCTCTAAACCTATTTTTTTAAAAAAATTCCACAAAGAATTTCATCTTTGCATTTTTTTCTATACTAGATACAGGAGGAAGCTCTTAAACTTCTTGTGTGTTCAAATTTTGCCGCTGATGAACTCTTTACTACATTTGTCATGGCGTTTCTATGCGAGTTGCCTGACTGTAGATGTCTGCTCCCCAGTTTTCAGGATATTCTTACCTAGGTAGTTGATGAGGAATAAGTGTAAAAATGTTCAGGTTGTGTAAGACAATACAGGAAAAGTTAAATAATTAAGTAATCCCTACCACCTTAAACATAATGAAATTGTAATGTTTCATCTCCACAACAGTAAACTTAAATTTCCTTTGTTGGTAAGACTGAAACTGTTCTCTTGTTTGTGTGAATTTATTAATATAGACTTCGTGATTTGAATACTGTTTTCCATACAGAATCAAATTTTTCTTTTTTCAGTTTTAAATATATGTATGAGATAGCTTCTATGTACTGTAAACTACTTTTATGGCAGCCAGAGCTGATGAAGTCACTTGCTCAAAAGATAGACAGTACATATTTTGTAAGTAACCTGCAACAGCTTGTGAATAACATGACTGAGTAATGATGAAAGATTATAGGCATATAAAGACCTCCTGCACATTCAATTAAGTTAGATTTAGATTTATCTGAATATTTTCTTGCACATGTGGGATGCTGTGAATTAATAGAAAAATGCAGAGGGATACATCCACTGAGAAAGCCCTTTGTACCCTGCTTAGTTTCTTAGAGGTGAGGATTGTTGGGACTCCGTGGAGAGAAATGTGATTTTGGAACATCAAAACGTGAAAATAGAGGGAAAAGATATTAGTGCATAAAAATGTGTCAGTAAAAAAGAGATTGGATTATTTAAATAGACCTACCTTTATTGAGAGTTTATAGACTGCATGCAAATAAAAACCATTATTCTGTTATTTTTAAGAAAAAACCCAAAGCTATAAGTCGTTTATGGAATTAACAACCACACTACATGCAGACCAAAGTCCAGAACTGAGGTTGCATGCGGAACCTTAACTTTATTGCTTCCATATCTCTGAATAATAACTGTGCAACTTGAAAGTTCCCTTTTTGTCATTTGCAATGGAATGATTTAATTTATTTAAGTTTCTGTGATGAACACTTAATGCCTTACACATGTAGGGAAGGGTACAGTCCGTGACTCAGCGCCTGTAACTACAGCCTGTCTGCACTGCTGCACTGAGGAAGCTTTTTGTGGTCATTAGCAAAGGCTGACCTCTCTGTTTGTATACAGTGTCTTGACCATGCAATTGTTGAAGGCCAAGTTTAGGGATGTGGTTAAATTAGTCTGTAATTTTATTAACTCACTTGGGACCATAGCAGTTATTTATTAAAGGCCACTCTGTAGTTCCGTTCTCTATTGCTATCAGATCTTTCCTTTGTTAATCCCTCCCCAATAAGCTCCCCATTACTTCCCTTTCTTATGAATATTTAAGTGGTGGTGGTGAAAAGAGAGTCTTTGTGCTGCATTTTCCTAAGCACGTCCTCATGTGGGGTACCTGGAGAATACAAACCCCTAACAGAGCTGTACTGGCTCACAGAGATGGAAGTGTTGAGTTTCCTTCTCCCCAAGGATGGCAGCTCCCTTTGCTGAGAGTGATTCTGTGCCCTGGCTTGGAGAGCTCCATGCCAAGGGTTTGCAGGTGCCAGTTTGGCTCCAGAGCTGTGCAGCAGCAGCAGCCCCCGGGCTGGGCACACACTCTCTCACCCCACAGCAGCTCCCTCACGCCACAGCCATCTCACCCCTTCTGCTCCCCAAAAAGTGCATCTCCCAGGTGAGCCCTGCTCCCCGCAGTGTCCATCCCCCTCTCCCAGTACCTGGAGCACCAGGGCAGCCCCATGGGAGCAGAAGGTGTGGCTGTGCTGGGCAGGGGGGCTTGGCTTCAGCCTGAGTGCTCCTGCTCTGCTTGCAGCCACCCCCACTGCCCCAAAAAGGCTTGGACTACAGTTTGAAAACCTCTCATGTCTGCTGCTGTCACCAAAAGAATTTTTTAAAGTGTGAGTATCCAGTACAGTTTTTCTCTCTGTGGTGATCTTCAGGTGATGTCTCCTCACCCTGGCATGGGCAAGTTGCCAGCGTCAGGGACCTTCTTGTCTGGCAATAAACAACCTCGCTCGTTCCACTTTTGGAGTAACCCCAAAGGGGAAGGGGCAGACTCTGGTAGGGGGCTGCCAACCTTGTAAATGCATCCCAACCCCTGCAGCATTTCCTGCAGTCTGGAGAAGAGCAGGCACAGCCTGGGCCTGGAGCAGAGTGAGCTGCCTGCAGCGCAGAGTTGGTGCTGCCCTGGATCTGCAGCAGAGCCCACGGCAGCACCAGGGTGTTCCTGCTGGGAAACCTCGGGCACAGCTTTTGGGAGCACCAGGGTGGGACAATGTGCCATACAAGGATGAAAGGATGGCTGTTGTCATAGTGGGGGCTCTGTGCATATATTTTTCCCCTAATTGACTAGAGTTTTTCCCCTCTCTTCCAATATTAAGTCAGGATGTTTTCCTCAGATGTAGAAGGGCAGACATTTTGAAGGAAATTAGTTTTAATCTAATAAAGTCTGTTCCGAGACAGAATTTGCAGTAAGCATAGCCTTTTATAAATAAAGCTGAATATAGTACAAAACACTGAATTTAAGAGAAGAAGGGAGAGTACTTTACCAAATGTGTTTTTGAGTAAATACTGGGACAAGGGGCTTTATTCCCCATCAGTGCAGGTATATAACTCAGAGGACAATAAGTGCCAGATAAATATGGACTAAAAATATAAAGAAGTGTGGTTAAGGGACAGATTTTATTATCAGTGTTTTTATACCCCTTCATATGTTGAGCCTTGTTAAAAATAGTACAGAATGACAACTATACAATAACTGATGAGCTTAGGGGTGAAATCAATGATCTATATGTTTTTTAGCTGACATAAATAATAACCTTGATAGAAAAGGATTAGGGAGAATTTGTATTAAAATCAAAACAATTATACTTATTATCTGACTAGGAAGTTGTGATTTGAATTAGGAATGTGTTATGAGAACTTCTAGAGTTGTATGTCCTTTACAATATAATTTGTTCATTCATGGTTTTTTCTGTTTTCAAGAAGAATGCTTCTTTTTAGAAAATCACGGAGCTGAAAACTGCAGAAGAAATGGGTAGCTCAGGACAGTTTAACAGGAGGTTTGTAACACAGTTGGGTAAATTGATCAGAAAAACCTGAGTCCAGTTTTCTGCAGGATTCTGGTGTGTGTGGTCACGGGGCCATGAGGAAGCTGTTGGTGGGGTTTTGATAGCAGGTGATCTGTGTAAGATGGAGCTGCCTCTGAGGTCACAGGCTCTCCTCAGAATAATTCTAATTACCTTGAGCACAGCACTGTGTAGGCAAGGTAATACAGCTTCCAGCTCACCTTTTTCAGTCCCTGAATTAAGAGAGTTTCTGCCCTGGGCTGTGGTGTGCAACATACTTATACAATACACAGCAGAGGTCACACCAAATTTAATGCCAAATGTAAGATTTGAGAATATGAATTAAGTATTTAAGTCACCCAGGCATTTATTTTTTCCATTTCACTTATCTTTTCAGGGGACATGTGGAATTTTGGGACAGAATAGGACCAAAGCCATAATTTCTTTTCCTATGTTTTATTCCCTGTATCACTTTTTTCTTTGTCATCTTGCTTTCACTGAATTTTAATTTTAGCATGGTGAAATACGCAACAAATTCAGAAACTGAGTGTACATTAGGAATGTATTATTTTTGCTGTTGCAGGTAAGCAAACACCAGTGAAGGCATGTGCTTGCCAGCACTTTTCAAACCTTATGTTAGAACTTGTGGAGCCATGCCAAGCGCTGATGGACTTCAGCTATCACTAAAAGCTAAATTTCCATGAGATTTTTGCTGAGGTTCACAGAACTCTCCAAGCAAATCTGAGCCTCATGGAGGTAGTCTAAGGATTGATTTATTGTTCTGTATCAAACTCTAAAATGCTTTGAGTTTCATGTTTTCAGCATTACAAGTAAACTTGGAAGCTCTGATCCTGACATAGCTCGGTGCAAGATGCAGAGTGAGCCAGAGTAGAAATCAAAACCGATTCTTCTCAAACCATGTAGATGAAACCTGCAGATTTTCTTCCTAGAAGTCTGTACTATGTGCTTTTCAAAGGACCGATAATAGCTTGTTCTTATTTTACAAATATAGAGAGATAAGAGTTGGCAAACATTCTTGTGAGAAAGAAATAAGAAAGAGAATGAAGGAAAATAGGTACGAAGAAACTGTGAGCCAACCAGCCCCAAAACCATACTGTGAAATGATATGACTAAAATATGTGCATGGTAAATAGTGTGACATTGAAAAATGAAACATTCAATATTGCAGCCAGCGGAGAAAAATGCCAGCTCCCAAAATTGAGTTCTGGCAGTGTCTTCAGAGAGTAGAATAGGCATATGCTTGATTGCAGTTTGGGTGGAGAGAAAGGAGATTCACAGAGCTCTATTTCAGTTCTTTCTGTATTTTCCCACACTATGAATTAATCACATCTAATACTAATTATATACTTGTAACATTCTGAATTCCTGCATAAACTGTGGAAAAATGTGGAAATGTTTCCAGACTGGAGCAGCCCTAACAATGAATCCCTATATGTGCTTTTGCAACTGTTTGCTGTGCGTCATATTCAAACCCAGTCATGTTCTGCAGATTGACTCTTCTGTACTTTGATGGTGATTTACACTTCTAGGGAAGCAGTTGGGTGAAACCATGGCTCAGAAATGTGGGAGCTTAATATAAATAAATTAAACACAGGCGCTTGATTTCAGTGAATCACAGCCTTTTGACGTTTATAATTTCAACACATGATTGTCCCCAGCTACTCAACCTCTGTGACTCATGGTGATGCTTCAGCTATTGGCTTGATAGAAAATGTAGAGCATAAGGTTGGGTTTTTTTAGCTATTCTAGGGTGATGAAAGGTCTGGATCCACACAAGTGGGACAAATTCATCCATACTAACAGTGTGTTAGGAAACTGTCTAATCATCCTGGATTAATGATGACCTGATTATCTTGCCTGCAGCCATTAGGTCAAATGAAGAGTTTTCTCCAGGCTTTGAGATACAGGCAGGTACTTATTTTGTCACTGCTAAAAATAGAAGTATGGCCTGACTACAGTGGTGAAATTATTTCAGGAGGTAAATCTGAGAAAGAGTTAAATTCTTTTGTTACTAGTGTTGCTCTTGCCTGGAGTTAGACAGTATCTATTGAAAAATCAAATGAATTTCAGCAAGATTTTGATTTTGTTGCAGAAATGTGTAGATATACTTGACTTTTCTGATTTGAAGTAAAAGGATTTCCTTTTGTGGGGAGGAAAAATTGAAGTGGGAGGAAAGATTTTGAATTTCAGAAACAAGATTAAAATTTCCCAACTTTATTAACCTACTAAATTGCAGTTAATAGCAGAGACTCAATTAGCAATACTCCAGTGAGGCCAGTGTCAAGTAAGGAGTTTCTCTTTTTTGTCTGACTTGCTCAGTTTTTTACTTCTAGCAGCCTGGTGATATGCTTGCTGCTTCTGTTTCCTCTGCATTTCTTATAAACCAGATTTCAGAAATGTAGAAAGAAACAAAGAATGAACAGAATAAGAAAAAACAAAGGGTGGGTGAAGCTCATCACCTGTGATCTTGCAGCACTTCAGCAAGGTCCTCAAAAAGGTGTGCCCAGTGTGATGGGGTGTACAAAGGCTGTCTTTGGAAATACTCTGAAGGTTGGAGAAACATGAATGTCAGAGCTAATCAGGAAAAGCATTGGTGAACTAATCTTTGGAGCACTGTAAAGGGCTGGCTGTGTTTTGAGGGCTGTTTTATCTTTTGCTATTTGTTAATATTTTCCTGACAAAGTCCTGCCCTACAGTAATTGCTGTGAGGCTCAGGTATGAGAAACCCCAACTTAACTCTTGAACTTTGGATGATGCCAGCGTTGTGCATTGATACTCTGAGCTGAGAGCACAAGACAATGGATTGAACGTGTGGGCCATGAACTCTCAGCACTCTGATCTCTTTCTGAATGTCCTCAGCGCAGACCAGGCAGGTGATTTGCTCTTTGGCCACTGCTCGCAGGAGTGCCTGGGAGCTGAACTCTGCCAGAACAACTGCTGTGGAGGAGAACTAAAAATCAGGCTTATTTCACCTTCTCAGGCACAGTCACACACAGGATTTGGGGAGTGGGTATTAAAATGGGCGGATGCAAACCCTCCTAATTCTTCTGTACATAAAAGTGGTATTGTATCAGATTAACTTCTTAGTCATGTCTATGCTCCAAGATAAAGGGACAGCTATTGTTTTCAGCTGCAGCACCCACCATTCACATCAAAGTCTCTGCAGAGCTGTAGCAGAGATGAGAAGCTTTTTAAAATTGAATATGTCTCATTTCCTTCAAGTATTTATGGCTTGTCACTGTCTAACTGAACCCAAGATGCTGACAAATATGCAAGTCATTTGTAAAGCAGTTAAAGTACAGGATATATATAAGTAGAGACATTCTTCTGATTAGAAAATAATCTTGTATTAATAATAAGTCTTCCTGTTGTAAAATTCTTTCTAAATACAGTAATATTCCAAATGGGAATTAGAGATATTTCAGGGATGACATTTCATTATTTCCAATCAGCTTTACTATAAACAAACCCTGCAAATTTTCAGTGTCAGCATATAGCTCAGGTAAAACTAAGCTCATATTTGGGCTCTGAGTACCTGAATGTTGGCTGAGGTTTTATCCATGGCATATTTCTGTTTTAGGATGATGTGCGCTACATTAGGCATTTTGAACGGTATCCATTAACATAAGCCCTTCTGTCTTTGGAAATATTTTTGTCATTAAAGTTTATAAGTCTGTTTTCGGTCTCTATGTTTGTTTAAACTACAGATCAGTAAATGTCTGAGATGTGTGTTACATTTCAGGGTTTCTCCATGATATGTTGTATGTATTGTTCAGATCCCTGTGTGGTCTAGTCGTGCCATATATTATTTCAACAAAACAGCTAATGACAAGCTATTGCTTAATGAAGTGCTTTCATGGCACCTTATTTAGGAGGGAGGATCCTTTTTCTGGCAGTTGGAGGCTTTTGTAACAATATCTACTGTAATTTCTCCCTTGGAATCTCCACAGAGTAAGTCATCTGTGCAGCAAACTTATGTCCGGGAAGCCTGAATTAATAACCTCTGGGTCAGCTTCGTGAATTTCTCATTATTCCAAATACCTTTTCCTGTTTGTTAAGCCTTTTGTTCAAGATGACACTGAATTGCAGTGGTTATAGATGGCTTATGACCTGGAAAAGGCTATTGGCAGTACAGGTACTTTTTGTCAAAGATTTAAAATGAAGCGAGCATGGAAGTAAAAGACATTAAATGTAGTAATTATCCATGAAAAGAACCATTACAAACAGTAAATATGTTTATATTTTTATGCATATTGTTTCAGCTGTGGCAATAAGCTCAGAGCCAACATATTCAAAACTGATAAATCTTTTTTATAAGGGAGTATATTATATTAGCACTAATCTTTATTTCTACAATAAATGTTTAAAGGCAATGGAGGATTCTCCTGCCAATCATAATTAACAAATTTATATAATATTTTTACATTTGGCTCTTCTTCTTCAATGTAGACAAATGCAGTGGAATTTATATATCTGTACATCATGTTTTCCATTAAGAAGATAGTAACAATTAAGAAAAAAGTTCTATTTGTCCTTAAAATTGTCATTCTTCAGATGATGTTCTGGCAACAAAAGATGCAGGATCTTAGATAAACATCTGGTAGGAATGAGGGGTTCTTCATGTTTTTTGTTAGATGAGCATTTCAGACTCATTTGTGACTGAATGATACTGTATTCTCTCTTGTTATTTTCAATTTATTCTTTACCAGAGAGACAGGAAGGGAGCATTGAAATAGGAAATTAGGATGTTTAGAGAGAGTAACTCAAGAGAGCTACAAAATGTTTTTTAAACTGTTTAGATGGCTGAGAGGCCCCCTGTGTGTGTGATCTTTCCTGCTGAGCTGAGGGAGATGCATAAATACAAGATGTACCCAGTCTGGGCTGCCACTGTCTGCTGGGGACTTCCTCAGCTCTCAGCAGATGCTTCACGCAAAGCCTGTCCTAGGAATGTTTCTTGGATTCTTCAGAGTCTTTGGGAGATGTTATCTCTCTTGCTTCTTTAACCTAAACTTCTGATGCTTGTAAACAAAACAGAGCAGCAAGCTGGACTGTGGGGTAGATGATTTATAAAACTATCAGTTATCCCATCCCCCCAGAGGGGTTTCAAACTAGAATTTTGCCTCTGGTTGCCTTAATTTGCCTGATCAGCTTTCCTAAAAGTGTTTATCTGATTTAATTTAGAACAGATAAAATTGCCACACAAACTAGAGCTGGAACATGGAAATGGTGGTGGCGTTTCTGAAAATCTAAGGAGTTTTCTCAGTTGCATTCACAGAGTCTCACACTATGCTCTGGCTTGACCATAATTCTGAAGCTGTGTGTAGGATTCCAACAGCAACACAGTCTACAGCTCAGTGAGTGGCCCAGTAAATTGTTCTGTGAGTATCTGAGAATTTAATATTGTGAAGAAATCGTTGTCCAGACTCCAGATAGTTTCATGATGTTGCTCTGACAAGGTCAGTTTATGTAATGTGTTCTTCTATTGCTGCTGTTACATTTATCACTGTTGGCCTGTCTTTTCTCCATGTGAAAAATGGTTAGAAGTTGAAAATATAAAAGAGACCATTTTTGCATTCCATAAACTTAACTCTTGGGCTCTACCACTCACTCATTCACACAAGTTCAGGATGCGAATAGTGCGCAGGTGCTCATTTTACCCACGCAGATATTTTGCAATATCCAAGTCCTTAACTTCCCAGCTTTCCACCCTCCCTTGTCTCTCTGCTCTCTCCCAGGGCAAATAAAACCTCCTATTTGATGTAAACCTGCCTCAGCTGGTTTACCTGGGTTCTGAGTTACTGTATCTAGGACTCATGCTTGCTAAGTGGAGTCAGGAAAAAACTTAGTATGTGACATGAAAAAGTATTTTCTTTTTGTCTTTTTTTAAACTTTATTCATGAAATCTGTACAAAGCAAAATCGTAAAGAATCAAAGCGTACACGCATACTCTCTTTGCAATACTCTCTTTGTGAGATGTTTTTAAACACTTCAAATTTATTTTATGAATAAAATAGACACCATTGTCCTTCCCCCCCTTACTCTAGAGACATGTGTTTCTTTTATTAAATTAACTCATCATCATGGTTTTGTTATTTCAACTGTGGGCTTAGCTGACCAAATTTCTATATTGCTTGAGAGAGTCATTAATCATTTGAAGAGGATTTGTATATGTTCAGTTGCTCAACATCTCATCTCTCACTTTACTCCCAAATAAATTCAATAATGTTGCACGTGTTCTTTTGCTTTCCTTTTTGTAGTCAATAATATTAATTTAACCTCCTGTGTGTTGGTGGGTGGTTGGGAGTAACAAAACAAAGATGGGATTGTAGTGAGCACCATGAAATTCTGTTCTGTTCTAGTTCTTCACTATTTAATTATTTTGATTATCCCCTGTTGGTCTGAAAAAAATAAATCTGGTGAAGTACATGTTTAATTCATCATTCAGAGCCACGGTTAGTGTTCAGATGTTGACTGCTGCATATGAACTGCTTACTACTTTCTGTATTTTTGGGAACAGTTACTAACCCCCAGCCCAGCACAAGGTAGGGGTTAGTAACTGTTCCCAAAAATACAGTTATCCCAATAATAATACATAATAATATCCCAAAAATAGATGGGCTGCGTCCTGTCCCTGGGCATGTCATGCTGAGGAGGCTGTACAGCCCTTGCCAAGCACAGAGCAGCATTAAATGCGTGCTTTAGACTGAAGAGTCTGGGTTAAAGTTGCTTCTCATGGGAGACAGAGAAGATGCAGAGCTCGAGAAACATTTTTTTCTTCCTGCTTGGAAGTAGGAACGAGGCACTTAGGGCATACGATTGTAAAAAGGCACAGAGAAGTCACATAACATCTCCACTGATAATTAGAAGCAGCCTTGAGGTTGTCATCAACCTGAATGTGTCAGATGAGCTGAACACGCACAGAACCACACTGACTTCACTTTAAAAGTTTTCATCTTATCTGTTTGTGAAATAGCTTGCTTTTCTAACTCTATAGCACATTTTAGACTGTATGGATGGTGGTTTTTTAATGTTCTATATTGAACACCATTCATCGGTTACCTTGTGGTAAAATGAAAAACATCAGAATATATTAGTGCATTGAGTTTGAAGGAATTCTGCCATTTTGCTCTTCTCTTTTACCGAATTATATCATAGGAGTTGTTGATCCTGCTTGTTCATTAGCTTGGTATTAACCATAGGGCTTTCAAGAGAAATTAAGACATCCTGTGGTTCTAAGCTAGTAATAAAAATGGTATTAAAATGAATTAAAATCTTGCAGATTTTTTTCATCTGTAATGATACACATAGGGTATAATTTGTTTAAAAAGGTCGGGCCCAAAAAACTGATTTGGGGAATATTTGAGTTAGTGGAATTTAGAAGAAAGACATCCTGACAAGCCTGTTGGCATGTGCTTTGCTCTAACTGTTCTGCATCTGTGACTTGGCCACACCTATATCAGGGGGATATTACTTCTAACCTAAAATTAAAATGAGACATAGTGAAGGTTGTTAATGCTCTGAAAATATTATGAATCTTATAATGGCTTACTGTGTAATGTTTTATCTTGGTTTTCCTAGTTCAAAAAGGGAGCACCAGCTCTGCATTCAGGATGGACATAACTGCAAATTTGATATGAGTGTGTTCAAAAATGTTTTAACATCCTCAAGTCTTCAGAAACACCGATTAGTCTTCCCTTGTTTTCTTTGATCTTGCACAGAGTTTGTTCTGTTGGAGCAAAAAGTTTTAGGTTAATTGCTGCTGCTTCCAAAGTATTGTTTAAATAAAGCCCAACCAACCTCTCATGTTTATTAGTGAGAAAACCCAGCCACTTCTATTAGTATATTTCTGAATTGGAAGTGTTAAGTGTAGAGCTCTCCTCATGTCCATCAGGAATGTTGCTGCTGTGGTTTGCTGCAGCTCTAGGAGCACAATCCCTGACTCTGGCCTCACTCACCCATGCAACTGGAATCCTTTTAACCTACACCCATCGGGAGAAGGGAAAAATTATGATGTCACCAGAGTAAGGGTTTGATTTGTTCTTGAGCAGAAAGTATTCCTTGGAGGTTTCTTGTGCATATGAAAATGAACACACTGAATATTTGCACTTCTAGACCCAGGAAAAATGTTAGATGTCCAGTAAGTCTTGTCATGGTGTCCAAAATGTTAAACTAAAAGCATGTTACGGATGTGTTTTCTCCTTGCTTGTATTTACTGAATTTTGGAGTGACCAAAGAGTTTTTGTTCAGTCTTGTGACTAAGAAGAGACTCTCAAGAGCTTTTGCATGTAAAAGTAAATATTTTGGATGCTATTTATCTGAAAAGGAAAAGCTTCATCTGAAACTTGTCACCTAAAATGATGTTTTTAAACTTACATGGGTGATTTAAAATAGCCGTCATAATTACTTATTTTCCATGTTCAGTGAATCAGTTAAATCGTACAAATCCTCTGAGACCTTGATGTGTTATCAATTTACTGCGATAATAGATTTTATACTATAATAAAGTATTATTTATTTATCCTCTTTTATGGCAATTTTAATGGGGTAATCATATTGAGAAGGAATGTATAGCCTGGGGAAAGGTCATCTTAATTTGATTGTGTAGAAAACAGTTCAGTTGTTTTTTTCAAGGATGCAAGTAATGTTTCTGTACTACTTCCATAATTAAAGAGGGACTGATGACAACTTTTCAAATCCCAGATGTTTTTTGAGCCTTGATGCTGAATAAAGACATAAAAAAGAGGAAAAAACAAGTTCTGGATGTTCCTATAGAGGAGCAAGGAGGAACCTTCAGAGAATAATTAGAAATTATAAAGATTGTGTCTTCCAACAAGAGATGCTGTTTTCTGAAACATAAAAGCTTCTTAAAATTCAGAAGTGTTTCTTGAACGAGGCAGTTTTTTATGACCTTTTATACTTGCTAAACAGACCAAGTTATTGAATACAAGAGTTTTAATCATTTGCTTCAAAACATAGATTGTCCTTACTGGAACTGTCTGAAGGGATTTTTTTTGAGCCTTAGAAACAGATATGCATTCAGATGTTTGCCTCCTCTTTAACACGAGTACCAGCATGGGGACATTGTCTCCCATGTATTCTTAGCAGGACAGCCTCCTTCAGAGTGGGGAACTTTCCTCATTTTGCTTTTCACATATCATGAACCTTTTTGTTCTCCTTAGAGGTGTGTCCTATTTGTCAGTCTTGAGAAAACAAACCTCCCCTCTTTTATAAACACTGATGATAATAGTTATTTTGCTGAAACTGTTGTAGATGTTTCTAATAGTGTGCATTTCTAGCTGTCTGTGCTATGTCATTCTAGATTTTGCTTTCCCCTTAATTTTCCATGTTATTTGCTGCTACCTCATTTTCCCTCATATTCTAGCATGTTGAGGGGAAATGCAAATGCCATAAATTTTCCTTAATTTATTATCTTTCAGATAAATTTAACTTCCTCTTTAGATGAGCTGCAAAGCTACAGGAGCACTGTGGAAATGGTTCTTGAGTAGTTAAGAATTATCAGTGTAATCCCAATATCGCTCTAATGCTGGCCTGTTACTGCAAATCATTCCCATTTACACCTTCCTGGTCCTCATAACTCTGTGAATGAGACTTTTTTTTTTGCTGTCTTGGTAAAAAGGATTTCTATAGTTTAGAAAAAAAAAAATCAAACTAAAATTGTGGCTTGCATTCTTTCACGCTGTTAAAAAACCAAATATACTTCATTTTAAAATGCAATTAAATGAACGCAGACATTTACTATTATGTGCCGAAGACTCTCTAAGTTGCAAAGGAAATTTGAATTAGAATGTATTTTTAAGTTGAATAATAAACATTTATATTTAAATAAATACACTGTTTACAGTGTTAACAAATTCTTGATAAAATATTTAGGCATCACTAGATATCTATTTAAGATAAATGTAAAAGGCAACATAGAGGAACATCACTCATGTACCACAGTTTACAATACTGCAGTTACACAAGACATGTGCAATACCTTTCAATTTTACATCTAAATTACTGAAGTTTTCTTTCAGATAAGTACCCATCATAATCAAGGTGCTTGCTGAGCTGAAACATTATGCCAAAATAAGCGGCTAAGGTGGAATAGAGAACTTTGAAGTTTCCTTCTTACCTTGCAGATCAGTTCTCACCCCCAACCTACCCCCGTGGCTCTCATGGCAAGCCACAAACCTTGCACTTCCCCAGTTTTTGTATTATATATTTTGAACAAATTAATTTTTGTTGTAATTAACGTGTGTTTTTGGCAGCCATCCTAGGAGATCACACGGTACATGCTTTTTTATTGTGGCTGAAGGTATCTTTTGTCTTAAAACAAACTTGCCTTAGCCTGTCTGCATGAATGATGCTGTAAAGCAATTTTGTGATCAGTTTGGTCAGAGCCCCATAAGTCTCTGTCTCCTGTGATTACAGGGGATGGCAGAGCAGCCCAGGGCTCTGCAGAGTGCCAGCAATAGGATTCTTTGGGATGTCTGAAATATGGTCAGTTCCTTGCTGGGCCAGAATAGTCCAGTGCTTGTTCTGCTGGGTACCGACCCCTTTATATTGGCTTGCACTAGGAAGAATTCTTTAGAAGGGTAAAAATGAAAATTGAGATTCCTATTTGTCTTATTGTCTTATTATTGCAATCTAATGTGGGCTTTCAAATACAGAATGATGCAGATACTGCCAAGGAATGTAAAGCAAAAGCCCCAATATATTTACCTGAGCAAATCTAAACGTACAAAAGCATAAAATTGATACTTAGTTCTGAAAATTCATACAGTAGGTGACATGAAGGAGATTTCCTCGCTCACATGGAGGTAAGATTGGAGTAAACTCATCTGTTCAACAAGTCACAGTAGAGCTGAGTCTGCTCCTAACCCAGATAATTATCTTGTTATTTATTAGTCTGATGAATTTCTGGTGTGTTATATTGTGTGCCCTCGGAGCTCTCCTAGTTAAGGTTCTCTCAAAGACTGACCTCCATTGACAAGATTAAAGTGAAGCCATTTTCTCTAAGAGCTTAGGTAGAGTATTTACGTTGTCAGCAAACAGGATTTTATCCTCTTTCCCTTGGGTTTTATCTCAAATGCAGTGTCAGAATGCCAGATGGATTTGCTTTAATATTTTTTCTCAAATTTTTAATATCCTTTCTATCATCTTTCAGCTGTCACAGTCAATAATTTCCTTGGAATGGAAGAGCCCAAAAGAAGCCATTGTATAACAGCTCTGCTTAAATGCTGATCTTTTTCAGGAGTATTTTTGAGCTGCTTATATTACCTGATGTTTAATCCTTAGAACTTTCAGGACTGTCTTGAGTATGCTATTTTTTAGGCTTCTCACTTGCAAGAAACCCCACAACAAACCAAAGCCACCCCCCCGCCCCCCGATCAAACAGAAAAAGCCACCAAACAGGAAAATATTAATTATCTGCTATAGCATAAGGACTACTTTATGCTACAATTGCCTTTAAAAAAAACCCTAAACATAAATCATATTATTGTGTATACAGTGGTAGAATTGAGAAGAGAAAATACAGACTCAGACCAATAAATCAATGAATAGCAAATCAACTGAAGAAACAATCAGTCCTAAATATCATTAATTGTCAAATGAGTGTTGTTTTGGTTTTTTGTTTGGTTTTTTTTTGGTTTTTTTTTTTTTTTGTAATATAGCTGATTTCAGTACTTGGCTAGCCTTGCTGCTTAGATAACTTGATGCAAGAGTTTTCCTAGTAATTAGCTTTGGAAAAGGAAATAACACACTGAGTGAAATGAAATAATGCTTTTTAGAGTTGGTTTCAGGTATATTCTAACATCCTTATTTGAAATTTGTCCATTTTCCCTTCCTTTTACAAAGTATTATAAAAACCACGAGTAAGTAAAATTTACATCCTTGAAATCACTAAGTCTGTATGTGAATTACTGTAGAAATTATTCCATTATATGTACCATCAGTTCAAGAAGAGCATATTGCTCCATATTCTGGTACAGAATATTTTTTCCTCTAATGTAATCATCTTTTACATAAAGTGTTATCCTTTAATACAACTTTTTTTGGTCACGTCAGATAAATTTCTGTTAAACTGACTTTCAAATATTGACCTGCCTCAGTCTTTGTTATATATGATTAATGGTGTGGGGAACACTGAGTTTGTCTGAATATTTTGGTTACATACAGAAGTTCCTCAAAACCTAAAATACTATGAGCTCCTTTTTATTCTACTTTCATCTGAAATCCAAACTATGGGTTGGTCATTTTGAAAATCCAAAAGCTAAAAGTGCAGGATAAGGAAAGCTGCTCCCCAAGTAAGCTTCCATTAATGGTACAGTTTGAGTAATTAACCCTTTTAGTGGAAGTGTATTGGTTGGAAGATTTTAATTGGTTCTTGTTTAGTAGAATGAGTTGCATATCTCACTAGGAGTGTTTGTGAAAAGCCTTGTAAGTTTTTGTACTTCCTGCTCTGTTTTAGCTTTGCAAATAGTGTAATATATTTACCCTTGTACATGTTGTATAAATATATATTATCTGCAAAAGCATAGATTTATGTTTAAATATTATATGCATTGACTCTCAAATGGATAGTTGGGGCAGGGACTCATGTTTAAATTAATGTGATTCTTCAAAGACCCTCAACTTTGGTCTCTTTCAATTAGGAAACACATCACAAATTGTTGCCAAGGGTTAAGGGTATTTGAGAGGTTAAAAAGTAGTCTGTACTGTTTGTTGCTTTTAAAGCTTGGTAGAATTTCTGGTTAAACTAGGTCATAAAGAAATCAATAATTTTATCTAAATTGCTTTTTCTTATCTGGTTATAGTTCTGTACAAAATAGGCCAAATAGTCTTCAGGAATCTTTAACAGGCAGACAATAATTTCTTGTTCAAAATAAGTCACTGCTAAGTTTATATCTCTGTCTAAAAGTATGCATAATTTACAAGACCAACTGTGATGTGCATTTCTAAAATTCAGTATAAAGCAAATAATTTTAGGAAATGTCAGTCAGTACACACTGAGTAAGCATCTACAGCTGTAGTTAATACTCCTGTGAAGTAAAAACACTTTTAGTTTGTCAAGGCCCAAGTTCAGCACTGATAGCAGTTCTTGATCTGGTGGAAATAAACTAAGCAGAGAGATCATAGTTAAGTAATCATCCAGAAAAACAGTTAAATCTAGAAAGCTTTGTATTAAAAATAGTGTATATATTGTTTATGATTAGAGCTTTTCTTAGACTGCCCTTAATATTTCAGGGCAGCCAGACAACTGAAGTAATATGGGGTTTTCTTGAGATGTACTGATAAATCTGTTTTCATAAATGTACCTGTATTAAGAGTATAGAGGGAATCTGAGAGAGGATAAAAATTTCTTGTTCTACTCTTCTAGCTGCAGATGTTAATCAGTGGGTTGATAGATGTGTTAAACCATTCAAACCTCACGTTTTGATGCTGAATGTGTATTCTGAGTAGAGAATGTGGGTTTCTGTTGCAGTATGAATACTTCAATGCTGTGCTCATCAATGAACGAGATGAAGAAGGAAATTACCTGGAACTGGGGAAGGAGTTCATTCTGGTGCCAAATGACCACTTCAATAACTTGCCTGTGAACATCAGCCTGAGTGATGTCCAAGTACCAACCAATATGTACAATAAGGGTAAAAAGAAAGTTGCTTTATTTCATCATTCCACTCCCCAAACAAGAGCACATCCTTGCTTAAAAATGAAGCTGTTGATTAACTGTGTATTATCTGTGTTTTCCAGTTGACAATAACACTGAAATTTCTGTGGAAGAATGTTTTAAGTATGACAGGTCTATAATATCGTTCATTCTGTGGCAGTTTAGCAGTTTAGTGAGGTTAATGATTGCATGTTAGGCTTGCATGAGTTCTGCCACAGGGTATGGCAGAATATATTTATTCTAATGAATTATTTTCCAGAATTTTCAGATCATTTGAACAGAGCTTACATTGTCACCAATTTGTTCTATCTTTGCTGAGATTTAGAATTGTCTTTGAAAGACATAGGATAGGCGGAGGAGAATACTTTATTAGATTTATGCTTTCAAACTTCTGGGAATATTTTTGGCTGTATATGTTCCCATTCTAGCTCTATACACACCTGCTCTGAGTTTTCAGGTAATATTTAGAAGGAAAAATTTCTACTCCCTTATTTTCCCTAGGATCTGGACAGCACATAGCACTAGCAAACAGCAACATTAGTTATTAGAAGTGATGAACTTAGGTCTAAAAATTTGGAATGAAAACTAAACTCAGATATACTTTTTCTCATTTTCTTTTTGCCACTTCCCTTTAATCAGACAGCATGAACTTGTATTTTTGCAGCACTTATACAGCACCTATTTATTTTTCTCAAGCCAGTAATAAAAGAAAAATTAAGAAGGAAAGCGCCAAAGTTTCCTAACAACGTCTACAGTATATTTGTCACTGGTCTGCAGAAAGTTGCCTAATCTAATTATCTGGTTCCTCTTCTGTGTTTTAACTGTACTAAAAGACATCTAAAAGGATATTAAATGCTTTCCTCTTAATACATTTTAGGCTAGCAATTGTGGTAATTCATACAACGATATTGTGTAATCACAAATGGAAGGCAAATTAATTCAGATAAGTTAGTCTGGTAAGAGAAGCAGTGGATGTGACAGCTTCTTTTTGAAGTTAGGATCCTGATTTGGGAATCCTGAGAAGCCAAAACTCCTATAATAAAGTCTTAAACTAGGGATGAAAAAAAATAAGCTTCCTAGAGAGTATTTGAAAGGCTGTGAAATGACTAAAGCAGGATATTTTGAAATAACTTGGAAAATGCTTAAAGCTTCTAAAGATACCAAGCCACTTTTTTTTTGTGGAAGTGCTAATATTTATTTAATCAAGCCTGTCTATAAATTAATTCATTCCAGAATTGCTAAGGAGGAAGAAGAAAAGGTTTGTGAAGGAATATAGAGGTCAGGCAGCTGTGTTTTTCTGAAGGAAATGATCCTGAGCAGATAGTGAGAGCAGGACAACCAAAGGACCTTCAGGTACAATATGTGCCACTGCTCAGAGTAGAATCCATTTTATATTCTGATTATTTACAGTTACAGGCCAAAGTCAAAGGGCTTGCAACATCTTGGTTTGGCCTCTTATGCAGGGATTTTCTACAGAGATGGGGAAGATAGAGCTCTGTGATGATTCCTGTTTCTACTTTGTCTAATTCAGACCATCCAAAATTGTCACTTTACACAGCTGCAGAGAAAAAGCATTTTTTTAATCATTTAAATGTATTCCAACTGCAAAAATCTGGTTTGTCACTGGTATTTTCCTTGCACATGGACATAATAATCTTTGTTTGGAGCCTGTCAATGTCTGGAAATACTGCTTTTGCCAAGAAGAGAGCTATATACTTAAGTTTTTGTTGCCCAGTTCTGTAATCCAGAGGGGTGATAACAAGTTAATTAAATCCTAACCTGATGGCACAGGCAGTAGATATTGATAGCTTTACAACCAAGTGTCTGCACAATACCATTTCACTGTAAAGGGCCTGTTGCTCATTTCAAGGTTATGTTTTATTTTATTGAATTACCAGGGAGAACCACAGCCCAAATTCACAGTTGAAAACAGAAAAGAAACGTAGAAAAAATGAACCCTATTTGTAAGCTGCTTCTAAACTTTTTCCTTAATTTTGGGGTTTTTTTTTTAGCTGTATGGATATTGATAATTTGCAATGGGTTCAAAGAAGAGTCACAGGACTCATCAAAGAATCGACAAATGTGCCATGGACTGTGAGACCACAGGAGCTCAGTTCATTTAGCTAATTCAAGAGATGATTAAAGGTTTAATTAGTTATTCTGTAGTTAATTACTATTACCAGGCTCTATAATCTGCTTGCCAAAGATTGTAAAAATCCAATGGCTGAAATCAGGTTCCATTACTTAGCAAATTGCACAACTGTGGGCTCAGTTAAGCTTTGGGAAAAGCTTTGGCCTTGTCAGATTCCATGGTCACAGTGATCGTGCCCAGCTGTGGAATCATTGAAGTTCATAGTCCCTAAGTGGGACATTGTGCTCTTTTATTAAAAAGTGGGCTCTAAATGAGATTGGCTTGAAAATCTAGCCTCATAAACCTATTGCTATTCTTTATATATCTTTGGGTCCTTTCAGCTTCTTCATGGAAAAGCTTAAAAATATTGATGGTAACAACAGGATTAAATAATTCCCATTATTTAAGTAAGGTGTTCTGTGATAACAGCCTTAGCAAGCAGTAGCTCTTCCATCCTCAAATTTGGCAATTATCAACTGTGTACAGATTTCTGACAGAAAACAGAGAAAAGGTTCTTAGTGAATTAGTCATATATAAATATTCAAATATAGATTTAAAAAAAGGGCAAGAAGTAAGGTATGTTCTTCATGTTAGAAGCAAAGTTTAATTTTTGAATGTACAGAATCAATCTGAATCCAGCTTGGGCAATGCAAGACAAAGCAGAAATCCAGGGGTCTCATTCAGACCTTGTGCTCTTTTATTAAAAAATGTACATGGGTTATATAAAGGCACGAAGTGAGTTCTCATAGCTCTTATTTTTTATGTCTTCCTATTAATTTATAATGTAATGATTAGGGGCATGCTGCTGCCCTGGACATATCTTGCAGATATACTTTCACAACTACACGTTTCTAGATACTCAGATAGAACTTTCCACATATCAGTCAGCGTATTTTAAACAGCTATTGTGGAATAGATTAGTAATAATGAAAAATTATTAATAATTTGAAGTTTGTATGGTTTCAACATTTGATTTATTACTTTCTGAGATGCCAGTAGCATATTTAGAAGAATCTGGGAATGTGACATACAATTAAAAAGTAGCAGTTGGAATGTGGGCTAGGCTTTCTGGCAACAATCCATGGAGAGCAAGGCAATGAGATCGCCACAGGGGAGAGCAGGATTCTGGAATGGATTTATGTACACCAGGAGATGATAAAAGAAGACTCAAAACTGATCTTGCAGATGTTGACAGTATATAAAAATAAAAGAAAAATAGAGTAGCACTTTACTTTTTGTTAGTATGAGAATATAGGTAACCAAGGTCCCACATTATTTGTCCAAACTATGTGCTGCATCTGAGATGAAGAACCTACTCCAGTTTTTTGTTTATTTGATTTTTTTTCCCTAAATCTGTCACCTGACGTTTACCCCTACTTGTGGACAGCAGTGGCATATTTTCTGCTATTGAGTTTTCACTCAGCAGTTTTTCCATGGAAGAGATTTGTGAATACTTGGATAAATGTGGTTTTCAGGGGAATGTGGATGAAAAACAAAGGCAGGGTGAGGGTCAGTGTGTCTTGGTGGCACATGCTCAGACAGCTCTAGGTTATGGCACTGTTGAAAAGTGAAGCAGAGCATGGTACAATACCAGAGGTGACACACAGCAGGGTCTCATCCACTGATGGGAGCTTTGCATGAAATCTAGGAAACTCCCAAGAAATATCTCAATATTAACAACTCCTGGTTTTGAGCTTTTGCAGTTGGTCTCTTGATATGACAAAGGTAAACTTTACATTTGTAGTTTGTAGAAAAGGGAACAGCCCAGGTTCTCTCCTTTTCAATGCTTCAAAAATATCAGGATGCAAGCACTCTTTCTTGCCTTTCAAACTATCTTTCTCAGTATTATAGTTTCTTCACAGTAAGAAATTTAGAACTAAAGAGAGACTTCTGAGAACTGAGAACTTTTTCATGTATAAAATTATTATTTATTTCTAAACCCCTTATGATTCACAAAATCTTTGCTGTAGCTCTGCCTCCACATTTGTTCTAAGATTGAGATTCTGGACTAAAATATTGCATACCCAAGGACAACCTTCCTAGATGTTCTTAAAAATAAAAATATCTTTTAGAATGAGCCAAGATTTACCTTCCTCATTGGGTATTTTGACAGAAGTAGGGTAAGGGTGACCATATGTGAATCTGTCTAGCAACCCTGGGCAGTGTCTTTGAGATGTGGTGGAGGAGGTAGACATGTGCCAATAGATGTGGATTGGAGAAGGGATAATTTCTTCGTTTGGATCAGATCAGATGCAGCTTGAGAGGCATGTTTGATTTTGCCTTAAGAAAAAAGAGAGAGAACTAAGTAAAATAATTTATCTTGGCAATAGAAGGGAAGTAGGCTTATATAAGTTGATTTAAAGTAATGGGAGGTTTTTCCTTTGTTGTCATTTCTAGTTTACTAAATATATAATCTTGTTTTACTTGCTGAGTTTTATAATGGAGAAATATTTCCTAGAGGATAAACCTTCATCCCATTAATACAGCTGACAGTGCAATTAAATGCATTCTACAGCTTTGCAAGACTTAGTTATCCACTGCTTCTTAAAAGTCATTGAGCAAAGAGTCCAAACTTAACTACTAGATAAAACCCCCATATTTTCAAATTTTAAATACTCTTAATCATCTTAAGTGTATTTTTGTTTTCATCACTAGTGAATGTCTGAGGAAAAGATATATGCATATAGACGTATATGAAAGTATATCTATTTACATCTATATGTGTGTGTGTGTGTATATATATATCTCCTACGTGGTGGAGAGTGGTGCAGGCTGTTCTCACACCAAAGGATGTTGGCATATATGTGTGATTCACTGAAGTATTGCAGGAAATATTATGGACGCAAGATAGTTTTGTGACTGTGGTTCTGCAACTAAGTTGTCACATCCTGCAACAGAAGAAATTAAATTTAAGCTGCAGCACCAGGTGAATGTCTCTGTTTTCCCCTCCATGCAGAGGTAGTCAGATCACAGCTCTGCACTGCCTTCTGTTTGTACAGCACACAGCAGATAATTTCTGAGAGTCAGGATAATATTAATTCCAGTATTTTAGTGCTTGCCCGTTCTCCCATGGTTTGCTCCCAGTGAGATTACATTGTACAGCCCCAGGCACAGCTTCTCACTTTAAGGTCTGTGACTATTGAAGCCTTTCAGAGCTGGCTCAGCAGTCTGGTCCCTTCAGCACAGCCCTGAGTGCCACCGTCACACACAGAGTGACATTTTCATGGTCCTGAAACTCAACACATGCTGAACTACTGTGCTCTGTGCAGGGAGATTGCAACCTGAGTTTCAGACTTCTGTGGAACCGACATCCACATCTTTTAGGCTGGGCTTTTTGCCCTTTACTCCTAGTGAAGCCCTGAGATGAATTTCACATAAACTCTTAAATGCGCACACAGCAGCCCCAGGCTGGCACAAATGAGTAGACTTGTTCTGAACAGACTTAGTTTTGGAAATTTTTCTTCCCGGGTTTATTTACAATGACATCTGTTCAAATTAGTTTGAACATGGAAATGCCTACTTCTGCCATGGAACTTTGTGAAAAGAATTGATTACTGTCCTTGAAGAGCCCAAGGTGAATTGTTGATTGGGGTGTGGAAAAGTGCACAAAATGCACAAAAGGACCATATGAACTTGTCTTTGTGCAGTGAAGTCTGCAGTCATAATGATCTTCCACACATGGCTTTCTGAGTGCCTTCTTGCTTTCCCACGTGCTGCTCAGGCTGAATTGAAACACCAATGTCTGCCCATATGTGGGTTATTCACGTGCATTTGCCATTTTCTTTCATTTTCTTTTTTTAAGAAACCTGATATTGATAACTGCCTCACCTAAAATGCATTAGACTCTGCTGCAGGGAGGATGTGTGCTCTCTGCAGAGAGAAAAAAACACGTTAGAGTCAATTAGCAAATCTAATAACGATATGTCAAAATAAAGCATAACATTTTCCCCAAAACATTGGGTCTGAGAAGTTACTCTTCAGCTTTCATTATAATGGTGAATGGGGCTTTTACTAATAAATAATGTTTCAGTGTTTTCCTTATTTGAATACATTCTAAACTCAGGAACTTACATGAACTTTTAGCACAGTGCTTATACGGATTTCTTTTTAATGTTGACATGATTAATAGTGAATATATTTCTCAGCATTTATCTACAACTTTTTCTGATGTTTCATCATGTCTACCACTACAAATGAGTGAATTTTCACATCCTTTCTTACATCTAGCAAGTTATATTTCATAGTACTGCCATGTAATTTGGAATTTTATTTTGAGTTCATGGTCATGTTTTTGTGAATTTTTGTAATTAAGTCTTCATTTCCTACTGTAATGTATTTGAGAGGAAAGCAACTGAACAATACGGTTTAAATATAATCATAATTGACTTCCAAAAACCTCTCCTTAATAACAGTTCCCTCTTTCCTACCCCTGACACTAGGCAGCGCATTCTGCCTGTTGCTGTTTTGGCACTTTGGAGGATTTTTCTTATCAGATTGTCTGAGATTTGGCAAATTCCTATCAGCACCCAAGTGGTTGGTTAGTTTATAAAATCTCTGCTATCATAAACTGCCAGGTGCCTCAGTAAATTACATTTTTACACCATCAGGCCTGTTTCTCTGTTAAGTTAGGAAATACACATATGTTACAGGAAAGATCTCTTTTTTTAAGGCAGCTGGAGAACACTTTCTGCATGGTAAGGGGAAAATTATTTTCTCCAAATTCTTTCTTTGATTGAGATTAAAAAGTAAAAATAAATCCACTGGATTACAGATGGCCAGGTGTCTATACAGGCATATTTAGATAATGAAGTAGTAGCCTTAGTGCAAGATGTTGCTTTGTCTTTACTGACAGAGCAGACAGAATCAAGACAGAAAATAAAATTTGGTGATCAATTATACAAGTTGAAGATAATCTGCTTTGAAAAATAAAAGCAATAATATGAATTTTAACTTAGAGAATTCCATCTTAACTGTCTTGCGTCTGTTCTTCTCATCCTCATCCTGTGATAGAGCTGCTGTTCTGGTGTTTTTGAAGTACAGGAAGCAATTTTATCAGTGCTTTCCATAACTGCAGAGTTTTTCACTGATGGATGCTGAAGTCCATGAATATTTTCAAGCATTTCTGTCAACAGGAGATATGGTTTATGTCAACTCAACTGGCAAACATAAGGCACACAATATGTTGCTGAGAGTCTCAAACTGTGTAAATCAAGCTGTAAAAATCTGTGTTTTTAAAAACCAGTTCACGACTGTAAAATACAATTTAAAGTTCAATAATAAGTAAGAAGATAAAGTCTTCATTAATAATAGTCTAAATTCATTTTCCCTAAATTAATACCATCCTAATACTAAGTCCATGTCAATGGATTTGAAATGCTTTCAAACATTGTCAGCATTTTGACTCTGTCACTGTGAAAGCTCTTAGTAAATATGAAATTATAAAAAAAGTGGTTAAAAATTGTCTTACAGCTCTTAAGGTGTATTTGGACTTCACTCATTTCAAAGACGACTATAAGTGTTTTCCTATGGATTTAAATTCAATTCTTATTATTGCCCTCATTTTCACAGTTCAATTCCTTTCCATGGGGTTTTCTCACAAGGTTGCAATATTGTTTTGCAGAAAGAGGCTTTATCTCTTTGTCTTACAGCTTTGCTCATGGCAGGATTCTTTGCAGCACATGTGCTCTGCCTTTTGTGCCTCTCTTTGTCTCTGCCATCTATCATTTAGCTGGCTGTTGAAAGTAGAGATTTTATCATGTGACTTAATCCTTTGTTTAAAAGCTTTCCATTATGATTATTGTTATTACTGCTGTGGAAAGCTGACAATCAATTATTTGTGTTCTCTTTAATGGTTTTGTGGATTGTAGATTGTGGAGTAGTTTGGGTTGGAAGGGACCTTTAAAGGTCCTCTACTCTAATTCCCCTGCAACAGGAAGGGACTTCACCTGGATTGTGGTGCTCAGAGCCTGACCTGGAATATTTCCAGGGAGAGGACATCATCCAACTCTCTGAGTATCCTCACCTACTTCATCGAAAAAAATTTCCTCCTTATATCTAGTCTGGACCTGCCATCTTTTAATTTAAAACCTTTATCTCCCGTTCTATTGCAAGATATTTTCTTGCAATTGTTTCCATCCTTCCTCTCTTTCTGCCTTTATAATCACCAATAGTTTTAGAAATTATTTATAAACAATGTGAGTGGAATACAGCTTGGAATAATTTTGAACTCAATGTCTTTAGCACTAAAAACATCAGGTCTAGCCTGTGCTTTTCTGCTTACCATATTTACTTCTTGAATGCTGAAAACATTGCAAAAGGAGATCTTGGACTTAGACTTCACAAATATTCGTTAAGTTGTGCTTGAACAGTTTAGAGACTGGTAAAGAATATTACCTGTGTCAAATGGCATTTCCATTGCATGATGCTCACTGCATGTTAAAATATGAGTTTATGCTCTACAAGTCAATAAATGCAGACTCTAATCAGAAGTTTTGCTTGCATAGGAAAAAATATCTGCTGCATGTAATAGAGCCTTCTCTAAAAGATATTGAAATGTGATGAACCACAACCATTTTTTGATTAAGTGAGGTTTTTTCAATTTGATACTTAAAAAGAACTATGAATATCATTCAGTCATACTTTCCTATCAATGCTTTCCAACTGGCTGCCAAAATTGAGATTACCTATTTTCTAGAATATTAGAACCAAAAAAAAAAATTCTCAAGTGATGCTGAAAGATTATAATCTGCAGCTAGCACATATGCAAAACCATTTTCCTGTAAGGTGTGAAATTAAGAAATAAAATCTTGTCTGTCTCTGCCATATATGATTTTATGGACTTTGCTTCTGAAAATTCAACATTCTGGAGTTGTTACTTAAACGCTCATGGTCACATACTCTCCTGGACCACTATATTTATATTTTGAAATCCTTCCCCTGGACTGTTTGTCTTCATCTTTTAAGAATTCTAGGACAGTGCTTGCACTGTCTTCCTAACACTGGATATTGTTTAATTTAAAAGGAGCTTTCTTAGTCTATCTGATTAAATCAAGGTTGCAGAAAATGTCCTATCTTCCCATGTTTCTTTGTTTTAACTCTTGTTGCCTGTGGACTGAGATGCACAGACTTCTCCGCTTCTTCCATCTGGTTTTGTTTAAATTCTGCCTCAAATCTGATTCCCAGAGTTTACTCAGGCTCCTGCTTTGTTCTTGAAAAGGGCTTTAGCTTCACAGATTTTTTTTTCCCCTCTCAAGCCTCCAACAGCAAACCTTTTGGAAACGCTGGCATCGCCAGGCGAGATGTGTACTGTGCCTTATCTTGCCCGTGTTCTAGTCTGTCTCTGGCTGTGGATCTAATCTCTGTGTTTCTGATGCATCCTCATCGCCATGGCAACGAGATGGCAGATACAGCTACACGGAAACCTGAAGAATTTCCTTTAGAAAGCCCCACTGTCTCCCACTCCTGATTCAGCAGCTGTTGCTTGGTTACTCGGGGCTGGGCTTTGCCTTGTGACAAATGTGAGCCAGGGAATGTTTGTGACTGAGCTCTGTCTCAGGTACAACACTGAGAGGTTTTCTGACCTGACGCACCTCTGTCGGTCGTGATGCCACCCCCACCGCCTCGATGCTTTTAGGGACAAGAAAGTGACTCAGTCCTGGGTTTCTGAAAGGTAGTGAATATGCACTATTAAATGGTTCTCTGGCAAAATTAAAGCTGTAACTTTTCTTTATTATGCAGGGGAGAGAAGGGACATTTGACAAAGAGTAATAGTAGTTTATCTAAACGTATTCATTTTGTCTACTGTTTTAGAATACTGTATTAATTTGTTTCTCCATGCTGCTAACAGGCAGACCCTTTGATTTTTTTGGGGGTATGTATTGTCTGAAGAGGAGAAAAGGCAACTTGCTCTTCTGGTTAAGCATTAGTATGCTTGGCTAGAACATAAACTGTTGCAAAATATTGTTTGGCTAAAAACTTACAAAGACATTTTTACACTATACTTTGTTTATTTAGGTGTCCTGCAGCTTTTATTTGGCACATTCCTGAAGAAGCAAACAGTGTTTAAGAACACATAACGGATTCTGGAATGTACTCATCCAGAGATACATTTGCACATCTGCTCAGTGTTTTTAATACTATCTTCAGAGGTTTGAGAACCAGCTGAACACTTTCATATCTTGTATGAGTAAAACTTCTATTTTACTCAAACTGTGCAAGTGGTCTTTTGTGCAAAAAAGTGCTGCACAAGGATTATAAAAGCACTGGAGAAGTAAGGGCCTGTTGATTTGAGAGGGTAAGAGGCAGTGACTTGCCATGGTAGTAGATAAGTGTGCTCTTATATCCACTACTTGCACGTTCATACAAGGTTGATGCTCCCAGGAATGGAGCAATAGAAGTTTAATTTATTATAGCCCAGTACAACTGGGTTGCATTTTACCTGCTAAAACATTTCTCTCTAAAGCTTCTCAAGCCTCCACTTGCTATATGCAAGAGGCATGATGAGTTGGGAAACACGGGATGACTTTAGAATCTCCTTCAAAGCATTATTTGTTGGTCCCAACTGCACCGTGCTGTGAAGTTAAGTCAGCCTGCTTCAGTAACTCCGTGTCTCTGAATAGCTGTGCAATAGGAATTAGAGATTCATTGTGAAGTTCTAGTTAGCAGGTTTGCATGGTCTCGTGTTTCAAATGGCTTTTGGTAAGATTTGTGGACAGATCTGTCCCTGAGAAATTTCTGTAAAGATGAGTTTTATATTTCCAAGGCTGTGTTGTGCCTATGTCATGCATCACTTTGACAATAGCTCTGATAAAATTGTCCCTTTTGGTAAGTTGTGCATTAAATATTTTACAGCACAGTTGGCTTGGTTTAGGAGCAGTCACGTTTGCTTTCTTTTCCCCTAATTTGCAGTGTGTTCCACTGGCTTCTTCTATTGATTGCTGTGACACTTTTCCTGCTCCGCCACTTGCCAGTGGTTTGAATTTCCTGACTGCTGATATTTGCTCTTCCATCAGACTGTGCAGAAATTTCTCCTTGCCATGTGTCAGAACTGGTTCCTTTTATTTGCAGTATTCATGACTAATTTTGCTTCTGCAATGAAAATACAGTGGATATAAGGCCTCTGTCCAATTTGCTTAATGCCTATGTTCTCAGAATTTGTTTTCTCTTTTCCACTTGGAAAACCATTTCTATCAGTGGTTTTTCATGTTCACCCTTTCTCTCTGTCACACCCTCGCATCTTAGAGTTCTGTGGTGTGGTATTTTTTACTATTCTTTCGTGTTTCACAGTCCTCAATTTGTATCACGCAAAAGTGTGGGAATGAGTATGTTTCACTGGAAATACAGAAATATCCTGCTATCTGCAGTAAGATGAATTAATTTATCCATCAGGATTCCTGGGTTTTGGCTTTAGCTCTCCCCAGCTCAAGGCAGTAGCTGGGTAGGCAATCCCATCTGTTTAGAGCATGTTAGAGAGAGGTCTAACTGCCCCAAATACCTGGGACAAGAGCTCTATTAAAGCAGTATCTTTCTAGTTCTTCCTGGGATGCCCTTGACTTCTGCTCTGAGTTTCTCCTTTATTTTAAAACAACAGGTAATATTCTGTGTTCATAGATGGCCTATATGCTGTTTCCAGAGCTTTGCTCTTACCTGCCCACTGCTTGGCCCATGTGAAGGTTGCTTTTAGCTGGTACATCTCAGAAGTTAAGCAAGGTCCAGCCAGACCTGTACCAAAGGGGTGAAATGTGCTCAGATCTTCACAGATTTGCTGCAGGATTTCTTTTAACTCGTGAGATGGCAAGCTCTTGGGAGACAGACATGAATCTCTATCCCAGGGTGCTGTTAGTGAGCAGTTTGCAGATGTAATTCTGGCTTTCAAATGAACTAAAGTTGAATCTCAGTCCATCTTGTTCATCCAAAACAAAATTTAAAAAAACCCAAACAAAAAAGAGCACTTCCCACCCCCCCCCAGTAAAACAATCCAAAGCATCACATAAATGCACTCATGAAACTCAGCATAGAAATAAACACATCTGGCCATACTCCAGTTCTTCTGCTGCCACTTCAGAGGAGAAGGGTAAAGTTATTAGGGAAATGTTGGAAGATGAAGGCACTAAATGCCTACTACTATGCCTTTATACAGTCACGTACGTGAAGTCTTTACTCTCCCATTCCCTTGCAAGGAGGGAATGTGATTTCTGACATTGGTGAACAGTTCCCAGCACATGAAGCAAAATGGACAAACACCTTCTTTTATGTCTACAGATGGCCAGATGCTTTGATCTGTGAGCTGATGCATCCACATTACCCTGGAGTCAAAGAGAGGGGAAGAGAGAGGAAAAAAGCGAAGGCAGTTGCCAAAACTGGCATCCAGCCCCAGCTCTTGAGTATGCTGGACCACCCTGAAAAGCATTCATATTAGTGTTGAGTAGTGTAATTATTAGATTGTTGGTATATGTCCCAGCAAAGTATGTGATTTTGTTATTCTTTAAAATATGAGCAGACTAAATATGTTGTCAATGTCATAAAAACTAAGCTAATATTGTTGCTATCTCTGAGCCAGAAGAGTGCTGGATTCTGCATTCCTTTTCCAGTGCTTGGGCCTGTGCTCAAACTGCTTCATTGTATGACAGAACTGCTCTGCAATTTAGGGCTGCCCTCGAGGTTGTCAGATAGCACAGGAGGGAAGATTATTTCCAATGCCAGCATCTTTAACAGCTTTCCAGGAGAAACTAATGATTATATCGCAAAAGTGATATATTAGGGGGAAAAGACTAAGGAGCATTAGTAACTTTTCTTGATAATAAAGCAGAGAATGGCAAGAAAAAGAAGTATTCCACACTTCATAGTTACTGAGTTCTTCAGCGGTTTCCCTTATTTTCTGTAAAACTTGCTGGAATAATTAAAATGCCAAATGGGTTCTGTATGTATTAGTTTCATTCCATAAACTTATAATACTCTAGATACATCTATAGATTCTGTGAATATAAAAAAAAAAGAGAAAAAAACATTATCTTTGGCGGTTGCACATCCTTCAGTCTGCACACCTTCCTTGCCTTTGTTCAGGCTTCAGACCTTTTCGGGTCAGCAGGATCCATGACAGCGACTTAATTGCTACATGCATTTGTGCTGTTCTTTGGCAATCTCGTTTCAGTTTCGTGTCACTGTACCTGTTTTCCTGGGGGTTGGTTTTATGTTAAATGTCAGTAAAAACAGGTAATATCTACACAAACAATGGTGGAGCAAAATCCCATATAATTGCAAGCCAGCTCATCTAGAAGGCAAGGGAAAGGGAATATATTAATTATATTTTTATTGCCAGGAAGCAAAAGCAGAAGCTATATTTCAAGAAATGTGGTGAAAGCTATTTATATTTATTATCTTTGAGCCTCATAACATCACATTAATAATTTTGCATTTATATTAAACTTTACCTTTTTTTTCTCCCTCACCAAATTCTTGAATATTCACAAGGATTAATCTACCACTATTGACATATAAATATCTTAGGGATGCAGATGACATTCACCACTAATTGAAAAACTTAAGAATACCGTTTCTAAATGAAGTAGTGGGGGAATTAAAACAATTTAGTGTAATTACTAAAATCGGAAACTGCCCAGAACAACAGGTTTAACATACAGGTTATTAAACGATGAGAGTAGAAAATTTTAATGAGGGCATATGGTCAGAAGCTCGGTTGTATTTGGGATGGTGCATGTGGACAAAGGCACCCACACAGCAGCATTACAAAGTTTAGAATAAAGAGCTCCAGTTTGAAATCCTTCTGCCTGCAGGTGCAGTAGGCAGGAAAGGCTCATCATTTCCAGATCTGTTATTTTGTACTGTGGCTTTATTTTTTCCCCTCTCCACTTTTCCTTGTATTCCAAGGATTAAACTGATTGTAGCCCCATTTGCTTTTTTTATTAAAGTGGCTGATGCATAAAATGTAACTTGAAATATTGTGAAAAGAACAGACGTGCAGGATGTGGGAAGGTAGGCAGTTGTCACCAGCTTTGATTTTGAAGGAACCCAGTGAGCATAGGTCATGTTTTAATTGTGCCCTCTCACTTAAAATGCCTGTTTTATGCTCCTTTCAGCTAAATAAAAAAAAATTAAAAAAAAATTCAGAGTTATTTTCAGAGTCACTGGATTAATGTTTAGAGTGATCAGCATTTGGATGATTAGTGTTGTCAACCTAATGCAGAATATAGACTCAGGATTAATAGACTAAAGACCAGTCTTGCTCAGGGAAAATTTTCTGACTATATTCATGGAGTTCTCCGATCTGTAATACATATATAGAAATATGTTAAGTGAGTCCTCACAGATGGTCTAAAAAAGTAATACAAAATATCCATGGACATTTTAATTTTTTTTAAAGTGATTTATATTTGTAATTTTTATATATAAATGCAATTTTTATATGGCCCTGGAAGGACTTCAAATTCGATTCAGAACTTAAGAGGTGAATGACTAAAGTTGTTCCTTGACCTTATGGAACCGGAATGCTTATAGAATTTAAAGAAAATTGTTATGGGGTTGGGAGGCAGAGTGAGGGTTCTGCTCACATGAATGGCATTATGTAACAGATTCATTAGGAAAAGACATTAAAAATTAGACTCTGAGGAATCCAGGACAGGAGACATTTGATAAAACTGTAAAATACTAAGGTGCAATGTACAGTCTTGGAGGGAGATCCAAATGTAGGTTGCTAAGAACCATTGCAGTTTATTTTAAATATAAACCAATACAGAATTATTCTGTTTGATTTGTCTTTTCACTAATCCTGATGACTGAAGGGCATATAAAGAGCTTATTGCCCTCTAGAGCCTTGAGAAATGATTCTTTCTCTTTCCTCTAAACAGACTTTTCTAGCAGCACCAGGAAAAAGAAAAAGAACAAAACCCAAAACCAACCCTTTGAACTTTGTTGCTCTTTTCAAAGATAGATTAAACTTACCACCTTGTCTCAGTATTGTGCTGAGATGATGCTGAGTCAACAGTGCCATTGCAATTTTTAGTGATTTAGATACTCCATGAGAAATTAAGCATAGGAGCAGAATCAGAATAGCAGTGTTTGGACTGGCACTGGAAAGTTCCACTGGGCTGAGGAATAGGATTCTCGTTTTAGTGCTTCACTCTCAGGTGATGCCGAAATGCTGAAGAATGGGTTGATATTTTGGGGTGCTGAAATAAAAGCATGTTTCTACAAACTGATGGTAGATCTCAGTCTTAACCCTTGATTTGTGATGTTTTGGTCACAGCTCATTATTGGGGTCACTACAGACTGGGAAACAGCTGGACATTGGGTTTTGCTGGCTGGGCAGGACTGGAGCAGTGCCCTTGGAGCAGTGACATCAGTTTGGCTGATATGAGTCTGATTGGGCAGATTTTCAGTGTGTCTTTCATCCTCTAGAGAAACAAATAACTACCCTTAACATGTTTTAAAAGCAACATCTGTTTTGTCAACCTTGCTTTTTCAGCATTTCGTCTATATAAACCTAAATATTTAGGTGAAAGCAACATGCAAAGTTGTGTAGCAGAGACCTTTCCCTTTTTCTGCTGTTTTTCTTGATGAATGCAGGGGAAGATAACAATTTGCCTTTTTTCCACTCCATTAAAATCACATTTGAAGCAGTCTTCTGAAATCAGTACAGCGACATTATTTTGCAAGCTAATGGCTGCTTTATTTCAAATACTTGAGCAAATGTTACTGTGTATTCATGTATGCACACTTTTGCAAATTAAATAATACATCTGTGATTTCAGTTCTGTTTTTTCCTTTCTATTCTGCTGACTTCACATAAGATGATCCTGTATCTTAATTGTTTCTCATCTTTCAAAATTCGTAGTTTGAAATCCAGTAACTTTATAAGACATGTACATTGATTTCTCATTTCCCACTATTGAACCATATCTGCAGCTCAAAAACGTACTTGGGCAGCCTGGGGTTTTAGGGATTGATAGATGGGGATGTCTTAAATAGTGCAGTTTCAACATCAAGGAATTTCTTTGTAGTTCTCTTCCTATAGGAATAAAATCTAATTGGGTAATTGTTGTGGAATGTGAGTTCAATGTTTTCCACATAATAACTAGTGGTATTTGTCATGAGATGTTGTATTTTTATGCATATCATAATTCAGGTGTGAAATAAAAGGTATTTCACTCTGTTCCAACATGAAAACTTTCAGATGTAGTGAGAATGATCTTACCAAGCTGAGCATTTTAAAAAAAATAAAGTGTTGCCATGAGACACTCCATGCATTTAGGGAAGGTGCATTGAGTAAATAATCTACATTAAATTGACTTATGTTATTATGTTATCCAGAACTAGCAATGTGGTGGTTCAAGACAGATTCTCTAAAGGGCAAATTTAACTTATCAAAAAAAATTGTACCAGGTGTCTCTGCTCTATTTTAGCCATACTACTGTTTTTTAATGGAAGCATTTATTTTGGATCACTTCTTTGACAAAGAAAACTTAAAACCTTCTACAACAGTTTTCAGTCAACAGATTTTTGGGTATTGAATAAGCTGAAGATGATAGAGTTAATGGGATTCTACTTAGATAAAATCACTTTTCATTGTGTGTGTGTACGTTCTTTATTTTTTTTTTCCAGATCCAGCCATTGTAAATGGAGTTTATTGGTCAGAATCTTTAAACAAGGTTTTTGTTGATAACTTTGATCGTGACCCTTCTCTCATCTGGCAGTACTTTGGAAGTGCGAAAGGATTTTTCAGGCAATATCCAGGTAAGAAGAACAGAAGTTCTTAAAATATAATAATGAATGCTATGGCTGCATTGAGTATTGTCACAAATTCTGACTGCCACAGATACTTGCGGGTTTGGTTTTACTTCATCAAGTTTTCAGAGAGATTTCTAATCAACATTTTGAAAATTTTGAGGTTTTTCTACCAATTTCCATTTGGAGGTGAAGCCCTCATGAATACTCATGTACTCATAAAAATTTCTGTTCAGATAGACAGATACACAAATGTGTAAAATTAACTTTTAAACAGACTGTGTAGAAGTAGGGCGAAAGGATTAGACCCTTCATATATTACTAAACCTAAATCATGTGCTCTATCAATGCACACAGTGAGACTTCATTATAATTTGTTGTTCTCTTCTTAAACTTCCACTTAACCTGGCATATTTACATTTAAAGATTTTAAAAACTTGTTTTAAAGTTTATTTTCACATCAGTTGTAATAAAATACAATCACATAACTTGTATTATTTCTATAGAAATAGGTTAAAACATACATTGCTGCCTATTAAGTTTTATGTTTAATCCTACACCAAATTTACCACATTATAATAAACAACGATGTTAAATAAACTAATTCTCAGATTCTGTAACTTTGAATCAGGCTCACAGTGGGTATTGTTCCTTTGGCTGATGTGTTAGAAACCCATGTTTTTATATGTCTTGAGTTTAAGCAAGTTTACTATAAGCCTGTATGTCTGAAAGCAGCTGAGAGTAATGGCTGCTACATCTGTGTTAGTTTTAGATTATATTTCATTTCCCAAGCTCCATGATATTTCAAATATTAGTCCTTGTTTTCAAGGCTGTTTCTTGTTTTGTGCTAGAAAATAAGTACAAAAACCAGGAAGAATTCCCCCTCCAACTTTTTTTCTTGGAGATATTTTTATATTTCTTCTGTCCCACAATCAGGAGATATTACCTCTTCCTATTGAAGTGAGTGAAAATTCAGAGTATGACCTGTGAGTGAAGCAGTTATGTAATGGGAGCTGCTGGGATCAGCCCTGGGTATGAAGTGCTCAGGGTGTGGAAGGGACTTGGCAAGATGTGATAAAGCTTGCCAGCCCCAGACCAAGTAGAGCAAGAGTCTTGTGAAAATACTGCAATGGACGTAGTAGGCCTGAAGAGGTTTTCACCTTACAGCTGACTAAAAAGGAGTGAGGAAAAGAAATGATTTCTGGTTGTCCTATTTCCTTAACTTTATTTCCCCCCAGTATTTCCTATGTTATTATGGCACTGCCTGATAAAGTGTTATTAACATTAATAATCCCCATTAACTGCTATTTAGCCCCAATATCATAGATACATTTTTAACAGGTACTATGAAAATGTAATTTAATATTTTTATTCTCTTTTTTTTTTTTTTTTTAACAGGAATTAAATGGGAACCTGATGAGAATGGAGTCATTGCATTTGACTGCAGAAACAGAAAGTGGTAGGCAATAGATGACTACCAGTGTTTAAGAAATTTGAAAGGATAAAAAGTTCAATATTTAAAAAAGTTGTTATGTCTTTTGCCTCAGGTACATCCAGGCAGCAACTTCTCCAAAAGATGTGGTAATTTTAGTGGACGTCAGTGGCAGTATGAAAGGGCTTCGCTTGACTATTGCAAAGCAGACAGTTTCATCTATTTTGGATACCCTTGGAGATGATGACTTCTTCAATATAATTGCCGTGAGTGTCTCAGGATTTTTTTTCGCTATTATTTTTCTTCCATCATTTCTTGCTATCTGTCATGCTTTACTTCACACAAGCCCCTTGAAAAATGTTGCAGACAGGTGATGGATAGGGTGGCATCTGAACCCACAGGACAGACACTGTGTTTTTTCAGTGCAAGATTCTTTGAGTGTCAGAGATTTCACACTGTTTGTCTATGACTTGCAATTTGAAACTCCTACACAAGTACTTTCCAGTCTGAGGTTACAAAGAACCATAATATGGTGGATTTTTTGGTTTGCTTGAACTTTCTATCTTTAACTTTTAACTTCAGGGCATGTTTGCCTTCTCCCTGCTTTCCCTTTTCCTTGCCCTCAGCTTCTGCGATACAGTGCAAATTGCAAAATGGTTAATATGTAAGAATTAATAAATTCAGATTTTAGCTTTTGCTGAGGATTGCATGGCATGATAAAATGCCAAGATAACTCCTCAATATTCCTGTTTCCCTTAGTGGGGATCTGAAATGTGTAAGTTGTGTAGAGGGGTTGCTGGTGTTTACTGAGAGTGAGAAATCAGATCATCAATAGCTCCTCTTGTGTGTGGTGGTGAATTTTCCATGGTTTAGGTTCAAATTTTAAAGCTATGACAAGAGACTGATTTTACTATACTTAAGAGCAATGGGATTAACTTTGTGGGTGAGGATACAACTTCACCAAGTCCAAAACTGACATCAGAACTGTGATTTGCAGGGGAGGAAAGAAAGGAGGAATTGGTTGTTATATAAAATTTTGTTTGCTGATATTCTCTTGCCAATACTTTATAAATAAATGGTTTTCTCCAATGTGCAAATGTCTGCAACTTCTTGAATATAAGGAAGTTTTTGGCCTTTTTTTTTCTGCTACAAGGGAAGTGTCCTTTGTGTACTGAATTAAATGACCCCAGTGATACCCAATACAAATCATTGAGATTGTATAGAGAATGGAGTATATGTGCATGAAATTATGTACATATACTGTATTTTTAACAGATAGCAAGCAGTTCAGACTATCTTTCATATTAATCTCCTCGCATAATAATTGCATAATTAGCAGAAACTCATGTTGTTTAAAGATATAATTACATACTCTATCAAAAAAAGATTTACTGTCCTTAAAAAAAAATGTGATTAACTGTAATCTAAATAACTTCTGTAAGTTGAAAGAATGTTTCAACTAAGTAATTACTAAGTTGCCTGACCAGCCATTTTTTGGTGTATAATCTCTGTTTATCAGTAGTTGTAACAGTTACTGTGAATTATGTAGGAAGAAAAAAGTTGGTTTTTAAGTGATTTTTTTTTACTTGGGGAAAATCAAAAGGCTCATCTACAACAAAAAAGAGTAAAAACATATGCATGGGGGCACCACAGTCCCCCAGCCCACTGTGCCTCCATTTGGGCACCTTGGTTTCTCCAGCCAGAGCTGGAGCTGACAGGAAATGGCTGTGAGGACACAGAGCACTTTGTGACACTCTCCCACACTGCAGCCCTCCTGCAGTGTTTGGCTAGTATCAGAAATTCTGAATTTTTAGCAAAAAACTAATTCCTGCGCTAATTACAGCATTTGTCTGAGGAAATTTTTCCCTCTGTAGATTCTCTCCTCTCTAGCACCTCTTAGAAGTTTGGATATGTGTATTTGTTTAAACACATACAAATAACAATGGAGAATGTGTTTTCCCACTTACCTGCTCAGCTCTTTAATTTCATTAGGACATTGATGTGCAAATATGAACCCAAAGGGTTCTGTCCTGTTGCCTTGGAGCTGCCCTGCAGGAAGAGTTTGCAGGGAGTTGTTTTGTACTGAGTCATGGAATCATAGAGCATACTGAGTTAGACGGGATCCATCAGCATCATCGAGTCCAGCTCCTGGCCCTGCACAGCACAGCCCCAAAATCCCAGCCTGTGCCTGAGAGCATTGCCCCAACATTCCCTGAACTCTGTCAGCCTTGGTGCTGTGACCACTGCCCTGGGGAGTCTGTTCCCGGGCTCAATCACCCTCTGGGTGAAAAAGCTTTTCCTGATATCCAACCCAAACCTCCCCTGACTCAGCTTCCTCTTGCTGTCTCACAAGATAAAAAAAACCCCAAAAATAACAATGTAAAGAAACAAAAAAATCTGTTTGCTTGATAATATAACAAACTAGCAAGAGAGGCCTGTGCAGTGAAGAAGGGAGTGGAGCTTTTGGTGAGGAATGACACAGGTAGGCTGAGGCTGAACCATGAACTGCTTTCAAAAGGTGCAGTGTTAAATGCACAGTGAGGGTACACAATAAAGCCAGTCACTGTCATCTACGTTATCTGCAAAAATTACTTCCGAAGCATTGCTTTGACCAAGTGCCAGCAGAGCAATTGGAATTTGTCAGGACTGGAGAAGATGTTTCAGTGATCAAAACACGAGACAAAGCCCACACAAGAGGCTGCTTGGTGTGAAAGCGCTGAAAATCCCATACAGCTTTTATCTATAGACAAATGTTTGAGTGAGATTATATCTCACTCTCTGTAATTCAGGCCCAGCCTGCTGATGTGCCAGCAGTTTCATTTGAAGGTAAGATACACATATGTCAGTCTAAGAAATCCCCTTTGAATGCAGATCTGTGCTGGTACAGCAAAGCTCTGTCTCCAGAGCTGTGTAAAACCTCTGTCCAGCTGTGCAAAAAGAGATCTGCTGTGCCCGGAGGGTGGAGGCTGAATCTCCACGCAGCGCAGGGCTGATCCTGGCTCAGACTGACTGCTCTGAAAGGCCAGCCCAAATTGCTGCTCCGCCAGGACTCCTTGAGGTCTCAAATGGCCAAGTGCCTTCCTCTCCCCAGATCAAAATTTGAGCTGGAATAAGAGTGTTAGTGTGGGAAATCTGGACAAACAATGTACTTATTAGATGAAACAAGATTTAGAGCCTGAGTGACTGTGACTCTCTGGATGGCTTTATTATGCACAGTGATTAACGAACAAATACTTGCATGTATTTCCTTACATGTGTACATATAAATGTCTGTATCGCAGAAAGCAGAATTCAGTGCTGGTCTTTCCAGAGAATAAACATAAAAGGATAATGTTAAAGATCATTTTAGCTTTCATGGATAGGTTGTTACAATATCCATCTGAAATTGATGGGCTACATGATTGAATGGCAAAAAAACAAAGAAAACCCAAAACCAAAAAACCACCAAAAAAACCCCACCCCAAAAACTTAAATACAAGAGCAATTTTATGCTGGCTATGTTAAAATTTAAGGTCAGTTCACTGGTGCATGAACAGAGATATCTACAACAACAAGAAAAAAGGCATATTTTCCCAATTCACTTTGAAATATAATCCCAATTCAAGCATTAAATTAACAAAATTATCATAAAATGAGTACTAATTTTGTTGAATGCTGAAAATTTTAAAATGCTTTTATGAAAACTCTACATTGAATTAGGAAAATATTGACTGAACCAAGAATGTGAAACCCATTTTACTGTTTTAGTCACACCCTTTTAGCAAAATTGATTAGAATAAAAGTGTTTGTTAATTCAAAGCACAGTACTCTAGCTTCCTGTAATATGTAGAATTTTCCAATATAAATAGTGGGCTGTTCTTGTTTGCCACTTGTTGGGTGTGGTAAACCATGGAAACACCAATTCCTTTGGTTCCTTTTCTGGATTGGCTTCTTAGGTTGGGCTGAATTGGATATCTGAGTATGTTTAATATAGTGTGATATCTTTTATCTATGTATTGTTGCACAACAGAATGTGAATTTAATTTATTTCTGTGGACCTTGCTCCAGGCAGCTTAAATATGACAAAGAATAAATATGGAAAATGCTAAGGAAAAGGTATACTGCTTGTGTAGGTGTGCTGACACTATTTATGTCTTGTTTTCAGAATATGAATAGTATCTTACTATAGAATGTAGGCCAGCAGCTCTCTAAATAACTCTCTGGTTTCTCTTAGTTCACATTTTAGCCCACTTACATTTTTATGCCTGTCGTGCAAAGAAATAAGTAGAGGGACAAAATAATGTGAACTAATAAAACAGATAACTACAACTATGTAAATAAAATAATAAATATCAATGAAATTACATGTTTAAATTACAAGAGCAGACCAGGGTTTTCGAAGAGGAGCTCAGAAAGGAAGGGAATTAATTTTTGCTTCCCTCCTCTCAGCAAAACATAGGTATTTCCAGATATTGCACAGGTATTTGCAGTCACAGCTATCACATGCAAAGCTGTCTCATGCCAGGGTATAGAGGAATGGGACTGTGTAACACTAGGAAATGTGAGAAAACAGTGTAATGCAAGAACTCTTGAAAAGCCAAATGCAGGATTTCAGTAAGGAAAACTAGCAAGACATCTATGCTAGGCATTGCTGGTGAAGTCAGCAGCTGTTAATCAGATCAGGAAGTTATTTCACTAAATATGAAATTTTAAATGTCAGAAAAACTGCAGGACTAAGTCCAAATTACTGAGGTGGTAGTGGGGAAGGGGAGGAGGGGAGAATTTCTTCACTTTTTGCACTTTAAAGATTTGGCACAGTTTAAAGAAAGATACCATCAATATCACTGTAAAACACTCTATGACAAGGGCAAAAAAATCAAATTTATGCTATGAAGCACAAGTTAGTGTTTTACTAGAAGGTGAGAGCTGTTCTAAGGATCTTATCAAGTGGAAATGCAAGTTTAAGCAGCCAACACTGCTTGAATATTTTCAGGTTACATCAGAATTCCAGCTTTCATGGACTTAGGCAGATGCTCTCTTGGGAATTTCATTAGGAACTGAAATAATTCTATCCACTGAATTTTTCCATCTCTTTATATCTGAGATTTTAAAAAAATATTAGAAAGTTTATGTGCTTGGTATGATATAAAGATAAGTATGTTCATGTCGTTTCCAATGACTGCTACAGAGATCAAGATAAGAACAGGTGTAACTGGAAAGTATCTTGATTAAAAAATGTACTGAGAAAAGCCTGTGTATGAACAGGAAAAAGCTTGGGAGTAGGGGTGTACCAGAGCCTGTTACAGATTTTCAGCAAATTTTTTTTACAATAGAATGGGGGATGGTCTTGACTTTGGACTATAATAGGAGATGCTGTGTAGATTTGGCATTATTATTTTGCAATGACTCTCAGGAGATAGATTGGAAAGCAGTCTGAAGAGAGAAACTACAGGGGAAAGTACATCATTTATCAGATCAATAAACTGTTATGGGACTGAGATGCACACAGAACACTCTCAGTGACTCTAAAGTGTTCTAGAAGCATTTGCCTTGTATTTTGTATTACCTTTGGAACAATAGATAAGTCCACATGCTCTCATATATTGAAATAACTTTCGTGGCAATAAAACAATTAGGAAAGCATGCAAATCTGCTACAGCAATTGTGTAAATATCTTTCAAGCATTTTTGCTTTTTGCTATATAACCAGTCACGATGTTGATGCTGCTATAAATGGTCTGTATATCCAGCAATAGTAAGTTACTCCAGGTTTATATTCCTTTGTAGCTGAGGACTGAGTCTGGCACAGTGCCTCCAGAATAACTGCATGCAGTTCAAATTAAATACTCTTCCCTGTGCAAGAGTAATTACATGGTGATGAATGTGGTGAGTGGTGGACAGCTCGGATGGATGGTGACGACAGGTGTCCAGAGGGGCTCGGGCTGCAGGGCTCGGTGGTGCAGAGAGGAGTGGTGTTAAATTGAAGGGACTAGAGCAAATTTGGGGCTACAGATAGGGAGACACAGTGAGAAGTCACAGTGACAGAGACCCCTGTGCAAGCAGCTTTGCGTAACAAGTCATTCATTGTAAGGCTTTTTTCATTCCCACTGAGGTGGAAGAAGGGAGTGAATGAATTAATCTTGTGAAATGTTTTCCCTGATTGTTTTTGTATTGCTTATGGTGGATGTGCTGATTCACTCAATGCCTCATGAAATGGTAAAACTGCTTGAAGCCCAGATGCAAAGGCCTTACAGTTTGATCTGTGATAGCTTGTGAAGTTATCTGCTTCTAAAGTAGATTAAATTAGCGGGAGGGGGAATTAAGTTAAGGCTCTACGTAGACAACTATTTGTTGAAGGTACTGCTTTATTAATTTGACCTGTGTTGAAAGGCTTAAAGGATTTAAACAAATCCAAATTTCAAATTTCAATCAATCATCCATTAGTGTTCAAGTTCTACTGACTGCAGATGAGACTTCTTTTTTTTAATGCTTTAGGACGCTTCTGTATGTAGGACTGGGCTAATTTACCTACACCTTGCAGGAAAAACATATCATTCCTTCAGGATCATTGACCTGTACATGTTTTTTGTATAATAAGCCACAATCCTTGACTGAAATTTTGAAAATTGTCAGTCATTTACAAGATTGATTCAACTTATAGATTTTTTTTCAGTTGTTTCAGTATTAACCTTTTAAAGCATTTGATGGTGCCACAAACATTTGTCAGGACTTTTTTAATATGTAGCAAAGAACTGGGAGTTTTGTTTGTGATGCATCAAACATGACCTCTTAACACTATCCAGATTTCAATTGGAGTGATATTTTTGCAAGCTAATTGTATATAGTATCCTTAATTCCACCTGAATTTTGGCATCCATTCATGCTCCTTTAGAATGATAAACCTCTGAGAAATTAAGAATGATATAAAAGGAAAATAAATACCACCGCCAGGTTTTAAAAATGAACAAAATCCTTTTGTTCTTACTTTCTGTGCATGTTTCATTCACTTTAGTTCTAAGTCATTAAATTGACTTGTATCTTCCAAGCTTTTAATTAAATTTTTCATCATACTTTGTATTTCTCTCCATAGTATAATGAAGAACTCCACTATGTAGAGCCGTGTCTGAATGGAACATTAGTTCAAGCAGACAGAGCCAACAAAGAGGTAAGGAATGAAAGTAACAAAACAGTGGAGAGCTGGGATGCAGTGGGTAACAATGTGCTATAATGATCTTTTCCTAGTACAATACATTCCATTATCAAAATTTATTAATTATTCTACTCATGCTGTGTCAAAGGAGTTTTATGTGACTCAATAGAAAGAAAGAAATAATCTCCTACTCAATTTGGCTGAATAAACTTAATGGAAAATTGCAGAAGTCACTGAAAATATACTGTTAATAAAGTTTGGTAATTATTTTAGGTAAAATATTTCAGCCACTTTAAATTGAACTATCATTCTGTTAACAAAAATTACTGAGGAAGAGATTGCATTTTTAACTCAAAGTAACACTAAAATTCAAACTAAATCTTCAAACAAATGTTAATACTATAAGAATAAAAGAATTTAACATTCCAAACAGGTCTGTCAATGTAATAATGTACTCATTCAAGAATGTTCTATGAAAATGCTCAGATTAGTTACATCCTGCTGGAATTTTTTGGGGGGGAAAAAACATTACAATGATTACAGTGCAAATTTTGTTTGAAAAGACAATGCATTATGAACCCGCAGCTTGAAGTTTAGTTTGTTGCCTGACAGTTTGATGCAGTTGTTCTGTGCAGGTATTAGTCTAAAACACTTCAGCAGGTAAGGCAAGACTGTTTTTGCCATATGAAATTATGAAGTAAGATGGTTGAAAAGCCAAGCAATTCTTGTAGAGGGAAAGGCCTGTTAAAATGAGCCACTTCTGCTTTTACAGAATTTCTTCCTTGCTAAGGCTTCCTCTCTTCCTAAAGAGGTTTTTCTATGGCTGGAGAGGGCAGCAGTCACACATCTTTCTTTAAGTAGCTCTCTTTCTTTACTAAAGGCAAATCAGAAGAGTTTCAGCACAACACCAAATTCTGTTCAACACCCGAGGTGATAGTTCACTTTTGCTCAAGTTGTCAATGATCTGTTACAGGAAGTAGAAAACACAGCTCTGAAAACACACTTTGGAGTGTGTCAATGCTGGGTCTCTCTAAGTTTACCAAGGCAAAATTATTTCAACTTGATTATGATGATCTTTACTCCATTGTATTACTCACAAGTGTTCATTGCATTTTATCTACGTCCTGCAAGAATTATTATTCATGGGCTGCTTCTTTGATATACTTGATATTTACCACTCTAGGTATCTAAATATCATTTGGTTGCTATGTGGGCATGAATTATTTCTAATAATTTGGTGTTGAAATCCCTTATTTGTGAATTGTGACACAGTTTAATAAATGAGCACTTTATTGTGGGTGCATCTAATGAGCCACGTGAAATCTGTGCATATTGTAGATGCAAACCTAAAGATTCAAATGTATTGCCCAGATGTCCTGTCTGGAATTAATCCTACAGCTAACCTTTCCATCATTCTGCAACTGATGAAAATGTCGATTACCCCACACCCATATGTTACTTAATGTCAGACTCATTTTAATTTAATTTATCAAAAAGTTTTTATGCCACCAAAATGATGTTCAGATTTCATGAACAGTGCTTAATTTTTCAAAATAACTTAGGTAAAATTTAATATCTGGTTTTTCAGAATAAGCTTTGATACAATTTCTAGCTAGCTTAATTATTTTATATATTTATTTATTTACAGAATAACATTGTGCTTTGTCTATAAATTGAATAATATATCTAAGAATTGGGGGAATAATTAAATATGACTTTTTTCTAGTTATTTATATTAGTGGGCTAGTTCACGTTCTTTCCTTGAAAGGCCAGAACTAGAGAAAAAACCTAAGATAGGTGGCATGCAATAGTTCTGTGCATTTGTATATACCATGACTTTGCCAATCTTAATTTCTTTCTTATACGTGAACTATATTCTTGTATAATTTTTCTAGATACTCTAATGAAGTTAAAAATTTATTTGCCTAAACACTAGAAGGCACAAAAGTTCCATTGTCCCGAGTACAGCTCAGAGTACAAAGCAAAGATTTTCCAGGGAGGGGGACAGCCACCAAATCCTACACGAGTAATTCGGTTATCATGCTCCTGAATTCAGTTACAAACAGCTTTCTGAAATACCTGATACTGTTGTAAGATCTGATACTCTGTGATTTGACTGTACTTACACAGCAAATTCACCTTGAGGCCTCGTCAAAAACTCACTGAATTAACTGGAAAAGTTTCATTTGAATTCTTAATTTTTTGGTCGGGCCCATAGAAAAAAGATGCCTTAAAATGTTGTTCATGTGCACATTCCAAAACTGGTGCAGAGCTATCAGAGTATTTAGCTGTGTATTTGAACTCATCATAAGTATTCAAGCATTTGGGTTATAACTTTAAGTTCTGTGAGTCTCACAGATACACCAGACTTCTCCTGTAGTTTATGTTTCTCATGTCATTACCATGGGTCCATTGTAATATCAGAATGAAAAGCAGATAAAATTACACTTTCTCAATCAGTCTTACAAGGTAAATACTCCTTTGCATGTTGATGGGTAATAATAACTCGTTCCTTTTGTTTATTAAATCATAAAAAAACCCAAGAAAAGTGTCAAGACAAACAGTGTTATGTAGCTTTTCCAAGCAGTCATTATCAGCATCTGACCCTGTTTCTGCATTGGCCAAATGGAGCAGGAGACTGACAGGCAATGTTTTGACATCATCTATTGTTTCTGTTTACATATATCTACATATGCCAGATTTTTTGGAATTCCAACATAAATCTGAAAATGAAGCTATATATTTGGTTCAGAACTTTCTATCCTTCATTTTCATGTCAAATATTCTCCTCAACTGAATGGTGCAAGGCTGACCACAGCTGTTAGTATAACAGCATAAGCTTTATTAGCAATAAAACAAATATAAGCATTTAAAAAAAGTTAGAACACTTTTTCTTTAGCTGGCAAATATCTATTCCCAAATGACAACTTTAAACAGAAAGACATAAAAATTGCTGTAATGGTATTTCATATCACTATAGTTTTCTTTTATGTGGAAAGAGGAGATGGATGGTGCTGATGATTGCAGGGACTGAATTTTTAACAGTTCACTCTACCACTCTTTTGTGCTGTTATTCATAATCCTGACCTTTCTTAAGACATGTTAATGCAGCACTGTGGCTGGAAACATGCATGGAACCAGTTTTACCAAACTATTAGTTTATGCTGAATAAACTCCAATTTCTACCATTTTGCCAGTTATATTTATATCTCTCTCTATTTTTTTTTAACCATAATACATGAGTGTCAATATAAAAAAATCCCATTAAACGACCCTTAACAAAACCCCCACCGTGGCATACAGGGATGCACACCCCAGTTCTTGCTAACTGCATCTTGCTAGGTTCATCTGACATTACCTGTACCAAATAAAGACAGTTCTTAGAAGCAGAGATAAGTTATTTTGAGATGTTTGGAGCTTTTAATCTTGTGAGGAAAGCAACTGTCTCAATAACTCCAAATAAAAATTGCTCTCACAGGATCAGTACCCCAGTCTATATTTGTCTTGAAAGTGTTTATGGAGGAACTACTTTGCTGTCTTTCTGTAAGGCTCAGATGTTTTCAAATGGAATCTTTCCACTCTGAGGATGTCTCTTAAACACATTGTTCTTTGAAACATGTTCAGAGATTAAAATTTAACAAAACAAAGAAACAGAGAATCTAGAAGATTAGCTATCCTTATCACTTGCACTTCATTTGTAGCGAGCTAAAGGGCAAAGGAGCTTCTCAGCAGAATAAATAGGGTTAAATTATTTTGACTTGGGGCAGCTGAGCCAGGGCTGGGTGTGGGGAGAGACCAGGTGCTCTTTTTTAGAGGGGAATGTGATTGCTCCTGCAGAGAGGGCTCTGTGGTGCCAGCACAGGCTGCCCTGCTCCTCCTGAGCCCTTGCCCAGCCACAGCCTTGGCTTTTTGGGGTTCAGTCGTGAGTGAATCCTGAGTGTGGCACCCGCAGCACCTCCTGCCTCAGGCAGCTGGGCTGAGCCAGAGCCTGCTCTGTTCCCATCTCAGCCTGGGGAGGTAAAATGAAACCTGGGAACATCTTCAGGGAATGGAGGAGAAGGAGTTTTGTTTTTTTTCATAGGCTACAGGAAACAGCTTCAGCCTTAGGGCTTACAGCAGGCTGGGAAATGAGTGCTTCTTAGTGGTGTTGGTGCTGAATATTCAGTGGGATTTTGGGTAGCAAATGAATGTGCTCCCTCACGTTCAGGGATGGGTTGCAGGAACTCTGATCCACAGTGTGCAGGGAATGTAACAGGCTCCCACAGAGCCAGACCTTCAGAAAATTCAATTAGTCTTAAAAAAGAAAAAAAAAAGCTGTCTGGTTTATGCATTTTCTCAGTGAAACACTGTCACGCTTGATCCCTCCCCATCTCTTCTCTTTTTGGGACGGAAACAGTACTGTAAACACAGTGTTAATTCCACACATTGGCTCTAGAGCACTTACCATTATTTTCTGGACCACAGTGTGGGAACTACTTACCTAAAAGAAAAAAAACCCACTCTCATTAAAGTATGAAAAAGTATTTAAAGCATTGTAGCTCTCTTATATCCACTCTGTGGTGATGCTCTCCCTTGAGCAATATATCTTAGTTTTCTGTTGCAAGCACTAGCAAAGATATTACAAAACTCACCTCTGTTCCATCCCCCTCTTTAATTTTTCTCTGTCTTTCAGGTAAGAACATACACCTGACATTAGAGTAAATCTGTACAAAGTGCACAGAGAGGAAGGAAGTTGCATTTCTCTTTGAATAACATCCCTTGCAGATGAAGCTGCATTCTTTTCCTCTAGAATGTGCAGTTTTTATTCCATTTGCATCTTTACTTAAATTAATGGTTAAGAATCAGCTGGAACCTCTGAACTGAACTCTCTTCTCATAGCTGTGTTACTAAGGGGTGAAAAGTTAGACTTGTTAATTTGTATGATAATGGAGCTTAAGTTAACCAGAGATTCTTCATCCTGCATAGTTTTCTTAAGAAAAGAGTCAGATAGAAGAGAAAACACAGCATGAGTACCTTTACCTTTGCAATGTTTAGCCTTGCCAAATGCATGCTTTGAAAACTGGTACAGATTTCATAGTGACTGGTGTAGCAAAGGCAGGATTTTTTTTGGAACAAGCATCGTCATACCTGTTAGGGGTTACTTGATCAAGACCACTCCTTCGTTAAAGCACTAATAAATGGCTGGTACAGTAGATTTTTGAGGGACATCAAATGCATTTTATATAATAAAGCATTTTAATATTTAATGCATTCATTCATTTTTATGATGGGAGAGAAGTGAAGGTTGGAGAAAACAGGTTCTCAGCCCTGAATCTCCAGCATGTAACGTGATTTTCCTCAAGAAAAGGTGAGGATACATTGAAAGAATAATGGTTCTAAGCATTGAGACCTCTTCCTTGACAGCTTAAAGAACAGCCGAGTAATGCAGTCTTGAGTTATAAATTTTCATTTAAATTTATTTTTTTACTGCTAGTAACAACCCACAAGGAGGAGATGCTAGTATAATTAGTGTGATACATTTATAAATTTCCACAGGTTCTGATCAAGTTGTTCTATTACTTTTCTGCAGAACTGTTGGTTCTGCAAGTGCTTGTTATGTGTAGCATTCAGAACAATGAGAGTCTAACTGAACTTTGAATTTCTGTCAGTTACAACTTCAGAAAGGATTCTCCTTTTCAGAAGCCTTATTGAAGTTTGCTCTCTGTATTTGTAAAAGACAAGGTTGCAATATCAAATATGACAGTGGTGTGAGTGTTGTTAATATGAGTGCCACCAGTTTCACTAAGATATGCAGTTGGTATCTCAGCAGTAGATTTCTTCCAAGATGTAGTGTTTCAGCTTTCATTTTACAAGGGGACAATACAGTAATTTGTTTTAAGAATAATTACCGTGACACCTGCCATATCACCTGACACTACGTCTCTATTTATTTGTAGAAGTTTTTATAGTCTAGCAATTGTCATAAATTTTTGTGTGGGCACATACCTGAAGTAAAGTTCAGTTTAGATATGTGGATATTGTAAGCTATCCCAAATTTGCAGATCTTGCTTTAAGTGTCGTTTATCACAAAAATTAAATCTGTAATTACATTGAGTAACATAACTGAGGTTGAAATTTATCTGTGATCTTAAATGTGGTTTCGTAACATAAAATATGCAAGGTATATTTGAATTTTACCAGACTATTTTATAATTTGGCATTAGTGTTAAACAGCTGCTACCTTGAAGTGTATCAATTTGCTATACACATATTTAAAAAAGAGTGGGAAATAGTTCAGACACTATTCTGTCACCGTCTGCACTTTCTCCACAAATTACAAACATGTGGAACTGCCTATTTTAATACTAGTTTTCTTGGGCCAAGAGGTTTTCATCTTTGAGAAACTCCATGTTGCAATTTACCTACCCCAAAGGAATCGGATGACAATCTGATTTAATGTAACTCCAGATTTAAAGTAACAATATTACAATATACATTCCTCTTTTATATGTTTTTTTAATGTACTATATATGGGTTGAGGACATTTCTCTGTAAACATTTCCAGATGAAATATATCATCTTCTAGATGCACAGATAGGCACAGTAACTCCAAACTAAATCAAGAACTTACCCCAGCGTAAATTCGAATGACAGAAATAGACAGATGTAGTGTATAACTTCCAAAAAGCTTTTCTTTCTCTATGTAATTACCAGAAATTAAATAACCAGAAGACTGATTCAGCAATGAAGCTGAGTGAAATTGCCAATAAGAGGTTGGTAAATACAAATTCTGCATATTGAATTTTATTTAAGCAAATTACTTTTGCATATTTATCTATCCATCTCTGTCAGATCTCAAAATAAAATTCAACTGCATTGCTTAGCTGTAAAAAACTCTAAAATAGTAAAGTCTCACTGAAGTCTACTCTTATTATAAAACTGTCTGGCTGTTACAGGCCCTCAAAACTTTCACTAAGGCCCTGACCACTGAAATTTGGTCTGTTGTTTTCTATTGCAGTAACTAATTCACTTAAGAAGAATTTGGTTTTAATCTGAGTATATTGAATCTTGAGCTCTTTGTTCAGCATTGCTTTTTCCAAAAAAACCCTTTCTTTTCCAACACAACGTGCTAGGAAACAGAAAGGGCTGGATAACCATCCCCAGCAAGCTCACCTGGAATTGCCCTGGCGATGGATTTGGAATGGGCGATGCTGAAATGCATTTCACAGATGTGATGCTCCTTTATGTGTCAATACACGTGGGTAAACCTCCTGGTGACACACAAGTGAACATCCCCCTCCCACCTCACACAGCTCTTCTGATTATTATTTTTTTCTTGCCTGGTTTATGTGCTGGTGTAGTCCATCTTCACAAATCTGATAAATCTTTGCCAAGCATGTCCCAGGACCATGTGGAGTTACGGAGTGTGTGGATGAGCATGGGAACTAAATCTAGAAGTAGCAAAGACTTGCAGTAAAGCTGACATGGAAACCTGGAGGAATGTTGAAATCATTAACAATGCTTTTCTGTAGGAAGCTCAGCCTTGTTAGCCAATTAATAGTAAATATCACACTTTTCCAGTGTAACTATAATCTCTGCTGCATATGGTAGTTGTGAACTGTTCCCCTTTTGGAATCAGTGGAAAATGTTTTCTTCATTGGCTTGAATCCATGGTGCTGTACCCCATCCAATTTGGGTGTTCTTACTCATTGGTGTTACCTTATTTTTGGTAAATATAAATAGGCTCTAATAAAATTTTTGTACAGGGTACTGGGTCTCCTGTGTAGAATATTGGTTTAACCAGAATGAAATCAAAACTTTGTTGGTTGTAATAAAAATTATACTCAATTAACAAATTCTGAAGCCCTGAAGTAAATAAAAATATTTAAAAAACAGATTCTCTTTTTCTAGGTAAGTGGAAAGAGTAGAGATGGGGACTTGATTTGGTCAATTTACAACAGTAAACTTGATTTCCTTCCATTTTCTCAGTGCCAGAGAGATATAGTATAAAGGCAAGCAATTTCCAGGGCTTCCAGGAGAAGGATCTGCTATAAACCTTAGCAAGCTCAATTTATTGAGTGATGTATCTCTATCTGTGTGGCTTTAGGTGGTGTTCTCATGTTAAAACGCATTAAAACAACCTGTGAGGTGTTGTAGACTGTGTGCCATTAAAAGGTGAGCCAAGCAGGTCACTGTAGTGACAAACTTTGTCATGATGCTGAGGAGAAAAGCCGCTGGTATAATTGTGCAGATGTTTGCTGCAGCAAACATCAATGCTGGGCCTTTGGGATTGCCTCAGCTGCACCTTCTTTGGTTTTTGTGTGTCTGAGATGGGCTGAGTTTGGACAATTGGAGCTCAGTTCTCTATGTTAATGTATCATCAGCTGCTTTGAGATGTGTTTGTTTCCTCAGATGTCAAATGAAGATGGCTATACTTCTTTTTTTTCCTTTTTTTTTTTTTTTTTTTTTTTTTTAGTTTGGAAAGGATGAAAATCTTTGAAGGTCGTGGAATATCCTCATATTACTGTAATGGAGGCCAAAGAATTTCCCTGATGGTTGTGCCATCTTCGTGTGATCATTGGTACCAGTTGGCTTTTCTGGTCTCAATAAACCTTGTGAGGCCATTAGAGCCTCTAAGGAAGAGACCAGTAAAAGGAGTTGCCTTGGACTTTCCTGAGAATTGCCACCAAATTAGTAAATTATTCTTCAGGTTTTCTATAGGCTAGATTAATCAGTGTCTCATTTTGGCTACAAATTTGACAGCTTCTGCCACAAAGGAAAAATTGTTTCACAGTTTTCCAGTCTTCATATTAGAAGAGTTTTTTGAACTGCCTACAGTGACCTGAAATCAGGAAAGGAAAATCAAATTCTTGCCCATATTCAGATTGCCCCCTCTACCTCCCTAAATTTGCCTGTGTTCTGAATCATGAAAAGTGCTCTGGATACATATCAACTCCCAAGCACAATTTGCTGAAATAAATTGCTTAACTTGATTATTTAAATTCAGTAACTCTTAAATCCTAGTAAATCAAAAGTAGAGAACTGAGCAAAAATGTAAGTTGCTATCATATTTTGAGAGATAATTTTACCTAATCCCTGAGGTATGAAAACATAATACAATCATCTAACCAAGTATGATCCCAAATCCCTACAATTGTTCATTAAACTGTGAGACTAGAAAAAGGGAATACACCAGGGTGTACCAAAAAATGCTTTCAACAACCTCATTATAAGAGAAATTCCAAGTTCAATCATGATAATTGGTTATGAATTTATCCTCTTGTTAGTTATGCCAAAGCCACATGCAACAGTGGTGGGATTTTAATGCTCTGTGTCGCTGTCCCATGACACAAAGAATATGAAGGACATTAAAAACCATCCTGTCTCATTTAAGCTCTGAAAGACCTGCTCCTGACTTAGCTGCACCAGTGGATTTGGATCCTCATTCTCTTCAGCTCTTGTCTCTCAGACACTTCTGGATGCTCACAGGCACCTCCCCAGCTGAACACCTCTGTGCTTCCTCATGCAACTTCTGCGGAGCTCTGACCCTGTAATTTTGTAATCAGACATCAATGTCTGATTGTCATAATTGTGTGCCTGATTTGCATTCAGAATTACCAAGATTATACATGCCAATTAGGTATATGAGTCTACAATTAGATATTGCACATTTTGCTATTTGCACATGGAAATTAAGCATGCAGTTGCCTGAGAATATTTGTGCACACAGTTGGACAGATATCCAAGTCAAGCCCTGTGAAATTCAGATATTAATCTACAAGGGCTCCAAAATGATAGCAAAAAGGAACAGAGATAAACCAGTTTATTACTAAAAAGACCTTTTTAACTTGTAAAGTGTGCTTTTTGACTCATTAAAAGCAGAGGACTCCTGATTTTTGGGATCTGTTTGGTGTCTGGAAGTTATTGAAAGTGGAATTCAGGTGGTTTTTAACTCATCCTGAAACCACGTATTCTTTTTCTTTAAGCTGAGGTTTCAGTGGTAAATGTCTTGCCCCGACATTTTTTCTCTACAAGTTGGGTTAAAATACCCTCTTCTGTTTTGCAGTGCTTTTATACTTTTTAGCCAGTTGTGAAAAGTGAGATAACACTTCACAAAAGCATTGCCTCCCCTGCTACTTCCCACCACACATCTTCATTTTCTTCTTACAAATTAATAGTCCTGTCTTCTTGTGTAGAGTTGTGTTTTATAAATCTAGTTTTATAATGACACTGATAAACTGCATTTATACTGCAATGACCTAATGATTAGAGTCTACCATCTTTTAGAGCTATGTATTCTCAAAGCTAATTTTCAGAAAGAATGATTTTAGTTAAGCATCAGACTCCGAAAACCTAGAGGAAAAATAGTTAGAAATTATATAAAATTTCTATACAGAGTGAAAAGGAAATATGAATATCTCTAAATAGAAACACAAACAAAAAACCAAAGCAAAATTATTGGATTGGATAAGTAGCCAAAAATTTATCTTGTGAGGCCTTTGCCTTGTTATTGTTCTAACACATCCTTATTTTAGTGTTACTTAAGGAGTCAAAGGATTAACTGGAAATAGCTTTGGTTTGTTAATTAGTGGTTTGGTTTGTTAATTAGTGTATGTGGTCATTTAAGTCCAAGAAGCAGGTCTAAAGTATTCAGAAATCCTAAATTATTGACTTCAACCTGTCTATTTTAACAATATAGTGACAAATAAAACCTTCTTGTTCCTTTCAGCATTTCAGGGAACACCTTGACAAACTTTTTGCAAAAGGAATTGGAATGCTGGACATCGCTTTGAATGAAGCTTTCAACATGCTCAATGAAGTAAGTTCATGCTTTTCAGATCCTTTTCCTTTTTTATCTCCTTCTTGTTTTCCCTTTTTTCAACTGAGTTTATATTCATGAAAATGTTTCAAAGTCTTTCCTTAAGTCAAATCATTTATTTTGGGGAAAAAATATTAGTGTGTTAAGTCTGTTGAAACATGAAAAATTCTCATCTAAACTAAGAATCAAAATGTCTTTTGATTGAAGGATGTACCTTGGAAATAAGAGCTCAAACCAAAATATTTTCCAAAAAGTTTGACTTGACAAGTGTGCCTGTCTTTATACTGTGTGATCATAGATTAATTAATGGTTCTAATTCCTTTATATTCATCTTGAAGGGCAATATTGATTGATTCTTTTCCAGGCATAAAATCCTAAAATGAGAAAAGGAGAATCTCCTTCCACCCACTGCTCATGTGTTCAGTTAGACAGTGCGGAACTAATGCCTTCATGTGGTGCATGCCAAAAATGACAATGGCAAAAGGTGCATGCAGGAAAGGACACTGCAGGTTGTTTGTAGGGGTTTTATTAAGAATTGTGAGTGCCAAATAGAGTCTTGGGAGCCAGAAACAGAGTGTGAATGCCTCAGTGCAAGAAATGTTCTGTGCTAGTCCTCCAAATCTATGTGAACTGGAAAAACCCACATTGCAGGGAGTGAATGAGAAGACCTGAAATGAGATCAATTTGGTTTTGGTTTAAAATCTGTGAGGGAACTGATGTTATAATGAAGAATGTATTGTCAAAATCTCATTAAATAAACTGATAGTTTTGAGAATAAAGGGATCTGATATCCCATGTGCTGCATTGTACCCATGGTGAGAGATCTGTAAAATCATGATGGATTACACTCCATGTATGTTCAGCCCTATTCAAGGTGCTGCATTGATTGCTTCTATCTATACTTTAAAAGGAACTATAATAGGTTCAATCCTTCTTGCATATAAACTTCCAGAAATGCTAGCATAAAAATCTTTTCCTTTTGATACAGGCATGCCTGCAAAGTCTCTGGGAGCTTCAATTAAGCAGCCTAGGCCAGAGATAAAGCCACTAAATCTCTCCTTAGAAGAGTACAACAAACTATTTTACACTTTGTCTACAGGATGTGACCTTTATGTGCCAGAAGTCTATTCTTTGAATTATAGGTTAACAAAGAATGCTTTTTCTACGTTTAGAAAGAAAAGAAAAAAAGAAGTGGGTGAATGGGGCGAGGAAGGAATTGGGTGTGTAGGAAAGCGAAAAAGAAAAAAGGAGTGAGCTTTATGTTACACAAATATTCTATTAAGATTCTGGTTGGATTTTAGAATGGTTCAGGGCTTACACTAATTAAACTCAGTCAATTTTGCCTTGCAATTACCTTTCAGTATTTGCTATGGTTGTCAAGACTCGAAGATGGTTGATACTGATATCTTTGAAAAGCACGTTTAAAAATCCACTTCCAAATTCTTTCCAATCATCAATTTATGCAGTGTACATTATACAGGGTAAGAATACAGAAGAGCTCAGTACAGTAGTTAGGCACCTACCATGCCATGTGACAACTGCAATTATCTCTTTTGGTGACAAATGTGCTCTTCGCAGCGATTACCTTTAAAAAAATCATAGCCAATTAAATAAAATTCTGTGACATTTCAAAGACTGTTAATCACAACCAAATGCTGTAAATGTCAGGATGCATTGAAATTTTTGCTGCTAACTGATGAATCACTGAGTTAATTGTAGTTCATCATAAGCCCCTTGTCATTGTTATTATTATGGAAAACACTTTCATCACTCTTGCTATTCAATAAAATTAAAAGTTTTAGACAAATATGAGATGATATTACTCATCAAAGTATTTGAATTCAATCTCATTCTTCAAAATATTCAGATAACTGTGTAGAATAATGCAGATGCATACAGAGTGGTGTTTTAAAATAAACGTACAAAGGCATTTCCCCTTCATTAATTTCTCTTTTAAGATACCTTGCCACTTTTAAAAGATATTGTCCATGTGAGGAAGATATCCCTAGACAAAATAACTTCACCTTTATTAGCCAATACTAGCTCCAAGATCATGAAGGAATCCCACTTTTATAATTCTGGTTCTGGTTAAGACTGGAAAAACTGTCATGCCTGGAGAATTTTAAAGATTAATTGCCTTGCAAATTGCATGGAGAAGAGTTTTCACCCAGGCAGGGATCACAACACAGTTCACTCTGTAAATCCACTTTAGTTGCCCCTTAGGCAGAGCATTTCTAGTACTGTTTGCTGAGGTTCCTGTTTGATGAAAAAGAAGCTGATCCTGAGGAGAGATGCAGGTGATGGAAAAGGTTGTTGAATGTGGGTGGGATTACTCAGATACAGAAACGTGAAGGCAGAAGAGACAGAGGAGGACTTTTGGAGCCCACCATCCACACTTTTCTACCACAGGCATTTCTAGGAAGATGAAATTTTTAGGAGAACTTTTTAGAAATAGTGGGGTTTAGAGTTTTGAAAAGCAAGTGGATATGTAAGGGTGAGTAGACTGCACAAAGCTTAGAAGACAGAGCTATTGCTGGTCCAAATCAAACCAGAATACTCTGACTAATTTTTGATGAACGCAGAGGCAGTCAGTGACCCTGCAAGGTAATTCTCCTATGAACATAGGCACTGCTTTTGAAATGGGGCCACCCAATTCTGGGGCACAGCAAGGCTGTGAGGTGGGACAGGGTAATTCTTGCTTGGCTTTCTCAGCATCAGGAGAAGTGTTGATAGGATGAGGCCTTGCCTGACCTTGAATTTGATAGTGTTAATGAAAACTACATAGAAAGAAATGGTAATATCCCAGTTTATTGATTTTTTCATAGACGTTTTTTTTGTGTGTTCATACAGAGCAATTAAAAATCAAATAATTATACAACTTTGCTTTTTCTTTTGCTAAAAGATGGATGTTTCACCAAAGTTCCTTGAATCTCTAAGGTAATGCACAGACAAATAAGAACCTATTATACAACCAAAGCAAATGGAGACACATGGATTCAAAGTCAGAGCACCAAATCCATCTGATCACAGCTCATGCTATGACTCAGTCCAATGTGTTTGCTCTTTGACAGGAGGAAATCCCATTTGTATAATGATGAAGCTTTGCATATGCCAAAGGATTGCTGATTGCTGTCTGAGTACCTGTGCTCAAGTACTGCTCTTCAGCAGACTGAATTGCTTAAATGTATTCATTTTGACTAATAGGAGATCCTCAGAATATATAAATATGAACTTGGTTCTCCCAGATAAATATTTTAAGGAAAATAGCATATGGAATGTAATCCTGAGTGAATATGAATGAATGCCATATGACTAGTCATACATCTCTCTGTGAGTTGTGTATCTTCTGCATTTTGCAGAAAAATCATTCATTACTCCTTCTTACGTAACTTGTTCTTTTAAAATGATATTTAAATCAAAGCAAACTCCATAGATGCATCAATACTTACCTTCTATCAAAACCAGGGGAATACAATTTTAATTTTGGTAGTGCTGTATTTATGTATGTTTCTTATTTTTCAATTCACTAAGAATATAATATCTATGATAAAATGTTTTCAGCCTGAATATTCTCAACTTCTTCTAAGGATGCTAGAGATTTGACAAAATCCATGTTTATCCAGTGTGATCCTACCTATCTTCGTTTAACAGGATTGTGCTGTGCCTGATCATTGTTTCCTTTTGCAGTTCAATCACACAGGACAAGGAAGCATTTGCAGCCAAGCCATAATGCTGATTACTGATGGAGCTGTGGACACGTATGATACGATATTTGCAAAATATAATTGGCCAGACAGAAAAGTAAGTATGTTATCACCTTTATTGAATGGAAAACCCAAAGTTTCATAACCAATATAAAGTGTATGTCTGTTTGAAAAATCAGTAGCAATCTTTCTAATGATCTAAAAATGATTTTGGATCACTAATGAAAAAATAATGATGCTTATGTGGTATTGCCTAAGGACAGAGATGACCTTTTGCTGTAGTAATGAACTTAGGTCAATAAGATATAAAGGCACTACTTCCCTCCAGGTTACATTTTTGAGCATTATATAATCCTTCCCCTGAGACACATCATTAAACATGAAAAAAAAGTTCTTCTTTCTCCCAAAATATGCATTAATAATTCAATGCTTTTTCAAGCTAAGGATGGGTATGTACTATGGACAGTGAATGTCTTACTATGACTGGAGAAAGAGCAGATGTAATACTCAGCATTTTAAATTTCTTCATTTGGCAAAGTGAGGGATAGAGCTGGCAGTTGGTAAGATTTTATTAAAAATGTATTTGGCTCTATTGATCTGTATAAAGAAATTTGCCCAGAGTTAAATTACCTTGTTATATAACACATGGAAATTTCACAGTAGGGTAGAAATGCCTTGAGTTTTCCTAATGAGGAAGCTCAGAGTGTCTTGTGTCTGTATGGGAAATAATTTTCTTCTACATTTTATCTTTTGCTAAAGCAAGTTTTGGGATTATTTTAAGAAGTTCTTGTAGTTCTTTGTCATGTTATATTCCTGTAAAAGCAACAATCACACTTTCTGAAGTACAATTTGAGCAAGTAATTCATTAATATGACTGTGCTGCATGGGGTTCTGTATTCTGTGGAAAAAAGTAGTCGTTTTAATTTGTAGCTTTTAGTCATGTTTCTCTGTTATAAAATTCTACTTATTTTCTGAGAGACTTTGTTAGCTCTTTCCTATGCAAACATAATATCATTCCACTGGAAAGAAGGCCTAAAAGCTAAAAGTTTTGTGGCTAGTCCTTCCTCTCGTATTCAATGGGATACCACCTAATTTAAGTTTTCAAGTGCTCAGACATTCCATGAGAACAGTTTAGTTTATCCAGCAAAAACTGGTGTCTGAGGAGGCTCACAGAACCTCTCAGAAGGATGCGCCTCTGATGTGCTGTGTTTTTGTACACTTTGGAGTTAGTTCCTCTCTTAAGAAGAGACCATGGGGAAACTCTTATCATAAGAAATCAGCGAGGAAAGAATTCTCTGAAAGAGTCAGCTAAGTATTTTCACAAAAACATGTGTTGCATATCTTTCATGTGGAAATGCGCAGCTCTCTGTGAGATAACAATGCTCAGCACAGCTGTGGCAAGGAGCAGCAGGACAGGATTCCATTGGGAATTCTCCTGCAAAGGCCTGGCATGAAGAGCCCTGCCTTGTTCAGCAAGGACAGAGTGGCTGGGGAGCAGCTTTTAGTTGCTGTGCAATATTCTACTCTACTCTTCTAAAAATAGTTAATGTATTAGTACGCTCTTGAAAATCGTATATTAGAAAACACATAAGGGGAAAAGATCCAATCAGTTTTTCCTCTTTTCAGACTGAAATGTTTCAGTATGAAAAATGTAAAAGATTTCCATATGTACTGTTTAATGCATCAGAGCTCTGAATGTCTTTGTTATCCTAGAAAGGAAGACTTATTGAAAATGCAATATCTTACATATTTGCAGAGTCAGTGTGCCTAGAAATTATGCATGCCACACACTTGAAATTCTTCCTTTGCATTACACATCTTTGTTCTCTCCAAAGGTGTTTTATATATTTATAAATCACACCTTTGAACTGCTTGATAGATTTTTTTAATATGCATTTTTGTTCCCTATGATCTATGTATTGTCTTGCCATCTTTCTTATAATTTGTTTTGCCTGCATTTTGATATCGAGTGGACAGTGATGGAAAAGGGAACTGCTCTAATTGAGGTAAATTCTTAAGTTTTTGTTTACCTCAATTACCCAGTCAGCAAAGCACCGATTTCAGTTATAGCTGATCTAATGTTAGATAATATTAAACAGATTACAATTAGTTGCAACAGAAGGATCTTTTTCTCTTATAGAAAGGAAAAAAATTCTTCATACAACTGTGAAGACTTTAAAAGTTTGTCAGTGATAATCTCTAAAAATGGAGAGTGAATACAAACTGTCCGGATATAAATAGCAATTCATATTTTCTTCCTTTATCCAAACCGTTCATATATTTGCAAAAGATGGTCTTAAAAAACCCCAAACTGTGTAAACAGGGATAAGAGCACTTTATTACATATTGTGGTAGAGATATTCTGCCTAACAACTGATTAAAAATCATCTTCCTTCTCATAATGCATTAAAATAAAATTGTGTTGCAATGATTAGGGAATGGAATAAAATGGCTACAGTTAAATTCCCAAAGTAGCTTAAATCAAGCAACTGAGTTTTTTGGGGAAAATCAGGCTAACTTTTTGTATGAACTAGAAAATTATGACCATCAAAAGACTATTAAAAATTATCTTCTGGACTGTTTCCTTGAAAGAAGGAATGCTTTCATTTTAGTGGTTTTTTTATGAGTCTCTATCTCCCTCAGCAAAAAAAAAAAAAACAAAACCAAAAAAAAAACCCTCAAACCAAACCATTTCCCCATGTTTACTTAATATCTTCTGCTACTTCAAATGAAAATCTAGTGGATGCTATTTTTATAAGACACTGTATTTTATTTATATGACTAGTTGTTAACATCTATTTCCCTTTTTTACGAGGCCATACGTGCAATCTTGCACCTTAAGGAGCTAATTCTCACGCATTATAAATGAGTTAGTGCTATATACATAATTTTTCTCATTCATGAAACTTACATTCAGTACTTTCAAGTTTTTGTAATTCATTCATGGCAATTCTGCTACGTGAAGTACCAGAAAGGGAACAATTAATCCACAAGAGTAAATACATCTACACTGTCATATAAAAGCCCAGATTTTCATCATGTAGCAGAAATAAGTATTTAAAAGGAATAGTACCAAAGAAGTGTTTGTCTACAGCAGCACTATAATATAGTTGCAATAATTTAATTTTTTAAGTTGTCTTATTTCAGGAGAAAGCCTTTTAAGTCTCAAAATAGCTTTTTGATGTCAGTTGTACCAGAGCAATGCTTTTACTCTCTGTTGTTGCTCCTGCTGTGAGATCCAAACGCATTATTAGAAACCAAGCAAAACATTGCACTTAGGTATTTCGCCGGGTGCCTTATTCTGACTTAAAAGGATGAAGAGCCATGGGTAGGGGAGGCAGGCAGATGTGACTACACGAACAGATAATGCTTCAGGTTTGCGTCCAGAAGGGAGTACCACTAATGGTCTTTTCTTAAATAAAACTGTCCTACTTCCTTTCTAGTGGAAAATTCCAGCAATAACTAACAGAAAATTCCATTAAGATTAATCTTGTGAATGTTGATAGGATGATCTAGCACATTAAAAAATGAAATTATGATGAGATTAGAGATATTAACAGAGCTTCAAGCTTTGTCAGGTTCTCAGCTGAAAGCCATTTTAGTCACTAATTGAAAATTAGTAAACTTGGAACAGAAAGTATCTACTTAAAGTACTTAACATATTTTGTCATTTTAAATATATCAAGGCTCTTCTCAGTATGTTGTGACATTGCAAGGGAAAATAATGCAATAAATCCTTTTGCATGAATGTATGAGGAAACATTTTTAAACCCTGTTACTGGCAAATCCATGAAGTCTCGTGATCTTTCTCCACAGCCTAAAATGACCCAGTGCCTGTATGTATTGAGAGTCTTTTTCTCCCCTCCATTTCCCCATTGTTTTTATTTGGCTGTCAAGTTCTATACTTCTATAAAACCTCTCTACTCATTGTTTTGGGGTAATCCAAAAACATTTCTTTCCATAACCATGATTCAGAGCAGTCTAAAACCACATTGAGATCAAGGGAGATTAGGATTTCAGTCTGGATAGAGACTTTAAGTATTCTTTTCTCAGAGGGGTTAGTGCAGCACTCAAGTGGTCAAGGAAGATGTCAACTTTGTGACCTTGTGTGATTTATGACATCCAGAAACTCAGGCTCTGCTCCCTTAGCCTGAGAGATCTCTGCTTCATGGCATTGTACCACATGTAAAATCTGGAAAAGGAGGCAAACGAATCATTGAATCATTTGAACTTTATCCTTCCCTTTGGGTGTGTCTTTGAGTCTGAAAAGCATTTGCTCACATAATTATCTGAAATAGCTATATGCTATGGTAGATATGTGCAAAACCAGAAGCACTAATTCCTCACTAAGTCAAGTCAAATGGAAACCAAAATCCCACCTAAAGTTTCCTCATTTTCTAGAATCAAATCTGGGATAAAAATACCTCTGGATACAGTTACCTTGTTAGTTATTCTGCAGCCTTTCTTTTTCTGGGCAAGTAAGAGGGAATAGAACTTCATCTGTCTGTCTCCTATTATTCTGAGGGCTCTGGGTGGAATTAATTTTGTATGGCACAGAAATGTTTTCTTTATGCTTATGAACCATTACAACAAGGCAGATATTTAAGATGGTTTCTATCACTGCTAAGACTTCAAGTAGGGCAAATATAAAGCATAAGTGCAATAACATCTTTATTCCAACTGCTAAATGATTATTATGTAGAAAGACCCAACAGCTAATGCTGCCTGTGCCTGAATGGAACTGTTGAAATTACAATATAAATAGTTCCATGGCTTTTAAGTGTTTATACCTTCTCCTACATCTGCTTTATAGGAAAAATTTCACAGTCTGGCAGGTCTCTGGATCTATATACAGTACTTGAAATTATAATTGAATCCAGAGAACAGCACCTCAAAATTTGCTGGATTTATATTTGATTTTGTAATAAAATACTATATTTGCAGAAAATAATAATCAGTTGAAAGCTCCTTAGTTATGTGGGACTTTCATGCATACTTTTATAGGATCAATATTTATTGTACATTTGGTATTATATGGCTTTCCTAAATATTTAAGAAAATAGTTGGTTATTCTTGGTGAGAACTGGTCACTAAAGATCTTAATTTCAATCCACTTATTTATATTAGAGATCTATGAAATAAATATTTACCTTTAATGGTTCTGCTTGTTGTTTTGTTGGTTTTTTATTACTAGAAACCTATTTAGTGAGTTTATTTAGCGATCCACAATCTATTGGCTTCAACTGCTGTATATATGAAATGAATGTGTGAGCTTTGGGAATAAGTAAAATTCCCCAAGCATTTAGATTTTGACATAGGACAGGAAAGGAGGCTTTCCTTACCCTCCTTTAGCAAAGGAAGATGAAATCATGGCATGTTTTCATTTCCTTTGTCTGAAAACTCTCCTGAAGGAGCCGATGGATGCTGTGCAAACAGGCTGGGAGGGAATGGGTGGCTGCATCATAGCATTGCAGTGGTGGAAAATCATCTTTCTCTTCGTGTCTGCCATCCCCAAGGTCACAAACCTTCCTGCAAACCTTTCCCCAGGCCTGTAGCTTAGGAACGTGGTGATGTTGGCAACATGGAACATTCGCACAGCAAATTGAATGTCTCGTGTGCAGTCCTGTCTGGATGTTATTAAATCGATTTTTTTTTCCCGAAAAGTCTGACGTACTTTAGAGGAGGATGTTATTACTGCTGCACAAACCTTGCACTTTTTTTAGTGGTTATCTCAAGAACAAAAGAGGTCCACACACTTTATAGGCCTTTCAATCTATGACATAACTTACATTAATTACTTATCTTTTTAGGCACTCCTGTAGCATGATGAAAGATGGGGTATGAGATCAAACAGAAGTTTTTGATTTCTGGATAATGAGAAACAACTCCTCACAGCTAGTTTCCTGCCCCAAGTGTGATTTTATTTTGAAAGAAAGTGTAAAAAAGGTTTTATTTTGCATTCTTACTTCTCAGAGAGAGAAAAATAGGTTGGTAGGTTCCTGTTTCAGTGAGTATTTTTTTTGGTCGAAACTACCATAATGATTTCTACAAATTTGTCACTACTATTTTTACTTGAATGCTTTAATCTGACACTCAAAGTAGTTCAGACCTCTTTTTCAGTCCAATGTCAATTTAATTTGCCATGAAAACTTATCCTGCAGTGTTTAAATGGAAAAAAATGGAGAGATGTTTTTTGTGAAGATAAGGGTAATTAAATATTATCCTCAGGGTGTATGTGGATTGCCAGAGGAAGGATTACTGTCTCTTGTATATGCTCATTTGGCTGGCTAGAATCATGGAGGGGCTAATGTTTTCTGAATGTTTGAAGAATTTTAGATTGAATGATAATTTATACACAATGTAAATGTACATTCAAAGTGCCCTTACCCTGCTAATGTTTGTCCTATAATCAATAGATGCAAAAGTAAATTAGCCATGAGTCATACAGAACACCTTATAAACAAGGGGCAGTCAAAACGGAGAATAATCCACAATCTGAAGTAGATTGTCCAAAGTAAAAAATCATTCCCTTTCCTTGTAAAAAAAGAAGTTAACTTTTATGTGGTATGTAGACAGAGAAAGATCCAAAATTTGAGATAAAATGGGTGTTCCTAAAATTTGCCTAGATGACTGCAAGTAATCACTGTTTGTATCTGGCATAAAACTCCTTGTCACTAAAATATATGGCTCATGGCCATTCTTAACAAGAGAGAATATAATAAGTAAATATAATAATAAGAAGCTGATATATTATGGATTTTGTTTACTAAAAAGCCCAAACAACCAAACTTTCTCCTGATATTTTATGTGCTGTAAGGTCTTAGTTTTTAAAAATGAAGTTATTATGCCAGAAGCAAGATAGTTAAAGCAGGCATAGTAATTGCACAAATATGCCTATTTTGTTCTGTGGACTGTGTCTATTCTTGAGGTAATGTTTTTTGTGAAGAATTATGTCATCTGCTTAAGGAAATGGGGAGATCATTTATTTCTTGAAGTTCTTCAGCAGCATAATAAAAGCTGTATTTTAGTTTGTGTGGTTTAAACTGAGCAATGCTGCAGTTATCCTAAAAGGCAGGATTCAGTTTATAGACTGTTTTTAATTCTCTTTATAATGTATGCATCTTCTTAAACTGTACAGACAGAAAAGAGATGTTGAAGACTGTCAGAGGTGTTTTAGATGAGTATAAAAGTCTCTGTAAAATATCAGGAATGTATTGTTCATTGTGAGTGACCCAGCACCGAAAAGGTGACCAGAGCTGCGTGTGTAAAACCCATTTGATTGCATTTAACAAAAAAGAGATATTAAAGTACTCCAATTATTTTGGATTAATATAGTTTTAAAAAGGTATAGATATTAAAAACAAAGTTAAGGTTACTTTGGATTGGATGCCTTAAGATGCCCTTTTAAAGTTTGTCTTTTGGAAGGAGGCGAATTTGTATTAAATGTTACCTTGCTGCCAAGGGTCATGGTGAAAACGGAGTTGGTGCAAGTGGCAAATGTAGGGTTGTGTTCACTCATCTCTGCTTCCTCCACCAATAACTTAAAATTATGTTATAATAGATCTACAAACCTGCTTAATAGGTACTTTCTGATCTGTAGAGCACAAGTTACTCAGTGAAAACTTTTCACTGACTTTACAAACAGGGAAGAGTAAAAAATTTGTATGTATTTTGGCATAAGTTTTAAAAAACTGTGCTTGTGATGTTTTAGGTCTGTTATAAGCTTATTTTTTAATGTAATATTAAGCTTGAATTGAAATCAGTATTGGGTAGTGGACAAGCACTTTCATAGGATTTAAGTTTTTTTATGACTAAGAGGAATGGCCTCGGTTTGATGTACAATACAAGTAGAGGAGACAGTGCAATTGTGAGGCTCAAACAGGAAAAGGGATTATTGCATCTTTTCCTAACCCATAGGTCAGATTCATTGCTGCTTCTGGTGAGGTATGGCAATTCCAAAAGCCTGTAAGCAATTGGCAAGTACTCTGGAAAACTATGGGCCACCACAAAAAACAACTGTTTTCAGACATTTTCATCTGAGTTCTGAACTATATTTCTACCTAGTTTGTATGATTCATTCTTGGTTCATTCCTGTATCACTTTTCCCTTAATGAAATCTTCATACACTCCTATTTTATACAACTCTCACTGTATTAAAATAAGCCATAGTGTGTTGTTTCATTACACGGGGAAACTTTAACTTCTGTTGGATATTTACATTAAGTTGAGAAGGTTGGTAAATTGCACGTTTAAATATCAAATCTCAGGAGATGTTTGGAAAGGGAATGTTATAAAGAGAGGAAGTTAAATGTTTGGTATAGTATTCTCTTGCTGGCATCCCATTACATACAGCAAATGGTATTTCTTGCACTTTTTACTCTGAGAGGCCAAATTCTGCTGGTTTGGAAGTACAACAGACGTTGTTTATATGAAATTATTATTCATATATACCATTTTCCCAGAGAACCTCTGTTATCCTTCGTGGTGTCTGGCTGGAGAACAATCCCTCAACGCATGCACACAAATCGAGGCAGGAGGAAAGATTCATTCCATGCAGGGGCTCATATATGTCTAGTTTAGTATTCATTTCAGTGAAACGCTTACATATGTGAGTTATTACATCCCTGCTAACCAAAGCAATGGATCCAGGCATACATTAAAGCACTTTACTGAATTAAGAACTAAACAAGTTATCCAAACAATCCCATCTTTAGAACTCTGTTGTGGGTCTGCTGATTCTTTCTGAGTGGTTGAGTCTTTAACTTTGTTAGTGGTTATGCATTTTATAGAATACCCATTTAGAGAGCACTGTTTGTTTATCTCACTGGTTTTATACCTACTTTTTCTAAAGTGGCATAACAGCATTAACTGCATTCTGAGACTTCTCCAAAACATGGCAGCCTCTGTAGACTTAACTTTTGTGTTCTGTTCCCATGTGTAGACATCTGCTGCAAAACTGATAAAAACCTATTCTTTTCTATGAGGTTCTAAATTCCATCATCCCATAATCCTCTCTACTACCCTTACCATAATTGTCTGTGTGCAGAACTGACAGAATGGGATTTGTACATCTGAATAAATACGTTCTCTTTCTGTGGGAAATCATTTGTGCACTGACTTCTGTTAAGATTTCAGTTCAGTCACAGAGGTTTCCCCTTACGAGTTCTCGAAAGCTTTTTGCTGGATTTTAACACTGAAGCTGAGTTTAGTGCATTATTAGAAGACAGAAGTCTTTATTCTGCCATCTTACATCATTAGACATATCTTGGAAAAACATGTAGGATTTTGAATCACCCGGGACTGGTTATTGAAGAAGGCTTTAAAATCCATTGTAGTAGTAAAGTGTATATGCCAATGACTGCTGTTCAGCATGCTGTTTTGAAAATAGGAGCAGCTATAAATATTTATAAAACATTTTGAAATGTGTGTTCTATGGAGGTTCATAAAACAGAACACCTACAGAGCCTGGACAATTCAATACAGAAGCCACTTAGGGTTTGTTTCTGTGGAAAATTGTTTCTCTCTCAAATTATACAGTCAAGTTCCTCATCTCTTATGCTTCAATAGGATCTGGAAATATTCTGCAGCTTTTGGTAATATTTTTACGTTCACATCACCTATTTTAAAAATAAGTAGGAACAAGTTATCCCTGTGTGAGGAAAAACAGTGTCACAAACACCCTTAGAAAGATGACTCCTCTCTGTTGTCAAGATGCCTAAAGGAAAATTTGAAAGTTTGCATGAAAGGAGACAGCAGACAAAATTTCTAGGCAAGCTCCTGGGCAATCATCTTGACAAGAGTAAAATATGATGGAGTTGTAAAATAAAGTAATTTTTCTCAGAATTTTCAATCAAATGGTTCAGTATTTCAGCCTCTGATGAGGGATAATTCTTTGGGTTTTTAATACTGTCTAAGGTAGTATCAGATATTGTCTCTTTCTGTGCTTTTTAGTCGACGTAATAATGCAAGATAGCAGTGCAACCATGAAGAAGGTTTCCTAAGTAGAAAAAGTAGACGGTAGAACAATAGTGGCCTTTCAATGAATCATATTTCAGTCTAAATCTTTAACTGTTGCTAAAAAAAAAGTTCCTAGGCAGTTTGTATACTCTATTAATTTAATCTCCAAGAGTGAAATTATCTGAGTATACATTTATTGAGTTTGCTCTTACTGCAAAGAAGAAATGGCTGAATTTTTCATAAAATGAGAGTTTTCTCTAAATACTGAAACACATGTGGTAGGGATAGGTGAAAACTGTGAACATTTTGCTTTGGCTAAGTTTGCATCACATTTAGGGGGTGAGTTTTCATTAAATATTCATGCCATCAAGTTTTATAGGCACAAAAATTAATGAAAGATTAATTTCATCCTGTGTGGGAAAGTGTCTCTGGTTAGATTGTCCTTCTGTTCATCCATTTCTTGTCACTTACAATTGGAAAACAGTCCCTCATCAGCCCCCAGTTTGTGGGAGCACCACCAGCGTGACCTTTTTGCAGTTGTAGCTCTGGCAGTTTTGAGTGGGAGCCACAGAATAAGTCTAGGGAATAGGGTTAGCCTGAAATACCCATTGTTTTCTAGCGTAGAATTTGAGTCTGATCTTATGGCTTCTATTGTACTGGAAAGGTACAAACAGAAATTATATTAAACCTTTCAGGAATTATTCTGGACTTTTACTGAGACCAAGTCCTTTTCTCATCCTCCCAGCACCTCTGTTGCTGTGCTGTGGGGTCAGCCCTGCTCGTGTTTGTTCTGTGCCGTGTTGGGAGCAGAGTCAGCAGCAGATCACAGCTCGTGCTTCAGGCAGGGAACCACGAGGATCTAAACGTGTTTGCTCCTGGCTTTGGTGGGTTCTGCTTGCCAGAGGGGTTCAGAGTGCTTTAATTCGGTGTTTCTGTCCCTGCTGGGCCCATGTTTGGGGCACCCAGCACTGAGCTGGGCATGCCTGGCTTTGCCAGCAGAGCTGTCCTGGGCAGTCAGCACACACTGCCTGAGATGTGATCAATACATCAGTGCTGATGTTCAGCTCTCCTGCAAGAATTTATTTAGAAAATAGCCCTAAGTACAGATCAATAGTAGTTTTCTTTTTGCTTCGTCTCCTACACAGGGGGCAATATTTGCCAAGACAAAAGATCCTGTTGGCTGCCTTGTGAAATAAGTTTTCATTTTCCATGCTGGAGGTAGTTTATATCACTGCCTTGTGTGTTATTCAGTATCATCCTGTCAAAATGGGAGTGATGTTCTATTCTGCGGCTATGTCCCTAACTCATCATGGTTTTCATGATGAGTAGTACCCGCAGTATTTATAAAGCAAATTGAACTGTTTAGAATTTTTTTTAAAAGGGTGACAGAACTTAGTCCATAATAGAAACTTAGCAGTATTGCTTACAAATGGTTTTGACAAAAAAATTATATCAGTAGAATTCTAATAACTATGATAGTAATTTTTAAAAAATGTTTTGATACATTTAAGCAACCAACCCCAAATTTGTAGAAAATATTTAAATGTGTACACAAACAGCATGAGAAAAGTGTGAGTACAGAGATTTTAGCACCATATCTGATAATTCTGAATTTTTGGCTAAAAATTATACTGACTAAGTACATTTTGACATATGGCACCCCATTTTGAAACAAACTGTTTATTTAGGCTGACCTAAATTTTCCTTAAAAGGCCATGTATGGAAACTAGAGATGAGCCAGACATCTGAGGATGCCTTTATGGTATGTCATGTTTGTGCCATTTCAGACAGAAAAATGCACTTGGCTCTGAATTTGTGTGCAACCAGCAATAATTAATAAGCCATTCGATCAATAGAATTGGTGGGTGCTTCCCTACGGTTTTACATACAATATTCAGTTATATGCAAAGGTGAATATCAAAATGAAGCCTTTGACTGTGCTCTGCTTGCACTAGCAATAGGAAATACTAAATAAATTTTTCAAAATCATAATTTGTCATAATAAAACCCTCACATACCTTCTCCAAGTTAGTAGACATGTCTAGATTGAGGTCAGGCCATTTTTGGTCACAGAGTAGCAAGGATGTATGGAATGTCTTTTCATCCCCCTGCCCCTTCACAAAAGTAGCTCAGAATGGTGCCTCTTCTCCCAGGCAAGCAGATGACAGTCATTAATCATTGGCAACCCGTCAGAACATACTTGTCAGTTGACAAATACTGAACCTTTAAGGGAATTAGCAAATTCCTTTCCTATATCCTTCCATCAAGCTCCTGAATCGATCTAGGGAGCTCTGGTAAGTGTTGTGCTGCTGTGCCAGAGCAACTTTGAGATGGGCTCTTCCAGAGACTCACTCCCATGAGTATTACCTTTAAGGATAACTGCTCAGCAGGGGTGGACAGGGTCTGTACACAATGTGAATCATCGGGGACTCTCAGGAAAAAGAGAAGAATTCAGCAGAAAAGTGCTCGTGTTGTGTAAATAACCACAGATGCTTTTGCTGAGAAGGGGAAAAAAAAGTTCAGCTTGAGCTCAGCTCTAAGAGTTGGTAATGTTGCCATCTCCCATGGATTTTTAAAGCTTCATTTTTCACTAGATAACTTTTCACTATTTAGCGAGAAATAGACAAGTAAACACGTGGTTTAGTTATGGTTTAGTTTGCTGCTTTTAAAATGCTGGAATATTTAATAGCCATAAGGGAACATTAATGTAAAGCGAGCCATATAGGTTTGTTACAAACACTACTGATGAACTTGATTTTTTCTACTAATGTACAGATTTAGCCTTTCCAAAAGAAAGGGGCTCAACAAAAGATGTGTCTTTTCCTCCCTTCTCCAAAGTGACTTATTAATGGGTTGTTGAGTGGCAAAAGAACCTGGTGTTCACTCCCACACTAATATTTAATCAAGTGTTAACAGCACTACAGTATTGCCAGTACAAAGTGTACTTGGCCTCTGAGTGAGGCTGGATTATGAAATCAGAAGCACAGGCAAGATTATCATGCCATCATAAGCAGGTATCTTTGTGCTTTTATTTTTCTCAATTAATTTTGCTGATTTAATAGTAAAAAGTTCTATGTGATTTAATGGTCTGGTGTAGAACTACTCAGATTGTGATGTATTTCCCACTAGGGAAGATTCTTTTGTGGCATAGCTTCTTGCAAAAAATTTTCCGAAACAGCACTCTGAAAAGAGATTTTTAAAAATAAGTCTATATTGTGCATGTATGTCTTTAAGTTTTGGAAGAGGTACATGAAAAATTAATAAGATTTTAGAAGGAACTTTTGTACAACAGTGTAATTTTATAGCTACATGTTTTCATTTATTCTCTCATTTGTTGATTGAATGTAAACATAATGTGTTACATTCTTTCTGAATGTGCAGAACAGACTTTGCTATGGGTGCAGATTTGGACCCAGTTTTAAGTTGTGCAGTGTTTTTGTTATTTTGTGTTTTGTTATTATTGTTAGGGTTTTTTGCGTTGGTTGTTGCTTGCTTAATTTTTTTTTTTAACTGCCTGAGGAATCTGTAGCTGATGGAAACACAGAATCCTAAGGGCTGGACTGTGAAAGTGTTTCTAGTGTTCCTTTGACGCTTGTTTGTTGTCATAAACAGTTGTAATATTTTAGGAGTGTTGTACTGTGCTAATTACAAAATTAGGCAAGACCACGATACAAATAAAAATGTAAGAGAATCTGGTCTGCCTAGCAAAATGTAGGGCTTAAAAAAAATCTAGAACATTCTGAACTTGGACAGGGAATTGTCTCTCTCCAAGATAACTTGAGTCTTAAATTTTCTTATCCTATGATTTATAAGTCTGGATCATAATCTCAACACTAACTAGAATCTGAGAGATGCTAATATTTTATCGTATTTATCAATTCCATTGCATTTCACCTGTCAGCACTGTACAAATTTCAGGAAAACATGGAAGAAATACTTTTGTGTAAACATGTCATTGGCAAATCTCTTGGATTTTTTTCCTATTACTGCCACAGTCAGTGCTGCTTGTATGACAGGAGCTGTTAATAAATTAGGCCCAGAGCCTCTTGATGGCAGTGTATTTCCTCCTTGAGTTCATAGACTTTACAGAACATTTATGTCTCATTACAGCCAGTACAGCAGTTTATGCCCTAATAAATCAAGGGAGCTTTGCGGAGATGATCTTGACAGTAATGAATCTTTCTGTTGGCATTTCCACTTCACAGACACAAATAATGAAGCAAAACTGCCCCATCTGGCCACTCAGTAAGAGTCAAATCACAGTGGGAAGCTGCTTCCTCAAGCATGACAAAGGTCATTGTGTGCAGCAGGAGTGAGCGATAGCAGGTTGTGCTGTGAGTGACAGTGGAGAATGAAGCCATTTGTGAGCTTTTATCATTATAATTACATTTATTAGCCGTGCTGCCAAGACTCAACCCACCCTTCTACCAAGTCAGTGCGCTCTTGCATCAAAAGCTGCCTTCACTGATTTCTGCAGCTTATTTGGAGAGCTGTTGGTTGGTTATTGCACAGGAATTGTTTTGATCAGCTCAATCAGCCGGTGAAGCGCTATTATTAAAGTCTCTCACACTAATATTTTTTTTAAAATCTCTGAAAATGTACCGCCTTGAAAGAGCAAAAATTGGCAAAATAGGCTGTACATGAGTTGTAAATGAATAGATACAGCAGGTTCCCTCTGCTTTAGGAACATATGGAAGAAATGCAGGACATGTCATCTCAGATTGGCCAGTGGCTCCAGTGAGCCTTCTGGGTAGCCTTTGGCAGTGTGTGAGCAGGTGATCTTTCCACCTGTTCTAAAATCATCAGTTCTTGGCTCCGACATTGTTTTTATACTATTCACTGTTAATAAAGTCCTTACAGCACAGAACTTGGATAGACACCAGCAATCCTTGAAGGTTTTTTCCAGGGCACCTCACAGACCATCTTCCCCATTCTGGTTTTCCTAACCCCCAGCATCTCTCCTCATACTGTGTCTGTTTGGGAAGTCTTTTCTGATTCAGGTCTTCTTTTTTTTTTTTTTTTTTTTTTTTTTTTTTTTTTTTTTTTTGGGTTAAAAATCTATTGGTTTGTTGTTTGCTTTTCCTTTTCCCCAAAGACCTCCAAGAATCATATCTGTATTCAGATTTATTCAAATGTATTCCAAAACAAATTTTTTTTGCAGGACAGAGGAAAATTAAATGCTGAAGTTCCTTTTTAGAAGCAGCATACAAATTTTCCCAATTGATACAAGCATTTAAAAGCTTCAGGCAACTTTCTTGCTCTTTAAGAACTAGAATCAAACGTATAAATCCTAGGTTTTTTGCATGCTTTTCCTGTTCTGTCCTTTCTTTTTTTTTTCCTTTTCTTTCCCTACATGAAGGTTGACAAGTTAAAAGATTATAGCTTTCAACTGCAGTCTTGACAGATATTTATCTGTGGCTTTTATTTTGTCTGTCTTGTGATGGGAGTCACTACAAAATTTCAATACCTTGCCAGCATCTGTGAAATGCAGGAAAAATACTTTTGCTGGTTTTGTGTCATAACAACAATTTTGGTTGTTGATATCCAAGCTATCTTTTGTAGTCCAGCATCACTTCAATCTGCTTTTTCTGACATTCAGGTGTTTTTATCCACTGAGTGCTAATGTGCTGGCCTCTGTGAAATGTATGGAATTCGTGCTGCTTCTTTCATCAGCTGTGATGGTTATGAAGTTTCTTTGAAATTCAGTTACTTTTTATTAGTTCTTTCACTTTCAAAGTTGAAAGAAAGGCTCAAAGAAAGTACATAAAATCAATGTTGCATCAATTCCTTTGGTTTATGTCTTTTCTGGCTTTCACCAAAGTATTGCCATTTGTTGACTCCAATTCTGAGTGAGAAATGCATTTCTTTTAAAAAATTATGGGCTGGTGCCTTAGAGAAAGACATTTTTAATTACAGCTTTTAAATTTTACTGTCCCAAAAAGTATTTCAAATCAAAGTACTTCTCCTTTTTATCCTTTTCTTTATCACATACTGTATCTTACAGTCAGCATAGATCTGACTCAACTGATTTGTCTCCTAGAGTCACCGGTCTTGCATCAGACGTGAACATATTTTGCATTCTCTGGTATAATGTAGCAAGAATAATTTGGCCTCTGAAGATTCTACAGTTTAAATTCTACACTTTTTATGTTTAAAGGGTTTTACCACAAGCCTGTGACTCCCAGATATAATAAAGATCTCCTTAGCTATCATTTCATTTAAATGAATCTAAGATTGTGGTACCGCTATTATATGTGATACCACACAAAAATGTACAAATAATGCAGAATACTTTGGGAATCTAAGGTATAATGGATATCCCTTATCTTGAGTATGGTGTTACTCATGGCAGTCTATGGTTTTGAAAAGAAAAATTATTTCCTTGTAAAGTTAATAATGTTCATGTTTGGCTTAAGAAAATGATATGTGTGGCTGTTGCATTAAGCTGGTTTATGCTGTAAAACCTGAAAGTAAAAATAGAATCCTTAATGTTTTTGTTACCATTATATATTTTCAGCTATGTTTAAAGAACTGCTTGGGATTTTCCTAGTGAAGTAACTTAGAAATGATAGAGTAGAATTAGCCAAAGCTGAAAGTATTTGCAGGAATCCATGAACGATGTGTGGGAGACTCACTGAATTTCGATTATTTGCTGTTGTGACCAGTTTCTGCCCTGGGTGTTTCCAGTTGACAATCTCTGGTTCTAAACCAGGTATAGTTACTTTTATTTCTTCAAAGAAATACATGAGATATATCCCTAGAAACACCCAGGTGCATTCAAGAGCAACTGTGAGTGTAAAAGTATGGTGAGCTCAGATGTTGGGCTCATGAGATGCTCAAACCTGATTTTTCTGAGTTGTACCTGTTTGGTAACATGCTTCAAACCATGCTGGGCATTAGTAGTAAATGCTAGACTAAACTTACATAATAACTGGAGTGTATACTGGTTTCACAAGCCAAATTGTTTTTCAGTTCAAAGATAATATTTCTATTTAAATGAGTAGGATTTGTACAATATGACCTTCTGAAAGAGGTTTATACCATACTAATCTCTGTTATGAAATGTTAGTCTTAATATTTTAGTTGTTTTAAATCTGCATTGGTTTAAGTGGGACTTTATTAGCAGTATTTATTCCAAGTTCAAAAGTGGATGTCCAACAAAACTCTCACTGTAAGAATGTTTGGAAATGTATGCAAAGGTTTTGACAACAGCGGTATATTTTTGTATATCTTATTTAAAGTGCCTGCTGGCAGGAAAACCATTCCACTCATCGTCAGGAGATCAGGATGTCAATGTTCCCTCTCCTAGTAACAAATACCCTCAAAAACTGCAACTAAAACATGCATTGGTATAGCACAAGTTTGAGGGTATTGGGTTAATCACACTGGATCTTGGAGAAATTTCTGTGTTCAGAGCTCTTTTTAGTATAGATTTGTGATGTTCTTTACATTCTGGTGTACTTAAGACATCTAAAAAAAACCCCAGTAACTTCAATCAATTTTACTTTCCAGCTGGCAGGAAAATTAGTATTAGGTAAAGCAGTAATTACAATTAAGCTAAAATGAAATTATGACTAATTTGAAATATTGGCAACCTAAAAATATTTCTCCCTTTCCCCATTTAAATTGCATGATAACTAAATTATTTGCTCAGCTTACAGTTCAATAATTTGTATTTGCTTGCAAAAAAGCTAAATTTATTTGCCTCTACTTCTTCTAGGATAGAGAAAATATGAATTTTCTTCACTATCTTCTAACACATGCTCTCTGATGAAAGCATACAGAATCCTTGAGATGTGTGTAAATTTGGCAGCCTTGTAATGCAGAAATGTTCCATTAAATTTATAAATGGAGTTTGGGCTGTGGAATACTTCCAAATCATTAAGTGTTAGCATATAATGCTACTACTATAATTTCTCTGAAGAGGGATTTATATTTTTTGGGATATTTTTTCCCCTTTTTACGGCATGATTTTTTAAAAATTTCTATTAAATATTTTGTCAAGTCAAAGGGGCCTTATGACTTTTAAAAATCTTTTTATCCCAAGAGAATTTTTAAAAAATGTTGAAAAATCTCCAAATTAAATTAAATTGACATTAAATAAATCCCTTAATATTAGAAGTTATCAACAACTGAGTAAGATGTTACAGGTAGGAGGCTTTTGCTTCCTTTATGCCAGGTGCCATCTGTTTGTGGGTGTTTTATATGTTCTGCTTGCTGGTTGGAGCAGATGGGGTACTCTGCTGGTCTAGTTTTCCACCCTACCATTCAACTTTAGCAAATTTCTGAAAGTATCCAAGTCTTTTGTCTCCCAATTCTGACTGGCCACGTATTCTCTGAGCTGTCCTTTGAATATGGCCTCAGAGGGGTGAATCCTCTAGGATCAGTAGAGCAATTCTACAAAGATGCCTGGAATGAAAAGCAAGATGATGCATGTCTTGTACTGTGGTATTCAGCTAGAATTGGTGATTACCATTGGAATATTCCTGAAAGCAAACTTTCTGCAGAACTGATGCTCATAATCTCTGGTTCAAAGCATACATTAAAATAACATTAATAGAAGTTAATGCACTAAGGCAAATGCACTGCCTGCATATCAGAGGGCTTACTGCTGCATCTAATTAGAACAGCTTTTTAAAATTTTAATCTATTAATAAATTACTTTGCATGCACATTAAGATGTTAATACTCGTATTTGATTTGATTTTCTGTTGTTAACACTCATAAAGCTTTTTTTAAAAAATTGTTTGAAAGAGATGACTATGTCTGCATGACTATGTCTGACTAAGTCACCATTTTTTAATTAAAACATTAGTTTAATTAATATAAGTAAAATTGCTCTTGTTACCTATACAGGAATACTTTCAGTGTGGTTTTCTACGTCTGTTCCCATGTACGTTTTGTCAGACCCAACACTTTTGTTCCGGTCTTCCTTTTTTTCAGATGAGTTTTGTTTGCTTTTCATTTATAGACCTTCATGATGATCAAGAGCAATGCAAGCTAAAGCAAAAAATTAAATTGAGCAATAAATAAGGCAGTATGTACATTAGAACATTATGGTAGTGAATAAACTTCATTAGCCTTTCTTTTATGTGACCTTTAAATGGGTAATGCTTCCCTTGGGACCCAGGTGAAAATACTCAGGGATGCAGCCAAGGCAGGTCCTCTCAAGAATGTAAAAGTGTCTGCAATAACAGATGTGCAAGTTCTGCCATTTGTCCTCCCACATCAGATTAAGTTGGAAGAATTATTGGATTACTTCATATTAAGTGAAGGTGGAGGTTTGCCATCTCCTTTACTTGTTAGCTCAGGTGAGCATTTGCGAAGTCATTGCACTCTGTAGAGAGCAAGACCCTTAAAGCATTCTGTTGATACTTTTTAAGTGGTACCTTCTTGCCTTATACAAGTTTTGGGAAAGTTTTATGCCCAAAAAATCTTGCACTTTGGTCAGTTTTTGTTATAAATCAATGATTTGGCTCCAATTTCTTGTGGATTACATCCTCTGCAAGAGACAGACATTTAATTTAACACTGGGACTAACTGCAGTCGTAAAACAAAATAAAGGAGGAAGCAGTGCCAGGCCCTTCAAACACAGTACATTGACTGTGAAATAACACACATGAACACAGCATCCTACTTATGTTAGATCTCTTCACATAAGAGCATTATCTCTTCCATCTGTAAGGCTTATGGGGAAATGCCTCGAATCCTTTCCATTTCCCTCAAGTTCTGGACCTGAGGGTGCTCACAGAAGGAGTGACACTCGTAGGTGTCAGCAGGCTGAAGTGCCACTGTGCAGTGTGAGAATCTTAACCATGGCCTTGAGCACTCCTGTGTAGTAGGAGTCGGGTCTGGGAATGAGATGACAGGCTGCTACTTCTTAGTGTGTAATCTTATCTTGCATTTTGAACTGATTTCTACTGTGCTTGGCTAGCTTTTGAATATAGAGCACAGACTTAGCCATAAAGTGTGTTCCCCATGTGCAAGGAAGGTCTTGAAAGAAAGCAAATAATAGAATTTTTGGATATTTTTTTTGTTGCGTATCCAAAGCTTCACTCCATGCTGTGTGAGATCGCTGTAAATAATGAAGATATCAACAGCTGAACCTTACTGCTTAAAGTTTTGATCAGCTTTTTGAAATGGTTTAGGCATCTCTGTGCCTGTTTAGGAATCAGAAGCCCAAAGTGCACCAGATAAGGCTGTGAGACAGTGTTGCCTTACCCCATTCCTTTTCCCTAACAAACTCACACAGGACTGGTGGTGAGAGGAGTGTTCCTCACTGACCTGGTGGAACCCTGGGCTAACACTGCCCATGGAAAGCCTTTCCCACCTGTTCTGTGCACAACAGTTGCGCTGCTCTTGAGGAATTATGAATGCTTCACCTGTTCACAGTTCTGTGCAGTGCCTAATTAGTCCTTCTATGTGCATTTAGTGGCATTTTAAAAAGCTCTCACAAGTTCTACACAGTGGATGCTGTTTTTGAGAGTCACAATGTCACTTATGTGTACCTTTAGCTGCCTTTGGAAAGCAGTACTTAATTCAGGGTGGGAAATCTTACTCTTGCATCTTTCTGTCAATGAAAACAACTCCACTTTTTTCATAACAAAGAATTATGATACTGATGCATTTTTATCTGCAAATATCCTGAGTTTCTGCAACTTCACAATTTCTGCGTACTTTAGAATAGCCTCAAAGGCAAGCTGAGGATTTTGAAGGGAATGGTTACCTTACAAAAAGAATAGAATGCAGCAGAATTTATCTGTTTTCATAATGTTTTGACTCACTTTGTTGCTATATTTGCTAGTAAAAAGTTGGTAAGAATCCCCAATCCTCCTAGTAATTTTTTGAGGATCCTGCTTGTAATTTTTAATATATATAAAATTTGAATACAGATACAAAATTTTGAATATATAAATATTAAAAAAAAATGTTTAGGGAATGCAGACCTTTTCTAGTTCTCCCCAGCAGTCAAAATCATTGATTTGATATTTCCCTAACACTTTTGTCATGTTCTTAAGGGAAAATAATGCTTTTAATCCTTGCGGTAAATTTTGTTTTATTGTCACGTACAGCAAAAGGATATGAGGTTTACCACTATCCAAAAGCAGCATATTCTTGTCAGTGAATTGAAGTGTGACAATGGAGCTGTTCCTGTACTAGCCCAGATTTACTGAGCTTCATGAGTGAGGTGCTCAAAGTTGAAAGGACAAGCTCCTCATTGCCTATGGATGCAAAATTTCACTGTTCTGTACAACACTTGGAGCCCTGCTCACTGTCAAAGAATTTTTCAATTTGTATTTGTTCTTCATTAGTTTATAATGTTACAATTATAGTCAGGAAAAACACATGTTTTATTTGGCTTACCATCTTTCTTTCTCATGTTTCTGATTTTGTCTGTTTGATATGTATGCAGTTTTAAAAAGAGAAACATATTTATACTGATGGTAAAAATCAAACACTTCAAATTTTAATAGGGATGTCAAAATTAAAACTAAAATTAAATTGTCTGGTTCTGAATGTCACATAGAAAATTTTCTATTTTAAAAGAGCGCTGGAATTCATCAATTAAAAATTATATTCTCTGTACAATTCAAGTTTGTGAATATTATACATTTTTATAAGAAACTTTTTTCTCTCTAGACTTTTATGATAACATTAATAAAATATATATTCTAAATGTTCTAAAATGTCTTCTAAATGTTTTGATTGACATTGAAATTTTCACAGTTGACCAGATCATAGTGACCATAATAATGAATGACAGTTCACTTTAATAGAATACTTGTATCTGAAGTCCTCAAAATACTTTTTTTTTCAAAATTCTGGCTTACGGATAGAGAAAGTACATTGCAGAGAGTTAGAAATCCATGATGTTTAAAATTCATGAAGTGGTAATATAGCCAGGATCGCATTCCATTTGTAAGGACCACACAATGATAATGGACGTAGAGGTACAACACCGCTGCAGCTTTGGTTGGAGAGCAAAGAAAACTCCACAGGAGACAGCAGAGATGTTTAAGAAAGTTCATTGGTCATTGTAACTATTTGTGCTTACATGGGTTTGAGCTTAAACTTTGCTGACCCCTGCAGCCCTATGGCCCCCCATTAACCCTGGCAGTCTCCCAAGGGATCAGGCACATGACAAATGTGATTCTTTGGTGGCCACAGCTACAGCAGAGAGCAGGGGGACCACTCAGGAGGGATGGCATTCCCTAGGGATAGCTGTGGTTATGGAGGAATCCTGTCACAGCTGTCCTGCCTGAGCTCCACGTGCTCCTCTAAGCCCTGAGAGATCGTGGCACTGCCTGCTGCAGCCACAGCTCCCATGCTTCACTTCAGCTCTTGCTTCCCTGCTGGGGCAAAGGTGCCACTCCAAGTCCTTGTGGCGTGCCGTGACATTCTGGACAAGGAGAGAACTTGGGGGTGCTTTCTGAGGGTACAAGCGATGGAAACACTGCAGACAGGGCAGGCAGGTCGAAAGGTCCTGCCCTGGCAGAACTGAGGGTGCTGCATCAGGTGTTGAAGAGTTGGTGAAAATCCTGGGGGGAGCCTGGGGCTGACTCTCACAGCTGCTCTGCCTTCGTGGTTTGACCTTGCTGGACTGAAAAGTACTGGAGTATTTCTGCTAATGTGCAACTCCTTCTACTCTGCCTGAAGCATAAATATCCCCTGGCCCTTTCTCGACTTAGATTGACTTTTGACTGGAGAAGAAGCAGCTGTAGTAGGTGGATGACGCAGGGACAGGTGATTTTCTCTTCTGCTCAAAACCCAGCAATAGTTTCTGGTTGAGCCCAGAGCCTTTAAGAGTCCATTCCTGTCCATTTTCAATATTTTGAATTTTCCTCAAAGCTTCAATTATTTTTATTTAATTGTTTAGATGTTGAGGGTTTATGTATTTTATTAATTTATAGCAGTAAGGTGGGAGCCCAGAGCAGGCACACATCTCAGTTCTTTTTCATGGAGTGTGGCACTGGAGTTTTCCCTGCCACAGCCCCATGCTGCTGCTGCTCCTCTCTCCAGCTGATTTATCACCCATTCCTCTGTGTTGCCTTAGCCCAGTCTGAGCCCATGTCGATGCCTGAGGATTTTTGCCTTTTCTTTTATATACCCTTTTATACATTTTTATACCCTGAGGATTTTTGCCTTTTCTTTTATATACCCTTTTATACATTTTTATACCTTTTTCCTATTTTTTTACCCTTTATACACTCTTTGTACCCTTAGCCCCGCAGGCTTGTAATTTTTGTAGTTTGATATTTTAGCCTAGTTTAGGGTCCTGCAAAGCAGAAAGACCAAACATTCACAGTAGGAAGCCAGAGAGCTGTATACTGTCTCAAAACTAGAGACTTCAACCTTGGTTGAAACCTTCACTCCGGAACATATTTTGTAAACTGGGGTCTAGCCTCATTTGAGGGGGAGTAATTAGAATAGGGGGACAGTTACTTCATTTATTAAGTTTCTTATTGGGGGATTTTAGGTAGATATGCTAATTTGCAAAGTCCGTAAAATTGTATACGTGTTATATGGGGTGTGCATCTCAGCGTGTTCCACCTGCAAAGGCTGTGCACCTCAGATCCTATTAAAATACAGAGGTAAAACCATTTTGCCCCCTTTTAGCTGTGTCTGTGTCAGATTTCTACCAGCAGAAAGGCAACAGTGTGAATGAACAGAGCAAAGGAGTGAGCCAGGCTTGTGAGGAGGCTGTCAGGCATTTGAGATCAGCTCAGAACACCTTGTGATGCTCTCCAGGCAGCACCTTGTGTTCCCCCAGCAGCCTTGAGCGTGTTCAGCTGCCAGGATATTGATTGGATGCTTTCCACTGCCCACTGCAAGTGCTGGGATATTGTAATTTCCAGCCTCTGTTTTTCTGCTGTCATTTAGAAAACTGCACATAGTCCAGATTGGGATTTTATGGTCTGCTGCCCCTTGGACAGTTTATTTCTATTTTGATGGAGAAAACCTTTGAAAATGCCTGTAATCTAGAAAGTATATAGATGGTGCATGGCAATGATGCTATCACAGTAAGTGAAAAATTGATAGGGGTCATTGCTTCCTTGATAACAGATGAAAATAATGCAAACTTGCACAAGGCAGAGGAAAAGCAAATAGCCCAAACTGCATATAATAGGTCAGAATTTTTCCCTGGTTTGTTAATGCAGAGATCAAATTTTGCATTGCACTTTTGACATTTTGAAGGAGTAAGAGGGCAGAAGGAAGTGCCTGGGTTAGTAATTATCAGCTGCTGATGGGAAGCCTTATCCTGCAAGAACTTTGTTCATAAAGGATGGAGAACTGCATTTTTCATCATGAAATACATAAATAGGAGCCCGTTTAAAAGGTTTATGTGATAATAAAATAATAGTTGGTAGGAGATGTTTTCAAATCTAATGTTCTTGTAGTTGAATGCAAAATAGTTTTGGCTAGTTTTTTAATCTTTAAATTGGTCATCAGGTAAATACTGTCGCTAACACAAACAGTGTTTTGTCACTTTGAGAAGGTGGGATGAAGACGTGAAGGGGATTTGCAGAGTAGTGAGAAGTGTTGTAGGTTGTAAAGGAGGTTGTTTTCAGTGTTTGTGGGTTTGATTCATGCTGGTACTAAACCTTTACTCAGCCTTCAAATTATGTTTCTCTCTTTTTTGCAGACTTCAAAATCTTTCTTCTATAGACTTACAAAAAAAAGGAAAAGTAGTGGCTCTTTATCTTTCATGTGACTTTTACATATTTAATCTTTACATATTTTTATTCATATTAGTTACAGGTTGCACTTTAATTATTAAATATTTACATATTTTTTTTGCTTAAAAAGCATTATTCAGAAATGAAGAACACTTTATAGTAGATGTAATTAAAAGATCATTGTTCACTAATCCAAAACGAGGTGAAGATTTATCTTAAAAGATACTACTACATTGCTGCAGTCAATGGAAGATTACCCAATGTTCACATATTAATGTCCACTGTAAATTCAATTAATTAGCAAGTAATTTGGAGAGAAATGTAATTACCATTCATTAATTACTCATGATTATGAACAACCATTATGAACCATATATTAAATACAAGCCCAAGTGCAATTGCTGCAGTTTTAACTTTCTTTTTATTTATCTTTTGCCATTGTTTCTGTTTTATGTCAGGATGCAGCTGTGATCCTGAAAAGGCTTAAGTACGTGCTTAACTTTATGCGCTGGGAATATTCTGAGAGTCTTCCGTGAAAAGCATTTTAATTTGTGACCTTGTCTGTTTACTTGTATTTGAGTTTGCCACTTCCATAAGTGATTTCATAAGTCCTGACACCTTTTAACCTTTGTGCCCTCATGAGCTGCCTAAATTTTTTTTGCGCTCAGGCTGCCTAGAAATCAAGTCCGGCACCACATACTCATAATGGAGGGATAGTGATAGGGGAAACCATTTCAATCTTCCACATTAAATAATTTTTAAAAAATAATATTGTGGCATTAACAAAGCTTTAGGACAAAATTATGTGTCAGGAGACTGTGAATTTCTCATTAGCTCATGTATCACTAGCAGTTTGACCTCATCATGGGATGGAGGCGCTGTATCCCCTCAGGATGCAGGAATTGCATCAGAAAGTGATGCAGGATCTGGGATCTTTTTCTGCTTCACCAGCTGCCCAGCATATGGAGCATCTGAGGCCAGCTCAAGGCCTTTCTCTGCTTGTTATTTGCAAGGAAAAATAAAATCAGAAAGAACACATGATGTTTCTGTTTAACTTTTAGAAAGAGGGTGAAAAACCAGGTACACAGCAGGCATATATAGCCCAGTGGCCTTGAACTGTGCCTGAAAAACTTCCTAGATGAACAGACATGGAAGGACTGCATGGAGAACTTGGGTTTGTACAGTGTATTTGTGAAAAAATCCCAGGAGATAAAATGAAATATTTGTTCTATATCTGTGCAAAACCTTGGGATCGGAGTTTATGAATTCTGGTATTTTATATATATATATATATATATTTATACACACACACACATACACACATACACACACACAGATATAGATATAGATATATATATATATATATATATATATATATATATATATTCTTGTCCCACTGTCTCTAAAGCAAGCAGCAGTGTTGGTCAATATTTGGAATAATTATTTGATATAAAATATGTGGTTGCCAACCAGAAAAGGAGTTTCTACTTTGCAGAAAGTTTCCCAATGTTCTTTGTCTTCTGATGATCTGTTTCCTTCAAAAGATTCTGTGGAGATCTCTCTACATATTTTCCTAAGCTTTATTCAGGAGCCTGGAACCACAACTTAGAGATTTTTTAGAGAAATTTCTCATGCAAGTTCCGTGTGATACTTTGTGACTGTGATCTACCTTGCAAAGTTGAATAAAAACTTGTCAGGAGAGTTTGTGTTGAGGAACTTTTTTCGTGGAAAAACTTCACACCCTTCACTTTATGTGTTCTGCTCCCTGGCTTCACCCAAATGTTGCCCTTTGTAAATTTTGTGGACTGCAAACACTGCATATATGAAATCTGCTCCACACTATAAACATAGAATATTTGAACAAGTAAAAGGAATTGAAGATCATGGCTTAGAAATGAGATCTGAATTCTATTCCTGCCTTGTTTTCAGGGCAACAGACAGCTTAGAGCCTTTAAGCTTTTGCATATCTTGGCTTTTTTTTTTTCCAATGGAGGGATGAATAAACCCGCCACATTTTTTTGCTATTCTGCCTGCATAGGTTCATTTTATTTAATTTCTTCGTACCCCACTGGAATGGGCAATATCTGGGGTGTCTGACCTGTTGCAAATGAAATGGTGCATGCAGGCTGTGTTAGTGTAGCCAACGTTTTGCTTGCAAGTTTTAATATGATATGGAAATGCATAAATAGTTGGCTGTAGAGTTTAGATTAGTGGCCCATTTGATTCTGAGGTCTCTACAGCTACCAGAGACAAAAATCACCATAAAAAAGTAACAAAAATAAAGCTGACACTGAATGGATAAACCTGAACAAAATCTCTTTGATTGGAGCTTTTGGGAGAGGTGCCAGGCTGACTTTGAGATGTTTTTAATAGGTTATGTGTTGATTGAGGAGAGGAGCATGAAAGGTACAGTTTTAGCACCCCCAGCCTATGCCAAAGTATGCAAGAAAGTGGGGACTGCTGTTTGGACAAGGGACAGATCAATTAAATCTTTTAGGACAGGATGCTTTAAAATGCATGTTTGTAAGTTAAGACATAACCTAAACATTTTAATCACAGGAGATTCTGAAGCTTTATCCAGCTGGTGAGTTCTTGGTGGGGAATCAACATTGGAACAGAGCTCTCCCAGGTTGTCAGCAATTCATTTATTTTCAACCATGTAGCTTTTGAATTGGTTGAGCGTTTAAAATTCTTTCTCCCCTGTTAATTAGAGACTGTAAGGAAATGTGGTGATGCAGCTTTCCTTTCAGTTTCAGATCAGACACAGTTTAAGTTTGATTTATTCAAATGTATTTAGAATCCTTTTAATATAATAAATAAATCTCGGCGAAATGTCATGGTGGCTTTGTAATCTTAACTAGGAATACAATTTTAACATTCTGATTCCCAGAATCCTAAACAAAATTAAAGGTTAGAAAGGGCTCATTATTTAAAGAAAATGATAGACACTGACAAAAGAAAAACCAAGAGCAGATAGATTATTTCCTCTAGCCCTTAGAGATAACCAATTACCATGTTTCAGTAGTTTTATCAAACAGTAAGCCTGAATTAAAAATCAGCTGTTACCCATTTTGTTTGTTAAGTGGCTCTGGAGTTAGTAAATTAAAGCCTGTTGGGAAGTTAAAGTTTTGACCAATGGATATTTTTATATGGAAATAATGCATGGTTTGCTTAATGGAAGAAGTGATATGGAATAGTAGTCATGATTTTAATCCTCAAGAAATAGAGTAAAATTGGACATGAAAATGTACACTTGAAAAATTATTGCTTGTTTTGCTCTATGCTATCAGCATAATTTAAAATGTTATTATTTTGCTTTGGGTTATCTTTTGGAAACTTTTTTTTTTTTTTTTTTTTTTTTGGAGAAATGTAGGTTGGACTGTGAATTTTATTCGTAAATTCCTTAGTGCATTTGAGCAGTTTTCTAATGTGAGACATATTGCCCTGTTGTGATTTTCCTATTTAGAGGTTTGTTCTTTTCTGGAGTTTTTTGTTGTGCCATCCAGGTCAGAACAGCAAGCAGTTAAGCAGATAAATAATTCTATTGAGTACTCAAGGACAGAAATTTCATGAATGCCAACAGAGAGTTACTTCAGTGGAAAAAATATAGCAAATTCACATATAGGTTCACTGGTCAGTACTGAGTACCAGTACCTAGACATAAATCAGACTAAAATTCAAACACTGAAGTACATTTCTCTTTCTCTATTTTCATTTACTTAAATCCATTGAGATGAAATTTTGTTCTTTAATTGTTCTGTGAAGAATGTTACCATCTTAATTTTAAAATAATGGTTATTTTAAAAACCCATTAGTTATTATTTTGGTTTTATTTAGCATGCATGGAAGTGGATCAATGTTAGCATGGAGTAAGCTAGAAATAGCACCAATTACTTAACATAGATTTCACTTTTTTAGTGTCACACTGCTTTATGTTCATACCCACATGCTGCCCTGATAGTCACAAATGTTCCTGGTAGATGCAAACAAATTCTGTCTTTTCTTTGTTTCTGTGATGTTTAGTAATGATGTGCATTCATATGAAAAGACAGCCCCAAATGAGAAAATTTGCTCTTCATTTACTGCAGTCACTGTGTATAGGATATTAGACAGACCTGTGCAGACACTTTCTGTACATTGCCAGCAGAAAAAGGAATAGATTTTAAGCCTTTGAATCCCAGATCCCTGCATTACTCTTTATTGTCTGGGTGTCAGTTTTCTGAGTGGTGTAAAATTCAACCAGTATCTCCTGAGGCAAAATGTCAATGAATTCACCTATCCAATTATTTGGCCTTCTATAAATTTGTTATTACATTTTTATTATATAGGTAATAGTAAAGTGCCTTGGGCATCCTTGCATAAAATAGCTAAACCAATATTAAGTTGCCAGCAGAACAGCAAACTCTTTTCCTGTCGGTGTGTGTTTGAGGGACTCGCTTTGCTCAAAGTCTCCATAATAAGATGGCTCTTCCATTAAGTTTTTATGAAGGTCATTGGTTCTGGACAATTTCAGGCAGATGGTGGAACAAGAGTTTCTAATGGAAAATGCACTGTTGCAAACCTCTTTTGAATTAAGGTCAGGGCAGCTTCAACACTTTTACAAACGGAGTAATCCTGATGAGGCTCTCAAATAGACATTGCTCAAATGATTTGGGATTGAAAGATCCAACCTTCATTTTGAACTTAATGTTGAAATTATATTCTGTAATGTCCTCTACTTTTGAACTGAGTCAAGACATTTTTCTGTGTGGAATATGTTGCCATAACCAGATTTTGAGAAAATGAGCAATGCTAGAAAAGGTAACATCTGAAATAAATGGCTGCAATTCCCTGGCTGGTTGCCCATGTACAAAGTTTTCTTGGGCTCAGCTGCTGGTTCTGGGCAAAGCTGGTGCAGCTCCCGTGTTGGTAATGTGTATAACAAATGTAGGAATTCACGCTGCACAAAAGGGAAGAGATCCTCTTCAGCACACAAGCTGACTGCTCCTTGAAGGGTACAGGCATCATTTGAGTTTTCTCCTGATTCAACACCAGCCAGCGAACTGTCAGCCTTGTCGTGATCTCCCTCTGGCACTGGCCCCCATAATCAATAGCCCTGGCTGGGTGAGGAGAGAGCTGAGACAACTGACGGAGACTAATGGCTCCATGTGCACAATCACAACAAATAAAAGAAAGTGCTTTAGAAGTCCATGTGCAGCTCCCCTGCAGTCCCAACATTTTCAGGATGTTTAGAGACCTCTCATACGTCTCTTGTCTAAGGAATGCATTGACTTTTGTTTTACACTTTACACTCAATCTATTTCTCGTGATGTTTTCAGAAAAATGTTACTTGAGGAAGTTTGCTATTATGGGAAATTACACAATTCTAGGAGCATACCCGGTCCTAGAAAATATCTGTCAGTAAATGAAAGATACATCACGTAACGTTGAAAGGTGAAGTTAAGAGTTAGGAACAGGAGCACTGTAGGAGAAGGCACTTGGCAGTAAAAGCTCTTCAATAGCTTTCTGGGGAAAAAGGGGTATGGAAAGGGCTTGCAGATTGGTGTGTGGCTTGTGCTTGCAGTAGGTATTACCTGAATAGGGTGGGTGCTTCACGTCCACTCTAAACTGCATCCATGGCGCCATTGGGTTGATCTGAAAATGAAATTTGAAGTGTCAAAGTTGGCAGCTATAAACTGAGGGATGATGGTGTCTGTGTGCTATTTGTCTCAAATGAATGCACTGTTATTTGAAAGCTATATTTATTCTGCTGTGAGATTCCTGTACTTGAGCGAGCTTTATACGTGTTCTGGTTCAGAAAAACACCACGTCTTGATCTCATTTATTGGATTTCAGCATGGAGCTCATGTAGGTAGTTTAAAGAGATATGAAGTTTTATTAAAGTGGAAATCTTCAAGTAAACTTTTTTTGAACTTTGGATAAGTAAAAATTAATTGTCTAGAAAAATCTGAGAAAACAAATTTTAATTTCAGTGACTGTAATGGTGACATAATTACGTGCTTCACTTCAATCACATGGCTGACATCAGAGTAAATGTTACAAAGACTAAATAATAAAAATAAGTAATTTCTATTCAGGGCCTCATCTTCCTTCCCCTTTCTTCCAGGGAACATAAGGGGGATTTACAAATATATCTCATATCCTTGTAGCACAGAGAGCACCACAGCCTAAGTGTGGCAATATTGAGAAGTGTCTATGAACAAGAATTTGAATTAGTTTTTTGGAATTTCACATGTAGGTTTCCTTATCCTCATACCTTCCAAGGAGATTAAACAGATAAGATCAGCATTTGTACTCTGAATTAAGTTTCCGTGTATGGGTTTATTCAAGAATAGCTGTTGTTTTCAGTCCAGATATCTTTATTTCAGGTCACTGTTTAAATATAGCAGTCCTCAAATGCTGTGCGTGATGGTGAGAGGGAACAGCACAGACACCAAATGTTTTTCCTGTGGAGGCAAAGGCAGCGGCCAACCCAAGGGAACTGTGGAGTTGGACACAGGAACAGGAAGGAGCTGATGGACAGATTGGCAGCACTTTCAGTGGAGCTGCATTTGTTTTCTTGCTCTGGCATCAGCCAGGATTCCTGGAGTTTCATTGCCCCCAGCTGGCCATTCCTTTTCCTCTGGTACCCACCTGCACATCTTGTCTCCCTGGGCCAGGGTGAAGGCTCATCCTGGGGAGCCCACCCTCCCTCTGTGCCAGCTGTGCCTACTGCAGGGCCCTTGGCACTGCTGGACCCTCAGGTTCAGCTGGGCAGAGATTTAATTCCATGTGTTCAGTATTGTCTGGCTTAATTAACCTAATTCTACCTTTGATTGAATAACCCCTTTTTCTTTTTTGTCTGTCTCATTAAAAGGTTGAATAAAAACTATGTCTTAATTTGTTGCACACTAGTTTTCCCTTTCCTGAGGCAGACTTTAGAGGAAGCTTGCATGCCCAAATGTCCCGTTCTCTCTTCTGTGTTTTTGTGTTTGCTTGTTGCTCTCATTTTATATGAAATCATGTGTAGATATCTATATGATGTCATATATGTGTATAACATAGATAATAAGATATTTTAGGTGCATATCTTGACTTCCTAATCTTTACTATTATTGAATTTTGTTTGTTTCTCATGTGGGCACTGTGTCCCTGTGTTTCCTGACATTGCATTATGGATGTTTATTCTTTTCATCACACTAAGAGCTCTCAATGTCTCATTTTCAGTGCTGTTTGCAGTTTTTACAACTCTGCCCTTTACAGTTCTCAAAAGCACTGTCTTCCTTCTGCTGTAAGCTATTATATTCTTTAATCCTTTTTCTCATCTTCAAACTTTAATTCTTTCTCTTGTCTTCTTGACACTCAGGGCATTACTTTGTCTTTACATCCCAACCCCAAAAGCCTCTTACTTTTTCTGTAGCATTAAGCATAAAAAAGTTACAGAATGATTAGGGGAGGTTTATGTATTTAAAATGACTCCACGTGTTAAAAATATTCTAGAGTTTGGAATTGCTGATTTGATTTTAGATCTCGTAATGGGCCTAGTGATGGAGGTAGTATAAATCCAGAAAATTAGGCTTTTGGAATAGATTCAGTTATTCTCCAGAAAATATTGCTGCAAGGTAAAATGAAGATAGTGATGTGGCATGTCAGGAAGTTTTTTAAGAAATCAGTTGTTCAGTGTCAAAAATCCTTCTGCAAAATGAATTTTTTTTATCCTTTAAATTTGGAGCTCCCCATTTTTCACCACTAACTTTAATTTCCTGTGTTTCCTAGTGTCAAATGCAAGTTCAGTGTAAGTGTGCTGATGCTCAATGTCCTCATTTGGTTCTTCGTTCTCCTTCTTCCCATGTTTCTCTAAAGGAAGGAGAAGGAAGCCTTTTGTTTAGGCTACATGTTTTAAGAACGAAGAGTGTTTATAGAGTATTCATCTGTTTTTTTCTTGTCCCTGATACATATGGTGACATCACTGCATACTTTTACATGGTTTGGACAATGCAAAACCAGCAGTGAAAATGGAGAGAGCAAACAGAGCATGTTTTTATAATTAACTGCAGGACTTAAAGCACAGCTTGTGAGTCACGTTAGAGAAAAAAGCTAGCTTAGTTCCAAACTTAAAGGATAGACCTCTCTAGGCTGGTTTTCATATTTAGTGTCCACAGTACTTTAGGTCTTCATTCTTTGTTCTCTCTAGTTTAAAAAAGTCAAAGTATTTCTTTACAAACACCTCAGCTGCTGTTGTTGATGTTGAACAAATATTGGAACATGGATGAATTCAAATTCAGGTAAAACCCCTCAATGTTTCATCAACATTCTAAAAGGGTTAACCACAGTGCCTGCAGTCACCCATAGGTAAAACGCTTAAATGAATAATTCAGGATGCAGTGAGAGAATTAACAATTATGATAAAGCGAATCTGATTTTTATATTTCACTCAGGTGGCCATTATGTTACAATGGATGTAGGCTTATGTAAAATGTGTTCTTTACTGTTGGATGACCTTCTCAGTTACAGTGTTTTACAATTACCTAGGATAGCTAATGATAAGTAAAAAAACCCAGTTCTTGTGTACGTGTTGGGTCCCTACCTTATCCCAGACCTTTCTGTCTCAGGCCCTGCAGTACACACCAAGTCCAGCTAAAGCTTTTTCCCATTTTTCCTTTTCACAGGCAGAGCTGAATAACCACCTCCTTTACCTTGTATTCATGCCAAGTATGTACTGCCATTTTTTTCAGCCACATCAAGCATTTGATGTTTGCTTTTATTGCAGTAGTTTGCCATTTTTCACCCACAATGAATTTGTGATTCTTTCTGAAATCTGGATCTTTTTCTTGTGCTCCACTAAGTTCTTCCTCATCTTTCATCCATGCATTAGGACTTGCCCTCCTAATGATATACTTATTTGAAACAAATTTAATCCTGTTAATTTCAGACTGTTTCTCTTGCTCGCAAGTGATATTTTGAATTCTAATTCTATATTCCAAGGTGCCTGGAATGACTTCCAGCTTCATGGCATTTGACAAATTTTTAAGGGGTCTCTTAAAGTCAGTCATCTAAATTCTGAATCAAATTATTAAATTGCACTTGATGCTGTCCAGATCTTTCCCCCCTCAACCAAATTCTCTTCCTAACATGACAGTAATAAATCCACTGTGAGAGCACAGCTGTCTGAGAAGTGCATTCACCTTATGTTCATTTCATTAGGCTTGGAGTCCTTAGAGGCAAACAACATCACTGAGCACATAATATGCAGTGGTTTATTTTTGTCAGGCCCAATTGGAAGCTCTCATGGACGGTGTTGCTGCCTGTGAGTCCTCGGTTGGTGAGGATGGCCATACTTCTAAAAATACCTAGAGGATTTAATCAGGACATCTTTCTCCTCCTCTTTTCACCTGTGTAGTAAAAAGACATTCGTTATTAAAGGAAATAAGATTGGTTGAACAGAATTACTCTTCGATTGATATTGGATGTTTCTTTCCAAGATATTGTTTTGTATATGATCATGAAAAATTGTTTCATCACTTTTGCTAGTGTCTTTTTGGGCAGTAAAATCTAGGGAGTAATTCTACAGATTTTTTCTCTTGGTTTTGAAAATTCATGAAAATAAGTTTCCCTTTTCTTGTCCTTAGTATTTCCTTTGCTACCCACAGATCTTATTAAATATTCACTAATGTTTTAAAGATTAAGTTGATTAGCTTCTCGAACACTTCATGGGAAATGTTATCAGGCTTCATTGATTTAAACACATATTATTTATCTACCATTTTTTTCCAAATATGACCTCAGCTCCTAATCCCAGAGCTAAAAATGCTTGTGTCATAGTAACTACTCAAATTAAACTGTCTGGTGAAGGCTAAAATAAATAAACCTTTGGCTAATTGAACCTTCTCTACATATCTGTTGGGTTCTGTATAATTCTTCTTAGGGTTTGCTCACACACACATTTTCTTACAGCTTGGGCCTCAGATGTGCTTGCTGAACAAAGTAAATGTTTCTGACTGTAAAAATTTGAATTTAGATTATGGTGCTAGATCCAAGGTGTCCTCTGGCCAAGTGCTCCTGATTAGTAAAGAGAAACCTTGCCCTTGTCCCTGTTATTCCCAGGAATATCTGCAGCTGGCACGGTGCATGGCTCAAGTCAGCTGGGTTACGGTCATGGTTTATAAAACATTTCTAAAATGTGGCCTATGAATCACAGCACCCTAAAGTATTTTAGAATACAGTTAACTCTTAGAGAACAGAGCTCTTACGTTATTTAGTGTTTTAAAGATAACACCTGGTGTCCTCAGTTTCATGTGGAGGTGAGTTGGCAGCCTGTGTAGGCTCAGGCAAAAAAATGTAATAGTCTCTCTTTGACTCCACTCTGTGTGAATTCTCTGCAAGTAACATTTTCAGTTCTGCTGCCTCAAAGATCGTGCTTATCATCACACTGCACACATGTTTGGAGAGCAGGCAATGGAGTTAAATTTCCTGTATTTTTCTCAAGTAGAGTGGTTTTGAAAAACCAGCTGTCCTTTCTGACATGTGAATTCTACTCTTTAATGTGATTCCTCTGAGTTCACCTGTTTTGCAGAAGAAAATCAGAATTTTTTCAAGATTAGACAAATGGGAAGAAATAAATCATAAGGTGAAAACACCATGCACTTACCTTTAGCCTATAAATGATGTTGCAAATTTTTGTGGCCTGGTTAAATTCAAGGGTTAAACAAAGTGCCGTACACTGTTTCTGTCTTTAGACATTTGTTCTGTATCCATGGACTTATTTTAATGTAAATAGTCACCTCGACAGCTGTGTCCCCTTAAGCACATTTTATTTAGCAGCTGGGTTATACACGTCACTTGGCAGCCATGGATTTTCAATTTTTCCCTGTGCCAAGGGGGCAGCTGGAATAATTTGAGTGCTCATTAATTTGGGAGAAATATGAGCTGCAAGTCAGACAACATGAATCTTCTGTATGGTGTTGTACAAGGATAAGCGGATCAGGGTAGAAGCAATTTGCCCTGTCCCAAGGGGGTCTTCGTTTTTTAATAAGCTGGTTATGAAAATTCTATTTCTTTGCAGTTTAAAGAGTCTAATTAGAGCCTGTAATTTCTCTCATACAACTGGAGTGGATGAAGGTTAACATTAGGCCTCCAGAGTCTTTTCACATTCATTTACAGTCTTAAATCAGGTAATAGTTTGTAGCTAATTAGAATGGTGTATTAAATATTTAGTTTGACTTTGCTTAACTGTGAGAACACATGGATGCTGTAGGGCTACAAAAATTATAGAGTAGAGGTACATTTAATTTTTAATCAAAGATAAACTTAAAGGCATAGCAATTTTAATACTGACTGGTATGCTATGACAGTCTGAGCAGCAATCGCCTTCAGTTGGTTAAAATGTCAAGATAAAGGAATTTCATGTCTATTTTATGTTCTTGCTGTAGCACTTTGAAGGTTCAAACAATTCATGGTGTATATACATAATGTTTGAGGGATTAAATGCTTTTTGCACAGCAGACAGTTTTTACGTAAAATCGCATTTATTTCTCTATCCAGTAACTCAGCATTTTCAGAAAGATTTTCTTAAGGAAGTTGTAGTGTTTCTACTGACAGGAAGTCAAACAATAAACACATATTCCTACCAGAGTTTGCCAAACAGTGGGACTGCTGTTCCATCAGAGCAGCGTCTGCATTTACAGCTTCTTTCTGCTTGGGTTGATTTTGTGTTTCAAGGAACAAGTGCAGTGATCTTAAAACTCCATGCACGAACTTTTTCCTGTTCTTGTAAGTCTTCGGTTTTATTCTCAGGCACATGGTGTGATTCTTGGGGCTGTCCTGTGCAGGACTTGGACTCTGATAATCCTTGTGAATCCCTTCCAATTCATGTTCTGTGATTCTTTTATACATACAATTCACAAAGTTCTTTGCATTCTCTGAGTAGACCTCACTACATTTTTCTGTGCTACATCATGAAAATCTTCCTGTTGTTGGGTTCTTAGAACCTGAACCTTTTGCCACTGAACTTAGTGTAAAACCTATCATAAAATTCAGTAGTACAGACCCAAACATAGACTTTCAATGTGGAGCTCAGCACTGTATTGACTTTTACCTGAAATGTTGGTTCAAAGCACAGGCCAGGGGGATTTACAGCTCCTTGGAGTGAAGGAAAGCTTGCTCAATTCAAGCCTGCATGAAAATAGACAGATATCCTGAGCCATGAAATACAGAAGCTCACTTCAACACAGTTCTGTAAAGCTTCTACACAACAGATCATATTTTATTAAATTGGACGTTTTAGTAATGCCTCTTGGTCAGAGCAGGAGTGACTATGGTTTGAATTTTTCTGGCTTTATTTTAATGTTGGGGTTTTTTTTTTTCTTTGTGTGAAATTCATTCTATGAGGCAATTTTGTTGATTCAGTACAGAGCATCCAACTCCTGCTACCTTCAATGACCCAAAATGACATTGCACAGACATAGCTGTGATGTACCAGAGAGCCCAGAAGGACCTTACACCTTTTTTAATTAGCCTTCTGCAGTTTGATGTCTACCAAACAACAATTACTTTCTGCTCACTTTTATCTGGTGACATTTTTGATGCCTTTTTCCCACTTTGCAGAACCCACACCTATTTCCAGTGGGAATGGTGTGTGCTAATTCCCCTCCACGTGAGTACCTCGGTACTGTTGTCTGTTTGCTTGTGTGTTAATGCCATTGTAGTTTAGACTGGATCCTCAACTGCTCATCTTCCCAGCCTTTCCCACAGCTCCACTGAGCTCATTTCTTGTCCCATAAACTGAGTGCACCTCTCATTTGTCTTGCCTGAAGGGTCACTTAGAAGTGGAGTCCCTTGTTCATTTGCGGACAAGGCTGTGAGTCTAAATCTAGAGTACCAAAAGGGGTGAAATATTTCAAATTGAAAAGGGAAGAATCCCGATGGAGTGAAGAGGTGAACAAACAATTGAGACAAAATAAAGAAGAAATATACTGTATATTTGACAGAGAAAAAAAAAAAAAGACAAAAGGTGTCTGTAACCTCAAAATAATCAAACCTTTCTGACTATCAGCTTGGTCAGGCCTCAGATTCTTGGCTCATGATCTGTAGCTTTAATCTCAAGTTTCCTCTCCAGCATTTTTTGGATGCTAGAAACTCCATTACAGATTGGTAGAAAATCAGTGATAAAACTTCTAAATATCACCTTATTTTCTTACACTGCTTTCCCAGGTGCCAATTTTTATAAAATGGTTTATGACTGCAATAATCCCCTCAAAATCAGCTGTTATGGGAGATAATAGCTGGTTGTCAGAGCATTAACCACCCTTGACTTCACTTTGGGCCATTATGTAACAAAAGAATGAACTGGTGGTAAAGTTGCCAGGTGTATTAAATTATATGATGAATTATGGAGACTCTGTAGTGGGGATTAGTGTCCAAAAGAGACCAGTGGAGATTGCCAAACCCATTATCTGATAGGACTGCAGGCTGGACAAAATCCCAAGGGTGAAAGGCCAGTGCTTTATCCATTATGTCATCCTCTAATCTGTGTCTGCACCATGCACAGTGAAGTGCACTGTAAATGAGTTACCATTGTTCTATGTTACATCCTGGAACTGTGTAATTGCAGAAGTGGAGATGTTGGCAGTATTTGGTTACTTAGAATTTAGTCTGATTTTGATCTTTTCTCATGGATTCTTGCAAAAAAATTAGTTGATATACAAGAAAGTTGAGTAGAGTAGTAGCAGAAATTGTATGAGCCTGCTTTTTCCACAGGAGCTTCAGTTAGATCCAAGAAAGTTGGTTATGTCATGGCTTCTGCTCTAATCCCTTCCCCTTCTCTCCATTCAGACAAATTAATTTGTTTAGGCTGCTATTTTGAATTTAAGGAAGAAAATGTATGTTCTACATTTCAGCAAATCCTCCAGGATTTTGAAGAATGTCAATATTAGGTACAGTTGAATTGTGCTTCAGTAGTTCATGTAGGCTTGGCTTGTTAATGGTTTGTAATGACTGACCGGGAGTCCTGCATATCAGGAATGGAATTAAAAATCTCCTTTGCTTTTCAGATGATAGTATAGAATTTGTTCCTAGCTCCAATAAATCTATTTCATTTTACTTTGAAGTAGTAACATTGTTATGATAGAAAACTGGTATCAGGCAATTTTTGAAAGTTAAAAAGTGTGAGTTAAAATTTTCCTCTCCCTTTATACCCCATGTAGTTGAAATCATTGTACCATGGTTGGATGTACCAGTGGAATGATATAAAAAGTAGAATAAATAAAATCTTTTAAAACTCAGGAAAATATATCTAAAATACTTCTTCAGTAATAATGTGTAGAACTCACACAACATTTGGAGGCACTGTATAAAGATTTTATTCACACTCTATATATCTGAAATATTAATAACACAACCCATTGGGCTCAAAGTAATTTGTTACAGTTATAGCTTGTGCTGAAAATAAAGGTACATTGAAGGCAACAAGTTGGTTTGGGGTAATCTCAGGTTTTTGGGTTTTTGTGAAGAGTAATCTTTGGGATGTCATTTCCTAGGCATGGTCTCAGCCAAAAAGTTTAATATTCTCAAAATCTGTGAAAATTGTCTTTGCTGAATTAACTTGTTAAACTGCTGAGAAGAATTTAGTACATTCCAGCTGCACTGTTGTACCACACTTTGCACATTATTGGTTGCCTATTTGACGTCATTAGCACATACTGCACATTAAGCAGGAAAGAGAGTTAGGAAGGACTGGATGCTTATAGATCTACTTTGTGGAGGTTTTTTGTTTTGATTTTAAATACCATCTCTTAAGTGGTTGTTTAATACTACCTATTTGCTCTGCCACATCTTTATATATTATTTATCGTTAAACTCCTGCAGTGCTGTTTGTGCTGCCTGTGAAGGAACTGATCTTACTCAGTGCGGTGTGACCAAAACTCCAGGATCTGTAAAATGGCTAAAACTTATGCCCGGTGTAAAAAACCTATCTTTCTCTTTTCACAGCCATGTCAACCATCAAACTCTTTTAGGGAAACAGTAATGTGCTAACAAGCCTTGAGTTGGACACTTGCTCATCACCTGCTCCATCCTTGCACAGTGTAAAATAGCATAATCCCATCTTTCCCTGCTAGCAGTATTTCTTATGTATTGAGTGAATTTTCACAGTGGGAAATTATTCTTTGCAAATCCTGAGCTGCATTATAATTTTCTGTAAATCAGCAAAGTATGTCAGCACATTTTCAGGGCTAGAAGAAATACCATCACTTGATGTCTCATGTAAAACGTGGCTTGTTTGAATTTTCCAAAAGTAACTCTCAGCAGGCCTAGACCTCGAGAGCAGATTTAGAAATGCTCCTCATGGGTGAGTGTGACACAGTGCTGCTGTCCCCTGACCACAAGGGATTAACTGCAGTGTCCATTTCCTTTTCTCCTGCACGAATTTTCTGGGGTAGGTCTATGCTGAGAGCTTTTGAGGATGTGGATGTTTGGGAAACCAGGGCTCAGCTTCTTGATGAATGTTTTACTTTGTTACAGTTTTTGCTTACAACATCTTGTTTTCCAGGGAAGCTGATGTATTAATTATTTGGGGTTTGTTTTTGCTAACTGTCCCTTCAGCTCTTAGGGTACAACGCACTGTTTCAATATCACTAAAAGAGAAGACATTGATATAAAATTGTCAGGGTACAGTGTGCAATTGCAGGAAAGAAAAACATGAGGAAATGTATAAATGCAAGCTTTCCCAAAAGAGGTATTTTGAATACTACAGGAGAAAAATTAACAATGAAGAACCTTTCACTGAGTAACTTAACATTTAAGGATTCAATTTCATGAGGTAATGTCTTCAATTTCGTGGCTTCCTTGCACTGAGTGCACTGTAAGTTGAGGCTTTCAGCACCTCCCAGGGCAAAGGTCTCTAATAGGACAGAAGATATTGAGGCAGTACTGTCTTACATTGCATCACAGGGCTTTGCAGCCCCCCTCAGCAGAATTTTGTGTGTTCATTTAGGTCATTGTCTTCATGGAATTTCCTGTTATCAATGCAAACAGATCCTCAAGTTGTTTGTTTTTTGGGGCTTTTTTTTTTAACTACTTCATAATTAAAACTCAACTAAAGTAAAAAAAAGCTATGAAGACAGAGATAAATTGAAGTTTCCAGAGTGACTATGAATTTCTATTTCTCTTTCCCCTTGCCTGTTCATTGGCCTGCATGTTATGCCCTTTGCAACAACCAGATGCACTGAATACACTTGTAATAAATATTTCTTTTTGGGTTGAATTGTGTGTATCAGTTAGAACCTGCAGGACATCTCACAGTGATACATCTTACCAGTTTGACATCTCTCCCTTTTCACATTTAGAAACGTTTCTTGTACAAAGGCCTGGGGCCTGTTGAGATTTTTTTATTGTGAATCTTACTGGCTGTGGTGGGTGAGCCCAGTATGACTCTCAAAATCCTTTATGGCTGCAACCAGACTGCTTCTCACAGGAAAATGTGGAGTTGTGCCATCTGCTTAGCACAGGGACCACCTGCAGCATCAATTCCCCCTTTTCCCCTGGTGTCTCCTGAGGTGAGGTGTGCCAAAGGATGCTGGAGAGAGGGTACCAGGAGGATGAGATTATGTGAAGAAGAGTGATATTGAAGACTAATCTGGAAGTGGTGACAAGCACAGTGTAATGTTGGGCAGGAAGTATGAGGTGCCTAGGAAAATCTGTCTTGAGAGCTCTCACCTTGAGAGCCCTTGTAGCAGTTAAATCAATTATTTTTGTGAGGCCACTCAGGAGTTGAGACAATCACTGAGTCTCACATTGATCCATTGTTCCCAGTCAGTCCATTTGCTCCTCTACGCAGAGAATAGCTGAGGTGTTCCTGGACCACCATAGATTATAACTATGGGAACTTCAATTTTGTCCCTATATCCCACTTAAATTCCACAGCTCTTGCCACAGGACTATTTTTATTTCTTGCTGAGCCAGAAAGGAAAGACTATTTTGCTGAAGATGTCCATAAAATAGTTTGCAGCTGCAAACAGAGGTCTGCACTGTCAGCTGCAAGCAGAAGTCCCATTTCCCCTCCCACACGGTATTTTCAGTGTCTGAAAATACTATTTTACCAGCTGTTTGGCATGAAGATATGAATTCACAGTTCCAGTGTGTAGAATCTTGCAGATTGACTTGTCTTGCTTAACGGAGATGGAAGAAGGTCCCTGCTCTGTTCCCTACGCTGCCAGTTTAATGAAGTTTCCGAGGTGAGGACAGTTCAGGGACTGCAGATTAGCCCACACATAATGGATGGAACTGTTAAGTGGATATTTCAGATGAAGTGGTTAGCACTGAAATAGCTGTCATTTAAGTCATCATTCTTAGGTTTCCTCACTAATGGTTGAGTGTATGCATCTCTGAGATTTTATATAAACCTTCTGTCCGGAGTTTAAAGATTCAAACTTCACAACATTCCCTGGTTGTAAAAGCAAGAGACTTACTAACACTACTCTCTTATTTCTCAGAACTTGAGGGGCTGCAACTTGAGGGGTTGCACTTGTGTAGTCCAAACCATGAACTGTGCCTAGGCAAGGCAACAAGAATGTGAAAAACCAGGGACTGGAAAACCAGAGAGAAAGCAAGATAAAAATACTGATAATATATGGCAGCGTATATCTGCTTTTGATTTAGGTGTTTTACTCAGTGTAAAGTTTGTGTCCGGTTTTGTCTGAACTACTGAGCTTGGAGATTCAATGCCTTAATATTGATTAATTCTGCCATGTAGAGGGGAGTAGCTGCCACCACAGATTGTGAGAGCTGCTGGCACATTGTGCTCCTCAGTAACTTACTGTGGACTACTGGTTTGGAGCAGAGTCCAGAGCCCTGCACAGCAGAGCTCAGCAGCGTAAAATGCGCTGCTGAAATTCGCTGGTTGCATATTATGAATTTGATTCCACAATTTGGAACCATCTGAGCTTATGCAGCAATCTCTTAGTAAGAAGAGGAACTGAATGAAGTCTCTTTCCAGGAAGTGACCCTTCCAGGGCAGGAATGAGGCATAGTAACAGGGTATTGGGATATGGGAGGTTTCCACAGCTGCTGTTTTAAAAATAATTAAAATACATCAATCTCAAATGGCATTCTTTGCTGTTCAACACTTGCTTTAGAAAAATATGAAGTGAGAAAGTCACGAGCTCTCTAAAAGTTTCTAGTTCCATTGTCCTTTCAGTGTCTTTAATATTACTATGGAGCTCTCACTCCATTTTCTGCGAACATTGCCTTAAAAATAGCAGTCTATGGCACCTACTGTGCAGAAATAGCAAATATAATTGAAAAGATTAAAGTTTTTTGCTCTTGGAATAAGTTTTGCTTTGTGTTCAGTGAATCTGACATCTACAATTTTCAATTTTGTAGATAGGATATAACAATTCAAGGCTGGTGCATCTGTCTGAGACTATTTTCTTTCTCCACACCTAACAGTTCATGATAAGCCTTAATAGAGTTGATACATAATACTTTGCAGGTCAGATGCAGAAAATATTTTGATTCAGGTGTCTCTTTCAAGTATCTTGTAAAGCTTAAATAAAAATTATCCAGAACTGAAGGGCTCTCATTCTGTCATATGTTTTTTGCCAGAGAGGCACTTACACCCTCTGGTGCAGATTCCTTCTCTGATGGAAGTGGTCTCTTGATTCAGTCACAGCACTTGGATATTCAAAGGTGTTTTTCTCATTTGGCTTATACTCAGTTAGCCAGAGCATATGGAGACTATGTAAATGTTGTTACTGGATCTTCTGGGATTGGCCCATAACAACTTTGAATTTATTCAGTCTGCCTTGACTGAAACATTCTCTCCATATGGATTCAAAAGAATTTTTAGTGTCCTAACATTATGCTGTACTGTAAGATACCAACATAGGTGCATAAATATGTGTCTATACAATGTATAGACCTAATAAAGCTCATAGTTTCTATTTTGTTATTTTCTTCAAGGTCCAATACAAACAGCAGAATGAGACAGACACACCATATACTTCCTCATCTGTCATTAATTATAGAGATTTCAGTCATATGCCTCATTACTATATATATTTATCAGCAGACTACACAATATTAGTGCTATATGTGGCTTCTTTGGTTAAAATAAATATTTTCATGCAGTCATTTTGCAGAGCAGAACTGATTTGACACACTTTCCCTTCAGTTCCTTCACATATACAGCACACTGTGATGCTGTGTCCTGTTTTGCACCATACATGGCCCAGCACTGCACAGGTCTTGTCCATGGGCAGCAGTTGAAGTAGTTTGAAATTATCTTGCCAAATTAATATAGTAGTTCTGTAATACTGACTTCTATTTTTATATATCTGCAGTAAACAAATCTATGGCCCCAGTAACTTTTTTCCTGTTTATTTGTATTATACACCTAGAATTATCACATAGACTACCTATCCAGAAGAATAAAACTAGTATAAAAGGGGCGTTGAACCAACTTTGTTTTGAAAAATGGGATTTAGAATGTAGACTTATTCATGCAAGTTCCAGTTCTAATAATTTATTACTGAAGCCACTGCTGTGGTCTCTGAAAGCAGATAATAATATGCCAAATCTTTGTTTTATAAGAATGGGCTGCCCAGGGAGGTGATGGAGTCACTGTCCCTGGAGATGCTTAAGGAAAGAATGCATGTGGCACTCAGTGCCATGGTGTGGTTGACAAGGTGGCGTTGAATCATGGGGTGGACTCAATGATGTTAAAAGTCTTTTCCAACCTAGCTAATTCTGTGTCTGTGTGTGATTCTGGGATACTTCTGCCACGTAGGGTTAATGTTTTTCACTGCAGTCTCACAGTGAATTAAGTTTATGGTGCTGAGTTCAGTGAACTGATCAAATGAAACTTATAGAAGTAGAAAAATAATCAGAATTATTTTCTATCAGAACTGATTTTGAGGATTTTTCTCACTATTCTGAATGAACTACTAAACAATATTTGCAATACCTATTAATGTGTCTTTAAGGTCAATGTAGAGGGAAAACTTTAAAGTATCAGTGGCTTTAATTTTGACTAAAATACCTTCCTGTGATCCTATCATGGTTATTCTCTTACAAAACTCCTACGAATAATAAGTCATTCTATTAAGTAATGAGGAATATAGAAATGGTATTTTAAAATTATAGTGTAGCTTATATTTCACTATATGAAGGACTTTTTACTTCATGCTGACAGTGGTAAACATCACTTGTATAACAAGTACCATGGAAAGTGTGTAGAGAAAAATACACAATGCCTTGGGACAGGGAAGGAAACAACACTCCATAAATTTTGATCACTTATCTTCTAGCTCTCTGTTTTATAGATTCCTTTATTTTTTTAAGTAATGACAATTAACAGTATTTTTATCATGCTTAAAATATTTTGTAGTAAAACTGCTAGATACTAAGTAAACTAGACGTATAAAATATATCCAGAGAAAAATTATTAAAATCCTTGCAACAGTACCACAGAGACAGCCCATTCCTCATGATGATCCATGTTACCAGTTTGTTGAAATTTTATTTTTTGTAGGTTATTTTGCTGCCTGTGCCTGTTATCATGCTTACTGCTCATCTGTATAGATAAGGCTGCTCTCCTTTTATTAGGAACACGGTCTAGTTTGTTTCTTTATAGATTAAAACAGATCATTAAATATAAATCTCTCAGAGTATTCAGTCTCATCATAGACTATTTTCAAGCATCATTTGAAGGAAGATAAAATGTGACAGTGATTTATGCTGTATTTTGAGAGTATAAATCTCACTGTGCACTTTCATGTGTCTTTGTAGAATAAAGGTTTTCTTTATTAATGCTTTTCATAGTCATCAACAAAGTATAAAAGCACCATTCTTTTGTTTAATGTTGTGTTCTTTAGAGTCTTAGAGTGGGATTATGCAGAATGTTGGATTCAGACTTGCAACACTACACCATCAGTGTGAGACTTTTTAAACCATATAAATTATGATTCAGTTCTGTGTGTATTTTATGTTTGAGAGACTGGGAAAAGTTTTGTGATTGAAATCTGGTCTCTAGGCATGATGATAACACAAAATACTGTGTATGCTTAGAAACAGGATGTGGCCATTAGGAAAATGGATAAAAGGGCAGTGAGAGAATATTGTGTCACTACTGACAGCAAAGAAGGAGACTTTCAGAGTATTTTAAAGCTGCTTCTGTGGGAGAAAAAAAGACCCTAGGGGAACTTAGTATAAAGTTGGTTTATTCCATAAATAATGTCATCTGTGAATGAGAAAAAAATGTTAATAGAAAATATTATGAGAATTTTTTTTTATTTGAAAATTAATTAAATTATATTTAAGTGCCATTTGTGGGTACCTGTCTCTGTGTTGACAATGATATTGTGTCATACCAGACTTGAAAACTGAGGGGAATTTGCTTGCCTGGTGTTGCAGATTCTTTATCTACAGAAGTATTTGCTAATTAAGTGCCTCGTCCCCCACATCATAGCAATTTTCTGAATACATAACTGCAGAACAGATTTGTCTGAAACATGCCATTTTGTACTCCAGTGGTTTTAGTTTATTCTCAATTACACATTAACCATAACTTCAGTTAAAGGTCAGATATTAAACACATTCAAAAAGATCAGCCATTCCATTACCCAGAGCAAAAGCCACATTTTTAATGGGAAGACATTATGGGCAGAAATAATTTTTTTTAACCTCCTGTGCTGCTTAACCAAAAATACTTTCTTAAAAAGGCTTTATCCATGTGAATTACACATCTGTATCTGAAGTTTCAGTGGATATGTTTTGAACGCAGTATTAATTGATCTTTTGCATTTTCCTTTTAGGTCCGTATTTTTACCTATCTGATTGGAAGAGAAGCTGCATTTGCTGATAACCTGAAGTGGATGGCCTGTGCTAACAAAGGTGTGTTAACCTCCTTTTGTGAAAGCCTTGTTTTCTAAACCCCACTGGTGATCTTTCTGGCACATCTGACCCTTCTACAGATATGGTGTCAATGACAACTAATCACTGAGGAGTGGTTGTTTTCTTTTTCCCAGATAATTAAAAGACTTAATTATCTTGTAACATACAATTTAAAGAGCAAAAAAAACCAATTTGAACTTTCTTCCTTAAAATATGCATGAATCTTTTAAACTATGTGGTCTTAAATTTTTGTTCTGAGAACCAACTAATTTCAAAGCATTTGTTCTCTTATAGCTGTTATTACTCAGAATGAGTTTGGCTTCTAAGGACATTGGGTACAAGTCCTGTTGAGTTAGGCATGGTATGTAAAACACCAGACTTCCTGTCCCTTGAGGAACTGACAGTGTAATTGAAAAAAACTGGTTTATATCCTTTAAGGAGAAGAGCTTTAAAACCTTTAAGATGCTGAGATGCTGCAGTAAAAGGATTGACTAGTGTAAGTAAGAATGATTGAGGAAAAAAATAGCCTCAAACCCCAATTAATCTTCAGGTTTTCCTTTTTCTTTCCTCTTGGGAAAAAAAAAAGTTCATTTTTTCCATTGTGCCACATTACATTATGATGAATTGCATCAGGTGCTATCCATTTAGTCATTATTTCTTTAACTACTGTTATGTCCAGCTGATGGAAATTACTCAGTTTGAAGTCTTGTCTTAATCAGCTAATATTACACCATAATTTAGTTTAAATAATAGTATAAGAATCCTTTGAAGCATCTTTTTTGAAGACAATTTAATCAACAAAATCTTTTAACTTCTTAGCCCAGCTCCACAAATTCATAAAGATCTAAGTACAGCAACTCAGAAATTAGGACCAGGCAATGGAGGCTGCCTTAGGAGATCATCTGGTCCACGTCTTCCTTATTCCCAGAGGGGAAAAGTGGTCACCTTTGTCATTCTTCAGGACTACTTTGTTCTTTTCATAGCCATGTTGCTTTGAGTCAGTCTTACTCATATGAATCAACTAAACAGCTTAATGACTGTTACTTCTATACATTTATTTCCTTCTCATTTTAATAGTTACAATACCTGCTCTCTGATAGCTTAAAATGTAAAAATCTTCTACCTCTAATCAGTAATGGGTTTTTTTTTTTGGCTTTGAAAATCACTATTGGAAACAGCATGACATAGTCAGAGAGCACAGATTTAGACTTTTTCTTACAGTTTTCAGTTACAGCTCGTCCATTTTATTCCAGTGAAATGAGGGATTACAGCACAACAGATGAGGAGTGTAATAAAGCTGGTCTAAAGATTGGCTGAATAGCAGGACTGCAGTTTACTCCTTGCATGGGTGGGCCAAAATATGTTGTTGTCACTGAGGGTGAATGACCCTAAAATCAATTTTCCTTGCAGAGATTTTCCCCTTGGAAGCACAACATAGATGAAGACTGTTTGCAGGGTTTCCAGTTGACTGGACTGTGGACTGCAGCCCTTTCCTTCAAAACAGGTCACAGGGGAAATTCACACCACCTTGCAAAACTTCATTAGCTTCTGGGTTCTGATGGTGAAACCTTGAAAAACTCCAAGCATGTTTTTCTGTTACATTTTTCCGTATAAGTAGGGCATATCTAGAGGGAGTTTGCTTAATGAAGCAAAACACCAAACCATTTAAAATACATTAAAACATTCAAGATCCCCAAAATCCCTCTAGAGCGGTTTGTGAAATTTGCAGTGATTTACTCTTCTGTATCATAGGCAAGTGCACGCTAAGGAAAACGAGATTTACTAAGATTCTGGGTGAATAAAGGTGAAAATTTCCTAGTGCTTAGTGTGCATGTGCCAGATGTTAGCAGTAACATCCAGAAGTCAGAAGTGACAGGCACTACCTTTCCCTCAGCATCACTTCCAGCAGAAAGCTGCAGAGGTAAAGACAGGAGTTAATATATTACTTGTTAACAAAACAGCCAAAATAGTTTTTTTAGGTTTTTTTTTCCAGTAAAATTCTCTATTGCATTAGGAATTTGACAGCCTCTGTGTTACTTCTTTGGTTTTTTTAAACGTTTTGTTACGGGTCATCACCGCAGTTGGCATATTATAAAATGGACAAAGGATTGGATTCATCAGTAGAAAGGAGCAGAGGCTGAGCAAGCGACGTAGAGAGAAATGCTTCATGTGTGGGAGAGCTGCTAGCAGCTCCAGCTCAGGCAGAGCAGAGATCAGCCCCAGGCAGGCTGTGCCCCAGCTGGAGCAGTTTATGGACTATTGTTAGCAGAGCAGAGCTCGGTGCAGGAAGTCCCCAGCACATCCATTCTGGTATTAGCACGACCCCAGCCCCTCCTGCACGGGGGCTCTGGGGGTGGCAGGCAGCCAGGGACCGAGGCTGTTCACCTGCTCCAGAGCTTTCCCAGGGGGAAACCTCCCTGGGAGTTTTACAGCTGCACCGAAACAATGAATTCACTCCTTAGTCCCTACCCAGAGGATTTTTTAATTCTGCTATTTTATTAGTTGCAAGAGGGTTGCGTCTCTTTTGCACGGTGCCCAGGAAATGGAAAGTGCGGCACTCCACGTAAAAATCAATTGGAGGCATTTTGCGAAGTTATCAGTCTAATGGTGGACATTTTAGAGAAAAGTAAGCCATCCAAAAACATTGCAGGGACTGTGTAATGGGGAAAGGCAGCCCACATGCAGAGCATAAGTGTCTGTCTTTTACCACATTATTATACATCTCTCATGCTTGTCATTACCAAATCTTACCCATTTCCTTCATGAGTTTTTTCATGCTGGAGAGGAAAGAAAGGTAGTGCTGATGGTGAGGGGGCTCTGAGGTGGCATAATTCACACACCAGGGAGCTGAGAAGCAGGTGTTGGAATGCAAAAATTGAAGCATGGGTTTGCTGCTATTGCTGACATGGCCTCAGCAGCTGTGTTCAAGAAGTTCAGAGCAAGTCTTTATCTGGTGATTAAACCTTGGTATAGGAACACTAAAGGTGGGTTTTAATTCCATGGGGTATCTTTGATTGGTAGAGAAGAGATGTAAAACTTAATAGTGTAGGAAGGTAATTCTTTTGAGTTACATGTAGCTAGAAACACACGAATTGTCAGAAAACCTAAATATAAGGTAAAAAAAACAACTAAAAACTACTGAATGTTGTTCCTAACTCTAACAGAGTAACTTTTGGTAGAGTTTTCCCATTAGAAGATCAAAAGATATTTTCCCTTCTGCTTTTTATTATTAAGTTGAAGATATGCATTAGGCTACTACTATGACTTGTTTCATTTTATAGATCTCTGCTATAATGTCTGTTCTTTCACTGTGCCTTAATTCACAGAGAGATGAAATGTGTGTAGTGCATGGATTATGGGCCTGTGTATAGATTCAGAAAGTTCTAGATTTGTTTTACAGAGCACCTTTACAATCTTGCCCAAATTGGCCCCTTCAAAAACACAGCTCAAAAGTTCTTAGCAGCTGCCATGTTTTCTGCTGAAGCTTAAGAAAGCTCAGTATTCCAGGCCCACAGAAGTTGTGATCTTGTCAAATGATTAAAATTGCAGTGAGGCCTCTTTCATGTTGGTCTTTTCTCATTAACGGAAAGTAAATGAAGGCAAGCGATGCATTTAAATAAGGCCTGATGAAATTGTAGCCTTGAAATTTGTCAGTCCTTCATCACTCTTGCATGATGTGGGCTCCAGATGCCAAGTTTGTGATGTATAGAGATCCTTGACATCTAAGCACTGAAAAGGGAGTGGTGACAGCTCAAATAGCTGAGGCCTCTGCTGCTCTCAATGCTGTCAGTTTGGAGGAGATGCTTTAAAGGATCAACAAGGCTGTGATCACCTAACCAAACAATTCTAGTTGTAGTCTACATTTTCTGAGACCTGCCATATTTGTAAATAGGATACTGGTTGTTTTTTTTTTCTTTTAAAATTTTTTTTAAAATTCACATTCTGTAAGTTTGAGTGTTTCAGAGCAAATGCAACTACCATTCTGTTACTGTAGTTCTATTCCATCATGTTTCTTGGAACTGGACAAAGTGGATGAGCTATAGTTGGACAAAGGTAACAGCAGTTCTAAATTTTAAAGTAGGCAGCATCAAAAGAAAAAAGCTCAAACCATTAAACAAAAAAAGTGGTCTGGAAATAGAAGTTTAGTAGAGACAATGCAGTGGTTCACAGCAGTGTTGGACACTCTGTCCTTGAGGGGTGGCCAAAGGTTTCACAGACATCTCTTTTCACCAATTATTACTGTTTGATGCTGCTTCTGATGAAACATTGCTGTTTTGCATTTTTTCTTTGGAAATAAGCAGGAAACACAACAGACATAAACCACATAATCCTCCTTCTTGAAAACGACCTTATTTTGTTCTCTCTGGTTTATAACTTGGAATTGTGTGTTTTCACAGGGTTTTTTACGCAGATCTCCACCTTAGCTGATGTGCAAGAGAATGTCATGGAATATCTCCATGTTCTCAGCCGACCAAAGGTTATTGACCAGGAGCACGATGTGGTGTGGACTGAAGCATACATTGACAGCACTGTAAGTCTGCATGATAAAGCAAAAATATTGTGGCAGAGACACTCATTAGGAGCCTGCTTTCTGGTGCTGGAATATGCTAATTCAGTGTAAGAATTGTGATTTGATGTTTTATGCTACAAGCAAATAATTCAACATTACCGAACTTTAGCTGTATATTTACAGACTGTAATTACAAAGAAAATACTGAAACAAACATGTTACAGAATAATTTTAAAGTTTATGATGTCCAAACTTACATTTCCTTTATTAATCAAAAATGGGCATTGAACAGAGACTGATTATACTGAGTAACCAATTTTTCCACGTCTTAAAACATGTCAGTGAATATGTGGGTATAAACACATAGACTGACAAGGATCAATATTTTTAGTGTAGCATGGCAGGTCAACATCCAGGGGTCAACTGTGATAACTTGGGTAGGAATATTGAGAAGATCCTGCCTTTTATATTGTATTGAATGGGTGGTATGTTAAAATAATTGTCATGAATATCCAATTTTAACTTGACATCCTTGTGAAATATTAGAGTTAAAGCACAACTTTCTATTATACAGCAACAGAGCTGTTGTGATATTTCTGTAGCATTTGTGGTAAATCATCAGATTTGCAGGCAAAGGTTGTTAATTTTCATGGACTGGTCTGAAATAGAGTTTTTTTTCTATTTTCTTTTTCTTATTTTATTTCCTTTGTTTTGATTAAAATATTTGGGTTAGTCTATTAGCCACAGAACAAGAGTTTGTACAAATGTCTGCCATTTAGTACAGAGGTGCCAATTACTCAATGTAATGGATAGAAGATCACAAATTTCTCATGACACAGATTTTTTTCTTTCTGTTTTGAATTTTTACTTGATGGGCAAGGTGGGAGAATCTCACCAGCTTCACTCTGATACTTGGCGAGTTTTGTTTGTTTTGAGTCCGTGCTGTTTCAGGTTGATTCACTCTTAAAGCCATCCAAAACCACCCTGGGAACACAGCTTTTATTTCATTTTCACAATTGTTTAGACCTTTTCTATTCTTCAGTTATGGACATGGGTAATGTAAAGTAAACATTTAAGCTGCAGTCATAAAGGAGAAACAAAAAGTTAATTGCTCTAGAGGGAATTAACTTATCTCTGTTTCCTTTTTTAAAATAACATATTAATCCAGTCTACCCTTTGTTCTCTTTCTTTTATTGAAACATAAGATGAGATGAACAGAAAATATGTGTTATTACTGCACCTTCAGGGCATCCCTTGAAATGGGGAGATGACCAGGAGAATCTTGCTCTCATTCACTTTCTTTTTTTAAACCACTTGAAGTAATCTGTGTGTGTATATCGAAGGGAATTTGTGTATTTGCTAGAGTAGCAGGAAGAGACTCAGGTAAGTGGTGTCTTAGTGCAACTCTCTTCCTTTGCCTATGAATCATTCATTAAAGGTATTGCAAACAAAATCTTCCTCCTTTCTCAACACCAAGATGTGCCCTTTACCCGCCAACAAAGTACTAATTGCTGTCTCAGAATTAATTTGACACTTCACTCTTCGTTTTGCCTGTTAATCTGTATTTCCTCTATCCTTGCAGGGAGAAAAATACTCATAAAAGTTAGTCTAACTTTCAGTGACTCTCTTGTAGGTTATGGAAAGGCTAAGGAAAATTAACAACTTAATGTTGTGTGAGATACTAAGTGAATACAGCAGGGGTGAGTAAATGCAAGTGAATTTAAGAACACTAGAGGGAGTGTGGAGAGGGAATCTTGAGAAAACAGGAAAATAAAAGACAATGGAGCTGTTACAATCTTGAATTATAGAACTACTTAATTCCAAACCAAAGGTCTTTTGCTGCAGTCAAAATACTTCCACGTTCTTCCCTTTATCTTCTCTTGTTTTCTTTGTCTCTTGACGGAACTAATCAGTGTCACTGAGCACACACAATATATACACATGCACTTGTATACATACTCACATGCACACATGTATTTTAAGTGTATGAAAGCTCCATTCAGGACCCTAATGGGTTGGATTCTATAAGAAAAGACTAAAAAATAAAATACTGTGATCTGCTTAGTTGCAAACTACCTTTTTATTCCTTCCTCCATCATTCTACCCATAAAAACCCCCAACAAAACAGGCAAAGGAACAGGATAAATTAGTCACATACAAAACTTGAAAATAGGAATGAAGGGAACCTTTTATCAAACCAGGCTTGCTTCTGCTTCAGCTAAAGCTGCCTGAGCGCTATTTTCAGAGACAGATTCCCTGGCCATCTCCAGTGCTTTGACATTGGAAGTGCTGTTAAAATAATCCTCTCCACCCCATAACCTGTTGATTTTCACAGACACTTTGTGTCCGTGCTCCTCTGTGGCTGCTGCTTGGATCTTTCCTGGTTAGAAATATTAGTGCATTTCCAGATAGATTAAATGTTCTTATCACCCAGCAGTGTGTGAGCAGCCAAGGCCAGGCTCCCAGGGCTGTATTTACATGGTTGCACTCAGTGTCACTGTGCCCTAACAGCATGCAATATGCTTCCCTGTTCCCTTCTCATCAAATATCAGAGCTAATTGGCCAGCTGGGCTCTTTCTGAGCAAGCAGTATTAGGCTGGAACATACTGGGTCCAGACAGAAAGAAGCTGGACAGTAATAATCTAAGGATGCAAAACATTTCCCATTACCCCAGACTGTTCTCATCCAGTATTTGTGCAGGACAAAGTCATCTGTGAAAGCCAAGAGTTCATTTAACTGTTCATACCATTTAGGAATATTCCCAGAGGAATTTTGCTACTAAAACAAGGCATCTAATTCCCGTGTCTGTTCACCTTTCCTGTAAGAGGATGTCTGCAAAATATTCGTACAGCTGCCTTTTCAGCATGGCTTTGGCACTCCTGAGGAGCTTCACATACCATTAGAAAAAATACAGCCCTTAAAGCAGTGGGAATCTCTGGCAAGGTAGCAAATGCAGAAGTCATGACATGGAACAACTTCTGTGTGTGTCAGGGCCTGTGTCCTTTGGCACTGTCAGGATTGAGAGTTGAGGTAAAGCTGCTGAGACAAGGCCTCTCTGGTGACTCCTTGCTTCCCTTTTCCCTGTCCCTAGACTTTTTTCTCTCCTCAGTGTTTCCTGTCTTCCTGAAGAGGCAACCAGTCAGCTCCTATAGTCATTTATAGTTACCCTTCATTAGAAAATTTGTGTTTATTTTCTTTAAACTCAGGATTACATGTTGGAAAGGTTATTATCAGTGTGTAAAGCCTCATTCCTTTCAAAACCAGGACTTTTGACATAGGGGTGATATAATCTTAAGAAGTGTCACTGGCTCACGGAGAAACAACAGATTTCTGAAATAAGTTGAATATTGTGGGGAACTGGACGGATTGTACTTGGTTTAGGGATCCACCTAAGGTTGCAGATGGGATATGTGGATCCTAGACAGTGAGGTCTGGACATTACTTCAACAGAACAGTCTCAACATAACTTTTCTGCTCAACAATAGGTCACATTTGAATCTGATATCACTCCTTCAACATCGCTAAGGCCCACAATCATGTAGTGGTTCAGAAAATAAAATAACCTAATGGGTGCTTTAAAAAAAAAGGGATTTCTAAGTGTTAGCTTTCAAATGTGAGCAGAAAAGATTTCTAAAACTATCACAGTATTTTAGGGAGGGAACAGTTTTAAAATAGTCAATGATTCCTTTGAAGCATCTATAGCAAGTCAATAATAGTGAATATTTTAGAAGGAAAAGGAATTTGGCCTGGGCATCAGAATATTCAAGTGCAGCAATGCATAGAGGTCATCTGTTGGTGTTGTGGATAATCATCTGTAGACCACAGAAGCCTTTAACTCATTCTTGTGGTCACATTTGGAGTGTGATGAAAAATTATTTTTTTTTCCTGCAGGAAATATAAAAGGACTGGTCTGGCCCCCGAGTTCCCACTGTTTAGAAACTTGTGACTGAGAATTTATTCATTGGGGTGTGCAATTCAACCTACTAGGACCTTTGTTGACTCTTCTGGTGGAATTTGTTCCTCATAAATGTACCTGAATATATTCTCTGGATCTAATGTGCCGTTGAGTTCATCTCCTCCAGGCTGTTGGTCTCAAGCTGTGAGCAGATTCAGGCAAACATTACCACGTTGGCTCTGTTCAGTTTCCAATCAGAGGAGTTCTTTGCTTAAAAAGAGCAAATTATTGTTTCAGTGAATATTTTGAGATGACAGTCTGGTGCTCCAGAATTTAAGAGTTCATTTAAAACAGCAGTGTTCTGAGTCATTACAGGCCATGATTTGCCATAATATGAATGGTGAGTGCTTTTGCTCTTTGTAATTTTCTTCTGCGTTAGAGTACCATATGTTGATTCTTCATTTGCATCATCCCCACATTGTCATAGACATACATGCCATTATGGGCTTTAGTTCAATTTTAGATTAATTCTACACTTGCTGTTGTATTTATGTGCATTTATTCCCCCCCCCCCCCCCATTTCTTTCCTTTTTTGAAGGAGGTATTTTTTGGAAATATTTCCTGATCAAGAGGCTGATGCTGTCCTAGGAAGGCAACCTGTCCAAGAACCTTATTTCTTCTTATGGGGCAGTAAATTGAGATAGCTTCACTGAAGTAAAGCCTTTAATAACTCTTCCTGAAATGCTTATGATGGGTATTACAATTTCATTATTACATACATGATAAAAATTTCAATTTATTCATCTTCATCTATAAAAAAGAATTAAGTACTGTGTAGGCATACCTTTGATCCAGGTTCTTTGCAGAAATGCAGCAGGAATTAAAGGAGGCTCATGCCTCTCAGCTGTCACATCAGAATGCAAGCGTTTTGTGTATGGAATTTTAAATTCTGGGATACAGTTCTTCTGACAGAGGAAAATTATGAACCAGTTCCACAGAGACAATATATATTTTATATATACATATATAATGTACAGAGTTGTAACAGAAAATCCTCCAGACTGAAAGCTGTTATGCTGGCATATTTTTCTATCCAGGGCTTTCTGGTGAGGAATTAAAATGCTGTTTAGTGCTCCTTCCATTCACACAGTTCTCTTTGTGTTCAATGCACAGAAGAGCTTTTATGAAGTAACAAAAATAAAATAGTACCCCATTTCCACTAGCTTATATTCCCAGAGATATCTTCAAATACTTTTGGTGGCACAAGTTAATTGCACTATTATAATAAGTGGGTATATTAAGGATTTCTATCGCAGAAAAAGGTTCCCTGGGCCTCTATTTCAAAAAAGTAACTTCTAGATTGTAGTACTTGTAGGCATTAAAATGCATCAGTGTGTTCAGAATGTTCACATACATCTAAAATAAGTAAATATTGGTAATCACTGCAGAACTGAATGTCAGGAAGTGTCATTAATCAGCAGCTGAGATAAGAAAATTTACACACAGTAATTTTTAAAATTTTTTTAATACACTAAGAACTAGCAATCTGTGTTGCTTTTTTTCCAATCCCACTTTGGGTTTCGTTACATGCTCTAACCTTCCCTTTGTGGCCAGCATCTCTTAATCTCTAAGAATTTACAACTCTTTATCAGAGAATGTCATCACCCCCAACTGCCTCTGAGGTTCCCATGGGAATTTCCTTTTCTTGCTTTGACATTTGAGTTAATTGGTTCAGGGAAGAAAAATCCCATGTATGGATATCAGGCCTTCCATCAGGTGGGCTTGTTCATAAAATAAGGTTCTTCAAGCTCTGCTTTGTCTCCTACAGATCTCAGTAGTCTTTTGAAGGCTCTAATATGGGATAAAAGCAGAAAGTAGCCCAGGGAATGACTTCTTATCAGCACTTCAGTTTGAATTCATTTTCCTGGAAGAGCACAGCACTTCTGACCATTTCATCTTGAAGCTTCCATGGGAGCACGAAGGCAGCTGGGAGCTGCAGCAGTTTCAGTCTGAGGTGTCTGCACTGGCACCTCATAGCTCTGGGACGGTGCTTGGGACACTGACAGTGCTGATTGGGACAGCTGCTTGTGCACACAGCAAAACCAGGTTATGCACAGATTTATAGGTAGGTGCAGCATCCCTTTATGCTGATGATCAGTGCCCTGTCTGTGGAAATCTTCATTGACAATCTAATGAAAGAGAAAGTATTTGAGCCAGGGCTTTTATGAGTTCCGTGGCCCAAAATTTTCAGTTGCCGTAATTAAGTACTCTCATTTTCTCCCAAACAGTTCTAATCTGTTTGTTTTACTGCTGGATCTAGAATAAATGAATTATCATTAAACACATGAACTGTTTCAAATTCAGCAAGATCTGTGTCAACTGTCAAAGCATAATGAGTGCTGGAGACAGTAAATGAATGAACCTCTAAACTCAATAGAATTCATGCATTCTCATTGTCTTTCAGATGCAGCTCAAAACAATGTTTATATTAAAATTTTACATTAGGCATTTAAATGTAGATGTTTTGTTAGAAAAGGCTGTTTTATTCTGATTTATTCTTTCTCAGCAGCAGGGTGCTCATCTGTGCAGGGAATGTTGTGCCATTGATATTTGTGCTTAGAGCTCACATTCACACACCAAGACAGGAGTCTGGGTGTAGTGTGTCCCAATAAAACCCACAAATTGGGACTCCTGAAATAACTGGGGCATGCACAGGAAAATGAAGTCCATAAGGACCTAGTGGGGATATGGATACTCAAAATAAGAATGATTAGTGTGTTGTTCCACGCAATCACAGTACATGCAAATAAGGCTTCATCACAGGGAGCACCTATGCACTTGTATATAGGCAAAAATGTGTATATTTCAGCTTTTGAAGGAAGCTGCTTCATTTGATAAATTACATGTTTGTGTTACTCCACCACTAATGCTGGAACTTACAGTATTAGGGCAATTTTCAGTGATTGCATTAAGCAAAGAATACTACTCCAGAGAGCTAACTGCTAGTTGTCTAAGTCACTAGAAGAACTGTTTTAAGGAAATAGCAATATTTAGTTTAATGAATTAACACTTTTCATGTGCATTGGTCTATATGGTATTTACACTATAAAATGCTATATGTGATACATCAAAAAGATGTTTAAAACATCAAAACCAAAAACAAAAGTCCTGCACTTAAAGAGGAACATAAAATTTCCTGCTGGGGATGTGGAGCATGGAATGCCATCTGTATTATATGGCACTGAGAAAACTGATTATGTTTGGACCTCTATTTCATAGCAGATGGGTTCATTAAATTTAATAGCCTCCAGAGCCTTTAGAAACAGTGTTAAAAACATGTGGAACATGCTGAGACACTTCACTTCTCGCCCCACACTCATTATAACTCTGGCACAGACTATAAATATTACACTACTTTATTTCCATTGAATCGGATTACTATTATAATTATTTTTCACAGTATACATTTACATGAGAAATGCAGGATGCAAATTGTTCTTCTTCAAACTTTGAGATATGCAGTTGATGTCTTTAAATGCATTTTACAGTTCTTTGCACTTGGAGGCTTTTATATGGAACTTATTTTTATCTTCTTCCTGCGACATCAGCAAGCAGCTGTAATGCCACAGCAAAGCTGGGTCTTAAGCAGCTCTGCTCCCACTGTGGTGCAAATAAGACAGGCATTAGGTTAAACCATTGAAGGGAAATCAGAGGAGTGCTGCATCTTGGGTTTTAGCTATATATTGCCGAAAGATTCTCTTTTCTAGTATTTTATTATTTTCTATGATAGGGTAACTACAGTTTGACCTTGGTCTCTGATCATCTTTTATCACTGGATGGAAGAGAGATTAAAGACCTCATTTTGAATCAGATTAGTTCCTACAGAAATATTGCTTTAAACAAAGTAAAATCTCATCTCTTTTTGAAATATTCTCAGTATTTGATAGATAAAGGGATATTTTACTTTTTAGTGTTTTATTTTAAATAATATTTCCAATGAGAACAAGGAAGTTTTACCACATTTAAATGCTTTGACACCTGTCCATCTTCCACATCTTCATTTACTACATGTTCTGATGTTTAAACTAAATCACTTTGGAAGAAATTAATCTTTGATCGTGATTTTTTCAAAAAATAACAGTTTCCCAATAACCATATCAGCTTGTTCTTGTACAATGTAATTATCTTCTCTTTCCACTTCCTGTCCTGCAGAATGCTGTGACTATCCACACTTTCTTTTACTGTTTTTCTAAGGTCACTTTTGTTTTTAGGTTGTACTTATCATTTTAATGTGGATTTTCTCCTTCTTCGTATCACTGCCTTCAACCCCAATTTTGCCACTGACCATTGATGGTACTATTATCATGACCTGCCAATTTTAATAAATCACTGAAGTCCTACTACAGTAGATGATGGATGATTACTGGATTAAATAGCGACTCCTTCCTCATGTAATTTACATTTAAAGTAATAGGTAAGAATCACTGGTTGCTCAGAAAGGGCAGAGTGAAAGGACACAGCAAGACACAGTAGGTCAATGCAATAAGTGATTATTGGTCTTTTAAACTGTGGTGTCCACTTCTACAGATTTCCCACACAAGTGTGTAGGTCTCAAGAATCATGGAGTTCTTGCTTGTGTTTGGTTAAATTTAACTTCATGGAATTCTGTTAGGAGGAAATTTTCCTTATAGCCAATCTAAACCTCCCCTGGTGCAACTTGAAGCTGTTTCCTCTTGTCCTGTCACTTTTTACTTGGGAGAAGAACCTGACCCTCACCTGCCTACACCCTCCTTTTAGGTCCTGTTGGGCCTCCTTCTCTCCAGGCTAAACACCCCCAGCTCCCTCAGCTGCTCCTCATCAGACTTGTGCTCCAGCCCCTTCCCCAGCTCCATTCCCTTCTCTGGACACACTGCAGCCCCTCAATGTGTGTCCTGTCATGAGGGGCCCAAAACTGAACCCAGGATTTGAGCTGTGACCTCACCAGTGCCCAGTACAGGGGGACAATCACTGCCCTGGTCCTGCTGGCCGCACTATTGCTGATCCAGCCAGGATGCCACTGGCCTTCTTGGCCACCTGGGCACACACTGGCTCAGGTTCAGCTGCTGTTGACCAACACCCCTAGGTCTTTTTCCACTGGGCAGCTTTCAGGCCTTCTGCCCCAAGCCTGGGGTGCTGTGTGCCATTTTTGAGGCCCACGTGCAGGAATCAGCACTTGACTTTGTTGAACTTCAGACCACTGACCTCAGCCCATCAATCCAGCATGTTCAGATCCCTCTGCAGAGCCCTTCTACCCTCCAGTGGATCAAACACTGCCACCCAACTTGGAGTCATCTGCAAATTTACTGAGGGTGCCCTCAATCCCCTGATCCAGAGCATTGATAAAGACATTAGCCAGGACTGGCCCTAGTACTGATCCCAGGGGAACATCACTGGTGACCAGCTGGATGTAACTCCATTCCCCACCACTCTCTGCGCCCAGTCATCCAGCCCGTTTTTTACCCAGCAAACAGTGCACCTATCCAAGCCATGAGCAGCCAGCTTCTCCAGAACGCTGTGGGAAACAGGGTCAAAGGCTTCCCTCATTCACTAAGGAGGCCACCTTGTCCTAAAAGGAGATCAGCCTAGTCAAGCAGGACCCGCCTTTGCTGACCCCATTCTGGCTGGGCCTGCTGCCCTGGCTGTCCTGCACACGTTGTGTGATGGCACTAGGGATGAGCTGGTCCCCAGCCTTCCCCAGCACCAAGGGCTCTGTGGCTCCTGCATCCTCCTTCCCACCCTTGATGCAGACAGGCGTCATGTTTTGTCACCTGCAGTCAGCTGGCTCCTCCCTGGTTTGCCAAGACTGCTGAGAAATGATTGAAATTGGCTTCTGATATGAAAACTGATCGGATGTATTTGAAAAAGAATCCACAGAATTACAAATGTCAGTAGGTTTCACCTGCTGGATGTTCTCCACCAGTTACTATGTACAAATTACAAAGAATCGCTCTGCTGCTGAATTTGATTAACAGGAATGTTCATGCCAGAAGGGTATTGGTCTCATTTGCAGACACCTGCACACTAGAGATAGAGCAGCTTGGGACCGTTTCCAGCTGGGATCTGCCAATGGCTTACAGAGCCTTTGACTGAGAGGACAGAAAATGCTTTGCATTTTCACCTTGTTTCACAGGGAATTTTATGGTTTTGTTGTGACACAGAAATAAGATCAAAAGGTGACAAGTCACTAACTAGAGAAAGAATTTGCTTCTACATCCCTACATGTTATTGTGCATCCAGGATTTAGGAGGATATGTCTATTCTGAGCAAAAATAACTACTTAAGGACATTCACAACTGATAATTGTCCATCTTTTATCTTACTGCCTCTACTCTGAGAGAAATTGAGTTAATTATTAGAAAATTGTAGGTGTTTTGTCTGATATATTACCTTTTTCCACTATGTTTTTGTCTTTAGTCTTCACATAACAGATTTTTTTTAGGGTAAATGATAATGTAGGAAAGCAATGAATTTAGTATAATGTACTAAATCCCATCCTTTGATCTCATATTTATCATTCCTTGCCTTTATGGAAGAAAGAGGGCAGTGAAGATGAAATGTAATTTATCTGCACTGCTGGAGTAAAAACCTGCAATAATAAGAAAGACTTATTAAATTATTGGTGCAATTTGAGCTTTGCTGCAGTGGCAGAATTCAGTGCAAAAAAGAAGAAGATTAAAAGAAAATAATCTTCTCTTTTGTCTATTGTTCTGCCGATATGGAAGGCTTCAGTTATTATAGCTCTTTTTGTATAATCAGGAGTTTTCACATACAACTCAGTCATGTGCACAAGAAGTATAAATGTTAAAGTTAATGTTTATCACAGTCATTATTACTAACATTTTCTTTGGAGTTAGTAATTTGCGGAGAAATTATTCAGAAATATATTCTATCCTACAAGGAATAACAGGATGTTTCTCACTGATGTTCTTGCTGCTTGGCAAGAACTCACCATTGTATTTTGTCAGATCAGAACTTTCCAAGCAGGCATTTGCACTACAGATTAATTGAGAGATGATCTAACCAGTTGGTAAGTGCATGATCTCCAGCAACATCAGTACCAGCAGCAGAAAGTTTAGAACTCATAAGTATTTTCTCTGGAAATCATAAGAGCCATTTCACCTGCCCTGATGTCAGTTTTTTGGGGGGATAAAAATGTATTCACCCTAAATATTAGTTTACATTTGCTAGTTCTAGGAAAATCATTAAACCTTAATGAAATCATTAATCTCTGTGAGCTAATAAAATCAGTTGATTTGCTTAGGCGTGTGAACCTGAAACCACTTGTTCCTAATTTGGAAACCACATGGTGGTCACCTGGCTACTAGAGTGTAGTATTTTAGCATAATATACTAAAATATATTTATTTCCAAAACACACATTGACCATTTGGTTCTCAAATTTTTATACAAAGCCTAGACAAAATTTTTATGGAGATTTGTTCCTGGTTTCAGGGAGTATCCCTCCTTCCCTGACAAAGCAGAACAGCACTTTGAAACATCCCCGAGCTCAATGCCTGGGCTTCATGTAGCATTTTTATGCACAATTTTTGCCCAAAATTTGTTCCTTTTTTTTCTTTATGCTTCATCTGAACTTTTTCAGATGTGGCTTGAGATGGATTCATCAGTGTTTTGCCCTTTCAGAGGCAAATTGATAAACAAGAGAAAAGGTGATTGTCTTTGAAAAGGAATGAAGCTTTTTTGAAACATTTGAAGCTTTTCATTTAATTATTGTGCATAAACTACCTTTCCTGCTGGCTTCTGGTGCCCTTGATCTATTGTCATATCTGCAGATTTCTTCTTCTCGGCAGATGAAATGATCCTAACATTTTCGTGCAGCCTTTCCTCCTTTAAAACCATCTCCTGTTGTTTATCAGCTCAAATGATCTTCTGAGCGTATGGTGTCTATCTTCTTGTGCCCTGCAGCCTCCTGCTCCACACAGAGCAGTTCTGGGCCATTGCTTACTGACATTGCCTTCAAGGTATTTTGTGCTAGCTAAATACAAAATCTGTACAAAAGTTCTGCTCATTCAGAAGCAATTAATGGGGAAGAAAAAAACCCAATAAAAATATATTCTGAATATATTTGTTAGGCAACTAAGCAGATTGTTCCCTCTAAAAACATCCACTGTTTTAATTCTGGAAGATAATTGGTTCCAGCACTTAGAGTCCTGCACTGGTTCCAGTCTTTGCATCAAACTTCTAGAATCAAATTTCAAAATATTTTTGGAAGGACTTGTTTTGAAGCAAATAAGAGAAAGATTAAGTCCCATTAATTAAAACCTCCCCTCCTCCAAACCCAGCTCCATTTTCCTTTGCTTTGATATTCCTAGAATCTTTTGCAGCTCAGATTCATGTTCGTACAAGATCAATTTAATTCTCAAGTTATCAAAAGCAGATAGATAAATCGTATACACAGTCTTATGGATGAGATTCTCAGTCATGATTTTTTCCTTACGCCTGATTTTTCTGGTCTTGTTCTTGTATGCTGAATTTCAGATATTTGAATAAATTATTTTTCTATTTTCCCCCATGTGTTATGTGCGAAAAAATCACAGTAGTTTTGAAGGTGCCTTGTTTTGTCCTGGTATTAGCTAAAGCTGTCCTTTTTCAATTACAAGGTTATTGATTTCATCATAAAGTTTAAAAAAAAAAAAAAAAGAAATCAGCAACTGCCATGATAAGAAGCTTAAATGAAGATAATGGCAAGTAAAATCATATTGAATTAAATATTGTAAATAAGTTCTGTCAGTCCACTGATGTCAGGGCAGTATTTTACAGAACACAAATATTTTTATCATTAACCCAGAATCCTTGACACAAAATTATGTGTGAACTTTATAATGGGTCAGTTTTTTCTTCATACCTGTAAATAGTGTCCCCAGCAACTAAGAAAATGTTTGCTTCTATAGGAAACTGCTTGACAAAGCAACTTCTGGCCTGTTTCTGCATTGCATGTTTTGTGGTCGTAATCCAAAATGCTGTGAACTTGAAATGATGCTGATTCCACGTAAATGTCAGCTAAAGATTGTTTTTGGTTACATGCAAGATCCACACGGTTAAACTGAATGTCTGGTGTGAACTGGGCTTAATTCAACTTTCAAAAAAAAAAATCATAAAATCCTTTTTGTCATGGGAGAAACCTTCCCTTCTGTGAGGCTGTGAACACCCACTGCAGCAAGGGAGAAATGATCTTGGGTTTTTAGTTTGGACCCCTAAAATGCATGGATTATGAGGGACAGAGAGAATGGAATGGAATGTGAGCCTTGGTACACCTTCTACTGCTTCTGGCTGAGCAGGACTCTGGGCACACAGAAGAAATGCGAAAAAAAGATGGAGAAGAAACCATGGTTTGGGGTAATTCAACTCCCCATATTCTTATAGCCAATTCCCCTTTTAGACTGTGTTGTATGATTGCAGAGCAGACCACAGAACACCACGCCCCTTTAGAAGTACAATCCCATTTAACACAATCAGAGTAACATGCTAAAAATCACAAGCACAATTAGTAAATCTGATTTTTAGAAGATATTCTGGCTTGCTTTACACATTCATTAGATCAAATACACTTTCATCTCTCTTCAGAAAGGAGTTATCTTTAGATGTTGGTCTTACATTGATATGTAGAGCAAGTAAGATTTAATGTAGTGCAAGATCAAAACCCCACTAAACTCATTGCAGCATCCTCATTGACTCTAATAGGTTTTGTGTGAGGCTCTTGTTTGGGCTGGCTTTGAGGCCAGAGTCAATTTTACTGTGGGAGAAAGAGGATGTGTGTCTGCCTGCTAAGAGGATTTATGATCAAGAAATAATTTTTTTTTGTTTCTAGAAGGGCCATCAGAGAACCTGCCCTTTCCCCAAAGATGGAAGGCCATTTATGTGAGAATAGGTGAACAAATGAATAAATGTGTGTATATCTTCTGAGGCTGATTCTGTTTTTCCTTCCTTCTTTTCCTCCCTTGCCTGTTTTGTAAGAGACAAAAAGACGAGATATACAAATTTTAATGTAAATTGTGTCACTTAGTATTACATCATGTGTATCTTACAATCATTGGTTTTGTTTGGAGTTGTCTATATGTAGAAAAATATTCCAACTCCATGCATGAATTCATGATTTTCTATCAGGAAGGAATTATCCACCATTTAGCAGATAAGAGAATAATTGCATCAATAATTTCTGTAGGGAAATATAAATATAGTAACGTTTATACATAATATATGTTTGCATATATAAGCAGAATTCACTATGGGCAGATATTTTACACTTAGAAGTATTTATTTATTGGTGTAATAATGAAAATAGGGCTCGCTCCTGTTAAACACACAAGCATGAGGCCCAAATTTTGATCATGGCGTGTGGAAGGCTCACAGAGTGTCTGATTCATTAGTTGGTTCTGCTGCTTTGATTTGTAGTCATATGGCTTATTTGTACAATTAGCATAATTCTTTAAAAAAATATTTATGAATAAAGTTTCTAACCAAACTTTGCATTTAAAGTAATCACTTGGGTAATTTAAATGTAATCTTTTCTGTAAATATTTTGTATTCATTAGAAAGAGAGAACAGTTAGTTCATATAAATAAAAGAATCACAGGGACAGACTCACAGAATATATGAGTATGGATTTCTTTTCTGTTAACTTTCACACAAAGTTCAGAGAGCAGATGCAGACAGAGAGGAGTGAAGTAATTGTTTTAAAACTGAGAATATTTAGATCTTTTTTGTGCTGATTCTCATTTTAAAAACAAGATTGCTAGACTGCTTTAGGAATTCCTCAGTCATTTACATTAATAAGAAGTTAACGTATTTTAGAACATGTGTCAAATCTTCAAATAGTGGAGCCGTTTTATTACAAAGTTCTTAACTATATGTAATTTTTTATTTCACTATTTCCAAATTCCAATCCAATGCCTTTACAGCTCCTGTGTGTTCTCTTTTTCATATTTCACAGGAGCTAACTTCTTTCCTTTCTGTCATCTATAGGAATTCTTCTTAAGCAGAGAACTAGAATTGTAGTTTTTAATCTATGTTTTATGACTCTCTTCTCCATAGCAACATTGAAATTTCCTCTGATGGGTGTACTTTGCATGCAGAGCACAATCTATCCTTGACTAAAATGCTGTAGTTACTGAAAAATATGTGATAGCACAGTAAAACAATTATGTGAACAATGAAGGATTTGGTGTTAAATCCCTTGAAAAATCAAGTGCTTTCCCTTAGAGATGTCAGCCTGGTAAGCTGCAGGTTAATGTCACTCTTTTAATATTTATACCGAAATCTTAATGTCAGGAACATCCCAGTAGGAGGCTGAATTTTAGTTCTTCCTCTGTGCGTGCTTATAATTTTCTATGAGGCCTGTACTACTTAGATGGGGGGAATAAGTGCACAGATTGCAAAGGAAAAATGATCAAAATCATAATATTTAAATGTTGTATCTTATAGCAACAAAGTAGATTTTAAGGCAGAAAGTTTACATTTTCTGCTCAAAACTGAGAATTGAAATATTCTTTCTCTTCTTTCCCAAGCTTTTACTATTTGTGGGAAGAGCTGTGGAAACCTGCTAGCAATGTATGAAATTATTTACTTTTTCTACGTTTGCCACAGAATTTCATATATTTCCCGAGAATATACTTTTAAAAAGTAAAATTTCTAAACCATACATCTAATGTCAAATAAAGAGTCAGTATGTGACATGGATGAAATGAGTCTGAACATTAAAAACACCACAAATTTAGTAACGCATTAAGGTTACACTTAGTACAGCTCAGAAAGTATTTATAGAAATGTCTCTACTATCAAAACCATATCTGGACTTGCTGATTATTTGCTGACATGTTTGCAGTTACTTTCTATTGATTCATATTGTATCTGATTTTGGAGCAATCAAGTCACTAGGGCTGTTTTTCTGCGACTGGTGACATTTAAAAGCTTGGCAGGAGAATAGGACTGTGGAAATTAGGTCAGTGAATGTAAAATAAGAGTTTTTCTTTATTTTTTTAATGTTTTATCATAAGTAAATTGTAATAGTATACTTTTTTATAACAATAACTCCATGAAATCTTTAGAAAAATAGAAATGGAAAGTTAATATCATAATGATATATGCTATTTTTGTTTCTTTAGAAATAGAAGCCATACTTTTTTATATAGTAAAAACGGTTGAGTATAATTTAGTCTTGCAGAAGATTTTTTTTTGCTATTCTTCAAACAAACATAAGGCTGAATTCTGATTCAACAGAACAATAAGTCTATAATTTCAGTGCGTTTTCCTTTAAAACTTCTAGACTTGGTTTCTTGGAAATCTAGGGCATACAGCTACATAATGTTTTGAATAAATTGTTGAAACAGGTATAAAATATTTTTACAGTGCATGACCTTTTTCTTTTCAATTATCAAGAAATCATGTACAAAATCAGTCTTTACAAACTTATTTTGATAAAGGTGAAAGGAGATAGACTTTTATGAGGTACTTATCAGAACTACTGGTCCTATAACTCTTTCCTTCTGCTTCTAAAGACAGTATTTCAGACCTCTGGGGTTTTGTTCAGTTCAGTCATGTTGGTCTTGCAGGTATCTGGTTCAAAAAGTAGTGCAAAATCCTTGATGTTGGATCCCTTTGCCTGTCCTGGTGTTTTTTACCACTTCAGTAGTGTCTAATTTTTCTTTTTCTGGTAATACCAAACACATTTCCATGAAGGGCTCAGAACAATACTAGATTATTTGCAAATGTGGAAATCATGACACTGTGTGCAACAACAGCACTGAAAAACCTCCTGCAGTTATTTATTCTGTGTTACATTGTGTGACAGGACCCCAAGTTGACCTGAATTTAGAAGTGGAATTCTCAACAAGTCTTACTGGCATCAAGCATATTGTGACCCTCAGGGGGCTTGCAGTTCCTGAGAGTAATTTTTTGCAATACAAGATAGAATAAGAAAATGTTTTAGTAAAGATTTTTTTTGTTTGCTTTCTGGTTAAAAGAAAATAAGTTTGAAAACAAATCCCACTTCTTTTTCTTCACTGTAAGGCTCTATGCTTTAATCTTGCTCTTTAATCTCTCAGGTTTTTTAGGCTGCAGCAAAATCTGCATTGCTCCATCAAGATGCCCAAGTCTGCTTTTCTACATCAGAAAATCCTCTTAGGTTTCCCCTGGTGCCTGCAGGCTCCTGTCCCTCTGTACCTGGCATTGCTGCAAAGGTCTCTTCTAAGCAGCTCCGGGAGCAAGGTCCAACTCCCTTCAGAGAGCTGCTCCTGACCCAAACTGGATCCAGCAGGAGCCAGGAAATGGCCAGGCTTCCTCCCTGCACCTCAGCCACGATAATTTTAACAAAAACTGCTTTACCCAGCTGGCAAGCGAGGAGCAAGTCAAACAGATCTCTGCACTGTCGTGTGTGTCTAGAGACAAGTGCCCGGGGGAGGAACAGACAGCAAAGGAAAACAAACAGGAGCAGGAGGTACTTTGGTGTGGCTGGAGCTGAATAAAACCACCAAAAGGGCACAGTTTGTAAGCAGAATAGAAATACCTGCAGTGCTGGAGGGCCAGGGAAGGATCACAGAGTTTACTGCAAAGCTGCCTCTTGGCAGGGTGTGAGGCAAACCACAGGAATCAGAGGCACCTGCTGGCTTTTACACACACACAGGCACTTCTTACCCTGCTCAATAAAGGGTCAGAGCAGAGAACTATTACTGTTATTGTTAGGAAAATTATTTGTTTCCCATGGCCTCCCAGAAGGGGTAATGGCAGACAAAACTCCACAGTTTATTCCAAAGGAATTTGCAGCAAATATTAAGCTGAATTGCTGACATATAGGACCTTGTAACAGCCAAGTTCCAAATCAGCAACAGGATGAAGATTTATCTGACTGGAACAAAGATGGATAATTTTCTTTTTTCATTTTTTTTTCTTTTGAGGGAAGACCTTGAACCTGGATTTTTAAGCTTAGGTGAAAGGTGTCAAGAATTCCAGCCCAGGAAAAAGCGTGATGGAATGTAGATCCCATCTGCTGACCTTATTATTCTTAATCAAGGTTGTTACTACTAATATTTCGGATAATGGAAATATTCGTGATTTTATAAAAAGCTATAAATTGGATTGACTAATTGAATTCAGCCACAGATAATACAGAACTCTAGTTTATAAATGCTTATTAATGTGCTCTTGAAAATAATTTGTGTAAAAGCAACAGAGATCACTTCATACGCAAAAGTGTGAAGCATCTAGATTTGTGCAGTTATTAACAGGAAATCCTCACTTCAATCCATCTGACTACAAATCCCTCACTTGGCAAAATATGACCAAACCTAGAAGTACCTGATTGTATTTGGCAAATTAAAAAAAAACAACATAAGCATATTACAACTTTCTCCTCTTGCTTGAATGTAAAAAAGTTTCCACTTCTCAAAGTAATTAACCAAGTCAAACACTAATAAGTAGTTAAACTTTCAGAAAGGATTTAAACTGCTCTAACCTGTTATACAGGATTTAGGTCATGTATTTACTGTTCACAGGTATCTGCAATTTCTGCAGCAACCCTTTTACAGTGTCCAATAGAATAATTTATTAAAAAAACTCCGGCATTTTTAGAAACATGTATAGGTCATGCTTTAATCTGATCATGTTTGTATTTTGATATTGGATCATTCAAGTTTTAGGATGAAAGACTTTTACTTGCAGCAATTCTTCCTGCCATGGATTTTGTTACATTTTTATGGTGGAAATGGAGAAAATGTGGCTGCTTGCTCCCAGTATTTGTGAATTAGAGATCATGTGACAATTCTTTTTCATGCCATATACCATGTGGATATATATACCATGCTCTTAGCAGAGGGCTGTGTGCAAGTGGCTTTTTCTTTTTTCTATTTGTTTTTGTTCAGAGGAAGGGCAAGGGGTCAGTCAGAAGCTCACTAGAGATCTTGAAGGTCTTTCTGCATTTGGCATCGATTCACCTGCCTGTTTCTGTGTTCAGCTGATGCCTTTAAAGAAAAAATTTGTGTTGGAGAAACAAATTTTCTGAGGAGGTGGACTTAGCATAAGACTAAACTGCTTTGTGAGTGAATTTCCCTGCAAGTATGGAGAAAGAAAGAGAAGTAAGAGGAGAAGAATTCAGAAAAAGGGAAAACTGTATTGTGCCTATAACAGTTTGCTTTTCTGACTTCCTCCCCTACAATGGGTTTTCTTTTTTCTAAAGTGAAAACAGAACCCATCTTTCAACTCTTGATAAATAAGGTCTTTTCTGTGTGATGGAGTCTGCTGCCTGCTCTCAATGCCTTTATACGTGAGTTGTTGCTTACAGTAAATACTGTGCACACAACCAGGTATGGCTGGTCTTGTCTGAGAACATCTGTGTGGTACAAATATACATATATGCATAAACACCTGCATTTGATTTGCATATATGCACATATAATCATACTTGTGTTTACAGCACAGAATTGTATTGTTCTATGCATATATTAATGTATATTATGCATATGTTGTAATCTGTTTGCATAAGCAGTCACTAACTTTCTATTCCCATTTTGTTTTTCTTTCCTCTGTCATGGAGGACACAACCTTCTACTTTAATATGATAACCTTCTCCTAACGTCAGTTTCACTTAAAACTAAAATTGTCTTTATGTTGAATTATATTTGTGTACAGGAAGATGGAACTACCTCACAGTTCAGGTGTGATACCATATCTGATGAGAAAACAATCCCTCTCTTGGTGTGGTGGTATTTAACAAATTGCATGGTGCTTTTGTGATACCTAGTAGAGAAGCTGTCAAATCATGAAGTCAGTGAATAAGCCCTCAATAAGTTGAATCAATTGGCAATGTAAACCTAATTCCTCTAGTTTCCTTCCTTTATACTTTGTTTTATATTATGCTTATGCTTTTATTAATACAGCAGCTAAAGTAGCTGTTCAAATTAATTTAATGTATAATTGCTTGTTCTGTTTTGTTGTTTTCCAGCTCCCTCAGGCACAAAAGGTAAAATATTTTAATCAAATCCTAGTCATTCCAAGTAGTCACCAGTGCTTCACGTTTCCATGGCGGTGTGAGTACGGTACAGTTGGTGATCAGTGAAACACTTCACTGTCACGGGGGCTCTGAGCTGGGCCCAGGCAGCTGCCTGGCTTTGAGGCAAACGTATGAGCTATTTTAACATGCCAGGCATGGAGCAGCCTGCAACTTGGAAACAGCAGGGAGGCTATTTTATCAACAATTTGAAATAATAGTAGGGATTAAAAAAAACAAAACCTCACCCCATTACTCCATGTGAAACATTTCTGGATCTATTGCAGAGACTGCAAAACCCAGGGCAGAGCTGGTACCCTTTCACTGCTCCCCACTGTATCTACCAACACACCCCTGAACACATTCAACATTTGACTTCTCTAACAGGTTGCATACTTTTCATACAATGTGCTCTTGCCTTTAAACCACTTCTGCATCGATATGGTGTTACCAGAGTCAGCACTGCACGCCAGGACAGCACAGCCATCGGGGCAAAGTTCAGAATTGCCTGATGTCTGTTGCATTGTCCTTATATATTTCACAAATATAATCAAAGCTTCCAGAAACTAGAAAATCTAGATGGTGTTTTGTGCTTTCGGTAAAAAAGTATTAAAATGAAAAAAAGGAGTAGAATATGCTGGGAAATTGCAGCACTCACTTGTCCGAGTTCTTCTTACTGTTCTTGGTAAAGCACCTTCAATAAGAAATGTCACAGCAATTAGTCAGTTTGACATCACTGTTATTAACATTCATGGATGATGATAAAAGTTCAGTTTTTAATGAAAGCTATTAGTGATCTTTCATTTGATAGCTTTTGAAGAATGGTGAGGGTAGCCACAGAATGTAGAACTTAACTCATGTATCTCAGCCACTTTTTAGTTTAAAAAGCAAGAAATATGAAGATAGGAGGTTTTATTTTTATGATACTATGTATATTTGAAATTTTCTTGCTTGTAGAGCTCAGAAAATTTCATTTCAAACCTCCAGGTAATATGCTATTTTATGACACTGGACTATCTATGTCTGTAGTTTGTTCTTGCTTTGATAGTTGCAGAACATGGTACAAAAAGATGTTAGTTTTCTTTTTTGCTTTTTGTTTTTTTCTTCTGGAAATAGATGGTTTCAAGAAGTATTTTGTGCACAGCTTCTAGGAAAAGTAGAAGGACCAAAACAGTGGCTAGACTAGCTAGCTTTGGCTTTTTCATACTCACCTGCTTGTCCAAACATTTGCGCCAAATGCTTCTCTTAACAGTTTGCAGAGAGGAGAGAGAGTCAGACTGTGATGTGCTGGGGCAGAAACAACCAGGCAGGCTGTTCGGCAGGCTGTGCCATGTGCTGTACCTGTTCTGGTGGCCCGAATTCTGAGCTATTAAATAATATGCTGGTACAATTTACTCAAGTTTGAGGTTAGCGAAAAATAATACAGTTTTCATAAATGGTCAAAATTGCCAATTTTCAGTGTGTTTGCCCCTTGATCAAATAAATGCAGAACTAAGGCCACATATTTTTATATGCATTTATAACTGACTAGAGTCTAGTTGTGCACTACTTTTGTGCAGAGAAAGAGGAGAGGCATGGGATGGGGAGGCAGGACAGGTACAAGTAATCCTCCAGGGCTTTTGATAACTTCAGGCAAGAAAAATGCCTTTTAATAAGCGTGGCCTGACAGCTTATGAACAAACCAAGAGAACCTCTCTCGCTCTCTGCAAGGTGAGGGGAAGCAGCACAGCGCTGGTGCATGCCTTTGTGAATGACTTAGTCACTGTTTTGCCATATGGTGTCTGAACTTGTACTGTATTTTTGTTGGAATCTATGTATCATCTTGCAAATGTTTTCTCTATAAACATTTCAAACAGTCATGTCTCTCTAAACATGCTCACTTTAATCTTCAAGTGATCTGAAAGAAAAATGTGGCATTTCAAGTTTACCTTTACTATTTCATATCTATTATAAATGGTTCACCATCTTGATGAAATGTGTTTTCTCTTATATGTGGAACACTTTGGCTTCAGACTTTTCAGTGTTTAGGCAGTGTTCTGTGGTGATTAGCTATTGATTTTGAAGACCTGTAGATTTTCAACTGTCTACAGCAGTTAAATAACAATTAAACCTGTTACTGGTATACAATCTGCTCTCAGTCTAACTGCTGCAAATTCAGATTTGGAGAGCAGGTGAAATGAAGAATGCTGAGTTGAAGGTGGATATGTCTGTTGCACCGTATTTGTCTTGAGAAGATTTTTGTGATATACCATGCACTTAAAATAGAAAATCCCACAAAACCAAATCAAACCACCCAAAAAAACCCAAACAAAAAACTCACCACAATTTCAGGCAATAGAGACCTTGATTTAATACAATGATGTTACTTTCAGAACAAAATATGTTTAGGAGGAGTTAATTTGTCTAAAAGGAAAAACTACTATCAGACAAATGAAGCAAATTCATGTGAATTTTACTTGTCCTCTATGTTTCCTTTATGCATGTTTTTAGGTAGCCATCCCACAGGGCTGTGAAAATAGCAGCAAGATAAAATAATAACTCCAGTTTACTACTTTTCAAATTTGCTCATTTTGATTTTCAAAATGACCTTCATCTTTGAAACAGTTACGTAAAACAGCTTTTTGTATGCATTGAAGAGCAAAAGCCATTTCTCCTTAATAGTTCAAAAAGGTGTTTTGTTTCCTAGTAGGAAAGCTTTACTTGCCTTCTTGAGCAAACACAGCAGGATTCAAAAGCTTTTGCCCTACTCCTGCTGTGATGTTTTGTTCTACTTAGCTTGAGTGAAGAGGTAGAAGTGAATAAATTAGGCACACAAATCAGAAGCAGAGAGTTGTGTTTAGGAACATTTAAGATTTTTTTTAATGATTCTCTCATGAATGGAACCATATTTCCTCCATATAGAAATGTTTTGATGACATTTGTTGCCCAAAAATTCCTGACAGCTTTCTTCTCTCTTTCTGTGTTATCCTTAACTTATTTAAGCAGTACTGTGCCCTCCTATCTTGATGCTATCATCTTTCAGCCTTTTGGGAGCATCATTTATCATTCCCTGCATCATTTACCTTATACTTTGAAGAGCTGAATTAACTGTCACTGGCTATAGAAAATATAAAATTTGCCAAGTTGCTGTTTCATTGAGGTGCACGACTAGTGATTTTAGCACTTTTATAAAATTATAGTAGTTAACTTGAATCTGATGGAGTAAAAAATAATCATAAAGTAAACAGTTTGATCTAGCATTCCTTTGGATCTATTTCCTCCTGATGAGATACTATTGTCTTTCAGTTCTGCAATGTATATTTGGTTTCCATTCAGAAAACCACGTTAAAATTTTCACTTACATGTTAATTGCAATCTTAAATGTAGTTTCCAAATTTCTCTCTCACATTCCTCAAAAAGCAGATTGACTTTTAATAACATTTTTGAATCAGCAATTTACAAACTCCAAGTAACTATTTTACAATATAAGTGGTTTTTTACATTTACTGTCTGTGTGCTAAACACAGAAATGTCCCTTTAACTTAAGACTCACACAGGTTCCTATATTGTCCCAGACCATAATTTGAGTCTATGCCAAAATAACAGCTATTCCTTATTCTTTTAGTCCATATAAACCACAAATTCCAATCCCCTGATGTTTCCAGCCTGCCTCATGACTGATCAGCACGTAAAGGTGCAATGGTCACAGAAGACAACTTCTTGTGGAGCAACTCTATGGAGTGGGGAAGGAGGAAAGTGGGTGGGCTGGGCAGGTGTGTCCATTTCTGGACAACCCACTGTAGCTCTTCTTGACTATACGCTCCCAAGGAAAGTATTTCAGGGATGTTTCTCAAATTCCTCTCTCCATAATGGAAACACCTAAGAAAATGTATATTCTTTCCTGTAAACGTGTGCCTGGTTCAATTCTGGAGCCTGCCTTAGTGTTTGCCCTGGAGATGGATGCTAGTGCTGGATGTGAGGCTAAACTCTAAGTGGCTTAACTCTAAGAGGATGGTTTTTATTTGTTGTCTGTGAAGATCTGCTTGGGGTTGCTCTGAGTGGGATAACTGTGTACAGCAAGGAATTAACGGGAAAGCTGTTGTAGTTAAATCTATTTCTAAAAGGAGTTTTTCTCCAATTATAAAACTATTATCGCTAGGCACTAGAGATCTGTACCTTTCTCAGAGAGCAAGTTCTGTTTCTTTTTATCCTAAGCAGCCAAGAGCAGCTACATTTAGCCTGGAAATGCATTTTTTCCTCAGTCTTGAGATTTATTTATTTTTTAAAGGTTTGTTATTTTTTGCTAAGCATTTTATCAAACTGAGTGTCCATAGCCCTTAGATAGTCTTCTGCCTAAAACTGTTACCTCCATGTCTTTTCAACAGAAGAACCTTCTGGGGCAAATCACTGATGCTGTCCCCTTCATTCATCATTTTAGACTAGATAGTAACGCCAGTATGATGAGCAGTGACTCAGTAAAACATTGCAAATACGAGCCCCTGCTCATCCAGCTATTTGCTGACTCCAATTACGGAAGTGGCCAACAACCTGCTCATCTGCCAAACAAATAAAAAATCAAACAGGCTGGATTAAAGGGTTGCAATTCTATAGAAATGATTGCAGCAGCCAAGTCTAGTTGGTGCTTGTAGATAACAAAATTACAGGGCAATCACTCTTGCCTGCCTCCACAGTCAGCCTTGAGAGTTAATGAGCAGTTATTTCAGAATTTCCCAGGAACTCCAGACCATGGGTTTTTTTCTTCATGTAAAGAATTTCAAACACCCTAAAATTCTACTGACAGTCCCTTGGCTTCATCCTATCCATTAAATTGTTTTTAGTAAAGTCTTGACAGTGACTGGACTCATAAAGTAATACTGTCCTGGTACTTGACAAAAACATGATGTCAGAGAACAACCGCCCTGGGCAATCAAACAAAATCTTGAAGTGCTCCAAAATGTCACCTCATAATCAGCAGAATGCTTTTTCACTTCCTGGGCTCCCCTCCACAAAAATCATGTCAGTGTGCTCAACTGTACTACTCTGGCCAAGGAGAGGAAATTCCTACATTAGTTTGGCTGTATTTGAGTTTCAAGTGCAACCTTTGAACTCACAACTTTTTGCCAAGTTTTAGGATTTTTGTCTTTCCTTGTTTGTTTAATAACTTGCTATGCCTTGATAGATCAAGGATTATATTAGGGTTAGAATTATCTCTTCTTGCTAACAAGGCAAACAAACAAAAAAGAGGAAATATGATCATAAGTTCGTTCCACCTCATATCCCTAGTGATTCCTTATCAGATGTAAACCATCTTGACTCTAAACCCCATCTGTGGCCCTGTCTAATGTCTGCAAACATTCCTTCTCACCATGAGATAGTGCCATGCCTCAGAAAATATACTTGTTTGGGAAACTGAAATCCTCCTGAAGCAGACCGGGAGCTGCAAGGCATGTAATTTTCTAGATTTTATCTGATTTGTTATTGTGAAATATGCTTCATAAAGTATCTTTATCATAATGTAGGAATTGTTTTCTGAAAATGTGGGGAGCCGATTGAAATTGCTTCATTATAAGAAAACCTTTGTAAACAGAAACAAAACAAAAAATAAATAGCAAAAATTCTAAAAAGAAAAAAAAAGGATTAGAAGTTCTACGTGAGTGCAGAAAATATGATACAGATGTAAGAGTGGTAGGAGAATGTCACAGACACAACTGGGCATGACTGTCACCTGCAGTATTGCTCAGGAAGATCATCCCTATTGCTTGGCTGAACACAGGTGCAGCAAAGCAGAAGTTGTCTTCTACAAAATCTCCACTTGAGGACTGTCTGTGTCACACTTTTAAATATTGGATAAACCTCATCAGCTTTACATATCTGTCCCTGGGGCAGAAAGGGTTGAACAGTAACTCTGCAGCCCCTGCTTGAGCTGCCTTTCATGCGTGTCTGGTGAAGATGTGCAGGCACAGAGCAGGGCTGGTCTGCAGCAGCCCTTCAGTGTGTGCCTCAGGGCAGAGGGTCAGCCTGGCCAGGGGCTGGGAGCAGGGAGGAGGCTCAGTCTGAGCACTCTCCTGGCCAGTGACGATCACCCTCCATGTTTCTCTAGACTGGAACCGATGTCATGAGATCTGTTTTCTGTCTAAATTGAAAAAACACATTGAAACCTGATGTGCAGAATCAGCTAATGCTTCCTGCCACCTCTTTGTCCAGCAAACTGCAACCAGCTGGAGCAAAGGTGCTCGTGGGATCCTTGCTGGCTGCCATCCTTTGTGCCACAGTGTGAGCTGAGGACATCTCAGTCTGGACCAGAACAAAGCACCTACAGCCCACGAGCTCCTGCTCTTTGCTGGGAGGCAATTTTGGCAGAGCTGAGGCTGGAGGGATGCAGAGCAGACCTGCCGCTGCTTTGCTGCTGCCAATGCTGCTTCCCCAACCCATGTTTCAGCCCCTTTTCCCTCCCATGGCAGCAGGAACGAGGATGAGGCACCTTTCCTGGCACTGGAGGTGCTGGGATGGGCAGAGCTGGTTCAGCTGGGATGGGGCTGGGGCTGGGCTGGGCTGGGCTGCACTGACTGCAGGTCTAACTCTGCCAGTGTCTTCTGGACAAACTGCCTTACCTCACTGAAAATGGAAATAATGAAATTGGAAAATGCAATTGTGTGTCTGTAATTGTTCCTTAGTTCTCAGAGACAGTATTTCTTTTTCAAATATAGCTTGCTGATGATCAGGGATTGGTGTTGATGACAACTGTTGCCATGCCAGTATTTAGTAAGCAAAATGAGACTGTAAGTACTCCGATTATTTTTGTCATGTGATAATGGTGTGACTGACATGAGGTTGCTTTTTAGATTGGCTAAAATCTAATAAGATTTTAGCTAACTTAACATTTTTTTCTTTTCTTCTTACTTTGTCTGCAGTTAGCATCCCTTTATTAGCACAAAAATGTGGACAAGTAATCCAAAATTCCTGTACTCTAGAAATCATGGTAAAATGATGAAACTCTATGTCTACAAGAAAACCTCAGATGACACCAGGCCTTAGGACTTTCTTCTGTGTTACTTTTTCATAGCAAATAATCACTATAAATTTCCTCTTTGCACCAATACAACTCCAAATTTAATTAGTTTTATGTATCTTGTCCATAAATCTGTTTATCTTTAATAATTTAACAGACTATTAAAAGAAAGTTACGTGTACTTTCTCCTTAAATCTTCATCTTTCTCTTTTGCTTACAAATGGCAGGAGAAATTGAGAAAGAAAGGAGTAACATATTTTTAACAGTAGTTTTTAATTTAAAACCTATTTGCATGTGAAAGATTTCAGTAGAGGGACTCACCAGCTATCAAAGCCTTTTCTATGTGAATTGTAAATAAAGCAGATAGGAGCAATATTATTGATTAAATTACTGCTTGATCAGCTGAGTTGTACCAGTGTCTGCTATCCCCACTTTTTAAATTATTTGTTATCTCTTCACTTCTGCGGTGTAGCTGCAAAGTGAAATAAGTGGTGAGAATGTTTATTATTATTGTGGTTCTGAGTGCATCTCTTCTTGCTCTTTTCAGAGGTCTAAAGGAATTCTCCTGGGAGTAGTTGGCACAGACGTTCCAGTTAAAGAGCTTTTAAAAACTATTCCAAAATACAAGGTAACACACAAATGCTGTATATATATATATATATATATAAAATTTATATTCAGTATAATGCATAAAATATACCATAATAAATTTAATATGTTGTTATTGTTTATATTTACGTAGCTCCATTATTTCACCCATTTTCCTCAGGAATTTTGGCTCTGTAGTGTCTGAGATCAAGTGCCATTTTTAAAATCCAAGTTGAAATATGGTTTGATCTTCACATTTTTGTGCATCAGCATGGTCTATAGGGTAATATTAAATGTTGTCCATATTAAAATCAATGTAATTATAAAATCAATGAAGTTATCAAACCATGAAAAATTGCCAGAATACAAAGCAAAATAACAAAAAAAATCATACTGAAAAATTGATTGACATTGCATGAAAACACTTTAGGTTTCCTGTTTGTGTCTGAATCTTCCTGTCCCAATTCCGTGTCTCCTGGAATGAAAGAAAGTGGCACATTGCAGGAACTTAAACAAGTTCCTGCCTAACCAGACTAGTGGTTCCTTCTCTGCTAGCCAGTATTTGGCAGGTATTTTCCTCTACTTAGTTTTCCAAAGTCAGTGGCAACTCTACAACAAAATTCTGATGTTTTACTATAGGACAGTTTTATTCACAAAGGAAAATTAAATTAATATTTTCCATTTAATTATTAGTGTTTTTTTGGGTTTGAGGGGTTTTTTTGGCTTTTTTTGTTTGCTTGTTTTTGTTTGGGGTTTTTTTTTTTTTTGGTTTTTTTTTGCATGACAAACAAATGTAACACAATATTGTAGACAGCCTTTGCTAAAGAGGTCAGCCCTTGGAATAGCTACATTTTGACAGCACCTGTACTGAGAATAAATTTGTATATCATACTTTTCTCCTAACTGTCTGCCATGCTCTCATTTAGTGATTTCTAAGGGGGTGGAGGAAGAAGCTGACTTGTGAGTGCCTTCCAATATTCTCTCATAAAAATTCCTCCTATCAATTTTAATTCTAATTTGAATACATTAGGATTTACCAAATGATCTTCTAGATCAATATACAGTAATCAGAAAGTTTAAATTAAGCAAGAATTTGGTAAAAGTAATGCACAAAAGAGTGGCAATAATGTTGATAAGGTGTATTGGAGTCATTTCCTGTGACCTGGGTCCCACTAGGCCAGGTGCTGTGCAAACCCAGGACTGTCCGAGGTGGAAAAAAGTTTCCGACAATGAGAAGAGGCAGCAGGGGACTGCACACTGATATCAGAACACAGAGACATTGCAGCTCAGGCTAAATAACAGGGAACACTCTCAGTGCACTCAATCAGTAGAAGGTAGAAGAGAAAGGAGCAAAATTTGCTCCTTTGTAAAATTTGGAGCAATTGAAACAATCTTCGGAGCTGCCTGTGAGGAGCTGTGGGGAGAGCAAGTTTCATGTGTAGAGGAGGAAGAACAATGTTGTGGTACCTGCAGAAATAAAAGCTTGGCTGTGCTTCACTGGATAGGAAAAGCCATCTCAGAGTGATGCTATTCCTAAATAATCTGTAAGATTTGTACAAAGTCTCAATATAGGAACCCAGAGAGAGAGGAAGGCCTGAATAACAGGTATTGCAACAGAGCTAGACCGAATCAAAAGAGGAGAAGTTTTTTTAAGAATTAGTTTTCTGTGGAAACAATATATGATCCTCTTGCTGAATATTAGAAGGCATTTTATTTGAAGGTATGTTTTATATTTCAGGATGTGCTGCGAGAGAGGATTATTGCAGGAGGCACCAATATCATGCAATGCAGTTGGGTTAGTGAGATCACTTGAGTTATAACTTCCAGTCCCACATGCCATAAACAAAGACAGTGCAATTGCAGGAGCATAATCACCCCTGGGACCCATTCCTGCAGAGGCAGCACGTGACAAAATATTCACACAGGGACATAAAATGATTGGTTGGAAATAGAATCCTGCTGGCCTGGAATCCTCTCAGCCTGGATGAGGCAGATTTTATGCTGAGGAAGATGAATAATAGCAATAAGCTATTTTCAGCAGTTGTTATCTTGACTAAACTTCCCCAGATGTCGGTGGCAGTTTCTCCTGAGTAAGGTGGGGTTGGATTTAGTAATACTTGACTTCCATGCGACATTTTAAAACAGTTAGCAAAAGGTTTTTTTGTTTCCAAATCTGTGATTTAGAGAGAGAATTCAAGGTTTAAAATGGCAATGCTGCTGTAAGTGGTAGCATCTCTCAGATACTGCAGACACTGTGCATTTTCACACAGTGCACAGAACACAATAAAATACTTCCCTTGGATCCTGTGAAGGCCTCAAATAGGCAAATGCTTTTTTCTTCTGTGAAATATACCACCCACATTTGTTTCCTTACCTGACTTCCACTGCCTGGATGTCATACTGCAGTTATCAACACAGACAATTACACTTGAGACCTGATATTTAGCCAACAGCTTGTTCCCTTGTCACACTATAATAGTTAAAATATGTCCACTGTTATTATTTTGGTTATCCCTCCTTTATGAAGAGATGCCAAGAACATATCACCTTCTATTGCTCTCACTGAAGTTTATTGCTTTAGGAAAACCACTAATTTATGAAACAATCTTCTGTGTGACATACAGTTGCCCATATACAATCATTCATACAGAGACACTGTAAATTAACCTGGAATATTTTACCTGTGACCTTGCCATAATATCATACCCTGGTTTATACTTCCAGAAAATTACAGAAGCTGATAAGCTTGCTCTCCATTTTGCCTCTTAAGAAAGAATTTTAGCTTTACAGCCTTGCTCAAGTTGCTTGGTGTCAGACAAATTCATAAAGACCCAGTTCTGCAAAGCATTTAAGAATAAACTCAAGCAAAATAAAAAGATTTAGTAGTCAGAACTGTAAATATCAAAGGAAAAATGGTGTTGAACTTTAAATTTTGATTTTTTGGTGTTTTTTTGGGGTTTTTTTTTGTTTTTTGGTTGGTTTTTTTTGGGGGGGGTAGTTTTTTGGGGGTTTTTTTGTTTGGTTGGTATATAATGCCTCAGTGTATTGATATGTTTAAATAAAAATACACAAGATGTTATCTTTCTTCAGAATTGAAAAAAATGGGTGAGGAAGGACAGGAAGATGTGCTCTGCATGGCAAAAGATACACAGTGAACCTGGTAGAAAAAGCCTACATTAGCAGCAAGTTTATGCTAAAAAGGGATGTTTGAATGACCACATGAATGGTTTAAAGGTACATTTATTGCATTCAGTGGATGCAATCAGCTGTGTAATAGGCATATTGTTATACCAACCAGTATTTTTATTTAAATAAGTACAGTGCTGAATTTGGACACTGTTAGGCCTCATCAAGCGTTTCATTGCTCTCAAGGAATCTCCCACAGTTCCACTCGATACAAAAATGTAAACTTAGAGGAATTCCCTTAGCAGAAAGAGCTGCCTTCTGTGGCTCCAGCTGAACTGGAATTAACAGAGAGCCTTTAGGATTGGAAGATGCAAATATCACATATGACAGGTCACCGTTGCTCGCTGTAGCTGTGCATTCCTTATCTTTGAGTTAAGTGGTTCTCTAACAAGTGAAGTAAGCTGTGCACTCATGGGAATAGGGGAATTCACGAAATTCCGGGGTCTCTTTGCCCTGCCACATGTTCTGTGTATGCCACACACTATGGCATCCCATATACAGGTATATTTATATATATATAGATATAGATAGATATAGATGTAGATATAGACATAGACATAGATACAGATAGATATAGATATAGATGATATAGATATAGATATAGATATAGATATAATTCACTCTAACACACACAGGAACAAGCGCCCTGGACAGCAGAGTTGTGGGACAGTTTAAAATTGTCCTGTATGCTGAATTCGTCACAATGACAGGTTCTCATTTGCACAAAATGGCAAGGACTTTACCTATGTTTTAACAAAACACTGTGTGGATAAGGGCTATGAATGCCAGCTGCCCTGGATAGCCAAATTCTTGCCTGATTTTTTGAGTAAGGATTTACTGGAGACCATGCTAATTACTATTTCTTTCTGATTTACAGTTGGGCATTCATGGATATGCTTTTGCAATTACAAACAATGGATATATTTTGACTCACCCAGAACTTAGGCCTTTGGTAAGAAAACTATTTATTGATCTATTTTATTTATCTACATGTGTTGCATTTGTTTTTTTGTTAGTGTTAATAATGTTCATTAAAAAATCAAATACAATAGACTAGTTACTTTATATTGCTTCATAACACACCATAGTTCTTGGTAAATTTACCTCTGGAAACAACACTTAGCATGAAAAAACCCCAAGGAAAATAAATATACAAGTCGCTTCTGCAAAAGATGCAGACCTCCATTACTGCAAAATAGCAAAGCCAAAAATTACTGTAATTATGTTCATTTTACATTGAAATGGAATGTTGGAATGCTCTAGTGCTGTGTAATAACCCCTATTTGTCATGCTAAAGTGTTAAAGTTAATTTAATATATGTGCAGAAATTTCAATAGAGCATAATTTTAAGCAAAACAGGAACACTAGGGATTTTCTGTACTAAAAGAGAAATAGCAGCAAATTTTACCTTTAGTTTCCCTTATCATCTTGTTTGCATTAATCACAGCAAGAAAAATAAAGTTACTGTTCCGCAAATGTTTATCAAGTTAACACCCCAGAGGGCTGGTACATTCCTGGTTGCATCATTGTTTAGGAACAGCCCTTCCAAGTGTTCCATCACTGCTGACTCCCAGTAAAGCATTGGCATTAATATTTCCACTGCTGTATCCACATGGCTGCCACGTGTGGTTCTCATTCAGGCACTCTGAGCAATGTCCCATTTCACCAGTATTTCAGTAGAAAACAGACATATTACCCGGGTGGATAATTTAATTTGAAAATAAAATTATTGACAAGCGTGATCTATTAAGTCATTAGCATATCTGAGGTGCTCCTCCAGCAAAAGAATTTGTCTTTCTAAGATTTGGGCAAGGAATTACATGCTAAATTACAATTTGTATTTTTCTTACTGTTTCCCCATTTAGTTTTTAACTGGACTAGAGTTTATGAAAAGTGCAACAAGGAAGCTTCAATGGGTGAATCTGATGTCCCAGGTTTGCAAGCCATAGAAATATATTTGAAAGTTCTCTCTCTATATCACATGAGTTTGGTAACTCATGTCCCCTGCTGTAGTCCCTTTCTCTTCTGGCAAATGACTTATTTCAAAATTATTAGTATTTATTCATTATATAATAGACATTTTAAAAAACAGAAGGTAACAAAGGAACAGTGGATAGTTTTAAGTTAGGCTGGCAGAGGGTGTTACCCTCCTCCTAATTTCTGATATTATGCTTTAGTGAGGCAGAAGGTGCTTTGCTGTTACTCCCCCTCACCAAAAGTACATCTTGAAGGCACTCACTTCATTACCTTATACAACAGGCTCTCTTTTTTAAAATCAAAATGTTGGGCAGTAGCCCATAAGCTGTCAGCTAGGGGAACTCATTGTGATATATTCATGGTCTGTTCATTTCAGTTTTTTGGAAGAGTCATTTTTACCTCTGGGTTCTGTCAGTGGTGGGTAATGAGAGTCTTCTGTTGACTTCAGTGCAGTTTTTGAGAGTGAAGTGATTGCTGGCCTGGGCCCTTGGTTTAACATTGCAGGCCAAATCCTGATACCGTTGTAACGTTCCATGAAATTTGTGACAATAACTATGTGAAAATAGGCCTGTAGATCTGGAATTAGATAATTCACTAAAGATACTATCTAAAATTATTTCCGTCTTAGAGTTGCGTTCAATGTTCATTGATTACTGACTTGATCCTCACTGCTTTATGCTGTTATTATATTTTCAGGCAGTGATGCAAAACTGGAATATTACTGAATTCCAGAGTTCCTAACCCCATATCTATTAGTTCTGAAGCTGATGTACTGCTTTTTAAGGAATTGTCTTCTGGGACACAGTGCAGAGAGGCAGGACAGCAAACAGCACAGAACGCTTCCTGTTGCTCCAGATTTTTATCTAACACTGAGCAGTGTATGCAATCATCAAGCTGGCCACATTACTGTGCTGATTATTCTATTGGGTTTATCGTTAAAAATGCTTTTCTTGGAGCCTTCGTCTCTTGTTTCTTCTGCTGGTTTTTTTGAGTAAACCCGGCTTTCGCTGTGGGTGACAGGCCGGGCGCTCATGGGCCGCAGGTGGGAGGGATTGCGGCAAGGAGAGGAAAGCGCTCCCTGAAATCCGTGCTGGAGCGGCCCCCAGACCCCAGCGCTGGCTGGGAGCTTTCACCAGTCATTGTCCCACAGAAAGAACCTTTTGGTTGCAATCTCGAAAAGCCACGAGTGCTTTAGGAATGAGGAATCCCTCGGGAATTGCTCCCGGCGGGCACCAGGCCTCGCTCCCTGCGGGTGCCGTGCGCCCGGGGCTGCACTGCGGGGCCGTGCCCAGCAGGTGGCGCCGCAGCTCCGCCCAGGGCCGCGGGGGGAGCCGCGCTGGTGGCAAAAATACTTTAAAAAAAAAAAAACAGAAAAACCCAAACCCTTTAAAAAAAATACTACTGTATCAGAATGCTCCTATACCCTGAATTTGACTAAAAGTCAATATTTGTACAGAGTGGGATTTTATTTTCTACCAGAGAATATTTTCAGTTGTATGGTGTAGTTTTTAATTTTGTTTTCCGTTGAAAACCACGACCTACTGTTAGTACAAAAAAAATAATAAATGGTTTGGGAGTTCGAAAGTGAATTTTGAGATTTTTATTGGTTTCTAAGGCACCTTACCCATGTTGAAATGTGGACATGAGGACACAGTTTTCCTCAGCTGTGATCATGGCAGGTTTAATCTCCTGCTTTTCGGGAGCCTCTCAAAGTTTGTGGCATGCCAGGTGTTGCACTGTTAAATTTTCAAATGGAAATCTGTCATGATTATGATGTTACAGTTTGCCAAAAAAAGAGAGTTTACTGAATGTAAAGGAAGAATGAGAAACAAGTGATAGGTGCTTTTAAGGTGCCCTTGAAAACAGCCACCACGTTAATTGTGGCTGATTGCTCCTCACTGCCCCTGTCACTGTGCAGTCTGCTACAGGTCGGTGCCAGAGGAACGCTGCTTTCTCAGGGAAGTGTGATGGAATTACAGGGAAATTAAGGAATGTCACCAGGAGATGAGTGTCTGCCACAGGCACTGCTCAACATAACTGTGAACCTTACCTGGTGTTTGGGATTTGTGCTCGTGCCTCTCAGCCCTAATGTTTGGGTGGTTTTCAATGAATAATAGCTAGACTGCTACCAGTTTTTATGAGGTCCATGGCTTTTTTTGATTCATAGTTAGCAATAGGTTTTGTATTTTTGTGCAGACAGTGGAACTGGGTTGGGGTTTTTTTCACTAATTACTAGGTTCATTTAGGGTAGAATACTCAAAGTTCCTGAATGAGGAGCCTGAGTTTCTTAATTAAAGAAAATATGCATTTAAAGACAAATGCATACGTTCTTGAATAAAATTTCATATTTCATTCACATTCCAACATTTTAAAATAAATCTAAGGTTAAAAATCTGTTCTGATTTATGACTTAATTGAATAACATCCCTGATTACTGAAGGTTTTGTAATATTTCTGTGTTTAAATCAAAATTCTCTATCTCTGAGAAGATTGAGACATTTATTCTTACTCTCAAGATAAGCTCTGGAAGGCTTGTAATGGAGGTTTATGAATGGCTGTTTGTGAACGCTCTTAGCATTGTAAATGAATTCAATTGATGCATTGCTTTCTACACAAGGATGCACAGCTTTAATTTGATCAGTCTTGATTGGAGAAGTTACACCTATTATTCAAAGCCTGTGTATAATATTGCAAAGCCCTCACCAAAATATATTGGTGGTTTAGGTGCCTGAGTAAGCTACCATTTCAACCTTAGAATGTGGACTGTCACTATGTGTTGTATTAAGCTAAAGGACCTGGAGTATTTGAAGATCCTAGATCAGTATTAAGTCTTTTGTAGAGGTAAATTCTGGGAAAATTTGTTTCTCCTAATACAGAAAAACAGAGAAATCCAAGTGTCAGGGGAAACATTAATGCCCCACTTAAGCAGTGTTAGCCTTTCAGAAGCAGCAAATCTCATTTCTCTCTGGGGAGTCCCGCCTGGAACGTAAGATAACCTACACTTACCCTTGCTTTATTCATTGACTCCATAAAACTCTACAGCTGTAGCTGACAGCAGAATATTTAAATGATTTGAACAGTGTAAATGCCTCACGTTCATTTAAATAACTGAAGAATTCAATCACTTGAATGCCAATGATTATTCCTATTGGAGTTTACATTTCAAAAAAGACAGCCCATCTGAGTCCCTGTGAGAGCATTAAATTGCTATCTAATTAGAAGTGCAAAATTACATATATTTGAAAGATAATTAAAGGTTTGAAGGCTGTTGAATAACTGGTTGTACATATAAATGAATCACTGAAAATTTGTTAGCAATATGTGAAGCTTTCTTTTATTCTTTGCTTTCAGCTTTGAAGTTAGGTATAACTGAGCTCATGGGTTTAAGTCTGGTAGTATTAAGATAAAGGCAGATGTTTTTAATTATTTCTACTCAAACCCTAAATAATTATAAGCAGCTGCCAGTTTTACATAATCCCAAATGATAAACCCTGAGAATGCAAATAAAATCCGAAATAGAGGGGTTGTTTTCTTCAGTGAGTAAATCACATCCATGTTGCTCTGATAATTGACTGCAATCCACCTGAGAATGTGAGCTCAGCCGATGAACTCCTTGGCCAGACTCAAGGTGTGGCACTTAAAGCTGTTTTTTTGTACTGACTTTTACTTCACCCTGTATATTTTCATGTTGCTTTATCATTTTAAGCATTACTGCACCATTTGAAAAGCAAACATACATTAGTAGGGTAAGTAGACTGAGTTAGTTAAATATATGTAGCATAAGAACTGTTTTCTTCTATTGTTTTGCTAGAGAGTTCTCCTGTGTACATGCCATGGCACATGACTCCTACTTCATCTCTGCCTGGAAACTTAAAAATGCATTATTCTTTTTTTCCCAAGCAAATGACATGGTGGCTCCTGTTGTCAGCTTTTCTCTGCAGTATTTCTGCAAATGTTATAGTGTGGCAATTTTTCACTGCCATCTGGCAGGGAGAATCAATCCAAAATAACTGGTTTTTACTACCAACCATAACTTAGGAATTTCTGGGTTAACATCTTAAATAATAGGCTGGTCATGAAAATCCGTCTTTAGACGGGGAAGTTGTTTTTCCTATTTTCCTAAGAGAATCAAGGTGTTACCTTTCTTAATATTAAACAAAGGAGGTTTCTATAGAGAGAAACTTAGGGTTTTGCCTGCACACCTATTAGTGTTCTACATATTCAAGGCTAAGTGCAAATCGATAAGAGATCATTTGAGGTTGCAAACTGGTTGCAAACCATGAAATAAAAGTATCACAAATGACAAACCAGAACCATGTGAACAGGAAAAAAGTATTCCAAACGAAATAAAGAGCTTAAAAGCCAAGCACTAGTGATTTAGATTAAGGTGCTGCTTCACACGTATCCCCAGGCAGAATGGTTTGGAGCTAAGTAGCACGTGGTGAATGAGAGCTCAGTCACTGGGGTTGATGTCATATTAACAGGTTATAAGCAGGTGAAGCAAGCAGTGAAGGAGACTTTACACTATTATTGTTGTTTTGTTTGTGGCATTTTGTTTTTCGGGTTTTTGTTGTTGTTGTTGGCTTTTTTGTTCTTTTGTTGTTTAAAAAATTTGTTTGTTTGTTTGTTTTGTGGTTTGGTTTTGTTTTTTTTTTTAAATCCCACTTTCTCCTTGCACAGTCTCTGCAGTGGGACAGAGGAACAGCTTGTGCTGGGAGGGCTGGTGAAGGTCTTGGATGTTGCACTGGCTGTGGAAAAGTCAGGTCCAATGCAGTTTCCACCCCAAAAGCTGCAGGCTTTGCATGACAAATTCACCCCAGAGAATAAATAAGTGGAAACTTTAGTGTGCAGATCCTTAGGGAAGGTAGGGAGCTGAATAACTGCCCAGAACAGGGAATTGCAATAAAGACAGTGTATACAGTCTCTGCCCGTTTATTTAAAACTGTGTGGAAAAGTGTGTGATTTTAGTTAACATACTGATATTTGTTCATGCAAGCTTTCCTATCAAACTTTGTAATAAGAATTCCTGTGCAGGATGGCTTAATGCAAGTTACAGTTATAGATACAATTATATTGTGTATTTGATATGTAGAATTCAAGCTCAGCAAAACATATTTGCATATGTTCATTTGTCTCCTCTAAACAAAAGAAAAAGGGGTCATTCTTAAAGTCTGATGAGACAAACGCGCTATCCAACTCTTGAAGTGCTAATTCAAAGAGATCGAACTTCATTGAATGACACTATGTTTCAAAATTTGTGGCATTTTTTCAGTACCTCCTTTCTTACTTTTGTACACATTAGTAGTTTAGCAAAGGAGAACTATCCCTTGAAATTATTTTACCCTCTCTAGGTTTTGGGTTTTTTTTTTTTTGATAGGCACCTTCTTACGATAATATTTTCTCACAGATAATTCCTCATTGTGGCTAGGAAAGTTCACTAAAATCTAGAGATGTTTCCAAGGCTGCTATCACAGAAACTTCCCCTCTCCTACCTCCCCGTTATCCAGATGGAGCACGCCTGAGAAATTCCAACCACCTTAGACCCGAGATTGCAGCTGTTAAGACGTAGCTCGCTCTGTCCTTGATCAGATTGCTCCACTCTGACTCTATAAACACGTGGCTGGTCATATTCGATGCAGATGGTTTGGGACTGCTTTTGCTAAAAAAAAAAAAAAAAAAAAAAAAAAAATCAAAGCAAAGAGTTTAATAATGGCACATGTAAATGGTTGTGTACAGGGTGATGAAAAAACGTGCTTCAGTCTTTAAGCAGCACACGTCACACGTTGTTGAATCACCCAATGCTTTAAGAGGTTTGGCCCAGTCTCAAACAAAAGATACTGAGTAAGATTAAGCTCATTCTGATGAAAAAACCAAATCATGTGTTTCTTTCACAAACAACAATATTTTAGAACCATCCTGTAGTTTTGAGCAGACCAAAAGTTTCTTCTTTTGCAGTCTAGATATTTAACGCTTTTCCGTATCCTTTTTTTTCCCCTCCCAGGGGTTAACTGCTATATAACATCACCACATATTTTATACTAGCCAAAGATTAACAGCATACATTTTAAATCTAGCCCTTTTCCTCCTGTACTTAAATCAGAGTAATTTGGTAGAATTCCTAGTTTCTATCTTTCCCAGTGGGTCCCTTAATGATTTTTTTCAATGCTTTATAGTAATCTTGCAGATAGGTTTGGCTTCAGGCTTCAATCAGTATTTTATACTTTACCCAGGAGTCTCAGAGATAAAAGGTTAGATTAGTTTTGCTACCAGAGAAGAAGATATAGATGAATGCTGTTTTTAAAAACTGGGGAATTGTTTCAGTGTCCATGAATAACTTTTACTAAGAGATTAGTTAAGCAATAAAACTGGAAAGAAGCAAGAGAAGAATGGATATTTCAACATTACTGTTACGAAGTATTTTATATCTGATCTGCTTGCATTGATGTTTGATGCCCTGGTTACATAAGCATAATGTAAATTTACTGCTGGGCATAAGGTGATATCTACATGAAAATTGGGTACAAATAGGTTTTGTATCCTGTCCTTCCTGGAAGGTGGTTTTGTTTACTCTGCTGTCCTTTTTGGAACTATAACATAAACCCATTCTTTATTTACCGAATTCCTCTGTAGGCAATTAAACTGTAGCCCCTAAAGTGTAATTGCTGAATAAGCGGTTACGCATCTCAATACCTTATTAGTTCCTGTCCTAAATGCATTTTAGTGCACTTTCAGTTCCTTTGAATACTTATAGAGCAAAACTTGCTTGACCACTGAGATTTTGGTTTTGTGTCTTCTTTTAGGAATTTTTAAGACATGAATGCTTCTGATTATTTTTCAGCAGAATTTTGGATGTTTTATCCAGATTTTCATTTGTTTGCTTTTGGTTTTTGGTTTTTTCTCTGAATGCAAGGTGTGGAAACTATATGATTAAAATAAATACAAACGCCATAATCAGTATGATGTAAATGGTTTGCCTTAGGTTTGAAGCCTACTTCTGCTGTCAGACACATGAGATCAACTTCTCCTGGCCTAAGTAAGGATTTGCACATGTCTGAGAATGCAGCATAGCCCAGAAGCTCTTCAACATCTGTGAGGGAGGATGTAATTAAACATTGGAACCAGTACAGGAGCTGTTGGCTCTACTCAAATGATCCCAGCTAATGTCTCTGTAACACTGTTCAGCTCTCAGTATTTGAGAGCTTGACTGTAACCATTTCTATGCTAGAATGACTAAATCAGATCAAAGATTTATTTGGTTAATTGGTGCAGCCACAGAGAATAGATGTAGTTACTCCCTGTAAAGATTAAAGATAATATTGATATAGCTACAGCCATAATGAAAGGCTTGCAAAACACTGCTACAAAAAACAAGCCCTGGTAATGAATGGGATGCTATCCTCTCATATGTTATTCCTGTGAGATTTAATTATATTGGCTGCAAATTTGGTACTTCAGTATTTGGGTATAGTTATCTCTCTGGCTATCAGAGCTGTCATGTGGCAAGAATTAATTGTAGAACTGAGCTGCCTGAATTCAAAGTCTGGTGGATGACATGTGCTGAAAGCAGAAGTTCTTTACTACATCTCTCTACCCATCTGTTGAATAGCAGTAGATGAGAAGTAGGCAACCTTGTTATGAGAACAGTGGATTTTAGCAGAGGGCAAGAAAAACACGTGAAAATACTTTTCAATTGCATCTGCATCACTTCTCAGAGCTTACACCAACAGAGTTGCTGGGATTTTTTATTCAAAAGAACGAGAATTCACTCAGGGTTTGATCCCAAAGAATATTCTAAAGGAACTGTCTGTAGAAAAAATTAGAGTATCCATTTTTTTATGAGCAACAATTAAGGAAGGTCAGTGAAGCCTGTGCTAGGAGAAACTTTACAGTGCTGCCAGTATCTCAAAATGTCTGTGATTATGATGCTGTAGGCAACATTTTTAGAAGTTTGCTGTCCAGCAAGAATTTTATCTTTCCTATTTTTTAGTATTGTGGTCTACAAAAACAACTGTGGGATTTATATGAGAATTTTAAATTCAGAGATGAAAAAGTCAGGATGGGAATAACCTTCTTAATGCTCAGAGAGCAAGGCTTTCCCTTGGTCTCTCAGTAATCTTCAGAATGTGACTGGAAGTCCCTGCGCCACTGGCTGTGGTGAGGAATCGCTTGTCTCAAACAATGGTTTGGTTTATGGTGTGGCTGGTCCCGCCCTGAGGGAGGAGAATCAGCCTTACAGGTACCTTTGTTTCCTTCTGCGATGCGGCTGAGGAGTCACAAAAGCAACTTGGGGATATTTCACAGCATCCCAATGTCTTCTGTCATACTTCATAAAAAGACTTGTGGTTTCTCTTAAAAGATAAAAGACCGGATTTTCACATTATTCTGATTGCCTCCCAAATTTGCTTTTTTTTTTTTCAAATGTAGTCTCCTAATTTTACTTAAGCTGTCAGGTTCTTTATACAGAGGTCTTCCTAAATACTTCTTTCTTCCACTGAGCCAGGTTTGTGTGGTTACACTTAATAAGCTGATTTTGAATGTTCAGTAGAGGGCAGAATTTCCCATTTTATAAACACCTCGGTGTCAAATTAATTTGTCACAAGAATGTTTATTTTAAATGTGCGATTTACAGTGTAACAGTGAGTAGTGATAAACCCCCCTACATTATCATTATTAGTATATTACTTCTCCCCACAAAGCTGTAGATAAAATGAAGTATCAGCAAATGTTAACACCATACTTCCCAAGACTTGGGTCTTATCTTGTTTAAAGCAAGATGGGTAAACATTTTGTTGATAAGAGTATAGTAAATATAACTTCCTGTACAGCTGAAAGAGCCAGTTGGAGATATTTAACATAAACTGCAAGATCCAAGGTCTCATATATTTTCCATATGCAGAGAAGAAGGTGCAACTGCTGAGTTTGACCTCCCTGTGCGTCCATCAAGGAAAGCTCTGCATCATGGCAAGAGATCATGCAAATAATCATATGAGATGTAGGTTTTTAGTTTGCAGGGGACATTTATGCAGCACTCTGGTGCACTTTGTATGAATTAATCTGCCTATTGCTAAGTGTATTGCACACCATCAGCATGCATTCAGCAAATTTTTTAAATCTTCTGGTACAAAAATCGTTGTGCAAATAAAACAGGGTGTGCTAAATATTTCACCTTTTTATACCAGTATGAAGAGGGGAAGAAACGAAGAAAGCCCAACTACAGTAGTGTGGATCTTTCTGAGGTGGAGTGGGAAGACAGAGATGATGTGGTAAGTGATGTGTTTTCAAAGCCTGTCAGAGGACGTTGTTGCATCCCACCACTGTACCTTGAAACTGTTTAAGTGGTCATTAGAGAGGCCACCTGACTGCTCTCAGGAAGGGAAGGACAATAGACCTTTTTATTTCATTCAGAATTTTATAACTGTTTTGTGTTGTTTCTTTCTTACATATGCATATACCACAAACAGACTCTGCATTTTTGGTAAAACTCATCACCCTCGCAGTCTCCATGCATCCCATTGTGTATTTTTGCTCAACAGCAAATATAGCACTAGAAACAGGAATAGAATGTCTCCTTAGGTCTGGCCCAGACAACTGCTGAAACTCAGAAATAAGATGAACTCCTTTCCACGAGATCCTTCTTTCCTTAATGGAAGCAGTGAGGGCTGTTTTAGTCAATGTGCAAAATTTAAAAAACGTCAGATGAATAAACAAAATTTGATTCTTTGACCTGTGTGTAGAGCAGAGTTTCACTCCAAACTCTAATTTCAGATACATGGAGGAGTGCTTCAGGAGCATGAGTGCTGTGTCTATCACACAATGCTTCCCATTAACCTCATTTTTCAGTGCTCCATCTACTCTGTAGTTCACTCTCTGTCTTTTTCTTACCTTTCAGGCTTAGCCTTTTCTGCAGTACTGTATCAAAAGCTTTCCTTATGTCTATGGCTTAACCTTTGCCTGGTCTTTCTGTCACTTCCTCAATAAATCTGATTTGTTAGGCATGATTCGTTTTGTGTGAATCTGTGCTGACTGTCCTTAATTAAATCGTAACTTTCCAGGTGTTCGCCTTTCTGTCCTGTAATTTAGTTTTTCCCATAAGGTCTCTCCTGCCAAAGTCACGACTGCATGTCTGTATTTTTCATAGATGTCTCCTCGGTCCCTTCTCAAATATCAGCCCTGCGTTAGCTTCTCTCAAGTCCCTCGTACCTCTACTTTTCCAGAGAGGTTTGAATATATCCACTGAAGGTTCCCACATTTACTTTGTCATGTCCTTCTGAAATCTGGGATGGATCACGTACAGCAGCCCCTGGAGTCTTGTCAGTCTTCAGATGTCCTAATTTCTTGATCCCTGTTCTGACATAAGTCTATATTTTCTCTCTCCCTTACAAAATATATATCTTGCATTCCTCGCTCTCGGCACCCCCTTGGTGAATAGTGAAACAGTTCATCTATGCTTTAAGCAAAAGTTTCACCAGGTGATCGATTGTCCTCGGCCTCTCCTCAGAGGCCATTTTACTTCCTAAGTTAAAGTTTTGTGTTGGAGTGCACACACAAACCTTTTCAACATTTTTATCGCTTTGTGTCATTTTCTATGCACACACCATTCAAGGTTTCCTCATATGATTTTCATATATTGTAGCAGCCTTCTGCAATCTTAGAAATCTCATTAGCTTCATGTTTTATACGCTGCTTTTTCTCTTATTTTTTATCATGTATTACTCAACCAAGTTTCTCTGCTAATGACCTTCTAAAATTCCTCTGTCCTTTCAAATGTTATTGCTGTAGTTATGCACAGATTTTAAACCTTCATGATTGTTCTTTAAACCTTCATGATTTTTCTTCTTGCTATTTCTCTTAGGTTTGTTTTCTTTTTTTCTTTTTATTTCTTGCATTACTTCCTCTGCTTAATTTTCAGAGTTTTAATCCCTTGTTTTTAATCATATCTTAGTAGAAGTTGACTGGTTCAGATAATGGAACCATTGAGCTATTTCTGTGACATTGAAAATCAAGTTTTATTCATAATTGAGATTCTGTCTGAATACACATGAAAGTCCAGATTCAGCTCTCTCTAACTACTGCCTTTGAGACCCCTAAGCTCCATCACTTCTTCTGAAAATTTCTGACAAAAATTGAATTTTGTCTGAATGAATGTTGCAAAATTTTTATTTCACATTTTGATGAAAAATTTATACATACATTTCATCTGAATCTTTGCCTTTCACTATAGAATATGTTTCTTAAAAATGAATTTTTAATTGTAACACAGAAACAAGCTACATGTGGCTCTGCTTCACCCAAGACCTTGGATTTGATGCTCTTGATTTTTTCCAAGCTTGGGTAGTAAAGCATTGTTTATTCAACTGCAGAGGGAAAGAATTAATGTATTCATATAGCTGCTTTTCATAACATAGACTTCTACTGGTATATTTTTCTCCCATGAAACACTTATGTGGAAGCTGATTAAGACATTTTCTCACTTTTTGCCACATTAATTTAATGGTTACATAGTTTTCCAAGAATATAGAATGATCTCATAGTACAGCAGTGAAACTGAGTTGTTAGGAATTGATTGAAAGATATTTTGTTGAAGGAGCAATAATGCTTATTACTCTGGAAGGTGAAGATATGGGTTTTCTGCAGTGATCCAATAAGGAAAAGGTGGCCAAACTAAGGTTAGAATTCTTTTCACCATGAAATAGTGTTGTCATAAATATATCAGCTCATTTTCCAGGTTAACAATACCTGCTATCTTGCTGTTCATGCATTTTATCAGAAACAGAAATTTTAGCATGAGCTTATTAAGTTAACAGTGTCTTCCAGCAAGGTTTGCAAATACACAGTACCAAAGAGGAGACGTTTCAATTTGGATAGAAACCTTTTTCTCATTAACTCACTTAAAATTCTTCTGTTATAATTTCTAGCTGAATGAATTTTTTTTTTTCCAAATAAAAGTCCATGAATGAATGTTTTGGGGCTTGAAGCCAGCTGAGGCAGTACTTATTTTATGCATTTAAGGAAGGAGATGAAACTGCAGAAGAGCTGAAAAACTGGATTACAAAGCCAAGAAATGCAATCACAGCAAGAAAAAGAAAGAAAAAAAAGAAGAGTAAAACTCTAAATCCCACATGCAGACTTGATCTTAAACACTACTGAGAGTTTGGAGATCCTTCTAGTAAATCTATGACTTGCCTGAGGCTTGTGGGAGGAATGGGTCTTAGACAACTGCAGACACCAATAGGAGAAAAATGAAAACCATGTTAAAGATAAATGGAACTGTTCTGTAAATGTTAGAAAGTAGATGGTTAATTAAGACCAGCTCTCCAAATCCAAAACCACAAAACTTAAAATAGGAAACTATTTCCAGAATTGCCTATTATGTATTGTTAAAAAAAAAAACCTACAGTAAAATATATGTTTTATTTTATATATGCCTCCAGCTAAAAATTATTCTTTTACACTCACTGACAGAAGAGTAAGACTGTTAATTCAAATCTAGATGCCCTAGAATTAAATTTAAAGAGCTGCAAAGTTTGCAGTTTTTGATAGGTCAGCCATGTTCAGCTTGTTCGTGAGAATAAAACCAGATATTTCACTGGCAAGTTTGGTCATTCTGTTTTCCCTCCATACTGACTCAGAAGGCCTGCAGAGTGCATTGATATGTCTGTCTTCACAATTTCTCACTAAAACTCAACTGAATTGCTCAATCTGGCATGAGGTACTGCAGAACAGGAGATATGTATTCAGCAAGAACCTGATGTCCAAAATTGTGTTCAGATAGATAAGCAATAGAAGATGCATAAAAATACTCATTTTGTCAATATTTTCCTGCATTTTAAATGCTGCATTGATTAGTGACAGTGGAATTTTCAAATTGTAATGAAAATTATAGCTGCAAAAGATTTATATGTGCTTTTTCCCATGACAAGGGAAATAACATCTCTTCCATTAGTAAATCTAAGAGCATTCAAATGAAAAATTTCCACTTATGGATTGTGTAGGTGTTAAACAGCAACTTTTTTTTTTTCCCCCTAAAGTCTCTTATTCCCTAGGGAGCCCCAAAGAGTGCTAAGGGAAGAGATTTCAGAGATGATGAGCCAGGGGTTGCAGGGTTTGGGAGCCTGCAGCTCATGTAGAGGAAAAAGTTACTGCAAAACAGTGCTTGTTTTGATCTAAAAAGTAGTATTTAACTTGCAGATCAGCAGGTAAATAATTGTGTATAAGCCTTTTCCATTTGTTTTCTGGTTTCCCTCGCTTCTCTGAATTTTTGGCTTATAAAACAATGAAACATTATTTTTGAAGGGGATTTAAAATGTCTTCCAAAAGACTATGAGAGAGAGAGGTCCAGGCCAATTGTCAAAGCTGTGGCTGACCTTGGGCTTCCATTACAGAGCTTAAATTTAATACCTTGCCAGTGGTGCCTGCACACCAAGGGAGAAGCAGAGGGGACTGCAGAGCACTGTAGCTGTGTGCTCCCACTGAATCACATTACTGATCCAATGGACTGTCATTCTGGGCTGTTTTTTGTGGGCTAGTGCTAATTTTTGATGCAGTTAAGATGAAGTTTTTGGTGCTAGTTAAGGATGCAGCACAATGTAGATTGTTAAGCAGAAGAAATAGTGTAGGGTAAGTGAGTTTTCTCTCTTTTTTCTTTCTTATTATCTGTATCATTGTATTTAAGCATTGGGCCCTAGTCTAACCAGCTAAATCTAGCTGGGAATCTCATCCTGGCCTTCCCATGCAGTAACCGCAGAATAGTAGTCACTTACCCTGTTCACCCCAAATAAAATCCAGTTTACTACCCAAAAACTCTTACACACCTTTAGCAATGTGCCTAAAATTGTATGGCAGGAGCCTTGGCCTATCCTGCAACTAATAAGATCTGTAAGTGGGTTCTTAATTATTGAAAACGAAGAAATTAAGAAAATTGAGTACTGCTTAGGCCAAATGAGTGTACTGGAGAGCTCAGAAGAAAAAGGATTACAGAAAATGCAAATAAATGAATTGACACACATTTCCTTCATTTCAGCTCCGAAATGCGATGGTGAACCGGAAAACTGGAAAATTCTCCATGGAAGTGAAGAAGACAGTGGACAAAGGGGTACAATGTCTAAAATATTATCCCAACTAAATATAAAGCAAGCAGATAATTTTTACAACAATTTTTAAGGTTGTTATAAATATGGTTCTCTGCAGTATATATTTTTTTTCACTCACTGAATATAAACATTGCTTCTACTTTTTTTCAGTGACTAACCACTTGATCTTTTATACATTTCTTATAGCAAACTAACTTCTTCCCCTCTCCCCTTCTGACCCTCTTGTTCTGAATCTAGAAGCGGGTGCTGGTGATGACAAATGACTACTATTACACAGACATCAAGGGTACTCCATTCAGGTAGAGCCGGCCGTCATAAACGGACGTTTCATCCGACTCTTTGGATTTGTGCTTACACAGAGCTTGTGAACTCATTAAAAGCTCATCAGCAAAAGCTGACAATGAAATATCCCTGGACAATACTGAAAATAGCAAGGAAAAAGGAGCCTACCAACATTCCTTTCAGCTTTTCCAGGGATGGAAAGTTTGTGCAAGCTCACACAGGCAAACTCGCAGTGTTTGTCATGGCTTACGTTTCATTGAAAAAATATTCAGTTGAGGTTTACATTGAACGAAAGGCTTTCGCAAGTACTTGGAGAGCTATAAATACTATAATCCATTTAAGTAACTACATCTTGAGCCCCATTTTTTTTTTCTGCAACAAGAATGTAATGTAAAATGAGATAGTATTTCACTTTCAATTTGAGGTTTGGATGTTTTCTTTTTCTGAACTACCTTCAGTGTATTTCTATAACTAAAACTGAGTAAGTCAGTAATTTTGGCATGCATTTTAGGAGAAAAAAAAGGAAAGGAAAAGAAAAACAGGTAGTCCTTTAAAAATGCTAGTATTTGAATTAGAAATAAGCCATTAACAAAAAAGCAGTAACTGTACCTTCCACTTAAGAAAGGAGTTTGCCAGTTGTGACACTCAACTGAAATTTTCTTCAATGAAACAGTTTCACATAACTTGAGCTGCATTACCACACAGAGAAACTATAGGCACATTTCTCTGACCTCTAACACATGTTAAAATTTACTCATGGGTGGTAATACTCAGTAGGTTTTTTGTTTGGTTTTTCTTTTGTGGAGTTTTTGTGGTTGCTGTTTGTTTTTCTGTTTTTTATTTGTTTGTTTTTCTTTGGCACTGTCACTCTTGCCCAATTAAGCAAACAGAAATGGGGCTACATACATGCATGTAGTGTGAGTTATGGTGCTAAGGACAGAAATACAGTAGGAAAACTGTCCTGTTTTTTCCATGCAGAATGTCTCTAGTTTTGATGGGTTGTAGTACAGATTTGGGACAACTGCAGGGCACCATTTATTGAAATATACACTATAGTGTCAAAGACGTTTAGTGTTCAGGCCTTCCCCAGACTGAGTTCTTTGTTGCAGCTTGTGTGCTCTTGGATTTGGTACCCATGTATTTTCAGCCTTGCTGATTACTGGCAGATTCCTAGCCCAAGATAATCCCCTTCAATGAGGAATGAGTGAATGCCAGAAGGTATTCTGTGCTGTGTTCAATAGCAAGAGGCATGGGGTCCCCCAGCCTTTTCATTAAACTTGGACATTTTAAATAGGACACTGAACACCAGTCCAAAACACAGTGTATAACTGAGAATTTGTGAAACTGAAGTCAATACAAAAGAGCTACACTAACTAAAAATACAAAACACAGAAAAATTAGTCCAGGAGGAGTCATGATGCTGTTGTCACATTTGAAGTTCTTTTCCTCTCAGTAGCTCCATCAATTCCCACACTTCTGTAGTTTCTCAACAGCTTAGTCTGATTTACAAAAAATTGTCTCCTTCATTGCAAAGCCATGGGCAGGCTCAAGGCTCGGCTGAAGACATCTCCTGCTGGGTGAACAGCAGTGAGCTTAGAGGGGCTCATTTATTAGTTTGCCTGGGAATAATGGTTTACTGCACCTCTAAGCACACATAAATACAGCCAATTGTTGCAGGCACATCAGAACTGAAACATCATTGAAGCAACTAATTGAACAATATAATTGGTGAGGGTTTGGAAACAAACAGTTTTAAGTTAATCATAGTACACGAGCTGGAAATGTTAAAAATGAAAATAGCTCTGAATGTCTGCTATTATTTGTCTCACAGATTTCAAGGTCTGCTTTATTTCTCTGCACAGTTTAGGTGTGGCTCTCTCTAGAGGACATGGAAAATACTTCTTCAGAGGGAACGTAACTGTAGAAGAAGGTAAAACATCTACCTTCTCATGTTGCTTGCACAGTAGTTATACTGTTGATTTGGTTGTTCCTAAAGCCTGTACATTTGTCTGCAGATTCCATAAGGAAATTAGACTTTTTTATTTCTTTTTTTCTGTAAAGATCTTTTACTTCACAGGATTTTTGCCCTGATTTGTATTACGCATAGTCAGGCTGTGATTCTTCTTTAGATGGGATCATCTTCCATCGTCTCCTCTCAATGCTCCATAGAACCACTCTGGACCCAATGTTTAATAATTATTTGTGGTGTTTTCTGAATGAAGTAAACACTAAGAGCACTGTAATGGCTCTTTTTGTTCTCAGACTAGAGTGTGAAAACTTTCAGAGCTATAACTGCTTTGTACATTACCTACAAGGATTTACATGTTTATAATAGTGGTAGAGGTGCCCAGGGAAAGAACTGTTCTTTGGTTTTGCTTTTTGATAGGCCCCAAATTAAATGAGTGGAGGAGTCAATCATTTGTGATGATAAGGTTAGGCTACAAGGTTTCTGAAGATGAAGGAATAGTGGGGGCATTTCAGAAGGTTGAAGGGAGGATTGAAAATTTTAGAAGTTGCTGAGCAAAAAATATTTCAATACAGGAATGCTTTCAGATTTTATGCTGAAGTCTTTATTTCCAGTTCTTCTTGTTTTGTCAGTGATGTTAAGCAAGACAGTTAATTTCTTCAGGTCTTTGTTCCTTGGCTGTATTTTGGCACGTGAATATGTTCTTGTACTCAGGAGGGATATAAAAAGAAGTGCCTTGAGATTTGAGTGTTTGCACAGCAGCTCCAGAGAAGGCAGAGCAGGGCACTTGGAGCTGCTCCCTCTCCAGACTGTTTCCAACACCTCACCGATGTTCTTTAACCCAGCCCCACATCTGAGCCAGTCTGAGTCCCACATGCAACCCCAGAAATGTTAACAGACCCATAACTGACAGCTCCTGCTCTCCCACTCTTACCTTCACTGACTCTGTGTCACCTCCCCTCACTGTCCTCCCCAGGGACACAGTTCTAGCTCCAGTTTGGCCTCCCCTGCCTTCCTGAGTCACTGTTGCTCTGTCATGGTTTATTCTGTGCTCTGGGGGTTAAACCCAGATGCTGCCTTCTGAACCCTGTTTGCTTATTGTCCATTGATAAGTGTTTTAAGAGTTTTTGAAATTGCAAAAGTACATTTTTACTGTGCTATATAACTAATGATACAGTTTTTATTTACAAGCATTTGTGTGACCTATTAGTACAAAAAACCTTTTCTGAATGATCACATAAATTGCTGTTTATGTTCATGGGCTGTGTGCTTAGGTTTTGAGGGAATTGTTCTTAATGATTCTTTTCTTGACAAGAGAAGGAGAACAACCGCATGGAATGAGAAGTGTGTATTTTAGCATGAAGGACTTTGCTGGCCAAAGAGAATGAGGGAGTATGAGCAGGAGTCTGTTACCATTTTGCATTTGTCTTTGCTCAAATTTTCTTCAAAACTTTAAATATATTAAGTGAGTAATTCATATGACACATCGCAACAAATTTTTTTTTCTTGCCTTTTCAGTATTAGATCCATTTTAACTAGTTTTGTGTTTGTTACACCCTAAGGTGTATTTGAGCATAGTTTACTGTGATTTATTTCATTATGGTAATAATGCACTTTTCAAGAAGGGTTTATGTTATGGAGTGTATGCAAATAACCATCTGTTACCCAGACTTCTCCCTAAATAACCCATTATTATTCCTGTACAGGTTTACATGATTTAGAACACCCTGATGTATCTTTAGCAGACGAATGGTAAGCCTTAAATAAAGCATGAAATTAGTGTCTGTTACCCTTCTTGATTTCATACTGTTCGTGCTTGCAGAATCCAGTCCTTTATGTTCAAAGACAGACTGTGCTTGTACATATAACATTTTGTTGTTTTGCCCACGTGTTCCCAGGTCCTACTGCAACACGGACTTGCACCCTGAGCACCGGCAGATGACTCAGTTAGAGGCAATTAAACGATACCTCACAGGAAAAGAGCCACTGCTCCAATGCAAGTATTTTGTTAAACATGGATTTGCCGGATTTATCCCAGCTGAAAAGTGTTGTACTTAACCTTCTACAAAATGCTAAGCTACTTAGTTTAACCAGTGATAGTTCGAGATAGGATTTTGCTTAGCTGATGTTACTTTGCAATTTCATTTGGTTCTGAGCTTTTTCCATGGTAACAATAGAGATACTGATGATACAAATTTCTGACTTTTACAGTAAACTATGTGCCTGTACCAAACATTCAAGTTTCTGTTCAGATGGTGCAGCTATACTATGCAAAATTATTGCTCCATCTGGTTTTATAAATCAAACAGGACTGATCTGAATCAATCCTTGGATCACGCCTCTGAAGAATATACCAGATATTTCAAGAGTGTTTTGGGGTGGATGTGTATGTAATTAGCACTCCTAAACTGCAAAGCAGAATAAAAATTCAAATAAATAGGTGCATATTCAATCTATTTGCAGAAATGCAGAGCTTTTGTGACTGTCTCTAGACCTAATTGTTGAAACCTTATGGCACATGCAGATGTGAGCATTAGACAATATAGACATGAATGAGTTACGTGAAGTGGAGAATTGCTGTTTGGTTTTTAACCTAAAATTGTTGCTAATGCAATGAAATTATATATTGAAAACTGCATTGTGGTAAAACACCGTAATATTACATAGTAAACACTTCATAGTGTAAAATGTTTGAAATCTCATCACCAATAAAATATAGTAAAATGTAAGAAAACCTTATTGTGTAGTCATATAAATAAAAAATCTTTGTATGCACATACATTAACTGATTTTATTATATTGTAATAGGTGATAAAGAATTGATCCAGGAAGTTTTGTTTGATGCAGTTGTGAGTGCACCAATTGAAGCTTATTGGACCAGTCTAGCATTGAATAAATCAGAGTAAGTGATCTTTGTGTCCATCATTATGTATAGTAGCCAGTCCTTTACAGTTTATATCTTTTACTTAATCCATTTATGTTACAATGTACAAAGGTGTGAAGTAACAAATTTTTATCCATGTTAGAGTAAGCAGGTGTTAAGCTTATTAGTTTGCATGAAATATTGTGGTTGAAAGGCAATTCTGGAGATTATCCTGATCATATTTTGCTAAAATTCAACCATTTTGTAAGAGTTGAATGAAAAAATATGTTGCTGTACAGCATACACTCCTACTGAATGAGTAAAAGCAATGTGATGAGATCTGATTCATCAAACAAAGAGTTATTCAGTCTTCTCTGAGAAGATAAAGATAAGAAATTGTTGCATGCTAAAATACTGTGGACATTGAGAGGTGCAAGGTATCTTTGAATCCTCCAAAACAATGAAGTACCAGATCCGGTAAACACAAGGACAGCTGTGGAATGATGCCAGTGGGAGACTTTTGTTGCCTTTTTGGATTCTGACGTTATTTCATTCTGTCTCATTAATAAACAATAAAATGCCTCTGGTGCCTGGTTTTTGGGTAATGGGACTGAAGCTTTTGCAGCCATACAAGAATTGTCTTTAAAATAGCTTGGTGCTGATAACAGTGCAGCAGCAGAGTTCAGACTGAGTTATCTGCCACTTTTTTTTCCCAAGTCCTAGAGGCTAAAGCCTGTCCTGATGGCAGCTGAGTTTTACTCTCAGCTACCTGTTTTAAATCTGTTTGCTTACTTGAGCAATAGTCACACCTATGACTTGAAGCACAAATGTACCATAGAAATGTTGGACTGGGAAAAAATGGACTGGGAGCAAGATCTGGAAGTCCTGCCCATCTCAGAATCACTGCGTGTCAGTGGTTATTAAATAGTTGGTACCTAGCTATGCCACACCTTTTCATTCTATGGCTTCCATGTAATCCCGCCGCATAAATCCTACAAAATTTATTGTGTTTGTCTTTTTAGGGATTCTTGCTCTAAATAACATTTCTACATTGCACATTATTTAAAACCCAGATGACTATAAATTAAGACACAGCATTTAAAAGTAAATCAACAAATAAGAGAACTATGCCTAAAATAATCTTCCTCAAAACTGTGTGCACTTGTGCTTTCTGTGGCAGTGATACAGCTTCATCTGTTTACTGTCTGAAGCATTATCTTTGTTCGTGTTCTGCACTGTTTCAGAAACTCTGACAAGGGAGTGGAAGTTGCCTTCCTTGGGACACGGACGGGACTGTCTCGTATCAACCTCTTTGTGGGCCCAGAGCAGCTGACCAACCAGTGAGTGACAAACTTGCTCTGGCAGCCTGATAAGAAAAGAATGGGAAAAGGGTTATTTTTGTGAAGCCCATCTACTCTTTCTTCACACAGAACAAGTTAGGAAGATTTCCTAGGATCCCTTCGATTCTTTCTTTTGGAACAGTGAGCTGTTTTATACCTGTAGCCCATAAATTTGCTTTTCCTGCACACATGCTCTCAGCCTCACATCTCCTTCTTCACAGCAGAATTATGATTATGAATATGCTGTACCTTTTCCTACACCATCTGAAACCAAATACCCGTAGGCTTTTCCAGGGATTTCACACCATTGTTGTGGAAAATATTTTTGGTGTTGAAAGAAAACCAAGTGACAGAATTGGATTGGGTGAAAGAGTAATTAGGAGACCTCACCGTACAAGAGTTTCCGATTTTGCTTGGAGAACATGTAATCTAGTGGAGGTGTTATGCATGTACAAGAAAATCTGTGGTTTTTTATGATAAACTAAGTTTATTGAATATAAAGTTCTGTGGTGCTTATCTGAGGACAAATATTGTTGTACAAGTAGGTGACATCAACAACACTACAATTTGTTACTGTCAGACAGAAAACCAGAGCAATAGTTTGGACACTTGTGACATAAATTTTCCTCTGTCAGCACTCCCTGAAATCACTGAGGAATGAAGTATTCAGTTGTCCACTACCATCCCCCATAGTATTTTGAACGTACGCTGTAAAATTACGCTTTTTTTACTACTTCAGAGTGAATGCCAGTGGCAACAGACTACCAAATCTCCAGTGCCTTTTCCGCCTTGTGCAGTTCACAGTTCTTACATTGTGCTGAAAGAAAAAGGCTTTTTAGACTAAGCATTTTTATTTGCACATATCAGTAAAAACAATTTTACTGGTACTTGGAGCTACTGTTTTTTAGTACTTTTAATATCTTTCACAACTAAAGTTATTGTGTGTCACAATAACTAAATAATTATTAGTGACTAAATTTAACTCTTTTGTTGAACAAATGGTATTAGAAAAATTGTCCCAAACCATTTTCTTTTGTAAAAGATTGCATTTTGTTTTTCTTGTCTTTCACTAAACCTAGAAACTATTGTGTGCCATGCAACAACCAACAATTGTTTTCTTTTTCTCTTTTTTCTCAAGAGACTTCCTGACAGCTGAAGATAAGGAGAACATTTTTAATGCTGACCATTTTCCACTCTGGTACAGAAGAGCTGCTGAACAAATACCTGGGAGCTTTGTCTATTCAATCCCATTCAGCACAGGTCTATAATTTTGTCATTCCCTAAATTCTGAGCCATTCATGATGCTGAAAGGATTCCAAATGTGTCAATGCTGAGTGGGCTCTGTAGCTAATCCCAAATGTTAATCTGAAATATTCATTGAAGTTTGCAGCTACTTCACTGGTCCTTTGCCCAGGTGCATCTTTTGTGGGGCTGCATGTGAAACCCCAAGACGTGGTGTAACATTTTTCATTGAATATTTGCCCAGGTAGAACTGCATTTTAACAAGTATTTTAATCAGGGCAAGTCCAACAGAGTAAATGTCCACATTATTGAGAAGCCCTACCAGCTGTCACCTTTGCTTCCCCTTTTAGCAGAGGAGGCAAATCCTGGCTCGTTTCAGTGTTTTAAACTTGTTTTTGGGACGCTGGGGAATTTAAAATGGCAGTGCCAGTATGTTGTGTGCATACATAGAGAACATGATTGTTGCTGTTTTATTTTCTGGGCACTATATCCATGTACGCTGTTATTGCAAACCAGGGGGAAAAACTCTCCATTTCCTCATTTTGCAATACATTGCTTCAACTTTTTTCCCCTTAATATACCCTGCAGAAACTGCCAACAAGAGCAATGTGGTGACAGCCAGTACTGCTATTCAGCTTCTGGACGACAGGAAATCTCCAGTGGTTGCAGGTACGATTGTTGTAGTTTATTTTACAAGTTCTTCACTTTCTCTTTTGGCTTAGCAGTTATTTAATATAGATATCCAATTTTTTAAGAAGAAAGAAGCAAGGATGCAGTGGTACCTATAAGATATAATTGGATGACTGAGCATGGAGAGCATTTAATGCTTCCTCTCTCCAAGAAGTTGATCCTTTATTAATTGACTCTCAAACCTCCCTGTGAGCTATCAAGTTTGACTTTATGGAAATAGGCATCATCAGTAAAGTATTTTTGGTAGACGCAATTCTATATCATCATAAATCAGATTATATTACAATAAGGAAAAGGAAATATAAGAAAGGACTATCTGGTGTGTAAATGTTCCACACAGGCTTCAAGTTTAAAAGTCCTGTGCTGTGACAAGATTGTTTTTTAACAGCACACAATGTGGTCATTTTGTCTAGATTATCAGAGATGTGATTTCTTCAGAGCATGGAAATTCAATAACAAAGCTCTACTGTCTGTCAGCCAAGAGTATAACACTGCCTAAAGACTGAAAGGTGAAGTGTGACAACTACAGAATAGAGATAAAACACACAAATTTAAAAATGAGAGTAATTAATTTTGGATGTTCCTCACTCAAGTTCAGATGCTTATCTGACCAGTTTTTCTCTAGTTCCCAATGGTTACTGACTATGAAGAAGAAAAGAATTTTTATAAATCTTATGATTTATTATGCCAGAAACCAAGTTCTCTTACCTCAAAAAAAAAATTAGATACCTACCAAACAAAGCAAGAATCACCCTATTTTTCCTGTTTTTAAAATATTATTAAAAATGTAGTGAATACAATATTGAAAGAGCAAGAATGCGCCAGAAAAAATGGGAAATCTCAAATCTGTTTCCTCAAACACGGAATATTTCCACTGTTAAGAAAAGATTTTAGAAGGTGAATAGGAAAGCAGCTTTCTGTCTCCAATCAAAAAGATACATTCTTCAGAATTATTGAACTCTTCTGTAACATGCCAGGAAATCTCAATTTTGACTTCATACTCCTGTTAAAACATAAAACAGTATTTATAAACTAATGTCAATGCAGGTACCTGCAAATTGCTGAAGAAGTAATTGAGAGTTTTCACTGTACAATGAAGAAGACTGACATGTTATTTCTAAAATGCTTCATTGTTTGGAATTAGCAAAATATTCATCATGCAGTTTTCTGTCATCTCTAAAATGTAACATTAATAGACATTCTCATACTTATTCTTTTCTCACCAGTATGTGCAATTTGTTTTTGGCTTTGAGAAGGTGTCACACATAATCACTTCTAAAAGACTGTCAACAAGTTTTGGGGTTGTTTGTTCTTTAGCCATTGTAAAAGAGAAAAGCAGGCATTGCTTCCATTCCCCCATTAATTCTGTTTAGTATTGAACACTTAAAATTGCTTGGGTCCCATACTTTCTATCTAAAATAAACACAGGGTCTTGAAACATTTTTAGTGCCAGAGATTCCCGTGGTATCTGTAAAAGCATAATGCCATAAGAGGAGTGTACCTACATTGTAAAGCACATCACTGGTTTTTTATTTCTGTTTCTGGAAACTTTAAAAACTGTGTGGTAAATATTTTGTTTACAGGATGAAGCATTTTTAAGAGTTGGTTTTGAATAATTTTTCCTTTCCCTCTTGTATGGTTGCATGCTTCCAGGTGGTTTTCTTTCTGGGGGAAGCGTCTTTGGGTCTGTACAAACCTTTTTCCATGAAAGTATCACTCAGCCAGCTACAGCCACTCAGAGACAAACAAGGATATGCATTATTCTCGTTCTCCTTAAGCTGAAGACCATGAATGTGACTTGTCAGTCCTGCTTTCTCTCAGAGAACTTTCAAGAAAGTAACAGCATCTCGTTCAATTTTTAGGCTTTATTATAAGGCTGACAATAGTCTGCGTTAAGCAAAATGGATTTGGAGGCAGAAACTGGAGCAGTGATAAATGGGAGAAGTTTGAAGTTTTTATTAGCCAGACTTGGGAGACTAAAGTAAGATTATGAGTAACGTTTTCAAATACCTCCATTGGAGCTCAAATTTGGCCAAAACATCTCATTTTAATTTGTGTGAAGTAAGTATTCCTTATCCCCGTTTGGTCTGAGTAGATTAGGGAAAGCAGCAGGACGGGATACACATTTCACGTTAAATCACTCTCTTCCCTAGAGGGATTTGACTGAAAATTAAGCTGTGCCAGAATGTTGTTTATTACAGATCACTACAAGAGTTTAAATCTGGCAGAAAGAAACTGGAACATTGTTATAAAATGGAAACCTGAGTTATTCCTGCCCACAAGAGGGGAAAAAAGGAACAAAAGTAACTCTTACCACAGGATCCCTAGACTGGGTTTTGGTTTTTTATTTCGTTTCAGTGTTGTGGTGGTGGTGGTGGTGTTTGTTTGTAGTGGGGTTTGTTTGATCGTTGTTGTTGGGGTTTTTTGTTGATTTTTTTTTTTAGAAACCCATTACTTATAACAGACTTCATATGAAAGTCTAAGGCTTATTGCAAGTAGTGAAGATTCAACTGTATAAAATAGGCAAAAAATCCTGAAATCAGTGAGTCTGCAGACTACAGAGGAATTGAGTGTTGCTGCTGTTTCATTCTCTGTACCTACTAATATCAGTTCCCGTCAGAATGTGTTTGCTTCTTGGCAAAATGCCCATGTAATTTGTTTCTAAAACCTCTCCTGCTTCTTGCAATTGAGATTGTGATTTAAAATTTTTTTTTAACTTAAATTATTGCAAATTTCTATAGGAAGTGTGTAGATAAATAAATGTAGTAGCATCATATTTATTACTGTGTTTACAGAGTTCAATTTAGTTGCAGGAGGGAAGTGACAGCAGTTCTGAAGGCAGGAGTTTTCAGATTAGAACACATTTCTGTTCAAAATTACTTTAGCTGAGTGTTTTCTGTGATCATGTCTTCTATATCAAGATTACCTTGAAATGTTACTCATCTTCAAACTGCTCCTGTTACAAAGAGAAAGGGTGGTGGAGTTTTTTTTCTTCTCAGCAAGACATAAAAATAGGAGAATGAGCCCAGACCCCAATCTCGAAATTTTGTGAGATTTCTGGAAGCTCCTGGTGACAAAGATGAAGCTAATATAGGATATCTGGATTTAGATAGGGATCTATTAAAATTGAGGCAAGTTAAGGTGGAGCTGTCTCTTACGATGCTGGTGTGAAGGGCAGTACATTTCTGCTGAATGTTGGTAGATTTCAGCATTCCAATCTTGTATTCTTTGATATTGTGTGATGAGGTAAATTATTTTAGGTCCTTTATTTGGATGTTGACTTTCAAGTAGTAAACATATGGGCATCTGGATTAGTGCAGTATAGGATTTGTGTGTGCTGTGTACATGTTTATTTCCATTTCTAGCCAATAGGTGATGGTCTCATCAGTATGATTTTGTTTAAAAAATTATTAAAGGTACTGCTCGCCTAGGCAGTTCTGAACAAGATATAGGGATGGAAGAAAGCCAACAAGAGCCATCATGGAGCAAAGCAGGATCTAAAAATTGACAAATAGCTGTCTCTTGAGATTTTGAGAGTGTTGACAAAATATGTGAACCCTCATAAATGCACTGCCCTGTAGAGGCATTTTAGTTCAAAAGCTGCAGTACAATATAGGATGTTAAAAGCCCTTCCTGTTGAGAGAGGCCATCACTGCTCACAGAAAACATGAAAATTAGCCCCTTGGTGTGTTTAATTAAAGATAACAGAACTGACATAATCTTCTTAGGGGGAAAAAAATTTATTAAAGAATGCTGAAGTACATGTCTGAAGAAAATTGTCAAGTCCTCTTAACTTTTCTTCACTGAACAAGCAGAACCTGCATTTCAGTCCTCATTGGAAAAGGCCATAGCAGGGCTTAGTAAAAGGCTCTGGACACTTAGTCAGAAGAATGAAGGATTAAATCACACACAGGAAAAGCCTTTAGTCTCACAGTCATTGGACATTTAGAATTTGAAGGAGATGAGGAGAAATAGTCCATTTTTGTTTAATGGAAGACTGCTTAGAAAAGCTGAAATTATGTACAATTTTCCTTAATCCTTCTTTGCCTCTTTGTGCAGACCAGTTATACACATGGGTTTTAGAGGCTGGAATTGACCTCTTAAGATCATCTGCTTCAATCCTAGTGGACTAGACCTTGAGAGAATATTGAGCTAGAGCTAATTACCCAGAACTGTGTCCAGTCAGATCTTAAATGCTTCCCAAGTGGAGAGGCCATGCCCTCTCTGGGTGTGTTATATTGGGTGGAAATAGATAGAAAAACAGGTGGGGTTCTATTACTGTTGCCACTAATTATTGAAAATGTGGAATTGCAAAAAAGTGTTTCACAAATACTGAAATCTGCTGATGTTACAGTACATAGAGCAAATACATCTGCTCTGTACTTCTTGGACTTTTTTTTCCCTATTTTTTCTCACATGTATTGCTTTCATATCATTATTATTAAGACCATTCAGACAAATGTCTATGCCATATACTGTCCTTAAAATTTATGATGCCATCTATAAATTTGTATTTTAATATAAAGGCCTAAGGGAAAATGAATATGTCATCATAATGACACACCAACCAAATTTTTGAGGCTTTCTAAAATAGATGTTTTCCTTGTCAGGCAAGACAGTGATTTACCTAATCTTTACTCCCCATTATAAGCCACAGAATATTATATTCAGCAGTAGGGTTTAGCAAATCCCTCAAAATGTTTTTCATGCTTTGGTAGAAAACCACGACTTTATGTTTTTCCAGAGTTTCTTGTTCACTTTGAATATTGTTTTTGTATTCATAAATCTAATATTGGTATACAGGCCAATGTTTTCAGCTTTAGGAAAGCTGAGCTGTGTATTTATACAGCCTAACATTAAGCAAGTCACATGTTGGGAGCCATTGCTTGGGAAAGATGTTTTGCAGGAAAGGTGTGGAGAGAGGTAAACTCCTCCACAGGATGCTTTGGAGCATATGGGGAAGTCCTGCCCCTTTCCATTGGCTGAAGTTAGATAACATATTCACAATTCAGACATTTACATTCATTTCCATTTGTTCTCAATTCATTTCACCATACTGAATTAGTGTGTGGAATAGCTGAACAGTGTTTTTGTTTTTTGAGGTTGTTCTGCTGGTGTTAACTTGGGAATTTAACCTATATTTATCTAAATCTTGGGCTTTCCTCGCCATTTGTTCTTAGAGAATCCAAGACTTTGACAGATGAATTACAACACTATCTCAACATATTTAGTGCCAATATGTACAGTAAATGGCATAGAGCACCTGTTCTTTCCCTCTGCACTTCTGCTGTGATGTTGGGATTTTTTGGTTGGTCTGTTGGGTATTAGTACTACGTAATTTGCGGAGGAGGAAGATCCTTGTGATCTAATAGCAATCAGATTCTGGGGGTGTTTTGCTAAAAAAATTCTGTTGCCAGCAAAATAAATCCCTGATTGCAGAACAAGGCAGCAGATGAGCCGTCGGGTCCTTTGGAAATCTTCAAATAATTCTGTGCTGGGTTGAAGCTGCAATCATACATAATTCATGTATTCATACGTAATCAATGTATTCATATATATATATATAAAAATATATATATAAAAATATATATATATGAATACATTGCCAATATTTTAAGTACTGCGGATTGACTAATTTATTTTCCCTCCAGTACACTGTATTTCCAAATATTAACTGTTTTCTCGTGTGTTGTATCTTGAAATGAGGATGAGAGCCTTCGCAGAAAGGTTGAACACATAGTGTACATGGCCCTAAAACACTGAGGGATCCCTCTGTAATCGTTAAGAGAGAGCAACCACAGCTTCCACTGGGGAGATGTGTGAGGTTTGTAGTTGGTTTGTTTATTTTGGGCTTCTAATTCCTGCACCTACTCCCATGTTGTGTCTAACTGTGACTGGTGTTGCTGCCTGTTTCCCCCCTGATCTGGGGAACACAGAGCCACATTTCAGTTGTCATAAACTCAGGACACACCAAGACTCTCTGAAGATTGTGATTTCTGTGCCCCTTTTGGCTGAGTTCACAGATCTGAGTTGCAGAAGTAGACATCCTTTGTGGATGCTGGACCAAAGCTGTGTGTCCTTGTCTCCTGGGCAGCAAAGGTGCATTGTTATTAGGGAGCTGTTGGTGTTTTCCTGTTAATTGTTAGTGATAGATAAGCAATGTGCAGCATCACTAAATGTGCTACTTTGATATTCAAGAAGAGGGATCCGGATTTTGTTTGGACACTGTATTATTAGAGATAATGAAGCTGAATTTTGATTGACTTTTTGCAAGCTATTGATGGAAAGACAAATTTGGCAAGCAGTTGTGTTTCAGTTTAAATTTTGTGTCTTCCAATAGAGATGCTACTGGTCATTTTCTGTAAAGAACATTGGTAGATTGTAGTTTTCAATTGGTGTTCTAAAATTAAATTTTAGGAAGTTTTTCTGTAAACAAAGCAGTGAGCCTTTAAATGAAGCGAGCCTTTATATGAAAGGCAGAAATACAACAATATATGTGCTTTCTCTGTCTTTGCAAATGCCTTGCAGAGTACCACGTCCTGATATTTTGTAGACTTTAAAGGGGAAGAGTGTTTTTCACAGAGATTAGAAAAAATACTGTGCTTACTATAATACTCTCATGAGATTGCTGGAAGGAAAACAAAGCTTTCTCAGGAACCGTTATCTGAAAAATAAATCTGTGCAGACAAATCGTTTCAGTGGCAGATGTCCATTGCTAAGCTTTTATAAATTAAGGGCAGTTCTGTGGGGAATTACTATATTCAGTCTTCCACTTGTTGTAGTCAATAATTTTTATAGACAACAAATTTTGGCTTTTATCTCTGTTTATCAGTGGTTGAAAATTCTGTGTCCTCTACTGAAAAATAAATAATTTGCCTTTATTAATTTGAGGACTGGAATCAATACTTTTCTCTGATCATTTTCTGCTATTACCATATCATCAGAAATGACTGGAATTTGTTAATTGCAAACACTTTTGTAAATATGGTATACAGTCTTATAAATTTTAAATGAAAAATCTCCCTAGGATTTTTTGGGGGGGTTTTGTTGCTGTTTTTCTTTTCCTTTAGCAAACAGCAGGTTAGAAAGTATGGAATCAGATTTTGCATGGATTGGCTCTCTCTATTCCCATAGCAGAGGGAACTAATGGAAATATGAAATACTTTGCTTTCTGGCAGAACTCCATATCAATTTACAGCCTTGTGTGTGCATGAAAATCCCCAAAGCATCTTCAGTGTGACTCAGAATGAGTTTCTTTAAATGTTGTTGTGCCCTTCATTGACTCTTCCTCACCTTTTATTTTTTTTTTTTTTTTTTTTTTTTTTTTTTAAATGAATTCTCATACAATAAGGAAAGTCTGAAAGGTTTTTGGTGATCGGACTGGTTTTTTAAGGACTAGGAAGATGTTCTGGGTTATTCCTGACTAGGAAATATCAAGTCAATTCTTGTTTTTCTTTTGCTTGAAAATAGCAGAAGTGTGAAGTGATTTGTGATGGAAGCTGTGCTGCTGTGTCTGAACCTGTTAGAAATCTCTCACTGTGGGTGAAATCTCTCTGGAGGCTGGTGGTTTATTAGTTTTCATCTCAGGATTACACTTTGAGTACAACTGTGCTCATTTTAGGTTGTCACTGTAGAAAAGCATTGATTTGACTTGGCCCCAAACCCATTATGGGCCCATGGGCAATAAGAGCCAATCCTGTCTTACTTCAGTCTTCTGTATCTGAAAAACTGTGTTTTGCTTTGCAAAATGTTATGGCAATAAATGGATAAAAGAGTAAAAACTGTAGATTTACATATTTAGATGACTTAGCTCTGAAAGTAGATTAGATTATTCATTAAGCTTTACCAAATATTTAAAAGAAAAAAAGAGTAAACATCAAGAGATCAGATTAAACAGCCTAAATACAAGTATTCTAAATATTATGATATTGTAAAAAATATAAATATTCTAAACATGTTGTCCTGCTGATGTCTCAGCTGAAGTAATGTGCCTAGTTTAGGGTGCCACATTTGAAACAAAATGTAAAAGAGCTGAAAAGGTTCCAGGGAGCGCAGGAGGTAAAAAAGTTTGGAGAATGTGGTCTTGCAGGAAAATTTGAAACAGCTTGGTTTATTTAGTTCAGGACAGAGAAGAATGAACAGAGCCTAATCATGATACGAAGTACTTAGCGGTTAAAAAAAAAAAATTAAAAAAAAGAACAGACAGTAATTGATTGTTTTCAATGTCTGCTAGATTAAGATTAAGACAGAGATGCTTAATTTTCTCTGGACATGAAAGTAACTGCAGATGCAGGAATGGGCTTAAATATTTAGGTTGCAATTATTACTAAGTAGATAAGAGCAAGGGTTACATGACTCCTGCCACAGAGCCCATTACTCAGCTGAGGCTGTTCTTGGGACAGCTACAGAGCTTGATCTTGGAATCCTCTGCTGGAAGGAGAATGAAGGGCTCCAAATGCCACAACACAGCTTCCCCTTGCCCTTATTGCAGACTGTTCCATGACCTTTTCCCTCAAAACTACAAACATTCTTGATTTCTGCCTTGGCTACCTGGACAGGTCTTCATCCTTGTCACTGGAGACAGGGTACACATGAGATGTCTGTTGCAAATAGCTTAAAATGTGTCTTATCTAGTCTTGGGAAAGGTGAATGGAGTTGCTGATCTCTGTTGGTTGCTTTAAAATAATTTCTAAGAACCATCAGAATAGCTACCTCTGCACATTCAAAATATTCTTTGAATTCTGAACTTATGATACTCAAGTGGTTTTGGCTCTGATTTCCTCTGATGGCAAAACAGCTCTGCAGAGAGTAAGGATGGACCCTTGAGCGAATGCAGCTGAATGTTCCCTCTGTGAGGTGGATGTGTAAACACGGAACTGCATTATCCTCCTGCTGAAGGGCAGCACTGTGATGGGAGCTGCCTCTGCAGCCATGGCTTTTGCAAAATGGAGCGCTTGTGTGAGGGCTTGGGAATAAGTGGCTTCAGAAATGTCTGTAGCCAGCCTGTAAGCCAGCAGGATATCAGGTAGTGTCTTCAGATGTGCCCTGTGTGCTCCTTTCAGGGCTTGCATCCAAAGCAGTGCAGCATTTCTTCCTTCAGCATTTTGTCAGCTCTCTTCTTTCTTTCCTACCAAGTTATTAAAAAGATTATATGCAGTAGTTAACAAGGTGCTTCCTATTTTCTGAGTTAGGAACAGCATGTAATGTTTAATTGCTGCTTCCTGGGGCAGATTGGAAGGTTGAAAATACGTTTTTGAAATGCTTTTAACACGTTTATGTTACAAGTGGCAGTGCACAGATTGGCTGGTTTGAAAACTGCTTGTGAATTGTATACATCTTGAATTAGACAGTAATTTGTAAATCTCTGATTTAAGACCGTACAAATTGAACTAATTAAATGAATTTGGATAGCTATTTTCTATTTTTCTTTGCAGAACATCACTCCTGTCAGCCACTGGCTGTAGCTGCACCGTAGGCCATGTCTTGGTCTAACAGTGCATCAAGAGTTAGTAAAGGATGGTGGAATTCTTTAAAGTGGCTACATCAAGATTTCATGATCTCAAACACAGACCTGAACAGGGGCTTCAGAATATACATACACAAAATATAAATACACTTACGTTGTTCTATATAAAGTCTTAATAGATTTTCCAAACAATATATATATTTACATTTTTTAAAAGTATGAAAAAGAAGAAAGAAAAAAAAAGAAAAAAGGAAACAACCCCGGTTATTTCTATTAAAACAATCCTATTTAGATTCCAGGCTTTTCAATGGAAGTGAGGGCTTTATTTTCAAGAAGCCAAAGCCAGCTCAAGCCAAGGAGGTATCGAAGGGCTCCTTTTCCTCGGGGGTGCCATGCTGCCTGCCCGGGGCCAGGTGCTCTTTGTGGTACTTGGCGGTGATGGCAGCGTAGGCACAGCCGTACACCGCGGCCGCCAGCATCATCAGGCACACGATGCCGCAGACCACGCCGGTGATGACCACGGTGGCGATGGCGTGGCGCAGGCTCACCGGCCTGGGCTTGGGCTTGGGCTCACAGCTGGCACAGCCGCTGTCCCCCAGCTCGCCGTGGTGGCCCTGGTGCTTCGGGGAGCTCCGGGGCTCCCAACCGTGGTGGTGGCTGCTGGCCAGGTGACTGTGAGCTGTCCTCAGGGGACAAGCCCCAAAGAGCTCGTAGGGAACTTTGAGGAGGTCCTTCCCCTTCCGAATGCCCGGCGCGGAGCAGATGATGCCGTCGCTTATTCCTCCTGGGGGAAAAAATATGGGCTCAATATTTGATATTTTCTGAATTATGTTGGTGTCTTTTGACTGGTCTTGGAATTATGAGGCAGACATGGTTAAAGGGGTAAAAGGGTTTTACTTTGGTATTTTAAAAGGACCTTAGGTGCACAGCTTTTCAAAGGTGGAACGCACTGAAATGTGCACTCCGTGTAACGCATATATAATTTTACAGACTTTGCAAATTAGTATATCTGTCTAAAATCCCTCAATAAGAAAATAAACAAAGTAATATTTTCTTATTTTAAGAATTTCTTTCCTACATGAGGGTAGAGTCCAGTTTACAAAATAAAATCCAAAGAGAAGGTTTCAACCAAGTTTGAGATGTCGAGTTTTGAGATAGTATAGAGCTCTCTGGCTTTGTACTGTGAATGTTTGGTCTTTCTGCCTTGCAGAACTCCAAAATTAAGTTAGAATATCAGACCAAAAAATTTACAAGTATGTAGACTAAGGGTACAAAGAATGTATAAAGGGTACAGCAAATATAAAGAGGGTATAAAAATGTATAGAAGGGTATGTAAAGAGACAAAAAATCATCCGGCATCACCTTGCTGTAAAATTAACATAAACCTGGAGTATATTTATCATCAGTTTCAACTTCATACTTTGAAAGATTTATGGCTGTGTTTTAAAGGTTTTTGTTCAGTTAGGTCAGTGGTGAGATTATTACACTTCAAAACTCACATAAGAGTTCATCAGGAATTAGGTTATCTGTGTTTTTATGGATGTGAGAGTTACAAAACAATGGTGGTAGAAAAATAACACATAGACAAATAAAGAGGGATTGTTAACAGCAAATTCAGTTCATTCAAATTCCTACCACTGTTAATTTTTATAGAGAAAAGGAAACAATGTATTTAGAAAATATTTCCCACTTAATTGAAATATCCCATGAAATTGTTGTTGTCTGAGATGGATTCAGCTAAAATATTTAGATATTTTGGACTTATACTGCTTTGTTATGACATGAAAGAAATATCTGTAGTGCCACTGTAAAGTTTCATCATATGTGTGTCATATAAGTAGTGGGAAACATCAATGTGCAAATGTAATTTATTTTTCTTCATGTGATTCAGACAAGTAATTTTAGGGAAATACAAACACAGAAGAAAACATAGTACTTGGGCTTCCTTTAAAGCTTGTTGCTAAAATTAATTTGTAATTTCCATGTCACTTCATTTAATTAATCTGTACAGTGTTCAGAAAGATGGAAGGGCATCACTGAACTTCTAGACAGCATTGTTTTTTAAAATAAATGATAGTACTTATGCTGCTGACAGAGTAATTAAGATAATCTGATAAATTTATCTTGGATCATTACATTCTTCTGCAGAGAGAAGTCAACCCCTGCTGAATTTCCAGCGTAATAGAACTAAAGCCCTATGCTAAAATAATATTTTACTTATTCAAGATATTGAGATTTTAACACTGAGAGGAGTTTAGCCTTTCGTCTTCTCTAAAATGTTGCTCACAGCAGTGAATTTACATCACCCAACAACCACTCCAGTCCTAATTGTGTCCCTGCACGGCCATGTGGTTTTCCAGCTGGCCTGCAGAGTCCTGACCCCTGCAAAAGGCACTCCATCAGTCAGAGGCCACATGGACCATCTCCACAGATCCTGAAACAGGCTCCACACCACTTCTGTACAGAGACAGGTACTCAGGAGTTTGGTCACATGCAAGCATCAAAGCCTGATTTAGAAAAAAGAAAATTACCCTGCTGTTCCAAATTCTCAGTCTGAACATACCTCCTGGGAGAAATAAATTAATTTCTTTTTATATTTAATTCCTTTAGAATTAATTCATGTTATCTTTTTCACAGCATAACTCATGAATATATTTAAAAGCAGGTGTGACCAAAATACTGAGACTACTATTTAAAACTTCCCTTTTCCCTGTGTGATGCCATTACACATTCCTGTCAGGAAATTGCCAATGAATTGGGTACCTCTTCTGGTTAACAACCAGAATTAGGAAGTGATACTAGGTACTCTTAAAATATTAGAGAACTACTAAGTGATAATTGATAGGAAAAGTAGAATCCAGAGTTCTCTAAAGTTTGCTTGGTACTGGTATCTGTCTTGATGCTTGCCATCATGCAACAGGCAAAAAGCTTTTAAACAGTAGGTTGGTTTCTAGCAAAAATATATTGGTAGAATTAAAACAAGTGTATGTGCACGAGTATACTTGTTTGATATCTAGGAATGGCTCTCTATGCATTCACACACCACAGAGCACAGCTGCGCCTGCCCTATGGCTGTGTGTGCATCCTTGCTCTTTCTCTGGGCACTAATATGAACTGTCTCTCTCTGATTTTAGTTTGCCACCTGTGTTTATACAAGCACTTATATTCTGACCTATGCATAAGAATATAGTTTAGTGTGTTTATTTGAGGAAGTGACCTATGGTGTGGGGTAAATTTTTAAGCCATAGAAGTGAAGATCAGTTAGATGCTGGTTGAATGTTCTCATGTACAATATATGCAATGAGAAAAATTCCTTACCTCTGTATAGGAAACTCTCCAGCCACAGTTTCAGGCCAAACACATTACAATTGCATTGCCAGGAATTATCTTTGAAGAGAACCACTTTCAGGTTTGGGAGTGACTCCAGCAGAATTCTTTCCATCTTCTGAAGTTTGTTGTGCTTCACAGAGAGCAATGTTATATTCCCTGTGCTGTTTCCAAATGTCTCAGGCAAACGAACGATGCTGTTGGATGACAAATCCAGTTCTTTTAGGTGCGGGAGGAAACTGAAAGTCTTGTTTTCTATGTAATGAATCATATTTCTGGTTAGGTTTAAAACCTGTAGATAGCGTAGCTTTTGGAAAGCACCAGGTGCCACACTTGAGAGAGAATTATTAGACAAGTCTAAGATTTTGAGTAACGGCGTTGCAGTGAATGCATTTTGGTTGATCCTCCAGATCCGGTTATTCTGCAGCAGTAGTATCTGAATTTCAGGAGGCAATCGGGCAGGAATTTCAGTGAATCCTCTGTTCTTGCAGTCTGCAGTCTTTGAAGCTGTGTTGCAGAGGCATTTGTCGGGGCAGCCATGAGCTGTGTGTGCTAACGAGAGGACACTCCAAACCCAAAGCCAGTTACCTGCATCACGAGGAAAAGATTTAAAGTTAGTTTAAAATGTTTGGTTTTTGGCAACATACAGGCCATAAACACAGCCAGAAAGTGTACACTTCCATGATAAAGATTAATACAGATACCACAGAGTGTGTTCTACAATACATTACTAAATTACATATAGTGTTGAAGCACTTCTATAACGCAGAATGAAGATAATGTTACCATGGTCTTGAAATGAAGTACTTCCCATGGCTTTATCTTAAGTACAAATGGTTTTCAGGAGGATTTGCCATCAGCAGAGCAGTGATGTTTGAAGGGAATATGACAGTTTCTAAAATTATTAAATTGAAATATCTCTCTCTCTGTGGTAGTAACAACTTTAAGACATCTTGTGTCAGAAGAATTACAAGCATAACTTCTATTTTTTGTTGGTTTTACTAATATTGCTGCCTATAAGAACTGAGTCAATGTACCACCAAAAGAATAACAAGCTTCAAAGACATAGCTATAAAAGCTATTAGGAGTTCTTTTTCAGCAATCCAGATTCTCTAAGTTTCTTCTTTAAAATATCTCCTTATGCTTTTTGCTTTAATTCCCTTCTATTAATACCAGGTGTACTTCCCATAGATACGGGTTTCTACAAAATCAACAGACATTTGTCAATAAGCTTCTAAAAATACAAATTAGTTGACAGGAGTACTTAGTAATATTTAGTATTTATAGTTATCTGCTGCTCCCTGAGGTTCAGGTGGTTTTAACTGAAAAAGATAATAGCTTTTACCTTTAATGTCTTCCTCATGATCTTAAATTTGAAAACAAGGTACTACTATGCATATAATAAAATCTTTAAAAATTCAGATGGAGTTGAATAATTAGATTTTCTTTGACTAAAGAAAGTCAGTATGATGAATCCTTTGTAACATTGTTTTTGAGATGCCTCAAATTTTTTTATTTATTATTTCAAAATGCAAAACATTTTAGTTCATTGCTGCTTGAAACCTTTGGAAAATAAAGTACATGCTGTCTATTGACTTGAAGAGATCAAATTAATTACTAACAGAAAGTACCATATTAATGGAATAATGTATGATTATAGCATGAAATATGATAAATGTATAAATGAAAGTTTCATTATGAGACTACAGTTTGACTACTACAAGCTACTCATTTATTTTCACTCAGAAATGAAATATTTATATTAAAATTATACATAATCTTCTGCAATACTGAATTTTACATCATAGAATTCACTTGAAAGAATCCAGCATTCCTGCAAGCAAGGTAAAAAATGCTTTCAGTTCATTACACTTTTCTGCAACAGTTGGCTTCAGAAACTGAGACACAGCTTCCAGCACAGAGGTAAAATAATCTCTTGCTTGGCAAGGAAATGCTTCACAAACAGAAAAATTGCATTGTTAATCTGAATGCTTTAGTATCTCACCTTTCATTCTGCTGCGCTTGCTCTTCCCCTGGCAGCAGATTCAGTCCAGATTTCTGATACAGAACAGTAGCAGAGACTGTTTTGATTCCCACTTCAAATCTGTAATGTGCTCATCCTGTTTCCTTTTTTGAGGTTTTTTTAGGTGGTATCTGTGACTTGTGTAGAAGGGTGACTATTTCTACTCAGTTACTCTATCAGCATTTGGTATCTATCAGCGTTTGGTATTTTCTTAATCACAATCTCTCCTCTCTCCCCCCTTTATGACTTTCAGAGACTTACTCAGCCTCTTAATCAGTCAATAAGCCATGCAAGCAGTGTCTGTCCAGCTCTGACCGGACAGCTGTAGTGCACAAATAATGACCTGATAGCCTTGCCTCTTCAATTCATTTAATCTCCATCGAAAGCAAAGCACAAAAATAAAGCTGCCTTTTGCATATCCAGTATGGTTCTGAATTCTGGTGGATTATTAGCCAGGCTGTGTCAATTTTTGCAAGATCTGAACATGGATTTTGATTATCCTGGGCTGTGACTGGAGGCAGTGGAGTGTATAATATCACTACAAATAGTCCTGTGGGTTGATGACATGGGTTTGACAGTGCCCTTGTTTGCTCTTTTAAGCTTATTCATCTGACATCCATTAGTTGTGCTGACAGGATATTATTGCATGGCAACGCAGGACTAGTGGCTCCTTCCATAAAAATGGCACACATCCTGGTGTAGTCACCACGAATATAGAACAAATCAATTTATTTTCAAAGCTATTGGAAAGATATAGCAGGTGATGTTAAAATTGTACTTCCTGTGTTCGTGTGTTGCCTTGACTTGTTTCTTTGTTATTTCTTCGGTATAATTCATACTGTGCCATCTACGCCAATAAAAAGATTAATGACTTGTGAATGTGCAGGAACTCAAAGGTGTTGAAAAGAATGAGAGATCTGGTACAAAACTGAGTCTTTCCAGGCCATGTGATCGCTCCATCTGTGAGCTGCCCTATGGAGAGGGAAGCTGTGCAATCAAAACTTTCAGACCTATAATAACCTTTGTACCCTATAAGCTTGGGTACAAATTCTGCTTTTAGGTGCTTTTGAAAAGATCACATAAAGCTCACTTTCTAGGTCAAAATATATATGCTGTGGGCAATGCTCTCAAAGTACTAGAAAATCAGATCATGAGGTCCAAAGTGCTGTTGAAAGCAGGGTCTTCATCAGAGGCTACCCAGGGTCCTGTCAAGCTGAGACTTGGGTATTTCCAGTAACAGAGATTCCATCACTTCTCTGGGACAGCCTTCTCCAGCGTGTTACTGTCCTCAGAATCAGTAATGTTTCCTTGCATCCAGTTTGAGTTTTCCTTGGAGCAGCTGGCATTCCTCACCTCTTGTCCTGTCACTGCGAACCCTTGTGAAGAAGGTGACCCCATCTTCTCCTCAGGTACCTTTGGGTTACCCAAAGGCTGTGCTGAGCTCTCTGCCCCCCTGGCTCAGAGGGGAGAGCTGTGCCTGTCTGTACCATGTGCCTTGCTCAGTTCTTTCTGACACCAGTCAAAATACTCAAAGGAACAGTGAATTCTTGTGAACAGTGAAGGAGAATGTAGGAAAACTGTTATTCTGTAAACACGATTGTTCATCTTGAGGGTCCCAGGATTAGAGCTGTGAGTGGCAGACCTTACTGTCCTTGACGTTCTTGATGGATGACACATTGTCCTGATATGGGGTAAAGCCTAGGATTTAGTGCAGAGGAATACTCTAGATGTAGATAACCTGGTACCACAGCCATCCTGGTTAACCCCAGCTTTACAGAAAAGGGGAGAGAAGCTTAGAGATCAGCTGTACTGTCCTTTAAATTAATGTCAGGTTAATGCATAAAGCTTTTCTAACTGTTGTAGTGTGATACAGTTATTTGCTATTTCTACAACCCATCTTAAATAATACCTGTGAATCATTTTAGGGAAGACAGAACTAAAAGGGCTGTTATAAAATAGTATCATCCTCAGAAGCTGTAGCCTTGTTAGCTATGGAAACTCTTTCAAAGGATAAAGTTAGGTCAGGTACTTCTCGCTGGAGATGACATCCCTGTCTCCTTTCAAAAACTCAGCCCTTGTATCAGTGGGAGCTCTTTTCATGACTTTTGATTGTGTTGCAGGAGGTAATAGCTATTACATTATTGTTGTGTGATAACATTCACACTTTTAAATTCTCTTTGGTACCTAAAATTTTATTTTGACTTACAAATTCAAAAGGTTTCTTTTTTAAGTTATTTTTCCATCTTGACTAATATTCGCTGACCAGATGGGTATGAAAGTTTATTTCATCTAACAGTGGGCTTAAAGAATGTCTCTTAACTGCCTCTCCTATTTTAGGTAAGCCTTTGCAACTATAATTGTATTATTTTTAGTATGCACCATATTACAGAGATGTTCACAGGACAAGGTCACAGAAAGTTAAGCACTGTGGGAGGTTCAGTTGCAGCAATAATGCAGAGGTTGTTTTATTTACTTGGAATCATGGTGTAAGAAGTTATTACTTTTAAAAAAATCTTCATGCTGGGTTCAGATTTGGAAACATATGATTAAATCTTTCGATTTGCTTTTCACGTAGATGTGGCTATTTTTTCCTTATATTGAGAGCTCTGAATGCATGTGTTTTGTAAACAGAAGTTTCCCCAACCTATAATCCACATCCTATTCCCATTTATTAGGAATAATACTTTGGTTGTGACAGAGAAGTCTGATGTGGTGAAAATTATAGCTGTGTCACAGGTAGAGATTTGCCAGAAACAGGATAACCATGAAACCTACTCTGCTTCTGGCCTCTTGAACCACCATCAGGATTCTTTTCAGTTGTCTGATGTGGTGCAGCAACTGTTATTGCAGCCTCTCAAATTAGCTCCTGCCTCATTGCAGCAAGGTATGTTTCCCATTGCAAATAGCAGGAGAGCCCCATCAATTAATATCTGCTCCCCTTTGGCTGGGGGGGCAGTTCTGCCTCTGCTTTGCCAGCAAACTCTTTGTTGAAGCAATTACTGCCAGCTGCTTCAGAGCAGTTGTATGTGTAAGAATCATCTTTTTTGCAGAAGAACATCATGTTAATTAAACTCTAGCAGAAAGGAAACAATTTAAATATTTCAAATATTTAAAAGCTACAGGATATGGATTCCACTGCATTCTATATCAAGTCCAGGCAGACATGATTATATAAAAAAATGTTCCCGAGACCACAGCAGACAAGTCCTATACATACTCTTTATTAGATTTATTTTCCTCATGTTTTTGAGTGGGAAGAATTAAAACTGAGATACTTTCAAGGAAATGGCATGTGCTTTCTCTTTACTGATATATGTCTCCAGATTGGTAAAACAGCTAATCTCTTGCTCAAGACCCTAAAATGAAACTTTGGGCAATGCAAACACTTCTTCATTTTGGTTCAGGACAAAGATAAAATTCATATTTGTTGGTGAAACAGCCCATACCTCAGTTGTTAAAATTCTTCCCCTTTAACTGGCACTTACAAACATCCATAGTGCATCATGGAGGAAGGCTGTGCCCTTTCCCAGGAGTCAGAATTCCGTGCAAACAAAGGTGACAGGGCTAAAGAAACCTGGGGGACCCTCATGCTTTTCTTTCTACAAGAGCAGTCCTTGTGCTCTGAGAGCTCAGGACTCTCTCAACCTTTTCCTGGCAGGGTTCTAGGTTTACAAAAGTTGACAAAAGTTAGAGGAAGGCCCTGGATCCTGCTTCTGCCTGCTTTGCACAAGAGAAGTATAAGCCAGTGGAACAAAATAATTTGGCTCGAGGAAGATTTATATCTTAAAAAGCTGGCCGTATTTTCCAGAGAGCTGGGTTTACAGATTTCTTCAGACATCCTTTGCTTGGACAGGATAAGAGGGGAGTAATATCAGGTAGAATTTATTAATAATGAGCACTGATTGTGACACAGGATCAGGAGACACCATGATTTCCATAAATTTCTTTGTGTCTGAGTTGTTATGAATTATTTGGTGGTGTCCCTTTCAGGTGGGTAGTGTTGTGCAGCTCTGCAAACAAGAAACAAGGCAGAGAGCTGTGATTTTGTACAGGGGAAGAGCCCAGTGTTCTTCTTTCCAGTGGCTTGTTTTGCCTTACTTAGATACATCTGGTACTTGTTTATACAGTGCGTAATTAATCTATGAAATGCATTGTTGGAAGTTATCCTTGGGCCAGAAGATTAGTGGGATTCATATATAATCTGGAGCCATAGTTACCTCATGGGGCAAAAAAAAAAATTATTTAGAAAGGATATAAACTTTCACTCTTAAGGGCTTTAATCAACCACTAATGACACAACTTATGGAGAAAACCTTTCCCTGTGGGCAGTTTTTTTCCATAATTATTATTTATGGGGATTTTTACACCTTCCTCTGACACCTCCAGAAGAGGCCAGAGCATGAGATGTAATAGTGGATGAGATGAACTGGAACATGCTGCGTTCCAGGTGGGGATTTGCAGAGGGGGCAGGGGTAGCTGGGCAGCCTGGGAGCTGCTGCTGTGTCCTGGGCACCTTCTCTCTTTGGGTCAGAACTCTGCTCCTCCCCACAACACTGCTCTCATCTGGCCTGGAAAATTCTCTCAATATTCATATCCAGGTATTTGCTCACCAGGTCTGTGTTCATAATCTATAAACAGCTGTTTGGGTCTTTCCTTTGTCTGCAGCTTTTTTGCTTTTTTTCTTTTTTTTTTTCTTTCTTTCACTAATCTTTCAATCCACCAGGTAGATTAGTCAAGCAATTTGTTGTGGTATTATAACCCTTAATACAATGCTGTTAGAAGATAGTTTGGCTTGTACTCTTTTCCCCATAAATAAATGAGAAGATATCTATGAAGGTGAGAAGGGTTTAGCTGGAAAATGCTGAAACACTGCCTTGCAGTGTGCCTTGGTAGGTAGAAAAATTGCCAGAATGGAAGTAAGGCCTTCAGAACGAGGAGAAGCACAGGGAATAAAGATGCTGGGCCTCTTTACCTTAATTGCAAGTTAGATGAAGTTGCAGCAAGGGGCAGATTAAGTGTCAGCAGAGCATTTGTTCCATCACAAATAGCAGCAGGGGGTGCAGATTCAATTTTCAAATCATTTCCTGACTAATGTCAACCACCTGTTATACATGCTGAGCATCCATAGATAGAATGTATCTCCAGTAAGAGTAAATTAATGAACTCATTTTGCCATTATTGCAAATAGAAAAAGGTATTGCTTGACATCAAGCTAAGAGAAATGAAAGAAGTAATACAGGTGAGAAAAAAACATGCAAAAATAAGGACAGGTGTACACTTTGTTTTATCTTGACATTTTAGATGCTTTTTGTCTGCTCTTAATGTTAAAATTGAGATCACTCATTATTTTTCTAGATAGCTTAGTCTTCATCAAAGATTTTGTAAGCTTTTACTTAGTAATTTTGTTTCCTTTTTGTATTTAATGAGAATTTCTGTTCACGCTCACAGCTCACCCTGGACTCAAACTTAAGACCAGAATATAAATCTCCTGTGCATTCTGAGTGGTTGATTTACTAGGGCAGTTCTTGTAAGAATTGGAAGGATTTTTTTGAACAACATCTGTAAAAGGGCTTTGAAATGTTCACAATGTATGAAGAAAGATTTTAAAGTGCAGTAAATGTTTCTTAAACTGCTGCTCACCAATTGTGCTACAAAATAGAACTCATACTTCATTGATTCCTTTTGTGCTTTTAAGGCAAATTGTAATCGTTCAGTAAAACTCACAGTGAAATGTGGGGAACTCCTGTGTTTATGGGCTCAAAAGGACTCTTTCTCTTTGCCCTAGCAGTCACTTGAACACAGAAATTTGCAGAAGCAGCGATTACATTTGCTGCAGCAAAGTCAAATGCTTAAACCTCTGTAATTCCTGCAACACTTTGGAAATAGTCACAGGAGGCTTTGTTGGCTTTTTTATTTTCATTAATTTAGCAAGGTACTAAATAACCTGACATTAAAATGATGCAGCTGATAAACGTTAAATTCATAATTTTGGTGGATTTAATCACCAGTAGAAATGTAAGTGTTCTACTAAATGGGGACTGTCGTGCTCAGCTTTGGATTCAAGCTGAGGGAACATTTCCCTTCCTTGGTGTTTTGCGACAAGAGAAAAGGTAACTGTGACTCCTGAAAGGATCTCAAATGGTGTTATCCTTTTCTCCCCCTCCACTTTTTAATCTGTCAGCAGCTTTTAAACACCAAGGATGTTTTTAAAATACCTTTTTTCTCCACAGAATGTTTTAAGTGAAGTAACAGGATAAGTCATGTATATAGACAGACTTCTCATCCCTCAAGTTTAGTTAGTTCTGCTGTTTTCAGACATGATAAATCCCTGGGAAACTTAGCTAGCATACAGGATAATGATGCTTCTGTTTAGAATTTGTAAAATAGGCCACTGAGAGAACTTTTGTTTAAAAAATAAAAAGAAAATACTCCTTCAGAGGGCATTTTATTAATGAGAATTACAATACTGGAAAATCTGTTATAGTTTAGTGAAGAACAGTAACAGTGTATCCAAATGGAACTGGTTGGATAATTAAATTCGTTTAATAGGTACTGAAATTTAAACCTCTTGATCCCTCTGACGTAAACACAACTCTTAAAAGTCATGGAACTTGATTCTAAAAGTGTAATGTGGGAGAGAAACACTGGGACGATGATTACAGATTTCAGATACCCTGGGAGGAAATGTATATAAGAATTAAACAACAGGCACTCAAATTTAAAAAAAAAAAAAAAAAAAAAAAAAAAAAAAAAAAAAAAAAAAGAAGAAGAAGAAGAGAAAAAAAGGGAAAGATCAACCTCCAAAACTGTAGCTATGAAATAGAAAAAAGAGCTTTAATAAAAACCTGTTTATGTAGGTGTGCTGCTCACATGAGCAGTATTGAAGCAACATGACTGGGTAACCAAGTGACAAGTAAAGGATACTAAAGATCGAAATCATTGAGGAACATCATGTTTTCACTGTTCTTACACTCTTTCTACCTGTTCTGTATTATCTTGTCTGTTTTGGCTGTATGTTCTTCTGTATGTCTGTTTTGGTTTCCTATTTTCATGCTGAGAATCCCCAAAGATCCTCATTCTGTGGTTTCTCCTCTCATTAATAGAATATTTCTTTCAGTATGGATTACAATTTATTTAGTATGTTCAGTGCATAATTGTCTTTTCTTGATTTGGTGAAAACGAAAATGATTTACTGACTTTTAACACATCTGTTGGGAGGGTCATACCAAATGGCTGACAGGCTGTCTGCTACGTAAGAAGGAAAATGTTTCAGTACATAACACTGAGCTATGCCTTGTTTTTGTTTGTACTATCAAACGTTATCTTTAAGCTTTTAACTGTGGCTTTTATTTTACTGTCCCTTAAAGCGCTGAAGGATGAACTTTCTTTCAAGCACATGCATTAGTTGAGAGGATAACACATTTAAAACAACAGTTGGGGTGCCTGTGAGAAAATAATTTTTTTTAAAGTACTGCATAGAAGTAGATTATTAGCTCTAAAATTCAGAAAACATTTAAATGTTGATCTCATTTTTTTGTCTTCCATGTTTATATCTGACTTCTGTGTCAACACTGGGTGACGTGGAAGTATAGAAGTAATACATATTATCATTTAATAAGATGCCTTTTTATCCAAAAGCACTTCTATTTTACTATTCTTTAATTTTTTATGGGATCTCAAAAGTGACCAGCCTAGCTGAGCTTTCTCTGTCCATAAAGCTATAGCTGTCTTCAGCAAACAGGGTGTGTTTTCATCTTTATTTGCTTTTATTTCCTTCTGCAGTCTGTTATTTTCTAAAATAATGGCAGGGCTGGGCTTGGTTACTCATGTTTTGGCTGAGACTTTTTATCCCTTTCCCTTTTTAAAATGACAGTGTCCATTTTCTCTCCATCTCTGTGTTCCTGCAGAGTTAGAATAGATTAGTTCAAAGAACAGCACTCCTGACTTCTCTCTCCTCAAAGTGCTCTTTGGGAGAAGTGAGCTCACTGCTTCTAGAAGCTGAGGTTATGCATTGTGTTCCTACCTTAGGGAAATAATAATTTCCATACCTCGAGTTTTCTTGGTGTCATTAGGATCTTAAATGGCTTTCATTAGTTACTACTGCAAGCTTCTTTTCTATAAACCTGTTAGAAAGAAGAGAGAACAGAACATTCTGTAATTTGTGGTGATTTGGAGATGTAATGGTCAAACACAGGCACTTCAGTGAACATTTATGTTTCAAGCAATTGTAGTAGAGGCTTTTCCTTGGAAGCTAAATGCTCTCTCTCCTTTCTATATGCCATCAGCTGGTCATACTTCTACGTATTTTTGCTTTCCTTTCTTTGGAGTTAAGGGATAGGTGTCTTAGAACTTCTGCAGACTTTATTACATTGAAAATGTGAAAAAGTTTGGAGAAAGAAGTAGGAGTTACCTAATGCTTGATTGTCTGTAATACTTTGTCTAAATGGAGCTTGGGTGAAATTAGTCACGTGGAATGATATTTCAGTTGCATCACAGTACAGTGCAGATTTAAACTCAAAAAGCAAAGAGCGATGTTTATCTCCAGTCCTCTTCATTGTACTGTCATAGCACTCTTGCTAAGGCTTCTCTTGCAGCTTTAAATATTCCTAATTAGGACTTTGGATCTGGTTCTTCTCCTAAAATCTTAGGGAAATGTATCACACTTTTATCAACATAGATTTGAACTGCAAGTGTGAATACAGCACATCCTTTCTGGTGTTCTGAATATTATGAAATACTGAGCAAAATAGACCCCACAAAGATTCAAAACTTTTTACACCATTTTGGAGAGATGATGGCACCTGTCAGATTTGGGTCTCTAGAGTTCTTGTTAGGCTAAACTTGTTGGGGAAAAACAGTAGCTCTTTGATTTTAGTTGCTATTTATAGGACATCTTTAGACCAGTAACAGCCCTAAGCCTTCAGAGTTTCAGACCCTGAACCCACCTCTTCTTCATGGGCAGATGTTCTCTGCTGGAAGTGTCACAGAAGTTCACATTCCATGGGATAATTTCCTTTTATATTAATATTATAAAACACAGGCAATGTTATCATTTTATAAAACAGATCATTTTATATATAGAAGAGCAGTAAACAGATTTTAAGCAATGGCAATGCTGATATTTCATGTTTTTCAGAGATGGGCTGAACAATGGAGGGTTTCCCATGGTAAAAGCATTGCTGTAAATGTTTCTTCTGGTAATGCAATTAGGAAGTATTGGCTCCAGTAAATGTAACTTAAACAAAACATGTTGTCCTCGGCAAACTTGTTAAACAGGCATAGCCTTGTCTAAAAAGAAAACAGGGACATATAGTGTTTCCATGGAAACTCAGTTAAAATTCTGATTTGGATATGAGCATAATCAGTGCTACAATCTAAACTCATTGAATTAAATGAAAAAGAGCCTTAGTTATGAAGGCAACAGAGTATAAAAGTATCTCTGTGCATGCAAGAGTCAGAGTCTTCCATCCTTGTAGATGCTAACTGCACATTAAAACAGAATAAAGCAGGGAAATTTGTGAAACCCTTCCCCTTTTGCATTCTGTGGTGATTTGTGCCATTTTTAATACAAAAAGAATATAAAGATGTATGTAGTATAAGAAAATGTAAACTAAATATGTTTAAATATACTTTATTGGAGTTTGTTATAGTTTACTGCATTGCTAATGTGGGGTTCTGATTTCCTTTTATTTTAAATAAAATTAAGGAGGGCTTTTCCCTTAAGGTAGGGCATATCAGCCCTGTGCTGTGAGAGAATGGAGAAGATAATATTTGCATCTGTTATAGATGTGCTGAGAAGATTTATTAATTCTGGAAAAGGCTCTAGAATTCTTTTTGTAAAGCAGCAGAAAAATAGAGCATTGATTGAATTTGCCTTAATTAGAAAATTAAATATGTTTTATAAATGGGTTATAGCAGAATTTCCAGGAGAACCTTTGTCATTTAGAAGTGTCCACATTTTGGAAAGTGGTATTTCAAAGAGATTTTGATGCCTGGGAATATGATAGAGTCTTCAGAATAACAGCCCAACATTTCCTGATTGCAGCGTGAAATAAGTGCTTCTGGAAAGCCCCTCAGGCTCAGCCCACCTTTGGTATGAGCCCGAGCAGCTGGAAAATCCTGGCCTTTGCAAGGTTAACCTTCCTTGTCAGTCAATAATGAGTTTGTCTGTAATACAGCAGCACAATCTCTGGCAAGTCCTGCCAAAAGTCCTTTCTCTGAGTGGAGTTTTGAGAGGTTTTTGTGCCCTCCAGAGCTGCACTCGGGAAGTGGCCACATGTTCTTATCTTGTGTTGGGCATCCCTTCACTCACAGACTCCAGCAAGCACTCAGCAGTGCTCAACACCTTCCAGGCAAGAGCCCCAGCGGAATTTGCACCTCTCATGCAACTCAGTAGAAAGAGAAGCTATTTGGCATGATAAATCCTTAGTTTAATGTATAATCAGACAGCTCCCTTTCAGAAGCCTTCCCGATTTATTTCAAAGCTATTGCATTAAGGAGGATTATATTTGGTGCCCATGATATTGATTTCCCTCAAAACTTACTAATTTATACTTCTAAAAAATGCCTTAAGGCTGTATTGACAGCTAAATCTTACTCATCGTTAGTATATAAATTGTAATAGACTACTTGTTGAAGCATCTGGATAGCAATTTATGTGAAGTCAGTATGGTCCATTTGTACGTTTATTGTGAAAGTCATGTCAGCACTTACACTACTTCCAGAAGTTAATAATTCACCCAGAGAAGTTCACTTATGGTCATAAATTGGCACACAGATCTCAGGCAATGATGACATTTTATTAAAAAAATTAAAAAGTCTGTCAGTGCCTTTTAATTTTATCAGTCTCAACATTTTTTAAAAGCCTAATTTTTTGGGGTTTTTTTCTTTGAAACATCAATTTTAAAAAATATTATTTTTGTACTTGGTCATAAGTTAGTCATTATATTGTTCTTTGTATTTTGCGGCTTTAAGGAGGTGATTCCATCTTTGTCTAATGAAGAATATAAGCTCTTGGCTAATATACTCTTCATGGAAAAGTTTAACATCTGTATCTTTTGCTATTACTGTGTTTTAAAATTGTTCAGTAAAAGACACAAATGTAAATCAGGTTACAAATCCACCAGTGCTCTTTTCTTTGTACTTGCAACTGCAGAATGTGTGGTACTACTCAATTTCAAACACAGAAAAATGTATGCACTGAGTCTTTTGGGCACGTATTTTTTTTTTTGTACTTTCCTAAAACTATAGATTACCACCATTGATTGAACAGGAAAAACATGGTTAAATAAAATAGTGATCTTAGAAAAATAAAATCATGAGTACTATTCTGGAGCATTCCAGTAAACATTTGACTTATGAATCATCCAATAGATAAGGTGTTGAAAGGCTGGAGACTTTTATTCATTATGAGGTCCTTCTGATGTATTATTTGACTTCAAGTAACATGACTCATATTTTCAGTAATTCAAAGCAATTTGTTAATCACAGCATAGCACAAACAGTTTGTAGAGATTGCCTCTATTGTTATTATAACTCAGTAAATAAGAGATCCAAGACTTATTTCCAAATGATGTGGTTAGATAAGACGTCAGTGTTTCCTCATTTGGTGTCCTGAGTCTGTTTTGACCGATGAGATTTCAAATATTCATAGATCTTTTATGGACACAAGTCCCACTGTGACAGCAGGAGAGAGGGAAGGGTTGGGGGTCAGGGTGTTCTGCAGGCAGGAAATGTTGGATTTGGTCAGTTCCCTCTCCCTGCAAGGACTGGTACCAGCAGAATCTGCATCTCTCAGGCCCCAGGTCTGGGGTAGGGGGCATTGAACTGTCAGGAGACAAACTGGACAGAGAACTCACTCATGAGCTCATTTTGCAGTGGATGCCATAATATTTATCTTTAATGTCTTGTCCAAAATGTTCTGTGTCTGGCTGTAGGACAACTTGTACCCTTTCTGCTATGGCAGGATTTCAGTTTGGGAGGGGAAACCACTTTGGAAATAGTGATAGAAGCTTTGCCCATGTCTGAGATCAGCCTTTCTCACATGGCTGTGAAATGTAGAAACTTTTTTTTTTTTTTGTTGTTAGAATGCTTAGGTAGTAGCCAGAATCGAGTCTGAAAAGAAAATATGATCAAGGCTTGAATGTGTTGTGTTTTAGTAACGAGTGGAAGCAGAAAGTCTTATAGATCCTAAGAGAATCTGGTCAAAGGCTCTAAGAGTTCAGATAAATATCCTAATTTCTGGGTTTTTGTCTGGACTTTGAGCCTCTTAGAGTTCCTTAATTGCCAACTTGAAACCACAGCCTTTTGGCTGAGATGGAAAGGTACTCTGGCTATGCTGCTGTATACCAGGACCTCAGCTGTGGGAAGTAAAACTTTTTCTGGGAACTTGACAAGTCCTGGATCTTCCCTTAAGGTTTATAAAAGTGCTTACAAATACATACTGTTCCTATTTTTCGTTTCAGCCGTGGGTTGTACTTGAATAGCAAGAAAACCCTATAAAACTAAAAAATGGTTAGGGAGTTATAAAAATACTCTCACTACTTCATTATTTTGCCATTACTGTGGTCAGATTTCAATCTTCACATGCTTCCTATACCATTGGAATTCAGAATTATTTGTCAGAGTAGTGGCCACGCTAGGAGATGCTGGAAGCAAGTTGAAGGCTCATAGGAATTCATAAAAGCTCTGCCACCAGCACAGTTTCCTCTGTGATGGTTCTTGCCTTCTCCCTTCTTGAGGCTAAAAGATGTACTACTCAGCTTTCCTCCATTTTATTCTTCCTTTTTTTTTTTGGCCCTTCCTTTCTTACTTTTTTTTCCCTTTGGTAGTGGGATGAGCCAGGTGTCAGTAGGTGTCAGGTATTTCCTAAAAGTCACAGGGAGGATCCTCCAGACATGAGACAGGGCTTGGCTTTGCCCTGCCTCACCCTCTTCAGCCTGGGCCATCCCAGCCACTCCTTTATGCTATCAATGAACTCCTTGTGTTTCCCCAGAACAAGAAGAAATATCTTTCCAGCAGGGTGCACTCAGTGTGATTTTGCATGCCCAGTGGTTACCTGCCTCCAGGCTTATTGGACGTTTGTTTTAGGGATTTTGGGGTTTTTTAAAGTTACAGATGGATTATTAAGTACCTTCCTCGAGCTGTGCTGCTCCAAATGAGCAGATTTCTGTGGAAGCCCTTTGTCCCAGTGCTGGCAGCGTATCAGCTGCTGTCCTGTAACCTTTGGGACACAGGAGAACCTTCTGAATGATCATTTATAGATAACCTGCTTCCCTCCAAGCTCCTCGCTGAAGACTCCTGAAAAGGCAACGGACTTCCAGTCACCAGAGCCTATATTTTTTTACATTTTCACTCAATTTATGTCCTTTCTGTGTTTCCTCCTGCTCCTGCTGCTACTTCATTAGTGTCCAGCAGGAAGATGTGTGTCAGGGAGTCCGAGGGAGTCTGGCTCATGATGATGTTCCCAGACTGCCCTCCACAGTTTGGTTTGTCAGGGCTTGGCTGCAAACCAAGCCCTGCAGCTTTCCCTGGTGGTTTGAGTTTGGATGAACCTTGGCCCTGCAGCAATCATCATCCTGCTCCCCTTTCCTCCTGGCCTCACATCAAAATCCCAACATCTCCTCCCTTCCTGCCTGAGCTTGGCCTCCAGGAAACACCAATTGCCACTGCCTTCCCTCTGTCCTGGGAGTTTCCATGCACACAACAACTTCCACCACCAATTCTAAAAAATCTGGAAGAAAATAGCAGGTTTGAGGACCAGGAGTAAAGAGGCAGAGCTTCAACTTTCCACTGCCCATTCAGGGAGAATTCACTCTTTTACACACTGCACCACAATAGCTCTGATGGAGGAAGTGGTCTTTGTGTTGCTGAATTTTTTGCTGATTCTGGAGTGGAACTCTGTTACTTTTTACACAACTCTGTTATTGTCAGAGACTTCCTGTTAGAGCACCTCTAACAGGAGAGTAGTTCTCTGTTCCTGTTAGAGAGAGCTCCTGTTAGAGTACCTCTAACTTGTTAGCTAAGGCTTCTTGCAATTGAGGGGAGAAAAATATCTAAATTTTATTTTTAATTATTCTACATACCATACTGTCCATGTTTTACAAGATTTTTTGTCATCTTTAGTTCTATTAATCTGTACTGGCTGTTCTTGACAATTATGGAGCTTATTTCTCAGGACTGTGTGCTGGGATGTAGAGTCAGTGTCTCCTTCTTTGTCTGAGCAAAACACTGAAGACAGATTTCAAAATGAAACTGATTTAGAGTATAAATAGAAGTACAATCTACTTTTTTTGAAGTATTTAAGTGTGTCCTGGGAAATGTCACATGTAGTTATTAGATATTTTAAAAGATGATAATCAGAGTTAATACTAGTAGGGAGAAAGAAGAGCATCTGAAAGAGTCTAAGCTCAATACACAAAGGTGATACAGATTGAAAAATAATCCTGCTACAATTCTGGATCCAAGGTTTCTTATTTTGAAGCCAAGTTAAACCTCATTTAAGATAATTCCATTGGAAATAGGAGGCCAAAATGTCCTCAAGACTTTAAACATCTAGTATGTATGAGAAAGAGTATTAATCTCTACTATATTCTGTGGGAAAAGGAATGGAGACCTTAAGATATTTTTGTAACCGTTCTGATCTAGTGCTTATATACAGTGTAATAGTGTATAGGTATTTCAGAGAATGGAAATCCCTTTAGCTTTTACTACTTTTTCCTATAATTGTGTATTTGGAATCCATTTGTCAGTTTTATAGGGAGACTCATCTTCTCTCTTGCCTGAAATAAATCAGTCTAATCTATTTTCCTCTCTTATTTTAAGTAGGAAATTATTCTTTTTACTTAGAACCTAAGAAGGATTCTAATTCTTTGCACGGAAGTAATTTGTTGCGGAAGGATTTCCTTATCTTTCTGTCTATTTGCTTAACCACGGAGATTGAGAAGAACACAAGCAATCCTGATCTATTCTGAGTGGTTATTTGTTTTCCTTCATGTTTGCCTTGATATAAGCAGCCCTGAGCCATTTGAACACTTCCCAGTGCTTCCATCCTGAAAGCAACCACTAAAAGAGTGAAATATTACCCTCAGCCATGGAATCGATGCATAAGGAAATTACTTATTTAACAATAATTATCACTGAGCCAAGAAGTTAACTTTGTCATTCTTTACCATCTGTTTTTTCATAGGGTCTGCACTACAAAAACAGCAGCCACTTCATTAAACACAGGGAAGAAAACTCAGGGAGTTAATAACTGTTTTCCATAGGCAGAATTAAAGGTATTTATTTGAATCACTTAAGTAAATTTGCTAACGTGATTAAAATAAAAAATTGGATTTACAATATTGGTTTGAAATGATACATTTTGTGTTACATAACATAAAATCCCCGTCTATCAGCTCCCATCAATTGTTCTCCTCCTGCAGTTCCAGCCCACCCTCCTCTGTGACATTAGAGAAAAAGGCAGCAGTGAACACAAAACTCATTTTTTCCTGGCTGAAGGAAAACAGTTTTTATCCTTTGGCCATTTTGGTTGAACCAAGTCTGCAAATGTGGAAGAATACTTTATATTTTAAAATGTATATTCCACACAAAGGTCAGTTAGAGTTTTTGTTATTTGTGGCAGTTATCTGGGTACCTTCCTGAAAAATATTGAGAAAAATTTCAATGCAATTACAGCTTTTAATCTAAATATATGTGGTAGCTGTTACACCCAGTTGGTTAAACTAGGAATTAGTGACACGGGAGATATTATTTTGAAGTTTGCCTGTTTCCTTTTCCCCCTACATGTAGCCAGTTTGTAAAACATAGATTTAAATATTGGGTGGCTTGGAGCACAGATCTTTTATTCTGAAGTTCTCAAGTGCAGAAGGATTAGGGATTTCTCAGGAGAATGTATTGGCTCTAAAACCTTTTGAAGTATATTTGAATAGCTCTTATGGCATTAAATGACCAAACAAAAAAAATGTCATCTTCTAGTCACAAAGCTCTTGAAAACTCAGGAGGGAAAAGCCTGCAGAAGTGCTTTAGTATGACATGAGGAGTTGAAAAAATATTTTCCTATCCATTAACACTGTTAATTCTTTCAAATCTAGAGGCATTCAAATAATTTTTAGCTGAATTTAGGAACTATTAGTACTTTTCATTTATTATATATTATGTAGGATAAAGAATATTTAGAAGCTACTCATTCTGTGACAGGGAAGTTCCTCTGTAGAATTGTGCAAGGAACAATTTGTAAATAAGACAAAGCTTTGAGATTAAAATCTCATTTTAAGATGCACCTCTCAAAAAAACCTGCCTAATGCTGCTTTCACTGTGCCGTGTATGTGAGATGTGTTCCCTCCTCCTTATCCTGCAAGCACTGGTGCAGATCAAGAATCATTTAGACGGGAAAAAACCCTTCAGATCATCGAGCCCAGCTGTAAATCAAGTCCAGCCATCACGTAGTTGACGTCATGTAGTCGTTCATTATTTAATACCAAGTAAAAGCATTTCAAATCTGTAATCGAGGACTTGATTCACAAGAGGAATGTGTTAAAATGTTGCTGTTGTTAATGTTGTATTGCCTTGATCAGAGTAGGTGGTTTCTGTTTCACCCTCTTCAATGGCAGAGATTGATGATTACCTCAGAGATTGATGATACAACTCTTTTCAAAGTTAGGTAGAGAAATAAAGTGATTTCTTCGGTTTCTTTTAAGGCAGGCAGTAACTACATAGATAATGCCTGGACCTTCAGTTTCTGCACAAATTACACTACTGCTGAAATTGTGGAATCCACTCCAGTGGGAGCAAGCCCAATATTCCTCACTGTCTTTTATTTTCTCTCACAGTCTGCCCAGGAAAGCATCAGAATGTTAGAGCTGGTACTGTGAAACCGAACCTGCATCTGCCTCTTCTCATCCTCCTGAAGAGGATGCTCTGCATTTCACAGAAATTAATCGCAGTGTTTCAATTGTTGTTATGCTGCAGCATTCCATTGTGCAGCTCAGTGAAACATGCACATGGAACCTTTTACAGATGAGCTTTGCTGCAATTACCTTTTGACTGTTTCAGATTCTGATGTTTGATATGTTTTGTATGGGACACAGAAAACTTTCAATGTATATTGACTCTTTTTCTGTGAGGAACATTCTGAGCTGTAAAAGTTACCACTTTTCTACAAAACATTTACACTTAAATCAGAACCATAAGATAGAGTGGGAGGGATATCCTGAGCTCTCTAGTCCAAAATCCTGCTCAGATTTGTGTATACATATCACTTCATTAGGGGAGAACAATAGTTTTAACTTTTTAATTAATGCCTATTATACTTTCATTAACTTTCATTAATAGTTTTCAAGAACAATTGTTTACTGGGTGGTGGTATGCATCCAGAAGTGATGTGATTTCCTTGTGGAACGTTCCTGAAACTGTTTGTGTTCTGCCTCCCTTTCAGCAAAAGGAGGTGGGATTTGCTAGGAATGGAGCTAAAGGCAAGGAATGCATGAAGCAAACGTGTGCTGTCAGAGAGCATCTTCTCCTTAATGACTTTAATTCCTAGATAATAAAATGGAGCTGGAGAGAGTCTCCTCTGGTGTTTATTCAAAAGGAGAATGGGATTTCTCTGCTTATGCTGAAGCAAAAACATCCATGAGTTACAGGCAGCAGAAAAATATTTATAACCTGCTCTGATAAGAAAATTCCTTATGTAATTTCACATCCCATTGTATCACTTCATTACAGATTTCATTTCACATACTTTTCCCTACCTGCTAACACAAAATAAAATATATGCATGACATCAGTGTGTGTGCATTTGCAAAAGCAAGTACCAATAATCTAAATGTAAATATTTTTTAAAATGATTCCTGCTGTAGACCCTAGAGGAGGAATGAATAAATGAAATTTTATTCAGTTTTCCAAAACAGCTTTTTTTAAAATAGGCTTTGTTTTTAAAGAAAACATTGTAACAATGAATTTGCTAGGAGTTAGATCTTCAGGTTTAAGGCTTTAAAATTGAAGCTTTTTTGAATTGTCTCAGTTTAAGCAAGTGAAACCAGAAGAATCAACTGCCTTTGGAGTTTATGCAAACCTCAGTGCATTGCTTCTATTGGTCTTTAATAGAAACAATAACAGGAACATCAGACTAGGCTGGAAAAAACATTCAATGATATTTGGAAACACATAATCCCACCATGAGATTATGAGAAATATATAATTTAAATAAGTATTATCCTGAATAATTATTTTTAAGAATTGCAATCCATTATCATTAAAATAAAAAAATTGATACCCAGTAGTATTTGTCAGATGCTTCCCTTTAACAGAATTGCACGATACCCTTAACTTCAATTTTTTCAAATACATTTTTTATGCTTCTTTTGTTCCACTGATAGTTAATGGATTAAATGACCTCAAAACAAATCATCACTTGCAATGTTAACCAACATTTTCATGTTTCAGCAAATCTTCATGAGTTTCAGCAGAAGACACATTGTGTGTGTTACCTACAGCTGTTATATTGGTACCAGTAATATATAAATGAGATTGGTGTGAACTTAAATATGTTCAGCTTGCGGTTCTTTGATGTTAATTATGGAGACATCTTATTTCAATGATTTTTTTTTTTTGCCATATGTGTTCTTCACATTATACAAGCAGCATCTTTCTGTTTAAACTCTAAATGGTTTAAAGTGTGACTGTGTGGTCTCTTCAATTCAATTAGTTGTGGGAGTTTTTTTTAGGGTTTACTTTCTCTCCTCATTATAAGACTTTTCCTTTCTGTGTAATTTTAAATCATCATTGAGCACGCTGGGTTTATTTTTTTTTTTTCCTTTCCCAGCTGTAGGTATACAGATGAAACTTGAATTTTTCCAGCGGAAATTTTGGACTGCAAGCAGACAGGTATATTTTAAACTGAAGTTTTCTTTGTCACTGAATCCACAACAGCCTTTTAACTGTGAAAGTGATGATCTTGTCACAAGCAAACTATGGTAAATAAACGATGTATTTGAAGACTTGTTCTGGTTTTACATTTGGGTTCATCATTACAGAAAAGGAGAATTCAGTGGTGAACAATAGTTGCTTGGTCCCATATTTTTGGAAGTAATTAGAATGTTTATTAATGTCAGATCGCAATAGATAAAGAGTTACTTTGCTGGCATTTGGTTTTTCTCCCTTAGAAAAAGTATAAAAAGTAAACAAAAGCATGATATTTGTTTCCAGTGATAACAGAATCATGACTTTTCACTTAGGTTTTCTCTGTAAATAAACTGCATTACTGAATCATGTTTGGCATTCATAATCTTTAATAAACTTTACCTAAACCATTCAGGGATAGAATTTGTGCTCACTGAAGAGGATAATCAAGTACTTTCTAAAGATTAGGAGATGCCATCTCTCGTTTGAGAATTGATTGGAACTGTGCTGGTACAGAAAATAAGCCCTGACCCCACCCCTACCAGAAAATTCTCTCTCACCCATGAATGGTCCCAAAGATTCTAGAATATGGAAGAGATTGTGGTGTTCAAAGCAGTTTAAATTGTTACAGAATTTATAAAATGTTTTATTTTGTAATCATTAAATGAAAAATGAAAATATTTTATTGCTTTTTTTTATGTCATCTTTAGTGTGCCTCTCTCGATGGTAGATGTGCTATAAGTTGTGATGATGAAGTAAGTATTTAACAGATTTTTTTCTATGTATACCTCTACTGAAGTAGAACATAAAGTTAATGAATTTAATTTGAACATCTCATTGTACATTACTATCTTTTGGTGTAATTTGGAATCACCTTGTAAATATTACACTGTTTAGATAGTGAGAGTTTTGTTATGCCTGCTCACACACACCCACGGAATAACAAAGTTGACTCCAGTACCTCAAACGTGTCGCAATAATTTCTCCTTTGTGAATCCAGTTTGGGAAATAATTTGAAGCAGTGCTAAGGCATTACTTAATTGTTAATTAAAAAAAAAAACAAAACAACAACCCAACCAAAAAACAACAACAAAACCAAAACTAGCAATTTAACGTCTTTTGAGCTGGACATCAGCAGGAGCTATATAAACATAGGTAGAAATTTAGTAATAGCGTGAATCTTGCTGATTTAGAGAGTCCAGACTCTTTCTTAATGAAAAAACATACTGTTGATAGAACTCCAACAAATCTCAGCTCCTCTGGTGAGTCTGTAAATTTTCACAGCTTCTCTCAATGGCAAGAAAATATCTGTTCAACATTTATGGTATAAGTTAAAGCATTTAAAAGTAAACATGAAGACATTAATGCAATTTGAATGGCACAATAGTAAATGAAAATTACTATTGATAGTAACATTGACTGTAAATATAGTTAATTGAAAATAAAGGGACTTGATGAGTGTGTGGTACCTTTGATCCTAAAACACCGACAACCTATTAATTACAAATATTTCTCTTTTTTCTTGAGGGCTTTAAATTGCTTATTTATTCTTGTTTTCCTGATGCCTCACATTTTATTTTCACATTCTGTTTTCTTTCTTTTTCATTTTTGGTTTCTTAACCCATATTACATTCCATTACTGTTATTGTATACTGGAGCTGTGAAAAATACATAGAGGACTTGAACTGGATCAAAGTTGCTGTAATTCAGATGTGTTCTCAGACCTCAGTTAACATTCTTGCTGTGTTTATTCTGGACTTCATGCCTACAGTTTTACAAGCTCAGGGACTCTCCACCTATGGAACGTTCCCCTTGAAATCTGAAATTCACTGAACTTGAACCTTTGGGCAAAGCAGAGCATATTTCACTTCCAATACCTGTGAAACATTATGAATTAAACCTCTTTCCTACAGCTCCAGTCTATGCAAATGCTATTATCCCATACATTAATCTTGTATCAGAAATCTGTTTGAGATTTGCTAATAATGAGTAAATGCACCCTGCTGCCCTTTGTCAGTGCTAAAGTTAAATTACAAGCTGTTTCTTTAACACAGTGATGAATACTGAAAGTTATTTATCTTGCTGGCAAGTGGTGAAGGAATGGTCCTGAATGAATATTTTTTTTCCCAATTAATATTTCTAAAATGGATTGAAACAGAAACCCTCTTATCTTCACATTCCACAGTAAATATATAGATTCCATTTATTGCATTATGCCTGCTTCCAATAACAGTACAAAAACCTTAGTACCTTTTAAAGTTCTAAACAGTGCTAGTGAAGGACTAAATCCTAGAGATTTGAGATGTGGCCACTAATTCTTGAATTGAACCAGTATTTTCCCAACAGCACATAAGCCATAAACTATGAAATTAAGCCTCCACTTTTTCTTGTCCAGCATGACTTCTTTTATTTATTTTCTATACTATGGAGAAATATTCTTTCTAAAGCAGTATCTTTAGATTAATCTTTCATGCATGAGCACTGCAAATACGTATCCTCACAAGATCTCCGTGTTGACTTAGTTCCTCTCCTCACACAGTGAGTGGGAGGTTTCTGGTTGACTTTGGGGAGAGCAGTGTTGTGCTGTTAGAGGCACTTCTGAAATTCCATCCTTCACACACCATTGAGGTTAAGGAGCTGCCTCTTCTGAGTGCATCAGTTCTGCTCAGTTCTTTGCCAGCATCATCAGCTTTTCGCAGTGCATTTGCCAACTTTGGGCTTTCTAGCAGATCAAAGGTTGAAAATGAGTTGTTTCAGCTTCCTTTTTGACATGTTTTCTGTCACTGGGGGTGCCTGCAGCTTGGGCTCTCCTGTTGGAATGAATAACCTGCATTTGCATTAGGGAATGATGTTCGTTCTGAACTTTTGCCTGATTTCAGATTTGGTTTTTTTTAAAAGCTCTACTTCAAGCCAGTATTTCTGCAAGTCTCTCCTCTTCTTTGGCCCCACAGAACAGTACTAGTATGTGGCCAGACTGAGAATCAGGCACATCCAAGCATCTTTGGAAATATCAGACTGCATTTTCACATCTTGCACAGCTACTGCTGCATGGAGCTGCTTTCCTCCCTAAGACAGCACAGAGATTTTGGGGGTTGTGTAGAGTGTAGCAGAAAGCATATTTTGTCATGTTTCTGTACAGCCCATTTGTGGCAGGAAAGGTTTTGAATTAAAAACAAAGCCAGGGGGATTCCTATATTGAAAGCCATTCTGCTTATTTTTTCCTTTTGCACAAATTTCACAGAAAATTTGATAAGCAAGGATAAAAATGTTTACTGATTTAGACCAACAATAGAAATACAATAAAGATTTAACACTGAGATAGGTATTTGGCAATACTGACAAGAAACTGAGTTATATCAGGGTTTGAGTTGAACCTTATGTTTAAACTCTGAAGTGCAGTAATTAAAACTTTGCCTGTAGCAAGTAATTCCATGAGGTTAAAATGGTGCATGTGTGTGTGGAGGGAAGCACTGATTTGGCTTTACCTTGTTTTACACAGTTCAGATGTCTGACCTACGAAAAGCTCACAGTCCTACCTCTAAATCCAGTTCCCAATTAAAAATACAATTTGAAAAGCTTTAGGAGACCTGTGGGGCCTCTTTTACAGAAGTTTCTAGTCCCATCCCCCAATGAACAAATTAAAAAATATTACCTGGTCCCCTGTTGGTTCTGCAGGCTGACACTGTGTTTTCATTAATACATCGTTAGGGTAATGACATTGTGCTGATGTTTTTCTCCAAACACAGGGGAAGCCATCGGGAACACCAAAGTTCTGTGCCTTTGCAAACTTTGTTATAAGGAAAACTTTTAAGAATGGATTATAAAAACACAGACATTTGGGTTTTACATTTGTTTGTAATTCTTTTATATCCTCCTATTCTGTACACATCTTTGTTTTGTTTTGCATGAAAAAATGCATAAAAATTAAGTTGAATAATATCCTGTAAGCCAAGACTACTCTCACTTGGAATATATGTAAAACCCTATAACAACCTGAAGGTTTTACCATTCAGAATTCACTTAGAAGTAATGTATATAATTAACCTATTGCTGTATCCTCAAATAAAAAATTAAATTAGTATTTTATTATTTTCAGACAATCAACTGTTACTTAATAGATAACAACGGATTTATTTTAGTATCTGAAGACTACCAACAGGTAAGTGTAAGATTTTTCTTGAGTCTTCTCATGTAACATATTTTAATTACTTTTTTAAAATAGGCCACCATCTGAAAATGGTAAGGAATTAGTAACATAAAATTTAAAAAATTCCTTCTACAAAGAATGTAAGTTGTTTCTCGCAGGAGCTCAGTTTCTGTCTCCCAGTGGAGCAGGGTCTGTTCTTAAACTCATAAATGTTCTTTTAAAGACCTTTCTTGATGCAGAAGTGTTTGTTTTCTGTAAGAGGTTTTTACTCCAAGAAAAAAAAAGAAAATTCTCTGTGCCATATTTGTCACATGGAAAGGTTGTGGAGGGAGGGAGGAAGGGAAGACACAGAGCTTTTGCATTCAAACTTGAGATAATGAGATTTAACAGAGTTGTTGGCTGAGGAGTTTGTTTTCTGAAGTGGATTACAGTCATTGAAGGATTAAAACTAAGCACTCAGCATCACAACGGAGAGGACAAGAAATATGATTATCATAGAATCATAGAATGTTCTGCTCAATCCTGCAAACCTTATGGAGGAACCCTCACCATTCTCATTAACTTTTGCTTGAAAAGTGCTGGGATGGTGCCCCAGTCATGCCAAAATTGAGTGAAGTTAAATTGTTTTTATGTGTTGGGATTGTGAATAGGAATTGCCACACTTCTACTTAGGCCCAGGTGAATTAAATTTGTTATGTTTACTGTTACCTAAGAAATACACTTATTATGGAATAATATTGATAAGCTTAAAGCATGTTTGTCTTGTTATTTTTGTTATTGTTACTATTTACAGATGCCCAGCTGTGACTGTGTCAGTGATTCTCTCATTCATAGCTGGCTATGGCAAATAATAATTAGGAAGAGATATTTCCTTTAATAGTCACCTGATAAAAGCCATTATGTATTCCTGTAAATATGTAATATTTTGGACAAGAGTTGCACCACAACTAGGCTAGAAATGTGTTCTGACATGGTTTTTTTTTTAGTTAAATGAATCTAGGAGGGACAGCAGAGATGTCTCTATGTTTATACAAAGCTATAATAAGATTACAATAGTAAATGTTTATTTTATATATGTAGTGTATGTATACTCTGCTGTGGATAGAAAAGGGGTAGGGAAGTGGGATTGGGAATTATCAATTACTCACCTGTCTGGGGTTGTTTCAGCACTGTTTAGCTGTGGGCTTTCCAAACATGACCTGAACTGCTCCAAGAATCAGGTTTGTGGGGCAGAGTAATTCTGAATTGCAACTAAATCCTAATGTATTTAAAAAATGATCACCTGGGTGTGACTGCTTTGGGGGAGAATAAGGATTTCCAAAGGGAGCTTTTGTGGAGGGAACTGTCACTGAAATGTCTTCATAAGACTGGTGCACAACTTGATAAATCAGGTTTATTACTGTCTAAGGTTATATGAGGCATTTATGGTTTGGAGTTCCTTGACATTGCCTGCCTCTCCAATAGCCAGGCTAATCTTTCTTCACCAGTCAGCCAGGGCACTCGGAGCTGGTATTTTTAGTCATGTTCCTTGTGTTTCTAGGAGACTTTACATACCCATATGTTTTGGAAAATGTTCCAAGATTCCCCTGAGTTTAAAAAAAAAAAAAAAAAAAAAGAGCAATACTTGCCTTTTAGGTGGAGGAATGCCTTTTTTTAGCTAGGGCTGTAACTTTTCTGTCTGCAAACTCCCAGGTGCATACTTGAGGTCAGCTAAGTTCCTTGTAATGGAATTGGGGTTTAGTTCATACAAAACCTATGGAATCCATGCAATTTGAGAGTGTAGTGCCCTTTCCCCCTCATAAATTGTGGGATTTCTCCCTTTAAACAATGAAGAGAAATATCCAATCCCTCTGCGAGCTGAGCCTCTAAAATAAAACATCTTCCCAAGGTAGGAAAATGCTGTACATGCAAGATTTTCCACTGTCACATGAATGGCTGCAGATGACGGAGTCACTTCCACCCTACGTACCAAATTCATGACACGAGTGTTTGTTTTCTCAGCAGAGATTTATTTTTATTAGTCCACAAGTACTGAATAGGGACAAAATGAGTAATTCATCAGGCTGAGTGGTTTTAAGTATGAAATGACTCTGAATGGAGTTAAAATTTATAGGATTGATGAAATGTACTGTTCCAGCTCCTTAAACAGGTCATGCAGGAATTATAAACAACGCTTTTTAATGACTGTTTATGAAATCCTCTCACAACCTGTTTATATCTTTTTTGAGTAACATTTTAATCACAAGAGTTTGTGATCAGATTAGTGTGTTTTCTTTGCAAGCTTTAGGTTTGGGTGGCTTTTATTTCTGATATTAGATGTTATATAATGTACCTCAATATATTGTTTAAGCTCTCACATCTGCTCAGGGGTAATAATATAATCTCAACAACTTGCCCTGACTGGGAAGTCCTCTCCAGATTTTATGTAGCTGCAGTCCTAAAAACCTGTCTATGTAACTGTCAAAGCCACTCTTGTCAGATCCTAGAATACGCCAGTTTAAATTGCACCCAGTGTTGTTTTGCATTTATCTACACTTCTGGTAATTCCTTGCATTTTCCCCTTACAGACTGGTTACTTTTTTGGGGAGGTTGAAGGGGCTGTGATGAACAAGTTACTAACAATGGGCTCTTTTAAGAGGTAAGAATTAACTTTTTATCCGTTAAAAAATGCTTTAACAAAAAAAATCAAAGTCATGTAAAAGAAAGGCAAGACTGGCAGTGTGGCTGGATTCTCATCTATAGCTCTTTTCTGTGTGATCAGAGTGTAACTTGATGCCATGCACATCAAATATTGAGAGTATTGGAGTCAGCCTACAGTGAGTTCCTTATTAAAAGAATGGTTTATTTGACTACAATGCTAAATCTGTGTCCCTCTCCTCTCCTCCTCCCACTGGGCTCAGGTGGAAAAGGGATTGGGCCATATCCTCTCCTGTGCAGCTTTAAACAGCTCTGAAGCAAATCATTGATGCCATGTTATCATTTTGACCTGTAAAAGTTGGAGGTTGCTCAAGCTGGTGCAAAATGCCCTGCTGTAAAAGTGTGTTCTGCCAGTAATCCATCTTCGTTCACGTGGTAATTTAGCTTTGAACATAGTTGTGACCATTGACCTGGTCTTACTATCATGATGACATTAAAAACTAACACTTATTTTATGTGTTGTCCTTTGAAATAAATTATGCATTCTGAGGAATTAAGAAAAAACTTTTCCCTTTAACCTGTAACTCACCACTGGAGTCTTCATGGTTTTCACATGGTCTAAGAGCTCCTCTGTACTTCTTTGTCCTCCTACAGCACAAGAAAAGCACTGATAATATATTTTATACTTTTTCTTTTTATTTTCCTGTGCATTTCTAGTATGAGGGTGGCAACTTGTTTGTGTTTAGCCTGACATTTTTAGCAAATGCTGTAGAAAGAAGTGAAGTAATACCTGTTTATAGACTGGGTTTGACAATGGTAAATCTGTTTATACAAGAGATGAAGAATTTTATTTTATGCAAAGGAAAACATACAGTCAAAGCTAAGGGATAATGCTTTAATTTGTCCCAATTTGTTTTGTCCTGCCCAGCAAAGCATTTCAAACAGAACATCTGCTCAGTGATTACAGGTGCTGGGCACCACCACTGAGAAAAAAGGCAGGGCTTGAGAGTTCCATCTAAAATGCAGAGGGAGGCTCTTTGGAGTGGAGCATAGGTTGGGATTTTGCTGGTCTTGGACTTCATTATTAGAGATAATGAAGCCTTAAGCTCAGTGCAACTGAGCTGCATACTAAGGAAAATGCAAACACCATGAGCCAATTATTCAAACATAATAAATTGATCATTGCCAATCAGTTAAAAACGGGAGAGAATTGGAGTAATTGCACTAAGTGAGCAACCTGCTGTACAGCAGAGAGTGGCAGCAAAGAAACTCCCAAACTGTCTTTGTGCAGTGCTAGGTGAAGCCTTTCAATAAATTATTCCAGCAATATGCAGATTAAGTCTTTGCTGGTTCTCATGGAAAACATATGCATTTAACATATTTTTAAGATTATTAATTTGTCTGTGTGGGGGCTGCGTTTTGCTTTTCCAAAATTTTTTTACATGAAATTAGAAGAAAAGAAAAGGGTGCTTGCTGCAGTGACAAGGTCTGTCACCAGCACCATTTCCCTGAGAGCACAATATGGGCATTGCAAACATTATACATTATATTTGTCACTGCTGCTCTTACCACAGAGACAAAAGCTGAGAGCCATCTCTGTTCATTGCATTTTGTTATGATAAAATCCAGAGCCATCCTTCCTTGCAGTTGGCTTCTCCCACGGCATGTAGTGTCCAGCAGGTGAATCTTATAACCCTACCCTGTCTGAGCTGCTCGTGCTCCCTTTTGGATGAGTTTAGAAGGTTCTGTGGTGCCTGATCTTCCCTGCAGAAGAGTTTTCTGACAGCTCCTGTGGCCGTGGGGATGGGAGTGCCCCCTTCCTTTGGCACCGATGGTCTGAGTGGCAGTGCCAATCTGTGCCCCCACCTCGTGATTCGTGCCAGTTTTGAGGCTCTGCACCCACAAAAGGAATGAAATAACCCTTTGTCTGTTCTCCCAAATGCCACCAATTCGGAGTGATATAGAAGTGCTTTTTAGGATTGAGATGGAAGTGCTAAACAAAAGGGGGTTGTTTGCTGCTGACCATATTTCTTTTCAACCTGCAGCAGGATGAAATTCAATTTTTGTGTTCGCTGTTTATTTTTTAAAGTGAACTTAAATACCTCCTTCCCTCCTCAATTTCTTTAAACTCAGTACTTCTTTTGAATAATGTGTGCATATGTATGTATGTATATTTTCTTAGTTTATGGGGTTTATAATTAGGGAGAAAAATTATATCAGTGCCTGCACTGCAACGTGACATGCTCTATGATTTCATTTAGCAAAATTATGTTTATCTTATACCTTAAGTATTGCACACAGTTAAATAATTTAAATATGATTTAAATGTATTATTAAATAAATTAGGATGTGCTTATGGAAAAGTATCTGCTTCACATGACTTAGAAAAGTTTCTTTATGGTTTTCTCAGCACTTTGTTTATATAAAAACACTGAAAAAAATTCAACAGCTCAAACCATGAAAATCTAAAAAACCAACATTAACATCAGGAAAATTAAGGGCTATCAAAGCAATGAAATCCCTAAAGAAATAAACATAGTAAATCTGTAAGAGAAAATGAAACATCTTTTGACTTTAAAACACTTTCACCCTTTCCAGTAGGAGGAAAACGAAGCAATTCTATATGACAAATATGGAAGCAGCATCATTTTCTCTTACAGTTCTCTTTCCACCAGGCATCCTCCTACATAGAAGAATCTATGCATTGCTATTTGGTATTTAGTAATTTTGCAATTTTGGTGTTCAGCAATACTGGTGTTTGATCATGTTTTCAGGATGTATGGCTGCAGTGTCACACCCTTGAAATCCACCTTTCAACACGCCTGAAATCCACCTTTGAGGGTGCTCAGGCTCACTCTATCAAAGTCCTTGTTCCTCTGAGAGCTTCTCAATTTTTCCTGCAGTGCAGATCCTTCACCTGTGCTCCCCACATGCACATAGAGGCAGACTTTCATCTCTCTGTCTTGATTTGTTTTATAAGCAAAGCCAGCAAGCTTATAAGAATATAACAAAAAAATCACTAATTGCTGAGCTGCTTGCATAAGAATATTCTTAAAGCAAAATCACAAGTGCAGTCAGTAGTTGCACAGCAACAGGAAACAGTTTTCACTGAGGCAGCACAGCCTCCAAATGAAGGATATTTTTCTATTTTGGCCAGTCTTTTTTATTTAAGCATTTTATTAAGTTTGGGGAGGGGGGTTTGTTTTTTTGGTTGGGTTTTTTTTGTTGTTGTTGTTTTTGTTTGGGGGGTTTTGGGGTTTTTTTTTGGTGCTACATGGATGCATTTAAAATTTGTGTTTGTTTTCATGTCGTTTTTTCAGTCACAGATTTGGCTGCTCATTAATTGGTCAAATTGTAAATGTATACTTTGGAGAAGGTCAGTGATAGACTGAAGGAACATTCCAAATTGAAGTTATTGGACTTGGTATTGGACAAATTATCATTACCAATGAGATTTACTTTTTTTTTTGGCATTTACCACATGTACGTCTGGCACCTGCACACTGAAACTCCCACATTGCTGTGGGGTATGTTTTCTGCTCATATTTTGTTCACATGATATCAAAAATTAATGTCTCAAGTCTGAGTTTTGGGCATCGTTAGAGTTTATGTCTTTGTAAATATTAACTTTAATTCAGTGTATTAAAATACAGAATCAGTTTATACGCTTAAGGAGAAACACAGGCATATGTGCTATATAAATGAGTTCTCATTCCATATTCTGTAAATACAGGTTGAGTTTTAGTTTTTATACATGTAGTTCCTTGAGAACCTTGGCAATTGGGAATAGCGGAGCTAAAAAAGCAAAGATAGGTGATGACAAGTTTGTTTTGTCAAAATGCTCTAATTTATTTTTATTCTTTCCATTGATTTTGGTGAATGGTATTATCCTGGCAGCCTCTGGACACTAATAACCTATCTGTCAGTGCAGGTGTGAGAGCCAGAGCAGGAGCAGCCTGGGGTTTCTTACAGAGCCCTGCTGCCTCCCCACAGGGACCTCTCTAGAGCCAGAAACTGCTTTGCTCTTCACACCATTCACCACTGTCCCTCTTTCCCTCCTTGTGAGGATTCCAGGTGGCTGCACGTCCCGTGGCTGAGTTCATGAACACCTTTCACCTCAAGCCAGCTGTGGTCACCACTGATTTTTACACAGACTATTGAGTAAAGCATAGTGCCAATAATTAGGACTTCTGCTCTATTGACCTCCTTTGCTCGCTCTTTAGAGCCTTTCTTCTTTTCCTATAGACTTGACATTTACTTCTATGGTGAAAAGCTTATCATTCCTACACATTATTTGAAAACCACCAAATCTTGAACTGGTGACAAAGCATTTGAAATTTTATGCACTAAAGATCTTTCAGCTGCTACAATTGTCATGTGATGGTATTTTACTCTACTAAGTTGAAATCCATGGGCGTGATGAAAACCTGGCTGAAAGCAATAGAGTACATCTGCCAATATATCCTGTGCTGCTGGTAGGTCTTGGAAGCTTAATTTTCTCGAACCAGATTGGTACTCAATTGTAAGCATGTTGCAAAGTAGGAGAGTGGGATTTAGTATATCAGGAAATTGACAATAAAAGGTTTTTCACTAAGATGTGTTTGGCCCCTGAAGTTGCATAAACTGACAATGCACATTTTGGTGGCGCTAAGTTATTTTCCATCGGTTTAAGGTGATTGGTCATAGCGTTTGTCCTACAGCTGATGCTGGGAGCAATTGCTCTGTGGACCTCAGGCATAAAAGTTGTCAACATGGTGGTGTCAGAAAGTCTCAGGAATGTCATCTGTAGCAAGAGCAGAGCTCCCCTGGGAGGTGCTGTAACACAGAGCATGGACTTGGGCAGTAAATGGGCTTAGGAAGTTGTGTTCCCTGGCGGTGCTCAATTGGACAGGAGACACTCAGCTGCAAACTGCTGCTTAAAGTTGGAATGAAATCCCTTCAGAAAGGCTGATCTGGAAGCCTTTCTTCTGCAACACTGAGTTAAGTCTTTCTGAGTGAGAAGAAAGCCTATTTCCTAAAATCTCAGAAGGACTTCAGCAATAAAACACCACTCTGGAAATGACACCCGAGCACAGAAGCACTGCAGTGTCATAAGCTACTGCTTTGACTACAAATGCTCCAGCGCCTTTTATAAGGAATAGGGCTGGAAGGCTTTTGCTTTCCTATTACATTTGTAAGAACAGAACCAAAACAACTGGATTTGAAATTGTGAATGCCTTAGAACCCATATAATACCATTTATAATGACAGAGAAAAAAAGAGTCTGTTCAATACTTTGCAGTGTTCAGATTTCAGTGTTGTGATCAGTTTCATCCACTGATCGTAGAAGTGTGTTACAAAATTCCTATTTGTTTGTAGCAATCAGGTCTTTTAAGGTCGTTTTGCAACACATGTTTTCTCTGATATATTTTGCACATCCTGTGTTATATTTCTTTGAATCATCTTTATAAAATTTGAGCTAGGTGTCAAACTGCCCACTTTGAAAGTTACTGAGATGGCAATGCATTGTTCTAAAGCCAAAACCCATACCAGACTATTGTTCAGAAATTTGTCTGCTATGTACCTTCCTAAAGGTGGTATTCAAGCCTTTCCAAATAACAGTTCTGTAGTGTTCCCTGTGATTTTGAGGTTGTTTTTTAAAACTCTTACCTTCTGCCATCACTCCATAGTTTAGTATTTCTTTCCCTGTTAAATGAAGGGTGTTTTAACTACAAACATTTATCATCTTTGTTTCTCTTAATCGCAATACAATCTTAGATTGCTGTATACTCCCTACAATAAAATAAGACAATCTACAAAAAAGTATAACTTAGCATGTTGGGGTGCAATATTAATTATACTTCTAATTATTTGTATGATTACATATTTCAGTCTTTTATTACATTTTTATCTTTGAGCATTTAAAGAAACTATTGAATCTATTAGAATGCAATAATTACATCAGGAATGTAATACAAGTACAAATACTGAGGGGGGAAAGGCTTTTGTCAATATTTAAAATTAAGTTCAAATTATAATAGATCATTCACATGACATTATAATAATATATCTATTCTATATATTGTATAGAATTGTATAATAGCATATCTATAAAATATATATTATAATATTACAATAGCATTTGATTTACACTGCTTAGCAGAATAATGAAGTCCACTGATTGACCAGGAAGTTCTGCTGTATGAAACTGAAAGATGAGACATTGATTAGGCTTTCAAACACACAAACTTATACTGAAAAGAACATTTACAGATCTCTGAAGTGTTTCAATGATGAGTAACATTGCAAGCATAAATAAATTTCCCTGTTTACTATGCATCTGAGCAGGCTTCTAGCATAAGTTGGTTGCAGCAGGTATCTGGAATATTTTGCCTTCATGAAAAGAACATTACAATGAATACAGACAAAACCATCTATTCTACTTGTAACACTAGATATTAAATGAAGCAGGATGGGACTCTTTCATCCATATAGAATTTCTTTATACTCCGCAGGGAGCACGTTAACATCTGTAAAGTGCTCTTGTCTGTGCGTTTCTCTCCTGCATCCATCACTGGTGGTCCAAGCACACACACAGCACCACCGTGCTTGGGTCCTGAGGAATAAAAGAGCCAAGGGTGGAAAGGCTGAGCTCTAGAGGTTCCTTTCCAGGGGCTGGATTCTGACCACGGCTAAAGGCTGGAAAAGAAGGGACAGAAAAAGCTAGGGGAAGTGGTGTATTACTGCATGCCACAGTGGCAGCACAGCTTACACCGTGTACTGCTCTGTTTGTCTTGGCAGATCTGGGTGCGCCGATCTGGCTGTGGGTGGATTCTGCCAAGGATGGTCAGTGTTCGACTCACACCTTGTTTAGGTCTCTAGTTATGCGTTTGTCTCCCATGTGCCTCTCTCTGCCAGTCCACAAAACAATGGCTTCCTAGGCATTTCTATTCTCAATAGAAGCGAAAAAACAATGATGTAAGCAGTATGGCCATGTGCTAAATGTTTAGTTGAAGCTGCAACATCCAATGTATTAGAGATTTTGCCTGTAAGCCAGAAAGAAAATATAGACATAATAAAGAAGCTTTTAGTGATGATTGTTTTCACAAATTAAGGTCAGAAAAAAAAATTAGTTTCTTCCACAATGGAATACAACATTTTATTGGTACAGGTTGAAAGGTTTCATGGCATGCAGTGCAGAATGCCTCATGGTGATGCTGAATGCATTTCATGACCTGGTTTTGGCAGCTTTTGGGACATCCTTTCCATAGCTGAATTTGTGTGCTCTCCTTTCCTCTTCACTTAGAAGCAAGGCACACATTGCAAAACATTGAAGTCCCATCTCATACCTCTATTAACCATCTCTGTCCAGTTGTGTTCCTTTGTCTCTCTGATGATGCAAAAGTCAAATGGAAATGTTCAAATAACACTAGTGAGTTTTATATATTTACACTTGTTGCAAATTATCAGCTAAAGATTCTTTGCATCTGCTATAGATTCTAAATGTGTTTTTTTCATGTGGATGGATATAGTTAATTGATTGTTCTATGGACAGACAGATTTAGAGAAATAATCACAATAATTCCATATCAACTAGCAGTGCGTTCTGGATTTTACATTTAGATCTCTGAAGTGTTTCAATGATAAGTAAAATTGCAAGCATAAGTAAATTTCCCTGTTTGCTATGCATCTGAGGAGGCTTCTAGCATAAGTTGATTACAGCAGGTATCTGGAATATTTTGCCTTCATGAAAAGAAGCAAAGGTAAACCCATCCTGCTTCAATTATATGTAATGTCGCTGCACTGAAATTCCACCTCTCTCTCCTCCAGAAGCAATGCCACATTGCAATCAGCCGTGCACCGAGATGCTGGGACTGTAGGAGTGTGTTTGTTTCACTGAAGTTTGAGTGGTCTGTTGTGAGAAGCCTCTCAAATGCATAGGCTCTTTCACTTTCTGGGGCTAAATGTGCCGATCTTAGTCCAGAACCAATTGTTTAAGCATTGTGTTGGGTGTGTATTCTCCTCCTCCTCACGTTGTTTACACCATTGTGTGTTACACTCTGTGTGTATCTTCCCTGGTCCCTCCCAGTTATGCTTTTGCTTTGTTCTGTAGTCTGCTAAAATCCTTGCAAAGTTTTCACAGTAGTTCTTATACTCTTTCGTGTAACCTGTATTTTAATGATCCCATTCCCTCTCTCCCCCCATTACAATTTTTATTTTCCTGTCCACGTTGTGAGCAGACTGTTCCATATCACCATTTTTATTCCACCATGTTTTCTTCTTTTAGTCAAGCACTTTTCTGTTCTTCCCTGTAGAATTACACTTTATGACTACCAGGCCATGTGCAGGACAAACAAAGAGAGTAGCGACAGTGCCCATAACTTACTGGACGTAAGTACAGCACATTTCATCAGCTCCTTTCCATGCAATCATCCAAGAAAATCGTTGCAAATATCTCATGGCCATTGCAAGCCCATTATTTGGATTTGGAATGCTTGCAGCTCTCGTGTTTGTGCCAGGAAATCCAAAGGATGGTGCCTTCCATGGCACTGACTGAGTCCATTGGGTCTGTGAGTCCTCAGCCATGCACAGAAACTTTCTCTGTCACCTCTGAAAATTTTAAATATCCTGTTACTTCTCTGCCAACATCACTGCTTCAATGAGTGCTGGTTTGGGGTGGTTTAGTACGGTTTTAGATATCTGAGGGGTTCTGACAGTATGACTTCTATATATTGAAATACTCTGCATCTAAAAGAGTCTGCAGAATTTTATGCAACTAGGGCATCCTAAGAGAGATGAGGGAGACGAAGCAAAATTCCAAATTTCTGGAAACTGACTTTTCTGCCTGACTTTCTTTCATAAAAGATTAATCCTATTAATAGTCTTTTCAAAAATGAAATATTCAAAATGTATTAGAAGTACTGTAAACAGAGGATTTTCAAAGGATTTGCTATATTTGTTATGATCCAGAAAAACAGAGGGAGGAGGGAAAAAACTACTTAAAGTGCTTATAACTGGACTGTCAAATGACACAGATAAACATTTAGGTAAATTCAGACTTCAGAGGCTTTTCTGTGCCTAATGAGGCTGAGGTAATGAATAGAGATTTGCATTATAGAGAGGCAAGCCTGTGAATTACAGCCCAAGAAAAAGCTCATATTATCCACAAGCTGTTCCTCCAGCAATAGCCTGGGAAATAGGAACCCCTAGAGGTTAAAGATTTAAGAATCATTTGCAAAAACTTTCCTTTTCCCACTGATAATCTGTGTATACGACCAAGTATGATAAAAAGAAAATTTCATTACTATACATTTTAATAATTTTTGTTCATAAAAAATGGGTTTTTTTCATGCTCCCCATGCATTTGAATATTCATAGCATTGTTTTTACATGAAGAATTCAGTTAAGATATAAATGCTGCATGTTTTGCCTTTTTATTAAATGAGTTGCTTCTCTTCAGCCTTATAATGCCTTCTTTGCTGCAGTAAAGTGGATTATGACTGAACTTGTTTTGTAAGTAGATTTTTATCAAGATCTTAATGAATATTTCTATGAGATACTGAATATTTGTTCTTTTGAATATTAATATTTGTACATTTTACATGCATTGTGCTGGTTTTAGCACATGACTTAAAATATAGTAATATTTGTCGATTTTCTTCTTTCCAATATTGAATTTTTAAAATCTGAGAAACTTTTGGCTGTGTAAATGTTGTTTCACTTTTATCACATTATTCATGGTCTTCACTTATATCTGCATGTCTTTGTTTAGCAGATCACAATATACACCCAAGTTTCTTTTTGTGGTTACGTGACTGGCTGTTTGTGATGCTGCTTGGGTGGGCTGCTGTCAGTAGAGAAACTTGTTACCCTGACTCACTGTAATGTTTGTCACTTCAGAAAATTCTGTAAGATGGACCCTTTACAGTCCATGCCAGATAAGATGTATTCTGGATGCTGCTGAATTCTTCTATCTTCATTGATTCTTCTAAAATTCCCAGTTTATTCATAATGAACCTTACCTTCGAGAGAAGGTGCCTAAGAAATAAGAATATCATATGGAGAAGGGAAGCCTTAAGATGTGCTGTGTTATTAAGCTGTATGAATTATTATTATTCTTACCACAAAGCAGAGCTGCAGATTTAAGTGAATTTTATCTTTACTGACATAGAACTGATTTTTTACTTGCAGTCATTTTGTTTAATTGTAAATTGTATGAGCTTTTTTAAAGTTCAGAATTAGAGTTCAGAAGAATGAACAGAATGGCTACTGCCAGAGGGCAGAGATTTGTCCAAAATGGAGCTTTCAAAGTGAATACAAGGGAAAGAAGTTGTGCTGAAATGAGACTGATGCTACACACAACAGCTTTGAAAATGTCAAGAAACTTTCTGTATTTATAAGTCTTGATTTATGGGCATATGATGAGCTGGATGTTGGTTTCACGTTCACTTACAACAACTGATAGGCTGACACTTTTCAGTCCATTCTTCTATGTAAATCATGGTGTCTTCTAGTGGAAAAATATGTTCTTTACAATTTAATTAGAGTTGATTAGACAGTGGTTAATCTGTTCTGCTCTTAGGAATAAAATGGCTTTATTATTTCAGTTTGAGAATTAATAAAAGAAAGTATTTTATGTGTACTTCTGTATTGTAGGCAGGACAGTTATAATCCCATGGCATTTTACTAGAGTCAAAATAGCCACGTAATGAAGAGATAATGTTCAACAGCAAAAATAAAGAATTTAATGGACACTTCAAATGTAATCAATATTTTAAATTAAAAATAGGTAAATCCATGATTTATTGATAGGGTTAATTTCAGAATAAGTTTTCAGAAGTAAAAAAAAAAAAAAAAACAGTAAAAATATGAGAATAGCAGTAGTTTTTAATCCCAGGGTTATGCCAGCAACTTGAATTTCAATTCTATATTAGCTTTTATTTAAAATAGGATTAATGTTATCATGCTACTGCCAGTTTTGTGTTTTGAAAGCATTCTGTGGAGTGATATGAAAACTCTAATAATTTCTCTAGGTTCCTTGTGGAATTTAATCTATGCAGTTGGTGGCACTCTGATCTAACAGCTAAAGGTAAGAGTGATTTTTTTCCTGGCATAATGGCAGAAAAGTCTAGAGTAAATTAGATTTTGAAATTCAGATGTGTGTACACTGTTTTAGATTAAATAATAAACATCTGATAATAGTTTTCCTCCCATGTAAGCATCCTTTTCTTTGTTAATGTTTCCTAAAACACAGGATCTTCTGTGAATAACCACAAAATGCTTGTGTGCACTCTAAAAACACTGTACACTACTAAACTGGAAAAGTTAAAATAGTAGAACATAATCAAATATGGTTTTTTTTAATTTTCCCTTCATTCCAAAACAATCTTTGAGAGTAAAGCAATTACAGTAACCTTTTTCTGTTGTACAACTTTTTTTTTTTCTATAGCTGCTATAAAATGTAGTGGGATTATTGTGCTGGAAAATGCCATTTCAAAAAAAGTGTACAGAAGTATGACCATCTCAATATCATTTCATACAAAAATAATTTTTAAATCTTAAGGTAGATTTTATGCTAAACAAGGCTGATTAAAACCTGATTTTGTTTTATCATTCCATTCAAAATTGAGATTTAAATGCATTAACATTCAATCATTCAAAATAATTTTTTTAAATGCAGAAGCTTCATTTGACATAATGGAAATTTTTAATAGTTCCACTAAGAATGGGAAGTTCTCTGCTGTCTGCTTATATTTTAACAGACTTTTTATGGCTTTTTCAGAAGTGTTGCTAAAAAATAAAGGATGGTTTTACAAGAGCAGTGCTTGTCAAGTGACAATTTAATAGGCAAATTGTGTTGTGTGTCCTTGACTGGTGTAAGGATTTAAACTGAATTCTTCTGCTTCATATTTGCATATTCCTTAGCAAATCAGGGGGTAAAATCACTGGTTTAGGTCTCAGTTGATATTTGCTTTGCGTGGGTACTATGCTGTCTTTATGCCAAAATAATATCTTGTCTGGAGGTAAGGTATTAGGCTCCTAAAAACCAACACCAACTGTCCACTGATATCCCTAAGCATGAAAAATCTCTGAGGCTGTGAGGGACAGTCAGGTTTGCTCTGCTAGACCCAGAAAATGCAGAAGTGTTCTTTGAGGAAGGGCAGCTGTGCCAGTCTGAGTCCTTGGTGTTTGCAGAGCAGCCAAAGCAGCCAGTGTAGGAAATAAATCAATTTTTTTTCAAATATACTGTACACATATGCCTTAATACATCCTGACAGGAAACACACAATGGCACTTGCATTATATGTTAGAGAAAATATCTTTCAAACACAGCATGCCTCTTCATCTCATGAAAATGAATGTCTGATTTGTATTTTAAGCATGCACTAACTACAGAAGAGGAAATAATAACTTGTAAACTTCCTTTTCTTGAAAACAAACCTATCAGTGCAGCACTTTGATGGTCAAGTGTGATTGAGGAATTTCTACTCACGTTTTAGTTGACAGTGAAGTTTTAATAACACAAGTCACTTGCTCCATTTCTTTGATGAGTTAAGAGTATTATAGATATTGTTATATGAGAAATGCCCCCTCATCATGCTCATTGGAATGTCATGTCTTTTATGATGGTGCTTGCCCAGCTCATATTTGGTTAGGTAGCAAGGCATGGCTCTTTGGAACCAGCATGTTTTAGGAAGCAAAAGCAGGAGATATTTCACAAGGGAGCAGTGGAGAAAAGCACATGATTAGGTATATTCTTCTGTAGATGTTATTTTACCACTAAGAGTTGTAATATTTATGACTGCACTTAGTGAAATTAAAATTAATAAACTTTGCACATTTTTATTTAACAATGCTTAACACAACTCAGAAAAAAAGATCAGTTCCTCCAGTAGGGAAATTGCTTCCCATTCAAATTGTGAGGTGAATAGAATATGACATACTCTGAACATGCTGGAGGCTCCACACACACCTGCCCATTTACCCTGCTATGGCAAATACTCCTGCACAAGATCTTGCAATCTCAATCACATTTGTAAATGAGAGAGAAGAAACCCTAAACCTTGGACAAGCTCATCATGTTCTGGACTCCAGTGAGCTGCGGGAAATGTGAGACCAATGGATCTCTGTCAGTCTCTTTGTTACACAAGCCATATGCTGATACGAGTGAGGGTGGACTCAAAACACAGGTGATAAATTCCAGTCATTCTTGACAACAGATAAGGAGAACAGAAGAGAAAGGGAAGAGTGGAGCAGTACAGCTAGTCATTTTCTGAAACATACTGAATTATTAAATATGTCAAGACCATAGCAAAAACATCAGAAATAACAAAACTTTTCTGACCAAATTTAGTACCTCTTCTGAGATCTGCGCATTTGGTGGAATATTTTTTTTTATTACATACAAATACTGCGAACAGTTCAGAAATGCATGTCCTGGTGTGTGATTGCAAATGCAGATGTGGTCGTTTCCCTGGCCCTGCTCAGTGGATGCACCACTCACTCTGAGACAGATCATCTCCAGTGGAAGATCTGTTGAGCCCAAGAGCCTGTTCAGTGTAATCTATTTTTGCCATACCTCATCTTGTTTTCTCACTTAGCAATTAGTTTAAGATAGGGTTAACATTCGTGCTGATGTGCAAAGTATATCTCTGTGTTAGGGAACAATGAAGGGGTGGGGAGGAAAAAGAGAGGGAATGAAGGAGAGTCATTGTCTGACAGACACTTCAGTGTGAGAGTCAGAAGAGCTGCCTTCAGTTCCCAGCTTTTTGTTATCCTGGAGTTTGACCTTGAACCAGCCTCACTGCCTCCCGGTGCCTCAGTTTGCCAGTCTTTAAGAGGGAAATAGTGACTCTTTTTCCTTACACTGCAAGAACTTCAGATTAAAGGTGTTATGGAGTCTTAATTATTACTATTTTGGGAAGCAGATAACAAGCTTTGCTGTTGGGTAAAGTAACTCTTGTGCCACTCCCACCCACAGGCTTATTTTAACTGATGAAACCCTCCAAGGATTCCCAAGCTGTAATACAAAATAGATGTTTTGGCTTCAGTACAATATACCACAATTTACATATCAGATAAACTCCTATGAATAAAGGTTAATGATGCACAGCACCACTGAGATAAAAATGACAGTAAATCCAGCTTGAATCTACACAGAAAGAATAAAAACTTGTGGATAAATGTAAAGTAGGTTGGCAATGGCTAAACCATTAATAACTACTTTAACAGTGATGTCTTGCAAAATTACATTCCATGGATAAACTTTTCTTTTTTTTTTTTTTAATTTAATTGGAAAAATAGTGTTATGCACTGCCTAGGAAATCTCACAGGGTGGCAGAAGCTGAGTAACATTTCCGTTCTCTGCGAGCTCTGTAATACAGCATCTCATGTTGTTCACAATTTTGTGTGCCGTTCTTCCCATGTTAACATCAAGATGTTTTTTCCTGTGCCTATAGCGCAGAGGCTGAAACAAACCCTAGAGCCCTGTGACACTGAATATCCAGCCTTTGTTTCTGAGCGCACTATAAAGGAGACCACGGGGAATATTGCTTGCGATGACTGTTTCAAGTAAGCCCTTTCAATTTTTTTTTATACAACTGTTAGTGACAAAGCAATAAAACTGAATTATTCAAGGCTGTGTTGAAGAACGTACGAGTCTGTTGTGTTTTATCCTATGTGCTGACCTCTGTCAGAGTGTCAATTCTCCTATTACAGGGGTCGCTTAAAAGTTTGATGCTCTTAAATTAAAGCCGTGCCTGTTATTTTCTATCAAAAAATGTAAAATCTGTAGAGATTTGTGTTAATTTCAAATAGTGAATGTTTTAATTCTTTTCCTAAACGCAGGCAGCATTCTAAGGCATAGTCTGTAAGATTTAGATTCAAAAAGGTAAGTGCTGTTCAGTCTCCTGTGCAGGAGTGAAACCCTGCTGGATAGGTTAGGAATTCCCTTGTGGCACAGTGAGATCTGGCTGTTTTACTGGAATGCCAAACAGAGCTTCCTTCTTAGAATTGTTAGTCTGAAAGAGTGGGAGAGGATTAAATCTATTCTCCAAACTTTCAGTGCAGGGAAGTTGAGTTAATAATAACAAATCTCACATGACAGCGCTGCAATGTCAGTTCTACCAGTGCTGTTGTAAAATTGTCCTTTATAGAGCTGAAAGAAGAGCAAGACTTCAGTCTAGCTTTCTTCTTTCACACTGAAAATGTATTTTCTCTGCATTTGGTGCTGATGTGCTGTGATATTTTGACTGTAATTCTGGTACATTTTAATTGTGGTATTGCATAGATATTGTTTATGCAAATTTCTGTGCTTTGATAAGTCTCTTAATTGGATTTCCTTTATGCTGAGAGGTTGTCATCGCCAGGGAGATTAGTATTTACAGCAATAATTTGTCTATCAATATAAATGTCAGGAAGAATTTATAAGTTAAACAAAAATTGTTACAACTCTTCCTTTCCAGGGCTAAATCAATATGCAATTAGCAAATAAAGGTGAAAACCTCACTTTGAAGTCAATAGGTGTGCTTCTGGACTTACTCCTAAATTTTCTCCTTGATATTTTCATTACTTTAAAACAGGAAATGGGAGGAAGTACACTGGAGATAAATTTTAAGTGCTAATATTCACTTTTCATTTGCCACTGATCAATTTTTAAGTAGAAGGAAATTGTTAATGTCTACTATGAATAATTGGTTTTATATGGCTTTGTGGGATAGAAGTATGAGAGTGCTTTGTAAGTTGATGCTCTGGAACCCTTTAAGTGCAACAATAGGTCCCACTGCCTGAAAGTACAAACTCAACAAAATCAAGCCGTGATTTTTCCACTTGACATATCAAATACAATGAAGGTTACACTGCTGTGAATGCTTTGTGCCAGCATTGTAGAATTTAAGCAGCCTCATTTTGAGATAATTTAACAGAAGGTTACTGAGAAGTTGTGCAACAAATTATCCTGCATCCCTGGAGGTGTTAAGGCCAGGTTGGATGGGGTTTTCAGCACCCTGGTCTGGTGGAAGGTGTCCCTGCCATGGCAGGGGGGCTGGAACCAGAATGTCTTTAAGGTCCCTTCAAACCCTGACCATTGTATGATTCTGTTTAAATGCTGCAAACAGACATGATTCCATGAAAAGAAGATTAATTTAACAGGACTAGTTTTTCTCAAAGGAATGAAGATTTTAGTCTGTGTTCCTAGGTAACTTCAGGTCAAAGGAAATAAGTTTCAAAAATAATACAATTCTGCAATACTTGGAAAGCACCAAGTTGGAAACTGAGTTTAGTGAAAATTATAGTATTTCAAAAATAATGCACTAAGATCTTTTTCATAGAAAAACATTTTGTGTTCCACAGTGGAAAAAAAAATAAAAGAAAACCCTGTAAGTTGCAAACTGATCTCAAGGCACCCATTATTTTTCTCCACAAGCAACGGCAAAACCTAAAGAAATAATCCAGAAGAACTATTAGATTCTCATGGGAAAGTTGTTCGTTATACCGTTTACCCACTGTCATTAACAATCTACAAATTGCATCTAAGATTGCAGACTGCATTGGATTCCAAATGTTTTTGTTATAACCCAGGACACTTTCCCGCAGAACAGCTAAGGAATTTGACCCAAAGTCCTTTGTAGACCTACGTCTTCTGACCCAGTTTTCTGTTTCATGGCCCCAGTACCAATAAATATTTTTACAAGCAAGTGTATTGCTTAATATTTGTAATTTAAGAATGATGGGCTCGATCAGTCGGAATTTAGATTCAATATTTTATACAGCAAGTCTGGAACTGACACTGTGTCCAGTGCTTAACCTGTGCAGCATCACTTTGAGCCAGTGGGATTATTTTCTGTATCCTCCTTGGATTATGTTATAGATTAATCTGTGATATATAACTGCAAATAATAAAGGGAATTGTAAATATTTGCCTGATTATGCACTCTGTGGAATACTTAAAACCTATTTGAAAGACCCCAGAAAAGTCAGTATATTGTGAGCAGATTAGCAAACAAAAGTTGTGTAAATACTGTTTTAAGCAAGTTTGTGTCAAAAGTTACTCCAGTCACTGACTTTTGTTCCTATAGTGTCAGACACTGCCATAGAGCGCTTGTCTGGAAAAGGAGACTAAAAACAGTCTCTTAGTGAAGTAAAAACGATGACTGATGTTAATTGAAACCATATAATGTTACTTAGATAAGCCATTTTGGGGCACAAGCACTGTGTTTTTGCTAACAAAGTCAGAGTCAGCAAGGTCATGGAGCGAGAGGCAGAGGCTCAGTTTTGTTCTGTCCTGAATGTGCTGTACCGATCTCACAGAAATGCTCTTCACCTCAGTTGCCAAGAGGGGCACTTACCAACTACAGTCATGAAAATTCCCAAACATTTCCAATTATGAATTTAATCACTTGTGCTTGGATGTAAATTGAAGTATCCTCAAATAAATCACACAGTAGAAAGGACTGCCTGCTAATCACTTTGTTAATTAGCTGGCTCACGTTTTCAGCCATCTCTGGGAGCTCAGTCCATAGAAGGACACCTACACACTTGAGCAAGCTCTGAGTCAGGCACTAAATATATACAGACATATAAAATGAGCTCCCTATATGTAAAGTTATCTCCTACTAGCAAAAAAATAAATGCTACTTTGGGATAAATTGCAATGTTTAAAAACTATTTTCAAAAATATAGGTTTTATTAAGAAAGCAGGAGCCTAAAAGAAAATAAGAATTAACATAAGAATGTCATTAGGGTCAGGGTTTGGCTGTCCCACCCCATAATTTGTTGTTATTCAATATCCCAATGATTATTAAATTAATCTGTTATTTAAACAGCAATCAAAAACAAGTCAACCCACATTTTCTAAGCACTGTCAACAAGGGAGAAAAACTGGGATTTAAAAAAAAAATCTGAAATGGTTTCATATTTTCCAGTAAGCTATTCCCTTTTATAGCAAAAAACCTAAAAAAATTAAACCCCATTAATTCTGAAAACTCATATGATAGAGTGTTATATCACAGCTTGAATGTTGGAAGTAACTGGTAAAGAGAAATATTTTTTCTTTATCAATCTCAACTGGCACTCTTTCTGTGGAGTCAGAACTACACTAATGGAGAATGTACTTGGTATGGGCTTTGAAGGTGTTGTGCTGCTCAGAGATGAGTTTTTGATTAGACATCAAACTTGAAGTTTTAGGCTGTATAAACATCTCAGTACTGCTTGTAGTTTTATGATGCATTGCCCCAATATTTTAGCCAATTTTAAATATAAGTGTGCCAACCAATATTCTTCAGCAGTGCTCACTGGGTACATCACCAGCTTTTGCCTTCTGGTGATCTCATCACAACAAATTTTAATTGCATTAAAAGTGTCTGAGGAAAGCATCCTTAGAATGTCAAAGTTGTTGTTATAAATCAGAAAGGGTGATGGCTCTTATATTTGATGAGAAAATGTTTGCCCATCTTTTCAGTATATCCTCTCATCTGTTTGTCGAGCAAATAAAAATGGTTTTGTCTAATTGCAAATCTCATTTATGCATGAAAATTGAAATGTTTTCCTTAAGCTTCATTTGGGAAAATACCATTAATTTCAACTATAACTCAAGTTGCTTTGAATGTGAGTATAACAATTTAGTCATCTGACTATTTATACTTTAAGCATTTGTGTTAAAAATCCCAAAGTTGCGAGGAGCCAGTTGAATGCATAGTTGACAAATTTGTGTGTTCACTCTCAAAACTGTGGGTATCCAGATCAGGCGGCAGTTGCACAGTCAAATGCTTAAAAATCTGCCCTTTTAACCTCTCCTGTTCATGTGTGATGACATATTGGACTTGGATGAAGATCAAAAATCTGGCCTTACTTCCAAAAATCCCCCTTCTCTTTTAATTGCAGCACTCCTGGGTCCACAAGGTCAATACCAAAACCCCAAAGAAACTGCTTTGTTTCCAGTTGATTCTTTGTTCACAATCTTAAGACACAAAATAAAGAGAAAAGTAAATACAAGAAAGCCATATTCCCAGTAGGAAAGCAAGGAAGTATGTAGGTACAATCATCCTAACTGTAGGAAAGATTTATGTGTGTTTAACTATGCAAGATATGAAAGATGAATGTGTTTACCTTGTTGGGTATCACATGTAAATTGCCTGTTAAAATGGATAGGAACTACTTTGAATAAACACTGTCCCACGTATTATGAATTTGTCCCAATAGAGTGTTAGTAAGCAGACATTTAGTTAACAAGGAAAATCATCAATAAACCAGATTGCTTCTCTTGCTTTCTCATAGACTGGGCATTGAATGCTGCTTATTGTCAATAAAAGAGGTAAATGGCAATGGAAGTGTAGTGCAGGATGACACTGAACCCTTTGCTTGGATTTATAATGGCAAATTTCAGACTTGTCCACTAAATGCACAGATTTGGCAGTAACGGATAAATAACAGCACAAATTAGATGCAGATTGTTCGGGGCATGAGTATATTAGTGTCAGGAATAGTGCAATCTGCAGACGTTAAAATGGTAATGGTTTTTAAAACCCACTTAATCTGGAGACATACCACCATTTGCTAAAATATTTCCGCATTTCATTCTCAGTAGAAGCTTGCCAAACTGCTGTACTTGATCATGTTTAAAATGTGTAAATAAATACACAGTTCAATTTCCCATGAAATAAATAATCATTTGCCTTTTCAGATGTAGTTAGTTTACTTCTAAACAAATCAGCTTGCCACATAAAACAGCCAAAGCATCAAGAGCCAATTTCTTCTCTCAGGGCTCTGTCGATGTGCATCACAATGTCCCTGTGTATGTCCTGGAGCTGTTAGGGCAGTAAATTATAGTCAGCCTTCTAAAAGAAATTTTTGTATTTTTTCTGTATCCACCTTTTATGATCCTGAAGAAAGTGCTCTCTCCATTTCAGCATCTTTTGTTTAGCCTGTGTGTTTTTGCTTTTCCAGCAGCCATGCCAAGTGTGACAATGTGCACATGGAGGGTTTTGCCCAACGCCCGTGTTGGGTGCCAGGTGTGCTGCAGTCACACTGCTCAGGACTGCTCTTTACAATGCTCAACAGACCTTCTTTTCTGAGGGCTTGCTTAGATGTGCATGGAATTCAAGGAATATCTTCCAGAGAAACTCCGTATTTTGCATGCCTCAGTGGTTCATCGTTGAAGTATCAAGGATCACAATCTAAGTAATAGAATTATCTTGCACCTCTGTTTTGAAAAGCAGATCTTCCAGACTTACAGAATACTTATGGCTGTTAAAAAGCCCTTAAATTTGAGGCAACAGCAGTATTTCTAGAAACTTACTGTAGCCAAAACCCCAAAACTCTAGAAGATCCAAAAATATTTTTCCCTGCTCTTTCCTTGTAAAAAGTATCAAATTATGCAATTTAAACTGCTAGAATTGTTTATTAAAGGTCTTTATACTTAGCTTAAAATGTCATATTATTGTGTGTTGCCCACTCTTCTCCACTTGCAGGCTGAGTAACTTTCTCTTCACTTCAAAGGCACCAGTGATTATAACGTTTGTCATGCAGGTGCAATTTAAAGTCACTGTATGGGCAATTTAACTTTACCCTTTGATAATGTATATTTTGAATGACCAGTTCAGGAAACACTGTAAATTACTATTTTCATTTAAGAAAAAAGGTATATAAAATAATAGGGCTAGACATATCTAAGTTACCAGGCAGGTCTGTGCCTGCCAGTCATTAGTTTAACAATCCCTTGGGCAGTTTTCAAGGCTGGGGAATTTCTGTCTGCTTGGGGTTTTTGTTTTTAAATAGACTAAGATTTTCAATACTGCCTTTATTTTTTCTTTTTTCTTTGCTTTTTTTTTTCCTTTCTTTTTTTGTATCAGAATTTTTACCATGCTTGGTGAATTCTGAAGCATTTTAGTTGTCCATACATAGAATGCCACCCTATGTCTCCCTCTGCAAGCACTGTAAAATCTTGGAGATACCTGGTTCAGCTTCCTACCAACTGAGTGAATTAATGTTGTCTGAAGTTTTGCTGTAGGTTTTTTTTCTCACAAGTAGGACGCGATGTGCACTCTTTCTCTTAACTCCCCACCTCCAATGAAACCTCTGTGTGGGGAGGTGATGATCTCTACCCATTCACTGTTCATGGTAAAAATCAGTACTCCATTGGAATGTAAATAATAATCTACTTAAAATTTAGCTTAATTTTACATTTTGGAAAAACATCAATAAATATTAACCAAATGATAGATATTAGCTGATACAATGAAAGGATGCTTTGTAATGACAGGGGATTAAAGAAGTTGTATGAATGCCATAATATATAGAGCTGAGTAGTAATATATATCATTTTCTTAACAATGGCTTGGAATAGAAAAAAATATTGAAATTGAGAAATGATACAATGAATTTTTAAAGCCAGGCACACTTGTGAAGACTTGCTAATACTAGAACATTAATTTTCATTTGTAATATACTCATATTTTATCATAGTCATGAAAAACAATGTAAACATGGCTTGGACATCTGTACATGGAGCACTTTCCTTTTTAAAGGGTTTTAGACAGCTTAATGGATATTTAAAAGCCTTTAACTTAGAAAAACATGAATCTAAAGATTTGAGAGCCACGCAAAGAACATTTGTATATTACATTAAATAATGTAGAGTTTTAGCTGACTGTGAAAAAATGGCACATAGTGTGCTCAATTCCTTCAGATGTGGCCTTCAGAATCAATGCTAAAGTTTATGTTAACAGAAATAAATTAACAACACCCTTGCAAAACACACTGTGGACACATCTGATGAGTAGTTTAGTTCTAGGATTTATTACACTTTTAATGTGAATCTCCTGGTTGCTTTTGCTTTTTATACTCCAGTTTCTGTTGTGTAGCTCCTTGCTAGAGTCATGTTGTAGATGATACTTGACCTGAAGTTGTGGAAAAGAATAGTTACTAAATCTTGCAATTCAAAAATTACTATTACAATCTCATATGATATCTGTGAGCCTTCCTAAACCAGAGTTTAGGCTTTTTAATCTTTAAGTTATACTCAGAACGTAGCTTAGAAATCCTAGAGCATTTTAAAAAACACAGCCTGAGATGTGTCTCAATACAAACCACAACTACTCGAGTAGGGCTAAAGAACTCTGCTAAAAACACAGATTTGCTGACATGCTGTAGTAGAAATGCATTTTTCAGCCTGGATAACTTCTTTGACCTCTCTGTTGTTGTCCTGTGAACCCGGTGTCACTGTCAAAAGACAAAGTCTTTAAGAGGCCTCTGATATGATTTGCTTTGTGCCAATTACAGTGTCTCCTCTGTTGGTCATTGTGAGCACAGGGCCAGGTACCCACCCTGCTTGTGGAGACGCACTTCTGTCACACTCAGCTTGGGTTTGTTCAGGGGTGTGAAGGTTGACTAATATTCAAAATTTCTGGAATTTCTGGTCTTGTTTTCTTTGAAAAAAAATTGTCAGTACATTTTAAACCTGGAGGTCTGAAACTCTCCCTTATCCTACATCCTCATAAGGGAGAGTGGCAGCACTAGAAAGTTACAAACATTCCACTTCCTCATTACACAAAGGATCTTTTGTCATCCCAAAGGCTGTACACTCTCAGTTTTTGGATGTTTGCAGCATTCCTCACATGCTGTTGATCAGGTACCCCTGTCTGAGCATCAGTTCTTTGAGAAAGCATCCCCTGGTGGGCAGAGGGCGAGGATGGGCACTTGTGGGGGACCCTGTCTGAAGCCCAGGGGTGGCCATGGCACAGCTCTGTGGGGCTCTGAGCACTCAGCAGGCACAGGGATGGTGAGGATGACACTGCTCACCTAAATCCTCTGCTCTGAACTTTGCTCTAAGTGTGTTCGCACTGATACCAAATTGTCCTACAGTCAGTCAGGCTGGATGTGGTGGCAATATTTTGCTAGCATGAGGTCAGGGTCCAATTACAAGCCTGAGGCTGGGAGTTTATCTGCCTCTTTTCATGTGAGAGAACCACTAGCTGATTTTTTATATACTGCTCCAGCTCTCAGAAATGTTGTTACTGGCATATATGTTATTTTTATAAATTTCATTAAAGATATTTCATTCTCTATCATCGTTTATTTGGAAAAAAACCCCGAAAAAACAAAAAACAAGTAGCCCAACTTGACTGTGATATAAACATTTCATTCATTCGTTGCAAAAATGTGATAAGTGAGAGAAATGTGGGTTGGAAATGTGGCCAGCAGCCTGGAAAGCACATGATAGGAGTTGGGAAACAGCAAAGTGGATATCTGCATTTCAGTTGAATGCTTAAAGTTTGTTCCAGACCATTAGGGCTCAACGTTTGCAACCAACAGTTATGTGAGTAACACATATTTGAGTGCAGTGTGCACAATATTTTCCATTTACTCTACCCTGCTGCTGGTATGTTTTTTCTTTCTCTAAAAAATAGGAAAGATCACATTTGATGGATATGAAATGTAATCCCAAAGTTACAACTCATCTTAATCCAAAATACTCCAAGCTCATTAATGTTGAATGCAGAAAATACACTAAAAAGCCCAGAGGGAAATGGCTGAGTTTACAGTGATGCTCAAGAGTCAGAGTGGCCAGGGAGAGCTATCTAAATTGAGTTCCATGGAAATTTAGATTATTTTCTCACAACTTTGTGCACGTGTTTAGGCAGCCAATTTGAAAATACTACCCTATGTTTATTTCAGTTCAAACTACTCACAGTGAAATTCTTCCATGCTTTGTAAGATTTGTCTGCCTGAGCAAAACAAGTGGTGTTTGAAAGATCTTTTCTATTGTCACCTAAAAATGGTTGATATGGTTATATCAGGAGTGACATATGCTAACATAATGCTCTAATATTCTACTCATAATTTGATTTTAAGTCCCACAGTCATCACTGAGACATTAAACAATAGTAATAATGTTCCTATGGTCATTAAGGAAACAAATGGAAAAAACATATATGGATTTTTTTGCCCTTAAATCAGGCTGCTAAACCTCCTGAGCATGGAATTAAAAGTGAATCCACACAGTCATTTAAATATTTATGTGACTAAAATCCTGTCTAAGCCATGTGTTTGTCATGACCACATATTCTACTGCAGAGAATCTGTCGTTATGAGCACAGATATAACAGCAGGGTATTTTTGTAAAATTAAAAGAGAATATTGATTGTAAAATACAGCATATAGGTCAGCAATTATTACTGATGAACAAGGTTCTTTTAAAGCAAAATGCAATAACGAAGTATTTCTGTGAGAAAACAAGAATTCATTTTTAACAAGAAACACAGCATTGTTTTTAAACAAGTTGAAATGCTCTTAATGTTGCTGTGTTCAAATCCTCCACAAATTACAAAGAAATATCTTCTATTCTTTGGGATAATGGGAAGATATTTTCTCTAAATGTTTTGCTTCCACAAGCACAGTTTAATCCTGTGTCTTCCCAGTTCCATGCTGCTTGACATTAGTTCTGTTGCCTCTAACACTTTTCAACCTCTGCAGCAGTTTGAAGGAAACGGGGAACCATGGATCTGAAAATCAGAGATTTCTGAATGCTCTCAGGGGGTTCCCTGCCATTCTCTGCTGCTGGAACAAGGCTTGTAGCAGTGTCAGGAGCCGCCAGCTAATGGCAGCAGGGCTGCAAGCCCAGAAAAGGGAAATAGTTCAGTGCAAATGACCAAGAAATAAATGATGGTGCTTGGGATCCTCGGCCTGAACAGCCCACAATGACTGTCCCCTCTCCTGCAGCTGCCTGGCCCACCCTCAGCCCACACAAATGTTCTGTGCTGAACAACTTTCCTTAAGATTCACTGTATCTGGGGCTCTGTAAGTGGCTCCTCATTAGCAGGGAAACCTCATGGCTGTGTTCAGTTTATATCCTGTCCAAAATTTAACACCGGTGGACAAGGAAATGGATTAGCTCTCCTGCATGGAAATACAGAGACTAAGCTGCTTAGCAGAAATATAGATTTCCTTTAATGGCGGATGCTGCAGTCAAATAGTGGAGAGTAAACAGCTTAAAGGTTAGGTTTGTTTAGCTGGACAAGACACATCTCTGGCGTGTCTGAAACAGAATTACCTTAGCTTTGCCCTTTATTGATCCAGCTATGCCAGGAGGGGAGAGGGGAAGCCAACAGCATTTCAGAGACAAGATGTTAAGCCTGCCACATATAGAATTTGCCCCTTGTGATTGAGGTATTTGCAGTGAAGCAATGGCCTGCATTAAGGAGGGGAATCAATGACTTACAGAAGTGTGTGATCTTCACGCTGGCCAGCAAGCTGGGCTTGGTGCTCGAGGAGATACAGCAGCCAGGAAGGGAAAAAGGCACAGCTCTGCCTTGTTCCTGCTGTCCCTGTTTCCATCATTATAAGAAATGCTCCAAAATCTCGAAGGAGACATGACAAAGCCTCCTCCTGCTTCCCTGGATCCCTGTCCCACAGGGCACTGTCACTGCTTGTCCTGTCATCCCTGTCCTTTCCTCCCCGTTGGAACAGCTCCCTCCTTTTCCAGAGAGGTTTGTCCATCTCCCAGTTGACTCACTAATAGTTTGCCACCCCAGAGGTTTGGAGATGGAAAGATGAAAGGAAGAGACAGAAGCACAATGTGGAGGGAAGGCAGCACAGCAAGGGTAGGGTCTGCTCAGTCCTTGCTCCTCTGCTCTATATATTCCAATTATTTCTCCTTACAGGAAAATGTGATTCTTATTGTACTAAAAAAAAGTGATATTTCGGGAATTAGGTTGGGGTTTTCTGGGTTTTTTTGTTTTGTTTTTTTATTTTAACATAGTCTGAGGAAAAAGTTATTATAACAATAGAATATATATTATAACTCTTTTAAAACCTTTACGTACACAAATAAAAGGGAGAGATTCCAATTTAAAATTTAAAAAAAAAAAAGACCAACAAGCAACAAACAAACCAAAAAAACCCCAACCAACCAGACCTGAATGTAGTGTTCTGGCTCTCTTAGAACAGATGTTGCAGCCCACACTTCGCTTTAGGTCTCATGTTTCACCCTGCTCAGGATGTATTTCTCTGAAGAATCCCTGTTCATCCCTTAGAGAGAAGAACCCTCCTGCAGAGGATGACTCAGATGCCCAGAGCCAAGCTCCTGCCCCCAACCATCCTTGAATTCTCTGTGTCTCTGCATGTGCAGAGCTGGAGATGATCACTGTTCTAATGCAGGAGCCTGAGCCCTGTGCTCAGAGGCAGCTGCTGGGATTGCACTCCAGCATTTGCACTGCACTGCCGTGTTGATGCTTTCCCAGTCATGGGCTGTCTAAAGGAGTTAGAAAGAACTGTCTGTGCAAGAGTTTTAACCACCAGACACACATTAAAATGTGCTTTCTTATCATGCCTTCAGAAGCATGACTACCAAATGTAATTAGGAATGCAGCAGTACTTGAGTCCCCAATCTCTTCCTGTTTAATTCCACAATGAAAAATTAATTTTCAGAGAGCACATTAAGTATCGCATTTTGAGCAAATATTTGCTATTTCAAGTTAAAACTTGAAGCTGTATTTTTTTCCCAAATCAATTTGTATTTTATTTGTGCAGATGTTTTTATACGCACAAATACTAAAACAGGTTAAAAAGAAACAGACACTGCGTGTGCAACGTGACAAAATTGTCATGTAATGCTGTGACTCAAAATATAGACTTTCTTGCAGATTTACTCTCTGTTGTTATTTTTTTCTTCATTGACAAAATAATTTGGCATAACTAGATATTCTTCCCCCCTCTCTGTCTACCCCTTTCAAGTATTAAATTTCTTCCTTCCTCACCTTCCCCACAAAGTCAAGAAACAGTTTGTTTTCAGGTCTGTTTTAAGCCTCTGAACCTCCACATCAAATAAACCAAGCTAGTTCCTCAGTGGATGAAAGACGGAGGAGAAATTATTAATAAGCTTCTTATTGACTCAATGTGGCTTCAACAGGAATCCCAACAGTTTATTCTGTTTTATATTTGGAGATATATGCAAACCTATTTCTGCGCTGCCCCACCAAATGACAGTGATGATACTGCTGTAAAGGAAAAGGATTCAAATCAAAAGATTTACACTGCTTAACACCAAAAGAGCTTTACCCTTTAAATGTGAAACATTCTCCATAATATTAAGGTGATTAAACAGAGCCTTTCTTTAGGTTATAAAAACAGCAATGAAGTTCAGCCAAAGCACTTACTCAGTCCTTGAGAGTTGGTTTCCATATTGCCAGGGACACAAATGCCAGCTTAAGCCAGCAGGTGTTCAGAAATGGTTATTGTGGCAGAAACTTTAGAGACTCACAGTGGATCTCACAAAAAGATAAGACCATTTTCCTTACTTTGCCAGCAATTTATTTGTCCCTGCAGCCATGGAAGCTGTTTGCTGGAGATTTTTCTCCCTTGCCGCTGAACCTTCGCGTACACAGTGAGGTATTTTGGTGGAATGTCTCTGTCTCTGAAAGGCTTTGGTCTGACTGTGTTCATGCACCTTTTGTCTTCTCTGAATGTTTGGTTCCTGGGACTGGCATGAACGTTCAAAATGAATTTCAGAGATGCATATGCATGTCACCATGGGAACTGAAGGCTGATCTCAGGCAGCAGAGCTGCTGCTGGGATGATTGTGTGCTTTATCCACTTCGGGCATGGAAGCAGTGCCATGGGAATGGTCTGAATAGGCACAGCAGCTGTGGTGGTCACGACTGGCACACACTGCTTTGCCACTGATCTGGTGAGGGTAAGAATATCTCATGACTGTGAAATTATATTATATTATAGCAGCTGAAGGGAGTATAATTTGTTTGTGCAAACTATTAATAGAAAAGAAAGCTAAAATGGACATTTTTTTGCCCTTATTTATTTGCTCAGCTCAATGTCAGTCTTCAGTCCTCTGAAGACACTTGGTGATATGTGGGCTTTACAACTTCATTTCCAGATTATATTTGAGAATTGTTTAAGGGAAAACATCTATGTACTGCTCGATTGAAGAAAACACTTTCCTTTAAATTCAGTTTTAGTGGGAGGGTGAGAAGCCAGTTGTTTCACTTTGCAAGATATTAGTTAAGTTATTATTGTTCACTATGGGAAAAAAAATGCTGCAGTGAGCCAAAAGTTTCATTGTTTTATGGTTCTTTATAGCAGTCCCATGTTCTGTGGCAGCCACCATACAGTTAGACACTTCACAAACTTCTGTACTAGTTAAACAGCACGTAGATTTGTAAGAATATTCCCTGTTTGGTAAACGGAGTCAGCGTAATTAGTTGATACCTGTGATATAATTCCTAAGGTAACAAAGCGGGTTTTTCACTTAACCAATATATTGCTCTTTGAACTTCCTTAGATTTATAATTTCCATCAATCAATGCATATACTACATTCCCCAAATTGATGAAGTCAAAAATTATAAAGGCTTGGAGTAATAAAGTGATACAGAAAATTTTGCTAGACTTTATAGTGTAGCCGAGTAGCAATTTATTCAGCATCACAGTTCCATAGTTGAAACATTCTTCTGGGTTAAGTATTTTCCCTTTCCATCCCAGCTACGTGAAGTGAAGTGATAGGAATTTTTTTCTCTCTCTCTAGTTTGAGGAACAAATAACCTTAGACTGCACAGCCCGTATGGCACCTCAAAGAAATGGGTGAAAAAAACCAAAATGGGAAAAGTGCCCAGCTTTCAGGAGCTGGCACCTTTAAGCTTGGCTGTATGGTACCTGCTTTCCACAGGCTTCAGTGTTCATCTGGGGGTCACAAAAAGGGGTATCACAAAAGGGCACACCATAGGTTAAACAGGAGAATAATTACTCCCTTCTAAGCAAAAAAAAGTTAGTCATTTAGTGTCTAATTAATTGTTACAGCATTTTATGCCCATCAGGTTCTTTTCTGAGCTAGTTTTAAAGATACAATAAATACAAGTTTTAGACGGCACAAAATCCAAATTGTGCCAGTTTCTGGGAAAAAAAAAAATCTTTCCTTTACTGTTTGATTTATTCATAGCTGTTTTGAGAAATTAATGCAGTACAATTTTGGTGCTATTGCCTGCTAAAGATTTTCCCTCCTTTCCTTTTATTGGCCCCATTTCTCCCACACACAAATCCACAAAGCCACAGATGCTCCATTACAATGATGTCAGTCTTGCTACATGCTCCAGCTGTTTGGTAGGTACATTTATATAGTTCAGCCTTTTACATTATGCCATAAATGTATATTTCACGTATAAACATAAAGTTAACATATTGCAGATCACTCTAAGTGTAATTTTAATGGAGGTTCAGTAAGTTTAAAAAATACTGAAAAGCATTTAATCTTTCCGTTGGCAACATTTTTATAGTAAGTTTTCCAAATTTTTTTTTCTTAGGCTAGGTTTAAATATTCCCTGCCCTCTCTGCTATTTCATCTTCTGTGATCTTTGGAAAAAGCAGGGAGTTATTATAGTTAGACAATATGTATTTTAAAGAAAGATGTCTGAGGAAAAATATGTTTCTCTCCACATCTTCTTGGTGCTCAAACCTTCACTTAACATTCTGTACATTTACCAGCAAACCACACTGAAAAACACCTAATTCTTGGAATTGCCAGATTTCAGTGATATTTGATATGGCCGATACTCTGCTGATAGGATATATAAGTTCTAACAGATTGTTTTGAAATTTCATTAAGAATTGGGTCTGAGCCTTAAAGCCATTCTTTGTATTGTGTCCTGAATTTCAAAGGAAGGCTAAATAGTGCCTATTTGGCTCTGCCTTTTGCCCCTTCTCTCTTGGGTATGTGCTTAAGGGTTCAGCTCATTGAAGCTGTTCATCACTGGCTGGTGCCCACAGGACCCTTCCCTGGTCTCCCCTGGGTGCTTTCCTTCCCAGAAAAAAAGTCTGTATTTTTTGGTTTCCTGTTGAGTTGCCTACTTTGTCTTCATTTGAATGTGGTGCTGAGTTATCACCATATTTGTACCAGATAATCTTCATTATTCTAAAATAAATCTCTTCTCGTAGGGAGATTTTGAGGCTTAATCTCTGTTTTGGTGGCTCAGTAATAAAATGGCTCTCAAGAGGGCAGATGGAAGCTGAAATCTGTAGTTGCTGTTGCTTCAAGAAAGACCAGACCCTAAAATGACTGTAGAGGCTCAAGTTTGGGACTGTGAGCTCTCAGTGTGTGGCTGCAGAAAAACCTTCATCAGTGCTGAGGATCTGTTTCATTCCTGACCATAAATATGTAGCTGGGTAGTCAGAATGGTGCAGAATTCAATACTGAAATCTGAAAGGGAAAAATCTGATAAACTCCTAACAAGAACCAGTGGCTAAGAAATGCTGTAACATCACTGTAATTTGTTTTCTTTTTAATTTTCAGGTCTTTTGTTATCCAGCAGATCCCAAGTAGCAACCTCTTCATGGTGGTAGTAGATAATGAATGCTTCTGCGATTCTGTCCCACCAATTACCATGGCACCTATAGAAATAAGGTATATCCTTTCATTTACAAAATGGTCAGAAAGAGATCCAAGATGCAAATGTTGAAAAATTTCTTATCATTTAAAACCTGCATCACATGACATCATCATCCATTATAAGTGTTGTTTGAAATTAAGCTGGGAATGTGTTCTTACCATTTTTGCAGAGAATTCACTTTTTTTTTTTTTTTTTTTTTTTTTTTAACAGCCAATATGAATTAAGCAAACAAACTTATGTGGATCTTTAAGTAGCGTAAGGTCACGGTCATCCTTGGATAGCTGAACATCTTTCAAATTAGGCACTAACTGTGTAATTTTCTTGTAAGAATGGACCTCATAATATTAGAAATTATAAAACTCCCTGAAATACATATATCTCTTTATTTTAGAGTTGGACTGGAACATTGAAAATGTTTCAGAATCCTGCTTTCCAAAAATATAAAAAATGCAGCAAAGTAAATATATCGCTTGATTTTTAGCTGCCCCACTTCCTTTTTTTTGCTGTTCTGTAGTTTAGGTAGTTCAGGATTAGTCTTTTCCCATAAGCTGGAATCTGTTGTTGTTCTTGGGGTTTCGATGGAGACGAAGAACGGAGCTGAAAGATTTTCTCTGTATTAATTTCAAAACACTCCCATGAAAATGCAATGCTAGAATGTCTCTCCTTAACCACCTCTCACATAACGAATCCCTGAAGTGTGAACGGTTAAAATCTCAGAAGATAAGAAGACGCCCAGAATCTTGTCATGGATTTCACCCTGAAGTAAGTTCCTATCTACTTTTCCTTTCTTTTGGACTCTGGTAAATGTTTTATTTCTTGAAAAATAATAAATAGGAAAACTGTCTTTCAAGATGAAAAGTTGGGAAGTATTCAGACGATTCAGTAGTAGGGGAAGTGAGTGATATTGTGCTACAAGTCTTTTTTTGCACTCATGTAGACAATGTCTTGAGCTGCTGCTTTTGCAGACTGTTTTGTATCGTGTAAGAGAGCGTGGTAGGATGTGAGCGCTATCTGGCAAGCAGGAATATCTGAGAATTCACTCTGGCTCAAGAACTGACCACAGTTAGAGATGGCTGGGAACTTTGTGCTGTTAGTGTTGGTTGCAGTAATTAGCTTCAGTATCACAATTATGCTGTAGTCACTATGTTTACACACAATATTGCTCGGGAGGGATAGTGACCCCTCCACTATGTGTATTCACTGCTCTGTGTTCTGCATTGCCCTCTTGTGCAGTGCCAAGGAGTAGAGAGAGATGGAGACTGGAATGGGATTGCAGTGGCTTGTACATCATATATTCATAGCCATCCTTTTTACTCTGCAGTAATTTTATTTGCTGCCTCTGAGGCTGTAATGCAATGTAGAACAAGACCTAATGTGGAGGGGATGGTGCAGAGCTTGTTGCTCTTGCTCACTTCCAGTCTGCAACCTGAACTTGTCCAACTCAAAACATTTACCTGTGTTATTCCTGAGTCTAGCTCATGGGCTTTGTTCCTTGTACCAGTGCTCTATGTTTGCTGAATAATCATGTGCCATAGTTGAGTGTAATGGCTTGTATTTATCTTCCTTTGTTGCTGTTTTATTTCCTTTAGGAAAACGCAAGAGAATGTGGCGGTGTCTCAGGCCTTAGTGCTAAACCTTCTCTTGTTCTTCTTCCTCTGCTATTGGCGATTTTCTCCAGGTGACATTGACTGATGTGTTCGACTGGCATGCTAAAACATGGAAAAACTGTGAACTGGGAAATGGTGCAACATAGAGGACATGAAATATAGTCAGAGCATCAGCATTTCATGATTTTAAACTGTTGGTGATATAAATTCTTAAAGATATGTTGAAAAAAAGATTTATCTTTTTACTTTGCAAGTCATGCAGATGTGAATTTGGCATATGGTAGTCATGACTCATCAAAAAGGACTTGGTAGATAGAGGTGACCATTGCTTTGTCCCATTGAAAACAATTTAAACTGTGTACTTTTTTCAATAAAGTATATTAAAATCACAGTTTCAGAGTGTATTTTAAGTATGCTACTATATTTGTTCAAATAATGAATGATGGGAAGAAAATAAAGTAAATGGATGATATTTTATTATGCTTTTAGCCTCTTTCTGAAAAGATTCAGAGAAGAAAATGTGGAGTTGGCCTTTACAATAAGGCAGAATAGCTTTTATGAACAAGTTAAGGAAACACCTGTGCTTGTATGAAGCTGAGCAGGTAATATGTGGTGCTGAATTATAGTGAGGCTTTGTTTTCTGGGAATAGCTATAAAACATCTTATCTGCATCTAGAAAGTGAGTCAAAGCTTTATTAAAGCTAAGCAGATTTGCTGTGTATCTTGGTAGGGAATAGGGAGCTAGGCCGCTGAGAGGGGCTTTGTTTTAAGGAATACTATCCAGCTTGTAAGAGGAAGAACTAGTAAAATAAAATTTCCACTTCAATGCTTTAATGGGTTCAAATGCACTGGTACTTCCTCTGATTCTGAAACCATACAGGTCTTTGTCTGGACTCATAATTTTCTTTTCCTCACCTCTTTTTTTTTTTTTTTTTTTTTTTTTTTTTTTTGGTAGTGTTTTCCTACAGTCTTCTCTGTCCTTGCTTGTTGGTCTCAAAATCACTCACTATGGAATCATTTTCCAGCTGACATTCAGTCAAACTGTTGTCCTAGTGACATGCTCTGTTTACTAAGCAAATTGGGAACTCAAGGCATTTTCTCCACTTGGGCTGACACAGATATCCTGCTGTTCTTTGCCTGGTTTTTCTCTGAGTTCCATTCCCCCTTACCCTCCATCATTCACTCAAAAATTAATGTCAATACTTTATAAATAAAGTATTTTAGTTTCTGATTCTCTGAGTTTCCAGAATTCACAACATTGCAGCCTCATAATTCTTTTGTATGTCTGATGCTTGTTCTTTTGTAATGCTATTTAATGTTTATTGCCAATACAATACAGGTGATTTTCCATGTTAGTAGAAAGTGGGAAAAAGCATCTTTCTCATTAGAGCTATTGAAAAGCTCTGCATACAACTGTCTGATGTGTTAATCATCATTGCTTACAAAGAAAGGAAATACATTAATGGAGAAAGTTTATTTCTACAAATGCTAGATGAAAATGTGTAATAATAATTCCTTGTTAATTTTGGAAAGGGGCAGGCAGCTTTGTAATTGGAAACGAGCCAAGGAGTGACAAGAGAGATTAAAATATGTCACTCTAAATTAATATTGAGAAGGAGATTAAAATATGTGATATATAAATGAACATTGCTCAGAGAAATGTGACTTTATTTTTACACACTAAGGTAGAGTTATGAAGGCAGAATGCATTGGTGTACACAAACAAGTGTAAGCAGCATAATTCAAGTCAATTGCTAAGTGTAAAAACATTCCTATGAGTCGCCATTTCTCTGCTGTTGAAGCCATCTTTTTAATTTTGTATCTGTTCCTTCAGAACCTTCTGATGCAGTGTGAATCCAGGCTGGTAATCCAGTCAGGAAAAATGGACGCGAGGCCAAGTGACTCTGTGGTGTGTGTGCACCAGTGAGTCTCTCCTTCAGAGAGAATGGCTGCAACAGGAACAGCCTGGTCTGAGCACAGAAATGATGGTTACGAGTGTCAGGGACAGGGCTCTCTGACAGGGGCTGGTTGAAGCACAAAAAGCTGATCTCATGTTAATGCAGAGGAATTGTCCTGACTGCGTTTGTGTTTGCTGCTCTCTGTGTCATTGGCTCTGGAGGTGTGAAGATACCATGCCATGGAGTGGGTCTGTGCTGTCATGCCATAACCTGTGGCAGGTCATGGAATTTAATTCCATTACTAATCTGAGATGCTATTCCTCTTAATTCCTAAAATTATAATGCAAGGTCTGATGCAAAGTCCATTGCAGTAAATAGCAAAACAAGTATGTGTGCATGTGTATACATACAGCTGTATCTGTGTAAGCTACACACATTTTTAATAAACAGGAAATTCAAAAGTCTCCTGTATCTTTTATCTCCCTGAATCTGAGGACAAATCCAAGGGAACTGGGACAACTGTACAATCAGTTTCTGCACAGCAAGAGGCAGAGCTGAAAGCTTTTTCTTTTGCAGGGCTTGGATCTTTTTTCTTCTTTACTCTGTTTGCTAATGGCATTGATTTGCAACTTATTAGCCCCAGCTGCCTCATCTTCCTTTAATCTTGATAAAGTAAAAGCTGTCTGGGGGCTCGGGGCTGGCCACGGACACACCATTTCCTAATGGTTTTGTGTGGGAAAACTGTCCATAACTGTCAGTGCTGCAAGCACTCCTTTAAAATCCTGCAAGCCAGAGAGCCTCGGGCAGGTTTCCACAGCTGTGCTATCTCCTCTCATTGTTTTTGGGACACTGGGACTGCCTGACCCACTGTGTTTTGCTGCCAGGGCCAACTCTGCAATATGTGTGTTCGACGACACAGGTGGCTGCCCAGGGCAAGAAGATATTAAAAGCAGCAGTAATTGTTTCATGGCCTAAATGGCTTCAAGAGACTGTTTCAGTTTTCTTCTGATAGCAGGAGCCCCAGAACAAGGCACTGGCCTGTTTAGCCCTTTGGGTTCACAAGGCAAAATAGAAATTAGGCTCAGAAGGTTTGTGGCCAGAAGCCTCCAGTTATTTCCATGTGTTTCCTAAGCCCTTTATGGCCTCCAAGGACTTTTATATCTTGGGACTTTCTGTGCCTCAGAAATTCTGACTCGTGCAGATTTAATATAAATAGACACTCACAACTGGAAAATTTTCTGCGGGAGAGTGCATCAAAACCTTTCACCCATGGAAAGTATTTTTATTTAATTTTCCTATTTGATTATTCTTTTCCCCGAACTGCCCCAGATACTCCCAATACGTGGCGGTTTTTTTTGTTTTTTTTTTAACTTGTTCAAATCCTGCCCCGTGTATATAGCTGATTTGCTGTTTATTTGGTGTATAACAATGCATTCCCTGAGACAGGTCCCACTCCCATGTATCTGCTGAGACAGAAATTATTCCCATGCACAGAGGCCAGAAGATCTCACTGGTGTTTATCACAATCCAGTCTCAAGACAATTGTCTTCTCTCTTGTCTTTAGCCTTTGGCCCTTAGGCTCAGACCATATTTTTTCCAATATGATAATATCCTTGCTATAGTTCCTTGGGAGGATTTATGTCCTCTTCAAGATTCAGTCCTTCCCAAGAACAGTTTTTGGAATTGGGTATTATAATTTGGATATACCAAGTCATAGTCTATTCTTGTGATGCTCTGAGTGGAAGGATATGTCTCCAGCTCTTCCAGACTTTTTCCTTCTTCCCATGGTAACTGTGTGTAACTGGGTAAGCAAATGTCATTATATTGTTTGCACTTCAGTACAAATTATTTTTGAAATCCACTGTTCTGCCTAGCAGATGCTTTGAAGAATTTCAAAGCAAAGTGTTAATTTAGGATGGACTTATTGATTTTCCTTGTTTAGACATTTTTAATTATTTTCTCCTAAGTCTGATGGTGTCTTAATTAAGAGTAGCCAATCAAACTGTGGATTGATCCAGCCATCCAAGTGATGAGAGCCTGAAAGCTGAAGAAGACAATTTCCCTTTCAACAGTTTAGCAGATTTGATTGCTCATCATTGTGGCAGGAATAGCCAGGTAATTGTGTTTGTGTCACACTAGCCTCTAACACCTCACCAGGTGTCAAAAGCTCACATTTGTGCTCTGCTCTGCTGTTAACAGTTTCTGGCAGCAAATGGGATGTGCTGACTATGTAGAAATTTGTAGTTAATTCACACAAAATTGACAAAATAGTATTGAAAAAAACCAAGGCAGTATCAAAATAAGTGGCATGAAAGCAGCTGTGTTCCCTGTGATATTTTCATTTGTAATTGCAAGTCCTTTGTTATCTTGAAATGGAATTGGGGCTGAATTTCCAGTTGTCATGTCACAGTGCTGTAAAATCCAAGATGCTTTTGAAGAGTTGAGCTCTGGTTCATTCAAGTAGTGCAGAGTTTGGTTATCTCTTACTCAAATTCTTTTATCAAGAGGTTATAAGGAGTTGACAGCTAGTAGGGCCTCTGTAAGATCAAGCTGGAAAGCTGTTTTTTTCGTTCCAGATGTGGTCTTGAACTGCACTTATATGTGTTTAAAGCAGCCTTGTAAGAGAAGGTTACACTTGACAATTCTGAGTCAAATTTGAACCTTAACACCAGAAGTTCAAGTGGTTAATGCTGGGTTTGTTTGACTGTGTTAGGATTTAGTTTGCAGCTTTAACATGCTGGGTATTTCACTTCCAGGAGAAAGGGAAGATCAGATTTCAGTTCATGGCGAGAAGTGTTTTGAATCAGCTATTTAAATGTCTTAGGCAGAGTGCTAAATGTTTAATAGGGGAAGCTAGCTGGGACTAGCTGGGACAGCTGAACTCACTGAGAGTGCTTTGGGCACACATGCAAATGTGCAGATGAATCCTGAAAGAGGAAATGCAGAAATGTTTCGCTTTTTTCTTTGTTAGTCATTTGGCACTGGTCCGTTGGGTTTAGCTGGAAAAAATGAAAGATTATTTTTCATTTGCCCATGTTGTTTGTGGGGGCGGAGAATTAATTTAGAAGCAGTCAGATGCATTTCTGGATCTTCTAATGCCTCCTCTGAGACGTTGCTGTGATATGTGCAACAGTTAAGAGAGAATCCCAACTTTCTGACAATATTTTTTTATCTGTTATAGTTAATGAAGCTGTTTAGGTACATCTGTTTCATGTCTACAGATGTGAGTGAAATAATTAGGGAAAAAAGTAATCTATTTACATTGCTGGTTTCTAAGCATCAAAAACAAAACAGAGCCACAATTAATTTGTAATTCCATTATCTCTAACAGACTTTAAAAACCAGGACATGAAACCTGGTCATAAAGGCTCTAATGGAGACTTGTGATTTCCCATCATCAGATCTTTGTGGGATCCAGAAAGGCATTTTCCTTTAAAGCAGACATTATTCCTGCTTTTTCTTCTTCAGTCTTTCAAAGTTTAAACCCAGAGAATTTCAAGAGGTCCCAGGAAATCTGTCCTCTGGAGAGACAGTAAACAAAGAATATTTTGAGTTCTGCTTAAAACCTGGAGTTAATGTGATACACTTGAATTCATACAAGTATGGACTCAATAAGAGATATCTAGTTAATATCCTTTAGGTCCACTGGTAATGATATAAGCAGAGATCTCTGTAGGAAGATAAATATTTTGTAAGATATAGGAAGGTCAAGAATTTTTATTTTCCACTGATAAAAGTTTTCTTGGCAGAAAACCTCCAGATTTTATTTAAAAGAAAAAAGCTTTAAAAACTTAGGTTTATGAGAACTCAGAGGGGCATTGTTTAAGTCCGGTTTTTAACCATGAAATCCTTTTGACATATGGCAGTCATTATGTATTTGCATCTGTCTGTCTTGGAGGATTTTTTTCTAATAGAAGATACTTAAAAGTTTCACATTTAACATATTTTTCAATAAACACTTGAGAACTTCTTAACAGTAAACAAAGATCTTAAACTGCCTTGCCAAGCATGTAAATGATCTACAACTTCTAATACACCGAGATTGTTGCATATTTTCAGCCCTGCATTTGGGACCTCTAGGCAATGCTGTTTCAGATTAGGACAAACCATGAATTTCTTAACTGTTTCACTCGAGAGAAGAAGGCTTTATCTTTACATTTTCTGATATTCATGGCAGAAAACCTGGAAATTTGTCCTGCCCATTCCTTTCCAAATACAGCAACCTTATCTTCATTAGCATCTGACAGATTTAAGATTCGTGGAGGATGCCCTAATTCAAAAAACTGAAATACTCTGAGTAAAATAAACAGGAAAACCCCCTCTATGTTTTATACTGCTTTCCCTGCCTGTCCAGCCTTTGCCTCAGTCTCACACAAGAAGAAAAATCCCTTGTAGCATGGCAGGCATAGAGAGGAAAGATTATGGCCTCTTGAAAGCAAAGACTGACACATTTTTGCCCCATCCTGTTGTAGCTATCAATAGAAATATTCATGACACATTCTTGGAAATATTCTTCCTTTCATGTAGTCTTACTGGTAAAGTTAGCTATGAAGAGGGAGGGCATACAAGATTCAGCTTTTTTATGTTTTAGAGAGTGAAATGATTTTTTTTTTTTGGACAGCATTTTCATGACTTCAGTCTAAAGCAGTTTTTATGAAAAAAAGATGCAACCACACATTATTGGAGGCAGTGCCTCAGAAGTAACTTGAAGAAAAGGCAATTTGGTGCATCCTCGTGTTTGTGACAAGGCAGCTGATCAGGAGCCACGTTTGCTGTTTAGGAGTGAGCACAGACTGAAAGCTGCAGCACTGAAACAAGGGAACAGGGAGGGAAGTCAATAATGAGTAAATTCTGAAAAAATGGGACAACAAAAAGACAAGTTACCCACTGAGCTCGGTTTGGTCTTGGTTCAACAGAGATTTCCTCTGGAATCCTTCTACCATATTGTCCTCTTTTTATAGTTTGGGAGATGAAAAAGCAGAGAGCTCAGGATGCGAATCCTTTGAGATTCTGCATTTGTGTTTCAATCAGGAAGTCAGAGTAGTCTGGTGCTTGACCTGACTGGGCTGTAAATACTTTGCCCCAGAACTGCTACATTGATCAAATGGGGAAATAAAGCTGAGGAGCTCAGCTTTCAGCCAGTTGTGCGCAGGCAATGTGAAGATATGGCCCCAAAGAATCTCACCTATCAGCTGCATGTTCAGCCTATTAAACTGCAGTGTCCTGAGAGAAGATCATTTAAATCAATTCAAAATAAGAAATCAAGTGTAAAATCTCCTATATCTAGCAAGTGCTGGTAGAGTCTTATCCATTTTTTTAATGGAAATAACAGCAGTATCGTTGCAGGTATTTTTTCCAAATCTTTAGTGTATTTTAGCTGGAGCATATAAAGTCCTTCATCTAAAGTGTCTGTTATTTTAAAGTCAGTGCTGTAAGTAAAGAACCTGATTTGAAAAATAGTTCTTAAAGTATGTATATTTATCATGCTTATCAGAAGTCCCATTTTCTCTCTAAGAGAGAAATCTTGAATGGTGCCTGTAAGACCTGAAGTGCAATATCCTAAAAAGTCTGCTTTCTGGAAGAAGAGGGTATTAAACTAGTCTTAAAGCCTTAACATAACTAAGTAACTGTGAAACATTGCAAAATACTCCCAGAAAGCCTCTTTACCCATTTGTTACTGAACTTCTAGAAACATAAATTTCTATTACCAGCACTGTCTTCTGGAAGACATTTGCAACTCATATAAATGAAAAAACAGGCGCTTATCAAACAGACAATGCTTTAACATATCAGTTGATCAAGTTTGGGGGTTTTTTAATGGCTGAATAATCATTGAAGAAGCACAATCACAATATTCATGAAGAAGAAAAGAGAAAGCAAATGGATATAAAATTGATCTATCATTCTTTGTTCCAGTCTTTAGAGACTGCTGGACTCCACATCTGTTTCTTCTCCATAGTTTTATCATGATGGATCTTTTCTGCTTATAGGGCTCTAGGTCCTTTTAAATCCTTCCATTTTGTGTTTCTATTCCTACTTACTTTTTTCCACGAGTTTTGAAAAACAATCTTAAAATACCCAACAAACCACCAAACCCTAGCATCACACAGAAGAAGAAAAAAAGCTCAGTGAATCTTTTTTGAGTTTTCATATGGTCTGCTGCCATTAGAACCAGGAAGATCAGTTTAACACTTCTATAGGGGGATTGTGTATATATATATTTGTATACATTATAGTTCTGGAAAATAGTTTGCTGTAAAGAGCATTATTTTCCTCATGCAGATATTGATAAGCAACACGTCATCCAAGAACATCCTCACTTTCTGGTTCTGATTACACCCTCTTAACCCAGTCTGTACCTATGCACCGGAGTGCCATAATTCATGGAATATTATGGGCCACGTATATTTCAAGCTGACTTCTCAAGTGACAGCATAACTCTTTTGAATCTCCAGGTCCAGTCTACAACAGAGGATGTAAATCCTTGTCTCCCGATGAACCTGAAGAGTGTGGCAGCATTCCCTCTGTCCATGCACTGCACAAGGCTCCCTATACTTCACTCCATCTCTCCTCCCTCCTGCCTCTGAAGTGCCTCATGTATGGGCTGGGGGCAGAATTAGGAAAGAAAATCTGTTTGAGAAGCCTCAAATGACAGTATTGTTTCCCAGTTCTCTTTGCTTTCACTTGGTGTTTCTCAAGGATTTGTTGGGAAGAATTAGCTCCAGTTCCTGTTTATATATTACATTATGTGCTTTTTAGCACTTGTGCCCTGCTTGGAAGTGACTTGGCAGCTCCATTCAAGAGTAATTCAATTCCGTGAGTATAGCACTTTAAGTTTTATCTGTCAATTCATCTTTCCTTTAGTTTCAGGGAAAGAAAAGACATTGGTTTTATCTGGAGGCTTGACTTTAACAAAATTCTATTTTACCTTCTGTTGCTCTGGAGTTTGCTGGAAGCTGGATTGGAAAGGACCAATGACACCTACTTAGAGCAATCTGAGCAAGAAATAGAAGTACATCTGGGCCTGATTCTGTAATCCACTGCAAGCACTGGGTGTTTGAAGTGGCCACTAAAGGCTGGAACCTCATTGTTTCTGGGCTTCTGCAACTTCGGTTTGGGGGGTTTTTAGCAGGGTTTTAAATCATGTGTTATCCTCTTGCCAATTCTTAAGATCTGCAATCCTGTGCTAACTTCTTCAACTGCAGTGAATTTAACCTCTTGCTTAACACAATTGCAAGAAGAAATACTGTGAATATCTGTGCTGCTGCCATGTTTTCACCCTTTTTCACCTACACTGTTTGCAGAAACTGACAGCTCTTAAAAGGATTGGAGACCATCATTCTTCTTCTTTTTTTATTCAGTTGTCTGAGGTTAATAAATGACCTTTTACCTTTACTGAGGAATTTCCCCATATGTCTGCTCAAAGAATTTCCTTGGATGATTCTCTGTGGATTTCATTCCATGTTTTGTAGAAGTGAATTATGATTGGATTAGAAAGGCGTAAATCTTCCTGAGTTTTCAGGAGATTATTTCCTGGATTTCCAAAGTTAGCAGTATGTCATTCTATCTTCACCCATGCCATGGGCCCTGTATCCCCGTTCCAGGTGGAATTGGTTTCTGTCTGTTTGAAATTAATTTGCTTTAAGTCGAAGCTCTTAAATTTTAGCAATCAAGAGCAACTGAGATCATGCAAATATAAGCAAATGGCTTTTGAAGAGAACTGTTAAAGTGATTCAGAAAACTCACTGCTAAGAAAACATAGTCTGGCTAATTTTCTGTCTCTAGAAGGCAGCTCTCTATCAGATGAGATCTATTTGATCCAGTGGAATACAGTGAAGCCTCCAGAGTTTAGGTTACTTGACAGCAAATCATATCTTTTTTTCCTTTATTGTGAAAGGCTCACAAGGTGTTGCATACTGCTTGTTTTATCAGTTTGTTATAAAGAGAAATGTATATTCTTCAAAATTCTCTCAAAAGTATATAAATTATTTCTAGTTATTTTCCTGTTGAGAGAAATTATAGATATTGCCCAATGAAATGTTAGCTTAAACAGATTTCTTTAAAAATTGAGATGAATACTCTCGTAAGTTTTTCAGTGTTCAATGAATTCAAAAAGATTCCAGTTTCTGTGCACCTCTGCCAAAATGAAGAGCTACGCTAATTGTACCTGGAGGGTCCTGTCAGTACAGAAGGATTTGAAACATCAGGGACTTATTAGTGAAAGAAACAAATATTAGAGATGCCAAGTTCACACTGTAGACGCTTCCTAATTTGAGGAAGTCAAATATTAGAGCTGCTTCCCAAATAAACCCTCTAAGCTCCTATTTTCACATGAGTGTCCCCAAGGAGCACTGGGCAGCTGGCACCTTTCCCTGCCCTGAGCCAGCGCTGGGCAGCTCTCACAAATGCTGCTGTTTCTCTGAGGAGTGAGTAGAGCTCTTGATCAGTTCCGACTGAAAGCTGGCACTTTGCACAAGCATAATTTTGCCAACTCAAAGTATTTGTAGCTGGTGCTGCCTGCATCACCCACTGTAATTTTAAGTATCATCTGCATTCCCAGCCATCATCCCCTGCTGCACAATCTCAGTGAGCCTGAAGGGCATTTCCTCACCCAGCTGACTGTCAGGTGGGACTCCAGGAGCTTCCTGCTGCTTTCTCATCCTGTTAACCTGAGCCTGAGTCTGCTGGGAAGGGCTGTGGGTAGAGGAACACTCCTTGGCTTGGTTATAATTACATCAGTTGTAATTACACCACCCTGGCCACTATAACTCCCCTTTTGCATATGCTTAGTATGAAGTAAAGATACCTTTTTTCCTTACACAACCTTCCCAGTGACACAAACTAAACCAGAGATAAGCACTCACAGTCCTTATATGAATGCAGGTAGTTATATTCATATCCCAATTATAACAGTTATAATTAGGCCACTATAACCACGCTGGTAAATTTCCCAGTGTAGCGAAGCCCTTAATTAGGAGGCAGAGTCTGAAAGGTCTGCAGTTGGCTGATGCCACCCAGCTCTAAAACAACATTGTCAAATTGAGCCAGCAGCACTTGATGCCTGGCTCAGTGTGGGTAAGGCTGAGGTCAGAGGGGCACATTTATGAGCTGCAAGGTTTTCCTAATCTACATGAAAGTATAGCTGTAGATTGAAGTGGGGAGAGTCCAGGATTGGAGGGGAAAGAGAGGATGAAGCCAACCTGGTGTTTCCCCACCTTTTAAAAAATGCTTATTCAGGATTTTTGGGGTCAGATTTGTACCCAGTAAAGAGCTGAATTGGTTCTGATGTGGAGCAGGAGCCTTTGCCTCTTGCAGATAAGGTGGCTGCAGTGCAGCTTTGGTTAGAGCAGAGCTGCAGCAGAACAGGCTGATAAGGAACGATGTCTCCTGGTTAATAGATGCTGCTGCAATAGCACAAGGTCCTGCGGCTTTGTAATCTGCAGCTATTAACTCCAGACTGGATTTAAAAGGACACCAGTTTTGATTTAGAAAGCTCCAAATAGCTTTGGACTACCCTGTATGCTAGAATGACTTTCCAGTGCCTTCTTTTGTAGTTAAAAAGAGCAAAAGCATCCCCTTTCACTCTAAAGAGAGGAGACAGGTGTCTATAAACCTTTGTTAATGTCATCCCTTACTAGAAAAGCCTCAGTGTGCTGACTGATCTTCAGGGAATTTTGCAAAATAAATCCTTTTCTATTAATTTTAGAGGTTGTGTGTTATGATGGCAATTGGAGCTCTGTGAGGGTTGGAAGGTGAGGGAATTTACCACAGGCTTAATCCCTGGCTGTTAAGGAAGGATGTGAATATTTAAATCTTGTCTGGGTAGTTTAGAAGGGACAGAAAGATTTTGGGTAAGAGCTCATTCTTTGTGACAATTTCTATAAATATTTAAGCACATGCTGTCAGATGCACTGATAACCTTTGTCCTCAGAATTGTTTATATTTTAATTGTATGTAGAATAGTTTAATAAACTGTGTATATGAATTATATACACTTAGAGAGCTAGCTGTTATGGGAAACACCCTTTGATTTTTTTCATAGTAACAAATCAATCTCTGTTCAGGAACAAACATTGTACTAAGCATGGAAAAATTGCTAGAGGGCTTGGATATTTTGGAACTCTAATCCTGATTTTCTAACATTAGATTTTGGCCACTGAAAGTAGTGTGAAATATCCATAGAGCTTTGCTCTCCATAGAGAGTCCAAAAAAAGTGAATAAATCTTCTAAATTACTGAACACATTGAGAAGCGAAAGACTTCTAAGCACATTTCAGCTAGTGCTGCAGACAGCAAGTACTGAATTGGGGAAATCAGAGAGAAGCTGCTGCAACACTTGAGGATAAAATCTGGAGCTGATGAGCAGCACACGCACACTTCTCGGTTCCATTCTCCAGCTACAAGTTCAGCTGCTTTTCTCACAATTCCATCTTCCCTCACTGAAAGCAGGGCCCAATTCCGACTGCCTTTGCAAAGGCAAGGAAAGCTGAAGGTGGGAGAAATTTGGCTGCTGTGAGACACAGAGAGTTAGTCTGACAGGTTTTTAAGGGCTTCAGGATCCCTTGGGATGAGATGTGCTATATAACCTTCAGTTATTATGTTTTAAACTGTTCATTTAAAAAACGCCTCCTTAAGATTTGGCACAGAGAGACAGAGGCTTGTTGAACCCGAGCTGGACCCCTGTGTAAAAGCAAAAGCAAGGGGCTTTAATGAAGTTCTCCCAAGGCTCAACAGCTTGAAGAGCTTCTTAGAGAAGTGTGCACTGCCAGGCTGTTTTTTCCCCAAGCCCTTACAGCTCGGGTAATAGGGTTTGAAATGAAAATAAAATACAGAAGCTTAGTTAATGTATGCCACTTCCTTTGCTGTGTTTAACACTCGGGCTGAGTCCTGGGCTTACTTGGTCATTTTGATGATTGGCCAATTATATATAATACACTGTACACTTTGGCTTTTTATTTCCTGTTCAATTCTGAGAAACAATTACAGTACCTCTCTAAGAAGCAATTGTAGTATTTTTAAATGTCATGGCATATTAAACATGCTTGTATTTTGGCAATTGTCACAATGCATTACTGCTTAAAAATAATTTATGCACATTACAGATAAAAGACACAATTGATTTTGAGGAAAGACTTCATGCCACAGAAATAAGTGATGGCAGTTGTGCAACAATATGGGTAGCCGTTAAATTGTATTAAGATGTGGTTAATGTTTTTGGACAAAAAATTTTGGTATGGTTTTGTTGTAACCTTTTGCTTTCCATGGAAAATATTTTTTCCTTGAGGGGAATGAACCAACATCTTTTTCTAAAAAAAGAAAAATAATTTAAAATCCAAACATGTTTGCTTTGAACTGATGTTATGAAAAAAGACGAGCAGTTTCTGTTCCACTTAAAGTGTGAAGTTATGAATCTAATATAAAAATGTTTACTAGGATGGAAAATGCTATCTTTTTGTTGACTACCTGTTCTTCTATTTTTTCCTACTTGAGAACTATAAAGGTACATAAAGTTTTAAGTGTATATAAGTAGCATCATGTTTCAATAGGGACATATAACTCAGATCCTCCTGATTGTTAACTTTGGGGAAAGCAGATGAGGAACGAGACATTTTCCTGAAAGAAAATGCTGTCTCTGTTCAGTAAGTTTTCCCCTTCATATTGCAGTGTAACAGTCAGTGGCCCTGATCCAACAGGCACTAAACCAGGTTTGCCCAGATTCTCACACAGCTCCACCAGCTTTGGTGGAAGAGCTTTTTTGCTAAAAATTAAGCAGATGCGTAAATGCTGCTGGAGCAGAGCCGAGCTTAGCAAGGGGCTCTACCCCCCCGGCAGGGCAGAGCTGCACGAGCCCAGCGCTGAGGCTCTTTGCACAATGTGTTCCAGAGCCACTCGTGGATCGTTTGACTTCAATATGGGCTCGTTTGGCATTCTTTGTTCCAAAATGTGGATTTGAATACAAATGAGCCTGAGCACAAGCCAACAGAGGAACCTCTTTCTGTCTCAAACTATTAAATGCCCGAGAATCTTCAATTTAAAAAAAATAACTAGACAAGGGACCTGACACAAACTGACTGGAGCTGTAAAAGTCATGTGCTTATGTGGTTTTATTTATTTTTCATGTGTGTGTAATTGAACACCACCAAAGCAAGCCCACAATATAACACAAAGGGATGTCAGCATTAACATCTGCCTGCCCCGTGCTGCTCAGTGGAGGCAAACAGAGTCCCTTTTTCAACCCCTGTCTCTTGCACTCTCCTCCTGGGGGAAGCAAGTGGGCATGGGCCAGGCTTTGGCCATGGAGCTCTTGGTTCAAGGCAGGTACAGGTCCTGGTGCAGGGTGTGCTTCCAGCTCAGACAGACACCCTGTGATTTGTGTGCCCTGCCTGATCTAGAGTCTCAGATCAAAGGCAAAGGCAGGCTGGTGATCTCAAAGCACAGAGCTCCCAGACTGTGGAAGTGAAGAACAGCACCTTGAGCTGCGGCCGTAAAGGGAATCTGCCATAAATCCTACTGTGGCATTTAGAGCAGGGTAGGTGAAAGCCACCCACTGTGTTTGGCTTGTAGCTGCCACTTGGCTTTTAAAAAGCCTGTTCACCTTTTTTTTAAGATACTTTGGAGGTCTCTGTTATAGCACCACGTAGTTCTGTACTCTTATAAAACCAGTGGTTTGCATGCTTTTTGCTGGAAGCTGAGAATTTTTGATGACATGCGCATTTGTATCAGGGGAGTGACAAGCATTAGTGGCATTAGCCAGGACTTTCAGTCAAGAAAGGGAAAAGCTCATTTCTATTCCAAGGCCTGGTGCATTATTTAAGCCTTGTGTTTGGGGACCAGAACCTTGGCAAACTGTAGGTAAGTGGCAAAACACTCAATAATCAGGATTAGGTAATAAAATTTAAATGGTTTAAGGGATGTTGGTGGGTCCTGGGTGTGGAGACAAATTTCCCTCCCAATTTCTATTGAATTGAAGCATCTGGGAAAAGAGGACAGGTGCCTGAATGAAGAGAAAATTATGGAGAAAGCAATAAATGTTGGCCTGAGGGAAGCTGGTTGGTGACCCTGTCCTGTCAGACAGAGGTGCTCAGCAGGGAATACTTGCCCTCAGAAATTGGAAATTTTTGCAACAAAGATTTAATGCTGTAGGAAGAAGGTGTAAGCTCACCATGCTACAGCCTGCATCCCTTTGGTAGGAAAATCTTTGATCACACTGCAAGAGATCCCCTCGGGGTGGGCAGAGTTAACTGCTCTGGAACTTTCCCCATCTTCTCCTCTGCCTAAAATCCCATCAAAGTTTTGCTTGGGAGAGGAGGTAGGCAAGAACAAGACAAGAAGTGTTTCTACTGTGAAAAATTACGCTGGAAATGGGCTGAAACAAGCCAACATCTTGATTCTTTGGAGTTCTTTCAGCTTTGCATTAGCCACAAGGGGGAATGGGTATTTAGCCACCCTCAGCCCTGTAGCTGAGAGAATGATGCAATTGCCTGTTCCTCTGGGGAGTCCCTTTGGTGTCTCAGTGACTCTCCTTGTGTCATCATCACAGGCGTTTTCTGCAATCCCAGAGGTGTAGCAGGACCATCAGGTGGCAGAAAGGAAGTCTAATTCTGGACCTTGTGGTGGACTCCAAACAATTTCAGTGGTGCCTTGGACAAGAAACTGTTAAGCTTGGGAGGGTTGTGTCCTTTCAGAAATGAAATGTGTGAAGATGGAGCCTGCAGGAACTGCCACACTGCAGTGACTTGGTTAAACAATGGAAGCAGACAGGCTTCTGTGGAGAGTGCTTTGTAACAGATAATACTCAAAGGATTAATGACTTACTGCAGCACCAGGAAAGACCTATTATTCTGCGTGGCATTCAAGAACTGCATGAACATGGCTTTTTGGCTGGAGAAAAACTCAAAAGTCAGAGCTTTGGAAAGCTAAAGCACGTAAAAATGTTACACTGTTTTGTGTCTCCAGGAAGCACATATTAATGTGAAACATCCACCATATGTTTAAATTGTGTAGGCATATTTATATATCTGCATGTATTTATAGGGAGAGAGAGAGAAAACTAGGACTGTGTGATTCTACTGTTTTAAAGCTGTTTGCAGATATTCTATAGCATTTTTGTAAAAGGAATGTCTAGAATGAAAGAAATGAACACCCAAAGAATAAAAAAAATTAAGTAAATCAGATTGTCAGATATCACACTGGTCTAAAAACTCAATCTACAAGAATTAATGGAGGAAATGGACCATGAAAGCCAAGAAATGGGGCCTGAAAATAAACTTGATTAAGAAGATAATGCTCAAGACGTACAAAGGAAGACTGATTAGCATAGACGAGAACATCAGTGAACAAGCAGAGGAATAAATCTCACACAGACAGCTGCTCAGATCCGATCAGAACATATTTAAAAGATGAAAGACAACATAAGGAGCAATTTCTCATTTAGACTGGAGAGGAAGGCCTCCAACTGATGTATTCCTTCTATAAATGGCTTTTGGCCAAGACACAAAGCTCCGTCCACAAGAAAATATGGTGCTTGGTTTGCTTTTATCCTGGAAATCTGTAGACAGACCATGACAGGAATTCCATTATGCGAGAGGGACACAAATGATGAATAAAACAAACTTAATCAAAAAATACATTTAAAACCAGAATAAGTAATAGATTTGGGGCATGAGGGTGGGAATGAAGTTATGACTGATAACTTAGGCTCATGTGAAGGAAATGCTCCCTAAACCTTGTAGTACTGCTCTACTGGTTTGTTTTGTTTTTTTTTTTCTTTTCAGTGGAAAGGCCTTCAACCAATACAAACTGTGGAAGCATCACTGGAGTGCAGACTGAGGCTGTTTCTTATTTTATTTACTACTGTGATGAGGGTGTATGAGTGAGAGGAAGTCTCTAGATGATGGGTCATTCTTCCAAAAAACTGAAATGCATCATCTCTGCGCTGAAAGACAAAAACAAGGACAGAAGAAGGGTGGCAGATACATAAGCTACAAGAAAGTACATAAGATACAGACAGAGTTAGCTACAAGAGCTTTTAATTTTATTTTATTTTTTAATGGACAGTAGAAGCTTAGAGGAAGACCTGAACTTGCCACCTGTATTCTATCCAGGGTAAGAAAACAGACATTTTTTGACCCAAGAGAAATGAATAAGGAGAGATGGAAGACCTAATTTGTCTAATGGCCTATTTTCATTGCTATCCAGCATTTTGGTGAGTCTAAGCCCAAAGGGACACTGCCATGGCATGGCCTCACGAGCTGAATGCGCCTGGAGACGTGCAAGGTTGGGTATTTTCGGTCAGGCACAGGCAGTCACAGCTGTTGCTATTTTTGCCCTGACTCCTCTCTAATCACTCAACACATTTTAAAGCAAGATATAATGATAGACTATGTTGCCAAGACAGAAAAATCAACAGAGTATCTAAGGGTATATGAAAAGAAATGAAAATTCAAAATGTATCTGGAAGAGAAATATAACGGACAAAAACACTTTTGATAAAGGTTGTTCTACAAACTTGGCAATGTCTCTGCTATAAGTAAATATGACTGTCTGCCTGCCTTGCTTTATGTTCAATATGTCCAAAATTGGGCGTGTGTGGAGCAAATACAAGGAAGTCTGTTCTCTTGGTGTAGCCAGCTGAGTTTTCAGGCCTAATCCATTCTGAAATTAAAATTAGCTCAAATGGTTGGATTCTACCAGGAAGTTTAAAATGGAGAATTTCCTTCATAAATATGGATAAGAAGAAGACAATTTTTTTGGATGTTCTACACAGTGACTTCCATTAGAGAAATAAAAATGAAAATATCTCCCTCTTTTCCCAGCAGTTTATTGACACTCTCACTGAATTTCAGATATTATTTTATACATGACTTAGGACAGAACTCCTTGTTGCTGCTTATGAAGTATCTGTGGATTTATAGTGGTATTTTTAGTGGTAACCATTGAATCTGCCTTTATGGCAGCCAAGGACAAAATCTCATTAACCTGAGCACTGCGAAATCAAATGTGAGAAGTAGTGAAACCCCTTTGATATAAACAAGTTAGGAAACACTATCATTTAGCACTCCCCTTCTAAGGAATAGAAGTCCCAGTCCAAACCAATCTGACATAAGTGTAACTACTTGTATTTCTGATATCAAAGTGTTTTTATTGCGAGAGCAATTCATGGTGAATTAGGCATAATCCAGCAGTACTTCTCTGTCCTTCATTGTAAATGCTGTCTTTCCATCTCTACTGGGGGTGGAATATGTTTTTTTAATTATTATTTTTGATAAATAATTGTATTTAAAATACGTAAAAATGTTGTCAGGCAAATAAATTCCGTTGTAATGGAAAAAAATAAGTTTCCTACTGAACCCAGTACTCCATCTACCAAGCATTGTAGAAGATAAAATATGTGACTTTCTGGAAACAGGCAACTGCAGTACAACTGCATCATTTTTGTCTGGAAAACATACACTGCATCTCCATTAGGCAGCTCAGCAGGACAGAAGTCTGTGCCATGCCACACTTGCTGAGGAGCACCTCACAACCCAGGGGTCACCCACCAACATCTCCAGTGCTTTGCTGGGGCTTCCCTATCCCCTGTGAGGATCCCACTGAGCTCGGGATCCTCCCCAGCCTCAGGTGGAGCCCAGCCAAGGAGGTGGAGGATCACATCCACAGGTGTGTTGGATCCTCAGCAATACCAATGGCAGGGCTCACAAAACAGCTCCTTTTGCTGCTGGCATTGCTGTTAGGCTTTAAAATAGTTTCTGAAGACAAAACCTTAGTGTAAAATATATCTGTGGTTATTACTTGCCAGAGTTCCTTATGAATAAACTGCACTTCCTCTGTTTGAATTACAAATTGCTATAACATAATAGAGGAGATTGATGGATTGCACTGAAGCTATGTGGAAAAGGAGAAAAGGCTGTGGTTCACAAGCTGTGTAGGAGGTCCACACTAAGTCAACATGGAAGCTCTTAAATTTTATCCGTAGGATTTCATAACCAATATATCAGACTGTTTCAAGTGATGCAATCAGAATTGTTTTGCTTCAAGCCCACCTGATTTACTAATAGTGACTAGAACTGGTGACATAACTGCATTTCAAACTGGATGTTTCAGATGACGTTGATTTTGGATGTTATTCTGGGAACTTCAACATTTTACGGTTAGCCAAAGAAACTTTTTAGATCCACCTGAATGTATCATGTCTATTATGCTTTTCATGGCTTTGCTGATGCAGGGGTAAAATGCAGGGGCATTTCCCAGTAAATGCAATTAACACCTTCCCTTCTGGCACAAATAACCATGGCAAAGCCCAGGCGATTTGTACAGCTTTGAGTATTCAGAGTATTCATTCCTTTAAAGAACTTCTCTGGTTCATCATAGTACCAGCTAAGCTTTAATCTCAGGACTGCCTTTTTGATTTCTTTGTTTAACAGAAATGTATGTATAAAGAAATAATAATAGTAGTACCTCTTTTCACACCTTTAATATTGAAAAAAAGTTTTTGGAGAGGAGGCTCTGTTGCTACAGAGACTTTTTATCCTTGGAGGTATATCCTGAAAGCCTGTTAAAGTTTTTTCTTCAAAAACAAATACAAAGCAAGATCCTCTTGTGTAACTGTGAACCCAGTAATAATCACTGTCATCACATCAAAATCATTAAATTTAATTAATATAATTAAATCTAACGTTATTGAGACTAAGCATAGGTAAATAGTTCCCATTCTTTACTGTGACCTATCTACTCTCCCCAGGTCCCCCATTAAATATTTGTGGGACAGAACAGGAATAATCTCCTGATCCTGTTCCCCTGTTGGGACTTCTTAGCTGCGTTTTAGCTCAGGCACACAATATTGAGGATCTTCCACTGACTGGGAAGAATAACTCTAAAGTGGGCACCCATATGAAGAGTTTTATAGGGTGGGAAATGCTTAACTGAGTTATTCTAAAAACTGGGTAAAGACCCACTGGGATAAAAATTCCAAGTTAACAGTCTTCTGAAGATCTTAGAGGTAAGGGAGACAAAAGTGCTGAAATAAACTCAAATACTTCTACATAAAAATGAAGCTTATAGGAGTATTCACTGTGGCCATTTTTTTCCAGATTCAGTCTTAGTCTGGATCTTGTGCTTTATTTTCCTGTGTAAATTGATTTTTAAAGTGTCATGTGAAAATATTTCTGCTAATTGTAAAGGGATTCAATTCGTTTCTTTAACTGCTTCATATATTTTTTTCAAGAAAATTAAATGGATAAAATTCCAGTACCTAGTATGCACCTACATCTTGTTAGGCATACTCATCCTCAGGTGATACCTGTGCCCAAATAAAATAATAAAAGTTAAAACAAAAAGGAAAAATGTATATAAAATAACAACAGCATGTGATACCAATTACATTACAGCCAAAAATAATACTTTTTGTCATGTTATGCGTAAACTATGTTCTGTTAATGTTCCTTGGATATAGGCAGATTTTGATTTACACTTAGAAATATTTCGATTTGAGAACTATTAGGAAAATGTTTTGAAATTACAACTTGAAAGCATGTGGAATGAGTTACCTCCCACAATTATGTGAACTACTGTATAGCAGAGCTGCATTAGCTTCCTTGCAACTAATCAGCCATGTCATTAATTACAGACATTCAAAATAAAAATTACTTCAAGGCAAGACAAATATTTACTATAAATAAAAGGGACAAGAACTATAAAGTAGCCATTTTATTCTAGACCAATTGTGTTTAATTTTTATGCTCTTTCTCCTCAAATTTAATCTGAAGCACATTAACTTGATTTCATGTCAAATCTGACAGCTGTAGGTGTTCCCACAATGAGACTCCCATCAGGGACTGGAATCACTGGAAGATTTTCAGTGAAAGTGTTAACTATATTTAAGGATGTGTTTATTAAACTCACGTGACTTGTTCTCAGGATGGGTTTCTCTTGGAAATAGCTGGGAAGCAGATTTCCAAAGGTCTCCCTTTGATTGTGTCACTGGCAAAACCACCTTCAGCTCCCAGCCAGAGCATCAGGCTGCTCACTCACTGCACCCCTGCAGGTGCTGAGTCCCTGACTCCTTTCTCCTCACCCCCTGCAGCAAATGGGACCTGGTGGGTGCCAGCAGCTGTCTGACATCTGTACAAAGCTGATTCTCAGCCTTCAGCAGGAGCTGGGCTCCTGCAAATCCCTGAACCACCTCCTTGATATCAAGGTACAGCAAAACACAGCACAGATCCTCGAAATTCAGCCAAAAGCTGAGTTCTGGGTTTGGTTAAAGGTGCTGGGGTGGGACATCCACAAAGTTCCCTTTGGTGCATCAGACTGAGCCTGGCTGTTGCCTCAGTGCTGCAGCCATAAAAGCCACCATTCCCACCCTGCCTTCAGCACACAGGTGCCAAAGACATTCCTTTTCTTCCTCATTTCACGTTGCCACTTTGCTGCTGTGTGTGGCTCAGTGGCAGGCTGGGGTAAATCAGTAGCATTTGCATATAAATCTTGCTGTGGAGAGAGTTTTCCTTGCCAGGCTCTGAAGGGGAGCCCTCCCGATTCCCCCATCCATCCCACAGGGAGAGCGGCGGCTGTGGAAGGTGAGGGCACTGTGGCTGCACTCCTACCCAGGGCCAACCCCTCCTCACTGCCACCCTACTAATGTTCTGCTTGTATGTTTACTATTTTGTCTAAGGTTATTTTTGCTTGGTTTGTGTGATATATTTATTTTCAGTAGATTTTTACAGTCCTAAACAACACAATAGCATTTTCTTCTGGGAGCACATCATTATGGTTTGTGTAAGTCACTTGATGTTACATTATTGCTAGTTACAGCATTGAATATTTTCTATTAAGCAGCATATAAAATATTGGCCCTCTATTTTCTTTTTGCTCTTTGATTCACATCATTACCTCTCCAAAAGTCAGGCATGAGGGTAGACAGACACACTGACTGTAGAGATAGTGAGCAAGAAGATTCCTCAATGAAACAGCCACATAAAAGTTCCTCTAACATCCATCCCCACGTTTGCAGCTAGAGTGTTTGGCACAATAAAGATAACAGTAGTAGATAAGTAGTTTATCTAAATATATTGCCAAGAACAAAAGAGGATGATAAAGTGTTGCTGCTGTCAGGAATCCCCAAAGTGCCACAGTTCAACCAGGTTCTGTATTATTTTGAGTTAGCTTCAGTTATGCTCACAGGGATTTTTAGCAAAAATGTGAAGAGCACAAAGAGGAATTGAGTGGAATAAAATAGCTCGAGTAGGCTTTGCTGGAATGTGGGAAAGTTGCTAAAAGTCATATTAAAATCAACAAAAGCATTCAATACTTGTCCTGGAGAAAAAGGTGGTGTTTAAGAGAAAGGGTCAGCTGTTAAAAAAAATATTTGGGCAATATGTAAAATTACAAATCTTTTCATCAGGAATTTGGGACTGAATGCATGAGGGTGTACAGACTTAACAGTGACAACTTTTACAGCTGAACAATGCTTTTGCAATGAAATCCTGGCTCCATTCAAATCAATGGCAAAATTCCCATCTGCTTCAATGGAGCCAGGATTTCATGTGTATCTGTCTTTTTTCATTCTTCCTTGGTATTTGTATCCCAACTATCTGGCAGACTATTGTCCACACAGGTCAAAATTAAAGCTTTCTATTCATATGTGTCAGGTTTACTGTCTGTTTTCTTACCAAAAGGAAAAAAAAAAGGATGAAAAAATGTGACACACACTTGCAGTGCTGTATCATTCACTACATGGCTCAGAGTAAAGAGAATTGTTTGCTGCATCTGCTAGGAGGACAAAATTTCAAGCAAAAGAGCAAAATGCTGCCTGTGTGTAATTCCTAACTCCAAGGCTTTTAAAGAGCTCTTATTTTCAGCTCTCCATGTATTAAGTTTCGGATATGGGTGTCACGGGATTTAAGCAGGGGCAGAATTACCTCAATGCTGTCTCCTCTTAAAAATGCTTCCTGAATATGGAAAAGTATTGCATGGGCAGGAAGGAAGGTGACTTTCATCAAACAAATCTGTCATGCAGTGAGACTATTTAACTCATCAAACAAACCCTGGTATTTGTGCCTCTGAATATAAGCATTAACCTAGAAAAATGAGAGAGATTAATGAAAATTCAAATTGAGAGAATGAAAATAAGAGATAAACTACTGCTTTGCAGATGAATAAATCTTTAAAAAATGCCTAAATTCATGGAGCTTGTCAAAATGCACCAAGAAGTGCCCTGGTAAGTGAGAAATGACACAGAGAGGGTAATAAATGTGAATGGGGAGCTTTGTGTTCCCCCAGTGCACTATTTGTACACTACAAAAGTTTTAAAAGAATTGTAATTCTACACTCACTGTTGCTTAGCTTGGGGAAAGTACATGCAGCCTGCAAAGTGGCTGTGTCTATTCTGCTTTAAAGCCCATCCGAGAGCACATGGATGCTGCAAACAAGAACATTTCAAAAATGTAATGGGGGTCCTTGGAAAAGCAGGGAAATATTCAGACAAGTGAAAATCCTTTAACCATAGTCAAAGCAAGTTAGAAAAGAGGCAATAAATCAGCTGAGTTCAGTCTGTGGATGGTGTCATGGTAGATGAAGCCAATACCCATGGTAGATAAAATATACACAAGTGCACCAATCAAAGACAAAGGAATATGTCAATAGTGAGTGAATCCCACATCAGAAAATGATGATTACATAGCAGTGATCTCCAGAAAGAATTCAGCTCCAGGCTGGATACAGAGTGAATCCCAGAACAGAGCAGCCTAGCATAGAGACAGTGAATCAGGGCATGTTCATAGTTCTGACATCTTCCAGTCCCTTAACTCTTCTTTTTGCTGTTAATCCAGGCAGAGTAGATGAAGTTACATCAGAAACATTGCTGTGTCACTGACTTACTGCACAGCTGATCTGATAAAATAGATTTAAAATAAATACGCCCATAAATTCTCAGTTTGGTCATAGCTCAATCTTGCACAATCCATGACACAGAGGTTACCCAGCCCATCCTTTTTGGAGGGGTGCATGAGCATGTTATTTCCTCTGCAAGTGCTGTTGGAAACACTAGTGAGTTCCTCGTTAATCTTCAGCAGCCAGTGGTCATTTCTGGAGCTGCATCAGCAAATACTTCTGCTGGCAGTGTCTTTCTGCAGCATATTAGTATAAATTTAACCACTTGGGAAGTGCAAACAGCAGGGTTGATGAGCCTGGGATCAGTGCCAAGTTAATGCAGCCACGCGGCTTTTGTACCAGCTCATATCCTATGAGCTTGCAAAGGAGGGAAGGAGAATGCATCCCTCCATAGGAGATGTGCTTAAACATAGCCAGGACACTGAGGCAAACAGCAGAATTGCTGGTGGTAAAGGATGCCAAATGTATCATCTCAATTCTCTTTTCAGCTGGCCGGTGGAAGAGAAAAATAAATCCTTTCAGGATGCAAAAATTCATCCTGCATTTCTCTTTTCAGCTCTTCAAGCTCTCTTTGTCCTGATTCCCTTGTCTTTCTCTGAGTTATGCTGAATGGTGCTTTGCTTACTGCAAATACGGATCATGGAACTGTCTTTTTTCCTTTGGCACATTAGTTAATTTTCTTAGATTTATATCTATTGGTAAAGTTTAGAACTGTATTAAACCTAGAGTCTTAAATTCACAGAGAAAAACTGCAACAAACTTCAGAAGCTCACTGTAAATCTCATTGACTGCATAAATTTAATCTGGAAGCCATAAGAGGCAATAAACATGGTAACCCCTGTTGCCAATTAATTTGTTACTTTTCAAACTACAATACAATCATAGTTTAATTTGGTTTACCTCAAGAATCTCTTTGTGATATTCCCGTGAAATTCAAGACAGTGAAAGTTAGTAATTCTGGTTTAGGAGCACAAGTTACTAGTTGTTGCCAAAGAATTGTGTGCTGCTTAATTGAGTTTTGATGTTCTTGCTGCTATCTACAAACCCAATTTTTCCACATGACTTTGTGATGAGATCTAAATCTCTGTATCAAATGTTAAAACCCTTGGCACTTGCAAACCAGAAAGCTTTATGTAATTAGCAGTGGCTGACGAAAATAAGGTTATTCTCACCAGGGAAAGGAGACATTTTGGTTATCTAATTGATGCTTTTCCTCATGCAGAAGACTGATAAAATTGACCTAGACAAAATTTTCCCACCGTCAAAAACACAAAACCAAGATGACATAATGCACATCCTAGGAAATTAGGAGTGGAAACTTAACAGGAAACTACTGTATTTCATCCAAAGGGAAATAAACATACTGGATGGATTATAAGAAATGTCCTTTGAGAGTAGCAAAATCAATTCTTTCAAGTGATAGTTAAAGAAATGGTAGAAAGAAATTATTGAAGGGCATGGGAAAAAGGAGTATCTTTAAAAGGAGAAGGAGGCAACAGAGTTCCTTTGGTTTCTGTGTACCTTGAATTTCTGGTTTTAAAAAGACACTAGTTCAGAAGAACAGAAGCAGGAAATTATGTAGAGAGATATTTCAAGTCTAACATCCCAACTCTGAAATGCACCATTTTACTCCTCTGACACACAAATACATTCAATAGGTATTGAATGGGACCTATATGGTCCTTTTGTGTGGGAAAAGTCAGCCTTCAACAGGAACAGAACCGGAGTTCTAACCACTTGCAGACAACAGAGTCTTTCCTGAAGCTCAAAATTACAGAGGCAGAGAGAGCCTGTTTAAAGGTTGTGAAAGTGTGACCCTCAAAGTGAAATTCCTACTGTTCCCCAATTCTGACTTTTAATCAGGTTGGAATCTATTGAATATAATCTGGATATTTTGACTGAGTTTAATTAGGTCAATATGAACTTAATTTGACTTAAATGTTTTTATGGCCATGGATCTCTCTCCCAGCTTTAAAGATATATATTTGTAACCCCTGCTAACATGTGAATTAGATTAGAAGGACTGTGCACAGTGAATAACTTCTATTCCCTGACAAAACACTGCACCAAGTTTTTCTGAAATAAAGGTTGGTAAGTGTGCTTTAATTGTGTCCTTCTTTTATCTTCATTTGCCTGCACTGCCCAATGTCGCTGAAAAGGAGAACCACGGAGTCTGGTTTTTGGAGCAGCATCACCAGGCAGCACCCACTGGGCAGGGTAAGCCCAGGACAGGGAGAAGGGCAGCCAGCAAAAATGGGGATTTCCTCACCAGGGCTGTTCCCACTCTAACAACTGGGAGTTTATTGGACATGGAGGACTAAATTTACAAAAAGAAGCGTATGTTTTCTTGCTTCACTGACTGAATCAGAGCCCAAGGACAGGAAGCAGTAGGATATGCAGAAAAATCTGACTATTTCTTGCCTTTTCTATATCTGCTTGTGGATACAGTTTGTTAATACCAGCAATTAATTACAGGAAATAAAAAAAGGGTCACACTCCTAAAAAGAAAATATTTCTTCTTCTTACTCTAAGTGTTAAGACTCCCTGGCAAGGAATCCTGTTTTTCTGCTGTTCTGGCAGATTGTTTGACACTGAGCAACTGCATTAGCACTTCTGGAACAGGGAATAAGAGCTGAGAGTGTGAAAAAGCGTTGTGGAAGCCTTCCTGCTTGAGACATTTAAAAATTAAATGACTGAAGCTTTCAGAAATATAGTGTAGTAGACTGATGCCTAACAAACAGGGAAATAAAGCAGATTGCCTAAGAGCAATTTTTAAGTTTCAGCATTGCCATGCTGTGCTGGCTTGGGAGTTTGGCTGAGCTGTCCCCAGGTGAATGACTCTGCTCCTGCTCCTGAGCAGGCTCCAGGCAGGAGCTGGCAGGAAATGGAGGCAAGGAAAAGGCCTTAGAGGGCAGAACTCACTGCAGGAATGAGCTCAGCTGGTTCCTGGGGTAGAGGGATCAGCAGAGAGCAGCACCACAGCCATCAAAGGGTGAAACTGAGCTTTGAGCGTTGAGGTATCTGCAGCAGCAGGAGCAAAAGAGACCAGGTCTGTCAAGACTGGCAGAAATTGAACCTTCTTCTTGTCCCCAATCTTCTTAGCATGGAAGGGAAGGTAAAATAGAAAAGGTATCTGCTTAATATGGCCCAGTGCAAGAGGAAACAGTCCCCCGAGAGCCTCGGGGTCAGGTCCAGCTCAGTGTCACAGCCAAGGGCCAGGCTGCAGCTGGGCAGGGGCAATCGACACCTTCAGCTCCATTCACATTTCCAATCAACATAAATCTCCACATTTCAAAACCGAGTTTTTAGGGACTCTGATACAAGCACGTATTCAGGCCTTGGACACTGCTCGTGGCTGTCACATTTTGAAGAGTGACAAGAAGCCTTCACCCTTTCAGCCTCATCTGCTGTGCCTTGCCTTGTCGTGTCTGTGCATCCGAGCCAACAATGAGGGAACTTTTTTCCTACTTGAGCAGATGTTCACCTTTCAGCACCTAAGATGACCTTTTGACTTGGGCCTGAAATTCTGGCCCTGCTGAAATGGGTGGAAGTTTTGGCACTGGTTCTGACAGAGCCAGTATTTCATTCCAGGTGCTTTGCTCAATAAAGCATATAAAATTACAAAACATGGGCCTTCCCTCTTGCTCAACTCCTCAGTCATCCCAGGTATCACTGAGTGATAAACACAAAAACCTGGAGGAAACAAAATGGCATCTAAAAAAAGGCTCCTACATGAATAATTAAAATACCTTTCAATATGTATAATAGGTACACCTATACACACATATAGGAGACGTCAGTGGGATCAAAGCTTTTCTCCAGCACTTTAATAGGTGGCATGCACCCTCACTTATCTGCTAAAATCAAAACCTGTGCGTGCACGTGCAGGTGCTGGGAGTTGCTTTTTCATATTGTTGGCACGGGGCCACGTAGTAGAGCCATGCACCTTCATTTTTTAACAAGCCTGTGTTTTCTCAGGTGTTCATTTATCTCTGTGAAGAAGTTTCTCAGACCTGTAACCTCAAGTTTAGCACGCTAATAGGAAGAGGTGCTCTTGCTGCCAATAAACAGGCCTTACTCTGTCTTAGGTGCAAGCATATAACAACAAAATTTTAAAAAATTATTTATAAATATTCTTTGCAAATATAGGGATCATGAGCATGGAATTGTAACAATTGGCATTTGGGACAGACTGCCAAAGGATGTGGTAGGTTTTCTACCCCTGTGAGTTCAAATTTGGGTAACTTTCTAAAGGACAAGTTTAGGTTGAATCTGCAAAATGCTGTTCCAGAGGTATGAACCACTGTATGAAAAATATGGTCTGTGTGGTAATGGCTCTTTTTGGCTTTAAAAATCCTTGAGTCCATGCTGCTCTTGGTAACAGATACCATGGACAAAGGCAGAAGGCAATTAAAGATTATTTTCTTGGGAAAAAATATTGCTTGGAACCATAAAGCAGAGCTAAGGAAGGAGCAAATATCCATGTGATTAACATGAACACTCTGCTCCAGAGTGCAACAGCCTTTTAATTCACTGTTAAGTTTTAAAATTGCAGCATGGATTGACTGAGTTTTTGAGTGAGTGATTGAATTGTTTATATTGAATATCTTTTTGGCAGTTTAGGAAGTGACTCTGCTCTTGCTACTTAAGCCCTGTTAGAACACTTGTGATTTTTCTGCAGGCAATGTTGTCTGTTCCAATTTCTCTCAATTCTCTGCATTTTGACAGCAATGAGTCAAATTATGGATTTTTTTTTTCATTGTCTGAAAGGTTTTTACTTTTCTGCAATCCTCTACTTCAAGGGTTTCGTTTCTTCTCCTTTGCAGTCAGTGGAGTTTTATTGTTGCTTCTCACAGGTCAAAAACGAGGCTCTGGTTTTTCTTCTGTGCATTTATTTGATCCAAAGAGCTGGCTCTTGTTATCTAAACTGAAAGTCACTTTCTCATCCATTAGTCATTTTAAGTTAAAGATCAAAAGTTTGGGGGACTTGTTGTTGATTCTAATCTCACAACATTTTTCTTTATTTACTGTTCTTGTAGATTCTGTATTTGAGAATTTGCAAAACTTGCTTTCAATGTCAACATTCAAGTACTTCCCATAAATAAAAAAACTGGAGTCACTTTAAATAGTTCCAAAGACTTCCTCACACAATCTCAGATGGAATAGCCCATAGTTCCTGCTATTAATCTATGTTTTTATATTACATTGTAGTGTTATATTGCTACTTTTTTTTTCTAGTCCTTTTAGAGCACTGCTGAAATGTGTAAGGTTATGAAAAGAATTTTAAAGAATTTAAATCTTTAAAGAATTCCAAAACTTTTCTAATTTGCGCTTAATTTTAGGAGTACCCTGAAAGACGTGCTCTTTTCAAATTTTATTAAAATCAAAAATGCTTAATTCCTACCCACTCCAGAGTTTCCTGCCTGAGCCCAGGGAAAAAACAAAAAAAAAAAAAAGGAAAAAAAAAAACAAGCAAGAAAGATTACTCAAAACTTTATATTATTCTAACTACTAAAATGAGAATAGCTTTCAACGCGATCAGTAACTCCAAGGAGAGGGAGGACATATGACAGAAGGAGGCTTTTGGGAAGGAAATTGGTGCTCATTGTGGGTCCCCCATGGCCCCTACTCCTGTGTCTCCCAGGTGCATCTCTCCTGAGTGGATTATTCCCCAATCTCCTGTGGATTGCTTTGTTCAAAGTCCATTTTTCTCCCAGCATACTCTTTAAATAAAGCAGGATAAATTCTCCATGAGAGTAGATTTGAATAATTCTGTTGGTTTATTTTGGTGTTTGTGATCGCATGCTTTCTTGAAACTATCACAAAAGAGATTTAGAAATTATTGCTATTAATAAATAATTAATATTAATTATTAGTATTGGATATATGGTTAAGAAAAAGACTCTAAATATGTTCTAAGCACAATATTTGCACTGCAATCTCATGTCTGGTTATCTTGGATACAGAATCTGAATGAGGTGCTCTCTAGGAAGGGGTTGATAACGTGGGGTCAGGTGGACAGCAATTATCACTCACAGGTGGACAGTAATTAATTATCACACGCAGATGTGGGAATATTGCCCATTGCCAGAAGCTTTTCGGCAGTCCCTGAGATGGAATGCACTTTCATTGAGCTAATAGGGGATTTTAAGGTAAATGTTTTTGTAAAAAGTGCTGAAGTTAAATTAGAAATAATTTGTTAACCAGAGGGGCTGTGACTGTCATTTGAAACATCAGTCAGGAATAACTAGCCAAGGTCCAGTTTTGATGGTTTTTAAGTTGTGATACAGGCAAGCTTCATTTCTGCAGAGGAATTTGCATTTAATCCTCTTTAAACTTTCCCTGAATTTTGTTTGTGTGCTGGCTTGGGCTGGGGTAGAGTTAATTTTCTTCACAGAAGCTGTTATGGGGCTGTGTTTTGAACCATCTATTTGTATTTTCAGGTAGTGCCTTTACAACATGTTTTATCCTTTCACTGATGTGTGTCCCTCCACAGTAAAAACCACAAAGCAAACTAGATTTCAAAACTCATGTCCTCTGGAGCACTTTCCTAGGAATTTTGCTGAGCTTAAACGTCTTCAGTATGCGTGAGAAAGTAAATATACATGTAACAAAGAGTTCTTCCTTCCCTGGGCAGGAGTGTGTTCTATCACGGAAAAAACATTTTTCTTGGCATGATGATTAAAAAGAAATAACACATCTGAATAGTACCAGCCCACAAAACCCAGGGCTTGCAGCTGGCAAGGCAAATAGCAGCATTCTAGGATGACATTTTTCCACTATTTTAGCAGTTGCTTCGGTGTTATGTTGGGAGCCTTTGACTTTGGTTAGTTTCTGTAATTACATTAATCCAACTGAAACCACAAAGTTTTATTTTACATATTAATTTTGCGGGAGTAGTTTTCTTTGCATTTTAACTGGACAGTAACAAGTGGAGTACACAAATACAAAATCCAGAATAATTTAATGTAATAATTTAGTAACATTGTGTTTGCATATATATATATAAAAATAATATTGAAAAAGAGAATAATGATTTCTATACTTTTATATGAGATTTCTTACAACAACCCAGCATATAAGAGATTATATGTTTATGCACTTTCTTTCCTTGCCCTTCTTTCTCATTTTGTGCCACAGCAAGGCTTCTCCAGGTTCCTCCTGTCCTCCCAGGCAGAATGGCCCTGGCTGGAGATGTCACGCTGAGAACTGAAGGATCTGCCACTTTCAGGGATAATTTGCACTTTTATTAAAGATCCATTTAAAAAGTGTTCATTTAGAATTCTGCACGTTAAACATAGAGCCTTGGTGAATTTGTGAAGGTCTGAAACCAAATGTTTGGGGTTTTTTTCTTCTTCTCTTTTTTTTTCTGGCTTTTTTTTTTTTTCTGACAAGAGGATTTGCACAATGACCTCAGTAATGGGGCATGGGTAAATACCAGAATCTTGCTTTAAATAATGATGCCCCCAGTGACCACAGTCAGTACCAAGGACCTTCTGCAGAGAGCTTGTTGAGGGAATGAGACAAGAAAGAGACAAGGATGTCCCAACTCTGTAAATTTCTACTTTTTCTGCACTACATTCTCATGTCCCCCTCGTACAAGTGTGGTCAAAGTATCTCCCTGAGGGAACATCTATCACAAAAAGGAAGAGAAAAATACTGCAACTCCAATCCATCAGAGCGCCCATCAGCTGTTCTCCCAGCAGTGTCTGGGGCTGGGATGGCCCAGAGGGCACCCCAGGGAGGGGAGGCTGGCCAGGGCACTGCCCAGGGGCTCTGCAATGAGGGTGTGGCAGGAGGGTGGCTGGGCACAGCAGCCTCAGGAGAGGCTCAGTTCCCTCTGCCAGCGAGGTCAGGGCTCTTCCTGTGCTGCGTTGTCATTGCGTCTCCCACGACTCTGTACTGCGAGTAATCTGCAAAACAAGGAAGAGCAACATGGAACACTTCTGATGAGGTGAAAATGGTAACAATATTCCTGTGCGATGTGTTGCTGAGGATGCCAGAAATGCTGGGAGGAAGACAAGAGGAAGCAGTGTCACCACCCTGGGCAATCTTCCTCCTCCCTCGCCGCGAGCAGGGCGAGCTGGGCTCACAGCAGCCTGGACAAGGGCTCAGGAGTTCCCAGATGAAGAGACCTGGAGAGGGATGGAGTGTGATGGAAACCTGAGGCAGCCTGTGCACCTGCAGGCTGTGTCAGGGCTGCTGTTTCCCCGTGCACAGTGTGCAGGTGTGCTCGAGGCTGCTGGGCTCCGTGGGGACCAGGAGCCTTTTGCAGGTCACAGGGGATTTCAGAAGGTTTGCATTTGACACTGTGTGGCCACAATCATTTGGAGCTTGATCATGCACTAAAAGAACATATCAGGAAACCACAAGGCATCATTTTTCCGTGTGGCAATAATCTGCAGGGAGCCTGGATCGCTGTAATGGTACATTGCTGCTTGCTTTAAGCCTGCCTTTGCATTAACTCTTCAATTTGCTTGCTTTGGCTTCCCTGACTCTTAAATACATACACACAGGATCACTTTGACACAGTAAAAATTCAGTTTCTGGAATTGGCTCCTTAGTCTGCAAACCATGGAGCTCCTCGTGCCAGTCCTGCTCCCACGAGCTGCATGGGGTAAGTCTCCATCTCACCTTCCCTTCCTAATTTGCTCTGACAGTGACTAATTCCAAAGGCATTGCTAACGAGCTAGGGATTTTCATCTGAATAAAATTTAGTATAAAATTTACAAGGACTATTTTTAACTGTTATCAAGTGAAAAAATAGTTTTAAATTATCTCTCTCTACTACTCCTGCCTTTTCTGTGCCAAACTCCAGCAAGCAGGAGGCAGTTGGCTTTTAAACCCTTTTTACAGTTTTCTACTTTTACAATCCTCTTCTACTACAGAAGCTTTGCTCTTTCCGCCAGGCTTGGAGTATTCCACTCTCCACTTCCCTAGTTCTCTCTTTTGATCACTTAGATTTAAACAGACTGCACAAAAAGGGGTAGATGGAACACCCAAAATTGCTCTTTGGAAGAGGGGTGTGTTGTCCTCCTCTCCCCACAAATCAGAATGATGCTTGCAAGGCTGCAGAGGGCCCATTTCCTCTCCCATCCACAGCAGTTTTAGATAATAGAGTCACTCAGGCCCAAGAGAAGCAAAATGTATTGACTTGGGAAATAAGATCCCCAGGAACTTCTGGTACTGGAGGAGACAGTGAGTAGCTGTTGCTAGATCTAGTTTTTGTTAGAATTTACTGCTGCTTTTATTTAAGAAAATGTGCTTTGTGTACTTTCTATTCCTCGCTTTCTTCTAATAAAAACAACCAAAATTGTATTTGATGAAAATAGCCTGTTATTTGAAATATTTTTCTTGAATGACTATCATGAAAAATGAACTTTAAAAAAATTAATTCTGTACTTTTCAATACTGAAACCATCCAACTTCAGATTTATGCTCTCTGTGACTTTAAAAGTAGATCGAAGAGGAGGAGGCAAAGATGAACCAAATATTAACAGCATCAGTGAAAGAAACCAAGTGTCTGGCAGAGAGCACAACAAATAAACACCTTCCTACCTAACCTGCTGTTTCATCTCCACTCATAAAACGGGAACTGGGAGACCTGCAGATATAGAAAGACATAGCATGAAAAAAAAAAATAATCAGAGCAGTGATGTAGCTACGTATAGCTGAAAATATTTGGCTTGGCTGGAGTGTCAGCTTAAAGCTTAAGCAGTTCTTGATTTTTGTTCAGGTTGGTTTCCGCATCATTAACAAGGACTGTACTACAGTTAGCTCAGTCACACAGAAGCTGCTCCCAGGATCTCAATATCTTGAACTCTGCTGAAGGTACAAGTCAGAATAAATACACCGTGTTTATAATTTATACTTGAAGCGAATAACGCTGCATTGTCCAATCTCAATTAGCCGTGGTCGCTTATTTGGTCTAAGGATTATCTTTGCCATGGACCCTGAGATCTTGGATTTGGCAGATTTCTTAACTGAGATAAAGTGTTGTGCAAACAGAGCTCCCCTGCCCCCCGGGCCAGCCCCGCTCTGGGAACAGCTCATCCTGCTGGGGCTGCCCAGAGGGTCCCAATCCCAGCAGGAATCTCAGCCCCACTCCCACCCTGCTCCCATCACAGCTCCCCTGAACCTCCTCTGAGCCTCGGGGGAAGGCTGAGTGTACACCAATCATTATTTTGTCTCCTGCCAGAGCCACTTGCTTTGCAATTCTTTGCAATTTTGGATCTCCTTAGAGATTTTTCTCCCAGTCCCTTATGGAAACGTGGTTGAGGATGAAATAATGATTGGCAATTCTTGCTTTGTTATTGGGGAAAGAAGCAATGTAGCTCACAAGTGGTAAACTACCAGAGAGAGGTAGTTATCCTCCTGATCCTGAGCATCTCTGTGTCAGGGTTAGAGGATGCTCAGGGAGCTGCAGAGAGCTCTGCAGGCATTATCCCAAATCTGTGTATGGCACAATGTGTTGTTAGTCACACAACAGGGATCTTGGCATAGTAGGAAGTCTTGCAACTAAACGTAAAATATGTGCAAGAACACGCACTCGAAATTTATGTCAGCATATGAGAGAGATTTTCCCTTGTAAACAGAGGCCTGAATTGGAAATTAAAAATGCCTTCTCTAAAATTCTGTCAAAATGTAAATGTTTTCCTTCAGATAATGCAGATACTTCAAGAGGGACCAAAATAAAACAAAAGCAAACAAAAAACCCAAATGAAAACAACCCAACAACATTTTTAAAAGCCCTTTCTTGAATTCTGTGGATAGGTATAATAATAAATGATGTTTCTGCCATGAGGACGGATTAAGCAAGCTCAGCGCTGATGGCTCTATTTTCAGCTCCAATAAAATATTCCAGTGTGCCTTGCAAAAGATCCTATAAATGTGAATGCAGAAAAAGTGAACATTCTTGTACACAGGCAGGTCTTTTCCTCAAGCATAAATATTCTTAGTCTGTTTTTCAGAGATAAAGTCTATATCATTACCAGACAGACCAATGGCTGGAATTTCTCTTTGAAAAGGAATCCTTGTAAATGCTATGTGTCTGAAACCAAATGCTCATGACTTCCAGTGAAAATTTCACTGAATATTCCATACAAAGAGCAAATTGCACTAACAAGGACCTTTCCAAGCTTATGCAAAGTTAATATTATATAATGTTGAGAAAAAAAGAGTTTATAAAGCTACTTTTTATGTAAATGATTTTCAGTATTTATGAATACATAAATCTAAGTCCCTTCAAGATTTTTGGAATTATTTATGTGCCTAAATCCCATTGAATTAAACAGAAGTTGGACCATAAATATAAATATTTATTTTTATTCTATGTTTCAAATTTTTATCTGAGCTTTTTAAGGTTTTTTTAAAATTTTTACCGTTTTTTAAAATTTAAAAGGGGAAAAGTGACTATGTAAGAAATCATATTCGTCAAACAACCTGTGGTTGGAAACAAATCCACTATCTGAAACTTCATTAAAAGGAAGTCAGCACTATAACATATTACCATCATGTAAAATGTACAAGAATGTCTTATAGTTGCTTTAGAACATTATTTTCAACCAGCACTGAGCTTTAAACAACACAGAAAATTAAACTAAAATTTCATTAGTTCTAAATTTTTTTTAAGTTGTTTGTTTGAAGATGTTTGGCTTGAGTTAAAGAGCTTTAAGATATTCTTTCCCTTTTCTTATGACAAGTAACATAAAAAAATAAAATATTTCCCCATATAACAGTAGCCGCTGGTGTCCTGTGTCAGGGTATTAACCTTTTTAACCCTGTCAGTTGGCTGGGGCCAGGAAATATGGACTACTCTTTTACTACTCTTCTGTGTGTCACAACTTTATTATGCATCACATTTTTGCTCTTCTGAAGTGTCTATAGCACTAAAAAAATAGTCTTGTAAAGAGAATGCAGTGCTCAAGGCTGAAAAGGTATGTATGACTGAATATCATATATTTTATCAAAGCAATGTCCCTCTTCATCCAGAGCACATTATTGTTGCACTGTGAAACCTTAACATCAAAGGAAGACTCAGGGTTCTGTTTCATATTTTGTAAAGGTGATCTCTGAGCATTTCTAGCTGAATTATCCAATAGTTTGCTGTATATCATTTTGCTGATGACAAGAAAGCTGTCTCATACCCTAACTGGTGTCTGTGCAGAGTTGGCTTGTCTTTCAAGTTACTATAAACCCATATAAAGCTGATTAGCAATAAATATTTCAACTGCTTATAAAGAAATATTAGTTCCTACAGGCACTATTATTGTCCATTGCTTATACAGACTATAATCTTTTCAGGGAGCCTGTACACATCCTCCATTAAGAATAATACTGAAAATTATACAAGCACTTAAAAATCTCATCATGGCAAGATGGCATCATATTGCGAGGAGCATCAAAGACACTCTTTAATTCAGAGACGTTCATAAACATTGCTTTATCTCTTAATTGTAAATCTTCAGAGATTTACACATTATTTTCAGCAATCCAGATGCTGGCAGAAGAATGTTATCTTCCACTAAATATCATTTCGTTAAATATATAAGAGCTTTGGTCATTAATGGCAAGCTGCATCCAATTCTCTCCTCGTTGCTGGGGTTACAGCTGATGTAATAGCTTGGCTTCCTGCTCCTTCCTCGTGTGTCCATTTTTTTCTAGATTGTCACTCATAATTTACTGCTCACTTTTATGCAAAAGGTTCACCTCCAAGCACTATTTCTCCTGACAGCCAGGGCAGCAGCTGCTTGCAGTCACTTGGGGAGAATGTCCTCGAGACACAGCAGTATCTGCTGCAGGGCCACAGCATTCCAGGGAAAGGAGTCCATTCTCCTGCCGGGACAGTGTCCCCAGCATCACCCTGGAGTGGGGAGAGCTGCCCTCCAGCCTGCACCTCCTGGCTGCACTTCCACGGATCCCTGCCCCTCGCTGGCCCCTCTGTCCCTGCTCTCCTCCCCTGGAGCAGGAAATGTGCAAGGGTTGAATCCATCTCTGATGCAAACTTTGTGCTCTTTGATGGCATAACCTGACCAGCCCACAGGGCACCAGGTGAGCTTCCACTTCCCAGGCCAGGTTTATTTTTTCCCATGTCTGCGTGTGTGTCTCTGCCTCAGAAGCCTCCTCTGACTTCATTGCAGTGTCACACAGATAACCTGAGGAAACTGTGACATTTATTCCCCGTAACTCTGTCATCCTCCACAGCAGGGTATTGCTGATGGGAAACTTAAATATGATCCAGGGAGTATTCAAATGAGACTTCACCACAATTCAATGGAATTTTGTCCGCAAAATCACTCTGTTTCTCCTTAGCAACTTTAGTCCTTTAGAAAACGGTGGCAAAGACCATGGCAACACTCCCTGCAGGGCAGTTTTGTGTGTGCTACAGTGGGGTTTTAGTTCCATTCTGATCCTTCTGTGCACCTCTGGCAGCCTTTGGTAGACAGCTTTTTGGGCAGTGGGTGTTTGGGGGATGAATTCAATCAGGAGAACAGTAAAAAATAAAGGGAAGTTTTTCTGTTTGGTGAAATGATGCAGCACTGGAATAATCTGGAAATAGATGGACTGAATAGCCTTTTACTTGCCTGATTTATAAGTGAAGTAGACAAAATAAGGGAGAATATACTTTCATGAATAATTCTACCTCAGACTTTTCATCTGAAACTAGTTTGAGTTGGTCACTATTCACATTTTCCATTTCTCAAGCTAATCAGTATTCACAGTTTCCTTTTTTTTTTTGATGCTTAGTATTCAAAATGCCAGATTCTTAACAAATGCTAACTCATTCTGACCTGCAATAAGTCATAGCATTTTTCAAATTTTACCCAAAATCAAAATTCTTGGGGCAAAACCATGTTTCCCCAGCATTTTAATTTTATGCTTGTAAAAGGTGTTCTCAATCTTTGACTGATACTGTGTTTGGCTCTCAATCTTTAACTGATAATTTAACACATTTGGGCCTCAGTCTTTAACTGATGACTTAATGTGTTTGGTTCTCAACCTTTAAATGATAATTTAATGTTTTTGGTGTTCTGAGCCAGTTTGGTTCCTCACTATTTTGTGTTATGTCAGTAACAGCAAACAGATCAGGTAGTAGGTATGGTCTGCTCATTTTCAATTAAGGAGAAGAAGGACTCAGCTGATTTCACTTCATCCACTGTGGGTGTACCTCAACCACACCCGACAGCACTCTCCATCACCAGGAGGATCTCCACAGCGTTGGGTGTGGCTGTGAGGTCTGGAGTAGAGCAACCTCGAGAGGTTCAGGAGGTCCTGAACTCAGCAGAGCTGGGCTGGAGAAGTTGGTGAGTCCCAACCACTCTGAAATCTATGGATGTCTATCAAGTGGTGTACAGGAGCAGATCATGGACTTGCTGTACTTCACTATCTTTTGAGGATGCCTCAAAAGTAGTGCAAGGACTTCTGAGGAGACTTGTGGAATTCAGGTTGATGTCTCTTTTCGCTTTTGATGTTTGGGCAAGACATTTCCTTCTGTGCCATGGAGGGTGAGCGATCACAATGGCTTTGTATTGTGCCAGGCGTCTGTAGTTTTGTACACCAGGGGCTTCCACTGACCTGCCAGAAACCAAAAATTAAGAAAAGGGCAGAGAGAGAGAGAAGGATCAGGCATATCTGGTCTAAATAGTTTGCAAGCAGATATAATTTAACTGAAATTTCTGATCTGAGGAGTACTGCTTAGTACTGGTTTGGTGTGAAGGAAAGTTTTCCTTTTGTCCTGTATCACAGAGCTTGTTTACTTGGGAAATACGCTTTAAACCTTCTTCTATGTTACGTTTTAGATACAAAAGGTTTTTAGGTTTTATTGAACACCATACGTGCTTTACAAACAAATACTGCCCTGTTTTACTGTGATAATCAATTTTATCCATGCTAAAAATAGAATTTTCCTGATCAATGTTTGTAGCTGAATTTGTTTTCTTTTTTAAATTTCAGTATTTTGCTTTCATTTTTTAACCAAGGAAGTTTTATGGCAATAGTTATTAAAATTGGAACACATTTGGTTCCAGCAGCCCCTTGGATGCATTTCATGCATTACACTCCCTTGCTTTTTCTGGCCTTACCTTTTCCTCCTTTCTTTTCCCTGTTATCTTTTTCTTATGCAGAAAATAAAATAGTTTTATACCAAATATCACACATGTTTGGTCTTTTTACAAAGGTAGTTGCTTTTTAATTTATAATATGTTTGTCCACCTTCATTTTATTCTTGCTGCTGGCATAACTGAGAGTTTGGAACTTGGTTTTAGATTTTTGTCTATACGCAATTGAATACAATCAACTTCCAGTAGTAAAGTTTTGGTCACTTAGTTCTAAATGCTGAAACAACATATCCTGTTTTAAGGTTTTGGGTTTTCTTCAAGACACTAATATGGTGTTCATTATTAAAGGACAAAGGGCACTCTGAATTGTAATAAGGACTTTCTGGTTTTAAATTCCATTACTTGCATTAAAACCACTTACTGCCACTAAGAAAAATGAGTATAACTTAGTGCAGTTTGTGGCAAATAGGCAGTCTTTTGATATCTTATAGCAGAATGTTTCAGTTAATAGGCCTGTACTTGAAAGTACCCTTTCACACCATGTAATGCTTGCAAGTGCGTTCTGTGTTTTTGTTTAAGTCTGACATCCATGAAAAGACAACCAAGATCTGTTTCTTATTGTGCATTAAAGAGGATTCTTTGGAAATTGCTGAATAACTTAGCAATATGCTCTGTATCATTTTTACTGATGACAAGACAGATGTCATCTCTGGTGCATCTGTCTGGAGTATCCTCTTGGATAACTTCTGTGTATTGCAATCTGCTTCTTTTCTTCAAATAGGAAGATCTTCCAAAAGCCCTATTAATTGGCAAATGCCTAAATATTTCACTTGTTTGAAAGAAACAAAAATGGAGCATGCTGACTCTTGGGAAATAATTCCCAATAACAAAAAGTATTCCATTTACCAAGAAATAGAAAAAACCCTACAACTCTCTTGCACTTAATTTAAGAGCAAGGCTGCTTTTTCAACAGAAATATGCTGCATTATTTTAAGCTTTCAGGTCTTTGCCTTGTTGTGTTTAATGACCCCAACTGTATGAAGTTGGTTTATCTTCCAGTCTAGGTCAAGACAGATGGTCAGACCTGGGTATTGACTTTTATTGTATTTTCATGTTTAGATTCATTTTATTCTGTTTATCACTTTTGTACTTGAAACAAAAAAATGGGGTCCTTTCCGATTAAAATCCTCGCAAATTAACATGTAGGCTCCCTCTCCCACTTGTGAAGCAGCACATGCCTGTGCTGGGAGGCAGTTGGGATTTAGCCACTGGTTTCTCTTATTGAGAAAATTAGCATAAAAACTTGGTGTAACTTGTGTTTAGGGTGCAGCCTAAAATAAATGAGTGCTCCTGCTGGTACACTCAGCATGGGGGCTTAAGTAAAAAAAGGAGGAAACACCATAAAATGAGGCTGAATAGTTCTGGAACAATATGCATTTCCTGTAAATATTCCCCTTCTTTAGCAACAGAACAGCAAAAAGAGTGAGATGAAAGGGGAGGAAGGGAGACAGTGGGAAGGAGAGCAAAGAGGGAGCACCTCTGAGGGCTGGGGGTGCATCATCCCCAGCACCAGCAGAGACAGGCTCAGCCACCAGGGCCTTTCCAGTACAGAAGGGACAGATGGGTGGAGGGCACTGGCAAAAAGAAACCTGCCCTGACTGAGGAAATGGCCTTTACCAAAAGTGAAGGAATTTCCAACGTGTTTAAGTCAATGGTGCTGCCGATGATGCTCACTTAACACATTTGTGTTGGATTTAGCCTGCAAGTTTTTGGACTGGCCATTACATGGTGTCTCAAGGAAGATCAGCTCTTTCTTAATCAAAGTTTCAGTTTTAGGATATCCCTGTTACATCTGGGGTGGGGGGTGCAAGACGCTGCTTTTGTTTATACTCATATACTTTGTTTTCCCTTTTAACAGCCAGTTCAGGCAACATCTCTGTCATCCTGACTTACACTGTGATTTTAAGATGTCATCAGGAACATTTCTTTTAGTGACTGCCAGTCATTAATTGCTTCTCCTGTATGTCTCCATAAACATTCCATGTAGATATATTGGTATATAATATTCATGTGTTTTATGTTTGTATAAACATACTGCTAATACTGTGTTTCTCCAATAGAGAGCTCTATAAATCTAGACCTCCAGAGATACCTTATAATGACTTAAACATTACACCAAACAAGAGATTCCAAGGGGACATGATCAGGATGTAATAATGGGCCAATGTCAAAAAGGATTTATGATTATTATTCATATGACTCAACCATATGCTCCAGCTACTGCTGTAATCTTGCTAGTCTTGGTCTGACATCTGTAGTGATAATGAGTAAAATTGCATTACGCCACAGAAAAAAAATCAAGACACTTAAAAAATAACTAGTGGGCTGCCAGGAGAAACATTGACCTCCTCTGTAGGGTCAAGAGATGGTTTTAAAATATGCTGGATGCTCCTGACGAAGTCGAAGCACTCTGAGGATCTGGCAACCAGCTGTTCTAGCTTTATTAGGGAAGAACTTAAATATAATTGAATTCCTAAACCATCTGTATTTATCACTGCAGTTAAACATCATGCATGATCCAATTGAGCTGACTTTTAAAAAAGGAAGTTACCTGTTTCCTTTTATGTGGGAGGACAAATGGAGATTGGGGAAGATACTTAAATTATGTGTATTTCCAGGATCACCTGAACAGTCATGGTACCTGTCTGCCTTTCCTGGTTAAGCATCGAGTGTTTGAGTGACTACAGTGAGAAGACACATATTTCTGATTTGTTTCCCTCCAACAGTCTTGCTCTGCCCTGGTCTTTTTTGGAGCGGCCCTCACCTCTGGCTGTACCTGAACCTGGTGCTGGCTGTGAAACAGTAGCTTTTTTGTATCATTCCCAGGCTTCTCTGTTCAGTAGGAGTTTAGCAAACATGCAAATCCCTTCTGGAGAGATGTGCAGCCCTGAGAACTCCTTCCTGCTTCTGGACATTAATATATAGTGTTGTGTAAGGTAAATATAAGAGCGCAGTCCTTAGTTCCTGTCAAAGTCCATTAATGTTCTGTTGCTGGCTGTAGCACTTAGATGGGAGGTGAAAACTCATTTGTTTCTCTCTGAGAAAAAGAAAACTCAGGTGAAATGGCCTGATGTCAACCCTTGTAATCCTGCAGGGGTGGTTAGCAGATGGACAGCAAGTGAAAGTCAAAGCCGCTCATGCATAAAGTGGGCTAAATCACAAACCACCAAAGTTGCTGTAAAATCATGGCCAAACATAGCAGCGAAGGACAAATATTTAGGCAGTGTCAGTCAGTCAGCTAATGTATGTATCAGCATATTAGTGAGGAAATCCCCAGAAGCTCTGTGGGAGTTTTCCCTTTTGATCTGCCACCACCTGCCCGGCTGCTGGCACGGCACGGCAGCCACCAGGCAGGCGGGAGCAGCTCCCCTGGGAAGCCAACAAGTTGCTCCTTAAGGCAAATAACCACTTCATTAATGCACGGGCAGACGGAGCAATCAGCAGCAGGTGAGGAGCAAAAGGGAACCAGACTGGAGACGAGCTTGTCTGCCTGCCCCAGAACGGTGTCAGCAGAGCTCCTGCTCTGCTTCTTAAAATGTTCTTCGTTTTTGTCAGACTTCTATGAGCTCCGTTCTGCTCACACCAAACCCTGGTGCCTCTCCTCATCCTGCTGGGACCCTCAGCCAAAAGACACGTTCCACATCTGTGAAGCCTGAAGCCTTGGCTCACGAGCACCAGCATGGGTAGACTCGAGATGTTGTTTTAAGCACCTGACATCCTCCATCTGTCTTCTTTATTTTTAATTATTTCTCGTCTATAGAGTGACCTAATCAAACAAGCTCCTGTCTGATGTCAAGGTTCTTTCTTTGCTTTAATCTCTTCACATTTCTATATAATTTCTTTTTCCTCTGGAACTATCAAAGAATTTTCTTCAACAAGCCCATCAATGAAAAACAAAGTCTGCATTCTTGAATTCTAAGTCACACATAAACCGTAAAGATGCTGTTTGCTCGGTGTTGACAGAAGCAGTCGTCTGCCCTAATTTACCTTCATCGTATGTTTTTATTAGAGCTGTGGGAGCGTGCATAAACTCACCAGGGGGACATGCACATTACAGGGCTCTTTTCTTAGACTCTCAGCTCTAATAAAAACACACAGGCTACAGCTCTGTCCTGCATTGGGACAGCAATACCTCTCTGTCCTGTGCTCTTTTTACATCAGAACAATTGTTTCTGAGAATATTCACTTTCTGGAAGTCATCACAGCATGAGGGAGGAATGGTCTTTGAGGAATGATGTTGGGGGATTGTCTCTTGATGCTCAGTCCTACAGAAGTCCTTAGTGATGCTTTATCTCCAACTCAGGTGTCAAGGCTGATGTCCCTATTTTAACCCAATTATTTTTCAGGTGCTTATGGGGAGAGTGGTTCCACTCCACCATTACTAATGGGCCTCCAACAGTGACTAAAATGGCCATATTGCTACAGGCTCCCATTTTTCTAGACAGGATTTTCATCTCCATTGTAAAATTTCTGAGGCCCTACTGATAAGGGATTTTTTGAGGCCCAGCTGATAAGTGTTAGATATGGATGTGTACATCCACATGCACACACATCAAATGGAGACAATCTGAGCTCAACAGCAGAGTGGCTGTCACTGTGGCTGATTGGGATGCTTCGTATTCAACTTGCAGAAATCACCTAGATTAGAGAAAGGTATCATTTGATCTTCCATTTTTCCACAGATGCTGCCAAATAGTTTTCTAAATCAGTCCCAAATGTGGCATGGTCTCTGTGTTGGGCCAGTGTGAATATAGTAGTGGTTTTGTTCCTCCTTGCTACCTTTTCTTCTCCCCCCACGCTTCCTCCCAGACTTTGGGGCGAGAGTCCTGAGCCCCAGAACATCGCTCGAGTTAGACAAAACAAAGCTCCAATGTGCGCTCGATATAATAACCTGCAATGTCTCCCCTGTCATCCCAAATTACTGGAACACACGGTGCTCCAGCCCTGCCTGCCCACATTCCTGCCTGCTGGAGAGCCCTGCTCCCTCCTCCTCAGCTGGACTGCTGCGGGTCAGTGTCGGCTCCTTCTTGCCCAAATGTGCCGGCGCCGCTTCCCTCGGGGAGCAGGGGCAGGTGCTGCTCACCCTGGTCACCTGCAGGGACCTTCAGGGGTCTCACAGCTTCCCAGAAATGTTTGGGGCTTGCTGGAAATTTATCCCTGTCAGCGAGGGAGGCGGGCAGACAAGGCTCCCCACTACTGCCCTCAGCAGTGGCACAAACCTCTGGGAGTTAGGGAGAAATTTGTCCTTCCACGACAGGCTGGCAATGCTGCACCCTTGGGAACTTTGTTTCAAAAATATCTTTTCTGTGACATGCTATGCAAACCTTCTCTGAAAAGATCCTGACTGTGAATTTAGAAAGCTCTCTGCTGTCATGAGGAGATAGGCCTGGGAAGTAGTGCCATCAATTGATTGCTTTCTTATTGAAGTTCATTGTAATGTTGGTCTTTTACCTTACTTCTGTTTTCTAGTGGTTGTTGAGAAACAACTGCAGTCCAAATAAATATACTCTTGGCTCTCCTGACACATATTGCTGCAGTCTCAGGTGCCTTTAAGAGCTGATGTTTCAGCCCTAGAGTTCTCACAGCCCTAAAATAAATAAGGTCCATTGAAACAATCTGTGGAGATCTTTGAAGAATCACCTCAACCATGCAGGGAGAGCTTAGAAAGCTCTTGATAAAATGTGCAGCAAGTGCCAACAGCCAAGTCACCGCGAGTATTTGAAGGTAGTAGACTCTTCCATTCAATTTGTTGGACCAGAATAAAATGTTTTCCAGGACCACAGGGTGAGAGAAACCACACCTACCACTTTATTGCAGTCCTGTGTGCCTGAAAGGGCATTGAGGGTACCCAGCAACACATCTGTAATCTCTCCTGCTGTATTCACTGGCACAATTGAAAAACAAAGGTGAAAAACTAAGATTTCAGGTAAATCAATAAAAATATGGCACAAAGTGGTAGAACAGATGTTCTCCCATAAATCAGTGAATTGCAACATAGCTTGTATTTTTTTCTCCACCTACCCCCTCACAGACTGCATACTGCACCCCTCAAAGGGCTGACGATTCAAATAGCTCTGAGAGTGTGTATGTGGTGTTTTTAACCAGTGATGTTTTGTGCTCTATTTCACTTACTGCTGCCTTGCTCTTACATCTAGTTGTCTTTTTTAAGAAAGTTAATGATGGAAAGGATTTTATTTTGTAGGTTGCCCTTTGTTTTCATCTTCCACATATATTTTTTTTTCTCTTTAGCTGATTGAAAAAACCAGCAAACATGGCAGAATCCCATAGGCATGATCTGACACAGTGCCAGAGAAGACCCACCCACCCAGCAAACCAGACTTTTTACAGTTCTTTCCTGAAGCATGAGTACATGAATTTGAGCTCGAAGGGATCAAAAAGGCTTGTTTTGGTTTTATTTGGTTTGCACAACGTAATTTTTCGCTTGCAGCAACATTATTTAATGATGATCATGGCAGAAGTAATTCCTATGTCAAGCAGACTCCTGCCAGACACTAGAAAAAAATGTCATTTAATCTTGCCTTGTTTTTTGTACAGAATGATTGAGTATTGTCAAAGATGATGGAAGGACAACATCATTTAAAAGTTCATTTGCACACTGTTAACAAAGGTCTCTTGGTACAATTCCACCTGTATTGTTGCCACTCTGCCCAAAATGTCAATCCAGGAGCAGTGGCCAAAACCATCCCGAGGAAATTACCTCCCAGCAGTGACAGTGTGAGAACAGTCACTGCCACACTCATATCATAGGGATTTTGTATCTTTCAAAGACCTTTCTATCATCCTCGAAGTCATGATTTGGGAAATGAATGAGGTCCCATAAGTGAAAACATCAGTAGAGAAGTGACCTTCATACATAGATGTATGAAATAACAAATCCAGCATCACACCAGGCCAACAGTGCAGTGCACACAGATGGAAGCAGACAAAATAAATTAAAACAATGTTGATATCTGCTGTATTCCCCAGTATCTTGGAGGATCTGAAAAGTCTCCATACATTTTTATTTTTCTAGTTGCTTATATTCAGATTTTTACAAGCCCAGAACATGCTTTATAGATGTTTTCCCTGTCATCAGTAACAAATTAAGGGAAGGACTACTGTAACTGCAGTAACTAATTCAGTAGTAATGTGATCAAATTTTGATGGAAAAACTTTTTTTTTGTTTTCAGTAATAATTTTTACTCTGTTTTGTACCCTTTAATTTAACATTAAACCACTTTTTAAAAAAACACCTTAAAACTCAGAACAAAAAAAAATCTTAGAAAAAGAAGTAGACGAATACTAGTTTCAGGATGTTTTTGTTAGAATACTTTTAGAAGAAATTGTTGGTGAAATATTGTTCTTGTAACTCAGTTTTCCTTACTACTGAGGAAAATCAGAAGCAGAAAAGGAGGTGGTTTCTGGTCACACCACAAACCTACAGAATTAGGGCCCAGTCCTACTGTTTAAACTCATAAAATGTGTAGGCTCATCGTGTAATTCAGGGGAACTTGCTCCATTGAGCTGGAAATTGCCCAAGATTATTCACCCAGGCTCCCTCTCCCCAGCTTCCCACCCCTGTGTCCCAACTCTCAGTACCTGTGTCCCCTGGGCTGACAGCAAGGAGCCAGCACAGCTCAGCCACAGCAGTGCCATGCCAGAAGAGATTTCTTTATTCCAGAGATTGATGTATTTTATAACGGTAACAGAAATGCCATGTAAATTCTAGAAGTGGCACGCTGAGCTGGACAGACTTAACCCAGGAAAGAATTTGAACAGCGCATCTAAAGTAGAAAATGCAGAAACAGGAAAACAGAGAGGTTTTGGTTAGCTTTGTGTTCTTTTTGTTTTCATTTTACTGTTTTATATGCTAAGTTCCCAGAGTTTCTGGAAGTTTTAATGCCTCTGCCATAGGAAGAGGACCCAGCAGAGGCAGAAACTTGGCAATTTTGTGTATCTGGTCCCTTGTTTTCACCCAATGCATGCATGACATTTGACATACAGAGCTACACAGTCAGCCAGCTGTGCAGGCAGCATGGCAAGAACATTTTTGTGTTTGTTACACACCCTTCCACACCTTGGGGGCCTTAAACCGAACTTATAAAACTACTACTGCTGCACAAATAAGACAAAACTCTAAAACAGGGAAAAAGGTAGGGTGCTGCCCTAGCAACTCAAGCAGCTGAAATATTTTTTCTCTGTAATCATGTGGGGCTCTCACATTATCACACTCAAGAAGCAGCAGCTCAATAGGTGGCTCAGTGCAACTCTCTGTGAGAAACTGCTGCTTTGTCGCCTGCTTCACCGCGAGCAAAACATAGATTGTGCCTGGAAGTTGCTTACAAAATTCCTCTCAGTCTGCCCTGAAGATCAGGCTGTTTCCAGATCTTGCAGCCCCTCGGAATCCCCTATTCCCATTCCTGTGCTGCCCCACTTTGCCGGAGCAGTGAGCGTGTCCTTGGGGAGCTGCTGCACCCCCTGGGACTCACCCGAGAGACAGGGAGCCAAATAACCTTATTTTCATTTTGTCAGACACTCTCTTTTTGCCGTACAGTTTCTTCTTTTCCTTGGAGGTATCCTTGTTATTAAAAATGTCCCGTGAACAATGAAACTGCCCGAGCAGATCCCATGGAGCTCTCCAGACCCAGTGAGGGCACACAGGGCCTGGCCAGGGCAGCTGTGGCCCTTGTCCTGCTCTGAGGAGCCAGCACTGGAGGGGTTAAATGGCTTCTGCCGTGGATTTTGCTAACGAGGGGTTGTGCCTGCGGGAGCTGTAGCTCAGCTGGTGTGCACCCACATCACTGGGGCTGCGGGAGCTGCCTCTGCCAGCAGGGCTGAGATTACAGAGCACTTTCCTCCCCAGCCTGGTGACCACGCACACACACGTGCACGTCTCCAAAATAACCCGCTCTGGGCCATGAGGGCTTTTCTGGTGGGTTTTCTGCATGGCAGGATATTCAGCAAACTCTTTTGAGTTTTTGGGGTTATGAGAGGATAGCAAAGATGTGCTTCCCATTAGTCAAAAAATTCCAGCCTCCCTCTATTCCAGTGACAAAAAATACAACTGCAGTGAGTCACTTGGTGTGCCTCTTCCCAAGTCCCCTTTTTTGCAGCCATCCTCCTCTTTCCGCAAAGCATTGCTTTCACTTTCCTCACTGCAAAGGCAAAAACCATTGCCCTCTCTCTCCCCTCTAATCAAACCTGTTCTTCCTTTTCCTAGAAAATCCTTGCTTCTCATTCTCCCCTCAGTATTTTTAACACCGGCCGCTCCCCTGCTTGGCCCAAGCAAAGGAGTGGAATTCGGCCCCATGTTGAGCACCTAGACAGGATCCCAAACTCAGGGCTCACAGGGAAGTCCCTCTGACGATTTCAGTGTAAAAGGCACTTTTTATTCTCTCCCACACAGCAAAGGGCTGAATTGCCCAGTTTCAACAGTATTTCAGCCCCAGTGATCCCACCGTTTCCATGATGCATTGGCTGGAGTATCCCTGAGAACACTCCTTTGGTTATTGTTTCCTTCCATCCCCATGATATTTTAACCCAGAGAAGTCAAACCCTCTGTCTTCGCTCTGCCTGTCACTCACAGGAGCAGGGTTGGCTCAGTTGGACCTCAGAGAAAGATCTGTTCCTGTTATATTTTTTGCATCTTTTTCTCTTAATTTTTTCTTCTGCGCTTAAGGCTGCATGAAGACATCTGACATTTTAAAGCAGTCTCTGCAACATCTCTAAATTAAACACTCTGTCTTGTTTGTTAGTTTGGTTTATCTTTGCTATCATCTACCATGAAGCTGCAAGCTCTACATCTTTTCAGAAAACAAACATGACTGACAGCAATCCTTATACAGAAAAGCTGAAGCAAACTATGCTTTGAAGGATTTTCTGTTGGGATTCATAATAGCATGGAGTTAAAAGAGAGAAAATAGGTTCCTTGGAGCATGAGATCGTAAAATGCTAATTTCAGTGACACAGTGGTGGACTGAGTAAATATAGAAAGGATTTATTATGAAGTTCTTTAGTGTTGTTGGCACTAACAGCAAATTGCTGGGCAACATTATATTGCCAAAATCCAGGAAATAGCACAAACATTGAACCACTGTATTTTCAATGACAATAATGACTGAAGCTTTGGTATTGGTTGGCATCCCCACAAAAGGCACATGTTGGCATGTTCAGGAATGTAAATGATAGATCTGCTGCTTGAAGTTTATAATTATTTAATCAAACCCAGACTGCAGAACCTGGAGGGACATGGTGTAACCTTAAAGGAGAAGAAAGAGGGGAGAGAGGGAGAAAGAAAGGAAGGTCATACTTTGCAGATGACGGAATGTGTTGGTGCTCTGGGTGTGCCCACCGGGCATCTGCGCCTGCTGCAGAGCTCGTGGGTGATCTCCCTGCTCGCCACACCACCGTGCCTTTAAGTAGCCCTTCGGAAAACAAATTGCCGACAATCTCTTTTATGTGCTGATGGAAGTCAGATCAATTATCTCCATTTCCTTTCATGGAAGAAAGAGAATCTACAGATCGGGACAGGAAACCACTCATTTGATGAACTATTTCTGCACTACTGTACACAGACACACAGCCTCCCTCCGTCCCTCCTGCAGACAGACACGCACAGAGCTACAAGGCCTCTCTCTTCTAGACACACACAGAGAGGCACGTTATTTTCAGCTCACATTTCACGTTTAGATTACTATTATGGAATTTCAAGAAGACTTATTTTGTTTCCATTTCTTGCTTTAAAAAAAAAAAAAAAAAAAGAGAGAGATAATGAACATTCCGTTTTGAGAAATAAATCTCCCTGCACTCTGTGTTCTGGCTGTAAGAGCTTGAGTAGCAGAGCTCTTCTATGTTCCCAGCCTGGGCTTTGCTGTCGACTCAGCTTTCAATTTAGTCCTAGCGTGATGGAAAATGAAAAAAGTCTTTCAAAAGCAGTAATTGTGTGTTTCTGGGGAGAGAGAACAAATTACTAAATCAAATTAGCATTACATTTCAGTCCTAGACCCTAGGAGATTCAAGGATTTACATAATATACTTTCTTAAATTACGTTGTTAGTGTAAACATTAAGATTCTGCACAAAATCCCTGAGAAGTAATGCAGCGTTAGCTGATGTCATCATGCAATGTTTAAAAAAAGAAAAAAAGGGAAGAAGTGCCCTAGCTCCACATATAAACACATGATTGCACTATTTTTAAAAATAAAGGTCAGGATTTAATTATATTTTGAATAATGTAATGTCATTAATTCATTCACTCCGTATGCTAGGAATACTTAAATTGTTTTTTCCTCTTCTGTCTTCACAGATGAAAATATTTGCCGTAGGGTATTCCTGGCTGTTGAAGATGAAATCCAGGCCCCACATAAGGCTGGGAGAGTTACTGTGGATTTCTGTGGGGTCATCATTTGACTCCAAAAGGCCATTTTTTGAATGCAATTGACTTATATCATGGAGGGTTTTCAATATTACTCCCAAATTTTCATATCTAGTGACCTTCTCCTTCTTCATATCACCAAATTCTCTGTAATTGCCTCACACTTTATTGATTTATTTTTCACAGCACTAATTTAGGGCCAAGATTCCACAGTCCATCACTCCCCTGTGGGCAGCCGTGTTCTCACACACTGCCACCACCAGCCAGTGGCATCAGACTGCTGCCAGCTCAAGTTTTAAAATTCACTCTGACAAAAAAAAAAATGGTTCAGGGATCAAGAGAAAAAGAAAAGAAGGCTTCCAAGTCTGGAGCATGTGCATTTGATAATTAATCAGAGTCTAATGTAGAGAATGTTAATTTTATAAGTTTCAGGTTCACCAAAGAGCTGCAAATTGTAACAGGAGAGATGAACTAAAATTGCATTTGTCTCCTAAGACCATATAAATGGTAGTCAGCACTGCTGCAGTTGTTGGATTAGAACTACCCATTTGAGAAGCTATGCCACAACAGCATAAAGAAATACACGACTTATGTTTAATTCTTTATAATTTAAAGATGACTTGAAAAGCAGTGAAAACAAAGACAGCATTGAAACACACGGGAGTCAAAAAGCTTCATAACCCTAAAAAAATTACTGTAATGTTGGGTTTTTTACATTGGGCTGTGCAGTTCTGTCAATCCCAGAGTGCTCTGTGTGTGTTTTCTGTGTTTCATACAACAAATGCTCCCCACAAACTTGTGCAATGATATGTAATATATTCAGGAAAACTAATTACTGGAGCAGAGTAGAAAGGAAAGTTATCTCCAAAGCCAGAGGGATAGGAACATTTTGTATAATGAGAGCTCACAATCCACACACAATTTCTTTTATTTAATCTACCTGTGCATAGAAGCCTATTATTTAAAAAGAAATAATAATTGGAAGAATAAATTCAGCAGCTGAAAGACATACAAAAAATATGCAAATTGTGAAATATAAAGTTGCAGCCATTTTAAAACTTTTTTACTAATGATAATTATGAAGGGTGCATTTAGTGGTAGCATATTATGCTACCATTTCCTGGCAAATGGGCATTTATATTAAAAGAGCACTGGGGAGAAAATGAGCAAGGACCCCTTTTTCTTATCTTTTCTTTTAGGTTTCTTTTCTTGACAAGGAATGTGGAATTTGCATTTAAATTTCCTGGGGTTTGTCAGTTTGTCAGCACTAAAGCCATCTCTGTGATTTACAGGTTTTGGATTTAATTCTCTCAAACGAGAAACCCCAACCTTTTTAGTTCTCCTTTTGAAATCTCCAGTACTAATATCAGATTTTAAATTAAATGTCTGATAAATGAAAGATGTTGATTTTTCAATTCAGAGTTGATTTTTCAATGCAAATGCTTTGCTACTTGCTTAGAATGAGCCCTGATGATAAATTGTGTGCTACTGAATGAACCATTTTTCACACCCAACCCTTGAGGACTTTGGCTGTGCTCTTGCTCTGGAAGGTAGCATAGTATGGAACTGAGCAGAAAACCCAACACTGTAATGCCAGGGATATCTTTCAGGGAATATCCAGAACCCTAGGAGGACAGATTTTATGCCTGGGAGGACAGGATGTGCAATGCATTTTAAAATCTTGTATTATTGCTGTTAAAACTAGAAAAATATAAAAATTGTTGTTGAAGTCCTAATTAAATTCTGTTCTGCACAGTTTTCCATTATGTTTGAAAACCTGGTAAGAGTTTAGCAGTCTATCTAAGAAGAAAAAAAATTGCTTTACTCTATGTGGGAGTACTGACAAGATTACAGCAGCTGGGTGTCTATATTGCCCTACGCTACATTGTACAGAGCTGAAATGGATCTTCCTACAGAAAGCTAATCAAGGTGGAAGAGAAAAATTGGGTTAATTAAGAATCCCTGTCACTGAAAAGTCAAATCATTTTTCACTCTTCAGCTGAGTCCAGTTACAGAGATACTGCTAGAAATTGTTTTTCTGTGACAGAGAGCTTTGACAGTGGTTTTTCTTTTCTGGCACTTTGCTTATTGCTCAGTCACATTGCACCCATTGCTGAGTGGAGATTAACACCTGCTCCTGCTTTAACAGAAAATGATGGATGGTGCCATTACTGGCACAGCTCTCTGTGAACAAAATTAACGTTGTGTGCATTAACTTTGTAGTTACTGCAATTACCACAATTACTTTCAAATCATAGCTTGCACAGACCCTGCACCAAAGCTGAAAAACTGAGAACAGCCATCCTCCCATTTTCTTGGAGAGGGTTGTAGGCAAAATGCAAACTTGCTCCATGCCTCCCTTGAGCCAAGGGAAAGCTGTAAAGCACTCCCCTCATTCTGCCCTCTCAGCTAGTGATTTTCATAACACTCCTCTCAGACATATATAAGGTTCTCACATTTCACTTTATAGCTACATTTGACTCAAATATGAAATGGATATTTATAAAGCCTGAATCAAATCTCCAGTGCTTATCTGGATTTTTGAAACCTGACCCATGTGGCTAAATTAATGGGCACAGTTGTATTTTGGCTTTAAATATATGTATCAGTGGTACCAGTTGATATAATTCACCTCACCTGGTGCTGGCTGTTGGAGGTTTGAGTTCCAGGCTAAGTTGCTCATCAAGGTTCCCTCTGGAGCCGTTGGGGATCAAGGAATGTCACTCCAGCAGAGACAGACTGCTGGCATTCGTGGGATCAGTTGCCACTCAGAAGTACCTATTTCTTTGCTGGGCTATAGAGGGAGCCAAGACAATTGGCTTGGACCCGGAGCCCAGATTCATTTAGGAGTAAATTCACAGCCATCTGATGAGCAGAAGGAAAATTGCCGTCCCCAGACAGTCATTTACTGCCTTTGAGCTGGAGCAGCCAGTGCAGCAGCTGTCTGAGCCACAGCAGCATGTTCTGCTGGATAAACTTCTCTAGCAAGGTAGAGAAGGCCCCGAAAGTAACTTTTCCTGTTCTCTTGTTGGTAGGCTGAATTCCTTAAAATGTGATGTACAAAACTCTTAGCCCATACTTTCTGAAATGTGATACTTAAAAATGTAGTTGCAAAGAGATCTAACAGTCTTTTAGATTATTAAAGCTATAGCTAATAAAAACATTAATGACAATTTTCTGCAGCTAACTGTGAAAGTCAACATCCTTTTTTTGTTTTGTGGTGAGACCAGAAAAAGTATCTTTGGGATTTAATGTGGTATAAAATGCTCTCCAAAACACTTTGCATAAAAATTGTTCTCACAAATATATAAATTTTCCAGAAAGAAAAAACCAAAACAATTCCCATATCACATTTCTCTGAACTAATTATCCCCATTCATACAAACCAACCCTTATATCTTCCTGTTGACAGCACTGTGTTTTCTTTTCTTCTCTTTTTCCCTAGTACATTTGTAGCATGTGGATCAAAGGTTTATGGATTCTTGTCTTTTCTTGAACCCACAAGCAAAGTAGCAAGACAGCCAAGTTTTAAAAGTTTGCAAATCATTAAGAAACAAAACAGACAAAACACATGGCGTTCCCAAGAGACTTGAGACATGAAAGCATCTGTGTTGTGATGAACGTACACAAAATCTGTTGGGACTAGACTTAGTTGTTTAGTAGGGCTTGGAATGCACTATGATTCAGCTCTGTTGCAACTTTCAGGAATCAGTCTATATATTTTGCCACAAATCCCCCAAATGCTCTCTCTGCAATGGAGTTGAACCTGTCCATTAGTCTGGACTGAACCTCAAATTTTTGGACACTGATCGCCATCCAGATTTTGAGCACACGTTTCATAGCACATGCAGTATTTGAAGCTCTGCAAAATTTTCCTAGGTTTTGGGTTCTTTACAAGCTCCATGTATTGAACTTAGGGGAGCTTTGCCACTGTGCTCAGGATTTCCTTGCCATGGCTGCTGATGACAGAGTGTTCCTGGTCTCCTTTCCTGTGTCTCTCCCTGACCCTGGCTGGCCTGGCTTCACTCAGGGGCAGTGTCAGGCAGGAAGCTGAACCTACTGCTCTGTGCATTGCTTTCCTTTGCCACTCTGCCCAGAACCTGCTTTTCTCAGAGCCAGCGACTTCAGCAGGTTACACTGAGGGACTGAGCCCAAATGTCTCATGCAAGTCTTACACCTTAGTAGTCGCCTTCATCAAAATGTTTGGCAAGATTTATTTTTCCATATAACCATCTTGACTGGCAGCAATTATATTGTCATCCTTTAATTTTATATTAATTGAAGCCCTTATCAGCTTTTCCATTATTTTGCTTAGGACTGATGCCAGAATATCTGACCTGTAATTACTGTGATCCTTCTGCTCCCTCACTTTGCCTTCTGGCTGCATTGCATATTTCTACTCTTCCCTAACAACCTTTGGATTTATAATGCATGGACTCTTGGATATAAAAAATCGTCATCTTTAATAGAAGGATGTTAACAGTGACTTCTCAGACAATGTGACATAAGGGAGTTTATTATCTTTGGGCCATTGTTTGTATCATCCTTTTTGTCTTCAAATACTAAACGGTAGAGTGTGTGTATCTACATGTGTCAATTACAATATGTATTATTTCTGTCTTATTAATTAACTGACAATATAATATCTTAGGTATTATTATTAATACTGTTATTAATAACACTGCTGTTTGGATAGTAATGTGCTCATACCATCATACAGAATTGCAAGGGAGACAATATACTCCTGGAAAAAACTTCCTATTTTTCTTAGCAACTCATATTTCCCTAGATTTCTTTGTCATATTTGCACAATTTTTTTATTACTAATTAATAGTACCACTGTTTAATTTGATATATGTACATGTGTATCTATGGAAGCAAGAGAAGCTTTTCCATATTATGTAGCAATGTCATAGCACGTTTTGGCATTTTCTGCCAAAAAAGAGAGACATAATCACAAACATTGCTTATATGTAATCAAAGGATCAGAAAAGATGTTCTGACTGAATTTAATAAGTTCTGTGCCGAATGATGTTATTTTACAGCCCAAAGCATTTATTCTAGTGTGTTCCAGTAAAGACATAAGAAGAATAATAAAACAAAATAAGATACCCTTCACAGAAACTCCTCCTTTTTTTTTTTATTTTTCCATTGTCCTTTTTTCCCCTGTTTTTACACATGAGTTGTTTAGCAGTTCTACTTGTTCTTCTAAACTCATTCACTATTCCTTCAAATGGTCAGTTTGCATTTATCACTGTACCAATGAACACCAACAGAGCAGCTTGAAGCTTCCCAATGACATCCTGACAGCTGAAGACTGCATTCTCAATTTACTGGGGTTTGGATCTCTCCTGTTTAATGTATTTTCACAAGAGAATGATATTTTATAAACACCTGGTAATTTAATTAAAATAAGGAGTTGGACTTTTTACAAGAGAGTGGGTTTTTTTAAGGTTTGGCATTCAGAAATAAAGCAGAAGTTTATTGTGCTTTTTAAGTATCCAGAAGATCTTGTCAAAAGTGTCTGGCTTGTACAGTTATTTTTATTTTATATCTAAGTGTATATTATTCTTTGTTTTCATGTATTAATACATGTGTATTATTTCTTAAATGAGTTTTGTTTTCTTATTATGGAGCAGTACTTTTGGTAATTGCCTGCAGCTCTGCATATAAATGTGCCCTACAAAGGTGTTTGGATTAAGGATGTCTGGCTGCAGCTTTATTAAACAAACAGTTAATTAATCTCAAATATTATCTAGGATGCCAAAGGCTTTTCCTTTGTAGACAATGTAGGTTTATCTGTGGGATCTCCAGCCATGGGCACTTTCTCCCCTCCGGTACCTGCCAACCCTTGGAGCTGTTTCCCTGTACACAGCATTGGCTGTGATGGTGCAAGCACAGCCAAGAACTAAAGCCTTCCCTGCAGATCTGCATGGCCAAATGATTTCCCCACCTGGGCTGGACTCCTGTCCTCACACAGCGAGATTTCAGCTCTAAAGCTGCATCAAGGAAAAACACAAGATCAGCTTGTCTCAGGACATCAATCTTTGTCAAGCATTATTCTTAAAAGAGAGCATTTGTTAAGAAAGGAAAGCTCCAGAAACAGAAGTCATTCCCACAAAAACGTTCCCACTAGATCCTGCAGAGCTCACCAGCTCCTGATTTCTAGGCTCAGCTCTTACTGCTGAATAAGGATGGACAAAACCAAGAATGATCAGTCCTTAAAACCTCTCAGAAGACAAAGTTTAGGGCTAGACCAACCATCTAGCGTGCCAGTCTCAGTCTTAGTCAGAGCCTGACCCTGGTTTTGCTAATTTATATCTAGTGCAAGACTTCAATAATGCCCTAACCAAGGCAATTACATTCTTAATTTTGACCTATTTTTTTTTATTCCATCATCTCTGCTTTCTTTAATCTGCTTTGTCTCAGAGTATGTCCTCTTTTGCATCAGCTACTGACTCCTGTCTGCATCTTTATTTCAGCTTTTGTTCACTTCTGATTTTTTTCTCATTCTTCTAATGAAAACACCAAAAGACGGTAAAAAAGTGTTTTTCCTGGACTAAGCATGAATATACATAAGAAGGAGTATAATAGTTCTTTCTGTCTCTTCTGATTACAAAAACAAACAAAAAAAGTGACGGAGCAGTTAGTGGACGGAAAAGGACAATTACAAGTGAGGCTAAATTTGGAATTGTGAGTTTGAGCCAAAGGCCTCTGAAGACCATGAGAGTCTTTCCACCCACTTCAAAAGGAAGTGGAGCACACCTCGTCCTACCTTGCTACTTAGCACAGCTTTGGGTAGAAGCTGTGTTAACAACCCAGGAAAACATTCTTGGAGGTAAAACCCACCTCATTTTCAAAGGGAAACTTTGACAAATTTTGCCAGACTCTTAATTAAAACACTGGAACATTTCAAAGTGACAATTACGTTAAGGCTTTTTTTCTTCCTTATTCCTTCTTGGGTGGATCAAGTCAAGGAAAGGAAAAAAGAGCTTCTCTGCTAGAAGTTTTTCTTTCATTCAGATGCATACCCAAACTCCAGTCACAGAGAGGAAAAAGGATTGCTTTGACCTCCTCAATATCTTACGCAGAGCTAAAGTTATTTATACATTGCCCTGTTATTACACAAGGAACATGTCTGCTGTCTTTAAAAAAATACAGTTTTTAATATAAAATAAAAACTATTTTTATATCATTATATTAAAAATATATAATTTTGTATATTAATTTTTATTTTAAAAAAATTTAAACAGTCATACTGTTCCTGTGCTGATCTTGTGTATTAGAACCATATTTAGAAGCTCCAACTAAGTGCAAAATGAGCCTGTAATTGCAGTTTAAATCTAATTTAGTGAAAAAATGGTTACTCTGATCCACTATGAAGATTTCAGGTCTACTCATGCTCCCCTTGTGACAGGACCAGGCACCCATTTGCTGCACCACTTGTAAGGTGGAGATGGTGGCTTGCATATACGCACATATTTAACTATATATATATTTAGAACTATTTTCTAGAATTGAGTTAAATCTTCAAGCATTTCTCTCTGTTTAGATTCTCTTTATCCCCTGTGCAGATTCTCTATTTTGTTGAATCAGGAAATCAAAAGAAAAATCAAGAGTAAATTTTTTTCTCATCTCACTTTATAGCATCATCTGATTAAATGGAAGTTTCTGCTCCAGATAAACTGTACAAAAAGTGAGCCCTTTGCCAGAATCCCTAGAGTGCCTGTAAAAAAATACTTAGAACGCTTGTTTTGACACAGGAATATCACCCTTAATTGTCAAATCTATGCCAAAAAAAGGTGGGAGAAGATGGGGCATCTTCTGTTCTCTTTGTCTCAAATCCTTTATACCTTGTTTGGAATTCCCTCGAGACTTGTTCCCCTCCCTCCTTCCTTTCTTCAGTAGTGTCTTGCTTAGAGGTATTATCTTCCTTCCTCTAAGGTCTTTGCACTTTTAGCTGCAGTTAATGGCATTTGGGTCAGTCAAGAGCAATCCGGATCCCTCCAGTTTAGGGACCAACTTTGCTGGCGTTGTAGAACAACCAGCCGTGGGGATTATTGAAATAAAGGGAGGCCACACACTCATCTCTGCCTGGATGTTTTAAAGGCTTTATTTTCAAACAACTCTGTTTTTGGAGAAAAGAAAAAAACCACAGGATACACTTATGAGGGAAATAATTTCTAAAGCTGCGCCAGATCCCCAGCTCTTTCCTCTTGCCCAGCACTGAGAAGCAATGTTCAGGCTGCCTGCAGAGGACATCTGGTGATCCTGTGGTGTAGGGGAGTCATCGTGCTGCTTTGGCCACTTCACGACATCTGCTCTTTTGAGCTTTTGGAGAGTGATGGGACACAGCCAGAATTTGCAGTATTTCGAAATAGATCTGTCAGCAGAATAGTCCCTGGAGAATTTTATTCCTGCGGTGTAATTTCAGGTTGGTCCTCTCTTTGCTATTTTCAACTCAGCCAGAAAAGACCCTGTGTATCTCCAGATGAGACATCAGAGAAGAATTTTCATGCATCTTTTACCACCTCTGTGGACTCTGCCCAAAAAGTAAGTTTCCAGGCAGGAAACTCTTCTGAACACCGAATACAGTTTTTTTCCAAGAAATATCCCAGCTAATAATAAGGACAAGAATTCTAAGCATCAAGGCCTTGGTTGCATGGAGTTATGCTTTATTTTCTACAAAACATGTACGTAGACTTGGTCCCACTGTTCCCACTTGAACAAAAATGCAGAGTAAATAATTCACAAATCCGTGTTGATGGAATAAGAAAGAGGTCAATCTGCCTGAAAAGTGGGTGGATCACGAATTAGTCACCTTCTCCCATTCTCTGCTGCCCTCTCTTTTGGTAAAGATGGCCCAAGCTTTATCAAGAAAATATTTAAAAAAAAGATAAGATAAACTCATTTGTTTTCTCAAGGGGGATGATATGAAATTTTCCATCCTCTTCAATGCTATGCATAGCAGATGCAGAATTAGATGATTTACTTTGTCACATTTCTAACAAATTATTCCATTTCATGTCTCATAAGTACTTAAAATGCAATGTGTTAATTAGGATTGATCCCCCAAAAATCTGATGGTTTTGACTTTGAGATAAGTTAGCACTCATGGAGAACACACTGTAACATCGGCATGGATGAGATGGGCTGGGACCTATGGAATGGCCTCATCTCCCTTGGCTCCAAACTGAGGTGGTATATACCTAAAAATTAAAGCTATTTTTATGTTTGTAATCTAGAATGCCAACAAGGGAGTCCCAGGAAAATTGTTAGGAGGATTGCGTCTGACGTGTATGATCTTCATTTAACTCTCTCCTTAAATAAAAATTCCTTGATTTTTTTTTTTAATGTGTTTTGGTTATTCTGTAAAATAGTAGGTTATTCCAAATAGGTATTAGGATGTTTTTAACATGTCCATTAAAGCACAACATTGCAATTAAAAGGAACAACAGTTTGTGTAAATGTGAATTCCTCTTCAAGCATCTTAAGCACTGTGAAGTAAACTGTGGAATAAGCCTATGTAATGACCACTGCCCTCAGAAAAGATTTGTGCTGTTTATGCAGTCACTGAATTTGGTGCAGAATCATTTAATCCAGTAGATCTGATCTTCTGAAATCTTCTTTAGATTTAAGCCACTTCTGCAGGTCTTCTAGGGACAGATATGCTTCTAGAGAAATAAATTTCAGAATTTTAATCCCTTTTCAAGACTGCTGGCACCAGTGATATGCATAATTCATGAGTTTCACGTTGCAGACATGTTGAGGCAAATGAGCTGTTGCAAGCATGTAACTGCTTACTGTGTACGTACAAATCCAGAAGAAAATAATGTTCATACTTCACTGCCCAGTGCAAAATGCCTTTTTGCTATTGAAATGGACAGCGTTTTATGATTTCCATGGCCAGTAAGAGATACAAGGGTAATAGGTGGATTTCAGTATTTTTTGTCATGCTGGAGAAGGCCACACATTTTCCTTTCCACAAGCCTCAATTGTTAAAATACACAAATATTAGTAGTGGTTAGAATTTTAATTAGAAATGCATATTTTAATGAAGTTTCTCCTCTGCTTTCATTCCTCAGAAACCAAGATCCCCTTCCTGAATCGAGTCACAAATGCAGAAGTTTTTTAAGCACTTCTTGTGCAAATCTCAACCACAAAAGAGAAGCAGTCACCTCTCAGGGTCCTGAACCACCTCAAGGAAAATGGCAACGTCGACGTTTACAAGCGAGGTGAACGAAATTTTTTAAATAAGGAACCACTACCATTATTAAAGATCCCTTTGTGTCTCCTGTGAAGGGAGACAAGATGCTGGCTGTTATTCTTTGTCTGCTGCTCGTTAGCTCATTACCATTTATCTGCTTCACAGCATTAACCACTGCACGGAGCAAACTCTCCCAGCGCCCCCCTCGTGCTTCACACATCACAGAAAGCCACCCATGCTTCTGAGAGATGCTCCTGGCTTTCGTGGCAGTGCAGGGCAGCAAATGGAACAAAAGCCTTCAAAGCAGGCAAATTAAGAATGATCTCTAAGATAAACATGTATTATTCAGTAACATTATTTAAATTCCAGGAAGTCTGAAGTCCGTACCTCTTGCTTTGTGTCGCCCGGAGCCTGCTCTTTGTCTGCTGTCAGGTTTTCAATGTATGACTGGGGGTGACTGACTTTTCCATTCATTTCCAGGCACAACAATTTTCTCACTGCTCAGTCAAGCCTTTGTGACATTGGCATGAATTCCACCAGGTCTGAGGAAGAGAAAGATGTTGCACATTTCCAGCAAGACAACTCAAATCACCATTCTGCAATTTCTGGGACACTCCTCTGTCCCTGTCCAAAGTAATCAAAAAAACTTTACCTTTTGCACCTTTATACAGCCTCAGTGATACCTTCTCTATCTATTGATTCACTATTTCTGAATTTTTCTTTATTTTTGTATTTTATATGTACTCTCTTCTTGTTTGACAAAGGAGACAGAAGAAGGAAAAAGTAACTGCCTTCAGTCATTCTGCTGGGACTGAAGATGAGTAAGTTTTGGATTTTACATAGCAGTGGCATGAGAATGGTGCAGGGAGCAGGCAGATTTCATTAACTGAGTATGAAAAATATGAATGATTTATAAAAAGCACAAGTTTACTGCAGTTATCGCTTGAGTGGAGCTCACTTTCAAAAAGGCTCAGTGAGGGGACCAGGGGAACAATTGTTTACCCTTTGGGTTTTTTCCCATTCATAATAGGAAAAGATGCAAATTAGAGCCTTGTCAAACATAGGAGATCCACCTCATGCAAGGTCTTGAAATATGGCTTTGTTCCAAACTGGAACAAAGCTCCAAAATTTCCAAATGTTCAATGAAGAAAACTGTCAGAGAAAAACAACCCAGCCCATGTTCACAGAATTATTTCACTTTGTCAAAACTGAAGTGTTTTGTTTTCACTTTGATTACGTCATATTTTTTGCATGATGCATCTAACCTGATGCTAAATAAAATACCTCATGCAAAACTTTCAAGTCCAACAACACTGGAAAATGGCATCATCCAGGGATACCACTTTGAAAGCTGAGTTGCCAAAATCTTCACAGATGTCTACTGAGATTGTTGAGAAGCAAATTTCAGTCATTTATTGAGCATAATTCATTCAAATGAGTAATCAACCATGTAGAATGAGTCCCCCATCGTGAAACACCAAGAGGCAGGGAGGCCACCTGATATAACCCAGCCCTGCCCATTGATTCCACCCGAGTGTGATCCCAGCAGCACCTGAGGAAACCCAGGCAGATGTGAGGAGGGGTTACCACCCTGTGGGCTGTGTTTGTGCCTCTAACCAAGTGCAGTCACCCACTGCTCCAGGTCCCAGACCCTTGCAGATGAAGGATGAAAGTCCTGCTAGACAATATTAACAAGTTTGCTTCATGACTGGAGCCAGGATGGACTGCAAGCTGGGTTTCCAGAACCTTGGAAGATACTCCTGTCAATTAGCTTTGATTTGAAACCAGCAGGACCAAGGCCAGCAGATGTGCCCAGCCCACACCAGGTGGGGTTTTATGTGTCCTAGAACAGCCCATTGGCCATAATGAAATATTTAATGGCCGCATTATCCTTTTTGTAATTATTTCCAGTACCTACCTAGGACCCGGGTGTGTAAATGGGAATATGTGTTTTGAAATGATTGAAGCCAACCCTGGGAAAAGGGCTGTGCTGCCCCTTCTCAGCTGTCACAGTGTTGATCCTGTGGGGCTTGTGTGGTTTTGTTTGTTTAGTAATCAAGCAGGGGCCTTTTAATTGTTGTGTAATCACCGGGGCATAACTTGCTCACTTGTGGCCATGACACAGTTCCCTCACAGTTCCTCCCTCTGGAGTACGAGAGGTGTGACCACAGCCTTGGGGGGCTCTGATCACCCACGCTGCACTCACAGCTCGATCACTGCAGTTTAATCACTGATATATAACAGTGTGGGAGCTCAAACCACCACATTTCTCACAATGACTTGGTGGTACAGGGCAGACCTCTAAAATGCAAAGCATTAGGGTAGAGAGTTGGTTGACTCCTGCCGTTCATTTATTTTCTTACAGAGCATTGATGCACTGAAAGTCCCATCACAAGGAACTATCATTAACTAGTGAAAATTTATTTGCTTAAGGAGTCTAATAATCAATCATCAGATATTTCCACTTGTTTTCTGGCATTGTATTTCATCACTTGGTAGAGTATGAAACATTATCATTCTTTACACAAGTTTGTTAACGGAATATTTATTTGAAGAGGTTTCAATATAAATAAAGATCTTCTACATATATTTCTTTAAACAGATTTATTTTCATTTCAACTATTTGCTTTCCTATGAAAAATTTATGTGAAAAAATAATCCAGAAATGTAAATGGCATGAAAATGGAATTATCCATCAGAGGGAAGGGGTGATCACTCCAAGCCAGGTATGCGGCTTTGGGTGGGGTACAGCAAATGGCTTCATTGGTTTATATGTTTGGGGGATTTCTCTGCAAGCCCCTCTATCCCCACTACTGTAGTTCATTTATTCTTTGAGAAAGAAAAGGAAGGCTGGTATAAATTAGGAATGGTAATGTAAAAGCTTATGCCCACTGCATAAAAGTTTTTCAAATTAATGCAAGCATTAAAATGCCAAACTTCTTTTCCATATACTGCCAGTATTAAACATGACATGCCTGCTAGGGTTGGTATAAAGTTTTGTCAACATTTTTGGCGTGCAAGGTCTCAGCCTGGGGTCAATATTTTCTCTACCAAATTTTGTTGTTTCAGTTGCCTTTTTACACTCATATATTGTAACTCAAACATTTCCCAAAAAATGAAATTTGGCAGGCTATTAGTCCATAATGTGGTCTGATGCCTTTGGGTATTTTTTTAAATGTAAATCATTGAGATATTTAAGGTTTGAGGTTTAAGAACTGTGCACACACTTTAACAACTTCTTTTAAAAATATTTAGTATGCATATTTACTACATATGTATCTTATAGAGACTAGAGATTAAACTGGAGATTACTTGCTAAAATATGCAAACTGCTGTCCATGAATAAACATCCTCATGAACTTCTATTGAAAGTTTCTTATTTTAAAAAAAAAATTGTTTAAAGCAACAATAAAAGCGAAGGGAAGTAAGATGAGGGGAGGAAAAAGCAACATTTGAATAATTTTAATGGTGTAACTCGGCCACAAAAAATAAAGACTTTCATTTTTTTTCTCCTGGGACCTAATCCAAAGCCCACTGAGGCCAAAAGAAGGTTTTCCACATATTCCCATGTGTGCTGGATCTGCCTCTGCTGCACTGCTCCCTCACTGTGCTGTGCTGATGGACTGCAGCAGCAGCTCCCACCACGTTCCCATCCATCTGCCCTCTGCATTATATAGGTTTGGGGTCAGCTATTGCTGGCAGAGGAACTCTCCTCTGGAGTGTCCATCCTCTGTAAATTTGAATCAGATTTCCACTTTTACTTTAATATATTCGTGCAGCAATTTGTTAGAGTCCTCACACAGTCAACTATGGGAGAAAAAATTGTAGTCCTGCAAAGGCCCAAATGTCCCTGTGCACACACCAGTGTGATGTCCCACGCAGCATCCCCAGCCCGAGAGCCCCAGGTATTAACCTCATTTCAAAGCAGTTTTTAGCATCAGCCTGGGAATGTATTCCATCATTTTTGTTAGTTAGAAATGACAGGATTTGTGCAATCAACGAGCCCTGGCGCCATCGTATGCAATGCTCGTTAGAGTGCAATTCCTGCAGTTCCTGCACAATCTGTTCCTTATGGGGATTTCTGGGAGCTTGCAAACTCTCACTAAGACGCTGGCAACATCAACCAAACATCTCAGACACACTGTCTTTCTGAACCTGAACTTTTTTAATGGTGGTTAAACATGTTGTCTGCTTTAGTTTCCTGTCTATCTTCATCATAAGCCAGCACCTGCTTCCAATAAATTATACAGAGCTGTATCAGCAACACCTTGGCAGCAGCTGCCACCCTGAAAAGCAGAATGCCCTGGAGGACAATACACCTGTGAACACATACAGTGTTTATTTAGCTGAAAGGCAAAACTTTAAGTTACATAAAGCAATTATCTAAAGCCTAATGCATGCCCATTATTAACACAAAATAACCTTGTTCTTTAAAACCAATAAAAATCTATTTAAAGGCTTTTTCCAAATCCCAGGGAAACATGTACTAGCACCATGGATCTGCTATTAGCCCAGGACTTCAGTGCCTGATGGTGGGAACACGTGTGGGGGAGGCTACATGTGCAGCTACAAAGAAACAGGGCACAGATTTGGAGTTCATTATGCACAGAGATGATAGAGGAAGCCAAATCATTTTCAGAGAGACTGTTGAACAACAGACTTTTTTTTCTTTTTGGTTGCACATTATAAAGAAGCATTTTGTTGCTGAAGTATAGAACTACTGTGTTTAAAATAGTGTTTGATCTTTCCATCACTATGAGACAGTAGAAAAAAGTAGTTCTAAGAAAAAGATTTTCTTATTACTGGAACAAACCTTTCATTTCCAGTTCACTACCAGCACTGGCCTTTCATGTAAGAGCAGCCTATTTTAGCAGCAGTAAGTAGAGTTGGTTGTTTGCAGCAGATCACAGGATAATGGAAATGAAAAAAACCTATGATTAAAATAGAACACAAATCTGAGAAAAGTTCTCAAGTTTTGATAAAGCAAGAAGTAACACTAGGAACTCTAGTAAGTAAAGTCTAACATACATTTTCAGTTCAACATGCATACTTTAAAGATTATTTGGCACATGAACCTTATAAATCACTAAAAGTGGAAGATATTTTCTACCTCATGTTTCTAAAATTAGCACTAAATGTGAAAAGTTTATGTATGTGCATGCATGTATGTATTTATTGTATAAAATGCCCATAAAATTCTTACTTTTAAAGGCATACTTTAGAATAATTTCATTTCCTGTCCTATGCCTCCTGATGCCATGTAAGTGATCAAGAAGAATGCTCTTAGGTGAAAATGTGCTTTAACACTTCTGTTTGGCCAGACCTGAAAGCTGGGGAAGGACTTGCTAATGGGTATTACAGCCTTCTTAAGTGTCATTTTCCTAAGCCCTTACGATGCTGAATACAAATACAGGTAGAGTGGTGATGCCAGCATGTGGATATTCTCCAATGAATAATATGGCAGAATTAGATCCCAAGGGTTACGTAATATTTTATGAAATGTGAAATAAAATTCAAAGAGAATAACATTAGCTTAACCTCACAATAAATACCTTGTCTTTCAAATGTTGCTAGTAGACCTCTTTTGTTTCATATTTTATTATTAGACAGTTCAAAGTTTAACATATCTATTTTTTTTTTACAGTTGGCTTTCCTAAAACTGCTCTATTTTCATCTCAGAACAAGCATGGTACATTTCAGAGATCTGAGCTAAAACATGTGGATTAAGTCAATGAGTCGATTTCTAAACCTCCAAATGACTGTTCTGATTACTCATGCAAATCTATATTTTTGCCAGGTTTCCTAAAGACTTTAATATGAGTAAAATTAATATGAATATATTTTCTCCTAAAGCATGTGAGAATATGGTAGAATGATGATCTCCATACACAGATACAAACCTGCATCTTGATTCCAATTTTCTTGGCTGTGTTTGATTCTAATTGAATATAAATGCTAGGAGCACCCAGCTAAGATTCCAACCAAAAGGAAATCCAGCTATGGCTACGGAACAAAAACTATTTATTTTCCCCTGGAGTGTCTAGCTTTTATTAAATGTCAACAAATCCAAAACCAGGCTTTACTAATCTATGGTGTGTGTGGGAAATAAGTCACAAGCACAAGCCAGTGAAGATAATGTTTGCTTTGGTTTAGATAAACAGGTTCCAGGGAACTGAAATCTCACAGAGGCATTTAAAACCTACCCCTGATTTTCCCTTAACATTTATGAGATGTCCCACTGGTGCTGAAGAATGCCACGATGGAGAGAGTGCGGGGGCTGGAAGCAGACCTACATTTGGGATTGTTTACTGCCCTCTGTGATGAGTTTATCCATTAGTTTCTTTCCTGTTGACTTTCGTGCGTGCCACTAACCCAGGATGTTATGTGTTCTTAAACAGAAAATGGAATTACACAAGTGGAAGATGCTGCCACCTGTGAGCTCTGCCTTTGTTCTGCCCACTGGAATTGCCTTGGGAATGAGGGCTGCAAATGCAGCTTCGTGCTGGGACCTGCAGGGACCTTTCCTCAGAGTGCACTGGCTCCTCCTGACCTCACACCTGTGTCCACACATGTTTAGCTGAGACTGGGACATTACAGTGGAGATAAGCCCTGTAATACAGGAGAATATGTCCCAAAATAGAGCACATGGCCATTGTGCTGCCCCTGGCATGGCTTTTCAGAGATTCAAAGAGGAGTGCAGGGCCATGTGGGTCAGTCTAGTCCCATCCTAGGAATATTGAGTGTGCTGTGATTTGGTGAAGAGACTGGAAATTTTTACAAAGCTGAGTTTCCTTGTGGAGGGATGGGACAGGGTAGACCGTGGTTGATACATGGCGTTGCAGCCGATACGGAGAGGAGAGACTTTCTGAGACAAAAACAGGAGAGTGGAGCTGTGGAAACCTGTCACCCTCTCAGCACCATCCTTGCTGCAGTGAGCCTCTCTGCATTGGCTGCCATCGCTGGGTTTCTCACCGTGTGGTGGCCGAGCCAGGTAAATGCAGGGCTTGGCTTTGCTCTCCAGTCAGATGGCATCCAAAACCAGGGATCAAAGGGCACACAGCTCTTTCTAAAAAGCCAAACAGAAGTACAAATGAAAAAGACAGTTTGGGTATGGTAGATGAAGAGCCACCCATAAGGTTGGGTATGTATGAAACCCTCTTGGAGAAGCTTTTATCTCAGGCACAGTAAGGTGGCAATAGAGCCACTGGAATGAGTTTCTTTTGTGGCAGTGTTCCTTTATGATTTTAATTAAATTTCTTTCCACTTGAGAAGATACAAAAAACAATAAAAGAAAGCAATATGCAAGTTCACAGTATGCAAGACTCATCTTGTATTCACAGGTTTTGTGTAACTCATTTTAAACTGATGTTTGCTTGTTTAAGAATGCACACCTGCACATTACCACTTGTGGTAAATAAGTTTATTAGCCAAGGAATGACTGAATTCTTACTGGAAAACCCATATAAGTGCAATTATGTTTTCTTTCAAGATCCCACTTGGGTAAAACATGCTGTCCCACTTCCATACTCCAGGGAAAAAAAGGCAGTAAATGACATACAGACTTGCAGGGAAGATGCAGGTGAAAAGATTCACAGGGCTTAAAACTGTCACATGCTTTATGACTCAGTGTGTCTTTCCATGCATAATTTAAGCACTTGGTTTCATATTATATTCATGTCAGATCAAATATTCCTCTCAGAGACTAGGACTTTATTAGTGTCTCATAAGTATTTGTTTTTACTTTGAATTAAAACTTAAAGGTGGTGACAGAAGAAATTCTGATGCTTGGCATAGGATTAATACTTGAGAGCCATTCAACTTTGTTAATCATCCATTTGAAGAGAATTTCCTTATGCAAAGAGTTTGCTCCACTTTGGACAAAACAATTTTTTCATCTCTGAACTCTGAAAGAGCAGAAGGGTGGAAAGAAAGTGAGGGGAGGCAAAGGAGCAAAGGGAGACGGAGCAAAGTGTGAAGCTTTGATCCTTTCACAGAGAGGCTGAGGCAGTTCAAAATGAAAGAATCTCTCACCATTAAAAAAAAAAAAATAAAAAGGAAGAGAAACAGAGAGAGCAGTATGACAGGAGACAAAAAGTGAAGCAGGAAGAAAAGCCTCAAAGAAAAGGAGTGATGCCAGGCTCTGAAGGGGAAGCTTAGCAAGGAACAGAAGAAGAAACACCTTGGCTTTCTAAATGCAAAGAACTTCCAAGAGAAATAAATGATTAACAGCAATTAAAGATGTTCAAGTGACTTCTGATTTTGCATTTCTCATTACATTTCTTACCCTATGTGAATTATAAAATAACTGTGCCGTAACTGACTGAACAGTCTGGAGCTAGAGAAACAAAACAGGCCAAAGCAATTGGGCCAGTGCAAGAGGAACGCTGGCCCCAAAGCCTTCAGCAGCAGGACTGAGAACGGCACTTTGTAAAGCAGAGAGGTGCCTGGCGTGGGGCAGGGCTTGGGGAAGGGCAGTGCTGGGTAGGGCAAACTCGAGAGGAAAGGGATCTAGCAGCAGGTCAGTAACTACTGTGTGTAAGTAATTATAAACAGTGCATGAATTCAGCACCTGAAGAGCAGCAATCTTTTTTTCCTACCAACAGCAGTCATTTGTTCATGCATTTATGTGATAGAAATAAAATGCACACCTACCCACTGTAATTTACTTCATCCATTTTCACAAGGTGTCCTCTTTGCAAAAAAAAAAAAAATCTTGAAAAATCCGTGTCAATCCTTCATCTCTCCTCTGAGGAATGTGTATTTATATTATTCATGAGCCAAGAATGGATCATCATTCACAATTCAAAAGCAACATTAGATTACTTACAGAGCTTGGCCAGTCTCATTTTATTCTTTTTACTTCCTTTTTGTGCAGAGTTATACATTAAACAAGTGCCTGTGCTGAGTGTAATAGGAGTACCTAGAACCTTTCACAGAAAGGAGTGCTAAGAGTCTCCTTAGACTCTTGGGTGCAAAATTCTACTACTCTTATAAAAAGGAACAATAAAAGGAGAGGCTTGGGCAAGTTATAGCAAGGTGCTGGTTTTCTGAATCCTTCTGGAAATACTATTTACAAACGAGCCAGACCTTTTCTTTGTCTCGTTCAATGTCCATGCTCAAAGAGAATAGAATTTCACATTAATTTAGCTGTATATGTTTGTTATTTCAAGTCAAACTCTCCAATAATCAAAAGGTCTCTATACATGAGGTATTTCAAGAAAGCAGACACAGGCACACCAGATCAAAGGTACAGAATACAGTCTGATTAAAATAATTCTTTTAAAGTGCATCCGAAGAAATTTTCTTTGATTCAGGGAACATAAAAACCAAACTACCTTTGAACAAAAAGTTCCAATGAAATCCAATCTTTTTTTATAATTTAAGAAATTCAGGGGTTTTAATGTTTCTTTGCTTCTGTCTACTTATATGTCAATTAGAGTGGGACAGAACTGTTGCATGAAATATATATGGGGTCAAAGCCTAAAGCAGAGCCATCAATAATAATGTCTGCAGAACATCTGAGTTTTCTTTGAATTTCATGCCACTTTAGAACAAAGATGCTTGCAAAAGGCCCAGCAAGTAGTGACATTTTAGCTTGTTTATTAAAAAATAAACTGAGACCAAACCTTTCAAAAGCACACTTTACATACTTCTACAGCTATCCCTTTTTAATTAACTTGGAAACTTGTCTTCTGTTCAGCATTTATCCTGTTTAGCTATCACAGGGCTGGTCTCGCTTGATTCCATCCTGCCAGTCTCAAAAGATGTAAAGCTTCCCCAACACCCAGGACATGATAAATATCATGGGAAAAGCACATACAGATTGTGACTTATGAAAACAGTTAGACATGAGTCTTTTCTGTATCTTATTTTAGGTAGAATTGTATTATCTGCTTTTGTGTGCTCAGCTTTAAAACTTTAGTTAGCTCGATCCCTACATATTTACATGTTGTTGTAGTTTCTTACCTTTTTTCATTGAGAAAATGAAGAAACATCTCCCTGAAGATATGAAGGTCTGGGATTTTTGTCTTTTCAATTGCAAAAAGGCAGCTAAAGCCTGAAAGTACCCAGCCCTCACAAGCTGTGCTCCTGAGCTGTGCCACCAGCAGCACACTTCATTGCCACACTTTCAGTAGCTACTTCTAGGTGGTAGAACCTCCGATATCCAGTTTCCAGTCAGTCTGGAAAATAAATGCTGTCCTCCTAATTCATCATTTTTCCTTTTCCTACAAGAAATTGCTTGCAATTTTTTTGTCTCTCCATCAGCTTTGGTTTCCCGACTAGCTGGGTTTCCTCAGCCCTCTTTCACACTGCTCAATTGTCACATCTCTCACTTCCATGGCCTCCCAACTTTCATCTTCAAACCATCCTTCAGAAGCTCCTGAATTCTCTGAACAAATAAGCCTTTCTCATGGCATTTGTGCATTCCTGAACCCTCTTGCTTACCGGTGAAGGTATCTTCTGCACAGATCCTGCTTCTCTAGAATGAACAGAATGGTGTCTATTGGAAGTACTGCATATAAAGTCACCAAATCCATCCATTTTTCTACTTTCTGTGGATGCCCAAATCTTGTTTTGAAAACTGTTAGGTGAAAGCCAAGATTATGAAAAGTTTTCCTGGGAGCAAGTAAACTTTACTAGTTATGCTTATAAAGATGTGATAACTACAACCATCATGAAGGCTATGAGCTCTCAGAACTGTCAAGCACAAAAAATGCAGATGAATTCAGTGTATCAGTGACTGCTAATAGATTGCTTGGCGTAATGATAGAAATAAGAAAATGTCTGTTTGACAGACATTACCTATTTGGTATGTGTCTAATGGAAGTCTTCTTGACCACCTGCTGCCTGGTTCTTGCTCATTTCCAGGATATTGATGATGCAAACATAGGCTTTGGACCGTGATCACAGCAATCAAAAACCTAAAGACTCACCAAGTGATTGAGTGCAAGGGGGCTGAAGAAGCTGTCAGACATTCCCATGTGTTGTCTGTGCTGTAATTGTTTCCAGTGGTCAGCAAAACCCGAAACAGACCCATAAGGTTTTAAAGATGAGGCTTAATGTCTCCCGCGTAGTCTAATACATGATATGGCCCTTTCCTGGAACACTGCAGCCCTGAAAGAGAGTGATGAAGCAGAAGAATGGGCACCATGCCATTGCATCAGATGAAAGGGACACTGGTGGATATTTGCCATGGGAATACTTGACTGGAAAGCACTTGATCTACTGTCTGTTAGCTCATGGGAATGGAACTAGTAAACTTGGGAAACCTCAAATAAATTCCCATTGTATATAGAATATAATCCAAAACAGAATCTTCTCGGGAACAATTGCTAATGATACTGGAAGTCATCCTTGTTTAGTGGAAGAGACAATTTTCTGTTACACATTTCAGGATAGACTTTTATATTGAAAATTTTGCCCAATATTTACAAGATGGGAAGTCTGTCATTAGTGAAATGTTCTTTTTAAGCACCAGTTTACCATGGGATTGCAAAAAATATTTTTTAAAAGCCTATTTCTGCCACCCTTGCAATGACATGATGAACCTTTAAAATTACCTAGATGATAAATTGCTGTTTCAGAAGAATTCTTGAATGAGCTCATCTTTGTACCCTATCCACCATAGTCATGGTTTGTGTTACAAACCAGATGAGACGAACATTTACCTTAGATCCTTTTTCTAATTTATGAAACAAATGTGTAATAAAGACTAAGTTAGTTTCATTTACAAGCATTTTCACTGACATCTGAGATAATTCAATGATTTTGTCACTGTATGTTCAGAGATGAAATTATTTTAAAATTCTTCCTTAGTCCATAGTTTTCCTTAGCCTGTAAAGTTTTTTTAATCAATCATCTGCAGATACCTCACACTGAATAAGTCATGCATTTCTAAACAGCTTCCCTAGAGGGTTTTTATTCAGTGTTTAATAGAAACCATTAAGTCACTGGAATCAGAATATACAGCTAACATATTAAGACGTCCAGAATAAAATAACTGAACTCAAACTGTAAAGAACTTCTCTTTTATTTGCTAGACCCCAAACAATGAATCAACGTAGACTAATGAATGATATATCAAATATAACTAACTTATAAAATACATATAAATACTTAAATAATGTGGCATTGCAGTTGGGGACATGAAATATAATGAAAATTTTATATATGTTCATTTTTAAAGTAAATCAACTGGTGTAAGTTTAATGACTCTTTTCTATCAGTTTAATTAAAATATAATAATAAAATTTTTCTGCCTTGCAGATTTCCTCTTGTTTTAAGTTTTCTTCTCTAACCCTTGAAAGCAAGTTTCTGTACTCACTGTCTAAAACCCAGTATCTCCATTCAGATTTCATCTCAAAACATTTTTTTTGCCTGCTTCTTTTACTTTCATGAGGCATAGCCAGAGAATAATGTGTCTCAGCTGCCACAGAATGCATTCCACCAAAAGAATGCACCCAAATTTGACCCAGGGAACAAGATACACCCCACAGTATATAAAAACCTTACTACTAAGTTGCCAGAAGGGTATCTGGCAAGCTCCAAATTAAATGTCTTTTCAGACAACTCTAGCTACTCTGTTACTCCATAACCTTCCCATGGCCCATTACTTCTATATACTTTAAAAAAAAATCAGTTTTTTGGAAAGACAAGTCTTTTCACAATAACTCCAAGGTGCAGGGGAAACTCAGTTTTCCTATTTAAATTATGCTCAATTTTCATTCCCCTCTTTGTCTACATTCTTCTCCTTTTCTCTTTCTTCTTCTGTTCTGATTTCTGAATGGATTAAAATTAAATTAAACTCTTTAGAAAAGAAGGGAGAAAAAAAAACACTTCTCAGCTGTTTTTTTAAACTCTCTCAGCCCTAATAAAAATGCTATATACCTGTGCATTGCAAAACAAAGTTATTTTTGCTGTAAAAACACCACATGCACGTTCTTAGGCATGAGTCCTCCATGCAAGATCTTCTCGCACGTGGAAAAACAGCTGACATTTCATCACTTTCATGAAGGAATAAATACAGAAATCGTGGAAGAGAAATCCACTGCTGATCTTGTCTGTTTTTCTAGTCACAGATGCAGCTTCTTCAGCATCAGGTTTGTGCATGTTGGTATTATTCATGAAATCAATTTTCATATATATTTTCGACTCCAGTGTCTGTTGCATCAGAACTTTAAATTATTTCAGTGTGCCCTGCAGTTGTCACAAACTTCCTACAAAATGAGGAGAAAAAACTCATTTCCTAAACCTATCTCCTGCTGAACCTAACACAAGAACTGACCACTGTCCTATATCTAGAGTCAAAGAATGGCTGAGGGTGGAAGCGAGCTTGGAGGTCATTTCCCCCAATCCCCCTGCTCGAGCAGGACAGCTGAGAGCCAATTCCCTCAAACCATGTCCAGATGGCTTTGGAACTCCTCGAAGGATGGAGACTCTACAACTTCTCTGGCCAGCCTGGGCTAGTGCTTGGTAAAACTCACAGAAAAAATGTTTCCTGTGCTCAGTTTGTGTCCACTGCCTGTCCTGTCACTGGGCACCACTGAAAAGAGCCTGGCTCTATCTCCTTTACACCCACCCTTCAGAGGTCTATTGATGACACATCAATGATGATTTATTATTGATGATACCCCTCAGTCTTCCCTCACGTGAGAGGTGCTCCAGCCCCTTACTCACCTTTGTGGTGCTTCACCGATCTCTCTCCTGTATGTGCAGAATCTGCAGGGAAGGATGGGTTCAAAGCAAAGCAGAGCCTGTGTTGAACACCCCTGAACAAGGCAGCAACACAGGCAGTGAAACAGAAGGTAAAAGAGCTGTGCAAATATAGAATATCAAAGGTAATCTGTTATACCTTGGATTTTGTACATAAAGCACACAGGAATACAACTTGCCTGGGGCATGTTCTGTTTTGTTTCTGATGGGGAACAAAGAGGGAAATGCAGGCATTACAGAGAGCCAGGAGGTGGGAGAGAGCAGAGATGCTCAGAGGAAATGCATCTGTGGGTGCACATGTCCGTGTGTCTGTCTGTGTGGGTGCCTACAGACAGTGTCTGCTACTGCTGAGGCTCTGTAATCTGATGCAAACTGTTTCATATATTAAAAAGCTGTATTAGTAAGAAGATCTTTTCAGTAATAGACAGATGTGGTATCTATGCCAAAAAATGACATTGCAAAGGGATTAACCGTTTAAGTGGTCAAATTAAACACGACAGAAATAGTTAGCTTCCCTTGGCCTGTAGCTCCTCTGCATGAGGCAGCTTGTCTCAAGTTGCCAATAGCTCATTGCTGCTAAGGCTAGGAGACAGTAATGTTGGGAATTGGGACATTTCCCAGTCTCTCCCTGTCTGAACTTACGCCTTGTGCTCTTATCTGTGCTGGGGCAGGATCCTCCAATCTCCCAGTGCCTAAACCTGGGCCACAGCAGAGAGCAGCTCCCAGAGCAGCTCTTGCTGGAGCACTGTCCCAGCTCTTGGCATGGACACATTTATTCTGGCAAAACTGAACTTCTGCTGCGTAATATGGGGGAAATAAGCTGCCCTGGTGAATACAGAGTTTTGTCATAACTAAGTCCACAGCAGGGACTTCTGCTGACACAGTAAGGGATAATACTCATCAAATGATGTTGTAGTTTGTAGTGGAAATCTAGGCTAAATCCAGGACTGGGACTTATAACAGGCTTATTATTATTATTACTATTATTATTATTATTATTAGCAGTCTTATTTAAATTAAAGCCCTGGCTTGATGCTTGATTAGGAATAGCAATGGGAGAAAACACAGGGGCATGCAGAGGTGCTCTGGTCAGATCCATGGCTATCCCAACACCATTGCAGGGCTTCTTGTACTTGGCTTTACCCTTTCAAAGCAAGCTCAGGTATTTTCTGCCATAAGATTAATAGGTCTTCTAAAATACTATTAGCTGGTGTCAGAGACCATCATCTGGTTGGGTTTTTTTCTTCTTTTCAGTAGGAAAACCTGCTTTACAAATACCTATTTAGTTACTTCAGTCTCAAGTTCCATAGCAAAGTATATGAGATGTGCTAGGTTAGCCTTACCAATTTATAGCATAAAATGAATGAAGTTGTTCTCAAAGTCAGCCCAGTCCTTCCAAAGACCATACTTGGCCCTTTCTCCTTCCCTGTTACCCATCTATGACAATTTTCCCAACCTCTGTGTGTCCCCATCCTGTTCCTTCCCTGCTTACTGCTCCAGCACATGGCTTCTTGCACTGGGATTAAGAAATGCTGTCATTTTTTTTCTTCCAGATTGGACATCACCTCTGCAGCAAACCTGGCCTTGAGCTGCTCCTGCCTGGGCTGCTCCTGCCACAGCCCAAGAGCAGGAGTTTGGAGCAAGTGTCTCTGTAGCTTATCAAATGTACATCCTGGGCACACAGCTCTTGGAGCATCTTGAGTTAGGTTATTCAGACTGAGTCATTTATAAACACAATGGCTTCATAACCACGGGGAGGTGTTCTCCTTTCCATCCCCTCTCTGTTGCAGCCACCCAGTGCAGTTGTGGTGTTTTAGGATAGATATGGGCATTTCCCTGCTTCTCACATAGGGTACCCTACATGGTTCACTGACCCTAATCATGGTGCCAGAGAGATCAACTTAAATCTGCCAGAATTTTTAGTACTAAAACCTCCTGCAGCTCCTAAGCAAATTGCCAGAGATTGTTAAAGGCCCTAACTAATGAAAATTGGCTTTGCAACCACCATAAATTGGAAAGGGAACAACAAACGAGCTGGCAATGTTTGCTGCTTGATACCAAGTTCTGAAAAATAAAAGCATTTGCAGAAGAATTTTATGGCAATGAGCACACAGTCCCACACAGAGCAAAAGGGAGACGCTGAGGTACGTACCAGCACTCCCAAGGAATGAGATCTGGCACCATAATAGGTGTGTTTGGGAGAACACCAGTTCACAGCAAGCCAGACCATAAGGAATTATTAGGAAAGAATCACAAAACTGAGAACCACCCCATGAGTATATTTGGAATACCAGGTACAATCTTGGTGTCCTACATTTCAAAAAGAGTAGAACTAGAAAAGGTGCAGAAGAGGGTACCAAAAACTGTCCAGTCCTGTGGAGTGGCAGGCACAGAAAGATGAGCTGTGCATGCCGTGATCCCCTTGCTGTCAGTGACAGAGGCACAGCTCCTGCTGGAGCTCTGACCAGCCCCTGCATTTTGGGGGCTTTAACATGCAAATCCTTCATGGAGCTAAATCTGCATGGCCCTGGGACAAAACGTCAAGAATACCTGAAAGAGCCAGTCAACACAGCTGGAAAAAATGTTCTGGATAAGAAATTGCAGGCTGCAGAAGTGCTGAAGTGCAGTTAGATTAAACTAGAGCTTTCTGAGCAGACTGACAAAAACAAGCCTGCACAAGCTTGTATCTCCAGTATCATTCACAAAGCTGCTAGTGTCAGTGAAGCTGACTTTATCCAAAATAATTACGCATTTTTTCTACTTTTATCGAAATTTACAAAAATAGCAGCAGCTCTAATCTGCTGAAGTGTCTATCTGGAAGTCAGCTGGACAAACAGACAGGGACTCACACATGCTGCCACTGGAGTTGCATCCAAAGTCTGGAGAGCTGCAGGAACCAGAGCAGCTGCAGAGCCTGTCATAATCCAGGGGCTGCCCAGGTGTCAGATGGCCCAAGCACTAATACAGCAAATTGCTGGGAAAATGCTAAGTACAATACACCACTGATTCTGTGTTTTTTGTGCTACATTTCTCATTCATGGTGTCATGTCTGACTATTGCTACAGCTTTGATCACAGAGGGACCTGGCAAAGGACCATTCTAACTACATTTTGGATTGTTCTTTCTGAGAGCAGCCTCAGCGTGGTCCTATCTCCCTGTGCAGGTTGCCTGTTTGCCACGTGTTATCCTTATATATAGACATATGTACACACCGATTAATAAGTTAATTTAACACAAGAATTCAATGGTGAGACAGGGGACCCCAAGAGGAAAGTTCTTTCCTGTTGAGATAAAGCAGTTACTCTGTTAGCTTAAGCCAGCAGAGACTTTTTTTACGTTACCCAGAATTGCTTAGACTGAGATTTTCTGAACATCTATGCATTTGAAAAAGACTAAACTATTTGAAAGGAGCTATTAGCATGCATGCTTTAACTTCACTTCTTTTTCATGTTAGGCTCTTACGGAAAAATACCAGATTTTGATATGAACATCTGTTTCATGTTTTTCTAAATGTGAGCTTAGTATGAAAATTAACCCCTGAATTTTTGGTTTCAGCAGCCTTCTAGCTCTTGAAGGCTGTGTTGTCTTCTGAAAATAACTTGGCCAACACTGGATGTGTTCAGATGTTTAATGACCTTATTTTTCAACTAGTCGCCATTAGCAGTTGTCCCTTGTTTTTGGTAAGGCACTCCAAGAGACCTAACTCAGCTCTAAGTCTCGTGTAACCTCATTTAACTTTTATCCCAGGAAAACACAGGGAAATAACAACCATATTTGCTCTTTCCAGAAATGCGTTTTAGTTACCAATAGGCCCAGCAGATGTTTAGCAATTGTGAAACCATTGTACAGAGCACAAGTCTGAGCTCAATTTAGTGGGCGGTTTCTTCTCCCCACCCCAAAGGATGAAGACATTAGACACCAAACTTATTTTCATCCACCAAAACAAAGGCAATTTTCTTTCCTTCCAGTTGGGGGTTTATTAGCCTAAGGTAGTGACAACTGGAAAATGTCCCCAAATGCAGGAGTTCCTTTCAGTGTGGGTGAGCACTCAAAATGCCAGAGGATTTTCTGAGTTACCCAAACTCTCATGCCAACAAAACCAGACCTTTGGTACTTCCTGCTCCAGGCTGGCTCAGGAACTGCTCAAATGTGTTTTCTTTTTGGCAGATTGATGGTTCCCATTTAGAGTTAAAGGGGATATACAAGAGGGAAGAAGAGAACTAAATAAGAAGAAAATACTTTGTTCACTTTATACTCTTCAGAATGCTTGATCTCGACCTGAGTGAGTTTCAGATACAATTCATCTCTCATGAGTTTGGCTGTCTGTGATCATAACAAGGTCCTGCTTCAGCTTTTGAACGCTGTGGGTATTTTGTTCTGTTACTACATGAAAAAACACTCTCACCATGGTCGGACAGTTTTGCACACATTTGCACTGAGAACCTAAAAATTCTAGTAGTGACATCTTTCAAAGATGCTGAGACACTGTTAATTTCCCCTTCAAATATATGGATGATGTACAGGGCTTGCTTTTAATACCTGTTCATGGTTTGGGGTTTTTTTACATGCTACCATTGTATTTCTGAGGCCATCAGTGACATCCAGTGGCCAACTAGATTAAGCCTAGACATGTTTTATAGACATCTGCCCACTGCTTTCCTTAGTAAAAAAATCAATATAAATGTTAACCACGCAGTTGACTTCTATAGCATAATTCTCTCACAGGTGTGATGGGAATCTTCCTGGAGAAGGCTCTCAGGACTGGATGCTCACTCTGTTCCCTCCCTTTGAGATGGTGAACCCCAAAGGCTCCATGAGAGGCACAAGGATGCGATTCCAGTTCTGTGCTCTGTGCCAGCAGCAGTCAAAACTGAAGCTGCAGTCTCTCGGGATTTGAACTGATGCACAACTACAAACAGGGTTTTTTTTGTTTTGTTGCAGGCAGACATGAATCTAAATATGTGTGTCTTGTCCTCTTCATTACATTAATGAAATTTCATTTTTACCAATTTATTTTAAATTAGATCGTCTAAAAGCATCTGAGAGTAAATGCAACAGAAAAAAAAAAGTTTATTCAGCCCAAATCATACATCTGAATAAAAAATGGGTGTGAAGCACTACAGAACAGGTAAAAAATTGTCACTCACACTGTATCCAACAGAAATGTACAAATAAAATTAGATGTGATAGCAAATTTTCAATACTGAATTTTAAGCTCTAAGTTGTCTCATCGCCAGGGGAGCGTCACACGTGCTGAAAGCAAATGGGGGATGTTTGCCCTCCCCTGGGTAGCCCATGCAAAGTACAAACCCATTAAATTTTTGTTGGCAAAAGATCTCTTTAAATAGAAAAGGGTGTGAAAAGAATAGGAGTTGAGCAGCAAAACCTTGGGTGTGCAGTTTCTGAGGCACACGGAGCTCAGCTGCTGGTTTAGCACAGCTCAGACAGTGGCACCATGTTTGCTCCCATCGTGTCCCAGCACCAGCAGCAGTCACTGTGCTACTCACATGTCTGGTTTGTGGTGCCTCTCATCTTTTACTAGACAGTCAGTTTTCCTGTGACCTGCTTCAATAAATTATTATGTCTGCACTTTGCAAAAAATTAAAGAGTTAAATGCAGTGCTTTGGAAAAGGACACTCATGCCAGCTATTACCATTGTCATATTTGTGATTTATTCCCCCCCCCCATTATCCTTTTTCCATAGCTGGCACAAACTAAAGAAATGGGGCTGCTTATGAAAAATAGATGCAGTCATCAGAAACAAGGAGAAAAAATAATAAATTCCAGAACTCTAGTTTAGAATAAAGTGGCTCACTTCTGGGAAACATAGTATAAGTATGAAGTAGCAGTGAACAAAAACTAAATGTCTGTTGTTCATTAGTCCACCAGATAATGAATTAACAATACCCCACGGACTAGGGCATGCAAAGATAGAATCTGTGCTCATCTGTAAAATTGACAAGGGGGAACGGCATCAATGAAACTAAAATTTATTCCCATTTAGACACTGTCAGAGAAGGAACCACCTCTTCATTTACAGTACTTTAAACTCCTTTAAATACCTAAATAATATGTATTTAATTGGTCAAGAACGGCCAAATCCATGGTTTCAAAAGCTTGCATATTTGAAGTGCACTAAATAGACTTTAATTTCAAAGGTAATAGATGTTCACTAAGCTTTCTTGATTCTTGCCAAGGACAGGCTGACTTACAGGGCAGACACTCAGAGCAAATATTCACCTTCTCCTTGAAGGCTGAAATGTTTTCATCATCTCGGCAATCATGGTTGCACTTCTGCCTCTATCCACAGTAACCAGCAGCCACTGAAATGGAAGCCTTGTGCATCTGGATGGCAGTGAGCAGTGGTGGGGGGCTGTAAATATGTACATTTAAATACTTGCAGAGAATTTTTTAAATACATATATGTATTACATACTATATATTATATAGTGTATAATATACTTTCTTTTCATGCCAAGCGCTTGTTCAGAAACAGCACTTATTAATGAGTCTGTTGCAGGTGTCATTACAAAGATCATTATTCTACTCCAGAGTATGAGTGCCTTCATTTTTTTCAGTGGGAGACCAAGAGTTTCCTCCAATTTCACTGCAAAGAGAAAAGGAAAAGCTTGAGGAACTACTGCAAATGAAATACAGAAAAATGTTGTGGACCATTTCTGTAGTAATTCCCACTGAAGGCCAGTAATACATTTAGAAACTTGCAATTATACATGCAAGGCATCGTTACTGGCAAGTAGCACTGCAATGAAAGGCTCTACAGTTGGTATTGCGGTCACTGACAGTTTGCTCTGTTCTGCTACATGGTTTCCTTTTTATGTATCATGTAAAGATATTTTGATGATGTTTCACCACTGTAATATACAAACACCATTTTCTATGAGGCAGAAAATTAAAATCAAAGGTGGATACCCAAAGGCATTGAGAAAGCATGTTAGTTTCTTTATTTATGCAGTTATTTAAAGAATCTCGTAAGAAAACTGGCACAGCTAAAGCCAAGAGTACTCATTTGGATAGCTGAGCTCAAGGTCTTCAACTCACTATCAGCCACATACTCAGCTCGTTGCAAGAAGCTTTTGCCATAAGTTCGCTTTAAATGGTGCTGATAACCCCCAGTTTAAAAATGCCACTTCTTCAGTCAGTGTGGAGCACTTGCTAGTTTTTTCGGGGATACTAATCATACCTGCATTTTGGAAATTTAACTTTCAAAAGGCTCCTTTGCACTTCTAATAATGGGGTTCAGGTCTGCTAAGCTCCTTGTTGCTGAACCTATTTTCGTTAACATTTCCTGGCTCCATGGAGGTCACAGCCCTGCCAGCACTGTGTTCCCATCTAAGGTTTGTCTCAGTTTTGGTCTGAGGTTAGAGCAATTATGGAATTAATTATTGACTGTACAGCTGTTCTCCCCACTCCCTGCCAAAAGCCAGCCTAGCACGCAGTCTTCCCTGCAAAAAATGCTGGTGACAAAGCAAATTTGGTGTGCTGAGTCTGATGTAGACACAGCAAGTCCCATCTCAGAGCCAAAGCAGAGCGATGCAGTAAATGCTTGCTGGGAAAGCTGCCATGCCCCCGACACGCCTGCCCCTCTGCAGGCTTTGGGCAGGGTCCTGAACACATCTCTGGCATCCCTAATATGTGATAAATGAGAGTCACAGATGCAGACAAGTGCGTACATAAAAAGCTTTTGTCGCCTGTTTAGGCCACCGAATTCTCTATCCAGTTATCCTAATACTGAACCTGCTTCGGCACTTGCAGAATTATTTCTCAAGTGCATTGGTTGTACTTGTGATCCTGTGAACCTGTGCATTTCAACACGCCAATATAGAGTCCTGTTTGGTCCACTGCCTATGTTGACATGGACACATTTTCTCTAAGAACTCGAGGTAAAATTAGCAATATTTTAGCTTAACTGGTGGCACTTTTCCCTTTCCTTCTGCTTCCCTACATCCTGCCCGACAACATCTCCCATGTGCTCCAGCACAGGGTCAATTTTTGTTATAAAATATCTTACTTTAAAAAGCCTGAATAATAATGTGTGTCCTTGGAAATTCTTGCTGCAGCACGGGCAGGACAGGAGCTCGCAGGGGCTCATGGCTCCTCTGCAGGGGTGAGCTGTGGGCACAGACCTCACGTGTGGCCCTTGAGTGCACTTCCCTGGCTCCTCTGTTTTGATCCAAACAGCAAACCTGTGCCTCTTCCTGCTCAAACCTGGCAGAAGTGACAAGCAACTTTGATGCTCTAAGAAAAATTCAGGGGCCTGTGGGGCAAAACACTGCTGCCATGAAGAAGCAGCCTGGGCTGAATTTAAAGCTGCATCTGGAACAAAAGTCATCTGCCATGGCCACAGCTCAGCAGAGCTCTCCCTATGGCTCTCACCAAAGACATCATCTCAGTCCATAATCCCCAAGGCAGCTCGGTTTAAAAGCAACCCGTGTGCCACATGCTTTTGTCACCACTGGAGACTCGGAGAGCTTGAGGCCCATGAGGATGAGTCAGACTTTCAAAGATAGCGCTAATTCTCCATTGTTGTGCTTGCAATTTGCAATTCATTGGATTACATAAATCACCCATTAGCAACCCGAAACATTCCCACATTGCTTCAGAAGCCAACCACACCAAGGCTTCTGACATTTGAATGGTGAACCCTTAGAGCGAATCGCTTGTGTAGGGTTCAAAAAGCAAAATGATATTTTGAAGAAACGGCATGTAATTTTGGACAACTAGACTGGATAATTTTTAAAAATCTGTGAGCCAAAAATGAACTTGTTGTAGTTAGTACTTTCAGCCCAAACATCTTCAAAACCAAGTCCCATAGTTAGGTGTTTGCACTCTGATTGTCCTCCTCAGAACAGCTTTACTCCACAGCTAGCAGAATTGTTGGGATTTTTTTTATTTTAGGATTGTTTTCATCTGGAAGAATTATATTAGGTATAGAAGCAGTAATAAGATCTTTTTTGAATCATATGTTTGTTTTCTAAGGAAGTATGTTTCTGTTGTTATCATGCTCCTCTATAAGTAAAATCTGAATTGGCCCTGTAATATCTGTGAAACTGCTTCCATGTCGAACCTTCGCATTGCTTTCAGCTTTCAGTGACTTTCAGTAAGTTGTCCAGTGGCTCCCTGCCAATTTGAAAGTCTCTGTAAATGCAAAGCAATTCTCTGAGGATCATTTTGGAAGCACAAGTGCTTTGGTTTCGGTAATAGATAAGGCAGAATCTAAAAAACATTTTTGGATATTTATTTATACAGCATAAATGTGTATAATACTGTGTATGATGCTGTTGGCGTTTTAATTCCCACACTGGATCTTAGAAATTCAGAGCTGTTCCCCTCCTGGAGTGAAGGCCTGAATGTTGCAGAAGCAGAGAGAAAGAAATGAGATTTTTGGAACCAGATGATCTTTCCGGTCCCTTCCAACCCAAACCATTCTATGATTATCAATAACTGAGCTATCAAATTTCACCTCTCTGGTACCTATAAATCTGAAGTGACCTGAATGGCTTCGGCTGAGTCACTCCCAGACATATCTGACACTGGAATTTTGTTTCTCGGTGATGTCCATCAGCTGCTTTTCTACCTGTGCTCACCGTTCCAGGCACAGACAGGAGCACACACTCCCCAGGGGCATGGGAGCTGCAGCCTGAGCTCAGCTAATGCTGTCCGGGAGCACAGAACAAGCTCTGGAGGAGCTCTGTGCTCAGACTGTGCTCAGGGCAGCACTCCTGCCTCAAACAGCCGAGATCCCAGGTGAGGTCTGTAGGTGTTCACACCTCCTTTCCTTTCCTTTCCTTTCCTTTCCTTTCCTTTCCTTTCCTTTCCTTTCCTTTCCTTTCCTTTCCTTTCCTTTCCTTTCCTTTCCTTTCCTTTCCTTTCCTTTCCTTTCCTTTCCTTTCCTTTCCTTTCCTTTCCTTTCCTTTCCTTTCCTTTCCTTTCCTTTCCTTTCCTTTCCTTTCCTTTCCTTTCCGTGGCTGCTCGAGGAGGAGGACAGGACAGCCAAGCAATTAGCCCTGGGGTTTGCTCTTGTTGGTTATCTGAGTGGTTTGGGCTTTTTTACATCCCTGAAGAATGTTAAAAATTTGCAAAGCAGAACTGGGCAAAGAGTTTGCTGGAAAAACAAGAAAATTATGGGATGTTGGGACAACCAGATGTTGGGACTGAATTTTCATCTACCCCAAAACAAGCAAGAACTAAATTGGATTAAATTCTTTCTTTGGGGCCAGACTAGTTTCATTCCAACTAAAGTGTTCAGGGGGTTGTTTCTATTTTGAGTGGAATTACTTCTGGCTAGCTTTTGTTGACCTGAAATTTTATTTTTTTCCTAAAATCTTCATCCATCTCAGCTGTAGAGGTTACTTTTACAAAGAACTGCTCATTGCAGAGCAGTGGAAGCTCATCTATCATTTCACCCCACCAACACATGGGAAATAGTGGATCCCACCACGTTTGGGATGGAAATGACCACAGGATCTCTGTGCGAGTCTGAAGAGTTGTGAGCACAGACACTTGCAGGGTGGTCAGCAGGGCTGGGCATCCCCACCTGCCCCCTCATCTGCTTTTTCAGTCTTAAAATACTGTAGCATTTTCACTTATTTCAGATAAAATAATCTCTCTCTAATCCACAGAGATTCTGGGACTGAAATAGAGAGGAAGGGATTCTTTCCCTGAAAACCACTCACAACCACTCCTTTCTCCCTAGCATTCTTAATTAATCATACTCTCTCCTCTAAGGTTTGCTGATTTAGTAAATGCATGAGATAGCATCATCAGCTTCAGTAAAGGGACATCCAACCCAGTATCTTTTCCTAAAAAACTACCGTGAGAATGTATGTACACAAAAACAAAAAATACACCAAATGCACAATGTTTTCTCCTTCACCAGATAGCACAGTGCCCTGCCTGGTCATTGTTGCAAACAAATATGCAAAATCAGGAGACATGCAGAAAGAGCTCATTCTCCTGCAATAAAGTCGTTTGCGTACTAAATCCGTTTCTAAAGACAGGAACAATTATGGCAGGAGACACAAGAGTAAGTTGTACTCAAAGACCACCACAGAGAATTATCAACTGACCTCAGCGGTGATTCGTTGTGCTTTGCACTCCAGAATGACTCCACAGGCACTGATTATAATAAACCAAATATTGATTGTGCTTGGCACACCATGTCAGATAGCAGGTGCCTCTTAAAAGACAAATAATTATAAACTTCCATGGTTATTAGATTAGCAAAAATACAGCTGAAAACCAAGGTAGAGACAAATTTAATTACCATGCTAATTCTCTCTTGGGATGAGAAATACTGACTATGCTCCTGTGATTGCTAATTTTATACATCAAGTCTTGCCACTACTATTGTCTAAGTTACTAAAGCACTTAAAAATATGGAACTGCATTGCAGATGTGAAGTTTTGTGCTGGAACAGCCTGTGACTATTATGCAGTTCTAGTATCTTAAAAAACTTACTTTTTTCATCTTTTTAAGGGCAAACAAATGCTGGAGCTGCTAAGCACAAGGAAAGGTACAAATATATTTGTTCAAACTGTGTCCCCTCTTCTATTAAGCACTTCTGAGTTTCTAATAATTGATACAACATTAAATATTTTTGTGAAAAATCTGTGGATTTTTTTTCTCTGCCAATTAGCATTTTAGCATTGATTATAAAAGAGTCTGTCTAGTGAAAGAAGAAATCAGCAGGACATCCACTAAGAAAATGCTCAGACTGGGCACAGACCCCTGAATTTACTGACGCATCTACTAAGGAAAAGTGGAACTTGTCCCCGAGACCTCTATGATTTCAATCATATACTCTTTAATATCGAAACCCCACAGTTCCTTCTATTTTCAGTGTCATGAGATCTAAGTTTGAAAAAAAATCAAGAAGAGTGTCTATGCTTACTTTGCTGCCTGATAGACATAGACAATGCTGCTGATGGGAGACTGGAAAATGCCATTGCTCAGCTACCAAAGGAGACATGGGATCAGCTCCCTTAGCAGACAATCCCTTTTGGACATCAGATATATGTACCATTCCTTCAGACGAACATCGTTTTTTTCAGCCACTATTTTGTTGTTGCTGTTTATTTAGAGATTAATTTTAATACCTCTTGTTCAGGTTATCTTTATTTTAGATAGCAACAACTACCTTTATTTTTTATTTGAGGAAATCTACTGTAGCTGGGACTGCTATTCAGCAGCAAAGAACTGTGCAACGTAAGCCTTCATGAAACAATCTGCCCTCAGATGTTTGTGGACAAGTCCCATTCAACCTGCAGCATAACTTCACCTTAGAAACTGTCTTTATCAGCAGAATAATGTCTCTCAATAAACTGTTCTGGATTTCTAGAGCAAATGCAAAGTGCTGTTTCTGAACAGTAATGCTATTTCCTCCACAAAAGTAGAATATGCTTCAATTTTTGGCAGGAAACTCCCTCTCTACCCTGGGATAGCTTGCATGAGTAAAAGGAACAAGCCACTATGAACTGAATACTCTAAAAAGAAAGAAAGAAAGAAAGAAAGAAAGAAAGAAAGAAAGAAAACTCTCCTCCTGCTTGCAAACAGAAGATTGGTTCATTTGCGCATGCTGTGCAAAACTTGCCACAAAGTCCTTTGTGCCATCAGCATGAAAAGAATCCTTTGCCCAGGCGGGAGATTAGGGTGGCCAGCGGGGATCCCTGCACCCGAAATTCAGATCAGAATGGGTAAGTTCATGGGAAGTTGGGATTTTAAAGGGATTGTTCTGATGATGCCAAAAGAGCAGCAGGAACAGCCAACTCCACAGGTCCATCCAAATCTCGGTTTTCTCTCACAGCGGAGGTGCCCTGAGGAAGCAGGATGGGAGGGGCTGCTTTTGCTCACCTTTAGGTGAGTATTCCTGGTAGATTTTGGCAGAAGGAGCCGTCAGGTGCAGCAGGTGCAGCACCCACCCCATCCGAGCGCCCGGCGCAGCCCTGGCCCCAGCCAAGCCGCGGGGTCGGGGCCGCTGCCGGCGGCAGCTGAGGCTGCGCTCCCCCGCAGCACAATCCAAGCATCAATCTTGCTTACAGCGGGGGCTGATCTCGGCTCCGGGGCCGCAGCCAAGCCCAGCCATGAGAAGGGCACCGGGGAGCGGGTGCGAGGCGCGGGGGGCACCGGCAGCTGCCACTCCCCTCCTGTGCCGCCAATTGTGCCGCCGCCTCGGGAGCGCTCCCGGCCGCCCGGCCCGGTCAAAGGACCTTTGAATTAACCTTTTCACTGCAAAAGAGATTGTGGCCCTATAGAAAAGTATGAATTCAGAGCAAAGCCTTTCTGCGGGATTAGTCCATTAGAAGCAAAAGAGAAAGGTTTTTTTGTTGTTCTGCAAAATATAAGTGATTACGGGATTTAAAGGGGGGAAAAATGGTCTGTCTATAGTGGGGAATATCAGCGTTGGAACAATGAATGCTCTTATCCTCTGCCTAAGTCCTTGTACTGCCCTTATCTCCACCCCATCGGCCTGGCTGCCAGGAGAGTGAGCTCAGGGAGATAGAGTAACCACTGTCCTGTGTGGTCCTCCCCTCCTTCCTCCCTGCAGAGGAAAAGGTGTGTGAGAGATGGAGATCTGCTTCGCTATAGCTGCTTTAGAGAAGGGGGAGGGTTGTGCTAACATTTTATATCAGAGGAAAAAATGTCACCTGATTCCCAGACAGAGTTTCTCCTTGTTTTCTTTTTGGCATTTTTTGGTGGTGTTTTCTTCCCCCCTACCCCTGCCTTTCTAAGTTTCTCCAAGGCAGTTATTTGTCCCATCAATTGTCAAAGCACCACCAGCTGCTCGTCTCACCTTTGGGAGAACAATAAAAGCCTGTGGACTGTGGATTTGTCATCACCTTAAAAACAAAGGATCATTACTTTTTTTTTGTTGTTTTTTTTTAAGAGATCCATACACATTTGATTAGGTACAAAGGATTTTTTTTTTCTTTTAATTATCAATTAATTGGGGGGGGGGGATTTCAATCTGCTGACAAATTTGAGCACTCTTAAAAGAGCAAGAATTTTTTTGCTTCCCAAAGGCTAGAGAGCAGCACTTAGAAAATCCGTTCCCTGTACGGTATCTGGTAGAAAGAGAAGAGTGAACACCTCTCTTTTAATTCGTCATACAACCTTAAAAAAAGGTAGGGGCCCGATAGGCCCCATAGTAACCAAAGGTAAAAGGATTTCAAACTTCAGACCATGCACTCCTTATATCAAAACTATTCAGTCCAGACCTTATGATCAGACTTTCAAATAGATTCTGATCTTTGTTTAGAAACCATCTGGCCACAGAAAAATAGCCAACTGTTTCAGCTCTTTTTCATTTTTTTTCTTTTTTCACCTCATCCCAAAAATATATTTTGCGAGCAGCATTCCACTTTTCATCCCTATATGTCAAATGTGATAAAGGACTTTTAAATATCCAGTTCATGTTCTTTACACATAACAAAGTTTGTGTAATCACATGCTTGTACCAGTAAAATTCCATATTCCTTCCCTTTACAGATGGTGCAGTAATTATCATTTAGCTCTCAGAATATAACTCAGGGTGTGGAAAAGACACAAAGTTTACATGCATGCTAACCCACCCTTTTACAGAATTTCAAATGTAACCAGTTTTTTGGTTGTATGGTCACATTAAAATTCCCCTTTTGCAACACTTTATACAAAAAACAAACACCTGGATTCAGAGTTTCCTAAAGGAGTCATCTGAAAATAGGTACCTTCTGCCAAAATGTCACAAAGATTTATGTGCTTACATTCATGGATTAAATTGAGGACAGGTGGGAGAACATTCAAGTATGAGAAGGAATGATAGCAAATTTATGTGTAAAAAAAGGGAGGGAGGAGGGTAGTTATTATGATTTCTGGTGGTTTAGATAAAACAGACATAGATTTTGTAAAAGGGAAGGTACCATGCCTGGAAAGCCATCCTTCAGCAGTGAAATAATTACCTGTGGGATTGTGTTTCCTTAAAGGGAAAAGAGAGGCGTTCTGGAATCCAAAACACTGTGTCTCAAGCACCAGCACAACCCCGACTGGCACTGGGATGGTTCAGGGGTATGGGAACAGATATTTGTGGGGCGGATTCACTGCACCAGCACGGGGCCAGCAGGCACTGAGACACTGCAGCTGCTTCCCTTCCCTGGCCGGGGAATTGTGCCCCTGCCAGGGACACCCCTCCCAGCACAGGGGAGAGCTGGGGGTCACTGCCATTCCCTGGAACCCCAGGGACGAGCTGGGGACACTGCCATTCCCTGGAACCACAGAGGAGAGCTGGGGTCACTGCCATTCCCTAGAACCACAGAGGAGAGCTGGGGGTCACTGCCATTCCCTGGAACCCCAGAACAGAGCTGGGGTCACTGCCATTCCCCAGAACCCCTCAGACAGGGTGGCCTCGGAGCTTTCTGCAGGAACCCCAGAACAGGTGAGCAATGCCTGACACCAGGGCAGAGGAGACTCACACCGAGGAAGCTGAAGGGAAAGCAACAAGAACACCAAGGTGTTTGGGAAAATTTAGTTTTAATGCTGATTCATATTTCAGACACTTTTCTAGAGGTAATTGGTAGGATCACACAGTCCCTGCTCTGCTAGGAAGGGGTTCTGGAGTCTGACAAATATCTTATCTGGATTTTGGGGGGGGTGGGGGTGGTGACGTCCATTAAAAATTTGTATTGGGTCTGGCCATGCAAACCCAAAAGTAAAGTCCTGCTGTGCTCAGATCCTACATAAGACACTTTCAAACTAAATTTTACCCTGAAGAAAACTGTAACATAGGTCAACAGCCAGCCAAGGCAGCTGTAGCTCTAAACTCTCTAAAACACCAGTCCTATTATTAGGATCCATAGCTAAGATATATTGTAATTCAAGCTGTTCAGAGCTCACTAAATTCCTTTTAGAATAAAATTAACTTTACTCCAATCCATGCACCCAAAGCTGGCGGTGTATACATTATCATTCCTTTAAAACAGTGCTGTAATGAAGATCAACATATTCCCACCCTCTAAATCACAGAGGATGATTACATTGAGGCAAATGAAAACTGAAGCATATTGACAAGCTCGGGTTTTTTTCTCTCCCCCTCTGCAGGAAATGATTGTAGAGGTAGGCAGTCTAGCGTTTCACAGAAGTACTGTGTTTTATGTAAATAAATATATAGCTAGGAACAGTCACAGAGGTCAAAGGGCATCTGTAAAGAGAAAACTATGATTCCTAGACTCTGTTAAGTTTATTTAGTGGAGGGACTAGAGAAAGTTTCAGACTGGGCTGTAAGGTGCTAATAGCCTGACCAGATAAATGTTAGCTTCCTAAGTCTGGATGCCAGAAGAAACTGTAAATGGCTAAGAGCTGACACAAAATTCTTCTATCCAAGAAAAACATGTTATTCTGCACAAAAAAATAGGGTACAGAGTATTATATCTCAGCATAACACTGATGTATTATTCTTTCTCAACCTCTGGCCTTCAGGAGGGTGCAGTGTTATTGTTCTATATTAATCCTCCCATGCATAAATTTAGCTTTAAAATTGTTAAGTGGAACCCATCAACCTATGCTTCATAATTAAAAATTTATTTTTATTCACTGTTGTCTACAATTACTTCTTAAAAATTGAAGTTTAATTGGATTTCCTCTCTGAATTTATTTTTCCTGTATCATACATGCATAAAGATTTATCAACATGGAGCACTTGCATGGTGAATCACTGGGACTGTTTTTTGAAGTGAATTAAATTATTTATACAGGGACAATGACTTTTGGATTAGGCCTTAATTACAGCAACACTTCTGCAAGCAAAACAGGTTGAATTTAGCAAGCTTATAACTGATAATCATTAGTAATACCCTGCTCAGTGAGTATTTCACTATTAGTTTAACTCCATGCTTCAGGAGATGTTCCAAACACAGAGGCATTTCTGACTCTTCAGTTACCCTGTAATTAGAGAGTTCAGTTCCTGACCATAATCAGGTTAATCTGGATCTGCCTGTTGTCTCTGAAATCTGAAAGAAAGCTTATTTTAAAAACTATATCCAGTCATTTCATCCTGTGAGGTACAACTGAAGTTTCTAGAAATCCATTATTCTTCAGATAACATGGAGTTTCCTGGCTACAGTTCACCAGTTTAGTACAGCCTCTGGATATATTTAAGCTAGATGAGTATGTTATAGCCATGTTGTTCGCAAACCCTTTGAAAAGTGGCAGATTCAACTTTTCCCAGCAGGATGTTATATTTTGGTACCTATTTACATGGTTGGATCAAATTCTGTACCCATTTTCACCTGTACGTTCACACTGAAACCAGTGGAAATAGGCAAGTGGAAAAGAAAGCAAATGTAAAATGAGGTCACTGTTCTCTTTTTCTCAAAGATAAGAAGGTTTCACATAGCAGCAGCCTTGGGAAACAATCCATTTTAGACCCAATTAGTCCCAGTGGTAATGTTGATTTTTAGCAACTGTGTTACACCAGGGATACATTTAATTCCACTGTTCCTTGTTGTTCTGATTAATAAGCCACATTGTGTCACTCAGTCTGCATGCAAAAGTATCATTACTGTTATTTAATTGCTTTGTTTTTGAAAGAAAAACTCCCCAATTGGGTTGAATATAACCAGCTATGTGGCCAAATTAAAGTTGTGCACTCCAACCCAAACCCTTTTCCTTTGTTTCTGCACATATAATTGCATGTAATTTTTACTTGTGTACAGAATTTTTATGATGAAACTCCATTAATGACAAATTCATCAATGCAGCAAAAATACATCCAAGCAAACACAGTATAATGTTACAAACATAAGACATGTTTTAGGATGGAAAGAGGCCAGGATTCCCATCCTCATCTATCCCCTAATGTTACATAAATGACTAAGTCATCATATCCGTGGTTTTCACATGGAAATATAAACACCACTGAAATTCCATACACTATAAATGCCTATGACTCTGGAGCGCTTAAAATTACCAAGAGTGCCATGAGAACAGCGTGCACAAAATCCACTGGAGGGTGAGAGCAGCCAGGGCAGGCTGGCAGCGGTGCTGCTCACATGGGGCACCAGCCAGGCTCCCACTGCTGCCTCTGGTGTCACCTTCGCTGTGCCCCCACACACAGGTGGCTTCAGATCTCCGGCCCTTCGGCTCTCTCCAGCTCCTGAAGTGGTTTTTGTTATGCTTCTGTCACTCAGATTAGCTCTGAAGGCCTGGCATGCGTGCCTATGGCTCCTGAGAGAATAGGGGCTCAAAGTTTATTTAGCTCCTGAAGGCCTGTTCGAGCACTAATTAAAATTAACCTCTCATGTAGGGCACTGTGGGCTCAGCTCCTGCACAGCCGAGGAGTTGAAGTCAGGGAACTTGCTCCAAATGTAAAGCAGCATCCAGGTGAGAAAAACTTCTCTCTGTCTGTGCTTTTGCAGTTAAACCAAAGCCAGGCTATATTTTAATCTAATTATAGTCCTTAAATCAGCAGAGTGTTAGCAGCTCAGGGTCTTTTTATCTTCAGAGTCTCAAGAAGACAATTCATAAACAAACAGTGGTTGTGAAATTCAGTCAGGCAAGAGATGCCACTGATTTCAGAGCAGAAATCCATGCTATGTTGATGGCACTACTGGCTCAAATATCATATTTACATTCTAGTTTTTAATGGCTTGCAGTTAGGAATCAGACAAGCTGTTCTGTAGGTGGTCTAAATTATATCCTGTGTGCATGCTGCATGCTGAGAGGAGTTTGCTGATCTAACAAATGATAAAAGACTGAGCAATCACCCACTGTAAGTCCAAATCTTTACCCTGGCAAACCTTACACTGATTTTTCATAGAAGTTTTGCTTGAGTAATGGCTGTAGAATTTGGCCCATTTTGACCACACCAGTGATTAACAGTCCACCACCAGGACCCCTGACTCTCTGGTCCATTTTAGGTATTTAAAGCTGACTCACATTTTTGCCATAACAAAAAAAAACCTTACTATCTTCTAGCCTGTTTTGACCTCAAGTTTCTCTGTGATGAAGATATTTTCTCCATTTAATGTTAATATGTTCTTTTAGACATATTTGGTTACCTAAATATGCACACGTATGACTTGTGGGATTTTCAGAAATACCTGAATGCCTGTCTCTCACTAAAATCAAGGAGAATTAACAGCTAAATGTCTTTAATGAATGAAACCAAACTGACTGATGAAAAAAAATCATGTTAGAAAGCTTTAATAAAGCAGGATATTTATTCTGCCACCCATATGGCAAACCACTACTCAGGTCCCTGCATTTGACTTCTGCTAAGACCATCAGTCTCCTTTCGTTTTAACTCCCTTCACTTCATGTCCTTTAAAAAGTGGGTCTCTAAGACATGACCTTGTCTTTCAATCAGCATTGAAGATTTTAAACTCGATTGAGACTGGAAATTACAGAATCACAAAATATTCTGCATTGGACAGGACCCACAAAGGTCATCTGATCCAACTACTTGAGCGAAAGAACTGTGCTGACCCCAGTGAACTGAATTAATTTATCTCAATGGTAAAACCTAGAAATTATAGTGGAACCAGTGGAGAGCTGACACTTTCCATTTCTTGGGTTTAATGTAGTTTTTGAGAGAAAGACTTGCAAAGGGATTTTTTCGTTAGGGAGAGTGGGTGAGTTAAACTCAAAGAATTCTATGACAGATGACTAAATAATATCAAAAATGAACACCTTTGTGTTATTAAAGGCAGAAAAGATGCTTGGATGGCCACTGATGCTCTGCTCCCTCCCCTGCTCAAGTCATGGGCACATCTGAGCCCTTTCCTTGGAGCTGCTGAGGGCAGGCTGAGCAGGACTGAGGCTCCAGCCCCTTGTGCTCATTCCCTGCCCCATCTGGGGCAGGAGGGAACAGCGCAGGCACCATGGGGTCCATCCTGTGGGCCCCCGAACAACACTGGCTGCTGTCCTAAGGGGAATTGGCTCTGGGACAGCCCTGTGGCCTGGGCTCACAGTGATGGCAGCAGCCCAGGAGGTGTCCTGGAGCACTGCTCCCAGGCATTTGTACTCTGGAAACACACTGGCTAGCGGGAACAATTGGGAGATTTACATCCAAATCCCAAGTAACATGAGACATCATGTAAGAATAAGATTAAAATGATTAATTGGAGGCAATTGCAGGAGAAACAGCCCTTCTTTATGTCACTTTTCATAATCCTGAAATAACCCCTGGAAGCAGGCGAATTTCAGTTTCCTTCAACACCTGCTAATATGTTTGAGATACACTTTGTAACCCTTATTTCTCCTTCCTGTGTCTTGCTGGACTTTGGCTTTTGGGGAGAGATTTCTGTCGCTGTTCTTGAATAGAGCTCTTCTCACAGCGATGAGTAGAGTCTCTACAGTATCCCAGATCTGCACCAGGTTTAGGAACAATTTAAATAATAGTTTAGCAGATAAGGTGCTGGCTTGCTTCCTCTCTTTATCCCACTGCCTTCCTGCAGAGCCAGTAAAGAGCAGGAATAGGAATACCAGGGCTACTACCTCTTTATTCACAATGAAACACTGCTGAGCTTGTGAGTAACCATGGAAGGTCAGCAGGAAATGCTCCAGCAAGTCCAAACCCAGTGCCAGGCCTGATGGTCAGGCAGAGGAGGGAGCTGGTGGGACTCAGTGGGGTGGGGACAAGGGGAGCAGGAAGCAACCCCTTGCAGGTCTCATCTGTGGGAGCTGCTGCCACAGCTCATGAACAGGCCATGAAATGCAGCTCCCAATCCTTCTTGTAGTAGTTATTAGCAGTATAAGAGTTAATATTTTCATTTACAGGCAAAACTCTACTCTTTTTTTTTCTGCTCTGCATGAAAAGCACTGCTGAACGCTCATTGGTATTGATCTGAATGGTATTTCCACCGGAGTGCAACTGCCCAGGACCTTGGAGAAGGCAGGACACCTGCACCATGTCATGGGGGTCCTGTCCCACAGAATGTCAGAGCCTGTGGAGAGAAGGAAGAACTTCTTCTCCGGGAGCAATGCCCTCACCTTCATGTCTTGCAGGCCCTCAGCAGCAAAAATGACAATTCTCCCTGGTGGTGCTTTCCCCCCTTTCCCCTCCTGGGAGGCTGCCCCCAGCTCTGCCTGAGAGCTGCAGGATACTCCCTACTCCCAGTGCCCTGGATTGAACTGTGAGCTGCTGAACTCTCAAATGTGCTTTTCGGTGGGTGCTTTTTGTCTGCTGCTCCTTTAACTTGAGTTCATTTTTCTTGGTGTTTCCCACAGATGAATACAATAAGACAGAAAATGGTTTCCCTGCTTTATTTAAAAAATACATAAATAATTTTTTTAAAAAAGGCAACAAACTCCCCTCTCTCCATTTTCTTAAGTGAAACTTAGGCATCTTAGTTAGGAAGTCTAGATATTAACTTAAACTATATTGTGGAGTCATTTTAGTTTGTGTGACCTGGATTTTTAAGCAGTCAAATCTCTTCAGGCTGGAAATCTTCTCTCTCTGCTACCCAGGAGAGAAGAATCTATTCTGTAGAGGTTTAGGTGGAAAAGGCTATAGATAATAAATAACAACGTGGTTTTATTTTGAACACAATCCTTGGCCATTGCATTAATCATCCCTATGCATGGAAGTAGGCTTTGTGATCTGCATATATATTGTTCTGCATATCTGTTCCCCATTTGTCGGGGTTTTTTCTCATCTAACTTGCTAGGTTGTGATGGGATAACTTCAGGAAGTCTACAGGCAGATTCCCTCCTGCTTGCACTGACTCTGCTCTGAACAGCAGGACATCCATTCCAAACCAATACAAGAAAAATAAGAACAAGTTCTCACTGTGAGAGGTTCCTCTCCTAATCCATTCAGACTTTCTGGGAGAAGGGATGAAAATGGCTTTTGAAATATAAAAGACTGCTCTAGCTGACTCTTCACTAGGGTTTGTCACATCCCATTAGCAGCCATCCAGAAATATCAGAGTCATAAATGTTACCAGTATCATGTGAATGCCCACCCATGGTAACATTCAGCCTGTCTCTCAAACAGCTCCAAAGACAGGCTGTGCAACAGGAGAAATTGTCTGGGCACATAGGCTTTCCTGGGATGAGTAAGAGTAAAGGAATAACCTGCTTTTTTCTGTAGGGACTGGTACCTCTGTCAGTGTACACTAGACAAAAAAAACATCCTCAGCACAGGGGCTTTCACCACTTCTAAAGATTTTACATTTTAGATACTCTTTTATCTCCATTAAAATCCCTTGCTATGCATATATTTTATGTCCATACTATTTGTTGAAGTTTAGATCTAAAATATAGCCCCTTTGCTTAACAACACTGTATTTTTTGCACTTTTGTTCAATTAGGTCCATTATATTACAGAAATCTATATGTTCACTCATTGTAAGGGATTGTTATTATATATTCTAATAAATAATTGTTTACTTTAAGGAAAAAGCGAGTAAGAATTTGCTTCCAAAGCACTTTCATCAATATACTCTCAGCCTAAGGCTGATACCTTTTAATTCCATGGTATTTTTTTCTAGAGATTTATCCTTAAATGTCTCAATAACCCCAGTAAAATCTACATGTCAGCTAATGGGCCATTCCCCGTACAGTGCAACTGCATCAGGCAAAGAAAAAGATCTAAACAGTCCCTTTCCTTTTTCCTCAATTTATATTGCTAAATAGGAATTGAATGCAGGAAGTGACAATCTACAAACAAGAAAAATCCCTGTAAAACAGACTGGGCTACATGTCTTCCTCTGAACAGAAAAAATTCAGCTGCAAGTCTGTGGCATGCAATTTCATCTTTCAGGAATTTTCTTCATACTCGCAAATGAATACACATTATTCAGCTTTTGTCTGCAAACGATAAAACAAAGCCAGCGCGAGTTCAGAGCAGGAAACAGAGCCAAGCAGAAGAACAGCCTCGAACGCGGAATAAAACAGAGGTGGCTGAGCCGTCTGAAACATAATTGCAGCTGCAGCTATTCCAGGCTCGCCGGGCGCAGCTCGGTAAATAAATAGAGAATTGGGTGCGAACACGGCGCGGACGCGGCAGCAGGCGCGGGGCCACCGCTCGCAGACCCGCGGAGACTCCGTGCGCGCCTTGGCGAGCGAGCGCTGTCTCCTCTCCTCTCCTCTCCTCTCCTCTCCTCTCCTCTCCTCTCCTCTCCTCTCCTCTCCTCTCCTCTCCTCTCCTCTCCTCTCCTCTCCTCTCCTCTCCTCTCCTCTCCTCTCCTCTCCTCTCCTCTCCTCTCCTCTCCTCTCCTCTCCTCTCCTCTCCTCTCCTCTCCTCTCCTCTCCTCTCCTCTCCTCTCCTCTCCTCTCCTCTCCTCTCCTCTCCTCTCCTCTCCTCTCCTCTCCTCTCCTCTCCTCTCCTCTCCTCTCCTCTCCTCTCCTCTCCTCTCCTCTCCTCTCCTCTCCTCTCCTCTCCTCTCCTCTCCTCTCCTCCTGCCAGGGATCATTCATCAGCGCCGCCGAAAGCGCTGTCAGCCCGCTCGGGCCCCGCGCCAGCCTGTCAAGTGCTGGGCTCGCAGCCAGTCTGTCATGGTTTGAGGCTGGTAGCCAAGCAGTAACTTTGATGTTTAAGGGGTTAGCCAACTGGTATGTGAGGGTGGCCTATCAGCTCAGAAATAATATACCGCGCTCAAAGGTCATGAGTTCTGAAAGTAATCTGGCTGTTATAATATTTCTAATAAAAACTGAGGTAGACCTTTTATATTGTAAAAAGTGTTCAAATTATTTCAGTATTTGTTTTGATTAAAATTTCCATTACACGTGCTTTTCATTACGCAACTCAATTAGTATATAAAAGATTTTCTGTTTAAAATGTTCAAATGAGTATAATTGTTCAATTTGGAAAGATTACAATGCTTTTATTTAATTAACACTGCAATAAATACTTCATTTTGTAATGAACCCCATACTTTTGGGCCATTAACCATTCAATAAATTTACAGTATGGAAGGTTCTTTATGGGAAAGAAGATAAATAAAGCGATTTAAATGAATGTGCAACAGCTCTGATGCTAAGCAGCAAATTACAGCTTTTTGCTTCCCATCCAATAGAGTCATACCTCGATTGCAAACATATGCGGGAACGTAATAAACACTATACATTTCAATTACTATTTTGAACGTGAGTGTCATAACACTTTCATATTTGATACGTAGAAATGCATGTCCACATTTGTAACATCTTCCCAGAAAAAGATGAAAAAAAATTTCATCTGCCTTTCACCTTCCCCTTCTCCCACCTCATCCACTGCTTCTTTGGTTCTGAAAAGCTGTGTGGGAATTTCCTGGTTTAGAGCCCATCATTTGTTTCTTCATAAAAGGAAAACAAATCAAAAAACATTCCAGCTATTCAACAGTTAGTTATTTGCAATATGAGGGAGGAAAGTCCCCTAGTAGCGTGGTAGTGGTGTGCTCAAACACACCAGGGAATGAAATCACAGAGAGCAGAGCTGTGACAGAATAAAAGGAATACAGCGTGAATCCCAGCATTCCAGCTGGGTCCATCCATCCCTCCATTCTGAGCCTACAGGTGTGTCTAAATACATAAATCAGAAAGAGGCTCAAGATGTGAAACAGGCTGTGCCAGGCAGTGGAAGCACTGCTCCGAGTTGGATGGGAAGTGCTCCGAGTTGGATGGGAAGCAAGAGCCTGGAGCCACAGAATCATCCAGGTTGGAAAAGACCTCCAAGATCATTGAGTTCAAGCAGGAACCCACTGGCCCCACAGGCCAGGTGATCCGAGCCCCCAGGCCTGCCGTGACCGCGAGGTGTTAAATGCCTTCAAATCCCAACAAAACCCGCGGAGCTGAGAGCTGTGGGCACGTGCAGGAGCTGTGCAGAGTCCTGTCCCAGCCAGGCTGCCTGGGACCTGCCGCCAGGGCTGCCGTGCCACCCACCTGCCGGGGAGCTCTCATGGAAAAGGGGCTCACCTCTGTCAATATTTTGTGTCATTTCATGGTTGTATGCATGGAGGGCAAAGCTATTTCAGATTTACAGGGCTTCTCAGCCAAAAATGCTCATAAAACTCCAGTTTGCCAGAAATGGTAACACTACCAGTAACAAAATCTAATTTGTGAACTTCACTAGGAAAAAGGGCTCTTTGTAAAACTATGATTTCATCAAGGAATATGGATTCAAAATATTTTATTATTTCATTAACCAAACCTCTCTTTCTCTATTCCAAATGTTACAATCCAGAATCTTTAAGTGAAAACCATAATAACCCACGCAAAAAAACCCCAAACCAAACCAACAAGAAAACAACCCAAGAAAATACTTTTGAAATGTATTTGACTTTCATTTTTTACACTCTTGAAATAGATTGGACAGCATTTTTCTACAAGGTCCACTGGAGTTCTTTCAGATATTATACTGTGTTTACAGTAGCAATTGTTTACAATAATTATGAAATTAAGCCACATAACCATGTATTTAGGCATTCCCTCTGAATTGTAACCACTGAGCAAACTACTTTAAAAACATTCGCTCCATGTTGTATTTCTCAACTGTTATTTGGAATTTTTTTTCCTAATCTGAAAATAGTACATAAGCAACACAGACACAAAATACGTAAAATCTAGATTTAGAGGATATTTGAAACTACAGGTGAAAAGAAAAGGTACTACTAAAACTTGACTTAGCAAAAAGCTTTTTTTGAGATAATTTAAAATTCCTAAATATTCCTTAAAACAAGTATACATTTCAAATAGATTTTTCTCAGGAAATATAGCCACCTACTTTTGTATATTTTCTGGAGAAGGAAAAAAGATAGACTCCTGTTGTGCAAAAACAAATTGTGCAGCTTGTGGTAACTTTATTAAAGATGAGCAATTTTTAAAGCTAGCAATGAGACATAAATGTTTAACACAAGAGTCTCTTACAGAAGCTTTGAATGAGGACATGCCTGTTTTAAACTATAGATTTACAGGCAGAGAAGGAGTAAAACATTTTAAAATATTAACTGTATAGTCTGGTCAATGAAAGTGTTAAAATCTGACTAAAAACAGCCACAAGCTGTCCTGTAGCAGCTTCTCAGTCCCTGGCACTTGCAAACCTGGTGAATTAGGATATGGTTTCACCAGGAGGCTGCTCTTACTGTAATTATAGATTTTCCCTTGCTAGGAGAAGAAAGGATCTATCCCTATTTTGTGGGCCTATTTCAAGGACCTGATTAATAACTGAGACACTTAATCATGTGCTACATTTCATGGTACTTAAACATAAGTTTATGAAGTAGTTTAGTTTAACTCTGATAGTGATCTCTATCTGATTACCAGTTTTCTTCCAAATTTCAGACTATGGGAACTGCTGTTTTCTTGTCTAACTGCATGATTTAAGGTCAACTAGATTGAGAAATGATAAAAGATTCCTTTATAATGAACTGATTTTATCAAACTCCAGTCATAAAATTCAAATATTCTGAAAAATCAGGTCCTCCAGTGCAGTTCAGCAGTGTTGTCTCTGAATCCTCCACCTAGGAAGGGAGATACCTCTGGTTTAAGAACTCATGTACCAAGGAAATATGATATTCCTAACTTTCATTTAAATGGCAACTAAGAATTAAAAGAAACAGCCATAATAATCTAAAGGATATGTTATTAATATTAATATGTTTAATATAATTATATGCTTTTATATATCTACCATAATTATTTATATTGATATTAATATTAATATATTTAATATAATTATATATTTTATATTATATTTAATAGACTCGTTAATATTTATATTGATATTAATATATTTACATATTTTAAAACTAATATTCAATATAATTGTTATATTAGTAATTAATATTAATAAATTATTACTATCCTGCTTTTGACTGTTCTGATAAAATTACTAATGTTTACAAAAGAAGTTGATTTTGTTTTGAAACACTTTCTTGTTTACTGTTCTTATCCCAATCCTGCAAACTCCTCACTCTTCTCCTGTTCTGGCAATATAAACATTGAAAGTAACAATGATTCTCTCGCCAATGCCGCCTTCACTCATACCTGAACACCTTAATCTATTTATAGCATCTTAAAAATATTTAAATTACCAGAATGGTGTTTCTTCCACTCATGCAATATATGAATATGAACCAAATATACTCTTTTGTGAAATATGTGTTGGTAGGACCCCGTCATGGTCCTGAAGGGTAAGCTGGGAATATGGTCAAGAATGTTAATGTTTTGCCCAAACTGTCTCATAATAGCAGTAGGAAGAGCTGGGGCTTCATAGGCCTTTTTCTTTTTTTAAGCCTTGCAGAAGACTGAAACGGTGCCATTAAGACAGTTCTGAATTACATGACCAACAGACAGTCTTGTCTGGTGCCTTAAATGAAAGTCTTCTTTATTATACGGATCAGAAGTTGAAGTATTGCACGTCCCATATGCACAGCACTCAGCACTCAGTGTGAGCTCTTCTGAGATCCTGATCTCTAAACCAGTTTTTCTTCAAAGTCATAAACATCTGGAAATTGTGCACTATTCTCGCTATAGAAATCAAACACTCGAGTCCTTATTTGATCTCCCAGAGAACATTCCCATTGCTTTCTTCTGTTGTGTAGGTGCCACAGGATTTGGCTTTCTATTTGACAGCTTCTTTTCTTAGGTGACTGGGAATCAGACAGACAAGGATAAATTAGGTCTTTTTTTGCCAGCTGCCTTATTTAATGGACTAAATACTGCAATGTTCAAGAGACAGGCAGAGGTTTTATAGTGAGATAAAGTTGTTACAAGAGAAAATGTAAAGTCTTATTTGCCCTTAGCAGAAAGAGAGTGTCCTGTGTCGTTCAGGATTTCCCTAGAAAGCTGTGGTCCATCATGAAATCCAAACTCTTAGACATGCTCCTGCTTGTGGGTGAGACATGTGCCTTACAGTGTTTTGCCTGGCTAAGGAAAAGAAATAACCAGGGTAGGTATACAGTGATTTCTTCCTCCAGAAGCCCTTGCAGCTTCTGACAGTGCCTGACTTTGGGACTTCCTAAATTGTTTTCTAAGAGATAACAGTCAACACTCTCACATAATTGAGAAATTAATAGTTTTTCCAAAAGAGAGAGATCTTGCTTCATCTGAATCCAGCAAGAGTTGAGCTTTGTCTGCTGTTTCAGAATGGAAATTTCCATAGCAGCTTCTAAAACCAGGTTTGAATAGAAGGGTCCCGTGTATGGCCACAGCTCAGCTTTAAAGAAAGAGCTTTAAAGGATTATTGGAAAGTTTTTACTATCTCATCCAGATTTTCTCATTTTCTCTACTGTAAGGCAATCTCAGTAGCTTCATAAGGAATCGAGGATACTTTTTTAATTTGTGGAAATAAAAATCAGTATATGTTACACCCCGGATTCATCTTTAGAATTAGAGATTACCATGCCCTATATCATAGTGATCCTATGGGCCTTACAGTTAAAATCCTGCTCCCGTCAAAGCAGGGCAGCCAATATAACATCTTATTTGAAGCTCTTCGTTTAGAGAGCTGCAGAATGTCTCACATACCTCTGGAAAAAACAAGCATGAGCTAATTCTTACATAGAAAATACAGTCTGAATAAAACAGCATGAGAACAGAAGTATGAACTGCACATTGAATAAACAAATCTTCCATTTTTCATGTAAAAAACATAAAAGTCCTCTTTAAGAAATTTTCTACCTGTATTTTCTTTTCCCCCAAAGAGTATGTGAATTCTCTTCCCCTCTTATTTGTTTTTTTATGTTTTCCTTTAATATTTCCTTTAGGAAAAAAACCAATTCTGACCAGGTCTACTTTTCTGAATGCTCAAATATAAAATTTCCTTGGCTGCTTTGTGCCTGCAGGATACGGCCTCTTATATGGAGTGGGATTTGCTGGAGGGGCTGGGCCATCAGAGCACCCCATGCATGGAAGAGACCTGCAGCAGGTGAGCAAATGTCCTATGTTTCATATCTTGGTTTGTCTTTGTGCTCTAAAAGCCTGAAATTATTCTGCATGAATGCCCTAATAGTAAGGCTGTAAATAAGGTGCACAAGACTCTGGAAGGGAAGTTACGAAAAACATTTTTTTTACACATTACCCCCACATCATTAAAATCTCTGAAGGACTGTCTGTATTTCTCAAACCTTTCTTTTTGCAGAACCCCTTACAAAGCATTTAAGTATTCAAATTCATTCAGAGGTTATTTATAGCTATGATGAACGATAACAAGTTTCATGTGGGCATCTGAATATTTAGGAAAAAAAAGCAGCAAGTGTAACTGACTATACACAGGTGAAGCATCAAATATGTATTTACTTTCAGGAATTCAGGATACCAAGCTAATTTATGAGCAGCTGAATGAAACAGAGCCATAAGTGAGTTCAAGTTAGTGGTCATTCCAGATCAGTAAAAAATCCTACACTACTACCCTTGGATTTAACCACTGGAGGTGTTCCCTGTCATGTTGGACCATGTATATTATCTGTGCAATAAGGCTTTTCAAGGGGTCTAAACTCTACATTTAGTGGCATTAGTAAGCAATTGTGCTGCAGGAATCTCCGTGGCTGTCTGTCTTGTTCTGGTCTGGGAATTGTCAATCTCTCTACAGCACGTGAGAATAACATGTTGGGATGCCACAAGAATGTGGGTAACATTTATGTAACCTTCAGCCTTTGTGGGAAAATAAAATCCTTTGTTACTTGGAGTTGACTCTGTACCAGATGGTATGAATAAATGTTTGCAATGCCAGTGCTGTTCAGCTTGGCTGATCGATTCTGTCATACTCCCAAGGAGGTAGAGAGGCCTTAAATAACTGATTCAGGATGTAGAAAATATTTTCCTTTTCCTGTTGCAGTAGTATTATGCAGCAGTGATGCTATTCTGACTGCCAGCTTCTCACTCAGCGGGATGAATGAATTATGTAAATATTGATCAGTCTTTTAGCAAAGTTGACACAGCTCATTGCTAACACTTTGATGTATTTTAATTAATTCCAAAGATGCTTAAAGCACAATAGTCCCTATCTTTCTTTTTTTTTTTTAATTTTCTGTTCTGGTATTATTGTTGCCTGAAGAAACCAAAGCTGATGCAAAACTTCTGTTGGGTTCTTTATGAAATTCTCCCTCAATTCCAGTCTGGCCAGCAAGTGCATTCTTATGGCAGAACAATTTGGCAAACCTCTCTCGGCCAGTATGAGCCTGATGACAGCAATCTGCTTATTTCTTATGTGTGGGATACAGTGCCTAGGATTGGCCTGAAGCTGACTCAGGGCTTCTAAGTGCACGCTATGAACAAAAACAACGAAGTGATTCATTTATGGGGTTTGCACAGCATCTCCTCCCCTTCTTGAAATTTTCCCCTTTATTTTCACAACCCAAGGTAGTGGATCTCAAAAACACAGGCACCAAAGGTTTTTTTTGGAGGGTTCAATCCCCTACGCCCATCCTCTAAAGGCTTCTGTCCCTAAAGTTTGATCCTGTGCCAAGCTTTATGTGGACCCTCCTAAACTGGGCCACAGAGCTCAAACTGGGGTTGTTTTTTTCTTTCTGAAAAATTGCACCAAAAAAACTCACTGATTTTTCATAACTACCGGAAGTGCGTACTACTTTCAACTTCTGTACTACAAACAAAAATTTGCTGAAACACCTACTGTGGTATCAGGTGGAAAAAATTACTTTCTGCGTGTTTCTGATGCAAAACCATTTTTATTTCGTCAATGTCAGATAAACAGCTTTATGTTGGTTTTGTTCTTCAAACCCCCAGTCTATTTTGACTCATCTCTTCTATTTATGCTGCACTATGCCAATTAGAAAGCTGTGAAATCTCCAAGGGGTTTTCAGCCTTTTTATATCCTTACCACAGCATGTATCAGACCTGCTCCTGCAGAGAATTCCCTCTGCTCTTATCAGACCACAGAAAAGCCCAAAGATAATCTTTCTCCACGTCTAGAAGTAGGGCAGATACATAACTATTTACATATTAGTGTACAAAACAACTACTAAGGAAAAGAAAAATCTCTAGGACAAATTCGCATATGAATATTTTCTTTGATACCAATAGAGCAAAGCTGCATTTACAGTATTGTAACTTGGAAAGAAATTCCCCTATACCTGTCCTACCTGAATTTATAGCAGACACACAAGTAGACTTTGGGATATATACATTATGAACACAGAACTGTCATCACAGCCCTTGGTACTAGATTTCAACCTGTACATGTGGCGTACACCTGTGCTTTGTGTGACAATGTGCTTGATTTGCAGTGTGGGAGACTCCCAGGTTCAAAGTTAATCTGGTGTCTTTCTTTTTCTTTCTCTTACGAGATCATTTTAAGCTTTCCTCTGTAATTCTTACAGCTTCTGGGGTAATTGTATCTTTAGTTCCACCTCCTTTAAGTGTATGGAACTTATTTTCACTAATACAGAATAACCTACTAAGAAAAGAACACCAAAGATTATTATATGTCACAGCAAAGCCCTACTCTATATATTTTCTCCTAAAGTCAATAATGTTCAAGAAGAAATCAATTTCATCAATTTTTTTTAAAAAGGCAGAAAGCCAAACAGCAGATGTAGAGTTTCTTCATTGTTTCACTTCAGAAACCACAATCACAATCTGTGCCATATTCACCCTGCTAACAACCCACTTTCCTGGGATGAGCACTGTGGAGACATTATACAGCTACTTTTCTTTCCATTTTACTCATTCAAAGAAAGATCACCAACCATTTCTCTTTCTCCCAGGCCAGACTTCTTATGGACCCAACTGGGACCATCCACCTCCCCTTCCTTCCCCCTCCTCCCCCTCCGTTACTCGACTCAAGGCAGCTGCTGCATCCTGAACTGAACAATAACAGAGGCTGGCTATCTGGACTTTTCCAGGAAAATGGCTATATGCTATATATGGAGTATACTAGCCTCTTTGTAATTTAATGCTGGCATCCTTGACAAGGTAGCTGCATTCTGTCTCACAGCATGTTGTATATTTTAAATGCTGTTGTACAACTGCTGGCCAGACCGCACAGTATAAAGTAACGGCTGAACAAAAAAGAGATTCAGTCCTAACAGGCAAACCGCAGAAGTTTTGGCTGAGCATCCAAAACTGCTAATGCTTATCGGGACCTCCTGAGAGCCCCCCTCCTTCCTGCAGCCCAGAAACCTCCACCGCCAACTGTCCTGATCCTCATTAACTGCACATCACTGTCATTTGGTAGTTTTTTGCAGCAGCAGCCTTCACAAGTTGCTTGGCACTTCCCAAACACAGTATGAGACATGCTTTGCTATTGTTTTCTCCTTTTTTTTTTCTTTTTTTCTTTTTTTTTTTTTTTCTTATTTTTATTTTGGGGGACAGCAGGAGACATGAGCTGTGCTGGAGAAATTACAGAATTAGTGCAAACCCTGCCCTGTGTCTGTGCAGCAATGAGGTGCCATCTGATGAGAGCTGGAATCTGGCCTCCCCAGCTCTTCAGGAGTCCTTTGCTATTTGTCACACCATCAGGCCTCCAACCCTGCCAGCTGAGCCTGAAGCATGGAAGCAGCTCCATTAAGTTCAAAAAGACATCCATTTTAAAAGTTATGCCAGAGAGTTGACATCTTAGCAGAGACAAGGGCTCTTATACATCTGATCCAAGAGTGCCTCAAAGTGTAGTGAAGGAAAGGTTGAGCACAGCTCTTGACATAAATGCCTGTAACATGTGTCTACCTGCCAGAGCAACTTCTCCAGCTTTCCCTTCCCCTCTCCAATCCTGCTCAGCCTGTGTCTGCAGCAGGGTGACAGCTGCCATCCTCAGCAGAGCTGTCACATGCAGTGCTCAGACTCCATACATTTCTCCTGACAGAAATACCATCACTGATCCTTTCCTCTGCCAATAAGCACTACTGGGAGATTGTTTAGGGGTTTATGCAATTTCTTGGAAGTGTTCTGGGACCACAGCTGAGTGCCAGGATGCACCATGCAACCACAACTGTATCTGAAAACTGTAATTACCCTTCCAAAGGACAGAAAGTAGAGAAACACAACACAGACTCCATCACAGGATCAACTGGATTCACTAATTCCTTTTTTTCCCCTTTTCCTTCCTCTTCCTTCTTTCCTGGATGCTCTTCTAGTGCTATTTTACCCATTTGGCATCTCATGACAGGCTGCCCTGCTTCCTGCCCCTTGGTCTCCACTCTGTGCTTCTCCTGTGGTTTGCAATGCTTTATTCCTCCATCAGAATTAAAGAGTTGTATCTGCACTCACAAGACTCAGTGCCTGAATGGCCCATCAGCAGAAAGATTAGCAAAACTAATTTTTCTACAGATGGTTAAGAATCACAGTTTTTCAGGAAAGCAACTACTCTAATGGATCTGTGATCTGCCAGTGTCCTGGGGAATATCTGATAGGTGTCACCAACCCTCAGATAAAAGCACTTGCTAACATGATTTCACTCAGTGAGACAATATGATGTTATCCCTGTTATCCCACAGCACCAAAAAGGGTGAGTATGTATTGGGAAATTTTGTTTGGTTTGTTTTTTTGGTTTTTTTTAATAGCAGCAAACATGGATTCTGTCTTCCTTGTGGGTGGTATATTAAATTTGGATTTTTTCCCCCTAAAGTGGTTCAGCTATGAATTTATTTTCTCCCCGCCTTGCTTGAACCATAATATTGTGGTAATATTAGTTACATATTTGGATTGATACAAATCAGATATGATGATTTTAAGATTTTCTTCTTGTTCTGTGCCAATTGTTAGAAATAATTAATTAGCATATAATGTAGCACCAAAAAAATCCTGATTCCCAGGATTTTCATAACATGCAATATCTTCTTGACATAGTCTTACTGTAGATAATAAAATGGTTTATGTTCATTACTTGTGGGATTATTCCTTAGCAAAGGGCAGCAGTGTAGATTAAAACAGCAAATTCTCAGAGTTATGATTAGAAAATTGTCATGGTCCCGCAGACAAGTCTCCCTGGGACATGAAGTGGTACAAGTACCCGTGAAATGGCTCTAATTAACAAAGTAGTGCTTGTTGGCAGCTGAAAACATAAATAAGCCTTTAACTTAGGAAAGAAGTTGAGTCCAAATAATAATTGTCTATGGGAAAAAAAGCCCACTCTCCAATACATCCTTCATTTCTATTTAATTTCTTATATTTATAAGGAGATGGAGTTTTCTTTCTTCATCTGGTGAAGAAGAAAATAATGCACATCTCACAAAGCAGATCTGTTTTTTTAACTGTATATTAGAATTATCTAAATCATCTAACATGCAGAACAAGAAAGTGAACTTATGGGCATATCTGAGTAGGAGCATTCCGAAGGAAGAAAAAAAACCCTACCAGCTAGGAGCTGGATATTATTTGTGTGAAGTTATGATTTTACACTATCAGTGGACACCACAGTTTGGCGCAGGATTACACACCAAGTGCATGTGTATTTCATGTTACATATGGTTGCATAGATACTTCCATCAGCTCCACTGCCTCCCTCACGCTGCTGGATAACCCTGCAGCGGAGGGGAACAAGGCCTGTACTCCATGTTTCTGTGAAATTCGGTTTTACTTGAGCTAAAAATATGTGTTCAAAATGGCTTGAGAAGTTTCACAGCAAGAAACTAGACACCATGCCTTCTAACCCATCTCTCAGAACCATCAGATACAGTGGTTTCCCACTAAGAAGTCCCTTCCAAGCACTTTGGCTCACTGGCTGGGCAGTGTAAGAGGCGTTTATGTATACATTGGATTATATACAATCTTTGTCTGGCTAAGTCTTTTGCTTTTAAGTTTGTTAATCCTGGTATCTTTGGGCTCTGACTCACAAGTCAGATAGTTATCTTTGGAAGTCTGCAGTGATTGCTGCTCTCTGGTGCCTGGACCACCCGCCTCTTGGAGCTCTCCCCTGAGCCCACCTTCCTGCCACTGCAGTGGGACTGAGGCTGCAGCTGATCCGCCACCCCATGGACCAGCGGTCATTGTTCACATCTCTGCAGGGCTGGAATGGCAAAACCCCACACCACCCCCAGCACAGGGCTCGTCTGCAACACAGGCAATGCTCACTGTGCTCTACAGTTTAAAGAACTTAAACTCGGTTTAACTGAATCAAACTGAGATCTGGGCAAAGGGTAGAAGGACTTCTCCTTAGCTCCTTTCCCAGAGGCTTCCTCAGCACTGCTTTGCCCCACTTGATGTAAGTCCCTTTTATATTAGCTCAGGTCTTGGCCTGTTCAGAAGCAGATATTGAGGGGTTTAGGGATATTTAGGTGTTTAGAGGTATTCACAGTTACAAATATTCTCATGCAGGAACTCAAACTGAGGTATTAGCTGCAGGGAAATATTTCAGGGCCTACAATTTAAAGTGCCCAGGTCCCTAAACAGAGTCTTACATGCTAGTTAATGACTATTTCAGTGCTAATTTGTAAGTGAGCAGGAAGTATGGGAAAACAAAGATTGCTGAAACATGGATGTGTGGCACAGAGTTTGAAGACCATGGTAAACAATGTAAGGAGTCACAAGAGCAGAACTCCCTTTTTGACAAATGCTGCTTTGGGTCGCATATGATGTGGAATTCTGTTTTTATGATGATGGACTTTAGTAAAGATAACTTTTCATCTTGTAGTCCACTTTCTTGAAAGTGGACAACCCACTGGTTGTGAAGAGATGCTCAAATATCATAAATTTGTATGAAATGTTAGAAACTGCCTCTGAGGCCAGTTCACTGTATGAAGTTAATCATTTTTCTGTGGGGCAAAACCCCCACATTTTGGGGAGCATTGACCTCTCTGAAAACCTTCTCTAAAAGCTGCCAGTGTTGATTTTGATCCCAGAGAATAATAGAAAGTTGTATGTTGTTATACAAGTCTTCCCACTATCTTCACTTGGTGATGGAATGAATATTAATACAGTCTTCCATGTTCCCACTTGGAGCAAGTCATCCCTAGTACTGACACTCCACCTGGGAAATATTTATTAGCACCCTGACTAGTACCTAGTCAAGGCACCTAGAACTAATCTATTCTTGAATTTTTCACTGCAAGCTTTGTTTCAGCTCTTCATGTCATGGTTCTCTGTCACCTGTCGAAACAATATTATTTAACAGGGCTTTCTTATCCTCAGACAGTTCTTCACAGAATTTTACCATCTGGCTATCATGGCCAGATTTTCTGCATGTCATCTGTTTTCGATTTAACAATTCTGGTTTGTGGTTTAGAAACTCTGTCTGTGACCTCTGTATCTTGAATATTCTCTGCAAGTCACCTTCTTCATTATTGTCTTCTAATTCCTCTCATTTCTTCTGATCTCCTCTTATTATACCTGACTAAATAGATTTGTTTATTTTGGCCCCAGTCTAGCCTCTGATCTCGTGCTTATTTAATCCTTAATCCTCTTAACACCTCAATTGAGGGAGTTACATTTTTCTTTTTGGGGCATCTGTTCTTTCTAAATTAAATCTTAACTACAATAGTGTCTCAAGCAGCCACTTAATATTTAGATATTCTTCATTCTTCAACATTAATAGCATTCAAAATTTGTTATTACTGCCAGTAATGCAGTGCTCAAGCAGTAGGTGGAAGACAGAGCTCAATTAAACCAGGGCTCCTGTAACATTTTCATTGCTCACATAAAGGCAGCCACACACATGAGCTTAGGCTCTGAGACAGAATTTCCTCCAACTTACATTTTGCAGCTGGCAAAAGGGAGACAAGGCTGTCTCTGGTTTGGCATTTTGTCCATCAGTAAATTGATGTCCAGGTCTCCCTCTACTGCTTGTGAAGAGGCAACAGTGAAGTCAACACTACTAAACATTTTCAGTACGGGACTCTGAAGGTCACTGGCCACCTTTGACAGACCTTCCTGTTACAAAAGGGATGAGCCACCCTTAATACTCTTCATTACTCCTGTACACCAGATTAATTTAATAAAAATTGCATGTATACCTGCTGAAGTGCAATAGAGACTGAAGCAACTTATGCATTGATTCACAGACTTATTGCACTTCTTCCACAAGACTAGTGATCAGGACAAAACTTGGATCACCAATGCAGTGACTGGAGACAATAGTTTAGCACTTTTTTTTTTTTTTTTTTTTTTTAACTAGATATAGATTTTCTGGAAAGATAACTTTACCTGTTTGCCTAATTGCCTTACTTTGCCACTGCCTGAGGCAGCTGTCAGCCCGTGTGGTGGGAGCATTACCCAGCACATCAAACATCTGTGTCATCTTTTTTGTTTTCAGTTTTGCACTACTTTGGTTTATCATGAGCTCACAGAACTGCAGCAGATGCTGGGCATACTGACTGCTGCTGCCTGGAGACCTTCCCACGCTGCTGACCTGGCTGGCAGAGCAAGCCCTCAGCCAGACCTTGGCACTTTGGTCTCTCCTGCAGAGAGTTGCTCTTAGCACCTTCTGCATTAACCAGTGCAACTCTCCAAGGGTGGCGCTCCAAGTGTCTTCCACACCATCTGCTCCTGCCAGTGGAAACCATTTCTTCTTAAAAACAGGACTGTGGTGGCTGAAGCATGGCTGTGTCACAGGCACAGGAAAGAATCGGATTTTGTGTTTCAGCTATACACCTTCTTTAGCCTATCATAAACCCATTTCAACAGCATGTCTTGGAAAAGAGACAGGAATAAAACCAGCATCTTCCATAGGTAATAGTTTGGCTGTTCTCCATTGCAACACAACTCTTGTAGCAATACTAGAGAAAACATCAGCCAGAGTATTTCTTGTTCAATATTATGTACAATACACAAAACCCTTGCTGAAACTACTACTGAATACAACCTTGACAAAACTATGAGGCTGTTCAATTTACCTGTACTTGTCTTAGAAGTGCTTTCCAGGGAAAGATTCTTAAGGGAAAACTTAATCCAGCTTTGAACAGATAGCAGACAAAAAGTCATTAAAATTTCAGTCTTTGACTACACTGACTTTAGTGACTTTTCTCAGCTTTAGAACATTTATCAGTTTCCCTACCAAACCCCCCTAATTGGTGAGCTTTTGGGACAACAGTGTCTCATGTATGAGAGGTCGTGGTAAAGGAGAAAAGGCACATTTAAAAAATTTGCTTTGCTTAATATATATGCTGGAAAAACTATTTAATCACCAGAGAAGTAAATACAACTGAAACGGTATTTAACATGGATTAAACATTAAATAACATTTAACTCCTGAAAATTCAAGAACATAATCTGACAGTAAATTGCTTTGTTAGAGCAATATCTTTTTTTTAACATTCCTTTCCTTTTTTGGGCTTTTTTGTTCTGGTTTTGCAAGAGCTTCATACAAGCATTTTCTACATGGCAGAACATGTAAAGAACAACAACTGAGCTCAAAAAATAGAAATTCTGTGTAATACATGAAGTAGGAACAGTGTCACTTATTAATTTCTGTCTTCACGATGGACATTAAAGAATTTTACTTAGTTTGCAAACACTTTCCATGCTTAGCTACAATATTAGTGATTAATAAGAGCTTGTGTTTTAAGCAGACAGAGATCTCTTTTTTTGCCTTGAATTAAAACTGACTTCTGGAACGTGATTAATTTACATTTGCTAATGTGGTGGTAAAAAAACATGCTCATCCACAGCTCAGTGAATGTGAGCAAACATGCCTTGCCATGCCTGGCCACCGTCAGGACTGGATTTGCAGTCAAGTTGAACTACACAGATCCAGACCTTGGCTACAACCTGGCAGAGGGACTATATATTGACATGTGTGGATAATTTTATTTTTCCATCATCTGTGGCCTTGCTAATGGTGATGTAAAAGCAACAATAAATCACATCTCTGTGTGAAATTGTCACTGTGCTGTCTCTTGACTGCTGTGGTTTTGGAGCAGGGCAACATAAATCCATTGCTTCTGCACAGACCTAATATCTTTAGAAAGAAAAGGACAATACTTGTCCTGAAAAGCTCCTGTTTGACATTTCCGTTGGCACTTGAATTCTTTGAAAGAACATATTACTCAGATAGGTGTGTACAGTTTGATACTGCTTGGCTCTGTCATATAATATGAAACATTTATGGGAAATATAAATCCTGCTGGTCTCTTCCAGCTCTGCTAATTCACACAGAGATGCTGGGAAATTTCAGGTCTTCTACTTTGACTTACGCTTTCCCTCTCCCCAAGTAAGAACAATGATGCAGAGATACTTGTCTCTGGACCTTTGGAAATTGGCTGGAAACAAATCCAGAAATGCGTATCTACCCTGCCTTTAAGAGAGCAGAACCTCAACTTTTGTAGCTTTTCTAGAAGAGCTGCTGAAAAACTTGTGATCATTTCTCTGCTCTGACAACTGCTTCATAACTTAAAAAATATTATCTCTGTTTTCATCTCCTTATTAGGCAATTTTAACCACTTTGAAGACCTGGCAAATTCACCTTATTAGTGAGAGAAAAAAAAAAAAGAACATGCATAGTTTTCACAGTTCAAATGTTTCAACATGAAAGCAAATATTTCCTTCAGAAACATAATTTGCTATCCAAACAAACATAATTAGAAGCAATCTGGTGAAATAACACTCACAGTCCAATTAGCGTACAAGAAACTAAGAGAAAATACAAAACTAAATAGTACCTAATTTTTTTTCTGAGTGTTCTTGTCTGATTTATTCTAATTCATCTATTATCCAAATTTTAGAAGGGAAGAAAGCAATCTTGAAGTAAACTTGCCATCCAAAGTACAGACCAAGTCTGGACTGTAATTACTTCTCTTCCTTGAAAAATACAGTAAACAATTTTGCAGTGCATATGACTAAGTTTATCATTGGCCATGCTAATTGGTATATACTTTACCCTTGCCAGCTCAAAGCAAAAATGTTACAAAAGTGAAAGGTGCAGAAATAGCCCTCATTTGTATAAGTAATATACATTAATAAATGTACCAGTTTGCAGCAATAACAGATCCAACCCTCCAGGGAGCACTGAGCATTTGTGAACTGTTCAAGCACTCATTAGCTGTTGACATTCTTTAGAAATGAATAATTTATTTGAGTTTGGGAGAGTAGCACATGATCTAATAAAATAAACAAGTCATTGTCATCTGCAGGTACTGTGCCAGATATATGACTTAAGCCTTGGTGGAAGCACTAGAGCTATTTGCATAGAATACTCATTGGTGCTAATGTTCAGAAAGCTCTGCTGACAGCTCTGGCCTCTGCAGGGAGATATGAATCTTCACCTGCTGTCTGCTCCCACCTGCTGCTGAGATCTCTTGTAAACTTAAGGACAGTCCTTGGCTCCCCTAAAAAAATGAATCATTCCACATATAAGTATCAACACCAGTCATTTACAGCATAACTAGCAGCTTCAACATTTTTATCAGTACTTATATGAGCAAACTAGGTTGTGTCTTTGTGAAAATAAATACAAGAGGAGTGATTTGTGATTGGTGCCTTCAGCTCTGCTCAGACTCAGGACAAGGGTTGTGCACAACGTCTTATTGCCAGGCAGCCCTCCTGGCTGAGCAGACTCCAGCTGGCAGGTTCTGTGCTTCATGGTGAAAGGGTGTCCCACCTGAGAGGCAGCCACTCTTATTTCAGTCCTTAGCTCCAGAGACAACTGGCGGGTCCCATGGAACTGACTGCAACTTGGCAGAGTTATCTTTAACACCATCACAGAAAACTGCAGCAGCTCCCTCAAGCACATTACGTTTACTCAAATGCTTGTTATTTACCACACTCAGGGGCTTTGTTTTGCCCAAAGGACATGAACAGAGCACTGACTAGAAGGAACATTTTAAAAGTTCATGGATTTGTAATAAAATTGCAGATTACACCAACTGTTACACCATGGGAACTGACAAAATGCATAATATCAAATTTAACTGACTTGCTAGTTGTCATACAAAAAAAAAGCACGAATTTTTAAATGTGCAAAGCATCAGCTCACAGAGCAGGAACTAATTAAGCATGCACTTATGAGCTATGATCTTATGAAACTAGAATTAATGAAACTTCAAAGTGTTACCTTTTGAAGTACAAAACTGGCAAAAGCAGCTTCAGATAATTGCCTAACTACTCAGAGACAGGACCCAGTCTAGGCTCCAAGACTGGCTTAAAAATCAGTCACCGCCCTCTCCAGTAGCCACAGGGAGTGGACAATCAATTTGGACTAACTTCTGATAGTGGCATTTAAGGACTTGCTCCCCAACATATACATTTATATAATATGACCAACCTTCAGCAGGAAGCAAGGAATACCATCACCTCGCCAAGAGGAAACAGCTGGAGGCTAAACTACACAAAGCTGTTCAGTCCTGTGTCTGCAAGACACTGTTTTGAAGTTAACAAGGAGAAGACAAATTCTTGATCTTGAAAGCTGGAGCTTTACAGCTTTGCTATCTGGAACTTCACAAACCAGTGTTTAGGAGTTTCTCTAGATAATGTACCCAGGGAGTGACAAAACTGAGGCTTGGAGTGTCCAACTCCTGTTGATTCCCTCCCTGCCTAGTGACGAGTTAGTTAATACAAAGCAGGACAGCTACAAAATGAAAATCAGGGACACATCCAGAAATAACATATAGTCTGGTAGCTAAGGATGCGTGCCAGACATGCAGAAGACTGCCTTGTAGGTCCTGGCTCTGAACCAAGGCCAAGCAAGGACTTGGTTTTGGTCTCCAGCACCCGTATCAGCAGGTTACAGAGGTCATACAAGGAGCACTTGTATCCTCCATCAGCAAAAATATTTTATTAGGCTAGAGAAACACTAGGAAAAATGACTCAGTTTGGAATTTTTCACAATTTAGCAGTATAAGAAGTGCCACTTCAAAAAACCCAGGGATGAGGCTACCTAGGACAGAGAATTAATTTTAAGGTACTTTTTCAGTCTAGCTTTATCATCTCACCTGAACTTCCAAGGTTTAAGTAACGAACGAGAAGCTGCCATTTGCTAGTTTAGACTCTTTCAAAATGTGCTTACTCCAAAAGATGCTGTTGCTGATTTTTTACTTTGACCACAAATTGCACTTCACAAGAATCAGTTGCTATCTGGCTTGCAGGACCATGAGGGCAGAATGCATGTAATTAAAAAAAAAATGGCTTATGCCCGGGTAAGAAAAATACAGTCATTCTCACAGTGTAACTTCCAATTGCTTCAGAATCACTTATGTGAAATGTAACTCAGTAACATTCAATATGTTCCCTTCACCCAAAGTTCAGATCATTACTAATTTTCACCTAAAGGCTTTAAGCCCTTGTTTCAGGGAAAACATTTATAGGAACTGTGGCAGACAAAGACTTTGTAGGAACTTTTGTATGGATTCTAGCCACACTCACAAATGTCTCTATAAATATGAATACAGTTTGCATACTACCAGCATTTAATACGGGCCTTGAGGAAGAACTTCTCAGTCTAACATATTAAATGAACTTTCTTCCTCCATGTACTGTAGGAGAGCAATAAATGACATTCCCAGCCTCTGAGGTGAAGTTTATTATTTTAATAGATCTCAGGTGACTGTGCATGAAGCATGAACAACTTTGGGACTTCAGTCTGGGTTCATTTCACACAAGACTAGAAAATGGTACTCTGCAACAATATAGCTCAAACTTCCCAAAGAAAGTCGGTATACTGATATTAGATGTGAAGAGATAATTTTCAACATTTCATTGCTTGCTCATGAACCCCAAGCTAGGGTTTAGAATATTTCACTGTTGACCTACTCTATTTTATCTTGTCATCCACTTTACCTCTTGCTGTGTGAACTGCTGCCTCCCCGCATTTCTCACTGTGTATCATAAAGATTTTGAACCACATCTGAGATGTCTGGAGTTTTAGCCTCTCCCAAATCACTGTGACTTTAACTTCTTCAACAGCTCTGGTTTTGATCTTATTTATTAGTACTTCTTCTTCCTCTTTTTACTAGGCTTTCAAGGAAGAAAATTAAAACTGTCATACAAATTATTGTTCTCATACATATACTGGAAATCCAGATAAGGACACTGGATGTAGACTTATAGCTTCTTCTTTTTATTTAAAACTAGTAGGATTATTTTCATTAGAACATCTATTAAACTTTGCTCAACTTTTTCATGGATATGCTCTTGCCCCTTTTTCCTCTGATGTAAAATATTTTCCAAAGACATTTGGATGTGTTTTAAACATATCCACAACCATTGCACTGTCATGAAATATGCAGGATCATATCCTCAGCTGGTGTAAACTGATGACAATCCATTTCTTTCAAAGCTAGCTTTGTGCAACCACCCTGTTTTTTGCCAATTGTGGCTCAAAAACTATCTGGAAAGCAACCACTTTGGAAATGTTTATATGCCTGGCTGATCTTATTCTATCCTCTTTTGTTTATATCTTAAATTTTTTGGACCAGATATGTGATTAATTCAGTGGAAATTTTACCCTGGTTACTCACGAGTTTCTTTACAGTGGTTTGATTTCACTTCAGGGAGGGGAGAGATTGTGTTTACTGATGGAGGAGAACAAAACAGCAGCGATAAACTGCACTCTTTGACACTGCCGATGTGCAGGAATGCTGCATTCCGCCCTGTCAGCATTGCACCATGCTTTCATACTTCTCCTCTCACAGCGTACCAGAGAGATTCAAGATTCCTGCAACTCCCAAAGTACCCAAATCTTCAAGACTGAGGCCAAAATCAAGTTATCACAGTAAACTTCAAGGAATTGTTTTAGCTTTTCAAACTGTATTTATAGGTCAAGAGGAGGATTTGGTTTGTTTTTTTCCTCTTTGAAGCCTCAGAACATATACTTTTTAACAAGATATTATCTTCTAATTAGAAAAAAAGAAAAGGCTTTCTGGCCCTAAAATCTATGGCGTGCAAAATAAACATACAAGCTTTCTTCTTTCATGTTTCCCAGACCAGACATCTTTACACTCCTGGGAAGCTCCTACCTCCTGTTCCTATCAAAGGGAGACAGTGAGGAGGGGGACAGGGGAAGCCAGGGCTTTCAAAATTGGTTTATTGGGGCTTCAATTGTAGACTCTGTAATGCTGCTTTTGTTTTTCACAGACATCAGGACTTGTGGCTTCCTTCCTTCCACAGACTCCCAACCTCCCTTGTCCTCCCCAGCACTTCTGTGGCTAGCAGAGCTTTCAGCTACACAGAAGCTGTAATGTGCAGATCCAATCTCCAATCCAGCTAGGTGAGGAAATAACTTTGATAAAAACCTAATTTTAACACAAGCTATTCTCCCAGCTTTCCCAGCAGCTCTCCCTGCCACTGCCTACTCTTGAAAGACTGGGCAAAAGTCACTTCCTTTTGCATTTTAAAGAAAAGTTTTAGTGCCATGATACTGGCATTGGAAAAGATCTTTACACAGATACCTTAAAAATACCTAACTGTATGAAACACAAGTGAAGAGAACGTTTCAACTGAATGGGTAGGGAGAAGATGAGCACATGAATTTAACTCCCTCAGTGCTGCTCAAGGCACTGGAGTTGCTCATAAGCAACAGGAATACAGTGAAAGCACATCAAGTGTTTTCAGCTGTCTTTTAATGAGAAATAGCAGGTAGAAACAGGCAGAGAAGTAGCAGCTCACCACAGACCACCAGAGCACCACAGAGACCTTTTGTCAGGAGGCATGAATTCTGTAAAGCTGAATTCTCTTACTGGTATACCTAGATCTACACACCCAGGAGTTATGAATGAGACCCCCAAAATCAGGAGAATGGTTTTAATCTGAGATTTAAGAAAAATACGACTGTTTTATTTGCTTTCTGGGTGTTCAGCCTCCAGGGTTAACATTTCCAAGCTTCTGTTTGTAATCACAAGGTCTAGAAACCCACTATTTAACTGAGATTTGTACATGCTTCAAGGACTGAGGTGTGAAGAAAAACCATGAGCCTTGTAAGAGATGTGATGAAGTCGTCATAGTTGGCAGTGCTGGGGATATTATATAGTTTGGCCCTGTCCAGGATTAAAAAATTCTCTCCAGCTGCTGATCTTACAAATTCTCCTGGTCTCTACTGGAGATATCGCTCAGTCTCAGGCAATTCCTACACCTCTGCACAATTCTTCTGAACTCTCAAATGTTTAGAGTTTATTCCACAGTAAACTGAGCTCAACCCTGAAGGGGCTGACCAGCCAAGAAGCCAATATCAACAGCTTTTCACAGTTTGGTTGGCCCCAGGGGTGCCAAATATACCATAGCAGATATAAATCTGAGACATATAATATTATTGCAAAAAGAGAGCTAATTTTCTCAACATCTAATTGAATTCTCTAGTAGTTTCACTGAGTAGTGTTGTGCTGGTTTCATCTCAACATTTAATGAATACTGATTTTTTAAAGAAACTGTTTATTTGCATTAAAAATTTACTTCCCCACACTCCCCAAAGTATCAAAAGAAATTGAATGTTAGATTTATAATTAATGTGGTTTGGATTTTAAAAGAAATTTTTTACAGCAAAGAACATTTCTATAAATCATGTCCATGATTGAAAAAACATGGTCATAACTGAAGACAAAACTGCTTCATTTTGCATCTGTTTCACATATATAAATATGTCAGGTTTACTTAGAACACACTGACAAAATGAGGAAGAAGGGAAGAAAAGTATAAAAATAGCCTAGGTTGTATTGGTACCTCCTTTAATATCATTTTCTCCGATATTATTGCAACCACTCATTACTTTTCTTGGCTGGTTTAGTCACTTAAACAATTAAAAAGTTAAAATAAAAATAACTTTTATGGAATTAAGCTCTTAGTTCAACCCTAGAAAAAAGCAGGCTTGTGTAATGTGTCATTGCCTCATTTTCTTCTGACCATTTCAGAGATAGTAGCCCTAAGTGAGTTCATCACAGAACTGATTTCCTTCTGCTCACACAAAATGTGGTCCTGTTGGTATCTGTGACTGCAGGACCAGTGTTGGTAGGGCAATGCCAGTTTGCACCAGGAGAGAATCTGCCCAGTGCTCCCAGAGCACAGCAGAAGTGAGGTGATGCAGTTTGCCAACAGAGCCACTTATCAAACACAATGTCCTACTTGTAGTATTATTCCACAGCATAACATGTGTCTTCCAAATAAATAACTTTGCTGCCTAGTCGGCCAACAATCTGCTGTTAATAAAAAAAGGAACACTAATATGTTTCTTCTAATATTTTTAATTAAAAGATACATCTTTAATATATTTGACTTCTTTTTACCACAGCAGTTTGGCATGAAGCATCAGAGAGAACAAGAGTATACAGCAAAAATAAATTAAGTGTTTAACCTACCACCGTCTTGATGGGAAAACATATGAAGCAAATTATTCAAACAGAGGTAAGCAATGTGCTACATAAGTCTTTTCTCCTGACAAGTTTGCAGTTGGTGTGGCTAATGTGAAGTCTACCTCTTTCACACATTAAGCCCCTTTAAAGTTATTTCTAGGCTCTTTCCATTTATAATGAAATCTCTTTCAGTTTATTTAGGACTTAAGGATTTAACTGTGTGCTTTAAAAAAATAAGCGTTTCTTATTTTCTACAGCTTATTTTAGAAACAATACATTGTTTAGGAAAAAAACCCCAGCTCCTTGTGAGAAATTAATGCCAATAAATGCCATGTCCTTCAGTGGTAAGGTATATTTCTTTTTATGATACATCCATTAAAAAATTTATTCAGGGGGGTGGAATATTTAAACATTTTCAAGAAATGGTAGGTAAATTAGGTAAGAAATAAAACTATCACTAAGTTTTCAGGTGTTTAGGTAAATTTGCAAGCAGTTTGAAAGCTCTAAGGGATCTAAATGAGACTCCAGCCCTTACACTGCTCCCCTATGCAGCCTCCAGAGGCTCCGACAGCCGGCGCGTGGCAGCCTCATTATTGCTTTGTGCTTCCTTTTTATTTTAGTTGGCGTTTATTTACTTGCTGAGGGCAAGGTATCTTCCAAACTAAGGCAAACCGCAATTTTAGAGGCACGGGGAGAAAGGAGTGATACAATTTGTGCTGACGAAATGGAAAGCGGATTGAGTTTCCCCACAGCCCCGGCAGCCCGGCCGCAGGGCCCTGCCATGGCCGCCCGGCCGGGGCCAGGCCTGCTCTGCTGCCCACAGGCTTGGCTGCCAGGCCACGTGGCGTGCCCAGGAACAAACATGTGGCAATGTCGTGTCCATCTGGGATCAGCTGCCCCCCGCCCATCCCGAGGTCCTGACCGACATTTGAAAGGGCTTTCGAGGCCCTGCGCTCTCCCCACAGGCCGAGGGTGAGCCGTGCCCAGCACACGGAGAAGGCTGTGCTCTGAGGGGCTCCTCGGCCGAAAAAGCCTCGCAGCAGGGGAGGACCTGGCCCCAGTCCCTTCCCGGGGCCGGAAACACCAAGCCAAGGGCCGAAATGGAGCTGTCCTCGCTGGTGTCACCAGGGGTCCCCGAGACTCTGCCACCCCCAGCCCGGCAGCAGGGCTGTCCCCCTGCAGCCACACTGGCCCTGGCCCTGTCTGAGACCGAGGGAACACAAAACCAGACAAAACAAAGGGCCTAGGCAAGGAGGAGAAGGCAGGACAAAGGAAAGCGGCAGAGTTAGAAATAAATATATAAATAAATAAAACAACAGAACGCCAGGAACGGGAGGGTGAATCTGACAAAAGCCTGGGCTGCTGGCAGCCGGCCGGGCACAGGACACGGCCGGGAGCAGAAGGCTGGACATGCCCCAGGGCTGGGAGGCTCTGGGGAGAGAGAGCTCTGTCTGAGCTTTCCCTGTGGCTCCTGTGCTGCCCTGAGCCATCTGCACCTCTGTGCTGACCCATTTGTTGTGACTGCAACAGGCAGAGACAGCCCCGAGAGGAAGGGCACGCCAGGGGCCCGAACAGCTGGAGAAATGTTCACCATCCTCACTAGCCAATGGCCCAATCATGAGATTTTCCCCCTAATGTGAATAAGCTGTATGAGAAGTGGGTTTTGCGTGAGCAAGGCTGCAGGACTGAGCCTAGGGACCACCTTATGAAGATGAAATATTTCTTCTGACTTGGTTTTTATATTCCAAATCCTTGCGTTAGCCAATCTTCTAAATAGCAATGCCAAACTTCCTTCCAGGCTCAGTCAGATGGCTTTAGGTGCCCAGCCAAAACCAAAAAAGGATTTATTGTGTGCTGCTATCTCCACTTCCTAACAATATATTACTCAAAAGATGAAAAATTTAACTGTGCCAAACATTCTTTATCAAGAAGGTACCTGGATAGGAACCTTAATTTTTGAGTGTTTCTGCAAAAAATAAACTACTGCTTAATGGTAGGAACATTACAAGATGGATATTTCCTGGCTCTAGACATTTGAATTCTGTGCTGATTTAACCCCATATACACAGGAACGTAAGAACAGCCATACTGGGGTACATCTAACCATCTCCAGCCTGTAGCAATCTCTCAGCTTGCACACAGGGAAATAAAAAAAAATTTAAAACCAAACCAAAACAAATTAACAAAAAACCAAAAAAAACAACAAAAAAAAAAAAAAAAAAAAACCAAACAAAAAAAAAAACCAAGACCCAAAAGACCCCAATTAAAAAAAAAATCCCAGCCAAAACAAAAAACAAAACAAAACGAACAAAAAAAACCCCAAAACAATATCACCAAAGGAAAAAAAAAAAAAAAAGGAGGAAAGATGTTGGATACTCCCAGTCCTGGGAGCATTCTCCCAGTCTCCATTTTCAGCTCCACTGATTCTCAGCCCCAGTCTGGTTTGCTCCCTAAACCTCTGAGGGTCTCTCTCATGAGTCTTTCTCCAGGAGTGGCTGGAGCCCATGTGAAAGTCTGACACCTAAAATATTCTCAGCCCAGAGGTTCTTCTGCTCATCTCACGGAGAACTTGGAGTTTCAGGCCTTGGTCCTCACCACCCTCACCTGTGAACCCTTGTTCTCATGTTAGAGACAGGCAAGAATCAATCCCAGTCCACCTACTTACAGTTTTCTAAACTTAAAACTAAGTAGTAAGGCATTGTGCTTTTAAGAGGTGGGGGGCAAATGAAGAAAAAAGCAATTAGGAGGTAATAGCTCTGCTGGGAGAGCTATTGAAACACTTTGATTTCCACATTAAACCAGCAAAACTCTGATGTTTCCAAGTTCACTGGGATGTGTGTCCAAATTGACCTTTTATTGCATATGGTCAAGTGCTGTGAAAAATCCCACCACTTAGCATCTCTCTGTTATCTCAGCCACAGGCAGGGAAATTCTCCCCTTCAAAGAGAACCATAAAAAGAGATAACAGAGACAAGGGCTTCTGTGCCATCAGCATTTCAAACTCCACATCTCCTCAGGAAAAAAGGGGGTTTTTGTAAGGGAGAAGAGGGTTATTTGTAAGAGTAAACTGATCAATGGTTGTAGTTTCTCACCCACCGATCTTGTGCAACACAGAGAAGAAATGCCTCCCGGCTGTCCACCTGGAAAGTGTAGTAGCAAACCAGTGCAGGTACAATTCTTGGAGTACTAATCTTGCACCAGTGGCATTAGTAAATCATCTCACCAAACACACAGGATTACAATTCTCACCTGTATCTACAGTGCAAAGACAGATTTCCACCCAACTCTTCCACACTTCCAGCCCCCTTTTCACCAAGGAACGTGATTTTTCTTACACTAATAGATCTATAGTCAAAACTGCTGCTGTGTACCGAATGCCAAAGTAGATGCTGCTGTGTGTGGGTGGGAGGGGGAAGGAGTCTGCCAGTGTAGCACATTTCATTCAGGGAACTGGTATAAACTACATACAGACAAAACACTAGCTTGCCAGTATAAGCTGCGGCTACACTAGGAAAGCCTGCCAGAATAGCAAACTGCCAAATCTTTTCTAGCACAGACAATCCATGCTATCCCACAGATAAATGTTGCTTCAGACATTAACTCTCTCTAGTCTCACCATACTGCACGTAGGAGCTGACACCACTGAGATATGCTACTGCATTTCTCCATAAGCTGTCGCAGGGCAGCGATTTCAGGAGGCCCAAACTCTTTGGAAGAAGATGGAAAGGGAAGAAGCCTTTGGAGGTTGGGTTGTACTCCTGTACATTTGCTGAGATGGGACAGATGCACTAGGGCATGCACTGCCACATAAAGAGACACAAGACCTGGTTTAGCTGCATTAGAAAAGATGTGGGACTGCCATTTCTTTCTGCTTGGCTGGAGGAGTCACTAGGATCCTCAAGTGATTTCATCAAGCTGTCTTCTATCATAAAACATGAAGGAAATTAATTTCACTTGCAAGTGAGAGAATTGGACAACAGCTTGATGACGAGTTGGAATAAGAGCAAAAAGGAAAAAAATCCCCTGGTATGGCAACAGTAATCCATTTCACAGTTTCCCACATGTCTGTGCAGGACTTTTTCAAGTACCACCTATGGACATCTTTCCTATACTTTTACCCAGAATAAAACTTCACAAAGAGTAGACACAGAAAGGCCAGAACATCTGGCACAGTAAATACCACAGATACAGAAGTGGGATTATCAATTTTACACAGTGCATTTCCTTTTTTTTCTTTCCTAAGATGGCACTTTAAATTAAAGTCAAGAGCTTTTCTGGGAGAACATATAAAATATAATATCATATAATCACATCTGAAAACACAACAAAATTTATTAGAAAGATCATGCTATATTCAAAGCATTTATCACAGCCTGAGAAAATCTTTTTACTATTCAAAGTAATGGCTGATCTCAGCATCTGAGAGCAGATAGATGGGGGCAAAGAAGCTGATCCATTATTTACCAAAGCAGAGTGTTGCATATATGGCTTTTTCTGTGCAGGTTGCTTTTTTCCTCACATTCACAAAATCTTGATAATTAACGTGCTAAGAACATTTAAACACTATTGATCTAGAGTACAGGAAATTATACCATTGAAACCACCAGGAATAACCTCACTGTACAAAATTTTGAAGGTGATGCTCCAAGACCTTCAAACAGTGGCTCACGGTTTTTGCAACACCGAAATTTCTGATATAGGTTTAAAGTCCAATCTCCCTATCTATTTTTCTCTCTTTTTTTTGTTTGGGTTTTGTTTTTTTTTTCGGGTTGTTTTTTTTTTTTTTTTTTTTGAGAATTTTTCTTTCCATTTTGTAGGTGGGTTATCTGCTTACTTATTTCATGTACACATTTCTGTTCATTTGCTCCCCTATCATCTGGTATTTTATTAATCTAATTTCTGATAAAAATGAAGTCTTTAGACTTCCCCTGCATCCCCAGGCTGTCTGGCAATTGGTCTTACACTGTTAAAGGAGAGATGACAGTTTATTAAGCATTAAGCTACAGACTAATGAGTTCTTGCCAAAGCCTGTCAAAATGAATTCATTTTCCAATGAAGTGGAATGAGTGGCTGAATGGATCAATACAATTGCCTGCAAACAGTGTTCCTCCACAATAAATGCAGGAAAGCACTGCCTCTGGTATTCTGCTGTATTTACCATTAGTGACTGAAGTCTCAAGTTACCCAGATTCTCTTCTGATGCAAAAAAGGTTTGCCAGAGAGGGTGAGGAAATTCAGGCAAAGTAAATAACGGTGTTATTAACTAACTTCTTATTCTCGTTCAACATTTTTCCCAATATTACCCACATTTGTCAGCACTCAGATTTCATGTCTGCTTTGACTTTCAGGAAGAAATATTTCAGTTTCTCGTAAGGACCACATCTTGGCTATCTTACGATTGTATGGGATCTGGCTTCAGAGGTAGTCCCACAGATTTCTGGGAGGGGACCAAAAAAAAAAAAGCCCAGAGTAAAGGGCTTCACATCAGTGGAAATACACATTCCTGGGTTAGGCACTCCACAGTGTGAGCCAAGGTGTTAGTGTGTTGCCACCAGGTTATCTAGACTAATTAATTTTAAGCACCACTCTTTATTATTAAAATTTATTTCACAGTTTTGCCTGTTATTCCTGAGTTCCTGAGCTGGTCACTGTGACTCATTCCCCTGAATGCTGCTGTTCTGTCCCCTCACAATTAAAAAAAGTTAAGAAATCCCCCTTCCCCACTGCCCCAGTCATCTTTTCTGAGGATAGTGTGACCTAATTCACAGCAGTTCTGGAAACGCAAAAGGCTCTGGGACCCCTTTTAACAAAGCCACTGACTGATTTAAGAGGAGATTCTTATTTATTACACATTATGGTAATTCATTTTTCATTGTTTGGGAGGTTCAGGGGGCTTTGTGTTACCTTTAAAGAAAGTGCTGACAAGCTACCACAAGTGTAAGGAGAGAGGCCACACAAGAGGAGGAAAAGAAACCCGGTGCTAATGGCTGTTTGCTCGGATATGGCTGGTATTCTTCAGTCAGTCCATATTTATTTAGGAACTCAAGGAATATTACAATTGTGGCAACTACTCAGGGACTACACCATTTTTTAGGAATTGGCTCACTTATTCATATCAAGTGCTCAAATCCAATTAGTGTCCCGGTTTGGGATGTGTGACACTGAAGCGCAGAGTCCCCGAGGAGGGCAGGGAGCTCTCCCCCAGGCCAGCTCTCAGCAGGCAGCGATATCTGGCTGCTGGATCAGAGCTGGGCTGGGCTGAGAGCTGTGCTGAGCTCAGAGCTGTGCTGGGCTCAGATCTGTGCTGGGCTCAGAGCTGTGCTGGGCTCAGATCTGTGCTGGGCTCAAACCCGTGCTGGGCTCAAACCCGTGCTGGGCTCAGATCTGTGCTGGGCTCAGATCTGTGCTGGGCTCAAATCTGTGCTGGGCTCAGAGCTGTGCTGGGCTCAGATCTGTGCTGGGCTGAGAGCTGTGCTGGGCTCAGACCCGTGCTGGGCTCAGACCCGTGCTGGGCTCAGAGCTGTGCTGGGCTCACACCCGTGCTAGGCTCAGATCCGTGCTGGGCTCAGAGCTGTGCTCAGACCCGTGCTGTGCTCAGACCCGTGCTGGGCTCAGACCTGTGCTAGGCACTGCCTTGTGCTCCAGCCCAGCCCCAGCAGCACTGCCTTGGCTCTGCACACAAACAAGGCAGCTCCTCTCTTCCGACTTGGACATAGGAAGCACAGCCCTGTTTTCTCTGTTTACTTATTTCTCTGTTTCTTCTGCTTTTAGACAGATGAAATTTATCGGCTTTTTAGGACCAAGAATTTGAAATATTGATAATGATCCCATCTCAGGCTATCTTCATAAGCATCCTCCCTGAGAGATAGCAGTTGTTCTGTCAACAGCAGAGCCAGCAAAGCCTGCTTTCCTGGGAACTTGTGCCTGACACTGAGCTGCTGCATGGATGCACCGCTATCTGTAATAAGAGATTAGCATTCACTACAACCTGTTCTTTGGTAGTGACCCAAGACCCTTTTCTCTGCTGGGTTAGTTTTACAAAATTAATAAAAATGGAAGCTATTTTGGAATTCTCCTCTTCTGCAGACTTTGGTTAAGCATCACTGGATGAGGGAGGAGGAAAACTGACAGTCAAAAATCTCCTTCAAGAATGAGCATTATGTACTATGTAGAGCAAAGGCAGGGAACTCTAGTCAAATCTACTGCTGGTAAGAAACAAACAGAATAATTTTTCAATTACTAGAATTTAACCAATTAATAAAATACGTGAAGTATTTATAAGATTCAGAAAAGGAAAAAAAATAAGCAATGTAAAAAATACCACATTAATTACAGAATTATACCTCATGCATTCTAAAGTAGATATAAATGTAGTAAGAGAATAGTGATATTTTCCCACTTCTTTTATAATATTTCTACATTTCATCCCTAGCAAATTCTAAGACACATTTTCTTTTGACTGCATTCTGTAGAGATAACGTTATAGAATAAATTTTCCAATCCCAGGCCCCCACATTTTCCTATGCTCAGTTACTATACACGTACATCTGGATTATGCACAAAAAAATAAAAGGAGACAAACAGCACATATTTGAAAGACCAAAGAATAATTACTTTCAAGCCAATATTTCAGTACTTTGAGGAAGATGGAGGGATGGGAAAACAAGGAAAACAAAAAGGAGTGAGTCAGTTTTAGAGCTTTTACAGATACTAATATATGGAGCAGCCTGACACCAACGTGCTCTTTCAGCAAGACAGATACCTACATTCAGGGTGCTCTCTTGATGGCCGTGCTTAGAGCTGAAGTTATTTTACTTTTTAATCAAATCTGCAGCTTGATTAGCAGGCTGTCAGATCGAAACTATTGGTCTAAGTAACAGAGCTCCCTCTAATGGTGCTTCTATAGTTATACTGATTTATAGTACATTGTATTTATGTTCTTGTTGCTACTAAACTTTACATCAAGCTTAGGACTGCCTTTGTTGGATATATTTGTGTTTATTCATTCCCATCTGGTGCTACAGCTTTTCTTTCTGAGACAGGAGCAGTTCATTGCAATGGAGTCTGAATATCAAAGGAAGCTTGTGCAGAAGAGGATCATTATTATGTATTAAGCAGCCCAAAAAGGGAGCAAAAGCATTAGCATCTGGGGAGGATTTTATAAGGTTTTTCCCCTGTTGCAAATACTGATTCCTTGCTTGCAAAAAGCATACATTAAAAAAATAGCAATATTTTATTTGAATGTTTGGATTTTTTTTTTTAATTTTCTCATCCTGGCATCCCACCATGGGAGAGGCTGCTGCTATCTTTGGGATACTGCCAAGCATGTAATTGTTGTGGTGGATTGAAGGCAATTCAGGATTCAAAGAGTAAATTTGAGGAAAAAATTGTAAGCACTTAACAAGCCTAAAAGATAATATGAAAGCTTGCTTATGAGGAACGTCAGTTCATTCACTTGCTTTTCATCTAGAAATTGGCCAAAGACAGGTTTATTTCAGATAATTCTCCCTGACCCACCCCACTTGTTGCAAGTTCCAATGAAACAAGACCCAAAGGCAAATCACTCCTACTTTTGATCCAAATAAACAAAACTATAACAAAAGTTCTGATTTTTTTCTCTCCCAAACCACTCTAATTTTGCCCAGAAGAGTTCTGGCTACTCCAGTTAGACCACAAGTAGAAATACTCTGCACTATTTCTTCTTTGCCTTCGTTTGTGCACATCACCAAGCTTAGTAAATCAGCAAAATTACTGCTCCTCAGTGTAGGAGTAGGTGTAACATGGAAGGGATATTGCCAACATGAAATAAGAGGTATCGACATGGTCCTGTAAAGAACTCAGCACCATTAATTCACTCTTTATTATCGGTATGAAATTCATGCACACATCTTAAACAAAAGAGAGCTGTACAGAAACTTTACTGTGCAATGCTGAAAGAAGACTAAAGGTAGGACCATCTGTCCAAGAAAAATTAAAAAATAAGAGCAGGAGGGAAGGGAACAGAAGCTGTTGGAAAGGAACCTGGCTTTGCAAAACTGTAACTATGTACAGCTATGTTTATACTTATTTTGTTCTTTATAAAAAATTATGAGTATACACTACATTGGTTTAAGAAAAAAGAGCAGCAGAAGTACTGAGAGAAATAAAACACACCCTTGGCTAAGTATCTTGGTCTGTCTCCCCAGGGAGAAAAAGCATTTTTAGTGGTCAGGCAAAAAGGAAAGCAGGGATTCATTATTATTACTTTTGTACAACTACATTCTACATGCAAAAGGCAAGAACACACAGAGGGCATTTATTTTTACTTTCCCATGTGCTTAATTGGTAGCACAACTTTAAATAACTCATTTTCTTTCTGCCTGGTACCTGCCCATAAAAGGTTTGGCCAGTAATCAGCTCCTTTTTTATGTTTTGGGAGTTCTTTAAGCTGGTATCGTTACATATCCATGTCTTCGGAAAATCATTTCCCAAGTTCAGAACCCTGGAATGCAAGAGCCAGCAGAGGCATCATCCAGCAGCTGGGGCATTGCAGGTGGACAGGTTGCACGTCCCACTTAGGTCACAGTAGTGGGTGGCATTGGGTGGCACTGGCAGTGGCTTATTTGATCCTAAGCTACCATCTTATTTGAATTGGAAAAAACGCCTATTTGTGGTTTTCAAATTATGGAATGAATTTAATTAAACTGTAAAACATTAAACAGAAGCAGGAAAGATTATATCCTTATGGGGAAAAAAAAAAAAAAAAAAAGAATAAATCAAGTTCTTTAGTGACTTGGAGAAAATAAACGAAGCGGTTGTAAAAATAAATCAAAAATTTCCAGTCCCATCTACCACCTGTTTAGTGGAGAAAGCAAGGTGAGTTTGTCTTTTTTAGAGAAAAGTTTCTTCAAGGAAAAAAAAAAAAAAGCTGATCTATGGATGCATGTCCTTGAGAACAAATATTGGCTCTCTTCTCTTTTTTTTCTCTTCTCCTTCCCCTCTCCCCTGATGTCATTCTGTCATGCTAAGAGCTGCTCACTCCAAAGAGTTCAAATGTTTTTCCAAAGCTGAAGAAACATGGTATAATGTGGAGCATTACAACATTACCACTGCAATTTATCAAAACTTTGGAATGTTTCACAATATGTGTGAGTGGGAAGGCAGAAAAAGGCATTTTTGACATGTAAAATCATGACTGCAGAACTTTATAGAAAGTGCAGGCAAAAAAAAAAGAGCAAAGGGAAGAATGCAGAAAACAATGAAAGAAGGAAAAAATGTTGTGGGGAAATAAATTCACAAGCGTATCTGACATTAATTTTTTACAAAATAAAAACCTGTCATAAATTGTAAAGATTTCCTGCATAATAACTGAAAGAAAAAAATCAAATTAAGTCTGACATGGGACAAAAAAATGTGTTTCTACCAGCTGTCATGAAAATATTGCACAATGACTGGCACAGAAAACTAACCCTCAGCGGTTTTGGGTCTTTTTCTCGTGGTTTTGGGGTGGGTTTTTTTTTCTTTTTTTTTAAGTATAATCAATGCATCAGAAAAGCTAAACTGGAAAAAGAAGTCACCACTTTGTGTTTAACTTTCAAACAAGCAAAAGCCTGATTCTTCTCTTACTCTGTGCAGTGCAAAACTACTGCAGACAATGTCATACTGAGAAATTAAATCAACAGGGCACTTAGCAGTGAGCAGCTCACAGATAATGCTGTGGAGGCTCAGGGAAATTCTCCATCAGGGCTGCAGCAAAAATCAGGGGCAATCTTAACTTCTGTAGAAGAAATCATCAGTAAGAAATTAAAGTCCTCGGTCTTCAGAGGACTCTTGGAACTGAGTAAATCATAGAGATTGACCAGGAATGTGAGGACAAAGACTGTCAAAGAGATAGGCTGGGACTGTGTAACACCTTACAAACAAGGAAAGCAATTTCAAAACCAGTATGGTATTTGACTGGCAGCCAATACATTTTCAAAATAAATCGAATGTGCTCCTGTCATCTCCTTTTCATAAGAAACCTGGCAGCCACATTCTGTGCTAGTTGGAGTTTATGTAAAGTCCCTGGTTCCCTTAACATAGTAGTGCAGGCTACAAGTATTTGCACTGTTCATCTAAACCATACTTGCATCCTCAAACACCACTCTGTTTTCCCATGATTTTTCATCATATTGCATTCATGAAGAGCCTTTAAAAAGTGAGATTGTACTGATTAAAAAAATCTTTTAAAAAATTTGTTTGCCGTAAGTGTTCTTGGGAACATCATAAACAGAAAATTGATTCTGTATCTACAATTGAATGCTAAACCAAATCTGTTCATTTTCAGAAATAAAATTAACTGATCTCATTAAAATTTGGAATCAATTATTCATTTATTATCTCATTAAAATTTGGAATTAATTATTCCTTTCTAAGATTCATTTTACTTTAGTACATTGCTGGGTTCTCAATATGCTATTGCTCTTTTTCCAAGCATGATGTATTAATATTGAGAATTGATATTTAAAAAACAGAAGAAAAAAAATTCAGTACCAGTTGAATTATGAGTAACAACTGAGTAATTTCCAAAGATTAAGCAGAGCGGGAATTGGCAACAAGTTGTGGGAGGAGCAGGAAAGCAAAGGTATGGCTAATCATTGAAAGGGAGGGAAACATGTATGCAAGAATGGTGCAATAAATCCACCTTTAGAAAGCAATGAAGCAATCAGCCAAAATAGATAATGAAGGGCCTTGCCATGACACACAATAATCAGCAGCAACCAAAGCTGCGAGTGGAGAAAATGGTTACACTGCTTTATACAAGCTGACAAATCCAAATGACGTAAGTTCAATTAGATGTTTAAAAATTCAATTGCATACAAAAGTCCAGATTCTTAATATCAGACTCTTGATTATAATTTGGGGAACATTCCATTAGAAACAGCCAAGACCGATATAGCAGCAGAATATTAAGTGAGAGAAAAAAATGCAATGGAGAGAGTGTGTTGTCATAAATGTCTTTATAAGGGCAAAGAGCAAGTAATTGCTGGATAAATGCTAGAACCAATTTTATTTAACATCTTTATTAATATCTCTAAGAGGGAGCACACAGCACACTAACTAAATATGCATGCCACGTTAATTAGAAAGTGCTGCAAATATCGGGGAGGACCCAGGAATATTTAAAACCCCAGAAAGAAAAAAACAAATAAAATACCGCCCAACATATATGTGCTAATATCCTGGAAAAAAAGAGATGGTTAAATTCTGCACTGAACGTGGAGGTCTAGTGCCTTCTACAATATATTCTGAAAGCAAATTAACTGTGCAACTTAACTTTACATAATGTGACACAGGCAGAAACCATCCTGAATATTTTGTGCGTCTCCTTTGAGACAGGGAAAGATATTCAAGCTTCACTGAGGCAAGGTTAGTTCTTCACAATGATGCAGCAAGGCAAGAATGCCACATTTGGCTCGGATTTATCTAGATAACCAGGTGAATTATTATGCTTTTTCTTCTCTAATTCCTATAGCTTACATCTTTTGCCTCTTTTAAACCAGAAAAATCCTCCCACCAATCCCAAATATGAATTCTAATTAAAAAAGAGATCGCAATGCAAGTAGATTTCTGTGTTTTACAAGTTATTTGTCTAAATTATGTGGCCTATGTATGAATAATTACTCCTTATCATTCAGTTTGCTCTCTATAAAGATAGCTGAAAGCTAATTAGAAGTTGTTCAGTGGTTAGCCAGTGCTGTCTTTGATCACTCCTTGCTTTTAAAGTTTGTGCCTGTGCCCATATTGCATTCCCAAGATGTTTTCATTTACCATCAGGAAAGTGGATAGAATTAGATCATGTCACAGGAAAGGAGTGCTGAGAGGATGAGGAAACTTAATGCAAAGAAAAGGGTAGTTATATTTTATCTCAAAAGTTTGAAAAAAAAAAATTAGGTATTTTAGGACTTTTAGTAAAGAAAGGAAATTTGTACAGTCCTTCCAATGTGCTTAGGATCAAAACCACATCGTGGCAGCCAAATATCCACTGCTCATTGCTCATTGCTTCAATAGCTCCTTGTTAATTCACTTAACTCAAATATTGGAAGTTATGTTTGGGAAGCCCCACTCAAAATTTACATGGCCAACTGACTCAGAAACATCCCCCTGCTTCCATTAACTCTTTTTATATCTTCCTTTCGAAGCCTCATCACTCACGGAAAATGAGTCACTTGTGGCAGGTTCTGATTTTGACAGCAACGCCACAGGAAAGGCAATGCCCTCATGGGCAGGGTGGGCAGAGGACTGTTCCTGCAGCACTCTCCAGAGCTCTCGTGGATGCTCTTGTATCCCATATCACAGCAAACAAAGAAGTTATCAGGACCAGCTCCACACCACTGGCCATTTGATACCTGATTATGCAGCAGGCTTGCCAGCAAGCTTGCTGAATAGGCTTTAAAATATCTTATATGGCTCAGTGGTCTCATAATCCCCATTATACGAGACCTGGAACATCTCTTTTGGAATTCACCTCTGCTTTGCTCAGAGTAAGCCTAACTGTCTTCAGTCTGAGCAGAACATATTGATCCCATTTGATTCTACAATACATCTGCTGCCATTACAGCTTTTATTGGGAGGAAGCTTCACTGTAAAGGGCAGCCTGCTGCCTGCAGGGCATTTATCAATACCTGTCTTCAGGGAAAATGAGCTCATTAGCAATGTGCTGTGTGGAAGGTCTGGGAACAGGGAAACTGCATAACAAATGACAACCCATAAATTAGAAAATAAAACATGCCGGAGCAGTGGTGGACAAATTTGACATCACCGCAGTGTCCGTGTCTATGCCTGGGAGTAAAGGAGGTCTGCGCTGCTTTTGAAGTTTATTTGAGAGAGTAAACAGTAAGTGCTTCTCTTGCATTTGTCTTGCATAATTAGCAGTGTGGTTAGAAATTGCTCTTCTGGGAAAAGCTTTACATTTTATGTTCCACATCTTCTTGGGAATTGTTGGCACCTCTGTCTAAATCTTATCAGTAGGTTTTACCAGCTATCTCCTTCCTCACTTCAATTAGCATAGAGAGAAAAGCGCATTTGTCTTTTTCTTCAGGGGCTGAACAAGGATGAGAGGAGCAGTAGATAATACAGGATGCATTACTGGTATTTTTAGACCCATAATTGCATGCACTATACCCTGAAGCACAGGTTTTGAGTTCCTGGTGCTTTCCAGTCTCAGGGATCTTCTACAGCCTCTAACCAGGGATGTGTATTTCAAATAGTGAGAGTGGCCTCTCTAGGTTTTCAACAGAAACTTGCTCACCTCCTTAAGTAAACAAGACCCAAGTTTTTCATATAAAGGTGTCTGTACTGTATCAGATCAAAGGTTCACCCAGCTCTTTTGTGCCTCTGACAGCTGCCCTAGCAGCCAAGGAGAGGGCTCATCTGAATCTGAAGATACACTTAAGGACAAGTGTGCAGTGTTATCCTCTCCAACATTTGCCCTCCTAACTTCCAGTCATAAAGGGGCATAAGGACATCCAGAGCTGGGGGCTTCACCTGCACCATAGATTTTAACAGTCCCTGAAGGACTAAGGCTCCAGAAATGCACCAGCTCCTTTTTTACCTATTACACTTCCAAAAACACAGGCCCAAGGGCCATTTCTTCCTCCCCATCAGCTCACAGGGAAGAGAGAGACAGTCAAACCATGCAGTCACTTCTCTCAGGCTTCTTGGCTGTGCCTCTTTCGGAAATTTCTTATGATTGCTGAGGTGACACTGGAGAAAGGGGTAAGCAGGACTTCTGTTTTCATCATGTTTAAAAACAAACTTCCAACACCACCCAAGAAGTCGGGCAGTAAATGGAATTGTATCCATTCTTGCAAGTCCTGTGTGGCAGATGGGTATGTTAGATGTGAAACCAGCAGTGCTTCAGAAGAGGGTTTGATCCGAGAAAGACCAAACTCCTCACAGACTGGCTCTGCTACGCAAAATAAAGTGGAGTCTTTCTCTAAGAGATTAGAAGGTGCTGAAAACATGTTTGCTGGTCTGCAAATTAGCTGTGCTGGATATGTTGGCATGTTTAAGATGTTGTTCAAGGAAAATAAAGTGCTACAATACAAGATAGACAAAGTAGATAATGAGGCCAGAAACAGGATTTCTAAGAATAGTTCTACATGTCTGAGAAAACCCAAACAGGGAAAGGGGATGTTTGCTCTACACAGTGGCCTGAGGATCTGTAGTACTGGGAGAGGACTGGGTACTGAATTCTTTGATCTCTGCCAGACAAGCACCATGCAAAAAGCAATATATCCTGCAGGATTTGATTGACCAGCACAGGGGCCCTTCCACACCAATGGGAAGCTCCCAGAGACTGACTATCTCAAAGGTGGCTCAAGGCTGGGGAATTAACTCCCCCATCTGCTCACTACTTCTGCTCCCAGGGTGAAATACAGCTTTTCGACCTTGTCCTCTCTAACAATTGCTCATAAATTGCCAAAAAGCTGCAGTGGTGCAGCCTCACCTTGGGGATGGGGTGAGACTCTCCAGGGGCTGCTGTGATTCATGCATGGGTGGAAAGCTCCACAAAGAGACAAGTGATCCCCATAGCCTCATTTGTGTGCTCTGATGTTTTATTAAACTGACTCTTTCTTGCTGAACACAGCACCTAGTTGTTCGTTTCACATATTAATTTCTCATTTCAGTCAAGTCAAATATTCCCCTAGAATTAGCTCTGAAGTCCTTTCTGAAAACATTTCTCTCAGACAAATTTCTTTGGCACTCATGTTGCTCTGACATCCGCCTGCCCATTTTTCCCAAGTGCAACATCTATTCAGTATTTTTAAATTTGAGGTTATTACTCTGACACCTCTTGATTTGCATGTGAGAGTAAATGCACTTATTTCTATCCTGAAATCCTTTTTTTTTTCCATCCAGTTTGCTGTTTCTTCCCCTCTCTTTCCTCTGACCACATGATCGGGACCTAGTTCAGAAAGCATCTTCAGCATCTTTGGCTCACAAGCCTCAGTGAAGCAGCTGTTTAAATTGCCCACATGATTCCTGAATAGAGGCCAGATAAAATGCATGTTTAAGTCCTTCTAAGTCTGGATGTTACAGTTAACAGAGGCCACCATGGGAAGCCTTAGCAAGGCAGCTTGGGGGAATAGGGACCCCTCACCTCTGTTACAGTGCTAAAAGCACTTCGTTTCTAATCCTGATGTGCTTTAACGTTGCATAAACAGAGACCTATCAGTGCCTGGTGAACAAGAGCAGTTTCGGTGCATACAGCAACGGCTCTGCATTTACAGCCCCAATTCAGCTTGTTTAGATATCCACCAGTTGCATGCGAATAGGTTTGCTCCCATTCCCCTGCCGCATTCTTGTCCCTTCTGTGACTGAATGCTGCTGCAGTGGATGACAAACAACTCCCCACATTAAAGGCAAGCTAAAGGTCATGCTGCTGCTTCGTTCTGAAAGCACAGCTACTCCATTTCATCTGCTGAGAGAAAACACAGTCCTCTTCTCAAGAATTCTCAGCTGAATCTGAATTATTTCAATACAGAGGGTAAGAAGGGGAGGCATCATCTTGCAGATGCCCAAGGTATCAGATCCGTCCCCTGACCCTGGAGCTGCCCTGGTGCCAGCACAGTGGCCCACAGGCACCAGTGCCAGGCCTGGGGATGGCAGGGATGTTTGGTAAATTTTAGGAATTAGTTCAGGAGAAGGGTACGGAGGGAGTGTTCAAAATTTAGAAACTTCTACTTTGATGTTGCATGCTTTTCCCCTGTCATTCAAACACATGTTTTTTTGTTTAAGGATGATTAATATATTTTTAATGTTTTTCCTAACTGAAGGGAAGCCTGTGCTATATATTAACTGAGTCTAGAAAAACACCCCAAAAGCTGAGCTGGCATAAGTGGGTAGCCTGTATGTGATGTTTATTATGATTTTTCCCTAAGATCCTTGTCTCCTCATTTTTCACTGTTTCTTTTTGCATTTGTCACTGCCCTGTTTGAGGCATCTTGTCTTCACTCCCATATTACTATGAGTCCCAAGAAAAATTCAACCCAAAACACCCTTTGAGAAAGCTTTGGCAAGCACAAAAATAAGCCAAGCTCTAGGCAGAGTTCTGCAGAATTTACAAAGCAGTAACTTACTGCCACTGCAGCTCGACTGGCCAAGAAATCTGGGTTTGCTAGTGCAGGGTTCAGGGTGCCTGTCAGGTGTCTGGATTAGGGAACAGCCTGACCATTCACACCTGGCTATGGCAGACCCAGAGCTGCTGCTCTGGCAGGGGAGCAGGAGGTTTCCCCCAGCAATCCCAGGCCAGGACTCCTCTCCCCAAGCCCTTCAGAGCCCTGCCCTCGGGGAGCTTTTGCCTCCCCTCCACCTCCTGGGCAGGAAAAGGCCATGTCAGGGTCTAACCCCGAGTACAGGCAGGTACAACAAGTCCCGCCGAAGGCAGGGGGGTTATTCAGTCTCTTGTGATGACATTTTGTATTTTCAGAGAGGGTAATCATAGATGAAGGTGGTGCTTGGTGCAAGAAAAAAAAATCAGCAGAAGTTTGTCAGTAAACAGGCAAAGTAAACGATTCTGGAGCTGGATTCACACTTGTTTAACACTGGAAGTGGGAGAGGCACCAGGTTTAGCAGCAATAGCTAAATCTGAGCTCAGGCTTACAGGTCAGATGAAACAGCTGCTTAAAGGTCCAGAAAAAATGAGTGCTCCACTTGCATGTGGCACAAGCTGTAACATTTATCAAAAAAATCAACAGTACTCCATGATGTCCTCAAATCCATTCATTTCTATTCCTATCCTTTTCACCTTGCAGATAAGACAAAAAACCTCATTATATTTTACTTTCCTAAGTTTTATGGCTCTGACATATACTCAGAATGATTGCCTTTGCTGCTGTTAACTACCTGCCAGCACTCTTATTAAGGTTCATTTAGGAATAATCTATTACCAAAAAGGAAAGGTCTAAGTTTCAAGGATGGATTATTTAAATCACAGCATGCCATTCTGCAGCAACAGGAAGACAGCCAGTTCCCCCCACCAGCACCTTTCAGAGCTGCTCAGTGGGGGAAGAGACAGCCCTTGGGAAGGTGGATTGAATTTCCAGATGGAAAACTAATGGCAGAAAACTCAGGTCACCACAACTCTGGACAAGTGCAAAAGAGCAATATTTCATTCTAGTATGAAGAACTGCATAAAAAGAGTATACATTTTGCACTCTCCTAAAAAACTATCCAGAGAGATGGATGATAAGGATATTTGAGAAAACAAGATGATACGAATTTAAGAAAACAAAAATATTGTTTGCATATGGAGCATTCTTACTTGCATTTATAAAATAGAAATGCAAATCAAGATACAAACATAGGCAGAATACAAAGTACAAGGCTACTGTAAGCTACAGGTAATAATGTATACACCCATTTTTCTTTTCCTTGATTAAAAAACATTCTCTAGAAACTTAAATGTATGCTTGAATGAAAATTTAACAATTATCATTTATATTACTATCCAAGTACCTTTGATGGTTCACTTAAAATATTTCTCATCTAGATTACTTTTTAAAATGCATTTAAGTGTAAAGATTTTTAGGAGGAGGAAAAAAACCCAAAAAATCTAATGGAATAAGAACGGAAAAAATCAAGTCATGTTGACTGACACACAAAAAGTAGGCTTTGTTAATGTTATATTCACTACCTTAGAAAACGTTTTACAGGAAGTGTAGTAAATCCACCACAGATGTGATAAAGATTAAAACCTCTTTTAAGGCAAATCTGTCCATTTAAAATAACCCAAAAGGTATGTGCAACATTTCTCAGCAATTCTCCAAATAAATAGCTGATGAAACAAGCTCAATATTAAACAGAAGCATTTCATAAATTCTGTGAAAATCCTGTAAATCAGGATGAAAATCACAAAATCCCTATTTTTCCCTTCATCTCCTAGAGATATTAAAAAGCACTTAAAAGGTGATTTGGAATGGCAGCCCATTTGCTCCAGCACTGAGCTACCACAACGACACAAGCCCACTCACAGTGCAGCACACTGCAAGAAAAATATAAGCACTTCATTTCCCTTAGAGCACTAGCTAAATTTAGAAAAATTATTTTGAAATACAAGTATCTAAATTAAGAGCACATTAGTTGATACACTTAAGGGAGGAAATGTTACTGTTTTATCCATATTTCATTTTGGCTTTTTAATAGACCATCTTTAGACGAACCAGGATTAAATATTTGCCTTCAGCACACCTGTAAATGCTCCAGCGGGGTCCTGTCAACCCAAACACCACAAGTGGCTTGCAAAATTCTGATTACTAAATGCATATTAAATCAGCATTAATATTTTTCCCTGAAGAATATATGACAGTGTAGTAGAGTTATATAAGTGTTTTAAAAAAAGAATTAAACCAGCCACTTCATACACTGTGCTTCATTTTTCTCCTCTGAGCATCCCCACCCGGCAATTTTTGATTCAGGTTTCTACCATTCTCCTGTACATTTAACCAACGTTTTAAAGCAGTTAGTAAAGGAATATTTAGATCAACAACAGACAGTCAGAAGAAGACATACAGATATACTTTCCTATTGCTCTGTAAGATATGGTATAACCTGGTCATTGCATATCACTCCCACACCTGAGAACTATAAAAGAATACCAAAATGTTGAATTGGTGCAGCTGAAGAGCAAAAACAGCCCTGGGACTTAAACCTGCAAACATTTGTTCCCATGATTAACTATTCTGCCATGAGGAATTTCATTTGAATCATTAAGAGTTATCAAAGTACCAAAGTTAAATAGATATATAAGTATTTACAGGCTTGGACCTTGATATGACCCAAGGAAATAACAAAGAAATTCTGTGTTTTTTTTGTTTTGTTTTGTCCTCAGCTGAGCTGATTCCCATCACTAACAAAAAGGATTTGCTCAGGAAAAAGACCAGTTATTGGGTGGAAGCTTTCCCTAGGTACATAGAATTTTAAATCAGATTTTTAATTTGAAGAAAAAGTTATCTCTCTCCCAACAAAAGCAGTATAAAGAGAACACATGTGCAGATTGGAGCCCATAAAACAACCATATATAACATTAAATATTTGCTTATCTTCTTAGCTTGGCAAGAATTAAGTTTGCTACTCAAGACTACTGCTGACATTCCAAGTTCATGCCAAGAAATGTATTTACTACCACACACTGCCATCTTTTATATAACATAACACGTGTGTTTATATGCATATACATATATGCATACACCGTCAAAAAAGAGCTGTGCCATAAAATAAATCAAGTGAGAGTTATATTTAATCCATGCACCCCAAACTTACTAATAAACACATGCAATGTATAGACAAAACCTATGCTAAATTTTCATCATGATGTAATTGCTACTTCAGATCAAACTGAGAAAATTAACATGCTGGCCAAACTAACATGAAGTAGGCTAATTTGGCCAAAACATTCCATTTCTCACTTTCTTTCTGCAATAAAAATATTACTGAAAAATTCCAATTATGCAAATAAGGTAGGAATAAATAAAGTGTTAAAAATATAAATCAATTTCAATGGAAGAGGAACACACAAGGGTATGAACTCTGCTTCTAAATCAGGTTAATTCTCTGCTGAGAAAAAGAGTGCACGGATTGGGGGATGCCAAAAATAGCACAATGTGCCAAATACAGCATGGTGTGTTACAAGGGAAAAGTATCCTTTCTTTTCTTAAAATAAGCAATGCAGTAAGTATAGAGACTTAAATACTTAAGAAATTTTCCTCATGGATGACATACATAATTTAATATGTTATATTGTACATTTCCTTTAGATTCCAGTATTTGAATTAAGTCAGTTGTAATAGTCTGTTTCTCAACAGGAGCTTGAACAGAAATCAGATCTTTCACTCATCTGTGACTGTGCTATTTTCTAACAGCATTAACCAAGAACCAAACTTATTTCCCATAAATTCCCTGATGTCCCATGTCTCCAAAAGAACAAGGCACCGGCCTGAGCGGAGCCCAGGGTGCAATAGCCATGCCAGGGGCTCGGACAGAGCCCAGACCCCAGGATATATTTTTGTTCTCTGCTGCTCAGGAAGTGGGATGTGGTCAGTGCTGAGCTCAGTGGGATGTGGTCAGTGCTGAGCTCAGGAGCCAGGATTTACCTTTCATTTCTGCATCAGGGCTTGAGAGGACTCTGTATCCAGATGCTCAAGGGTGTGCTGTGTTGGTACCAGATGTGCCCTTACAACACTCTTGGACCCCTGTACTTGTTTTGTTCCACAAGAAAAAGGCATCATCTTGTGTAAAGGGGTTCTTGCCTGCTGAAACACTCCCTGGAGTCACTGGGGACAACACTTTTAGTTTAGAGAAGCTAAACCAAGCCCCAAAGCAGATATGAGCAGAGAGTGAAATTTCTACACCATTTGTGCACCCATGGACTTTGTTCTTTTGAGTCTGGTGCAGCTCACCTTTACCTGAGCCTGGAGCCAGAGCTGCAGCAACTCGCAGGGCTCACATCATGGCAACCAGCAGGAAGGCCAGTGTGCTCCTCATGGCACAAATGTCTCTGGCCAGTATCAAATGTTTATGTAGTGCAAGGCCACATCAATGATACAACTTAATGTAAAGTTCACCATAAAAGAGAAAATCAAAACACTTGGGTCAATACACAAAATTCCACAGAGTGTACCCTCAGGATTTCCTCTAATGAGATAGAGCAAAATGCCCATAAAACGTGGACAGCTGGTAATAACATTATGGCAAGGAAGCCTCTGCAGATTGCTTAGAAGCTCAAGTACATTTCAATCTAAAAATGCTTAAGCAAACTACACAAACTGAGTGCAAATCGTATTTCCTTCTAAAGAAGAAAAACTACTTAGAGGGAGACTGGAATATACAGTTTTAGAATTTGTTTGCATAAGAAAGATACATCCTGAATTATGTAGTATACAGTGTTAATAGTATATATTTAAATGAGCCTTCATAGTTTCTCCTCCTGCTCCTTTAATTGTCACTGAAATCAGCGGAAAGAGAGGCCTTGATGTCAGCAGTTCTGAGGAAACACAGCTCCCTGCTCCTCCTGCGAGAGCTGTGCAAGCTCCGGGCTGCCCAGGAGGCACCCATGGAGCAGGGATGCTCCCTGGCCTCTGGGAGCTGGCGGCCCTTGCTCTGGCACAGCTGTCCCTGCTGCACACTGTGTCTTCTTCTTCTTCATGCAGAGGTGTCAGAATCTGACCTAATTGAAATTTAAGTTGGAAAATCACAACTGCCATTTTAATAATTGCACTAAAGCCAGAACTAGACAAGCAAACTACTGGTTCCTGTCTGCCTTTCCAGATACAAGCCACCTACAATTTCAGAAACAAAGTGGACACAAAACTCTCATGCTGTCACCAAACACAGGAGCTGTAAGTGGAGCAACCAGTAACTCCTGTAGTAGGAATTCCAAAAATCAGCATTTCAGCACAGAGCTCATAAAAACTATCCATCTATCTAACAATAAAAACCCATTGCATTTTTTTTTTTTAATTTAAAGCAATTTATCAGCTTGTGAGGAGTATTAGGAGTACATTTGTGATGTTCCTCTGGCATAAAGTCACCCAGGAGGAAGCTTAGTCAGTGGAGAGGCTTTAACCAAAGTTTGGGGTCCTTGGGTTCTCTAGAGACATCAAACTTATCTCAAGCTCCACCGATCTTTGCAGCAGGATAAATAGCAGAGGGAAATGATGTATCCCATCCCTGAAGTACTAAGGGCTGGCTGCACATGGGCAGAGGGACACAGCAGGAGTGGCTGGGCCTGTCACCTCCCTCCCCTGCTCCAGATCAATCACCTGGAAGGAGGTTCAGCAAGCTGGGGGTCGGTCTCTTCTCCCAGGTGACAATAGGATGAGAGGAAATGGCCTCAAGTTGCACAAATTTTATCCCCTAATTTGATATTTCAGATTGGGAAGTTTCTTCCCCAAAAGGCTTGTCAAGCACTGGAACAGGCTGCCCAGGCTCCACCAGCAATGCCAGAGTTGCCATCCCTGGAGAGATTTAAAAGACATGTAGATGTGGCACTTAGGGACATGGTCTGGTGGTGGCCAGGGCAGTGCTGGGTTAATGGCTGCACTTGATGATAGTGAAGGTCTTTTCCCACCTAACTGTTTCTGTGAGACACCAAGCATGGTGCCATATGGCCTGGAATATCCCTCTGGCCATTGGGACCAGCTGTCCCTGCTGTGTCCCCGCCCAACTTCCCTTGTCCCCCCGCAGTCTACTCATTGCCACAGCAGGAGAAACTGAACAGTCCTTGAGTGATACAAACACTGCCCAGAAACAACGAAAAACATCAGTGTGGTATCAGCATTGTTCTTATCCTAAATGCAAAACACAGCACTGTACTAGTAGTGCTAGGAAAAAAAAATTGACTTGATCCCAGCTGAAAGCAGGACAACAGGAATCCCTGCCCACGAGACAGTTTCTTCCCTGCCTGTGTGAGCCAGTAATGGGTACCAGCAGCAGGACACAACATGTGGGAGCTATAGCAAGCAGCTATGGAGCAATCTTCTTGTAAGAACAAATCCTTCTGAACCCTTAGCCTAGGATCTGATTGTCTGCACTTCCATGTGTTCTGAGCTTTTAAGAACATTTGGCTATATTTTAATGTACGTAATAATTTAATTGTAATAGCTGTCCATGGGACGTGTTTTTTGTATAAATAAGTCTCAGATGAGGTCTGCTCATTTGGGGGATTTAATTAACTACCTGGAAATTCTTACTTGAAAACTGACCAAGTTGCTGTGTTTGCAGGTGACTGTCACCGGCAGGGTTACAAAAGAGTCACCAAAGTAATTTATGAAACTTAAAAAAAAGGAGAAGAGACTGCCTCCCCTCAGTTTCAAGCTGATGAATGACACATGTGAGTGTGCCTTAAACAAATAAACAAAACAAAAACAAAATTAAAAAAAGGTTTCCTGATTAAATAATGAGCTATTGCCTGGAACAGCAAAAACACATAAACAAATACAGTGACTGTGAGGGCTAAAATGAGGAGAGAAAACTCTTTTGGTAAAGAGCAGGATCCTCTCCAGGGCACGAGCTGTGAGCAGTAAGCTGAGCCCACGTCATCAGTATGGTTGGCACCAGCTACTACTGAGGCCATTAGTTACTAAAATGTGCTGACTTTTTTTTAGCACTGACCCAAGTTCTTCCATCTCCTGGAGTGCATTCCTCTTTTTTTTTTTTTTTTTTTTTAATTGTGGGTTTGTTTTGGGATTTTTTTAAGTAACAACACAAAGAGTTGGAACAGGTTGATATGGTGATGGCATCACGTTTTGATCTCTTCCTTCAAACAAAAGATGCACACCCAGCTATCAAAATAAAGTGAACTTTGTTTAACACTACTTGCCTGAATTTCTCTTGCCTTTTCCCCTGCGTAGACACACAGAACCAAGCCAACAGGATATAAAATGTTACCCAACCAGAACTATCCACAATGCAGACATTTGATACCCATATTGCCTCTGCTTGTTTGTGAAGTCCTTTTAGAAATGTCCTTTCTACCTCAGTCTTCTTTGTAATATTTAAGTCATTTTAAAAAGAGTAACAGACTCCCATCTAACTCACACTGTCAGACTAGCAAAGTCATTTTTCTAGGACAGCTTCTCTTCCTCTCTGTCAAAGGACAACAGGCTATGGCAGGTCCCAAAGCAGGTGACTGATTTGCAGTCATGTTTTGTGCAACTAGGAAATCCTTCTCTGTTAAGCAAGACCAGCTGCAGCTGCTGCAAAGGTATCATCATTATATGCAGTATTCTTTTAAAAGGCATAGTTACACTATCAGTGTGCAACTAGGAGCTTCCACACCATCTGTATTTTAGCATTGTCCAACCAGAAGTATGTCAATGTATATATTATTCATAGGGATTCCAAACTTTTAGATGTCTCAATCTGGGAAAACAAACAACATTCCCCCTGCTCCCTCCAAGCTTCCCATTTCCTATTTCTGCAAGGCAATAAAAATACTTGCAAAAGTTTTTGGACACTCTCCTATCTTTTCTCCTGTTTGAGGAGAAAAATAAATGTTCCTCAGATTCCTTATAACAGAGAGAGGTTTAAAATAGTTTCTAAGAGATTTTATAGCATCTTAAAATATTCTCTTTTATCTTTTATATTTTTCTTACAGTGTCTGTAGATTATGGGCTGAGTTTAAAAAACCCTTGGGTGCTACTTTTGGAGTTGAGAGTATGCATATGGTGCACACATTTCCAACTAAGTGATGACTTCCATGAGACATGCTACATGTGGGTGGGATGCTGGCAAGTAACAGATTTTAATGTACAATTCAAATAAGGGCATGAAAATCCAAGTTCTGCAATAAAAGAAACATGTCGAAATTCAATGGGAGAAATCTAAAGTTATTTATTTTGAGCCTTCAAAAGAGCTGGGAATTTTGGTTCTGTCCTGAGGCTGCACAAAATGGCTGCATGGAAAATCTGTCTCCAACCAAATCTGCCCAGGACTGCAGGCATCAGGCTGGTTTTGTGATGTCATCTAGAGTATTGTTTCACAGAAAATATGGAATTGATTGCATTTTGCTAAGTGAAGTGGAAACAAAGCAATTTCTCATGCTCAGATGTAATCACTTCAAAATTAGGGCTAATACATCTTTCTGCCCTCAACAGAATCCTCTCTACCTGCCAGTGCCTCCAGCAGCCTCCGAGGGGGTGTGCTGATATCACAACGCTGGGCAGGAGCCGTGGCCACAGTAGGATGGGGATGGTGTGGTCCTTCTAGCTGGAGTAGCAGCACCACCAAAATCCTTTGCCCAAGGCACTAGCATAATTAGGGATGGCTCTGATCATTCGTGCTGGAGAAGCAGTTATATTGTTTAGCAATTTAGCCAGTACAAGCAACATGCTCAGCTCTGTACAGTACATAGCTTGCATTTATTTCCTTCCCCAAGGAAAGTATAGATTGACCACACCACGAAATGTACTGTGCCTGGGACATTGTGTCCCAAAAATCTTGTAACATGCTCTGGTCTTTGTTGGGTAGGCACTGTTACTGAATTGTGTTATAGCTCTACATTAATAAAATATTTTTAGGTCTTTAAGAGTGCTGACAGCATAGTACATAACAGATAACCACCAGATTCTTGAAAGTTCAGCATCAAATTTGTACAGATCCAAGTGATTTACCAACAAAAGTCTGAAAGGAAGTATTTATTACAAAGAAAGTTCCTGAAGAAAGAAAAGTAGAGGTCTGTTTACTACAAAAATGGGAAGATGTTCTTGCAAACGGAGGGGGTGGGTGGCGACAGCACAAGGCATAGGAACGTAAGTGGGAGAAGGATGAAAAATTTGGGGGATGTGGTATCACCAAAGAGCAAGAGGTTATGTAAAACTAATGAGACATGCAGAGCCCTAAAACCACATGCTATTACCCAGGGATCAAATCCCACAAACATCCCATGCAATTTAAGAAAATCATTTTTTCTCATCACATCTAAGACATACAGCGTAGTAGGAAAATAGTGTCTCCTCTCTTTTTTAAGCTTGGCACATCATCAAAGTCTCCCACGAAGTCAAAGAAAAGCACCTCCACCCAAAACTGAGGCTTCTACATGGGGAAAGAAAACATGTTCCCTTCACTGGCTATTTCCACCAAAGAAAGCAGAAACCAGGTGGGAGACACACAGAGCCATCAGCTCTTCCCATTCCACCTTAATTAAGCTGGAATTCAGCCAGGACACAACGCTCTCCAAACCTGAGGCGATCCAGCTCAACCCCTACACAAAGATGACACCTTTGGAAGCCCACGACTTCCTCAAGCTCTCATTTGCCCCCGACTCGGAAGGGCTGTGCCCCCCAGTAGCCCACTGGGCCGGGGCTTTGGTGGCTTCCCAGCCATGGTGGAGGCCTGGCCTCGCCCTCGCCCGGGAGCTGGCAGCTCCCAGGCCAACGGGGAATGGCTGCAGACTTGAAAGACACGCTGCTTAAAAGGCTCTCTCATGTTTCAGCTGACCATGTGTTTTCTCTTAGTACCCTGTGAGTTCAAATACCTCTGTATAACAGAAGTCAGACTGAAAAGGCATTGTGCATAAAATAATTCTTATCCGCGTTGGTACGAGCCTTTGTGCTCTTTTAAAGCATATACAAGTAGGCAGGGTCCTATTCACACTGCTTGGTCCATAGATTGCATCTTGTTCAAATTCAGTGATAAAAAAAAGGGTTGTAAAGGTTTTCTTTTAAACCTGATCTGTAGCAGCACAGAAATATTTAACAACATCCACATCATTCATAGGTAACTATCTTTTGAGAAAGACCAGATTTCTCTCTCTTCCCGTGAAACACTGCCAACTCGAGTGCAGTTGCCAGCAGCAGGATCAGGCTCAAGGGAATGACAGAGTTTGCAAAAGCATCCTACCAGGTCCTAAAGCCAATCCCAATCCACAGATGTTAAAAAAAAAAAAAAAAAAAAAAAAAAAAAAAAAAAAAAAAAAAATTAGTGGCAGTTCTGAAGTATTTCAGTAGTATTGAAGGATGCAAGTGTACCAGCAGCAAGAAATCAGAAATGTGACAACAAGGTGTGCTTGGTGAACACACTCCAATTCAGAAAAAGTGGTTTTTATCTCTGATTTCTATTACTTATTTAATGGTACTGGTTTTACAGTTTATTCAATGCACTCAGAATGCCAATAAATGAATAATCACTGAAGTAAAACTTCCACACGGAGTGAGTCGTCACTGAAACAAAATGAGTTGGTATTGATTCAACTCAGAAACTGGGACTTCTTGTGGACAACAGCTTAAGAAAGAATTTTGATTAAATTGAGAGGCTCCTATGTTACTGTGCTTTCTACAAAATTAGTCATTGTCCACAAGAAAAGACTTTTGCAGCACTCCTCAAAGTCTTTGCGTTTATACTGCAACCTCTGGCATTTTCTCACAGACATCATTTAGGACAATGTGGTGGACTCTGCATATTTGAGCTCATCATTTACGTACCAAGCTAAACCAGTTGCTCACTCATTGGCACGGGAGCAGCTGAGACATGTCTTCATTGATGATTTTAGATACTAACACATGGAAAATTGTAATCTTCTGGTGGTGACTTTCCAGCCTTGCAGACCCATGGTCTAAAATGAGCTGCAGACACACAGACACACACTTTCCCCAGGCACCCTCAGAGCGGGGTGGTGCAGCAGGTTTGCTTTCAAGACTCGGGAGCCTTTTGGAGCAGAGCCCCACGGTACAGCACTGTCCTTGCCCCACAGCCACCACAGCCTCTCCCTTGCAGCCCTGGCATGCCTTTGCCACTGCCATGTGCTCTCTTTTTTTTTGTACTGAGAACATATCATAATACAAACAGGATTGCTGACAGTACCCACAGACTCCTGGAGACCCATGCTTAGATTAATGTCAGCCAGTAGGGATTCAGCCAGTCATCCATACAGGTCTGAAATAACCTCCCTCCTGCCTCTGTCCTGCTTAGTAGCCAATGTCCAAGAGCCAGAGAGGCCAAGGATGTGTTTTCAGGCAGCACAAATAATCCTTTCTTAGGCTACCAGGAGTCCTTTCCCCAAACCAGGTCAGTAGGGCTGCAGGAGCTTCGCCTTCTCCTGCACCGCAGGGCATTTGGCTGCTGAGCCACCTGAACAAATCACATGCAGCAGCTCACAGCTACCAAAGCCTTGGGGGAGGGCAGCACAAGTGGGGGTCCTAAACCTGCAGTTTCATTTCCCAGTTTCTCCTAATCAGCCTTAGTGAAGCACCTCACTTCTAGAACCATGTCATTCTGAGTACTGGCCCCATTCCCTGGGCTGTGCTTCTCTTAGTCTGAGGAGCTCAGTCTGCATGACCTGATGCTCTCCTATGGAGCTTTGGAAACTCTGAATGCTTATAAAACACACATTAACATTAACATTTCATTGTCATGAAAATTTTTATCATTAAAGAAAATTCCAGAGTCATGAAAGCACTTAAATTATTTCTATGTCAGAACAGTGTTTTACAGAAGCATTTTTCATTTGATAAAAATCAACCTACCTATTTTGTTAAGTAAAACACTCCCAAGCAAAGGAAAGTCTAACTCAAGAACAGCAAAGATGACTAGAGCTTGTATTGCTTGTATTTGAGCCAGAAACAATTAGTTATAAGATGTATACCTTTAATACTCTGACTCAGCCTTCTGTGTGTTTCTTTCCCTTCTACTCCACTTCATACCATCCATCCTCTCTGCTCGCACAGAAACCTGAGACTGGCAGCCTTTAAGGGCACGTTAGCTGGAAGAGTTAGAGGTATATTCCAGATCTCATGTATTAAATTCCCTGAGCCTGCTGACCTCTCCTATTCCCAGGGAAAATGCAAGCTGCATCACTGGGCAGGACTTCAAAACCATTAGGGACAGGGATCAGACACCACTGCACCAGTGTTTAATTTCTTTCCTCAAAAGAAGAAAATCTACAAGACATGCTTCAGTTCTCATTTGCAGCTTTTCTGGAGCACAACATGTTCTGTGTTGCTATGGGTTATGAACACGAGTTAGGGAAATTAAATAAGCACCTAATCCAAGCACCACTCAGTTAATTAATACTGTGCTGTTAACAGGGCTATAACTGCATGTGTTTCGTGAGAATTAACAAGATTTGTTTGCATTAGCATGGTCTTACATCTCCCAGGTGACAGCAGGGACCATGAAATGGGGATTTATGCTCTGCTCTGGCCACTGCCAGCAGTGCCCAGAGGGGCTGGGCAGGGACAATGGCACAGGGACATTGGCACAGGGACACTGGCACAGGGACACCGGCACAGGGACACCTGCGCAGGGACACCGGCACAGGGACATTGGCACAGGGACACCCGCGCAGGGACACCGGCACAGGGACACCCGCGCAGGGACATTGGCACAGGGACACCCGCGCAGGGACACCCGCGCAGGGACACCGGCACAGGGACACCCGCGCAGGGACATTGGCACAGGGACACCCGCGCAGGGACACCGGCGCAGGGACACCCGCGCAGGGACATTGGCACAGGGACACTGGCACAGGGACACCCGCGCAGGGACACCGGCGCAGGGACACCCGCGCAGGGACATTGGCACAGGGACATTGGCACAGGGACACCCATCACCCGCAGCACCTGCTGAGGAAGGGCACAGCTTGCTGCCCTCAGAGGGGGGAACTGCCAATGGCTTGGCACACACAGAGGGGAGATGACCCACTGGCCTCCTAATTAAATGGACTAGAACTGAACTTGCAACAAAAATAAACACAGCAAGTACACAAATCAGCAACACTTGCGTGACTTCACGAAGACAAAAATCAAATTGCTTCAAGATGATCTTTGCAATTACGTTAGCAAGTTCAATAGAGCATTGGAGTTGACAGCTGTAGCTTTGTGTGGTGAGGAGCCGCAGAAGGCGGTGACAGAGCTTCCCTGGGCTTCAGCAGGGCCGGGCTGAGCCCCTCTTCCCTCCCATTCCTGAGCCCTTACTCACACGAGTGCCATGAAGAGTTTCATTGCACAGGATTGGGAAGAAAGAGAAGTGGCAGCTCTGCTTTGTGTCTGGCACTGGCTGGGCGAGACTTCTGCTACTTTTAGTTCTCGATTCCCTCCATTTGTCTCTCTTCAGTTGTTCCTCTCCCCAGCTTTAAACTCCTCCAAATGCAAGGTTTACAGCCATGACTACTCATTTGATGTGGACTACACAAGGATGAGCCAAATGACACAGGCCACATTACGGGGCAGATTTCTGCAGATCTGAGATGAGGTCCACATATTCCTCTAGTTTGCTCATTTGCAAACATCTGTAGCAGAACATAGTGATCTTCCACTAAAAAAAAACCCACATAAATGGAGCCAGTTCCATTTGTTTTCCATATATGGGAAGAACTCTCTCTAAACAAATTTAATTCTTGACTCCAAGTGGAATTGAAGATGCTTTTCAGATAAGAAGTGGTAAAATAAAATCGCAAAAGATCACAGAAAATGATGTTGTTATTCCCTTCCTGCAACATTCATCTAATTTTATGTTTCGCATTGGGGCAGTTTGGCCTTCTCTAAGACCAGAAAGACAGCAGACAAACAGCAGTTGAGCAGTGGTTAGACTGCACTCACGTAACCCAGCAATCATAACTCAAGGGAGAAAATGATTTCCTGTCAGAAATATAGGCTGAAACTGCCAGGAAAATATCTCCAAAGCTACAAACTTATCACCATTCACCCATTAGACGTGTGATGAAGAGAAAAATCAAAATTGCACCACTCAGTAAACCATGGATGGAATACCATGCAGAGAGAAAGAAAAGAAGACACAGCCATGAAGTCAGCTTGAGTTCTAGTAAATACTTTGCTCTGAAATCACATTTCTGAAAAAATCAGAGAAGTAGGTAAAAATACAGTTGCATTTACAGCCTACCCACTGTGACATTTTTTCCAGACAACTGGCAAGGTTTTGCATTAGCTACAAAGCAATGTCTTAACAATCTTGTGGATTCACTCGTCTCCCCGCCCTTGGTGCCAGAACATTCATGTGTGGTGAGGGCTTGGGTTGGCTTCAGGACACGGCGCACATGGGGAGCAGCCCAGGGAACACCAACCTGGGAGCCAGGGCCCACGGAAGGACTCAGAGCTGCCCAGCTGCACTGCAGCTTTCACCAGCTTTATACCAGGATCAAAGGTTCTTCAAAACTAAATAACCAAGAAAAGAAAGTTTCAGCGGCGATGTCTCCTGGGCTTTTTCAGAAGTATTTGCCCAATGACAGCAAATTTCTCTCCCCAGGAGAGGGTATTCTTCTCCTTTGGTACCAACAGTGGGAAAAGGGGAAAAGGCCCGCACAGTTTGATTTCCTGATTAAGCTACACGTAACTTGTAACCTTCTTGGTCTCTTTGAATCTATTTTATTCTATTGTGGTTTTCTTTTTTGCAGCTTCATCTGCTGAGCCCAAAGGAGATCCAGCTTGTAACTGCATGGCTGGTTCATAGCCACATTATCTCATGCAGCATCAAAGATTTTTGGATGTCCCTTGTCCATTGGTCATTTGGACATTGTTCATCAAACCCTTGTCCATTTTTTTTCACAGTGGTGTCCACAGCAGATAAAGCATCATCATTAATGCATTATCCAATGTATCATTTCAACGTCCCAGAGAAAAACAGACTGGAAATTCGATTATCTATTGCCACAAGTCACCTTGTTACACCATGGAAACAAAGCACATTGATTTTTTTTCATGGAGCTCCAGAACGCAAAACTTATCAAGAAATGAGAAACACAGTAAGAGCTGAGTCTAACTATAAATTCTGACATATATCCACTTATAATGATTAATGACTAAGAAAAAGAAAAAAGAAGCAGCATGCACAAATGCCAGCCTGAACTGACATTAAGACATATAGCTATTTTAAGTATTTTCCCTTCTAATTACCTGTGTCTTTACTGCTGTAAAATATTCACCATACAAAACCCAATTGGCTCTACTGCCTCTCTCAAAAGCAGCAGGCAGCCAAATAAGCTCTGAAAAGCCAATTCAAATGCCACAAAGTAAAACAGCACTGCTGTTTCTTCCATAGAAAATCCAAATAAAGCTCATTTACTTCTCTTGTGAGTATAAGACAAAGATATTAACACCACAGCAGAGTTTTTCTATAGCAATATATGAACAAAGAGACTGAATGCTCCAACCTGCAGTCACTACTACAAGTGTCCATTTTATTTTTTTATATTTCAGTGGTGGCACAACTCATTTGACTCAAGGAAAGGGCTGTGGCCACACCAGCTCAGCTTGCTGACCATTTCAAGAGTGATCTCCAAAAGACATAAAAAAGACAGAGCTGAAGAGTGCACGAGTAAATAGCATTCAGGATATGCCACTTTGCTCACTACTTTCCAAGGACCAAAATTATTTTCCTGGGAAGAACGGCTCATTTTAAGACAACTTTACAGTTAAGGCAGGGGCATTCACATCCTACATGACCAGGACAACTGCTGACACAGACCAAAGCCACTGAGCACACAGTTTCAGGGGCTCTGTAGGGTTTTTTTGAGGTGTATGAGGCAGAGTTTGGGTCACACCATGGGTCTCAGCAAGGCCACATCTAGCACAAAGCAAGTGCCTAATGAGAGAAAACAAACCCCATCCCTTAATGCCACCAAGACAAAAAGTTTAATAGCATAATTCAGGATATCAAGGTGCCCTTTTTGCTGCCCATTACCATAGGAGATGGAAATAGCCTCATTTGTCACTGGTTCCATGCCACGTAGCACATCTGGAATCAGGGTGTTGGCGGTGTTTGTGTTATGCTCTCAGCAGGAGACGATTTGCTGGTAGAGATCATGTCAGCACTGCTGGAGATGAAAACATCCAAAATAGTGTCCATGACTGGCAACTTTTATTTTGCAACATATGTCAAACTCCTGCCTGTGACGTGGCACAACTAGCTATCGTATGATGTAAGGGCTACAGCACATATTTTAACATACAATGCAATTGTCTGGGAGAAGTTAATTTGACTCCCCACTGCGAGACACATTTCATGACAAACCAAGTCCTGAAAAGTGTTCTTGCTCACTTAAAACTGAGCTGAAAGGGCTTCTCGTAAGGCGGGATGCACTGGGCAGAAATTTCCAGAAGTGAACTGTAAATGGAAAACCTTTAAGCACACGCCAATATTAACCAAACTGGATGCAGAATTACTAGCTTGGGTTGGGCCTCCTCAGAGTAATGAAGCAATTCCCTTAGAAGTGCCTCTATATGTTCAGAGCTTGCTCTTGAAGAGGATTAGCCATGTTGTCATCTTACGTGAATACCACTCTGTGCTCGGGAAAATGAAATAAGACCACACCAAAATGACTCCAGTGAAGGGCTCTCAACAGCACTCAGCACCTCAGGGATGCTGTTATGGCAGCAAAAGGAACCAGCAGAATGCAGGCTGGTTTCCCAAGGCTGTTTCACTGCAGAGCAAAATGGTTTATGAGAGCAAAACGCACCGAGGAAATACTTCCATCAGGCCCCAGTATGGTGATGCAGTTCCTCAAGGAAAGAAAGTCCTTCTTCATCCCTTCCAACATGGAGCTTAGGAAAAAATCCCATGTGATGTGAGTCATCTTCTCATTCAGACATGAATTCAGTTTATCCTTGCTGCAAGGATGATCTAACCCTTACCTTCTCCAGACTTTCTCAACAGGGGATCCAGGCAGAGGGTAAAGAGGAGCTCAGTGACAGAGGTGAAAAGAGGAAGGAAAAACATACACAAACACACAGAAAAGTGATAATTCTGGAGCTTTCCGCCAGGAAGCCCTGTGCCATTGCACAGCAACAAAAATAACCCAGGGGTTCCCTCTCTGCTCCGGCTGCCTGTGAGGAGCCACTTTAAAGCATTAAGAACATTTGCAGAGTTTGAGAGAAATGTTTTTTGTTTAACTTCAGCTACTTCAGAAATGCCTGGGGCCTGAAGAAACATATTTTTGGATTGCTCCTAAAGAACAAGCAGAACTTTGAAGTTAGTGGAATTTTTTTCAGATCTAATGTTAAATTAATAAACACCAACATGACAAATCAGCCTGAGAACTGGGGAATGAAATTACCAATCACCAAAAAATCTTCTTGTCTCAATTAATTGTGGCATATTGTTACTTACTCTAATATGCTGATGGGTCTGGCACTTCAAGTCCTGTAAGCCATGCTGCGTATGTGTTTTTGTGTCCTAACTAAGCACTTTTGATACTATTGCCTATTTTTCCCTACAATAGAAAAGGCATATCATCACCAGCATCAGCCTGGGTAAGAATGAGATCATAACTAATTTACTTAGGGATGGTTTAATAAATGCACACAGAAATTCAAAGCAGCTGGAATCTAAACCCAGCTTATCTATAACAGAAGTTTCATCAATGCCACTGAATTTACCTTGCACTTTCTTGTTGATTGAGATGTCCCACGTGACTTATTTTCCCTTCACTGTATTGCAAGAAATGGCTGGAAAAGGAACCCTTGAGTCCCTGGGAGGTCATGGGTCAGTCAGCTGCAAGCCACACACAAATTATTAATTGCTGCTACGTGGCCAGAGCCCTCTGCTAGCACTGCAAACAGGAACAGGATCGTGCCAGCATTGCCACATCTACATTTTTGTATTCTTGCCTCAATTTTCCTCAGCCTGTTTTCAGAAGGAAAACCATGATTCATTCCTAATAGGTGCCCTATTAAATAATTAAAAAGTGATAACATAAAACAGCCTCCCTCTATAAGTACTGGTAAACAACTGTTTGCTCATTGCTGTAGCTCCCTATACTGTAGGGAACTATAGAGGGGGAACTATTCAATATACTTTCCTGTCAATTTTAGGGATACTTTTTTCAGGAATCTGAGGACTATAATGCTTCAGCAGTCCAGAAGTGTACCTACAGGGACCACTGGACCAAGCTTGCTTCTCCCAAGATAGTTTATTTATTATTTTAAAAAACCCAAAAAACCTCACCCTCTCCGATTCTAGTCTATTTTCCTTAACACAAGCCAGATTAATTGTACCAGGACATCTCTACTGTGAGATGGAGCTGAGAGGGGAGAGCTCCCACTGATGTCCTCCCCATGGACTCCTGGAACAGAACCACGTCCCTGGCAAGTGTGGTCCCTGTGGAGAGCCAGGTCCTGGGCTGGCACTGATGGCCAGGGTGCTGTGATTAGCACCACGAGCTCCTGACCCAGAGCATCAGCGCCCTGAGGAGGATTCCAGCAAACATCTGGGACTATTAAAGATCTCTGCTTGAGATCTACACCCTGAGAGGGCCAGGGCTGAGGGATTGCATAGTTCCTCTCTGAGGCTGAAACAGCACACAGATTTGAATGTTAGTGGAAGTACATTTAAGGAAATTGGCATCAGAATAAGGAATGAGGAATGTGAAGCTATTCATTTAGTGGTTTCTTTAATGCTTCTCCATTTAATATTTGCAAATTTAATATTTAGACATGCAAGCCTTACAAAAATTATGTTACAAGGAACAGCTTCTGTACTTCTTATAATAAACAACCAAGCAGAAATATACGGTATGTATAGCAGGGGGCTACAGCTGGGATCCTATATTACTTCTTAGAGTCACTTATCTAAGATCTAGTATCTATAAAAAGCCTCTCTGTTTGCTATTTACACAGGTGTCCTGGAGCATTATATAATCATGTAGCAGATCAACATAGCCTTAGGATCTCAAAGTATAATAAAAGTACATTAGGATCATGACGTAGAGGGAAAGAGCTGGCTACCATTTGACACTGGTCTTTTATTCCTTCCAGAAGTTCACCTGGGCATGGAGGATGGATGCCTTTAGTTCTTCATGAGAATAAGACAAAAAAAGCATATCTTTTCCTAATCTTGCTTGCCTAGATTTTTAAAATGTAGAACCAGGCTGGCTCCTCACATAAATGTTTAAATTTTGCCATTCTTATTTATGCAATGCGGTTCCACTAAACTTGGCAATAGATCTCCCACAGTAAGGTCCACAAGGCAGGGATCTGGCAAGATCTCTACTTTCAAGAGTCAGACTTTAAAAAAGTAAAGTCATAGTAACTTATTCAAAATATACACCACCAAGGAGGACAACAAGACACGAGAGATGACAGAGTCTACACAAGGCATAGATGTTTCCACATATTCTCTAACCACAGAGAAGATCAGAAAATATATTACAAATTAAAGCTGATTCTATGATAAAAACGCCCTCCAGGAAAGGCATCTATCATTCCTTAAAAAAAAAAAAAAAAAAAAAAAAAAAGAAAACGAAAAAGAATGTGATATATTATCCATAAAATCCTCCACAATGACTAATCTATCATTTCAGTCAGCCAGATCCTGAAGACAAGGTTTGAATCCTAACAAGGTAACAACAAAATCCACTAGAATGTAAGAACAAGAGACATATTCAGTTTCTATTACATCTGGCTTCATTAGAACTTACTCTGCTTTTAATCTGCCGTAATAAAGTCCTTACATTTGAGCGAAGATCTTAGACTTTGACATGCTCCTATAGAAATACATATTGCATGCAAATGACATGGCAAAGGCAACACAAGTACAGCAGACCTTGTGCTTACTATGAATGAATTATGTCCTCCATTCATGAACTCCTCCTGCTATTCTTTTCCAAAGCATCTGCCGTGCAGGATCAACACACACTGGCTCTTTGCAAGAGACAACATCAGGATGAATAAACGTCCACCTCCCATTCCCTAGGCTGTGTACAGCTGCTGCTTGTGCCAAGACATTGCACCCTCACCCACTATTTTGTCAGCTATTCAGATTCTCATACATATTAGAATACTGTAGCAAAAACAAACAAAAAATTAAAATCTCTATATATATTTATAATGCAATGTAAATCATAATACTTTTACAAACATTTTAAAAAATCTTATCACCTCTTTGCAAGTACAAGCATGTCATCATGCTTGCTGAGGATTGCCAGAGGTCATAAGGAACAAGCATTCCATGTAATGCATGGAACTACCAAGGAATTGCTCCCAGACTCCTGTCATTGGATTTTGCCTACTTGTGCATATATAAATCAACTGGCACTGTGGCTTAAAATGGACACACTGTCCTTGACACTAGCAACCATTTGCCTGCTTGACAGCTATAGCAGCACTAACTCTTAAAAAAAAGTATTTGTTTGCTGCATCTTGCACTGTTCATTTTCTTCACAGTGTTTTTTGGAGCTGTTTCTTAGGTTATGGTTTTATTTCTAGTTCTTTAAGTCCTCAAACTTGATTTACTTACGGGCCCTTTACCCACAAATGTACTGTGTCAGATGAAAATATCAAGGGATTACTCTCATCTAGAAAGCCTAAATGAAGAAACACACATATTCTCAATTTTATATGAATGGCGATCAACACCAATGGAGACTGCTAACAAAGTCTATGAATTTGCACACCATAAATTGGTCTTTTACCCATTTTCTTCAAATATTACTAGCTCACATCTCACTGAGTAACAACTTTCTTTTTCATGCTGTGAATCCCTTTGCCCAAAGAAAAGCACAAAAATATATCTGAACAGCATTTTATAGCATTAATGACCTCAACCTCCCTGCCCCAGGTAATGGCCAGTTCAAGTTTGCTCAGGGATTACCCTTTACTCCTCCAAGGCTGCTGATTTACAAAGCAAAGAGATACTTGAGAAGCCCTAGCACTATTTGCCTACCAAGCATTAGCACTTCTGAAATCGATAGTCATGGAAGGCAAATCCCAGCCCATACTTGAGAAAAGCTGTGTAAATTTACAATTTTCTAAATGGAAAACAACAGGAAAACCTACCAGGAGATGAGCTTGCTTCCCTGGGCGAAAGAAGAGGCCAAAAGCAGCAGCAGAAAGCAGCAGCCAATGCTTTTAAGAGTGACAAGCTGCAGCTGCTGCACTCTGCTAACCACTGCCTGGGAGAAGCAGGAGGATACCCTGAGGGATGGGTGGTTTTTGGAAGTGGTCCTTGCCATGGAACCTGTCACTGAGGCCTGGGAGTCATCGGAGGAATGCACAGAAATTATCGCCTTTTATTGTGGGGACCTTTGCTTGCGGTGTTCAAGAAAATGACTTTAAAAAAAAAAGAAATAAAAACTTAAAGATGGATGGTTGGTATGGACTGCTTTATGAAAACAGAACAAAACCAAAAAGAACTGTGAGCCATGCTATGAACCCTACACTAGAGTTTGCATTTTTTAAATTCCTCGCAATGGATCTGGAATAAATCAGCAATGGGTCAAACCGGTTCAGAAAGTGTTTGAATAACTGCCCATGGAGTGGCCAGAGGTTCTCCATCAGCAGAGTATTTTGACTGCTGCTGTTCAATTACCATTTGAGAAAGCAGGACTGCTGGGAAAGACAACACAAGGTAAACCAACACTGGCTATAAAAGCAGTCAGTGCACCAATATTCACACTGCACAGCCCGGCCCTCAGAGACCTTCCCAAAAGCAGCTTCACCTCCTGCTGCTCCGAGCCAGCAGTGCTCCACACAGCCAAAGGTGAGGGGCTGTCAACAAATCAGGAGAGCCCGAAATATCTCATTTTATCTCTATAATAGAAACAGTAATTGACAAATCATTATTTTACATTTATAAAATATATGATGAGGAACATACCGCATGCATTCTAGACTTTCTGTCTGCACTGGAAATCAACTGGGAAATTAGGAGGTATGGCGTAGAAACATCACTACGAATATACCGTATTACTGCTTTTGCAGCTGCAGTCCCAGAATTTGTTTCACAATAATTCAGTTACCCATGTTTAAACAACCAGCCAGCAGAAGAAAGGCTGATATATTTCATATGCATTCTCTTTGAGCAGGGGGGCCTTCACGTCTGGTCGAAAAATGTCAGGCTCATATGACACCACCAGAGTCAGGAGAGATGCCTAACCATAACTAAAAGCAGAATTTGGCCAACACAATTGGAAAATACCAGCAGAGTATATACAAATGCACACACGCAATCTCATATAAGAGCAGAGCATGAGACAGATTGGATTTTTTAATCACACCTTTAAAGAAAACAACATTTCATGTACAAACCTCTCACTGCGCTCCTACATGGATCCTTTATCCCACTGCAACATAAACAGACACACCAGAGTCTGGAGTAGGGCAGAAAGATTTTTTCAGTTTTTTTCCCCCCATTGAGGATTTTAAACACATTTTGAAAAGCAAACGAACAGATCTGGCCTGCCTTCCAAACTGACTCCAATAATAGATAAACAGTTTTAAGACTACCAGAGTTAGGAAGTACATACATAAGCTTTACATTAATATACTTACCTATATTTTTAAGACAGTTTCATTTTTCCTCTTTGTTCTCAGTTTCCTCTAGCATATAGTCCAGAAGAAAAAACTAGATGTTCTTCCTGATTCACCAAAATCACTCTTTTACAATGAATATCCTAATGGTTTAGATATTATTCCTCAAAACTTCTTGCCCAAAGGAAAGCAGCCTTTCTGTCAGCCTCAGTACCAGTTTCTACAAGTTTTGTATCATCTTTCTAAGATTATTCTGTCAAACACATCCTTGAGAAAGGAAGGATTTTAGCTTGCATCCTGCACGCAGTGCCTGACTTGGAGCTGCCATTCTCAAGCCTCTTATCTCTGTGGCACTTCCTGGTAACACCTGCAGGCTTCGGTACTTTGCAAAAACAGAGTCAATCGCAGTACTGGCAAAGCCATAACCAAATACAAACATTTGAAGATAGTACTAAAAAAACAACATTCTGAAACAGCATTTTTAACAAAATCAAACAGATAAACTTTGGTGCAAATTAAAAACAACTCTCTTGTGTCTGAGCCCATAATGACTATTTTGAATATAGATTATTTACTGCTGGCAATAAAGAAGTTTTTTGGTAACTATTCTGTTATAGGGAAGAGCTTGAATACAATCCAGTCCAAAAAAATGCTGACTTTCCTAAATAGGGGCTATGTTTTTGCAATAAAGAATACTGGTCAATATACAAGTGGAGGAAAACTGAACCAGATGTCAGTAATAGGACCACAGAACGTTGCATTTGCCCAGAATCGCTATTTTAAACACACGATGTTGGTCTACTGGTTTGTGGGATAATACATTCTTGGCAGTCAGAAGGAGTTTCGATATGTTAGAAGGTTATCCTTGAGAAAAAAAAATAAAAAAGAGAAAGAAAGAAGGAAGAGAGATAAAGCCACTAATTCATCAAGTTACCTATAGCAAAAAAAAAATTACTTAAGAAATCAAAGACAAGGCAGTCTCAAAAAAGAAATATTGGGTTTTATATTATTTTTTGTTTTGTGCTTTACCTCCTTGATAGGAATGCTTCATTCATCCTTCATTGCACTTTGCCTTCCTGGGTTTTTTTAAGGATTCTTCCCTTCACACACGCTCAGTTTCTGGTGCACTCGCACCCTGCAGCTCCAGCGCGCTCAGAGCAGTGCAGAAGCACCCCACACACACAGAGCCCACAGCCCCAGCCAGGGCTTTTCCTGCTGGAAAGCTCTGCTCGCAGGATGCTGCTGCCCTCGCTGGCATCACTGGCGGATGATGTCCCAGAGCCCCTGCAGGCAGCCCTGGAAGCCACGTGCAGAAATCTAACCCAGGTCCCTGCGCACCGACAATTCAGCACTTACCCATCTCTAGAATGCTTCCTAGCTCAGTCACAGGGGTCTGTGAGTGGGTTTTCGGCATGTTTTTTGGTTCTGGGGGTTTTTTCCCCCTTCTACTAAAGCAATAGTTACATCTGTAAGTCTTCTTAATATCGAAATAAAACTTCAGAGTGTACTTTGTGTGTTTGGCCAACGAACATTTCCTTGTTTTACCACGTAGTACATTTAAAAATCAACTCTGCTCATTGTCTTAACAAACCCTCCTCTGAAAGATAATTAAAACCACTTCCCAATATACAACCAAAGTTTTATTTTTATAGTCTATCTTCAATTATGGCATAATCCTTTCTTTTTTTTTTTTAAACCAGTGAAATATACAAATCACACAAGACAGAAATATGTACATTAAATGTACAGAACAGAGGAAAGGACATAGAAGATTTACATATCTGAATGACAAGTAAAATATTTTACATTAAATAGGTTTTAATAGCTAGGATCATGAGATTCAGTTCTGCTCAGACAGAAGTCACTAAAAAGGAACATGAGGTGATTCAGCAAATGGAAAAAAAAAGATCATGGTTTTTGTACAATAAAAACCAAAGTGACATATTCAATGAATTAGTGCTTTATTTATTTCTCTTACTTTAAAGATATTCTTTGCAAACATCTGAAGATGAGGGGTAAATATGTCCTTGTACAATAAATTAAGAGCAATAAAGCGCCATTAAGAAGCTGATAAATGATCAAGATGAATTTAATGATACAGCTTAAAGGCTTGTGAAAAGTCAAGGCTTTAGTACAACTAGGCTAAAGTGAAAGGTTTTCCTCACTTGGTATCTGCAAAACCATTTTCTTTAACTTGTAGGATGGGACTGAGCTGGAAAGTGGCATCTGATCCAAAGATGAAATCCTGTGTAACTACACAGCATGAGGGGAACACGTATCATTTGGCAAGTAACAACTTTCTGTTCAAAAACTGAAAAGCAAGGGCCGAATGCAGCACATTTTGGAGTTGGAAGGTGTCTCCTTTCAGCAATAATGCCCTTAATGTGAGGGTGGAATAAAAGCGATCTCCAGACTGGTATCAATTCAAGTGCAGGGTGCTGCCTCTACCAACCACCCCAGGAAGTCCTGAAGTTGGGAAGAGGCTTACGTCTTTGTGATTATCCTTAAAACTTTTGAGCGTTAAAACTTTTTTTTTAATAATAATTTTTTTAAAAAATCAAACCCACCAAAAGCTTAGAATCAATCTAAACACCTGAAGAGATCTGAAAAAGAAAATGAGGGATGAACTGCCCCTTTAATTTAGATGTTTTATTATTTTCTAAATCATCGAAATGTATATGTACAAAAAGCTTTGAAGTATCAGACACCAGAGACCACAGTTCTCCCATATATATGTAACTGCTCGAGTATAGCCTGAACAGTTGTAGTGTATATCTGCAATATATTATCTAAAGCATGTGTATTAAAGACATAGGATGATAAATTTGGTATTGCTGCAATGTTTCATTGAACTATAATAGTCAGTTAATGTTATCAAAATATGAAACTATTGTCTCCTTGAGTGAAAGCGTTCCCAAAATCTGCGAAAAAAATAAAAATCAATCATTCCAAGAGCGGATATCTAATGATTTATTTTCTCACATAAAATTAGAGGAGCTCTTTGTCAAGCTGTGTTTTGAAAGACAGCCAGCTATTACACCATTTTAAGGCATTTTCAAATTTGGGGAACTTTATTTTCTATGGGCTTTCCAGGCTGGGAAACCAAAGCTGTTTGTAAGCATTGCCCAGCTCCAGTGCTCCAGGCAGATGAGACACTCAAACGTCACAATCAGCTAATGAGGCCAAACTCTGCCTTGAAGAATATCTTTATTATTCACTGAGGCAGATATTTTTTTTCTGGGTTTTTTTTCTGTCTTGCTCGGTTCTGGAACCAGCCCTGGTGACTCAGGGATAGCGCAGTTGAAGCCTTTCTGATCCTTTGCTCTTTGCCCTCCGGTGACACTTGGCGGGCAACCGACACCGCCCCTTGTGATGAACATACCCCTTATTTACAGAGCCCTACATGCACTGAACAGCTTTATACACCCTATTCTAGGAACTTCTAGTGTCTGAACCTAAAAGTCATGGACAGGTCTGTGTGTTCCTCACATCCATAAGGATAGTTCTAACATCCCAAGCACATTACATGGTTGCTCTGTCTACTGCACATGTATTACGTTCCATGGATCTAAATTAGGATATGTTGGATTTTCCCCTCAAACTACTCTATTGTTTGTAAGAAAAGTCAATTTTTTTTTAACTTTGTAAAATAAATATTCTCAGATTCTCCTCCATTATTGCCAAAAATATAAGCCTCACACAGTTCTGGGATGGACGCAGAGAGGGTTTCCAGGCACTTCTCTTTGCAACCTTTATATTTTCTTTTTTTTATTCTTTCCTTCCCCCGCCCTTTTTTTTTCTTTTCTTTTCTTTTTCTTAAAAGAAGACGACAACTCGTTGGACTCTATAAATAAAGTGGAGATAGTCCTGCGGAAAGGGAGAGGGGCCCGCACCCCTTGGCTGGCAGGCGGCCGCAGCTCCTCCCACCTCGTCCGTGCCCCTATTTGCACACAAACTGGTCCACGATCTCTGTGCACAGCTTGCATTTCACGTAGCAGCACCAGTGGAACTTGCAGTGGCAGCGCTCTCGCTGCACCGTCTTGAACTGGTCGTAGCCGCGGCCGCAGCACATGAGTTCGCAGCCGTCCATGCCCTCCGAGGTCTTGTTGCACAGGCGGCCCTGCGTGCCGAGCGAGCCCGTGCTCTCGTTGCGCACGCAGTAGTCAGGGCTGGGGTCGATGTACACCAGGTCGTGGATGGTGGGCGCGTTGAAGCGGCTGTTCACCTGCACCAGCTTCCCGCGGCTGTTGAGCTTCATGGCGGCCGCGCTGTCGTACTTCTCCTTCAGCGCATCGCCCACCTTGCGGAAGTCGGCGAGCTGCAGCCAGCAGGTCTTGAGGCTGCACGAGCCCGAGACGCCGTGGCACTTGCAGGCCACGTCAGCCAGGTTGTACACCGTCTGCAGGAGGTGGGGAGACAAGCAGAAACCGTGGTGAAAGGCTAGCATGGCTGTGACAGCATTTCTGCCCCCCATCTCCTGCCCATTCCTGCTGGCCCCTCCGCGGTATTCACCTCAGCACCCTCTCCTCCTCCTCTGGCACACTGGGAAGGACTAGTGAGCTGACACTCCGCACCCCAAAGAGCTGGGAGGAGGAGGAAGAGGAGGAGGAAGAGGGGAGAGTCTCACCAGCTTCTCCCCACCGCGGAGACAGCCACAACAGCACACACAGCCCAGCCAGCAGCAACACTCAGGCTGCGCTCAAATTTTAGGAATTCGCTCTCACGCCAGCAAAGGATTTTGCTGTTTCATTGAGAAATGTAAAACATCCCCTTGTTTTCTATCTGGGTTACTCTCCCTATTGATCTCCGCTTGAGGCTGCAATTAGGGAAAGAGTTAAGATTCCTCTTGCTCCTGGCTCAGCTGCAGCTGATTGTCTACTCTTGGCTCAGCATCCTCCTCCTATCCCAAATACTGCTCTGGAAGAGACTTCATCCAAGAAGAAACCCCCAAACACCTATGGGTGGGAGTCAGAGCTACACAGCAATATCCTCTTTACAAAGCTTTGGCAGGGAAACCTCAGGCATTTGCCCTGTACAAATAAAGTAAGAGTCAGTGTTGACACTGCCCCAAAAATCCTGGGGTCTGACACATTAGACGATACTGTAGACAACTTCCACCCAGCAGTTACAGAGCCTTAAGACTGCCAAATGGCACTGCAAGGATGAGGCTGAGGAAGGAAAAAACTACTCGAGTCTCCATAAGCAACTGTGAAAGTGTCATTTCTCTTCTTGCTAATAGTAATTGGCCTGTCCATTGCTTTCAGACACCCTCCTCTTACATTTAAATACTATTAATTTTCAATTATCTTTCATCCTTCCTCACCATAGAGTACAAGTGTAAAGTCTCCAGCCGATTATTGCTGGCACTTCAAGCTCTAGGAAAATAATGATTTTGGCTCTTCATATTCAGACTATTATAAAAAAGAAAAGTTTACACCCATTCATTTAAAGCATTTTTGAGATTAAAGAAACCATGAAGACATGTTCAACCACAGAAGACCATGTTTTCTAAGAGCAAGGAGAAGCTTTTCACATCCTCTTAAAGAAAAAAAGTCAGAACAATCCTGTGGCATGACTCCAGCCTGGGAAGCCCAGCACATCCCTCTTCCTTCCAACACACGCTGTCCTTGTTGGAAATACCAACTAATAAAATCCTGTTCTACAGAGAATCCACAGCAAGCTGGGCACTTTTCATGAACAACACAGAGGGAAACACAACACGCTTTGGTCCCAGCCTCCCCCGTGAGGAAAGCAACAGGACTGTCAGACAACCAGAAGCAACACCAACTCATGCACTCCCCACCCACCCACACCCTGGACTCGCCGTTTTCTCATTCTGTGCACCAGAACAAAGCCAAGCCGTGGTGGCTGCTCTGTGCCCCACTGAGCCACGATTTCCCAAAGAGAAGGGACAGGGAGGAGCACGGAGGGACACACTGTGAAGCAGACACTCACTCTCCTGCCGGCCTCGTTGTTGTGCAGGTTCATCATGATGCGGGCGCTCTCGTAGGAGCCTCGCTGGTAGACGCGCTCGCGCTCCCGGGCGTCCACGAACTCCTTGGCGAAGCGGTACCCGTACTCGATGTTGTCCCCGCAGCCGCCCCACAGCCAGTCCCGGGGCAGGTCCTTGGGGCGCGCGGCGCGGCTGCAGCCACACGAGGACAGCTCGCCCTCCCGGCACGCGCGGCTCATGGCGTTGACCACGCCGGCCGCGCTCACCGCGTACGTGAACGCCGTCTCCCGGCTGCCTGCATGGAGACACAAGCGGGGTTAGGGGACAGCCACCACTCCCGGCCTGCCGAGGGGCCAGGAGCACAAAGGCTCTCCAGAGCCACCACAATTCACTTGCTAAAAGGTGGAGGGACCCTGAACCATGCTGCCCAAAACATCCTCACTGTGGAAGAGCCAAGCAAAACCAAGCCATTTGCCATTTGAGGACACCCAGTGCTTGTCAAGAGCAGAAATCCCTTCATGCATGCTGGTGAATGCCATGGGGCCAAAGCAGCCATGCCTGCAAGCGAGGGGAGGCAAGGCAATAGGTTCCCTGTCCTTCAGAAGAAAGAGATGCTAAATAAAACTTTTAAAAGTCTGGTTCTTAAATTACTACTTCTCAAACATGATTGATGCGCTTCACCCACTTGTTCCAATTTATTTAAAGTTCAAGCGTTTTACAAAGTCTCCTGGTATCGAAGGAAACGTGCAGCAGAATAACACACAACTTCCACCTTACACATTAGCCAGACAATTCTGGAGGAGACTATTTAAAACTAACAACAACCTGTGCTGGTTATTATCCACCACTCCAGCTCTTGCGAATATGGCAAGGGAGCCCATGGACAATCATCTTTACAAATTACAGGGAAGAAAAAACCCTTGGCACAAGGTGGCCTTGAAGGTTTTCTCCTGCCTCTGGTGCCCTTAAATGGAAATGGAAAACATCAAGTTTCCAACTTTCGTTAAGAAAAAGTTACAATACCCATAATGTAAGACACGGCCACATACCATCCTATTGACAGTATTGGATCCCACCTCATTTAGATTCTGACTGCCCCAATCACTTTTCCAAGGGTGCCACAAGTTCTGAGTACAACTAGCAAAGCTTCCAGACAAACAAACACAAAACTTGCACCAGAGAGCAACACTTGAAGTTTGTTTTTCTTCTTAAGAGACAGCATCCCAATGGGTCTTTTCCAAGAAAGATTCTCAGAATGACTAAGAATAGACTAAATATTTTTTTCTGTTTGTATGAGTTAAGATTTATTCCTAATCTTTAGTCTAATCAATAGATCAAGCTTTTAATCTTGATTTTACGTGATTTTTCTCAGGGAACAGCATGGGCCTTGGTAAAATTAGGACTTTAGGAGGCTGTGTTTTGGGCAATTCATGTATAGTTAGATAGCAACATTTTTAGGCAAAATCTCTTTGTATAAGATGTATCATGACAGGTCAAATTGAATAGGAGCTTTCAAGCACTTCTGAAACATAAATAATTTGAAGTCTGGTTCATATTTAACACCGAGATGACACCATGATCAGAGCAGCTTTGTTAATATAACAGCTGTCAACCGTTGGATTAATTTTAGTAATAAATGCTGGTTTTAAATGGGAAAAATCAGAAATCTAATGTTAGGAAAGCTGAGACTTAAGAAGGATGAGAAGCACTTTGCTACCTTACTTTCAATGGTCTGCTCTCACAGACACCTGCTCATGAAAGCATTTACATGAATTGTGGGTATAAAGGGTTACAGGAGTAGCCTTTTCAGTTAAAAAAAACATTGGCTTTATGTGGTGACTTAGGCCTTGCATCTACTGCAAACTATAGCAGGGGGAACCTCATACAGATTTTAATGTTCCCGTTTGCTCTGTAACACACATTTTTGGATTAATTCCTTAAGCAAAATTTCCACTATATTGAGAGGAAAGAAACGTGGTCTGCTTTGGACCACAGGACTCGCCTCTTCCGTTCCATTTTTGTTCTTTTTCATGTTTAGTTAGCTCATGTTTTCACAAGGTTAACTCTGCCGCTTATTGCGGGATTTAAACTCATAAAGCTATTTTTTGACTAGTTTTCGTTATCACCCTGGAACAAATGTTGAAGGACTTACTCTTAGTGGGAAGCAGAAGGAAAGGCTTGGGTACAGGAAGGAGAGTTGCCCTGCAAGTTCCCTCCTTGATCATTTAGGCAAATTATAAAACAGCATCAGCTGCTGAAGTACACTTCAAGCCAACACTGCCTCAAGTCATCAACCCCAGGAAGAGTGATGGTTCCACATGGATGAGTTACTCTGAATTTTCTTTTTTTCTCTTCCTTTTTTTTTCCCCAGTCTTTAGGCATAACTGTGCTTTCCTTCACTGTCAAACATATCTGTCTTTTCCCACAGTCCAGGATTTCTCTCTATTGTAGCCATGGCAAGGAAACACACATTCCAAACACGTTTGAGTCCCCTCTCTCCCATATATAAAACATAGAAATGGAACTGTTCAATATACACACACTGTAGGAAGCCACCCACAGAGCTAGGAGCTGAGCCTTGCACTTGATCTGAGTAAGTCTGCAAGAACAGAACCTTTTTTTTTTTTTTAATACCTGAACATAAGATACAAAATGTTCTTTGTCTTGCATTTTAAAAGCATTTAACATCAGGCTGCAGGCAGAATAAACTGGACCCCAACCACACGGAGCTGTTGGGGGAGGATCCAGTTATTTTATTTCCTGTTAGCTGTGTGCAGAGCCCACGTGCAGCCCGCACGGGGCTGGCCACAAAGCCAGGAGCTGGGGCAAGGTGGGCAAGGCAGTGAGCACCGTGACCTGGGAACCAGCGCCCGAGCAGAGCAGCGCACAACACAGGCCCTAAAACTTTACAGTTCAATAAGCCACAGAGCAAGTTTCCAAACCCAACGCCGGGTTTATTTGTACAGCTTTAGCTAACTGCAGGGTAAATCCTGGAAGAAAGACTGTCCATTGACACACGGGGCTGTGGCTGTGCCGCGGGCAGCGCCGTGCCCGGGAACTCTCTGGGGCGCACCAAGGGCACATGGCAAACCCTTCCCAAACAATGTGCACTCAGAGCCTGCACCTCTGAGGGCTATGGGACAGCCCAGCACACGGGAATTGAATCAGGCTCTCAAGTGTCCACTTCGAGGAACACCAACTGGCCATTGCTGAGGGTCAGCGTGAAATCCTACAACTCTTACAGCACTTTCCTCGCTCTCAGTGAACACACTCTTCATGCTCTAACTCCTGAATGTGGCTATTAACCTTGCTTCCATCTGCAATTAGAATAAGTGGTTTAATTACATGATGAATTGCTGTGCAGACATCAGCTAATACAGTCATATCCAGCAGAAGGGTGCGGCAAAGTTATTTAACTTGAAAGGAACCACCTTTAAATAGATCTGTCATACTTGGGGAGGGCAGAAACATCTATTCCAGAGACAGACACCACAAATCACGGCCCCATCCTGTACTCTGCTTCACACCAACAGTCCCCCTGAGCTAATTTGCACTTGCTTGGATAACAAATAAGGGCTGAAGGATGAAGGCCTAAATTTTAAACAGATTATTTTCTGACATTTGTTAGATTACTAGAACAGAGAGGTGTACAGAAAAAGCTTGCTTTCATGTTACGTATGTTTTTAGACTTTTGCTTGGGTAAGGCAAAAAAAAATTCCACTACGGAGGGTTAATACTGTGCTTCAAAAAGCATAGGGGACATTGTTTATCTAAAATCAAATGTTCCAATTCAGTACTTTTATGCAATAGATTTTTTTCTGTTTGTCTGACAATCTCCAAATAAAAACGTCTTTTAAGAAAAACCGAGACCAAATGTGAATTGATGTAGTCCTTCAACTTTAACTGGAGTCAGCCCATTTACAGACAAACCTAGACTGAGACCAATTTTAAAACTTTTTCTTAAAGCAGGACAGCAAAACACTGACATAAAAGCTGTACTTTACAACTCCAACTAAAAAGCACTGCTGCGTTTGCCAGTGTACTGCTCACTACTGTCACCCAGAAAAATAGGCATTTTTCAGTTGATTACACAAAATCAGCAATCTGACTTGGCCAAGTCAGAGGAAGGTTTCACCACAGACCCAGTTCAACAGCACTGGTTAAAATAGACTTTAAAGTACTATGAGGTCCTTAAATGCCAGGAAAGGAAGGCAGCATGTGAGCACCGGAGAGGCCCATTTCAAAGAGGATCTGACAGGGGAAGGGCTAGGTGTCCACCAAATTGTGATGTTAAATAGGAATCTGCCTCTCTTACCAGTGATGTGATTACATTAAATGTGAGTTACAATGACAATCACACTATTTGGCATGATAGAACTGATTTCATGAAAATTACCCTGCTACAGTACTTTAAAAATAAATCTGTTTTCCTTAAAAAGAGAAAAAAAAATTACCGTATCTGGAAATAAGCAAGGAGGAATTGCCTATAAACACTAATCGACAGAGCAGCAATTTTCAGTTAACCTCTGGACCAAGAGAGATTTATTATCCAGCTGCTAACTTTGGAACTAGACATGGACATCTTTAATTTTACAAGATGCTGCTGGTTTTAATTCTTGTAGGTTGCCTTCGTTTTTGTCTCAGGTTTTCTAAAAAAGAGATTTCAGGGCCTCATTTTCCTTTCTCCTCTATTCCCATATGCAAATATATATTCCTACTTTGTTTTCCAAGACACATGGCTGGACAGTGGTGGGAAATCACCTCCAGCTAAAAATAATCCAACTCCTTTGCCAACTTTTAGAAACACTTGATTGTATACAGTACTCAGTAAGAACCTGGCAAGAGATTCAAGTGCGGAACAGTGTGTGCCATACATATCCTCAGACAAGAGTTTAATCATAAAGATGTTGCTTCCTACCTATCTGCATGACTCTGCCAAAAACAGAGTTGTTGTCCACAGTGCTGCAATTCCATCTTCTATGTCTGAATTGATACTGGCACTCCTTAATGCCCGTCTTTGCTCCCTCTCCAATGAACTGCATATGGTCCTGATACAATTGGCAGAGTTTCTTCTGTCCTTGGGAAAGCCCTGCTAGCTGGCTACACAGTGGCTGGGCTCCTATGATATACACCTCTGACATCTGAACGGGGTTCATGGGGTTCATGGGGTTCATCCCTAAAGACCTGCATAAAGAAAGATTTGTATTAATAAAGAGAAGACTCCAAAATAAAATAAAATTTTAAAAAATTCTATAAATTCCAGACAGAACTGTATCTTATTCATGAGTATCCAACTCCCATTTCTGCTAACAAGTGAGGAAAAGCCACAAACAAATATGAAACTTTTGTTTTAAGGACAGGACTAAAGTTTTTAGTTTCCACCCATGTGGTTATCACCATACATTAGAGATTGCAGTAAGACACTGACTTGGAAGACTTGCATCTAGGCAGTCTTTTACCAGCTTAAACTGACATGGTAAAAATAACAGAAGCTCCAAACAATTGCAAGGCTGAGAAAATAAATAAAGCAAAAAAAAGCACTCCAAATCCCTATTTGTCTTAACACATATTTTATATTTAATTCTGGGTTTTTCAATCTGATCTACTATAAACAAATAGGGAAACCTTTAGCAAGCCAGAAGTTAGAAACTTGTTACAGACTACTTCCAGCTAATTCTAAATTACAACACAAAAACATACAGGCAAGTATATTCACTCTAAACAAAATCAACTTTGTTTCCTTAATTCTTAAAGTGCTCTTCACATGATACATTTCAGTTAAAAAGTGGCCATTAATCCAAAAGGCATCAGCAGAGAAACACCTATTTCAAGAACTCCCAACACTGTACACTGTACAGATAATTTGTCAAAGCAGGAATTTAAATGTACTTCTTTGTAACGAAATATATTTGTAAACATTTCAGTTACAGAAAACTTCAAACCAAAACTTTAAGTTTTTCCTTGTACACTTCCTTGTACGTTTTCTTATACATACAAAACTTCTAACCTAAGGGAGTTCCAATGTGTCTTTTAAAAGAGAAACAATTGTAGTAATTTAAAGATGATAAAATTCAAAGAGAATCGATCATACAGAATTCCAAAAAGTGCATTTTACAAGACTAGATGTTGCACATTTACCCTTATTCGACAGACCCGTTCCCTTTCCTACACAACACACTCCAACCAGCACACTTCTCCCCTGCTGCCTCGCTCCTGCCGCACTCCCGCAGAAACAAAGTACAGAAGAAGCACACAGACATTGAAGCGAGCAAATCTTGACACCCCCTTTCAAAACCAAGTCGATACGAGATGCTTACCACCAAGAGCTGGCTTCTATTACAACCTGGGTAAAAGAGGAGAAAACGGCCAGAGCCACTACGAGGTACTGAGAAGCCATTGTACTGCCAACTGTCCCCACAGCACCTCCGTGGATTAATACTGCACTGGATTTCTAGAGGGGGGAGAAAAAGGATCAGATTGTTTATTGCTTCTCAGACCATTTTCGAGCATTCAAGTTTAAACAACGGAAGTCTCCGGGCCCCTTTTAACTTGACTCTGACTCGCCGGCCCTTCTCCCCGCCGAGGCTCTGGTGCCAGACACAGGCACGTCGCGGCTGCCGCTGCACCGGGCAGAACCCACCCCCGCACCCCCACCCCCGACACCGCCTTCCCGGGCCCCGGCCCCGCCGCTCCGCACCCCGCCCGCCGCGGGACGGGCCGGGCCGGGCCGGGCCGGGACCGGGCGGCACAGCGGCTCCGGACAGCCCATCCCCGCCGCCCCGGGCCGGGCATTACCCCATCGCTGCCCGCGCCGGGGACACCAGAGGCTCACGGCTGGCTAAAGGCGGCTCAGGTTGGCAAAGCGAGCCCGAGAGGGAGGGGGCCCGGTGCCTCGAGGGGTCGGTTCCGCGGGGGGCCCGAGGGCTCCCGCCCGGACGATGCGGCCGCTCCTTGCCCTTCCCCGCCGGCTCCTAGAACATCTCGGGGCTCCCGCTCTCCGCGATGGCCGAGGCAGCCCCGAGCTCCGCGCTGGCACTGCGGTGACTGCCCCGACGGCAGCCCCGGGGCCGATACCGGCCCGGGGAAGCAGCAGGAGCGACAAGGAGCGGCTCCGCGTCCCGACCCGGACCCTGCGACAGCCGGGCTGCCGTCTTGGAAGTCAAACGCTTTCCCCGACAGGTCCCGCGATCACCATCTGGTCCTCACACGGGACTCTCTCACTCGCTCCCCAGAGCCATTCCCGGGGTTTATTTCCCCTCCCCTCGGAAGGAAAAAAAAAAAAAAAAAAGGAAAAAGGAGGGAAAAAAAAAAAAAGGGAAGAAAAAAAAAGAAGGACATTTCGACACTTGGGGGCTCCCTATTCCCTATTCATTCTCCAAAGGCCCTTAACGCTGAATTGAAGGTGTTCTTAATTCTAATTTATTTCTGTTTGCGAAGGGCCGGGAGGAGCGGAGCGCCGGCAGCGGGGCCGGACACGGAACCTGCCCGGGGACACGCGGGAAGTGCCGCAGCGTGGGGACCCCCGTGCGCCGCTCCCGACACTGCGGGTTAAACATCCCCTGCCCGGGGAGCTGATCCCCCAGGTCCCCAGCGCTGGGGGTGGGTAAATGGGGCCGGTCTCCCGCAGCAGAAAGAGCCCGCCCGCCCCGGAGGGGCTCAGTCCCGGCGAAGGTGCGAACGCCGAGGGCGCGTCGAGCGAGGGACGAGGCGAAGTGCGGTGTGCGGTGTGCGCGGGGCAAGCCGCGACACCAGCAGCCCGCGACGCGCTGGGCTTTTCTCAGCTGGTACTTCTTAAAATAACGACAGCAACAAAAAGGCTCCATGGAACCGCCCGAGCCCTGAAGAGGCTGGAGACGCCGGTGCCCATGCGGCACCCCAAGAGCCGTGCAGCCGCCCGGCCCAGCACGCCGAGCTGCCCCGGCGGGGCGGGCGGGTGACCGCGACAGCAGCGGCAGTGAGGCGCTGCCCCCGCTCCAAGGCCCGTTCGGCGAGGCCAAAGGCCACCGCCCCGCTCCGAGGGCCCGGGTGCCCCCCGAGCTCGGCCGGAGCCCCCAGCCCCGCCGCGGCGCCCCGCGGAGCTGTGGCGGCCCGCTCCCAACAGGGGGCGGCCTCGCCCGCCGCAGCCGCGGGAGGCTCTGCCCTTCCGACGGCACCTCCCGCGCCCCACTCCCGCTGCCATCACCCTCCTCGTCCCGGACACTGCGCCGAGCAGCGAGCCGGAGGAGGCACCTGCGCCCGGACCCGGCCCCTCCAGCCCGGCCCGTCTGCACGCAGCAGCTGACAAGGTGGCACCAGAAACAACACCAGAAAAAAAGCCAACAGTGTAAAAAAAAAAAAAAAAAAAAAAAAAAAAAAAGGGAAAAAAGAGAAAGAAAAAAAAAAAAAAAAAAGGCAGACTGCCCAGCAGCATGGAGCGCTGGAGATCGGGAGTGTGAGGCACCGTGTTCAACTTTGTAGGGCCGCGGAGACTGGGTTTTGGTATTTAACGCACCCCATGCGGAGCCCGCGCTCCTTGCCGAGATGAAAAGAGAGGCTTTTACAGATCCTGCACCGCGGGATCGCCTCTGATCCTGTTTTACACGGGGTGTCTGGAAAGCCTGCGAAGGCATCTGGTTTTCTAGGAGCACTACCAGCGGGCAGGCGGCATCCAGAGCCCGGCTCCGGGGGGCTGTAAACCGCGGGAGGCGTAGCAGCTCCGCGGGGACCCCCCGGCCGCCCCCTGCTCCCCGCTGCGCCTTCACAGCCATTTGGAGGGGCGAGAGCGCGTCTCACATTTGCAGGGAAAGGCACTGCTCGGGTCCCGGCCCAGCTTTCCCCAGCGGAGGCGCAGAGGGGGTGTTTTCCCGGGGGTGAAGGCACATCGTGTCCTTCCCTCGGCGCCCGGGGACAGCCTCGCTCCTCGGCCCCGCTGAACTCCCCGTGACCCTCCGAGCGCAGCCCATTTACCGTACAATTGACAATTAAAAACAAACAAACAACAAAAAGCCAACAGCCTTTCCAACATGGAGTCCTCGCAGCGCCAAGGGGACCCCGAGGAGCCGTGCTCCTCCGCGCTGACCCAGGCGGGACCCGCTGCAGATGCAGAGTGATAATCTCCAGAAACTGAGAATAAAATTAAATGGAGGGGGGGGGCTGACTCCGGGTCCTCCGCTGGACCCCAGCCAGCTCTCCTTAAAGGTACAGGCCACCATTAGCGCCGACGTTGGGCTCCTCCATAGCGATCCTCCTCGGGAAAGTTTGGGAAGTTTGGAAAGATGTCTTTAAACTCGCGTTAGGAGCCGCTGCCAGAAAGATGCACCGGGACGCGGCGGGCAGAGCGAGCCCAGCAAGTGTCCCTGCGGCGGGCAGCCTCTCTTCGGGGGGAAATTTAAAAAGAGAAGGGAAACCAGAAAATACAGGAGGCTTTTCCCAAGTGGGAGCAGCGCTCTCCGCGGTGGGTGAGAGCGGAGAGGTGGGAGCGCCCGGCGGTAGCGAGGAGGGGAGGAGAGGCCGCCCCGCGCCGGGGCCCCGCACCCCGCCGAGCGCAGCCCACCCTGCGCGCCCGCGGCCCCTGCGGCGCGGAGCCCCCGCGCCCCGCGCGGACTCACCTCCATCGCGCGGGATCACCGAGCGGGAGCAGCCAAGTAATCCAAGCGAGGCAGGAGGAGAAACGGCGAGACGAAAGTAAAATCCTGGCTCGCAGGAGCCGGGCGGTATCGTCCCGAGCCGCGGCCGGGGGAGCGCGGGGGCCCGCGGAGCTGGCGGGGGGCGGCGGGCGAGCGGCCGCCCTGTCCGGCGCAAACCGAGCGTGTCCGACTGCGGAGCGGGGCACCAGTGCAGCCTTCTTTCCAAGGTCCATCAGCAATCGCAGTAATTAGGGCTTTCCACCAGCAGAAGAAGAAGGAGGTAAAAAAAAAAAAAAAAAAAAGCCAAAAAAAAAAGAAGCCAAAAAAAAAGCCAACCCAACACACGCACACAGCGCCCGTGGGCGTGATTGTGCGGAAGCAAATAAAAATCTTCACAAGCGGCAGCGAAAGCGCCGCGGGCGACGATCCGTCCCACCAGCCCAGGTGGTGCCGCCGCGGGGCTCCCCGCGCTCCCACCCGGCTCCGCCGGCGCTCGGGCCGCCGACCGCCCCCTCCGCAGCTCGGCGCGGACCGGCCCGCGCGAGGGGGACGAGTGGAGCCGAGCGGGTGCAGGGCTCCCCCCTGCCCGCCCCCCTTCACTTGCTTAAAGGCTGGGCGGTGCGGAGCCGGGGGTCCGCGGCTGCAGAGCCATCCCGGGGCCGGCTCCCTCCATTTTACACTGAGAAGAAAAAGCCCAAACAGAAAAAGAAGTTTCTGCACAAGCGGGAAGGGGGAGGGGGGCTGTGCACGCGTGTGTCTGTCTTACGGGGCGACTGATCCTGCAAGGCGAGCAGGGGCAGGGGGAGGGGAGCGGTCCGGGCTTCAGGAGCTGCGGCTCCCCCAATCCATCGGTGCCAGAGGCGCCCAGCGCCGGGGAGCGGGATACGCGGGAGGAGAGCCGGGAGAGCAAGCCGGGGCAGGCGGCGTCGCGGCAGCCGACCCTTCCTCCGCGGGGCTCTGCCCCCGCCCGCTGCAGCCGGCCCCGCTCCCCCCGCGTCTCTCCCTCGCTCCTCTTCACCCCGCCGCTTAAAACTGCGAAAGAAAAAAAAAAAAAAAAAAAAAAAAAAAAGGAAAAGAAAAAAAAAGTTAGAGAGCCAACGGCAGCTGGAAAACTTTCTCGGCAGCGCATGCGCCCGAGGCCGGCCTATTGCAGACGGGGCTGGATTTTAAAGCTGTACGGCAGCGAGCGGGACCCCGCGCAGCCCCGCGGCGAGCGCCCGCGGTCCGCGTCCCCGGCCCGACCCGGCCGCCACGCTGAGCCCCGCGGCGCCGGGCCATGCTCGCCGGGCAGGCTCGGGGGAGGCCCCGTGATGGCAAACTCTCCCTGCGGAGCAGTGCCCCGTGCGCCCGTCCCGGCCGGCGGGCTGCGTGCGGGGGTGCACGGCCCCTCCAGCACCGCCGGCTGCCTGTGCTGGGCCTGGAGGGGGCACACAGACACGTTTATATACACGTATATGCACATATACACACTTCTCCACACGCGGGCTCTGCCGGCCGGCCCCGCGGGGCTCCCGTCGCACACATGTGCACACAATGTGCGGCGCACATGGCCCTGCCGAGCGGCTGCCCCAGCATTCCTGCCGCCGGCTCGGTGACAACTCCTGCTTGTCGCATGCTCCGAGGCGCGGAGGCTGCCGCGTGTGCCGCCTGCCAAAGGGGGGACCGGGCGAGCTCGACGGCTCGCGTTCCTCCTTCTGCAGCGGCTTCTTGCCATTGTAAATTTGGCGAGTTGTTGACAAAACTGTTTGGGTTAAATCCCGTAAGACCCAATGAGAGCGACAGGGGAGGGGGGCTTCGCGGACCCTCTGCAGCTCCGAGCTCTTTCCCCGCTCTGCAGCCCTCGGGTTTTTATTGCACCTCTCCCGTCCCGTGTGCACCCCAGCACAGGAAATGTTCCCCAAGCCATGCCATAACTCCGCAGTATTTCCCCCGTATCCGCCTGCAACTGTGGGTCCACGAGGGGATGCGGGGGAGGGGGCACATTATCAAAGCAGCCCTGGGAAATCCAACCAGGCTGCGAGAGCAGCTCCGCTATCAATAAATGCATTCACTCCTTCAAAGCCATTCCAGTGCAAATAAAATCCCTTCAGGAGGCCGGTGGGGGAAAAGGCACATCCCGGCCGGCCCGAGCCGCTGCCGCTGCCCACCTGCTCCCGAGCCGAGAGCTCGTCGCCCCGACGGGGCGCTGCCTGCCAGGTAAGCGCAGCCAAGGGCGGCAGCAGCGGCGGCCGAGCGGGCCCCGGTCGCTACGGTCCCCCCGGGCCGCCCCTCCGCTGCTCTGCCCGGGGCCCGCTCCCCCCGAGAGGGGCGGCGGCGCTGGGAGCGAGTGGCGGCAGCGCGGGGGGAGCGGAGCGGAGCGGAGCGGAGCGGAGCGGAGCGGAGCGGAGTGGGGCAGCGCCGAGCCCCCTCGGGCAGGGACAGCCCGCGACTCTGCCACACCTCGGCGGGGGCCGAGGCCGCAGCATCGCTCCCGGCAGGTTTCTTTACTCCCTAATATCCAAAGAGCCTTTCCATTAGGCATCCTCACTGCCCGAGCTGCTGTTCATTCCTCGGGACGCCTGGTGAGGAATTTATAAATTAGGTGTAGCACCAGGTCCGGGGAGGGGGCAGGAATAAGGGGGCCGTTCGTTCCTTTAAGAAGACCAACCTTAGTTTTATGCCTAGTAAATAATATTTTATTGCCTTTGGTTTACTGTGGCATTTCAATTATCCCCTTTAGGAGTCTGCAAACTGCGTAGGTTAAAGGTCATTTCTCAAATCACTAGAATTAGTAAAGAATAGCAGAAAACTGTAAAAGGGGGAGGAGCCGCGCAGTAAAACAAGAAAGATCGCCTGGAATAAACTAATAAAGAGCCCCGAGCTGTTTACCTCTCGCATTTGTATTCCCGAATGTTGTTTATCATCGTGTAATTGCATAATGTCATCGGGCACAAGAAAACGCCAAGCCCAGGACGCTCCACACGGGCAGGGCTGTGAGCGGCACTTCTGCAATGGGCGAAGCCAACACCAGATCATTTTCTTTGCCGGGATTCCTAGTCGCTGCTTTTTAAAAGAAAACTGAACAGGGAATTTATAAAACATGGGCAAATTTTCAAGCTGTGGCGCATAGAAGTGGAAATAAAGGGCAGAAATCCAAACATCCTGCAAGGCTTTAAGAATTTTAATTTCTCCTCACTATTTAAAACAGCTGGGTGAAGCTAGAGGGGGCAGGAGGGAGAAGTAGTGACAATGTTACAAGCACTCGTGCTGCCCAAGGCTTTGTTTTCCAGGTTTGTTAGCGATGGAGCTCTAAAGGTAACCAGACAGTTGATCTGATGCTTTACTGCCAACATCGAAGTGCTTTCTAGAGAAAAAAATAAATTCTCAGGGTAATGTCATATGAAATGTGATTATATCCTTGAATGCCCAAACAGCAGAACCTCGAAAAGCAGCACTGCAGGATTTTAGAGATTTAGGTCTGTTATAGTGCTGCAATTCTCTGTAGGACAGAAGTAAATTATTCCTGGTCTTTTCGATGTGTTTCTGCCGTTTTTCTGCAGGGTAATGCATTTTAACAGAGGAGTGGTCACATCAAAACCTTGCACGCCTCTGTTCATTGGAACGTGTGGTGCTGTGTGATTTATATCTTTCCAGCTTGGCCAATGGCAGGGTGTTCGTCATGAAGAACTCGTTTGGGAAACAGAACTTTCAAGGAAAGGAGGTGTTTTCCTATATGTCTTTTTAGCTCACTATGGAATTTGAGTATATAGTGTAGGAATTATGACACATACCACACTGAACCATTGTGAAGGCACAGCCCACGTGCAGCTGGTTTGGGATTATTACAAAGTGTGTCTGCTTTTTTGGGTGAGGGTCATACCACAATAGCCATTTGACAGAGCAAAGACGCCATGTCACTTTGAACATGGAACCTGCACTCTGCCCACCAGACCATCTACTCCAGGGATGACTTTATTTTAAGCTCCTAGGGATTTAGATGTAACTGCCTTGAAATCACATATGTAGTTTCCTAAGGCTGTTTTCTTTCCCAAAACATGCTGTTGCTTTTTTTCAACAGACCACCCTGTCATCCAAAAGACAGCTAAACTACAAAAGAAATGCCAAAGATGATTTTATGCCAAATCTTGTAATAATTGCTATTTTCCTAATCCTCATCCAGTAGAAGCAAGAAATAGCATGGGAAACTCTCTTTTAAACAATAATTTGTACTTCTAGCTTGCCTAAATTCTGAACAGACTTTGACAAGAGACTAGAAGACAAAGAAAAAAGCATGGATGTGTGTCCATGTATGGATGTACCCCAGCCCTGTTCCCTTCCCATCTCTTAAATCCCAAATTCATGATGTTGAAAGAAGCCAGGATATGTGGGAGCAGCAATAAACCACTAGAGAGGAAGAAATAAAGTCTAGATTAGCATTCATCTTTACCAGATGAAGACATATTTTAGATGCAGTAAGATGCAAATAAGAGGCAGTAGGCAAGAGAGGAAAGTTTACAGGGTAATGAAGTGTAACAAATTCAGGTGAATACACCAATCTACAAACCTGCAAAGCCTGTGGAAAAAATACACCACTTTATATTTAAATTGATGATAACTATACCAATTTGTTATTACTAGTAATGAACTGCATAGCAAATAACCCCTATTTGTCTGCATTATCAACCGGAGACAGACAGCTGTGGACTCATGTTTCACGTGCAAAACACAGGTGGGTTCTTTCCATTCCCTTCTTTTGAGGTCTAATAAACCCCAGTGGCACTGCAGAAATGACAGCCCAGGTACACCACGTGTGTGCTGGGTCATGGAGGAAAATAAAGAGATAAGAAAATAATCTACAAAAAAAGAGAAATCACTCTAAGAGCTATTGAACCAGGATGCCAGCTGGATGCACATCTATTGCAGCATGGAGCTTCTCTGAAGTTAGAGGGCTTGGGGAAGAGTTCTGGCATTTTTTTAATTTCCTCTCTGGAACAGTAAGGTTGTTGAAGGTAACGATCAGAGGGATAAATTTACACCCCTAGAAGCATATGCTGCTTTCTCCCCTGCCCTGCCTCTCCCTGGGGCACGTGTCCCTCTCCTCACACCTTGTGCCTTTGTCTCAGTGTGTGGGTTTTATCTCGCTGATACCTCGCCCATCCGCATCCCGGCCATCCCCCTGCTGCCACCATATGTCATTGGAATGTTTCAAGTAGTGAGTCTGGTTTACTTAAAGAATAGTGCTTTTAGAGGAATAATACTTTGCTTTGTTTCCATTAGGACCTTAAAAAAAACGTTTATGGGAGGAAAAATAAACAATCCCACCACCACTCCTTAACAACAGAGTACTTACCCTCTCCTAATGCTACCAGTTCCTTCTTTCACTGAGGCCAAAGGCACCTCCCATAAACTCTGGAGGGCTCTTACATGTTTCTTATGAGTGCCCTGAACATAACTCTCCCCAACACACACACACAAAGGCGCACAGAGACTTCATTTTCCAGAGATGAGCCAGCAGAGAGTTTTGTCGCACTGACTGCAGCCCAGCGCAGTGTCCTGGTTCCTCCTCAGAGCTGCAGAATCAGAAGGCTGTGGCTGCAAAGGGCTCAGCAAGGGCCACAGTGGGGAAAGGACAGCACAAGGCTCTTTCCACAGCCCATGTGTGTCCCTGCCATGGAACAGCCAGTCCTGCTCTCTGCCTCAGGGCTGTGCTTCAGCTCCCAAGAGCAGCAGCCAAGGGCGGCAGGAGCAGCCCGGCAGGAGCTGTGCAGGTGAGGGATCCCACTGGGATCTCTGCTCTTTGAACACACCCCCTTGGACCTTAGGATGTAGGACTCCTACCTTAGGAAGCTTTTAAATCCCATTTTCCGCTGGCTTATTTTCATGGTGTTGGCGTGATCGCTGTGCCACGCTCATGAACTGCAAGTAACAAGGATTCTCAGGAGATTTTACTGACGGCAAATGAGCAGACCATGAACTGGGAAGGGGAAAGGGCTCCACAAAATTTCTGTAAGTGTGGACCAGTCTGAGACCCACTCCTGCCATGGTCACAGCCATGTGTTGCTGCCTGGGGCCACACCCGCTCCTGAATAGCACTCCTTACCTCTGAGAAGATTAGAAGATTAGGCTGGAGTTTATAATTGTAACAATATTAGATCCTCAGATTCCACATAGCTCAAGGAAGAATGTAGGTGGATGTTGTTTGAAGCTCTCACCTGAAATATCTCTAAGGATTTCTTTAGAATATGTACACACACATGTCATCAGTAAAGTGTGCTTAAGAGTGAGGGAAGGGATCTTGGTTAGCCCCTATATCACACTTATCTTAAAGACTACTTAGCTAATTCATCATTTCCTTAGGACTGTCATAATAGCTAAGCCAATGTATATTTGTCCATGACTGCTTAAAGCCAATATAATTCTGAAGATAGCTATTAATCTAGGCACCATGGGCAAAAACATCTGATAAATTTAACCCTATCTTTCAAGCTCCATAATAGTCTGTCAATTGACCTTGACTCCTTGTTTATTTAGAGTACAGCATTATTTTAAAACTAATTTTAAAAGATATTTAATGTTGAGATGAATTTTAAACTTTTCATTTTAAGTATTTGATTAGGCAAACCTTGCGACTTGTCCTGGTGATATTATTGTCTTTATTTTTTCATGATCGAGGTACTATTTTAGCTCTACATTCTTTTCCTCAATTTAAATAAAAAACGCAAAGACTTTTGAAAATGGCACTGACAGTGTGAATGTTTGCCCATAGTGAAGAACACAAGGATACACTGACAGCACAGACCTAGGACCAGGCTGAGGAATATGCAGCAAGATTCTGTACAGAACAGGTGTACTGGGCATGTGGCACTTGGTTCTCCTGCTAAAATCAATAACTTGAAAAGCTGGAAATTGGTTTATCATGAACCACCTCCTATTCTCTTCTGCTCTTCAGAGCCTGTAGACTGTCACTCTTTGAGGAGTGACCTGACAAAATATGTTTATAGCATAATGTTGGAAGAAATAAGGACCACAGCAGTGGAGTTTCTTGTCCTTCTAGGCAGGACCAGGGGATGAAAGCTCCTGCAGTAAGGCCTTCACTGCCCTCCAGGCTCCCCGAGTCCATAGTCTGTGTGTATGAGTCCTCTTGTTCTGTTTCTTCATCCAAAGGCAGAGAAACAGCACCAGAGCAGCTCCTGGAGCTGACAGTCCCACAGGGATGGAAGATGATCTTCTGTTCTTTATGATGGTGCAGAACACTGTAAGCATTTTCGTCAAGTAGCTGTATTTTTGCTTCTGGGAAAGTGTGACAGGTACTCATTAGTGCCCAATGTGATGGTAATTGCCCAGCCCTGCCTTGCTGGCACCTGTCCTGGTGGCAGCATTTCTTCCACCCAGTCCATAATAACCTATAATTCAAAGCATAGTGGTGACTCCATCATATCACTTTTAACAAAGCAGCCAAGCAAAGGAACAGCTACAGGAGTAGCCACTTAATTGCTTGATAATAGTCATTGCACTTCAGTTTATCTAATAGTCTTTATTACAGGTTGCCAATTTTGCATTTTTTCCTTGTTTAGTCAGTTGTTTTGCCAATATTTTCATAAAACACTTCCTTCCAGATTGTCTGAGGCTCACAGGGGAACTTACCCAGCACAGAGGTGGATGTACTGATTGATCCACTGCTGCTTGTAGTGATCTCCACGGGAAAGCCAAACCTCATTCCTTCTTATAAGGTTTTATACAGAACATTTATTGCATTTTCATGATCAGTTAGGTGTATTTCTAGGACTTTTCTTTTTTGACAATATGGTCTGAAGTTATTGTGGGTGCTGCATAATCATGGGTAGGATATTATGAGCATATTTCCATAGAATCTGATAGCATTTCTTCACTCTCCTACAGGATCAGCTTGTATTCATTCAGAAAATATTCTCAAGATTTTCAGTATTTTCTTTGTACTTCTGTGTCAAAAAGGTGCCTTAGTTGTAAGTCCCAGCTTGACTTTGTAAAGAGAGTATAGAACATACATTGTAAAAGTCACTTAAATAGTTAAATGTATGTCACAGCAGGGCTTTTTGGCACTAAGTGGGCAGGGCACTCCCCTTCCAAATGCTGGACTTTATACTTGCCATTTGTACTGCAATGCATATTGACAGTCCTGTCCCTGAGACCGGAGCACTTTTGGGGAAAGCATTCCTTGTCTGAACCACAATTTGAGCAGTATTTTATTATACTGTGACCCTGTGAGCATACATTCAGGAGGGACTTCTGGGGTTTATTTCAACTGATTATGGAACACAGAGCAGAATACAGCCAGTGACCTCTGTAAATGATCACACATTTGACTTTTGGATAAGAAGTCATCTAGTCATAAATGATTTATCTAAAAGATTCTATCTGATCTGAGACTAAGCTTCACCCAGCTGCATTAGGAAAGCATGTAACAATTTATAAATTTCACATACTGTAGTACTTTAGAAAATATATTTACGTTCTATATTCTTTACATATATCTGGACTGGATTTTGAAAGCTAACTCAAAGTAAAATCAGATTTTTTAAATGTTTGTTACAAAGCCCTTCCTAAAAGTCTGGTATTCATTTCAAGATGATATCCTGTATTTAATAAGAATTGTTAATATTGTCTGTGTAGCATAATTACAAAACTGTACTAGGATGTGGCACTCAAAAGAAGTGTTCTTTTCATCTTCATTCCTGCGGTGCAAGTAGGATGTGCATCACATCAAAACTATCTCTTCAATTGCCATTTTGTTTATAATATAGTCTAAGGCAGCGACTTTGAAATGAATATGCAAATAGGAAGAAATTTAGAAAAATAAAAACATCTGATTTTTTAAATTTGTCCCATTCCTCTGGTGCTTGACCTTCCTGCAAGTACTGGGCTATCACACATCAAGGCACGATTCCTTTCATACGAATTACTCAATTCAAATACCTCATTTACTTTATTTTCAGTTTAGTATCTGTGTTGGTAAGTAATCTTAATTGTTCTCCAGACTTGCCCTGGTGGCAAGGCCGAACAAACCAGTCACAGAAAATGCCCCTCCAATGCAATTTCTCACCAATCCCTCAGAGTTTAATGAATGTGCATGCATCACAATTTATATTTGGAATTTCAGAACCAAGAGGGAAAAATAACCAAGACAAACCAGGTAGATGGATTCTGAAAAAAACATTTCTAAACAACTTCTTTTAATATTTCCTGGTTTGCCAGATTCCTTGGGACACTGATGACACCAATGTAATATATATCAAGTTTTGTAAGGTTTTCTTTATTTCAGGCTCTCTTGTGCCAGATGCTGATTATATTCAAATCCAACAGCAATCGAAGGAAGGAGGGCATTTTGTACTGCACAGGACCCATGGGCAATCCAAGTCTGAAGTGCGTGTTCAATTTCAGTCAGTCTTACCTTAGGTGCCTCCTACCTCATGCCAAGTTCTCTGTGCACCCGCAGAGAAGATGGCCAAGCAGATGAAGAATCACAGGGGTCCTTCATGAAGAATTTTTCAAAGACTGCATCTGGCACTTCTGTGTGAGGGAATTTAGAGCTAAAAATGTGCAAAGCAGTGCAGGAAGTAGAAAAAGCAGTCTTGAACACCCCTATGGCTGCAGTGGAGAAGAGCAAACAGAATAGCAGCAATGCATAAACATTTTAACCAAAATCTTTCCCAGTGATCTGTGTAAGGAACAGATGTGGACAAGGATTGCTGTGAAGAGGTACCAGTATGACCACAAGCATTCACATTAACCCAAACGCATTTATAATTGATTTCAGGCTCTAAGTCCTGTAAAAATTTGCTCACATGAGTAGCTGTATTCTTCCATAAGCTATCTGGCCAATTATCACCCCAAATGCCAAGCACTGATGTTCCTCACTCATGGAGAAGGACTGAGAGTAATTCCTTCTGACTTCGGTAGCGTGGGAACAAGGCGCTACTCCTGCTTCCTGATCTTAAACTTGTAACCTGTTTCACAGACACTGCTGAATATAATATTTATAGTCAGGTTAGTAAATGGTTCTCTGTATTTTAGCAGAATAACTATATCCAGTGTGCCATGCTTCACAGAGAAAGAAGACTGTAAGACATTTCAGTTAAATTGGCTATGAATTGCATTAACTGATGACAACCTTGAAGAACAATTAAAAATGTCTGCAAAATAATCAGGTCTGAAGAAGAGGCTTCCTCTGAAATATTAATTTCCTTTTAACCAAGAAAAAATTTCTTATCATATAAGCTGGACAGGTCTTTTCCTGTAGTTTTCAGACTCCGATGTTTTATTGACCAAACTCCTTGCTTTAGACTTGAGCTCATGTTCTCCGAGGAAGTACAAGTGGTAATTATGCAAGTCTTTCCTTCCCTGTCATGGGCAACATTCACAAGGGAGATTTACAACCTTCAGCTTTCAGATACGGAGACTGCTTGTTTCACTTCAGAGAGAACAACTCTGACAGGGTGAATGGCATCAGAATTGGAACAAATCCTCTAGGAACTGGCTACCTGCACAGCCCTGGGAGTTAATAATTATGGTGGGGGGTTTTGCCTTTTCTTTCTCCTATAGTAACCCCAGCTGCAAGATTGCTCAGAATTTAGTTTGTTTAAGAAAACAGACTCCTAAATAAAATGCATTCTACTCCTCTAGGCAATAGCAGATCTACCTTTATCAAGAGCAGACTAACCAATGCCCTGAATGATATTTATTAAATTGTAACAAATTAAACGAGATAAATGATCATAATATAAAGACACCATAATGAAAGACTGTGTTAAGAGTTGGTAGGAGCTGAGTGCTGGTCTAGATACACAGTCAGGACAACTATAAACAAAATACATTGTAAATTAACTTCAGTAATGAGACCTAAGATGTATTTTCTTATCATGAAGCATTCAAAAAGTCAGGTACTCTGTTCATCTGAATTACACTTAGCTGAAATTTTGATATATAGAGGAAACAGTTTGGCCCCGTGCTCCTGTAAATGTACACATTTGCTTCAGGAAGAAGAAAGTGGGTTACAATCAGAAATTCACTTTTAATCAATGGTCTTTCATTTCACTACAGTAAAGTTTGGATTAGTCCCTTAATGCACACACTTATCATGACTGACAACAGCCCTGCCTTCACACATTTGGTTGATCTAAGCCTGGAGAAGGTGCAGAGGGCAGGAGAGCTGCACAAGGAAAACGGCTGGTGTGTAATGGCTGCATTTTTGTGACCCTTTGTGGATTGTAATAAGGATCTTTTTATTAAAACAAAACAAAACTGCGAGAGCTCGGGGGCAGATCTGTGTTCTCTTTTGGCCCGTGTTAACCTCTAACCAAAATCTGGCCATTTAAAAAAAATGTACTTCAGCTGTTTTTCTTTATTTTTGGAAGTTTAAAATGAAATATAAAGCCCATAATAAAATGCATATGAGGACACAAATCGATAGACATGAGAACTATGTTAAGAACTATGCAACCATAGAGGTCTTCATTAACAAGGGTGTTCTCCTTGTGAAATTCAGAAAATGCTCTTATTCACTTGTATGCATATTGTTGTTTGTGCCATTATTTATTTCTATGGTAACCAAAACAGTAAAGACAGCAATATTAGACAGCAGTAATCAAGGAAAAAAAACAACCTCATTGCAAAAGAAGACAACTAAGAGCCAAAACAGAGGTGTTTAGATGATGGTGTAATTTGCTATAATAACTGTTTAACCACATATTTGGCAAGCCCTGGATAACTCACTTATGAGTAATGCATTTGTCCAAATTACATTCAAATAAAAAGTAGTTACCATGCTACATTATCATGTGTTCTGCACAGATATTTCCTCCCTATCGACTTTCCCACGGCAAGAAGGCTCCTCACTGAACCCAGGTTAGCCGTGGATTGGTGCTGATTCCTCTTGTGCAGCCTCTGCGAAGCTGCTTAGGTGCTCTGGAGCCACACATCATCAGTCCTTTGCTATCTGGAGCTATCTGACTTCCTTGCGCAGCCTCCCACTCTCCTCTTCCCTGTCTGCTCCATCTGGAGGGAGCTTGGCTGCTCTCCTCCAGCCCCAGCTCCCCGAGCTCACGGCAGCCGCAGCTGCCAGCACATCTGCTGTCTCCTGGCCTCGCCGGGGTGAGCACCAAAAGCACAGCCCTTTTAAAGTTGGACACTCGCCTCCATTTGAAACTGGAGGAGTTCAAAGTTCTCCTCTTTGTCCTGAGACTTGCAGCTTCACGGGAATAGACAACTGTCTGTAACACAGACTCGAGTGCACGTTTCAAAAGGATACAGCGCATTGTCTTTAGGATGCGCTGGCACTGCGCCTGCTCTTCCCCTGCATCTGTGCAGATTTGGGCTTAGAACAGTCTCCTGCTGAAGAAAGTCAAGAGCAAGGAGTGGAAGGAATGCAAACCCAAACAAAATTAGTCCTTGATTCTGCAACTGCATTCATCAAGGGTGGGCTTCTGCTGCATCAGTGCCTCCAGGCCATACAAAAGCTGAAATGATGTGCCCTGGGCTATTCCTGATGAAGGCAGAAGTCACCTCTTGTTCGAAAAGGTGCATTTGAAAAAGAGATATTTTAACTTGGAAAGTTCCGAGCATGAAATAACATCGCTGTAATCCCACAGGAGGAAAATCTGCACAGCAGCCCCCCATCAGCTGCACTTTTCATACGTGGGTCAGATCATGCCCTGGCGACGTGCAGAGCTCCCACTGACTTCATAATGGGAAATGGATTACTTATTTAGAGCTGACTTGGCTTTACTCAGAGTGATTTAATACTTTGGTTATTAAAAGTTTCGTGGTTTGGAGAAGCAATACCAACAGGTGACCCACGCCCTTCCCTGCCACTCTGCTCTCCACTTCCTGACAGGTTTTGGCACGGAGCAGGACCCGGTGTGTGTTGGTGACTGAGGCTCTTCCAGGGCCAAATCCTGGACCTTGAGCACAGCCTGGACAACCTGGGATGCACTAGGAGTTCAGCTTTATCCAACTCATGCTGGCATGGAGCTGTTTGGGACTCTCAAAATGTGTCTAAACTGACATGTTGGCTTGAAATGCGAGCTGACACAACCTCAGCCCCTGAGCATCCCTCACTGCTTGTTCTTCTGCTTGCTCAAACCTTGAGCTACCCTGGCTCGAGTATGGAGTGAACAAACAGGCTCTCTGAGGAGGAAACTTCAGCCTCAGAAGAGCTTTATCCTTAATAAGCCTCTCTCAGAGCTGGAGGAGCTGCTGACTGAACTGAAACTTCATTTGGGTGAGATGTTCCTGCACCCCGGGTTGCCCTCTGGGGGGCTGCCCACCCCTGAGGCACCCACGGACACAACCATGCTGCTCCTGCCCCTCCCCAGGGCAGAGGAAAGATCCTTCCTGAAAACCAGCTCACAGAAAGTGGGGCTTAAGAGCCTTTGACAGTTTCCCCAAATCCACTGTGCCCCCTCCACATTCTCAGTAAGATGTTAGCACCTACTGTCCCTGTCACCACGGGGGGAAGCAGGAGCTGCCTTTAAAGCAGGAAGTGATCGATACTGAAAATAGAATAAAAAATGTGTGTCTCCAGTGGGATGGGCAGCCCACTAAGACAGACACCAAGTGAGCACAGAACAAGCCACTCCAAATAATTGTGCAGGTCTGGAAAGAAGAGAGAAGCTACTGCTACTCAATTTATACTATTGCAGCTCAAAGCTAAGAAGGCGTAAGTAGAATACACAATAAATGTATATTTAGCTGTAGTTAGAAGTGAAACAATATCCTATGTTAGTGCATAGTACTCTCTTATGAAGAAAACTAATTTATAGGTAAAGAAACAGAACTTTAAACTAAGAGACTGTGTGTTTTTAAATAAGCTAAGTAAAATGCAAACTTACTTACCTTTTATTCTCCTGCTGTGTGTGCCCTGAGCTGGTCCAGGGAGTTCTATGAGGTAAGAAATTCCTGGTCAACAAAAGTTCCTTTTCTAAAAAAAGTGAACATAATGGAAATGGGGAACCACTTACCAGGCAGCTGAAAAAGGAGCTGACTGTGCAGAGAATTTCACACCTTATGGCTTTTGGTCAGTAAAGTACATAAACAAAATGTAATTTTCTATGCAATTACACAGGGGTCACACAAGAATATTATGTTTTAGAAACCCACTCAAAAGCATATTGCTCTCTAAGAGCCCCATCCAGCAAATGGTTGCTCACTTTAGTAAAGTTGCTCGTAAGCATTTCTGGGAGTGGGGCCTATGAGACATTTTCCTTTTTATGCTTTCTTAAACAGTTTATGTGATAGTAACAACAGGAAGATAAATTACTTTGAATGGTAGCAATTAGAGAAATAAGGAGTGTGATAGATTTACCATGTGGAAAACATCTCTCACACATTTTCCTGCAGTCATTAAACCTGCTTTTAATGACACAACACTGATTTCAGAAAGAAACAAAGTTTATTTGATGAAAATAAACAAGCTGATCAACACTAAATACTTCCCATACACATGATAACAATGTTATGAAATCTAAATACCTTGGTACTTTACACTTCTACGAGACATTAAATTACAATGACTGTCTAATACATGCCCACTGGTAATTTCTAGGAATTCCTTAGTTTCATATCAATGTCCTTAACCATATATCAATATCACAATCCAGAACATGCCACTCACTTGAAAAAATTATTACAAGAAGCACTATCAAATGAGGATCTAAGGTAAATAGGGAATACTGACCCATTGCTGCAGAACATCACATTCAAACGTCACCCTACGCACACAAAAGAAACATTGCGGATATAGTTTGTGTCAACACGTCTGAGGTCTTTTCATAAACACTGTTTAAAAAGTAAATTGAAACCCACTTTCAAATGAAAGTCAATGTGCAGGTACGTGCATACTGGATACACAAAATTCATTAAATACAAAATTCATACTGTACATTTAAATGAAAGAAAGAATGTGCAGTACAAGACTGATCTCACATTAAAATAATAACCATTATCTTAAATGTTAAGCAAAAGTTGGTTTGCTTCATTACACTTAGAGGGGGGAAAAAAAATCTACCAAACATTGCTCAAATAAAATATTTCCCAACATCACAGTGTTTATTGTAAACCCCGAGATTCTATTTTAGTATATGAAAAGATTTTCTCCAAACATCATAGAGTACCACATGAAATGAAAAAGAAAGGAAAAAAAAAAGAAAGCCAGAAAGGAAAAATAAATGTTAGACAAAATTTTCCTCTTTAGGGACTAACTTTAGGCCCCGATAAAAGTTTAGATCAATACTCATACCAACATGAGTGGAGCAAAAATGCCCCTAAAATAATATCTGTGACAAAATTGGCACATACATATAAATATCTAACTATACAGCTTTGTATCTGTGACCCTATTTCCCCCCTAGTTTATATCCTACTTCAAGTATTCGGTTGCAGAGTTAAGGTAAAGACCTGATTGTAAGAGACACAGACGATTGTCCCCTACTGCGACAACAAATTTGTCATGAGAAACCAGTTTTGTTGTCTGAGTTTCCAAGTGCAACATTTGTCATATGTGCTAAATATACTCCCAAAAGCTTTGCTGTTTCAAAAACAAAGATCTAAAATGCCATTGATAGTTAAAGGACAAACGTTTTAAACATGAATGAGATTGGGATTATCTACGCTATGCTAATTCTATACATTTTACTCTATTTACTGAAGACAGTAACATCCAGCAGGACTCCTGCTCAAATAAATTGCTCTTTGATTGCACCGAGAATTATGGAACATATAAATAAAATATCATCTCTAGACGATAATTTTAAGGGGATTACTATGTATGGCTCATGTAGGATGTTTAGGGTTAATCGCACCACAGGTTCAAAAAATAATTTTTCTAAATCAGTGCAAGACTTTAGGAGTATCCATTTAGATTTCTTTTTTTTTTCTTTTTTTTTCTTTTTTTTTTTAACAGCAGCAAAGAAAAACTACTAAGGATTAAGGCCACCCATGCTTAAATTTATTGTTTGTCCTTTAAAAATGTAGATATTCTATTTCCACTGCCATCAGCATGGAAGCATTTCTTCCATGGACAAAAAGATGCCTCAACAAAACAGCCAAACATTTGCACATGTTTGCCAGATTGACTGAAAATGTTTGTGGAGTCAGAAGGAACCTCTCCTTGAGAAGTGGTAGAGATCTGACTGTCAGTTAAGAGTCTCTCACTGAATGTAACAACTTCACATTTTGATTTTTCCTTGCATGTGCTTTAAATTTATTTTACTAGACACATTTTGTTGACACAAACAGCCTTCAAGTGCTGTTTGTTCATTGGTATTTTCTTTAACATCTAAGATTTGTTGGGGTCCATGTTGGAGACTGTTTTTCAATGTAGAGAACAATAACAGTTCCACATTTACAGGAGACCTAGTGCATATACTGTATTCACAGCAATCTTATCTTTATTTTTGTTTTCGTTTGTTTGTTTCTTTAAGAGTCCCAGCTTTTATTGTTGAGAACATGTATGCATTTGGATGGTAAAAGGTTGATTCGTCCTTGTGTACATGTCCATATATATACATACATATAAAAGCCTCAAGCTTTTACCATCCAGGAATAGATACATCTTGTATATAATCATATATTTATGTTCAAATTAGATGTCCTATGCATTGTCAGAGACACACACCATATTTTCATAAAACTAATCTTTGTCATCAGTTATTAGTACCAAAAATTGATTTCGTTTCCAACCTGGCCCAGAGCTTAATACCGGTTATAGTATCAATATTTGGTTTTGGTTTGTTTTTAATTTATATTATTTTATCAGTAGAGAAAAGAAAACAGAGGAGGGTAAAGGCTTGCTTTTATTTTTTGGAAAAGCCCATATCTAACTGGGGGTAAAGTTAATGCCAACACCCTTATATAGCATTTTACTAATACCTCTTTGATAATCTAGTGCAATAGAAGTGATACTTTAGAATAGACTAGGTAAAATCAGCAAATGCAGATACCACATCTAAGGAAATCTGAATTACTTATTAAAATCAATATTAATTTACCAAAAATTAGCTAAATAACCTGTTTAACTGAACTTCATCAAACAATCATATTCTGAACAGATGGTTTCTTTGTAAAAACAGAATAACTCACAAGACCCATTAAAGACAGAAATGAAGCTCTTAGAATTTCTGCTTGAGTCTCCTTCATTATTTTCCAAAGTATCTAATTTCACAATAGACTACAAGAAATAATGGAGAAAATGCCAATTAATGCAGCATTTCATTAGATAGCAACCTCAGCATTCATTTTCTGCATCTGTGATCTTCTCCAGGATATCATGGTCATGTTTGGAGATCCAATGCAATAGATTATCATTGTTACCTTCCAGTGCTACAGCTTTTTCTTCCTTTTTCACAAGTTCCTCTGACAACTGTAACAAGGGAACAAAATATTCCAATTAACAACATGACTGAAGCATCCAGAGCATCCTAGTTCTCATCTAATCAAGATTCTCATACATATGAGTGGAGATACTGCTTTTCTAGGGGTTAAGGATTAAGTAAGGCATTTAAATTCAATCTGAACCCACTTATGTTCATAGGGTGGCAATTAGTTTTATTGCTGACTTGTATGACACGATTCCCCCTAAATGGGAAATATTTTAAATTCCGAAGATGTCAAATTCTGTTGTGCTTGTGATTCTGTAAACGGTGAGTTTTCTGACCTTGTCTATAAGCACAGTAGCTTTGAAAGGGAAATGCTTTTAATAAAACTAAATATTTTTCTGTGGGAACCAAGGGAATCATCCATTTGTTTCCACTCAGTTCCATGGCAGGTGGGAATGTGTAGTACTTCTACCAGCTTTCCCAAAATGAAGCACCATTTTCCTGTCATATTTTAATCACTTTAAGTTCATCTTAATTTGCCAAACGGTGAAAAAAGGTTTTATGGACACGAGAAGCTCAGATTTGCAGAAGTTAAAATGCACAGTGATGTGTTAGGAGGTTTTCAGCCCCACACCCCCTAATCACAGGTGGTTAGTGGCTCTCCCTGGCTTGGCTGGCATTGCTGAAACTCTGCGGACTGCGAGAGGGAAGGGATGTCAGCACAACTGAGCCAGGGGAAAGAATCTTCCTGCCTTCCACCCATTTCAGATGAGACTCTGTGACTACAGAGTGAGGCCTCAAGGATTTTTATTGTTGCTTAGTTGTGCTGCAAGCAAACAGGACAGGATTCTTGAACAAAGAGCAGTGAATTGGTCTTATTCACATTATCTGTGTATCAGATGAGTGTGAGGAATTAAGTGATTCCTTTGCAGGGCAGATGCTCATTTGTCCACTGACTTTGTTCCTAGAAAATTTGAAATTCATTATGTATGGGATTCTCCATTATTGCCCCTCTATATATGTAACCTTAAAGCTTCCCAAAACATCCCATTTTATGAAAAAGAATTTGCCATACAATACTTAAGCTTTTGTTTACAGCTGAAAACTTGTTAAGCTTTTTAAATAGAAGTACTTGACTAAAATTCCCCTTTAAAAATTTTAGAATCTAATATTTATCAGAGAAATTATTCTGTGAGTAAAGTGAAACACTGTTTACAGAATAAACTCACAAATTATTTTAAATCCATATTTTCAAATTCACATATTGGTGGAAAGCACACAAAACAGTTTACATCATACAAACTTAGATGAATAGTTCAACTTTTGCAGTGAGAGGTTGGTACAATTCTCTGGTTAGAACACTTAGGGACTAATCCAAAGCCCACTGAAATGTGGAAAGGTTCCCACCGATTTTAACAAGTTTTGGATCTGGCCCTTGAACGGTCTAAAAATGACTTCTGCAGAGCTGGAAAGCCAGGGAGTTCCTAAAGTAGATCATGTTACTAGTTCTGGCACATAAAATCGTTGCAAACTTTTTATGAAAACTGTAAGTCAGCGCATGCATTACGTTCGGTGAGCTGTGCATAGCTCCCATTCCTTTGTGTGCTGAGAATTTCTTAATCGTCATCCAAAGAGATACTCGGGCAGGGGAAGCACACCTACAAATTAATGAGGAGAGCACATTCCAGAAACTGCAGCACTATAATGCCAGGGTTTGTTAAACTAAAATGTAATTACGGCAAATCTTCAGTGTAGTTGCTATTTTACAAGCTGAAGTTCCTTTGCAATTAACACTCTTTTATCCTCAGAAAAAATAAGAACCCAGAATAAAGTGTCCAATCTGAGGAACAGCAGCAAAGCACAAAATGCTCTCCCTTTCCAGCCTGCTCCTCAAATTTTCATTGGGGTTTTACTGCAGAATGAAATCCCCCAAATAAACCTCACCCATTTAATCAACCCACCCATTCATCAGGAAACCATATACGTATTGGAAGTGTAACAAAAACTTGTTCACCACAGGTAGGAAATGCAAAGTATTTCTCAAGTAAGTCAAATAAATATATAAAAGGATATTGCTGTCAAATACCAACTGAGGTTGAGTAAATTAAATTTATATTTGTTTCTTCAGTGCTGTACTTGGTACAAGTCACTGAACCTCTAAAACAGAAATAAAGTTTGGTAACATACGCTGGGCCTGAATTCAGCAGCGCTCCAGCTGAAATTAATGTCCTACGAGTTTGGCACCTCTGTCAGTCCATTAGATACCAGTCAATGAAAACAGCAGAAGGATGTGAAGATATAAAAGTGTAGTAGCCCACAAATATTTGTTCAGATTGTTTTTCCTTTGGATAAAGACACCTGCCTGATTAGTACTTTTTACCTCCAATCCTTTCCTCTCAGCAGTGATTTGCAGAAACAAGCTGGAGAGGGAGGGTAAACACAAAGGGGTTAAAGGGGAAACTGTTTAATAACAGTAGTAAAATGCAGGCTATTTTTGACATCTGGGTTAATGTCCATTATGCTCCATATGCTTTCCAAATGTTTGCAACAAGCACCCAGATACAAAAACAGATACCCATTCACATAGGCTTAAATTGCCCTCTGCTAACCTGTTACACATGGTACCTACATAAAAGGCCAACAACTGATATGGTAATTAGTGAGTCAGAAAGAGAGGGAATAGACACTTTATTGCAGGGAATTGGTATCTGACCAAATGTTAGTAGAGAAGGATATCATTAATGAAAACCTGTTAGGGCAATTTCTGCTCCCTAAGCTATGACAAGGCCTCTGTACTATGATGTGACATCCTTTAAAAAGCTGTTGGGATGAATTCCTCAGTTTCCTTCTCCAGACTCATTCATCATTACTGCAATCAGAGTACCAACAAATGATGGGGAATTATTTCATTTTCTGGAAACAAGTAACTAGACTGAAATAAGGCTATAACTCCGAAAGTCTTTCTCAAGTGATGTCTTGGGATTTGCCTGTGCCTCTTGCAACAACCCAATGTACATTATATGAAGGGGGAAAAAGCGCACTCTCAATTTTTACTTTGTCTGTGCAAAACCATGAAAATAATTACTTTATTAATTAAGACAAAGCCCTGGCATGGACCACTCTAAATTCTGTTTCTGCGACCAGCCTATTGTGGGACCAAGGAAAAAGTCATATCATTTTTCTGTGCCTAACTTGCTCTTTGCTACAGCAGGCATAACATCAGGCTCCTCACAGGAATTTGCAAGGCTTAATGTTTGTAATGTGCCTTAAGAGTCTTAGATGAGTGCTAAGTATTATTATTTTTCAGTTCCTGCATTTGATTAAAACTGAAATAACATAGTAAAAATTAAATTAATATATTAAGTTACAAGTAAAGAGCAAGCATGTGGTTTGTGGAGCTACTTGTAACACTTTTAATACCAACATGTATTACAGAGTAGGTGATTCCCAAGGTCTGTACTGACATGTACCATGTGGGCATAACTTAACAACTGAAAGCCCCCCCAGAAGTTTGATCCAGCCAAAAATCTGTTCGTGGCTTCTGTGTGAGCCCAGAGCTGGGGCCAGCGGGAGCACTGTGGGCTGCTTTTCCCTGCCCCTGAGGTGCAGTTGCAAACACGATCACAGCCCAGATATTTGCAACTCGGCACAGGCAACAAAATTGGGCTGCACAGATCTGCTGGAGCGCTCGCCACTGTGGAGTTCCCCCAGCACAGGATGTGACAATGGCAATCTGTGCTGTTTGAGCCTCCCTGCCATTACAGCCCCAACAATAAATACCATTTTTGCTACTTCCTCCTGGCCTAACTCTGGGGGAAAGAATGAAAACCCACCTCTCACTTTCTAAAGAATACAGTAACCTGTTAAAGCCTGCTGTATCCATGTGAAAATCTCTAGTGAGGAGGGCCAAGAAGAAAAATAATTAAGACCTAAATTTGTATCCAATCTACGTAGAAAGTTTTCAATGCTGAGATGCCAAAGACACCTAAGACACTTGTTGAGCAGAGTGAAAAGGTAAAATCTAGTTTAAATTTATAGCATTCCTTCAGTGTCCCTCTAGGAGTTTGGCTTTTTGCCAGTGTTCCTTGTTAAAAATTTGTTAAACGTGTTTGGCATTAATGCAAACACAAAGTGCTCATTTGTTACAAATTCTATTGGAATGCATTCATTTAAGGCAATGAAGTAGTTACCAGAAAAGAAAAAATGTTCATTAAGTACATTTTAAAAATACAATGATGTATGCGGTGCATAACTATGGCGCCCCAGTGGCTATATAAATATCTGACAGAATAACCACAAGTTGTGTTTGGTTTGAAATTGGAATCTCTTAAACATAACCGATAGAACAAAAACTGGTTTTGTTTGTTGTCAAAACTGATGTTAGTCTTTCTTGTTTAGATCTAGTTATAATAACTAAAGTTTTGCCATATAGTTTTTACATCTCAAATCAATAAAGCCCACAGGTTAAAGCAATGCCCAAGGAAGTTTCTTGATTCACAAGGTAAGTGCAGCACTGCACATTATCTGGAGAACACTGGACACAGAAAGTAAACACCCTGCTTGGAGGAGAACAAATTTTAGTCATTCTTAAAAACTCCACTTAAGGATATGTTACCTGGGAGATCTGCAACTGTCTGACAACATTCAGGTTCACCTTGGCTCTACTACTTTCAGAAAATCAAGAGCTCAGACCTAGATGACAAAATCCCAATAACAAGACCCTCTTTTATAATAATGTGAAATATCCCTGGTAATTATAACTCTTGGTTTTGAAAAAGCAACTTTGACGTCTGTATCTTAGATGTTAGAAAATATCTTCTTAGCTACATTTTAAAACTAAAACCTTTTTTTAAAATTATTTATAGCTACTTACAAAAAAGTTAAAAAATGATAAATACATGAGTAAAACATATTCAAAAGAAAGATCCAGCAACTGTGTGATTTAATTAAATATTGAAAGGTTCACAAAAAACCACCAGCATAAAAAGTTATTTATAAAGATGGGATTAACTTTGCTCCAATTCTGGCAAAGAAATTATTTATCCCATTTGTTGCTATTTATGTTTTAAATTCATTACACAGTAAACTTCAGAAGGATCTGCAGCTGGTGGTAGAATCACTGCACGAATGTGATGAACTTTCCATATTGCTATAATGCCAGAATTGTTAATCTTAGTTAGGGATAAAAGCAGATACCATTGGGATGAATAAAATCAAATGGATTCAAGCCCTCTAGAGAGTAACAGTCCTTGAAAACTACTGTACAATTATATCATAAAATTAGATGAAATTTATGAACCTTGAGAGTATTTGGACAAGGATGCTTTCTCTACTGGGAATGTTTATAAATCAAAATTAGACAAGTGCTATATGAGTTAAAAGACAGCTATTTTTTTTTCCCTATAACCTTTTTCTTTTCATAGAACAAGTCTAGTCCAAACCAAAGCTCTTCAGAAATATGAGAAAACTCAGTACATGTCCTTCAATCTGTCACTCTGACAGTGAATTAAAAAGAGTGTTATAGGCAATGTTAAGGATGGCTTTAGAGACAGGGTTTTAGATGGACTCTTCTCCCATGGGGTGAGCTGGAGTGGGGTGAAGCTGATGGAAGTGTTTCCATCGAGCCCCTGGAGCCGCACAGGGAGGTGGCTGTGATGCAGCAGCGAAGGGCACTGGGGTTCTTTGGCAAGACATTTATGACTTCCTAAAGATGGAGCACATTGAGACCATTATTACTTTTGTTGTTGTTATTTAACTCGGACTGAAGTGACAAGAAAAAAAGAATTCTCGGGTTTAAGCGCCTCAAACAACAACGCTCCCAACGCGATCCTGAAAGCTGTCAGCAGCAGAGACCACTGGCCGAAATTGGAAGGTGCCTTTTCCATCCTGGCTGGATGCGGAATGCCATTGATTCTCGTGCGCGGGACTAATTAGGGGCCTTTTTTTTTGTTTGGTTTTTTTGGGTTTTTGGGTTTGTTTTTTTTTTTTTGGGTTTTTTTTTTTTTTTTTTGAAGATCAAGGTTCGGCGGTCCGTGCTGCCTAATAACACGCTGTGCCTGCCCGCCACCTGGCCCGGCGCGGCTCGCCCGGCTCCCGGCGGCGGCACCGCCTCGGGCCACGGCAAGTGCGGGCAGGAAACGCCGGCACGGCCGCGTTAACCCGCGCTCTGCCGGCCCGGAGCCGGGCCTGCCGCCGAGCACGGCCCCCGGGCTGCCACCGTGCCGCCGAGGCAGAGCTTATCGCGGATGGAGCTGCCCGCAGAGCCGGCCCGGCCCGGGACGCGCTCGGAGCGCGCTCGGCAGCGAAGCCGCGCAGCGCCGGCGGAGCCCCGAGCGCACACAGCGCTGTGCCTGCGCCTGGGCCTGGGAGAAGAAGTGGTTAAACAAACGCTGTGTCAAGCCCCCAATCTAATAAGTCATCTTATTAGGAAGTTGTGATGCCCTGTTTGCCCTCGCCTGTGGCTTGTCTGCTCCGCTGAAAGGGCTCCTGCTGGGACCTTTGTGGCATTATACGAGGTAGAGAGGGCTGCTGCAATATATGAGCCTTGGTTTGGAGCGGCCGGAACAGCGGGAGAACTAAGCTGCAAAGAATTAAACATGTAACAACTTTGTAAAAGCACAGACAGTGATTGAGGTTGGCCCTTTTGCTGTTGACACATTCTGGCCCCTGTAGGTTGTGGTCACTAAGCCCATTAGAGCTGCAGTGTGGCAACATCTAGTTCAGCAAGTTCAATGTGTTTCTGTTTTATTTCTAAATACTGGACGCGAGCTGGCAGCGATAGGAGAGCGGAATATGGCACCAGAAATATGTCATAAACACAGTCGTCATTGTCAGGGATGTGAAATTACTTTTCCAACTATTTATTTTTGGCAGATGGAGAGTGGGTGTATTTTTTGCACTTTGTTAACTGAAATTTAATTGCTACTTGCTGCATGTTTTGTTTAATTAAAATTTAAAAAAAGAGAAAGGAAACCTCAAGATGCTGTTTTCTCTTTAAAAGAGAAAATTTTCACTGGAGAGAGAAATATTTGTTGCTAGAAATTCACTGCAAAACGAAACCAGAAAAAAATGAACCCAACAAAATCTCAGCTGGGATAAGTTTCATTTATGAGCATCCTCTTATTTAAATCAACACTCCCCACTGTATTTTTTTTTTCATTTCTTTAAGATAAAATACACATTTAATTCAGATTTTAAAAACTGGATTGTGAAATGGACAAGAAATATTAATTACATTAATGAAAGGCTATGTTCCAGACATAATGAGGGGTAGATTTAAGTTCTAAACTCTAATATGCAGAAGAATACACCTTCCCATCTCACTGTGGACCACTCTTTTTCAGGGAACAGAGCAAGGTTTCTATCACACATCGATGAGGATTCTCGTGGTCCCTCAGCTCTGAGGGCTCTGTTTGCCTTCCAGAGCTGTGTTGTGGTCGCAGGTTTTGGGAGTCCCTGCAGACTCACCCCTGCCAAGAGCTACCAGGCTGCAGACACGGAGCAAAGGATGAGTTGGCTGAACACTCGTGCATCTGAAACTTTTGTCTCTCCCTCGAGCCTCGCTGCGCCTCTGCCCTCCTTCCCGGCTGAGCCAAAGCTTATGCAAGAGGTTAAATGTGCAGGGAGGGACAAAGACAGGTCACGGCTGAAGGAGGGGAGGGTTTGCCAATCTTTTGTTCTTTCTGTCCACAGCAAAGCTATTTCCCTGGTGCCCTCCCCTGTTTTTTCCAGGGGTTTTTGCCCAGACATGGTTGCCCTTTGGATGCCCCCAGCTCCCTGAGGGGCTCCCCGAGCTCCAACTTGCTGATCCACAGAAGTGACTACTCACTCCTTCTGCAGGGACAAAAATGATGTCAGGGGCAAAGCACATTCCTTCTTTGGCCACCAGTGATGAAGGAGCATTTCTTTTCTGTTCTTAAGAGTTTACCTGAGCCAAGCAAGGTCAGGGCTGTGGCTTTTCTCTGGATGGGGGAAATTTCTAGAATTTGCAGGAGTTTGGTTTTTTGGTTTCTTTCTCTGCCATCTTTTGAGATTTGTTGATAGTTTGGGACTAGAAGGAAATTCTCAAAATCTCCTACATATTTGTCTGCTTGTAGGGAGTATGATTTGGGTTTTACCTCATGCATCCTACCAGAGTCAGTCAATATTTAATAGCTAAAATTGGCTAGCTGTTGTGCTTGGATAACTCCAGTTACTGTGGCTGCTACCACACTGTTGTTAGAAGCATATTGGTTACTAGATGTTGTACCAGAGTAAATACTAATAAATTTGGTGGTTGTGGAGAGGAAGTTTAATCCAAAAGCATTCCAGCCAGCGAGCAGGCACACAAGGGCTGTACTCCTCCTTTTGATGTGCCCAAAGGCTGGCTGGAGTCGGGCGGAAGGGAGGTGGTGATGGCTGAGTGCAGGTTTGAGGTGCTTTATGTGTGTGCCTATTTCTGCCCTCAGGAAAAGGGTGGATTCTCGGCCAGGGAGGACAAGTCTTCTTAGAAGTGGTGGACACAAGCATGGTGTCCTTCAGGCATGTGACTCCAGTAGGTTAGGGATAGTCTGCTGGGGTTATTTTTTCCTTAACCAAGCAGTAACAAGAAATTTAATAAAGATGCATCTAATGCCTTGTGCCTTCTTTCCCAATCACCTCAGATTGCTTATCTACCAAAGCTGAGAATAGACTAAAAAGCTTCAGGGTGTTGCTCGGTGGATCTGAATATTTGTACCAGCAGCTGTATGTCCCCACCTATACTTCATAATTTAGATAAACCATTAACATGTCATTTCATTAGTTTGTTCTGCTAGCTCATAACCCAGTGCTCACTGCAGTTATCCTATCAGTTATATCTAAATACTGACTGTGCTGTGGAAGGCATTGTGAGGTATGCTTATTGTATAAATAATAACAATATAAAAGAAATCAATATGCCAGAGTAGAGTTCTACTGTATACAAAAAGCCTGTTTTACAGATACACTCTCACCTTCTTCCCCTCCAAATGATCCTAAATACATTTTTTATTTTACATGGCTCATGATATGAAACTACTTATAAAATGCTGCCTGATGTTTGCAGTTGCATCTTTGACTGTTAAGAAGAAAGAGACACAACTGAGGCAAGTGTTACAGGTTTGGTCTATTTGAAGACCAGTGCTGGATCCATTTAAAACCCTTCAGACTCTAAAGCATTACAATGACTGTGTGTGGCACTGGGAACAGGACCATACACGCTCGACAGCTACTTATTTTTTAAATACCCATCCAAGTAACACGCAGCATTTTGAAATCTAACTTGTGTGGTCTAATTATGCAATAATTTTTATAATTTAGGCCCCAATATTATGAGCTTCTCCACAATTATGGCTCTGCCCACGCATTTCTCAGTGCATGATAGGGAAGACTTAGGGGCCAGCTCTGTTAAACATACAAGCATATGTTTTAATTTTTTAATTTTTACTCTAAGTGAGACTTAAAAATGCACTTAAGAGAAGGCTTAAGAGTAGATCCTGCAAGGGACCTTAGAGGCTCTCATTTAGCTAAGGGCACCCATATAATATTCCATGCAGACTGAACACCTACAGTTATCAGCATTCCAATGATAATGAGTATTACATAAAGGGAAATAATAAAATAGCAATAAGCAAGTGTTAAAGCAAAATTTTGCTCCCTCCCAATCTTCAAACACCACCTCTATAATCACTGTACACTCAAAAACATGCATGCGTGTAAGACTTGGAGAGATCAGAGGCTTAGATTACGAGATTTCCTAAGATACTCAGACCATCCATGCATGTTTCAAGTGACAGGTAAACACATACAACTAAAAATATGAACTTCATTATGAAATCACATAAAACTACAATGGTGGCATTTTCTACTCGATGCTTTTATTAAAAAAAATATGCATTGCAATTAAACTGTTTAGGAAAACAAGACTAGGAAATTAATGAACAAGAATAATCACCACAATTAATTTTTAACTACAATTTACACTGAGTAAAACTTCTTCTTCTAGAGAACACCTATTTCTCTACGTCCATTTTCTTCCTCCTCTCAATCTCCCATTCCAGCTGTGCACAGACCTTCTCTGATTGTTCTCTCTATTTTTCTACTTGCTTAAATTTTGTTTCTCTCGACATTTTTAAAAATTTTTTTAATTCCATTCTCTGCAGCAGAGCTCTCAGCACCCTTTCAGGCTCCGTTGCCAACCTCTGAGCAACTCACTGCTGAGTGGTGGGACTGGACAACAGCTGGTAATGGTGTGACACCATCACCCCCTACTTTACCTGCACCTTGCAGTTCTGGAACAACATAAAACATGAGTAGAGTAGTCCACAAAAAACATTTTTGTGGACAGCAATTTGCTAATTAGAAACCCAGAAGATACTCTTGATGTGCATGCACAAGTGTGTCAAGCTCACTGAGGAAAAAGTAAAGCCCAGAGTGAGAATTAATTAATGGAAACAACTTGGACAATAAGAAAAATTATGGCAGCACAAACTTTCTTCATTCCTCCATTAATTTTAGAAAGTGCAACAACTAAACTGATACTTATTAAAAAAATCTTTCCCACTAAAACAACTACAAGAAAGACAAGATAGTTTTAGGCCTACTTTCCAGAAACTTTGTTTTTACCAACTCTCTAATTCAAAAAGGTAAAACCATATTTGACAACACGTCCTAATTTCTCATTAAGTACTCTAAATGCAAAGAAAATCATCTAGCCCATTTAATTCTAATTTTCTCTATTTATTTTTTTCCTCACGCTTGCACATCTTGCCTCACTCTCTACAGGAACTTAAAGATATAATATAGGTCACCATTTCTAGGTGCACCTCTACATTCATTTTTTTGTGCTCTGGACATGAGACACAGTGGCCTGTGCTGTATAAAGAACATTGCATATGGACAAAAAGATGTGGGAAATTCAGCAAAAAAAGCACAGCTGAACCATTATTTCATACTTGAATGCAGCATGTTGTATTATGAAAATGTGAGGATTAAGTCAAAGAATGTAGTTTCACTGCATTTTTTATGAGAAAACCTTGTTTTTACAAACATTTCCAGAGATCAAATCAAGCTAACTTTTTATTAATCTAAGCTACTTGTTCTTTTGAACAAGGCTTCTTTTTCTTTTATAATATACCCCAACTGTAATTTATCAATTCTTTTATCATCAAAAGTTATTGTTTAAGTCAAGAAAAGCTTTTTAGCAGAGCTCAACAGTTAATCATGCAAAAACAAAACAAAACAAAACAAAAAACAAAAACAAAAAACAAAAAACCCTCAAACTAATTTTCTCAGCAAAGTCACCTGTTCACAAGCAGGGGATGTAAAAAAGGAGCAGGAGGAGGAAGAGGGCCACCTGTGTCCTTTGCAGATTTTTTTTTCCAATAGAATGTTTTGGGATCTTTCATTTCATTAAACAAAATCCTATTTTTAATTCCCTGAGCTATGTACCTACCACCATCAGGCATTACCACGATAACGATCACAAAATGTTTTGCAGACTCATAGAAAACACAGCTTGTTCCAATATCAATATCTAATTTATATGCCTTCCAAATTTCGAGGTGTGAATCAGGAACAATTCCCACCTTGCCCTGTCCCTCTGCAGAAGGAAAGAAAGAACAAACCCTCCCCGCACTGCCTGTGGCCCTGAGAGCTCAGGGCTCCTGCTCAGTCCAGAACGTGGCATTTAATGATCCCGAGGAGGCCAACACCACCCACAAACCACTCAGCACTGGTCCAGTTTCACTGGTCCTTGTGGTCCCTGCAGCTGCCATGGCAAACCTGGCCAACAGCTCCATGATATTCCAGTCAGCATTGCTTGTGTTCCACCAGAACCAACGCCAGCTCATTTCAGTCTATACTGCCCCTAAATTCACCACTCCATTCATCTTCATCCCCTTCAGATAATAAAGGATTTCAGAGATTTATCATCTTTCTATTTCTTTCCCAAACTGAAGAATTATATTGCAATAGCTTCTCTTTACATAGGACCAATTTAATACCTCCTGTTTTTAAACTTTGCTGTGTTCTCTGTTCTTTCTCAGTGGCTTATCAGAAATGAGAGGAATAGCAAAGATGTGAGCAAGCCTTGAGCAGGTACTGGGGTTAAAAATGGCTTTGTGTTTAAAAACATTTTGTTTTCCAAGTATTTAATATATTGTTTCCCTTTTATATTACTACTGCAAATAAAGGTAAGTTTTCGGAGGACTATGCACAAGAATTCCAACATCTCCATCCTGCAGAGTAATAGACAATATTATATCCTGATATTTAGTATGCAGTCTTGGGGCTTGGGATTGCTTTTCTTCCACATTCTTCATTTTACATTTATCTAAAGGAAATTTCACCTGCCCAGTCCCTCAAGTCGCTGTAACCTAGGTTTTGAATTTTCAGAATTCTTTCAGTCCTGCAGAAGAACAAAACAGATTTCAAAACCATGTTGTGGTAAATTCCCATTAAATATATCTGGTTTCTCAAAAGAATGTTCTGAAACCTGCAGGGCAGCTGGGATGGAGGGAAGGCCACAGACACAACTCCGTCCTGTGCATAATTCAACAAAGTGCCAACCCATGCTTGTGGAATCCTTTGCTGTGCTGGTGCTGTGGCTGACACAGCGTCAGCATTTTTCAGCATTACGCCACTATCAGCCTGTACTGGGACCCTTGAAAACAGCTGAAATAAAAGAGCTCTTTCTGCATATTTATGCCATCCTGCTCTGAGCACTTCCTGTTGGCCCCAGTAAATCTCTGCTAAATTTCAATCGACTCTCCTGGTGTTCCAGCTGTTAGATAAACTTCCAAGGATATTTTTGTGACAGGTACAAACCTAGACAGGAAATCTCAAGAAGAAATCCTAAATTAATTATATGTCAACATTCAAGCCACAAGAAGGAGCAATTGTCATAAATTTTTGCAAGTTAGAATCCAATTTTAGTTGTAAGTGCAAAAAAGTTCACTGACTCAGTTGTGAGTCAGTGCCAATAAAATAATCTATTTCATATTCTTCAGCAGTTCCCTTTGGCTAAACATAGAAGGGAAGAAGCTAAGAACTGTATAAGAAGCTAAGAACTGTATAAGCTGTATATTTGAATCACGTAAAAAGAATTCAAACACAAGCTAATAACAAATTGTAGATTTACAATTTATAATTCAGAATTGCCTAATCTTATCCCACTTTTTTGAAAGCAGATACAACATATAAACTAATTCTGCATGAAATGAAAATATCTTCACTACCTAAAAATCTGATAATGGTGCCAAGCACATCTTTGCAATTCCCAACGACACAGACTCCATCTCTCTCCTCTCTCACACAGTGCCTTCGTGTGTTTTGTGGATGCTGGTGAGGACAAGGAAGGAGGGGCTGAGAGGGCAGGGGGTGTTGTAACAGCACAAACCCACAGAGGGTTGCCCGTGTTTCCCTGGCTTTAGCATTGCTGGGGAATCGTTGACAGCTTTTCCCATCCCTCTACAACATATCCTCGGAGAAACTGCGGATGGTGTCCAGGACACATGGGCAGTCTGAGTGCTCTTCATCAAGCACAGGCTGGGCAGGTGGCAGAGCTTCCGTGTCCTGTTCCCCCAGTATTCCTGACATTTTCCTGGAATGCTGTTGAGTTCCATAACCCTTGCCGTGCTGCCCCAGCAGCAGTGTGGGTTTCTCTCCAGGTCCATCCCTGCAGCAGCCAGGGCAGAGCTCCCCACCCCTCCCAGCCCCGAGCAGCTGAAAAAGCCAAGTCAGGTGCTCAAAAGTGACCTTGTGCTTGTACCTGGCCGGGGCCCATCCCAAACTCATCTGCTAAAGACAAAAGGAAGAGTTTTGAGACACCTGTTGTCTCAGTACAGAGAAAAATGTCTCATGGCAGGGGAAGAGAGGGAGTGGGAGAAAAACCTCTACAGCTCTGCAGGCTGCGCTCCGGATGCAGCTTTGTGGCACACGGGAGATGCTTGTGGTCCATCCTGGCAGCAGCTCTGTCCCAGGCTCTGGCAAACAGCCGAGCCCAGGGCGCTGCTCCAAACCCCAGAGCCACCGCTCCGGCCCTCGGCAGAGCTCTGTGCCATCGGACACAGAACCTGGGGAGAACTCATTGCTCCAGAAGGGAAAGCCAAGCAAGGAGATGCAGCCACCTTCCCCACCCAGGGCAGGAGGAAGGAAGCAAGGCAGAGGGTCTGCTTTGCAGCAGGAAGAGCTGCAGTTCCGAGGGAGAGTGGGAGAGCTCAGGCTATGGACAGGAGAGGCAAGGAAACAGTGATCGCACATCGCGGGCACGAGGCCACGGCTGAGTGTGCTCTTCATAAACAATGTCCTTTTACACAGTGCAGGTAACATTCCCCCCGCTTCACTGAGTGCTTGCTCTTCCCAGACACTGACAAGATCCACACAGAGTCTTCCAAATTATTTCAAAGGAGACACATCAAGTAGTCCCAGGAAGCAAACACTCAGAGTCCCATCTGCAGCCAAAACCAGGCCCACAGCACAAAGAGAAACACATCAGAAACCCAGCGAGGAACCAGCAGAACCATACTGCCCTTTGCTGACCACCATGGTTCTGTGTCGCTGAAATACTGTGGATAAATAACTACTTATGTCACCCTGGGAGAAAAGGAATGTATGATATGGCTATGAAACCACCTGGATTTTTTATATATAAAAAGTGTTTTCACTACTTATGGAAAGCCAGACATGTAAATTACACTGCCCTTAGCAGGAAAAAATATGTGCCAAAGACCATGCCTAGGAGCAGAACTCAGGAAGAATGGGGTTATGGTCATGCCAGCTTTGCAATGTTTTCTTTTACAAGCCTGTTTTACTGCTGAGGTGGGGGAGACTAGTGTTATTTCTTCCTCAGAAAGCTGTTCTCACAGGACTTCATGACTATTGGTCACGAAAATCTTATAAGGTCAAACAATCCTGCAAGATTTTAACAAACTGGAGGTTTAAACATGTTCCCAAGATTTTGGTTATGTCTGTTTCTAAGATGGAAAGTAATCCCCTTAACAATGCACATCGTCTGAGAAACAAGAATTAAATCAAAGAAAATCTGGAGATCTGAATTCAGTTCCCTTGGAAATTTACACAAGTTTGTTATCAAATTATTTATCTACTTTCAGCCTTTCCACATGGACAGATACAGCAAAACTACATCTGCACATTCAGGATGGAAGTAAATACTTGGCCCTTGCTGCTGATTCAGTGAAGATCGTTCTGAAAGAGCAAGAAGACACAGCCACAGCATCCCATACCATTAGAGGTCCCTTCAAGGCTGATTGTTAGCATTAGAACATTAGCACTCTGGGTATTTATCACAATGTGGACACTAGAGTGGCTTGAAGTAGTTTCACTTCCTCTTAAATGATAATAAATTGGCAGCGTGAGTGTTGACTGCCTGAAATGCAACTTCATTACTTCAGAGGTTAATGGAGCAACCTCTCTCTGTTGATCTTCCTGTCACCATTGGCTACAAAAGACTCTCTGACACAGAGCAGTTTTTAGGAGAGGCACAAGTACAACAAAGATTAACCACATCAAAAAGAATACTGTCCCACTCCATTATATTCTGCAAAGCTGGTGTGCAGCAAATTGCAGTGGCCAGCAGTGTCATCTGCCTTGTCTGAAAGTGAAATCAGCATAAAAAGAGGTGATGATGCTGTATTACTGAGACAAACACCTTTCCATCTTAAAAAAAAAAAAAAGAAAAAAGAAAAAGAAAAAAAAGGTGAAATAAAGGAAAAAGAAGGTTAAAAATAAAGGTAAGAAGAAAAGCAAAAAAATGAGAAGAGAGGAAAAAGAAAATGAAAAAGAAGAAGAAAAAAAAGACAATACTTTAATTATGATGTAAATATTGGAGCCACTGACCTTGACCTATTTTGCATTAATTCTATAGAATTTCTCTTGTATTTCTTGCAGAAAGCTACACAGTGAATTAGCCAAATTACTATTCTTTTGAAGGCTGGATTCATGATTTTGCAGGAGATGAAAACTGACAGGAATAGAGTAGGAGGTGGCCATGAGATTCAAAGGGGATTACATTTAATGCTGGCTAAGTGAATAACCCTCTGAATGAAAATGTATTCATTTAGGGAAATGTGCCTCTTCTTGTTACAGGTTGCTGCCCTGAAATGCCTGCCAGGCGTGTTAACTTTCAATAATTCATAACTCCTGTTGATCACTAACAACACAATGAACATGTCCCTCACAATTCTGAGCAGAGAACATTGCCCAAGGAAGCTGAACATTCTGTTCACCCTCTCCACAAATAATTGGAAGTCACTTCCCAGGAGGCAGATTACTCCTGCCCTGCCAGCAGCATCCACTGTGTCAGGAACACAAACCCAAATTCACAATACATCCAGGTTAGTTTTCCTTTTGTGAGCGTGTGCATGGAATAAAATGGCTCCTTGGAAACGCTTCTTTTTGGTCAATATTTCTGTTCTCTTCAGCAGATTAACAGATGAACACGCAACTAAAAGTGCACCAGACATGCAATTACAGCACTGTAAATGCACACACACATCCAATAATTACATGTGCAGTTGTGCAAACCATTCAGGGGTGTTTCAGGTCACCTGTCTCCATTCTCCACTTCCCAGCCCCACCAGTGTTTGGGATGGGACTTAGCCAGTCTGACAACACCTCTGCAGCAAATACATCGAATTCTTGTTGAACTCTTATCTTCTGGAGGTCTCAATTAGAAGTGAATGCTTTTGAGCATGAAACCCATCAACCTGAATGAAAGCATCAATTTCCTACACACACACAGTGGCAGCTACTTGGACTTCTTATTAGAAGGCAACATTGACAATAAGTGTGTGCTGATAGCATAAGGGAGGAGGAACCTACTGGAAATTACAGGAGATAAGAAAGATTGGGATTTCTTGCTGGAGAAGCAAACAGAGGGTGAGATTCCAGGAAGAAACTCCTCTGAATGCCAGAGCAAGAGTACTTTCCCAGCCTGTGATCTAAATGCTGTGAACGAGACAGGAGTGCAGTGCTCAGCTCTGACTGTTTCAGTGGCTCCTTTTGAGACTTTGGGCAAGTTGCTATATCCCTCTCTATCAAGACTTTTTCAACTGTAAAAACCAAAAAAGCTGCTACCAAACCTGGAGAAGTCCCTTTCAACCTATAAATCAAAGCAGAATGTAAATTCTACATTTTCTTCTGCACTACTACACCATTTTCAGTTTTGTTATGTTGAGAAACATATGCAGTGTTATCTGAATTCAGGCTGATTAGGAACCATGACTTAACTTTTAAAAGTATAAATAGTGGATCTGGATGGCAAATTTGAAAAAGAGTTAAAAGTTTTACTTTCACAAAGTATTCAGCCTCTCTCTAACTTAAGATCCAAAAATGAGGTCCACCAGTTTGAAGTCAGGTTTTTAATAGCTGCTATGCAGCTGTAGAAAGATAACTCTTTACAGAAGGATTTCTGTAAGAATTAGGAAGATACCCTATCCTTGGAAGTGTCCAAGGCCAGGTTGGACAGGGCTTTGAGCAACTGGTCTAGTGGAAGATGTCACTGCCTGTGGCAGGGGGCTGGAAACGGATGAACTTTAAGGTCCCTTCTGACCCAAACCATTCTGGGATTCTATGAATTGAAGAGAAAAATTTGGCAGTTCAATGCCACATCGGCTCCACGACTGTTAGAGATGAGCATCTCTCCCATAAATATACCAAAATCAAACCAGACATTTGAGATGACAGCACTGAAGGTTCTAAAAGTTACCATTTGTAATACCTCAAAAAGATATTGTCCCACTGAAAAGAGTTTGGGAAATTACACAATGGTACACTAATATTAATTGAATGTGAGAGTGTAAGACAACTCTCAAACATGGGAAAATTCCACCTGTGCATGCACAGAATACCAGATGCAGCAAAATACACTTCAAAGCTACATTGCTGCAGACAGAATCAGCCACAGCTTTCTTTGTAGACTTTCCTTTGAAGAAAGAACTTTATGGGTAAGTGAGTGCATAACCACTCACAGCTACGCAAAGTTGTTCATCCTTATACCAGAACACTTCATTTTTGCTCCAGTCAAAAACAGCAGCTAAAGAGTGTCTGGTCTATAGGTTAAGAAAATATTTTTGGATATCAGTGAGAATTTAATTCCAGCTTTTCTTCAACAGCCATAGATTTTTTTTTAAACTTATTTTTTATATCTCTAAATCACCTTCAGCTCAACTGAAATGTTGCTGCTGCAATGCCACTATATAAGATAATGCACTGCTAATATAATGTCCAAAATTTCATAATTCCATCCTGCATCACAGTGAATATTGCTGTGGAGACATATATATAAAAGCACTTCACTTGAACAACCTAGAGGTAGAAAAAGCCTAAGTATTTCCAAATCTATTCAGTACCACCACCTCACAAAACACATGGGACCTTGGACAAAGGTAAGTTTTAAGAAATAAGAAACTTGTATCACAAATCCCAACAGAACAGAAAGTTTTATATTTTCTGAAATAGTAATATCTTATTACTGATATCAGTTTTTATCGATGTTCTGTGTGGTTGCAGATCCCTTATCCCCCAACACTGGAGCACACAGGGCACTTTTATCTGAGAAGGAGCAGTTCCCATCCTCAGCACATTACCAGAGCTAAAGCAACATCCTGAATTGCAGAAGTAACTGAGTATGGACAGTTTATAAAACAACTACTGTTTACTGCATTTTAATGCCATGCATGGTTTCAAAAAAAGTCTAGGGTAGGCAAAGTAATTCTAAATATTTTAAACATTCAGAGTAAGGAAATATTCTGGATCTTTAGATTCTGACTTTTCATTCTGAACTTGTTTTTCTAAAAGCCCTTCATTTGTTTCTTAATTAGAATTTTTAACAACTAAGGGCAGAAAACTTAGAGGGAAATCTGTCCCAATGTATTTTTCAATGAGAGGCAGACTTTAGAAGGATTTTCTTTGTAAAAAAGCAACACTTTTTTGATCTTTATCTCCATTTTCATGGTAGAAGTATTCAAAGGGGTGAAGTATTACAGTCATTAGTAAGTAAAAGAGATATCAAGTGTACTAAACTCCAAGATTATCCATCAGAAATGAAACAAAACAAAGACCCTACAAGTATAAGACAGGCTCTTTTTCTGCTGGCTGAAATCTTTCATATGGTATATAATGCTGGCAAAACAGAATTTTTCTATTCACCTTTTCCCTATTGAAAAGCAATGCTCTCTTTATCTAACCTTTTCTAAACCACCATTGAAAATTGTATTTTCTGACTCAAACAAAACATTGTTTTTCTTTCTGCCTCATATGGCTAATAATAAAGACTTGAGGTAAATCTCCCTACAGCTGCTTTCAGTTCATTTTAAGTCAATGAAACCTATATAATCCTGTAATACAGTCAATTGTTTCTTTTCCACTAGGCCTGAAGGGCTGCAAGCTTAGAAAGGGAAGAATTACTGTTTTGCTTTTAAGCACCTATTAATATTTTGCCCCTCCAGCAGTTCTTTTTTTTCCCCTTTGAAGCCTTTTTCCCAGTAAATTAATGTTTAACAATTAAATCAAGCTGAAGGAGATCTTAAAAGATCTAGACAATTACTGATTGGGTAGAAGAACAGGCCTTTAATTTAAATGGGAAACATCTCTGAAACGATGGTATGAGACCGCACAACTAATTACATAATTTTCTGCATCTGAGAAAACATGAGCTGAGAGAATGCAAATAGAGACACACATGGAATACCAGGAAGAAAAGCTGGAACTCTAACATCTACCTATCATCTTCGAGAGCAGAGCAACTTGTGGAAAAACAAGCTTTGAGCTACTAGATAGAGAGAGTAAAAATGTAACTTAAGTAAAAAAAAAAACCAAAAAAACAAAACCAAAACCAAAGAATATCCAAGGCATGGCATCTCTTTTTCAGGCAAATATTGCCAATACACCTAGAATGGCAATCCTAAGTCTCTGTGTAAACATCACAAGCAGGCCTAAGAGCCCTTTCAAAAGTGTGTACTCTTTGTATATATAATATACTTTTGTGTACTTGTGAGATAGAAGTGTTCTGCGTTTCCTGCTTTCCTCTATAGCAATGTGTACGTTACCTCAAAAATATATCCACAGTAAGGTATAGTAATGGAGTTTTCCTCTTAGGCCTGGATAAATAGAGTTTGTTCTGAATGAAAATCCTTAACCTGAACTCAAGAGCTGGCTAGTAGCCAACCCCTTTGTCAGACCCTCCGTTCCCAGAACTGTCCTGCCTCCTCGATTCAGACACTTCTGTGGGCACTGAGATCTGCTCAGACCTCACAAACACATCTCCGTGTGCTAAGAGCACAAACACGGTTCTTTTTCCCTCCTAGCCCGAGGAAATGTCCCGTGCTCCAAGCAGAATATCGTGAGTAGCCAGGCTGAACTATGGCCAGAGAGTGTTTGGGCCAAATGTGCATTGCTGAGACCTAATTAAGGTCAGTGACAATATCCCACATCCAACAGAGGTGCGGCAGCACCTGAGGGCACCTGCTAGGACATCCAGGGAAATGATGGATGGTGCCAGCAGGAGCTGGATCTGTCCGTGGTGTGAAACTCCCAACACTGGACAGGCGCCTTTTAAGTTTGTCCATCACACCAGCACTAGGGACAGACGCCCCATGAACTGGACACCTAATTTCCCAACAGACCGTCTCAAGTATTTCCAAAGGAATCTGGCTCCCACTGATTCCAAATATACAAGAAAACAGTGGTTTTAAAGAGAGATGCTTTATGTTGGTTCCAGTTAAAACAGAACAGTTGAACTCTCGGAGAACTTGAAGGTTTTGTTTGCAGTTTCAATGTTGACCAAACTGTAGCTATTCTTTAAACATTTCAGAAATTGCACATTTTTCTCCCGTGATCTCAAGTACTTCTTACTACAAGACAAGCCACAGGCAAATGAATTAATAAAAATCCCAACAGATTTTCATGGTTCAAATACTTGCTTAGTATTTCAGATGTAGTTTTCTCTAATTTAACAGTTTTACTCATCCCTAGATAGAATCAAAACGTGATCTGAGGGAAAAAGTGTTACTCAGTTTTATGAGTCATCAAATAATTTTGAAACACCGAGCACATTTTAGCTCACCATCTGTTACATAACCTCAATACAAAGTAAAAAATATTATGTTTTTGGCTACAAACCTGAATTCCATTTTCAGAAAAAGGCTGGGATGACAAACAGACTACTATGAAGGACATATTCAGCCAACAAAAAACACTCTAGCACTTCCAGGAATTAAGCCTCTCATTCGTATAATAACAAAAACCATCACTAACATAAGAAGGTCATGTCCTTTCCTGCTTTTAATATTTTTTTATTAATATAAATTCTTTAGTATCTTTCTACTATTCATTGTAAACATTTCATTTCACCAGGCCAATTATATTCACAATGTATTTCCCAATACAGACTGTAACTGATTCATGAATGTGTGTGCACTAAAAAGCAATCTCCAGTCAAATGCCTTCTTTTCGTCCACAGAAAGAGCAGACAGGTAACCTCACACGTGTGCAACACACACAGCACAATGTCAAAAATCAACAAAACTGAGAATCGTGCACGTTATGCAAAACCACCAAAACCACACACCCACACACACGCTCAGGATGTCCTACAGTAACATTTCATTTATGCTCCTGAAAGGGATTGACTCTCTCAAGGAAATACAAACACTGAGGGCCACCATGAGCACCAGCCCCTCGCAGACAGCTCAGCACAGGCTCTGCTCACAACTTTGTGCCACTCATCCCTGTTTGAAAATGCTCTATGTGTGAGGGGCTGGGACAGGTGACAACCTCTGGGGCTGTGACGAGCCAGGAGCGAGAGGAGAAGGCGCAGCCAGGCAAATGAGGCAAAGCTCAGGGCTCCCACCAGCGCTGGCACCGGCTGGGAGCAGTGCTGGCAGCAGCTCTGAAATGACAAATGCGAGGTGTGGCTGCAGGGCTCTGCTGAGCACCCTGCACTGGTGTACCTGCTGCCCCTTTTCCCTCCTGAGTCACCCTGCGTGCTGCCAGGAGCAGCTGTCCCACACTTCCAGGGCGATGCTGGATCCGAGCCCAGCCCCAGGGCCTCCCTACACAGCCAGACAGCTCGAGTGCTGCTGCCCTGCCTGGGCAGGACACATCCCGGGGTGCAGAGCCAGCCCTCCAGCAGCAGCACTGTGGGACTCGGGAAGGGACACACGGGACAGATGCTGCCAGGAAAAACAGCGATGCCAGCTCCCACCGAGCCCCGGGCAAACTGCGCTGTGCCCTCACGCCCTCACTCTTCCCCTCCAGTCCACACCCCGAGAAATCTGATGAGGACACTGTCCTGTGACACCTCAGCTCCAGAGAAACCACAGAACAAGCAAAGATGTTGCTAACCCTCCAAGAATGTGCTGAGCTGGGCAGCGAGTTTGCTAAGCATCGCCTGAGAAGGCAGAACCACCCTCCTGGGGCAATCTGAAGGGAGCACAGCATTAAACACTGTTTTTAAATCCATGAAGATAGGGTGGGTCAAGAAGACAGATGATGCAAAAGGCAGGAGAAGGATGAACAAAGGCACAGGCTTTGGGCCAAAGAATAAACCCTCCTCACTGTGTAATGGCAAAGGTGAAGGGGAGTTGGCTGGCAGCAAGAAACGCTGCACAGAGGGACCGTGCCCCCCTCCAAAGGGGAAAGAAAGGAAGAAAATGATGCAAGGACATAGAGATGTTTCTCTCTTTTGGATCCAGTGCATTCTGTGCAATGTCAAAAGTTCAGAGCGAAAATTTCCATCTCAGCCTGAAGAAGAACAGTGCAAATATTTGAGTTTTGCGAAAGCACGAGGCTGTTCCTGGAGGCACAGGGTGAGCACAGGCCCCGGCAGCAGAGAGCAGGGCTGAGCATCAGGGGAACGAGCCTGGGGTGGTCCCGAGCCAAGGGCTCTGCTCAGAGTCAGGAACAGTGAGGCAGCACAGCCCCAGCCTGGTGGGACCTGCAGACAGAGCTTGGGGAGTATCCAGCCCGGGGAGCCTGTGCAGAGCTCTGACACCTAGTAACAAATAAACAGCAAACAAAGATGTGCCGGGGACAACAGTCAGCCTTAGAAGTCAACAGGAGAAACCTGGAAAGTGTAAAACGTATTTGTGTTGCTAGGCAAAGGCACTGAAACTAATTCTAGAGTAATGCTATGTCAAGTAGAGTTTTGCACAGACGAATTCAAAGACCAGAAAACAAGGAAGATTAATTGTTATTTAAATTTCCAGACTTGGATCGCTCCCATAAGCCTGACAATGAAAAATTAATAATACAGATTCATGAAGTTTGCAATAAAAAGAAAGAGGCCAATGTTATGTTCTTAACAGGCATTAGCTAAGGGGCATGGAAAGGTTTAAACTGCTACCATTGAGAGCAGTGATGATGAGTGAAAAGTGACACAGGAAACTTGGGGACTGTTCTTAATCACCCTTGCATAGCTGTTAAAGGCACAATAAAATGGCAACACGACATTATAAATAGAGCATGTAAAAGAGCCTTCTGTGACAGGGACAACTGTGACAGACACCCTCATTAGACAGGTTGGCTTAAGCATTCACTCTGTCACCCTCCCCAGCTGCTCAAACGCTCTGTCCCTTCTCAAAGTGAACTCAGCCTGCTCAGCTTTGCTTGGCCCATCTTTAGGTTAATATTAAAAGGGTAATTTATCAGACAGTTCGTTTAAAAAAGCAAACCAAGCACCAGCACAAGCATGTTAAAACTTTTTCAGTTTCACAGAAGGGATATGAGCCTTGTTGTAAAAGTCTCACATGACGTGAAATACAATTTAAACAATCTGGGATGCTTGGAAATAGATTTGTAGGAAAGAGACCATCTTCCCACAAAGATGCTGGGAGAGGATGGAGCTTCCTGGAGATTTCAGGTTGTGTCAGAACTGAATTTTGCACATCTGTCTGCAAACCACCCTGTAAAGAGCATTGCACAATTGTCTTTGCCCTAGTTTTCAAAGAATCATAGTACCAATAATTCCCACTAAAGTCACTGGGAACATGCAACCAGTGAAAGGAATCTGAACGTTTATGTAATTTATGAAGAATGAATTATCATCAATCCATTTAGCCTTGAAATGTGGCCTGCAACCATTTTAAATTCCAGATACTATTCATAATTTACAGCAATAGTTTCAGCACAGAGCCTGAAAGCTTAAGAAAAAAGATCAAGATAAATATTTCTGGTTTTTTACTAATTCACTATTTCCCTGCCAGATATGAACTGTAGTATTGAACATAAAAATCAAGTATCATTCAGAGTGAGCACTGAAGAATTGCAAATTTGTTTCCAGCTGTTCTTTCCTTTCGCTATTACATCACAGATGTGCACACATTTATTTTACGAAAAACTTTATGCATTTAAGGCCACGGTTAAAGAAAATGGGGTCTACTTCTAACGACTTGTTAGCAATATCTGCTCTTCATAATCATACAACAACAGATAGCATGAAGCCCATAAAAAGTAATATTGGTGCTCATGTCATTTAAATTTCTTATTCATCCTTCTTTCCCCTAAATGTATGCTGTGTACACCTAATCTCACTTGTCATTCTCAGAAATGCTTAAAATAATGAAAAGAAACTCCTTAAAGAGCAAGATGATTTCCCTTAAGGCTAGGCATAACTGAAGTATTCCAAGGAAATAATATCTACAGTGCTCAAAGATGAAGGACCTTTCATAAGACCTACAGTTTTGGACATTTTATTTACATTCTTCTCCCAAAGTGAGGCAGAATATCAATGACTAAGAACAATGAATTTTTTGGTGGATCACTCAACAGAATTTTAAAAACCCAAACAATCAACAAATGATAAAAAGCACACCAGAATCTTGAAAAGGAAATTAAACATCAATTAAATAAATATGATTATAGTTAAGTATGCACTTCATACCTGTAGCAAATCCTGCCAGTTTTTGTAAACAAATGAGAGTGCAAAGAAGTTCACATTCAAGTCACCCACCCTGCACTTCTGCAAACAGCCCCACCTGACCTCCCCAGGAGCCAGCTGTGTGCACAGGAGACCAAACCTTCCACGTGTCATCTCCTAAGATTAAAAAGGAAGGCACAGCAGTGTATCTTACTGTTATTAGCTTTACTTTTTCGAGTTGTACATTTTTGTCCTGTTGCAAACTGCTCCATTCTCGTGGCTTAGAGAAGCTGCAGACAAGCCACGAAATCATGCCACTACTTCCCTGCCTTTTCCATTTCATTGTATTCAACTGTTTTTAAAGGAAATACATTTGAAAGTATTTTTCCTCAACAATATCTCCTTATATAAAGACTGTCTGTGAAATAATTGAGATTGCTCAATGCTAACCTAGAAAAGGATTGCACAAGACTGAGAAATAACCCCCTAAACGTAAGGACATGGCAAATGACAGGATGTCAAAAGCAAAAGCAGGGAGACACCTGCAAATTAATTCTGTCATCTGCTCACTGCTCACCCACTCACATCACATGGGGCTGAAGAATGAGGGAGCTCACCTCCGCGGGGCGGTGAAAGGATCCGAGGCCAGAACAAAGCAGCAGCTGATCATAACAGTCACAATCGAAAATTGGAAGGGAAAAAGCAAGGGGAAAGTTGAAAAACTGAATTTAAACACAGAGATGGGGAAAGGCCAAGAGAGAAGAGATAAAACACCCCAGGCAATTAGAGAGGGAAGGCTGCATTAGCAGAAAAGCAGGGTTTAGCCCAGCGTGCTACACAAGGGCAGCAGCAGATTTACATGCGAGGGCCCCTCTGTTCCAGGGCACATTTGGGGATGGCACTGGGGCTCTGAACCTGCAGAGCCATTCCCAGCGCTGGCAGAGGAAGGAGGCAGGTATGGGCACGAGCGAGAGCCACCATCCCTGCTGAACTCTGCTGGAAGGCTGCCAGAAAGTGAGCGCAGCTGAGGATTAATTAAACCATGAGCACACTACCTCTGCTGAGCAAATCCTTCCCTCTTCGCCGTGCTGGAGAACCTGGGAGAGGGAAGGCTGAAGGGCAGAGGTCGTGCAGGAGCAGCCATCACCCTGAGGATGGCTTCGTGGATCTGGAGGATCCCCTGGGATATTCACTGCTCCCTTCACGGGGGAAAACCACACTGCTCCTGCTGCACTGCACGCTAAAACATCAAAAAAATGGAGCAAAACTTTCTCTATTTCTTGTAGGCTTTTTTCCACTAATGTTAGAGCAGGTCCTACCATCATGATACAAATGCCTGGCTGAAAATCTGCAGCGTTTACCTGACAGCATGCCTTCAAGGAAATATTTGTGTGGAGCAGGGCCACGTTTGTGGGAATCCACCTTAGGGTATCCTTATCAATGCGCATTTGCTGTCCCTCCTCGGGAGCAGGTACCACTATCAGTGTAAAATGATAGCCTGATTGTTGGAGCATTTACACAGTTTTAATGAGTAGCTGCTTGAAGGGTCCAGCAATTCCACACACAAATATTTGACCCCAGGGCTACAGTAATTTATGGACCTTCCAATTATAGAAAGTACTCTTTTTCTCTCTTGCTTTGCACTTGGGTTGTTCCTTTTGTTACCTACTCCATATCCTTTCCCACTGTTCTGCTGTGGAGCTTCAGCTGATTGTGGGAAATGACAGAGGGAGCTGTACATTACCCACACATGTGAGGGAAAACTTATTTACAGTCCTGGCAAACCAAATACAGGAATTGTAGAGAACTTTATGTGGAAAAGTGCCAGGTAACCTTATTTTTTTTTTCCCTAGAACAGAGAAAAAAGGCATATGAGCTTAAAAATGGGGTCCACAGCTAGAGGTTCAATATAGTGTATGTATTTGCTCCCAGTTAAATGTTGAAATCCTGGCCTTTCAGGTATGTGTCAATTTCTGCTGTAAATGTCTATGAGAGGAGAAAATGGAAATTCTCATCTAATTCAAGTCATGCCAGAAACATATTTGCATTGTCTACAGTGATATAGAAACTGCATCAAGCACAGCCTGATCATATTAAAACTTTTAATTACGAAGTCCTATGCAACTATGAACAAAGTCTTTGGATGTTTCTTCATGAAGTCCAACTTAAGACATACATTCTAGTACTTAAAAATTTTGCTGTTTATGGTATGGGATTCATTAAAGTACTTACAAAATATAAGTTCTGTATCTTTCGTATAATATTTGCAAAATCTGCTTTAAGTGTGTGTTTCTCAGTACTGATAATATTACAAGAGAATTGGAAAAGGAGAAAGCCAAAAGCAATCTCTGTCTAATGAATAACAACATTTTCAAATATTTGGATGAGCTAAAAATACACTGCTTGGATGAGGAAGGATAGCTTTGAGCTAAAAATAGCAGAAACAAAGAATATTTAAGACAAAAAAAAATCCCAAATCATTCTTAAGAATTTGTGCAGAGCTTTAATATTTATAACCTCTTTCCCAAGCAGAGCTTCAAAACACAAAGAGGACGTGAAATTGATAACAAAGGAAAGACGCCAAGAATGTACAAAATAGAAAGAATTTCTGCATTCCTTCTGTGAACATGGAAGTCCTCCCTCTGAAGCAATTTATCTTGGCTGATGAGGGATTGGTGGGTGTGCCCAAGACAAAACTCGTCAGACAAAGACATGTTTGTTTGCTTTTCATTTATCTTGAAGTCAAAAGCACAATATGTGTCAGTGCCAACGTGGGCCTTTCCAGATCTTCACTCTGCAGTGGGATATGAGATGAAGAGAAATATTTCTTCCAAAGGGAGGATAGATCTGTAACTAACACCAGAGTTATCATAAATTTGTATAATAAGTGGCCTTTGGAATGGCTGTACAAGCACAGTGAGAAGCACTGTAAGCAGATAAGACAAATAAAGCAGCACCAAAGGCAGAGGTGGCACAGTCTGTTCCTCCTCCTACAGAAGGATAATGGCCACTCATTGCTGGCACTGTTGGGCTACAGGGCCTTGCTCCCTGCAGTGATGTTCCACCCCAAAGAAATGGAAATCCTTAAATTAGCATAAATTAGTCTCTCAGAACCCACTCCAGCTCAAAACTCAGGCCTAACTGGAAGACAAACTTCCTTATTTTATGTTTTTTATTCCAGTCTTGCACATGCTGAAAATCTGTGTTTGAAGGTGAGATGTTATCCAAAATTAATAGCTTTGGGAACGTGACAGCAGAAGTTGTTGCTTAGGGAGAAGGAAGATGAAATGGGTGAACTGATACATATATTTTTAATTTCTATTGTCCATGGTTCCATGTGGACAAAAATTTACTCTGAAAGCTGCATTCAGAGTAAGATTAAACAGAGTACAATTAACTTTCTGTTTAGAATAAGATTAAAGATCTCTGGAAGACAGAGAGTCAATGCTTTACTTCAAAGATAGGTACGCAAATTTATTCTGACAAAACAAAACTATATAAAGTGAAAAGTCAGAAAAAATTGTCTTGGATCTCTACTAATCAACACTGATTTTTTTAAAATGGAAGTCCAAGAGATCCATCACCCAAAATTCTTTGTAGATGAACGACATGTTAAGTGACCAGCTCAAATCAATTTATCAATGCCACATGTCTGGATTTTCATGCATTATATCTGATCTTTTATATTTTTAAATGTACCTTGTTTTAAGATGCAAAGAGCATAGAATTAATGCAGTGGACATAGATCTTCATTCTGTTTTGTACAGTCACAACTGCAATGCAGAATTTCTGGAAATTGGGTGGTTTTGAAATCCTGAATTATTGCTACATCACTCAGGGGTAAGTTCTGTCTTGTATATGCTCTTGATTGATTGACAACAAGAACAGAAACAGTACCATGATAATTCTGTCTCTTCATGAAATTCGACTAATTCTAGTTACTTTTATAACCTTATTAATCTCTTGGGATTACTAGTTTAAGGCTACGCAAACTAAAATGCATTATCTGATGCAATCATTTCATGAAATTAATGGGCTGAGTTATTACCATGGAAAATGAGTGTTCAGTACCCCGGGGGATGAGGGCCTACCAAGGGGACAGCAAAGCATTGCTTTTTTGTCCAAAACTTAACAGTTACATAAGATGTTCTGTTACCCACCCATATATTAAAACACATAATGCAGATGGTATTTAACTCGAATTTGTCTCATTCTCAGAATAGCCCACGCTGATTTTATTTATTTACAAAGACACTGAAGAAAGAAGATATCTACTGCACTTGCATAATTCCTGGTCAAGACCTTGGGCTGGCTTCAGGGTGTATGAGCTTCAGAGGACTCACACCCTCCCTGTTGGACTGTGCCAAATCCTACCAAAGCCTGAATTTTAGCCCTGCTATCCTCAGTCCTGGATAGAGTTCTCTTTGGGATTTTTAAGTGAGAAAATCAGAAAGAGGGGAAAATTCAGACCCCTCACACTCTGTGGCAATAAATGGCATTTGATAGTTTGTCCATGACCGATTTACCACAGGAAGAACCCATGGGGAGGGGTGAGGGCTGCGCCTTCCAGAAGCAAGGTGGGGGAAAGAGCTCCTGCCTAAATAAGTTGCCACAAGGAATTTATCCTGAGTTTCAGAACAACAATACAGTTATTTTTGCTACAATCCTTTTTTTCCTGCATGCAACCAGTTCTGTCTCACATATCTGTTACTCAAATATTCAAAGGCCACTATAATACCCAAGACCACTACAAGAAGAATTTCTATTTTCAAAGTTAGGTCAACAACAGAAAACTGTATATGAAATGTGGACTCTCTCATGAAACATCTGACATTTATCTTTTAAGCAGACAGTGACTAAATAGCACAAAATAAATGCAATTAAGTGGCAAAGACCAGCGACAACAGGGTCAGAAGGAAATCTTGAACAGTCTGCAGTGCAGCAAATTAACCTTTTCTATAGGTTTTACTCCTAAAGTAGAGAAGCCTTGGGAAAATTATATCTCTTCATAAGATTCATATAAAATGAAAACATTCATAAATATGGTTTTAAGCTCCTTCAAATATAATGCTGTAAATCTTATTACAGACTTCAGATGTAATTGTTCTGCTGTTTGTCTCATAACGCTGTGCCTCTTAACTTTATATGGTTACAAAGGGGATTAATTTTGCTTTAGTCCTTTGTTTTCTTTTTCTAATAAAGACCAGACTTGTTTGTTCATTTTCTTTCAAGTACTTCTGTTTCTTATAGCATGAGCTCATACAGATGTAATATAGAAAATCAGTATAAAAAATCTAGATGGTTCAGGTAAAGTACAAAAATTTGGAAAACTTAAGAATAATCAGAAGCTTTGGGGATCATCCATTCCTCTTTTATTCCCTCTTGTATTTCTCATCCCTCTTATAATTACCTATCTCTATATTTTCCTTTTATTTCAAACTAATAGAAACTTTTTCCTCTCCTCCTAACTTCATATGCTTTCCCCTCAGAATCCAATTTTCTCTTTCCAAAATATCCCCTACAATTGAGAATACTTTCCTATTAGGGACTTATAAGTTCATCTCCTTTAAAGGTCATCTTGACAGCAAGGATGTACATTTCTAGCAAAGACCATCTGATCCTACTGCCAGCTGAAGGCCCCTGTGGATGTACACAGCTTTGCTGGTATGAGTGTGTAGGTGGATGGCAGATTTCCCATATTGCATATCTAGATCAGGTCCAACAGTAATAACTTTACACATTTAGGAAAAAATTAAAAAAGAAAAAGACATTTTGTAAAGTACTAGAGTAGAAATGCGTTCAAACTTTTAAAAATAACATAAATATTAATTGAAATTATTTTGTCTTGCAAGCCCCTAGCCTGTGCTGTGAGCCTGAATACAACAGAATTATGAACAGAAAGACCAGCTTAGGTAATTGCCAAAACGAAATGAAAATTTGCAACTGAACTTCGTGTTAAAGTCAATACAGATTTTGGTTCTCTCTTCTGCTGAAGAATCCCAAGATATTAGGAACAAGCAGGAGCTACATAGTTTACCTTGACAACATTCCTTTACATTATCTAGTTATAATTCTATTTAGAGCAAGAAATACTGTTTTAAATAAAAGAAATAATGAAAACAGGTCCTTTCATTGTATTCTTCAGACAACAGAGGCGCCTCTGACCTGTAATTTCCTGGACTACAGCTTTTGTGCATATTAATCAAGACATAATACCTCTCACTTGTTATTGGCAAAAATTCTCCACAACTTAATGAGAGATAAGCTCTTAGAATGCAAATACCAGAAATACCAGAAAATTTACTTATGGATTTATTTTTTTTTACCGATCTCATATAGCTGTCTAAGACAGGATGAACAAAACTCAAGCATTACTGTGCTGCTTCTGTAGACCTTCACACAGACTTTGTGACTTCATCTCCCCCTCTAAATGCACCATGTCCTGAGCACCACACAGCTCTGCTTGTACACGCACTTGGTACTAATAAGTTTAAAGTAGGAAACGATGGTGATGTGATAGCAAATGAATGTTGGCAAAACATCAAATGTCCGGTGTAAAATTTTATGAGCATGCACATTCCAAAGTAATGTGGACACAAGCCATCCACTGTAGCTCATTTTGGCAAAAATATTGCAAAAATATATAATTTTAGCGTATATTACAATTCACTTACAGATGCTTAAAAACATATCCATCAACCTCCCCAGAAAGGTCAAAGGAACACGTGGGCACACCGGATACAAGAGGAAGTGGTGCATCCAAAGACTCTGGTTGAAAACTGACACACAAAGAGAGGAATCAAAGCTTTTGCCCAGGTTCCTCAGTGCTGACTGGAGGTAAATGCAAGTCTGACACCAGGGAAATGGAAGTTAGCAGGGCTTTGCTGATGCTAACAGCAATCAGGCTGTGTGCAGTCAGGCACTTCTGAACCAAATCTCTGTGAACCAAATCTCTGTGCACCAGTGACTGCATTACAGACACTCAAATGCACCTCTGAAACATCTTTATAAATATACTCAAGTCTACTGTGTATAATGTAGGCAATATATACTGGACACTCATAACAACAGGAAAAAACCTCAGTGGAGTTGAAAATTTTGTTAAATCATTTGGGCTGGCAGGTTTTGAAAAGAAGAAATCATTATATCACTCAATTTTATACTTCTAAACACGTAGTCATTGGCCATTAGCAATTTTCACAATGGATTTGAATACACATTATTATATAAACTCTTATTTATACAATCAATTCAAAAGGAAACCAATTCAACACAAAAGGAAATGTGACACTGGCCACAGTTAGGGACCTGTGGTGTGCAGTATTTCCTCATGTCCCAAAAAGCACATTCTTTAGTTGGCAGAAAACACCTGACACCTGGAAGAATTGACCTCTTGGAATATTCATCTCTAGACATTATTTAATCACAAAGCATTAAAATATCTGTGAAAAAAGGGGAACCTAGCCAAGGCTTTGGGATGCTCTGCTATAACTTTCAAACCCAGTAACTATCAAACAAAACTCTTCTTTTAAAAAAAACATATGACATCCCTCAAAGCTCTGTCTGTCCAAGGCTCATTAGCAGCAAGTGATAAAAGACATTAACAAGGGAGATATTTTTAATGAGCTAGCACAGAGGGCTGTGGGTGTCTGCAGGCAGCCTGACCCCTTCTTGTGGCCCTTGGGCTCCTGTCTTACCAAAACATATCTCCTCTAGTGCAATTCTCCTCCTTTGGCTTTTGTCAGCACTTCACAGGCTCTATGAAACCAGTAAATTAAAACCCAAATAAAATCCTGCTAAACAGCAGCCAAAGCATTCACTATGGCTGCACAAGAGTGTCCAAACACATCGATTCAGGTCCTCTGGATAACAACAGGTAAAGTTGCTTTCACAGTAGAGGTTGTACAGCATGTGCACAGAGTATCCAATGTCTGCTGCTGGTGACTGATTGTCAGTGGGCAAAACCACCCAACGTCCTTCACCAGGCTTTGTGCGCCAGGATTATCCCCCATGAGTGGGAACCTTCCACTCAAAAAAAAGATCCTTAGGAATTGTGACTACAGAAGCCATGAGAAGTCAAGGAAATGTCCTACTGGGTCACACACCCACAAAATCCCTGTCAGAGGTGTTGGCTGGTCCATAGGGGCAGCTTCAGGCAGAAGCTGATGGAGAAGATCTCTAACTGTAGAGTGGAAATGGGAAAGTAACACTGATTGTCAAAGGTGCCCTGGGAACACTGCCCAAGACACTTAAGAACCACCTCGATGACTTTTTCATTTGTCTCCAGAGTCTCCAGAAGTCTAGACTTACTATCTTGGAAATGTCAGTATCAGACAAATTTATGGTGAGAAGCAAAGTTCATGAGATAATGTGGGTGGGGAAAAGAGGATGTTGAGGGGAGGGAGAGGGGATGGGAAGAGAGCGATAGTAAGTCTAGACTTTATTTTTAATATATCTTCCATTTTGTGACATCATCTTGACTTCTAAGGATCTGGTTGATCTTGAGCTCATGAAGAAATAAATCCAGCTCATGGATAATGGCATCAGTCCATTTGACTATAATACAAATTGATAAAAACAACAAGCCCTGAATTTACCCAGTTAGAGCATCTAATGACCAGGGATTCATCATGATGCACGTTTAGCTAATGCCAAACTAAAAAAAAGTATTGATCCGAAGTTGCAGGAAAAGGCTGTAAGCCAGGGTCCCACAGAAATGCATAAATATGCTGCTAAACTACCATAATTTCCTTAAGTGAGTCCTTCAGTCAAAGCTGGGACTAGAAGTAATGCAGATGGCAGTACTGCCCAAGGTCCCCTCCGTTCTCAGCATTCATCAGTGCTTAATTCACAGTTGTGTTGAACTTCTGTTGCACTGTACATATCGATTCCCAAGCAGCCTGACAGCAATGAACGCTGACAAATGTGCCCATTTCACCTGATGAACAGGCTGGTCAGAGCGAGCTTCCAACCTGTCTGCTTCAGCAAAAGGGAACGGCAAACCTGAAAACATTAAAGGGCTTAAACAGTCCCTTTGACTGTCATTAACTGATTTACATCTGGAAAAGGCATCAGAGAACATAATGTGACAAAACTAATGGTTTAAGATGTTTGCAGAACAAGAATAATCCTAACGCTATAGACAGGAAATGTTCAACTCAGAATAAAGTTTAATGAGGGCAAAATAAAGCCTAGGCATGTGGAAATGCTCCTCTTTGAGGATATTCTTTATACCAATTACTCTTCAAAGGTATTGCGTTAATGTTTTTGGCAAAAGATTACAATTAAATCAGATGAATAGTTTCCAATGTTTTTGCATCTAATGTGCTCAAAAAATGTTCTTTTGCTCACATGATGAACCTGTCATCCTTGTATTTTATTTTGGCAATACATATATATACTGATTTCAATTTTGTTAAGAATTAAAAAACCTATGAATCTAGTTTACAACATGAGAAATAACTAATTTGTTTTCATTATTGTTTTTTGTTTTCCAAGACTATCACATGGGGAGAAAAACTGCCAGTAAATTCCTACTTGTTTCCTGTTTCTTCCAGAGATACTTATTTTCTTATTTTAATTATTGAAATTTTGTCCTAAAAGATTGACCATTGCCTTGAACTTTACAGTCTCTTCTAATTTCTTTCTAAAAACTTCTTTTGCCTTGATGTGCTTCTGATATTAGCACAGTAACAAAATACCACAACACAGTAATTCCCTGATAAAGGTCAATTTTGGGACAAAAAAGAGAAGACTGAGTGCGAAGTGGAGAGGCACATCTGAATTGGGATATTTGTCAATGTTTAACATCCCACATATGACCTCAAAAATTTAACAATGTGTTTCAAAAGCAATGGCCTAATTATTTTTCTTTCTGGATACAGAGATTCCTTTTCTCAGAAAAGAAAAAACGTACTTAATAAAGTGATAAAGATCACCATGAAAAGATTCAGGAGATGAAATGCACAACAAAGTAATTAATACACTTGGATAACAAGAGCAGGGGGTGAAATCTCCCATCTCATGCATTCATAGAGAACCCAGAGTTTAAGGTTTTTTTCTCTCACACCTTTTCTTACTCTGCCCACACCATTTCTGCAAGTTCTCCCATGTTTGCCATACCCTGCTCTGCACAGAAAACCCCATCCTCGTAGGACTCAGCAATTCAGCCTTTTTTCTGACCCATATTTTTGGGTTTCTGAGTTCTTCCCCAAAATAAGGCCATGCTCAGTGGAGTTGGACTCCACCAAGGCCTCTTGCAAGCACTTTCGGGTCACAGAAAGCCATCTGAAGGATAAGTGGCAGTTGTGAGCAGCTGGGAGATAATGCGTATTTATTCAAAAAACAGAAGAAATTGTGATATAGGAGAGAGCCATGGGAAAGAACCTCAGGGAGGAGGAAGATTAGCCATTCAATGCTTTCAGACAGAAGTAGTTTTCTAAAAATCCCTGTCAAAAGAGCTGCAGAAAGACAATTTTTATGTAAGGATGCCAAGCAAAGGACAGCCTAGGCTGGGACAATGCAGCCTCGGGCAAGAGGCTCTGATGGAAGGATCCCTGGCAGTTTAGCTCAGGAAGACACTTGCCCTTTTCCTATTGTCAAGACTTTGAATGTCCTAATGCTCCTTCTCCCTTTTGCCATCACAGTCTTCAGCACTGAGGAGCCCTCGCTCACCCCTGGGCTTTGAAGTGCATCCTCAGCCAGAGATCCACATCCTATCACACAGCCTTAAGTAATTAGATGTCATTTGCCTTCTTAACTGCTATATTCTAGTAAAAAATACAAAACAGTATCATTGGACAACAGGTATTCTAACTATTAATAGCTGTAGATATTTCGACCACTCAGGTCCTGCAGTAAAACTGCTGTAAATTTAGAAGAGGTTATTGGATGAAATGGTCTTAAATCATGTCTTCAGTGCCTGTTGCTACTCTTCATCCTTTCTGCTACAAAGTCTTTTGGACATCACTGCAGCTCTTTGGTTTTACCTAAGGCAGAGGAGCCTGCATTCCTGTTTAATCACTGAGGCCTGATGTGCCTAATGCTGTTTCCTGGGATCTGGAGTGACCAGAAGCCTGTGGGTCACAGGTTAAACTTTCTGGGATATGTGCATACATTTCCAGCATTAATCCTGATTTTGATTTTCAGGATATTCAAGAACTTCGAGGCTCAGCTGAAAGAAGTGTATTGTCCTATTATAGAAAAGGGGGATGGGAGGGGGAAATGTATAGAAAACAGTTTTCTGAAAGGCAGCCTCTCTTCTGCCAGAAGAATTTCAAAATACCAGTTGAATTGCAAGCACAATTTCTGTTCCTTGCACCTCTAAGTGGACTTGACTGTGGATTCAAAAAAAAGTACCTGTTTATTCTCTAAGGGAAGACTATTTAGAATAAGTGTATGCTTACAATTATGGTAATGCTTAGCAAGCTCAGTTATGAAAGGATTTGGTTTGGGGGGGTTGGTTTGTATATAAATTGCAGTGTAATCTAATGAATTGTATTGAAAATGCATGATTTTTGCATTCACATCACATTGCTCCTTCTCTGTTCACAAAATCTCATAAATGTAAGCAAGACAGATCAAGTTTCACTGAGAAAATTAGCCTAAGAAAAAAAGCAGAATTCCCTTCCACCCTTTCTGCTTCCCTCACACACTCACAAGAGAAAGACTGAGGCAATATCAGCTGCATAGAGAAGGAAGAAATTAGGTCCAAACTTGATATTTCATGCTACATGTAGACCATGTATTTATAAAGAGAGCTTTGCATGTGCTCATATTTGTCAATAAAAATATGGCTTTATTTAAATTCACAGAAACTGTGAAACACACTGAATATTGCCTTTACATTTTACTTATCCTCTAAATTTTGTCTCCATATGCAGAAGAATGAAAATTACCTGTCAAAATAAAATGCTGTAAGAATGAAATATACAGCATGTACTGTGGGAAAGTACTTGGTTTCCTTACAGATGCAGCAGCTGGTGTGCACTGCTCAAAAATGCTTATTTTATTCAGCCAGAAAAATAAAAGAGTTTATGGCATACTTCAAGTGAAGACATCTCGAATTTTTCACATTCTTAGTATTCACTATTTTTCATCTTAATATCCATAAGTCTTCACTGAAAATTAGCACTTTTTCTATTAGAAAATGTTAATTTTTAACTCTCTTTCCCACTCAGTGTAATATACTATTACACAGCAAGGATATCAAGATGTCTTTTAAATTCAGCTTCAAGTATCCACACATTCCATGTTAAGCTGCAATGCTTAATTTAATATCTGTACAGGACTGGTAAACATTTTGCACAATGGATTGCGTAGCCTAAGGGACAAAGCCACAGCATTCAGAAGGTGGTATAATAGGTTTGAAGGATGACTGTACACTTGAGAGGAGGCAGAAAAACCCAAAGCAAGGAAATCTTTACCACAATTGCCAGAAAATAATGTAGTCACTATGTGAGCACACCCTCTGGCATTCTCTTCTGTCAGGACAGGAGAGAAGTCTACAGTACTGTCATGGTCCACAGGCTACAAATGTTCCCAATGTAGCTTTGTATTCAAAGCTTTTGACAAAAAAGGTCAACAGCTGTGGTTCACTGAAAGTCTGGGGGCAATAATTCTGTGTTTTAATGACATAAATGACAATAGTTTTTCAACAAGAGAAAGAACAGAGAGAGAGGAGAGACAGCAAAAATGGAAAATAAAATTAGTCTTATTTCATTTCCTTTCTACATTACTAGTTGGAATAAAACACAAAATATTGTTCCAAATTCCCTCAAGTGCTTGAACTCATTCTTCAAAATGAAAAGCGTTAATTACCTGCAGCAGTTATGTTCATCCAGTGGAACAAGATTTCATTTAGCCTCTCCAACCCCCTCAGAGCTGCTATTGGACTTTTATTTGGGCAGTGCAGGGAGGGCATACATGTTACTATTAAAAGGCTCAGTCCAAAATATGCAAACAAAAATTCCTCAAGAATCAAAGGAAGTCAGATCATTAATATCATACTTGCACATATATTTAAAATTTTGTTGCTAAACACTGGCACAGATAACAAAAGATTCTATAACTACTGCACATGACTCTGAAAACTGCATACAGCACTTCCAGGAGTGATGTCAAAAATCAGTGTCTAGGGAAGATAAAATGTTTCCTACATAATCTTAACATTATCATTTAGGAAGAGCCAAAAAATGTCCTTATGCAGGTTCACCTGCTTGGGAAACTCTGAAATCAAAATATTCAGTAGATACAGATGTTATGAACGTACAAACAAACAAACAAAAAACAAAAAGCCCAAAAAAAAAAAAAAAATACAAACCCCCCCCCCAAAAAAAAAAAAAAAAACCAAAAAAAAACCCCACCAAAACCCAACCCAACCTTCTAATCCTTCTTTCTATCCTTCTTCTACTGTTTTCCTACCATTCCTACCATTTCATGATGTGCTTGTGATTTTTCACAGGAGCTGAAAAGGTTCAGCTCAGCCAGGGCACCAATGGAATAACTTTCCGCTCTCTTGTTCTCCATAATCTCTTTTATCCCCCAGAACACGCCTCCCACCACTGGCCATGCGTGTCGTCTGCGTGCTCCTTTTCTCCTCCCCTGACACCAGCAGCCCGAGCGCCACAGTTTTGTCCCCAGTGTGATCCCTAGCAGCTAAATTCTGTGCTCCTAATGCAGATTGGGTTTTTCCCTTCCATCTCCCAGATTCGTAACAAAGCCACTAAAAATGGAGGGTTTGCTCATGGAATCGGTTCCACACATACTTGTCTTATGGAGGTGAATAATCCTGCTGATTTCAAAAGAATGACAAATGTGCATGAAGTTCAACATAAGTGTAACTGATTGCAGGCTCGTGGCCTGGATGCTGATCCCAGGATTTGGCTCCAGCAGCACAACCTTGTGCAGCTTGTGCTGATAAGTCTTATTTTAATATTAGTAAAGGGGGTATGGCACAGAACGTGTCTGTTAAAAGGTTTAAAATACATGTGTATTTTATTTAAGTAACGTTGAATTTCTGGGCAACCTCCCTAAATTCCTTTAGTTTGCTGAACAATTAGAATCAGCTTTGGCATTCTTGTGTAATGACGCAGCGGAGAATTAAATGACAGACCATATGTATATGAAATGTATGTAAATTCATACAAACATGCAGTAAAGTTAGACATATTATAAAAGAAAAAAAATGCAAAAGTATACGCTGGTTTGTGCACACAAGGTTCAACACTGTGGTAAAAAACCTTCTGTGCCTGTCCATGAATTCATTCTAACTTGCCTCATCTACGGAGCAAACAAATGTTTAAAACTTTTTAAAAACCTCTTTTTCAAAGAAAGTGCACATCTGTTCACCAAGTCTGACCTGAATTTGCACACTGTATTGCATCTTTCAAAACACTTTTTTGGAAACAAATTTCAATTTTTCAACAAAAAATGCTCCTGATTATCTCCACATACAGACAATTTTTATACACTGGAAGACATGGAGGCCCAAGCTGGTAACAAATAGCAAATCCTAGGGAAAGGGAGCAGATCTCTGTGTTATCTGTGTGCCCAGGCAGTTTTCTACAAGAGTTTGAAAGGCACACACAGACAGCACTCGCGCAGGCAGTCAGGGCAGTGCGGAGGTACATTTCAGCCGCAGTGTCACCCCCTGAGAAAGCTCCACTTCCAGAATGTCACAAACATTCTAACACCCACAGCAAGATGTCACACTGCTTACAAAGCAGTCTGTCAGGAGCACAGGCAAAGCAGATGATTAGCCTCCCATGGTTTCACTGGGGCTGCTTCCCTGACATTCCCGCGGGACACTTGGCCCCGTGGGGAACCGTGTGCCACCCAGGGGACAGCAGAGAAGTGACCAAGAGTGACCAAGCAGAGCAGGTGCCTCCTGAGCCCCCAGCCTGCAGGGGCAGAGGAGCTGAGCCCTGTCCCTCCAGTCCTGCTCCCCAGAGTCTGCAATTTTCACCTCACATGGGAGTCCCAAACTGGGACAATACCAGCTTTTGTATGGGTGACCGCTTTTGGAAACAAGGATGACACCCTTGTGTTTGTAATCTCATGGCTTACTTGTTGGTTATCTTCTTATACAAATAATTAATAAAGGCTTTGCTTGCATGCACAGTGAATTTTGAAGTATATCAGTAGTTTAGCATAGAACTGGAAAAAAGTTAGAAAGTTAACCTGCGCTCTGAGAGAAACCACTAATCTGGAAGGAGAAAAGAGCACAGCAGATTTTGGAAACGTTTCCCAAAATACTTCAGGCCAGAATTTCCGCAGGGTTTCTGAACCATGATCATAGCATTTATGATGTATGTATGATGACTTATTACAGATTTCCATCTAGCCTAAGGCATTTACTTTCTTAATTTGTTACATATCATAACAAGAAGAAAGTGAAAATAGTTTGTAATGACCACCAATGAAGAAAGATTTGTAAAATATAGACCACATTGATCCATGACAATAACGAACACAGGTTGAAAGCAACTCTCCCTCAAAAACCCTCTTCAAAAGGAGCACTGATTTATCATAAAAAATAGGGAAGTTTTAAAATAAAACCCCATCTCTATTCATCCATCTGATTTATACATTAGTTAAGAAAAGAGCAAATCTGTATGGCCCATAATCTTGATAAAAACACCTGCTAAAATAAAGTTTTGTTAAGATTTCTATAGTAATTTAATACAGTTGTTACTACAGTACAATTAATTGCTAATTATTTTTGCAAGAGGAGAAACTCCTAACCAAAAAAACACCAAACATAAAACCAACACAAACCCAGATATTAGCATTGGTTGAAGCCATTAGCAAAAGCAGTTATCCTTATTGTAGAAAATTCCTCATCACTGTGGACAATCCTAAGTAAGGAACATTTCCAATGGATTTTGTTTGACTACGGTAATCTCAAATTAACATGTTTGTTCTTTGCATATCTGATTTCCCTATGAACCAGTCCAAGCTCTCATCTGCTACTGCAATTCCCAACTGGTCTCAGAATTAGAACAGGCTTCTTGAATTTACGAGTGTCTGTTCGGAAGCTGGACAACTTCCAGGACACAAGATATGAACGTGGCCCTCTGATCTGCAGTCAGCAGCTCCATAGGAAAGAGCTTTTGGAGTGTTCAGCAGGAACAGAAACACACTGAACAGAGCCCTCTGTACCCCACAAACTCTACCCAAAACAGGGCAGTTTGCATCCATCCATTCACAGTTGTATAGGGACTGGGAAATAGAGCTGATATCTGAAAATTATCTGGTAATAATGCAAGGAATTTATAATAATGGACATGGTTCTGGCTTCAGAGACTTTTATATCCATTAAAATGCAAATTGAGTTGTGGAGCTAAAAGAAATCACACTCCTATCCGAGCCATAACACTAAGAATTCACTGATTTTTCCAGCAATGACTTATGTCATACACACAGCAGTAATTTTTCTTCAAAAGACACTTGTTCTATGTTTGTACATTTTCTGCATGGATTGGTGATGACAAAACTAACACTGGTCACAGATTTTTGCTGTAAAACTGTTCAGGGTACCAAAGAGGTAGGAAAAACTACCAATTTACTGTTTAGAATCATTTCCTAACAAAATACTAAACCAAAACATAGTTCTTTTTTTACTTTCATAAAAAAATGCCAAGTGGATTTTAGGCATAGAGCTTTATTCTTCAGCCACATTCTGTAGATATACAGATGATCACTAAAGAAAAAATATCCACTAATGGCATATCTCTGCATCACAGATATCTGTCACTGCAGATTTATCAGTTTAATTACGGCATCCAAGAAGGCCTGTGCAGATGTTTTTGTTATTAACTATGTATCCTGTGGCAGCGCTAAGTTAAAAGCTCTCCAAGGAATGTCCTTCGCTCACTGCTGATGCTCAGCAGCTCCATCCCCACAGCACTGCAGAGCTCCTCACACATTTGACAGAGTTTTTTGGGAGTCAGACATGACTGAGCTTTGATGGTCATGCTATGCCCTTCTGCCCAGAAAGAAAGAATGCAGATCATGTACCAGTTAATTTCCTGTGTTTTATAATTCAGATGTTCACTTAATGCTTAGTTTCATGATATAATATTAGTAATTACTAAGCGATTTATGAGGAATTAAAAAATTATTCTGTAAGCTCAGAGAAACTTCAGATTTGCCATTGGATGTTTCCAGGTCTTCTGTATTCAAACTGAGGGTATAGAGCAGGAATGCAGACCAGAAATTGAAAACAGATAATAAGTGCTTTCCTTGCAAATGACACAAAAGCAGGAAGGATTTAGATGGCTTTGTGATTGGCATTGTTTCCATGCTTCAATAAATCATTCCTGGTCACACAAATTTAAAGCTGCCAATACTATTTTTTAGAGGCTGATTATGCAGAGTGTTTTTAACTATTATATTCCAAAGTCATGCTGTGAATGGATTTGATAATTAAGTAAGTGCAACTAAGTAATTCGGCAACCTCAGCCAAATTCAATTTTTTTTTTTCTGGTCAAAAGAAGAACAACTACTATATTCTGTATTACTCCCAGATCTTAAAATACATGTAAGCTAAATGTAGACTCAACATTAAATACAAATAAATGCATTTCATACATAGATATTTTGTATCAAATACATTTATAAATATTAAGTAACAATTATACATCAAGTTTTTCATTGCTGATAAATTCTAATTAATTGATGAACCAGTTACCCTGGAGAACCCTTTAAAGCTCCATTCATATTGATTTTATATGTCAGGTCATGAGGAGTATAATATTGTCTGGAAGATGCAAGGCTTCAGTGATCAGAGAAATTCCTCTATGGGTGTATATCTATGAAATGGACTCTGAGTTCTCTATAGGAACAGTAAATCTCTCAATATGAGGATAAGGGGAGGTGCTGAAGTTCTGACTTGCATAAATAACAGAAAGCAAAAACTGGGAAAAAAATACACATAAAAATAAAGTAAATACTTTCAAAACCAACTGAAAAAAAATTACATACTAGGAAATCTGAATACCTGACAAAAATCACATCAGGGAAGGTTTGGATTAGCCATCTAGAAAGCACAATGGAATCAAACAAGAGTTGTCAAACTGGAAGCAGACACGTCAGCCATGTCCTGTCCATCACGGGAATAAATTTACCACATTACTAAAACAGTGTGAAAAATGCCCTAAATAATGAATTGTAGCAGAGATCTCTGCCCCCCTGCATTTGTTATTTACATTAAAATAATGCCCAGAGGCTGTAAACAGGATTGGAAGCTGGAAACAAGTTTCAACAGCTCTTTGCGTGGTGTTGTCTAATCTTGTTTAATTGGTGAGTGTACACAAAATGAACATGTTTGTGTACACACACACAAACACACAAACACAAATCACTCCTGCTCGCTGCACATACAAACACACAGGCATTATTGACATACTCAAACCCACGATTCTACACTACCAGGATCACAGATAAAATATATGTATTCATAAATCTATATATTCGTATAATGTAAAGACCCCTTGGCCCATAGGTGTGCTGAGTAGACACTTGTTTCATTTGAAAAGCAAGCCAGCACATAATGATCTGAAAACTGCTAGTTTTGCAAGCAAAGTCCATAGTACCCACAGAAATAGATGTCATATACATTTTAGCGTTAATTATTTCCCTCACTCTTCCCCATTTTATAAATTCATAATCTATAAAGAAAAGAAATCAAGTTCTACTTATTTGTTCATTATCTGACCAGTGTTTTGAACATGGGTTATGGTAGACATTTTTCTGCTGCTTTCTCATTTCTGAGCCCCTGCAGCAACTAATTGATCAAGACTAACATAAAAATCCTTTAAATAGGATGTTTCCTTATACTTCTTGTTAGAAGACATGAATTCACAGCAGCTCTGTTAACTAGGCAGGTAAGAATGCCCTTCATCTCTGTCCAGAATTACAGAGTATTATGTTCTGCTGTGGCTATCAAATCCATGGATATTCTTAGCCTGGACACACGACTCCCTCTGAAAATCACTTTGCACCTTGTGACAATTTAAGTTTTATATCTGTGTCTGCAATCTGAAGGGGAGGGAAGGCAGAAAGATAAATCTATAGTATATCTTAGTTCCGCGATGAGACCTCTGTTAATTAGGTCTTCCTCAATCAACACCTCTTTAATTGGCATTTTTCTAATAACAGGAAGAGACGCCTAAGATTTAGGTGTCTGATGCTGCATCAAAAGGCCACCAATAATGCACAGCCCTGTGCCAGCAGGGCAGCATATATCAACATCAGAATTATTTCTTGGTTTAAAAACAAAGACTAAGCAGTGAAGTACTTAAAGAGCCAGAAGTGAACAAAAAAATGGGGTAATAAAAGAAGCAGAAAAAGTGTCACAGGTTGTTTCTAAAAAGATAAATGTTCTCCAGCCAAATGGACATATCAGCATCAGATTAGGAAGACATAAAAATAAAAGAGGTCTGTACCAATGGGAAAACTCGGAGCCCAGATGACCAACTCTTGTTATTCCCTAGGTTTCTGGGCAGAATACTCCAAGATATTTCCTGGTTTAAGATGTATAGAGTAAGGTTTCAGAGTTGCAATACACCTCAGGCTTCCATGAGCTTTCTGTAGGGTTTTTCTTTTGTGGTGTCTTGGTTGTTCAAGGACTAGGAAACTAAATGTAAAACACTTTACGATCTCTTTCCTCCATTCTGTGTCCAGTCCTTTGCAAAGTTTTTTTTTCCTAGTTCTGCAAAATTTGCCTCATGCTCCTTTTTCATCCTATGGAGCCATATCTACTGCAAGAGCTTACCTGCTCATATTCTCAATCATTATTTTTAAAAAACCCCTACATAATTCAAAACAATATTGTTCTATGAGGTACTAATACATTTATTTATGCATTCCTTCATTCCTTTCGAGCAAAATCTGATTTGGCCCTACATCTTATGTTTCTTAAAGATAAACAGGGTATTATTACAAAAAAGAAGTTCTTGTTTAGGTTTAAGCCAAATGCACCTTGGTGAATATGACAAAAGTTCTTATTTGTGCACAAGTAAATCAAGGCTGTATTTGCACTATACAGTTTTAAGGGTTTTCTGACATTATGAGTTAAATTGATTCTGTTAATTGTTTAGGTAAGATGAGAATCATTCAGCTCTATGATATTATTTTATGCTGAATGGTATTAACTTACTTCGATGGTTATATCTCTTGTTCAAGATAAATGTTTCTAAATATTTATACTGAGAATGTGTTCTAAATAAATTTATCTAGCACTACATTTTGTTCATCAACAAAAGCCCTAGTGATTAGAAGCTCATGATGCAGCCAATAGAACTGTTTGAAAATCTACACACCCTGAATAGGGAAAGAAAGAACAAGGGCAGGATGGAATTTTTTTTTTTTTTTTTAATCTAGAACTGGATGTATTTAAACTAAAGGGTTGTTTAATAGCTTCTCAGGGTTTGATTTACTTCACATTGAAGGAATTCTGTCCCACATCAAAGATGTCTGTTAAAGAAAAAAATTCTTTTCTTAAAAAACAACCCCCGCCTCAACCTTTGGCTGAACACATAATTTTCAATTTAGGAGCAGGTGACAGTAAGATATCTCCCAAGGGCAGAGTATTTAGACTTTTACGGAACTAAACAACCCCGATGTGATGAAAGCTGGACATTCCTCAGTGCTGGGATCGAACGAAAATTTTGGTGTTTCACTAAACTTTGAGACTGACAGTGTGAGAGTTTTACAAGAACCATTTAACATTTATCATCACATCCCACAAGCTACATTTAGACAAGGGAAATAGTTACATAAAGCAAACAATTCTTGCATACAGTAAAAAAAAAAAGCTGAAACTTCTTAAAATGGATGCACGTTTAAGAATGATGCCTCTTTGCAATAACCTGTCAGCAATAATGAGTTCCCATAAACAGGAAACGGTATTTCAAAAATAGGAACAGATTATTATCATCTCTGATGACAGAAACTACATACTTTCTTTTTTCTGATTATGTTCAGTGCAAAGTCCATCAAGTTGAGCACTTGCACAGACCAAATAACAGGAAATTGTGAGGTCAGAAGAGAACAGTGGAAGTTTCTGTCACACAACTGTGGCAGAAGTTGTGGCCGCTGGAGATCAGTAGGAAAAGGCTGAACAAATCAGAAATTATGTAACCTGGGAAAGTGAGGCTCTAAGTTTGGAAAAAGAGGGTTTGAAGGGCCTGCAGGTTACTCATGAGGAAAGAAGGGAAAAGAGGCTGGAGACAGGCTTGAAAATAAACTAAATTAACCTGAAACCCTGGAAGGAATCTTGCAGCTGGAAAAGGCTGTAGAGGGAAAGGAGATAAGAGAATGAAGAGTCACTAGAGGCTCTAAGAAAGGACACACTGAAATTCTGGATGCTAAATATTAAAAGAGCGAATCTGGACAAACAAGCATAAGGTGCTTCCTTGAATTAGGAAGACAAAGTCGAATATGAGGCATATCCATGAAAGGGTTGAGATATTAGTAACTGGAATATTACGACATTTTTCATTTAGAAAATTTCTCTTAATGACATGAGGCAGATTGCCTTTGACGGGGTGGTTGGCAAAAGAAAAACTCTCGGTACTCAAAAAGAAAACTGGAAGACAAATTTGGGAAGATCCCACAGTTCAGGATTTCTTGGATGTCAAGAGCATAGAAAGGATGAAAAGGAAAATATAAACCGATAGTCTTGCTTGTCCTACAAAGTCTAGAACAGAAAGCTTCTATACTTTAGAACTATGTCTTACAAATCCTACAGGTACTAAACGACATGAAAATTAGTAAAAAGAGATCAGTTTTAGGAACATATGCTACATTTTAAATATGCCTTTAACTGCCTACACAAACCATGGCTAAAAGAGAAATTGCCCTCATCTGTTTTGCAAAACACCATTTCCAGAAGTGAAGCTTGGTCTCATTGAAACATAGATAAATATTTGTGCTCAGATGATGAATTCACTTGCTTGTTCTACAGACTCATTATTTAATTCTGCATCTATAAGAAAAACTAATTTGCACAAAGGTTTATCACTACACCATTTCAATAGTGCACAGAAAACTGAAACTGTTGGAAATGCACAACTGTGCTTTATGCAACAAAAGCCTATTTATAAATTATGACTCTGTACACAATATGCCTTGGGGATTGTTCCTGTTCTAATCAAATACTTCTGCAAATTTGTTGCCAAGAATTGAAAAAAGTATTTACCTGTAATAGCTAGGTGAAAAAATGATACTATCAGGTAAAATATGTTTTCACATACACTGTGGATGTTTTATTCACTCACTAGCCAGCTTCTAAAGGTTCCACAAAAAATTAAATCACATAGCTTAAATATTTGTCTGCAAATAACACTGATTAAATAACTCTGCAACATCTGGTTTCCTTTTCTGTTTGCTATTTGAGAGCTTTTTCTGAGCATAATTAATCCTTATAAAATGGGAATAAAGCAAGTTATTGTCTTTTGGAAACTGATGAAGTATATTACAACTACAGAGAATGGGACTGTACTTCATTCTGCACAGCAGAGTTAAGATGCCCACAAAGAGTAAAAAAAAAGTTTATGCTCATGTGAAAATGGTACTTGGAGCTCAGAGGTCTAGAATCACTTAACAAATTCAGTAAAGTGAAGTACTTAGAGTAACCACAAAGCTGAAGTGGAGAATTTCAGCAGAAGAGCTGCTCAAAGAACTGGAAAATAAAAGCACAGAGAGACATGACAGGACAGTTTCTGTCTGCCTTGATTTTCCAGGGCTCTGTGCCAACACAGACTGAATTTGTGGGCCAGTACAGATAATCAAAGTGGGGGGAAAAACCCAATGTGTGAATGGTGCTTCTATGGCAGCTGTGGTAACATACACAAGTATTTGCATGTTCATGACAGTATTGATCTAAGACCAAAAAAAGGTTTTGTCCTCCCTGTATCTGTCAGTCTGCACAGGAGAACAAAGCCACATGCCTAAGAAATCATCTCTGAATTGAGGATTCATTACTGTAACACTTCAACCAGCAGACCTTGAAAGGGCAGCTCCAAACCAAGCTGTTTAAAAGACTCTACATCGAAAAAAGTCTTTATTATGCTGATTAAAGTAGGCAAAATTAACATATCCCAATCTTTCTTTAAGAAATCAATAAAACTTTTGCCTTTGTGTACCATAAACACAGGTTTAACACAAAAAGGTCAACAACAGACATTGAATCTTGTTGAAAATACTGGCCTACCCTCCTGTTTCTGTTTCATAGGGGAAAAAAAAATGAAAGAAAGAAAAAAGAAAGAAAGAAAAATGAGAAGCAATACTAAACTTAGTAAAACAGTCTTTCCTACTGGTCCAGTTCAGGTACTTGGTCCACATATAAAATTAAAATAATGGGTGGATTTTTTTCTCGCCTTTAAAATCAATCCTGTCACCTCACCAAAATCACCAAAGGAGATTCATGTTGATCAGCTAACTACATATCCATAATGGAAAATAAAATATTATCTACTTTACATTTCTGTTTTGAGGCTTGATCTGATTTTGCCTTGAAAATGCAAAGTCCTACATTTGTAACTTTCTTTGTCACCTTTTCTAATCAAAGCTTATTTTATGTTTTGACAAGGTATCACCTACAAAAGGATTCAGACTTTACAGAAGGCTGGTCCAACACCTTTGCTACCTACACAAGCAACAGCTTGAACCACAGACTCCAAAGAGCTTGACTTTTTTCAAGAAAGCCTCAGCAGCACTCGGGATGTAACCTTCAGTATCCACAGCACTTCAGACTATACAATACAGACAAAAGAGGAGTGGGTAATGCACGGAGGAGTCACAGAGTCATAACATTGTAAGGCACAAATGTCCACTGCCTGTCGTATTCAGTTCAATAAAACTCTCATTTTGCAACCCTCTTAATTGTATCTTGAGAATGGGAGGATCTAGGCCTGCTGCATGCCTAGAAATGTATTGGACTTTGCCTGCATGGATCAAATTAAAACCATGAATTTGCATTACCCGTTGGGCCAAAATTAATTAAGTACTCTAGGTATGCCACATTACACCGTTTCCAAACATCAGTTTGCTAATGGAAATCCTCCCAGAGAAAATGTGGTTTTTTCAATATGCTTCAAATTTCTGCATTTTTTCTGCATCAATTTGATATGGAACTATCTTTCATATTATCCCTGCCTTTATTTTGTTTGGTGTTTGTTTTTAAGTAGAGTCATAAATGTATTTCCATTTCATGCTATTCCCAGTAAGGAATAAAATGACGGTACTTCCAAGGAAGAAAATTACCCGGGAATCTGTTCTGCATTTGTAGACAGGAGAAAGGCACTTTGAATGGAGAAGAAGAATTAAATTAGCCCCAGATACAGGGGCTGAATACTAGCCATGTGTTTTTGAAGTGAGTATCTGCAAACCCTTTCCTATAGATCCTTTAGAGTCTGAACTTTATAACAATAAAGGTATAATCTGGTAAAAAGTTTGCTGCCCTACAGCAAGCACGGAACACTTTTTTTTTTCTTCATCCAAAGGGACCATTGCTCTTTGAATAAAATATTTTTACCTTCCCCCACGGCCACCAGTTTAGAATGAAAGCATATTCCATGTTTAAGATTCTATATTTACTCAGTTTAAATATTTATGGGTGAGATGTATATACAGTATTGAATAAAACAGAAACCAGATTCATTCCTTAATGAGTGAGAAAGAATAAACTTCATATGGGGCAAAAAAGCAGTGCTAGAAATTGTCACTGCTTTCAAGTCAGCAGCCACAAGAAATGTTGTCTTCTCAACTACTGTACAAAATAACAAAACCAAAAGCAAGTGTTATTAGTTTTTCTTCTATATTATCAGATTTTTATGACAAAGGTTAGAATGTTCAAAAATGTGTTTAAATTTATTCAGCTGTTCTCATAGTTTCACATTTCACTGGGCTGCTACACTGCATTATGTTCCCATGTGACTGGATTAAAGCTATCTAACAGGCTGGTGAAGTTGTTAGTCCAGCATCTGAATACTTATTCAGAACCTCCGTCAGCAAGTATTGACAAGCTGCAAAAGTCACATTGATTTGTTTTGGTTTTGTTTTTGAACAGGACATCCATGGTATTTGTCAGATCAGCACTCTTGAAGAGTTCTCTTCCTCCGAAGACACCGATAAACTAAAAGTGGTGTTAAACCCAATTGTAGGGAGACTGGACAGCCCAAGGGAGAGGTAATGGGATACAGAGACTTTAACCTTTAGGTCATCAATTTAAATTCAGCTCAAGTTGATCATGACCAACATTCCCACATGATGAATGTTTGTTAGCCTGTGTAAAGAAATAGGCACAATAAATATTGGTGGACACATTACCAAGGTAACTGATCCCTTTTGGTAATCTCAAAAGAATACCTACACTGACAGGCCACCAAACAGTCCCAATTCCGCTGGTTTCATGGAATCCATCATGACTGCATACTCCAAAACAATGTCCTAACCACCATCAAATTACTTTCAACATGTTTTGGACCTTTTTTTTTCCCCCATTTAGTGGACATTTCAACAGGAACATCTTCAATAGTGATCACAGAGTTCAGGTTATCATAGTAAAGTAGAGTGTGCAAAGAACACAGAAGACTATATTGAGAAATGCCATTAAATTCATTGTTGTTATAGCCCAAGAACTATTTTTAGGTAGATTTGGCTGAACTTTTAAAAGAATGGATATAGGAAAACCAGAAAAATCTGAGACAGCTGACAGGAATAACCAGAGGCATGGAAAGACAGTTCTATATGGAGCCTGAGATTGAGATTTAGTTCAGAGTCCAGATTAACAAATGTTGCCTGGTATGAATATATAAAATAATGATTATTACAGGCATTTCTTCAGAGCCTGGGGGTTATGAATAAAGCTAAACACAAAGGTTCTTTCCCAGCCTATAAGAATTCTGAAGATTTCAGAAAGGACTTGTTAGTATTACGACAAATCCTTTCACAATTTTCACAAAAGCAGAGATACCCAACCTATTACAGACAATAGTCCAGTGGTAAAGACAGTTGCCTTGGATGCATTAGATATTCAGCTGGATTTAAGTCTCTATTCAGCTGGATTCAGAAAAGGAAATTGAACCAAAGTCGCACGTCTTAAAGGATAATGCCCTAACTATTAGGCTCTGGGTATTGTAATGCAGATTTCTCAAGGTTTCTTTTTGAGCAGTTCCATTTCCAATAAATTATTTATTTGCTATTTGAAATTAAAGTTTTCTAAAGGAAATTTCTTTGAACTACCCTTGACATGAGAGGGGTTTCAGGTTTGATAAAGCAACAATTTCTATCAAAAAGTCTGTTAACTTGGAAAAATCCCTATTAGCTTCAGTATTTCCAAGAGCAGATGAAAAAAAAGTTCAGGCATTTGTAAACAATCTTTTTCCTTTGTGACAACGCTAAAAAGAGGACAGCAAGACCATGCCATGCAATCTTTTCCTGTTCAAGATACCAAGTAATTTGAGACTGAGGAACCATTGCTACAATTCATCCATCAATCAACCTCTCCTATAAGATAAAAATAACAAAATATGTAATAAAATTTAAAAGGTTCTCATGTAAAACTGATCGAGGGAAAACACAACATCATTCACACCACTTTTTTTTGGTTGTTGTTATCTGACAATGAAGTTGACTATCTTTATAGCTGGGAGGATAAGGTCTTTAATGTGAGCTTTAACTAACATATGAGTCATATTTACAGTGATTTACTTTTACCCTTCCAATCTATAATCTCGAAAGTATGATGTTCCCAAATGAAATAGCAATTTTCATGTGGTTTGAACTACAAGTCTGTTTTTCTTAGCTTGTTCTTCTATAGCTGATCTTCCATTTGACTACCACCTCCATCAAGATGCTTACTGATCATAATTTTTAGCCATTGTTACTGCCTTATGCAGGGCTTCCCAAATTACACTGACTGAAATCAGCTAAAGTCATGTAATATAGTTTATCCATAGTTACACAAAATTTATTCATTTTTTAAGACCTCTACTCACCTCCCGAGTTTACCACTCCATCAACTCATAGCTTTCTGTAGCAATGTTTTTTCCTGCCCCCTCCTACTCAATCTTCCCATTCTGGCTTTCATTCAGCCCTCCCTATCCTTCTCTGTCATTATGTGGGTTATTACAGTGGGTTTTTAGCTATTTATCCCAAATCATAACACTGATATCAAAGACCCCCTTTAACACACCACCACACGCCCATTTTAAGGCCAGGAAGTCCCCACCGTGCTAAGCAGTTCCCTGCACCACTGCACAGAGAATCATTAATATGATTACAGTCCTTATCAATTTAACTTCCGCTCACTGGGAAAGGAGAGACAATGTCGCACTGAGCAAACGGTAGCCCTGCTAAAGCCAGATTGTGGCACAGGGAGAGCCCTGTGTGTGGAACCACAAATGCTGCCAAAGGAACTGCCCCTGAACCATGGACAAGTGGGTAGAGACCGCATCCTTCCTTCTTCTGAGGGCTCTCCTACTGCATAAAAAGTTCCCTTACCATGAAAATAGACACTAGTAAGGCAGAAAAAGACTTCTTTGTCATGAATACAAGTTTCTATTGCCACCTCCACCACCCCCAATTTACCATATTACAAAGCAGCAATAGCTCACATTTGGACACCAAACGAGGTGATATATTTACTGCCAGAAAAGTGATATGTAATGAATCACATTATTCCTCCAGTGTTTTAAACAGGTAGAAACAATAATAGAAAAACTGCCAAGGAAATCTACCGTTCCAATTTTATACTGCGTGTAGCTCTTCAGGCTAAAAAATAATGCACAGATGTAATTTTCAAAATTAGCATTTCTATTAAAAGGAAAACCAGGCTCATCCTAGTTAATCTTAGACATTGACTTATTCACCAAAATAATTCCACTGAGGCAGATAAATGCATTTGCATGAATAAGGGCCTGCACTGCAGGACTTCATAAAAACATACATATGGGGGGAAAAAGGAGCCTAAGAATTAAGTCAGCAATTTTGACAAAAATTTGTTTTATAACTGCAATGCAGTCAATTTAGTTAGCTATTCCCGAGTTCAAATCTAATACACACTGCTCTACAGAGCTGCCTGAACACCATTAACATGTTTAAAGCAATTTCACTTTCTAAGCTTCAAAACACACTGTGTTTGTCTCTGCTTCATAATTGTCAATGCACTTTTGACCCCCAAATTCTTCCTGTTATCTTGCTTAATTATAACACATTCTTTAAAATTTAACTTATGTTTGAAAAACAGGTTCATAAAATTTCTCAGTTGTACATTCAAAGGAGCTGTTAAATTAAACTAAGCAAAAGCCTAAAAACATGGGAATTCAAAATAGGTCATGAGGAGAATTTAGGCATGTGATCCTGGAGGCCCCTACCTCATTCTGGAGATGTTTCTGATGGCAATGAAGGTTTTGATGGCAACACAGGCCAGACCCAGAAGCTGCATCTCTGTGCACGGCCAGAGTTCTCCAGGATGGATCATCTCCTGGCTCCTCTGATGCCTCAGCCGCTGGGAGTTGCACAGCTGATCTGAGTTGGAGCCACCAGGTGCTCTCCAAGCCAGCCCAGCAAACACCAGCCAGGTGGCTTTCCTACACAACCCTTCAGGTGCTATCGCTTTCTAAAATGGCACTCAAACAACAGCCATTCCCAGGCTGGCAGCAGCGCTGCTCATCCCAGCAGCCAAATCCCCAGGTCCCATTCCTTCTCCAGCCCGGGAGCCAGCAATTCTTGTAGCAGAATGCTCCCATCAGTTGGATGCAGGGTGCCCTAAAGGCTGGGACAAGGAGAGGGATATAGCAAAGTTCTACCACTGAAGTTCTATCATAGTACAGAAAATAATTCAAGATTCATTGGGCCAGAGAAAGAACACAAGAGGGAGCAAGAGTCTGTAGCCTAGTGATTTGGGCACTCAGCTGGGAAAAGGAGTCCTGGGTTCCTGGCCTTTGCTCCGCAGAAGGTTCATGCAATTTATCTAGCAGCCTTTCAGCAATCTAAGTCTTAGCTTGAATCTGGCCATGTTTTCCTTCCTGATCCAATTCCATAAATAACACTTTGTTTGCAAACATCAACATATCTCTTGTATGCCTTTAATGCTAAGTTTTAAATAGGAAACATCAATAAAACTGAAATGTACCAAAACCTGAAAGCTTATTTCATATTAATTTTCTTTTATAAGTACTTAAAATACAAGAACTTACAAGATCAGGTTAAAAATACTATTAAAATGCAAATACATGGTTTTCTATGTGTCAATAATGTGCTTTGAATCACTAAATTGGAATTTATTTTTTCATCTCATCTTTCTCAGGATGAGGTAAGATTTTTAAGAAGTTATAACAATAGTAATAGCCTTCTAACATCTTTATTCTGCTCAGTTTCTGATTCTCACTTAACAGTATTTTCATTTGCTGGTTCTCATTCCCTAGCACAACACTGCAATGTCATGCAGGCGACTTTAAATCTAAGCAAGGTTACCCTGAAATTCCCACTCCAACAATTTCATGGACATATTTCTGGTTTTGCTAAACATTCTTTTCATAATAGCTTCATTTTGGGCCTAAGCCTACATAACAGGGTCCCTTTAAATAATATTCCATGCCTAGAAACATATTACAAAAACTGTTATATCAAGGCAAGTTATGCAAGGGCTCTCTATGGTTTTAGCATATTTACTCTGTCACGCCATGTGTGAGACTGCAGCCTCCACAACAAAACCTTTACACACTGAAGTCATTATCTCTGTGAAGTCTGCAACTGGCATTTAAAACTTATTGATGGCCTGGGTATTGGTGGCTCAGTAGGCAGCACTCTTGCCGGAGGCCCAGGAGGTCAGGGGTTCACATTCTGCTCAAAGAACAAGTTGGACATATTCCAGGTTTGTGTGTGGGCTGTGCTACACTCCGAAAGGGGCAGTCCTTGGGACAGTGAGCAAAACCTTGGCTTTTTGGGGAGATCAAAGTCCTCTTGGAAAGGGAAGAGTAAGAATTAGAAGGAAGTTAAACAAGTGACTGAAGATGATCGCACTGGCTGGGGACCCGGGTTTGTTGGGTGCTAAATACAGAATGGTCCAGCCACAGTACACGGAACAGTTTTGAACAAGCTGCCACATTTCAGTCTCTGTGGTCAGCACATGTTCAAGGGAGAGGTTCAGAGTCCAGGCATGCTCAGTATTAGCCAACTTCCCTACGAGCAGAGTGACTTTGGGTTCAATTTCACACCACAGAACAGTGAAAATTCATGTGCAGTTTCAACAAGTGAAGAGTCTAAACAAAAATGCTTTAGCACTGGAGCAACTTCCACGCATACTTTACGATCACTGAAAAAATCTCCAGCCAAATATCCCAGTCAATACTAGCAACATATATAGAGAATAATATAAATCAAGATTCGACCTGCTCTGGTGTTAAACTTTGATACTTGAATATCCCAGATGTCTCCCTCCTCCTCTTCTTCTTTATAGACAGGTAAAGATGGATCTCTTGAAGGAACTGGGGATCACACTCTAGGCAAAGGTTGGACAGGTGATCAATGTACAGCATGAGATTTTGCCGTGGCTATGTGCCTCCAACAGTGACTGGATCATCTGGTTTAGAAAAACAATTCAAAATTGTAATATTTTCTAAAGCACTTGTAAGGGAAAAATTAGCAAAAAGGGAGAACAAATAATTTTTATAACATGGAATATATCATAGAACTTCTTTCTGTAATTTTATATTTAATTTCTAAAATTAATTTCTTTCTTATTTAACATTTAGTTAATTAACTTTTCAATTCCTTAGAAGTCAGCCTTGAGAGGATTGTATTTCATTTCCATTGTCACAATGTGTTCAAAAGTTACTGATAAGATATAAAGTTATTCTTGTAAGTTAAAATTTCTTCCTTTTTCGCATCTAGGTTTAGTCACAACCCTACAAAGTGCCAAGGCCAGGCCCAGCCTATTCATTAATCAGGTTTTGGAGCAAGCCAGTATTTATCAGCCAAATGGGATTCTGCTCTGAGTGTTCTTCAGCCAGGTAAGCACAGAGTTAACGTTTGTTAATGAAGATACATCTCCCAACACTCCCTTCTTTGTCAATAGAATGAAAGAGCATTTTCTAAAGGACCACTCAGAGAACCTGAAGTGATACTTTTTCTTCCAGCATTTAGGAACACCATCTTTTATCTACCTGTCTTTTACATGGTGCCTTTTTTTTTTTTAACCGTCATGGAAAAACAAATACTGCCCTCCTTCCCAGAAATATCCATTAGTATAATGGACCTTTAGGTTTAAGTTTGGAGAAATCAACCTGTATTTAAGAAACAGTGAAACAGTGTTTACACACAGTAAAGAGATAATTAATTACAAGCATCATGACATCTTTAGGCTATCACACAATTGATGTATAAACAACGAGCTGCTTAAATGAAACAAGATATTGGTGGCATTATTTCAAGTTCAGAAACAGAGGAACTCGTGACATAATCCCAGTGCAAATTTGCAAAGAATTTTGAGTTCGTTTTGTCACTAAAATATGAAAAGAAGCTATTTCAAGGAATGAAGGACGTCCTCTTAACCCATGACAACAAATTTGTTTGTTTTTTTCTCTTCTCAGTAAGAAAGCAATTAGGATTTTTTCCAATAAAAATATCCTTGTCCATATATAAACACTCCTGGTAATCATGTAATTACCTTACCCAATCAGATTAAATTGCTGTCAGTTGAGTTCCCACTGTTGATTAACTTTTGTGTACTCTAAACCTAAATGAAGTCTTTGGAAAAGTCACTTAGTCATTTACAAAGGTGTCTCTATGATTCTAAAAAGGGTAACAGCAATATATTATTTGCTATAATCATCAAATATCCAAGGTCAAGGATAGATCACAGTGGACCCCTTTTTTAAAACCCAAAGAAACACAGAATTAAACTATGTTGCTTATTTTTGTGTTTCTTGCCATGACTTCTAAATGTAATACTAACCTTTGACCCCCCCACATTAAACACCATAATTACGTAATTAAAACTAATTATGCAATTTAACATACATATTTTTGTCCTACAACAGGCAGGTCAATTACCTCACTCATTGACCTTGGAAGCTTTCACAGTTTAAACAAAACAATGAGGCTTTCAATTAATTTTAAAGTACAAACAGAGAAGGAGCAGTAGAACCGCAAATCTTCACACTGATACTGCATAGAGAGACCACTTACAAACCTCTTCATTTTGTATTCCATAGATTGAATCCCTTGATAACAGCTTTTAAACTTCCTTTTTATATGTTGCTGTCATTAAAATGTTAGCACATTTGCGAACAAATCATATATACACAATACTTGCTACACGCAAGAAAAAAGGCCATGTAATATGTTTTCTGTGTCCCACTTCTTCAGTGTTGTTTCCTCTGCTTCCTCCCATCCTTCACTGCCCCATCCATGTTTCACCTTCTCTTTCTGAAGTCTTTTTCTTTCCCCTGTTTTCTCCATTATCTTCTCTGTTCCACTTCTAGCTGTAAAGTTTCTCATTATACCAAACTGCTGCAGCCGTTATCTTTTCCAGTTTCCCTCTGCACCCCAATCCCACTCTCAACACGGACTTTCTCAGCAGGTCTTGGCACCAGGTGGCTCCTGATGATGATGATGATCCAGCAGGACTGAGGGAACTCTGGACTGCAGAAAGCTACAGCTGAATCAAAGATGGTACATGCTCTAAAATGAATTTTCCAATGAGGGAAGTTTGGTAGAAGTGAGAGACACTTTATAAAACTGTTGAAATATGTTTCACCTCGGTAATGTCTTTTTTCTCTTTATACACTTAACTAAGCTCTATATACTGTGCTGAAGGTTTTTTAAACTGTACAAGAGAGACTCATGCAATATTCCATTGTATCCAAAGAACTTCTTCTTCAAAGAATAAAATTAGCATAATAATTCAACCACATATTTATGTTTCAGTAAACTAAATCCCATTCTCTAAAGACCAATTCTTAAAGCAAGTATAAGCTCAGGAACTCTGCATCAAAAAGAACTATGTTCTGCTATTCTGTTTCTTCCAGTTGCTATATTGACCACAAATAGATCTAGCAAAGTTAATAGGCTTAGGTGTGAAGTAAAGGGACAGACCACATATATAGAAATACTCCATATATATATAATACACACACATATACATATGCACACATACACATATATACACCAATCAAGCTTTAAGTTGTTTTCTCTAAACCTTGTTTTGTGTGGGGATCAGAAAATACATACGGGAAAGACACATATGAAAATATTTCCTGACTTCTTGAAAGTATGGCAAAAAGATCTCCAGTGCACTTTGTGCTTTGGTGTCATTTCTAACACCATTTTTGGAGTCCTTTCAGTTCTCTGCTTTAATTAGGCCTGACTTGCACAAGGGGCTTGAAAAGATTTCAGTAAACCCTTGACATAATGGAAACAAGGAGCACTGAACTCTGAATGAGGACTTACAACAGGAAAGAAACAATTTAAGATGGTAGCAGGCCTTATTGCAACATTAAACCTCAAATTGGATCTCATTTGCACAAAGTAAACCAATATATTGAAATAGTGCCCCAAACTTCTGGACAAAAGTTTTAAGGAAAATAATACAGTGCATGTGTAGAAATTCTGTCCAAGGCAGTGCAGGAGATTATTCCTTATATTCTCATTTAACAAAAAGGTTCCTTCTGTTTTGAACAGAACATTAAAATTCTAATTCAGCTCATCAAGCATCCCAAACAGAGCAGCAAAAGAATCTGTGAAGGAGCCCAAATATGGTGCTATTGAAACCGAGTGGATTAGAGGAATTGGGATAGAATCCTACAAGTGGCTAAGCAGCAGCAGGAGGTCAGCTTCACAAACAGCAGGATGCTGTTCCTGCCAGATGTGAGTGACATAATACAGGCAAAACAATCAAGATTTTAGCTGATAAATGTATGCCTGAGGAAAAGGCCTTGCTGTAGAACTTTCATAAGCAAGAAATATTTAAGGAAATTCTGTAGACATGATTTACATAGGAGAGCATTTTTTTCTTATACAAACACGTCATGTTAATCATATAAAACAGAATTCTTTATAACATAAAACCAAGAATTTAAAGAGCCTAAATGAAGAAAACACAGGAGTCTTCGCTCAATTATTCAGTCAATAAATTAAACAAAGATCTTTCATAGTTTGATGCAGCTTCAATTTTGTCCCAAGAAATTCTATGTACACTAGGATAACACACATAAAAATATTAGCTCCAAACATCTAGGCTGTCCAATATCAGGATCCATGTAACCCCACTAGTTATTCATAAACTGCATATACAAGTAGTATTAGAGAAGTTTCAAGGCTCTGAAGGAAACAGTTCCATTTGTAAGACATTGAGATATTAAAGTAAGATGATCAGTGAATCATTTTGGTTTCTAAATTTGATGGGATTATATTAAATCAGACTTTAATTCTAAACATCTATTTTTCACTTATACTATTTTAAAAATATCTTTTAGAATGTTGAAATTCCACTTATTTTCCATTTTATTCTATGAAAAATTAAAAGAAAATTCATTCAATTGCTTTTTAGCTAGGGAAGTGCAAAACATCATGTGTAAAGCATTCATCTGTCTGCCCCAAATTCTTCTCTGTCCTCCACAAAATATCCTTTTGGGCTAAACACTTTAGCAAGTCTGAAATAAATTGTAATTCTGAGGTCAGATTTCAGCCTGGAGTAGAGACCACACTTCCTCTGGAGTCTTAGAACATTGTGAAATAAGAATTTCTAAGTGGTGCAGTCGACTGTTTTCATTCACAAATCAGTTTAAGAGGCAGCTGGGCCTCTGAAAACATGAGTTACAGTGATTGAGGAGGCAGGACAGAGAGAAGGCCAACCAGAAGCACAAGGGCACAGAATTCCCCTGCCATGGCTTGGGTAACCACACGAGAACATCATGGCATTGCAGAAGACACCTGAGGACAGCATTCCCTGCCCTTTCTCCACCATGGCCAGAGCTGATCACAAAGGGGACATTTCACACCACAGGGACACTGCAGACGATGTCTGCCTTTTGATAACTCGATGGACACGTGAGTAATCCATGGGGAACAGATTGCAGAGCAGACCAAGCTCCTTTCGCTAGCTGGCTCCAGCCTGTGGATCCTGTAACAGGCTGGCCACGTGTGATCTTATCGTGTATGAATTCTGGAGATCTTTCATAAAACCACGGTCAGGAATCTGAGCTGAGGCAGAGACAGCCATGGCATGGTTCCTGCTCTGGGCCCTGCTCAGCTGAGAGAAGGTGATGCTGCTCCTGCCTCACCTGCAGCGTTGTGCTGTTCCCAAAACCCAGAGCCATCCTGTTCCCATCACCACAGACAGTGGGACTCGCTCACATGCAGGGATGAGCTGCACATTCACAGCTCGTTTGCTACGGGGCAGAGCAGCTCAGGAAAAGCTGATTAAGGCATTGTGCTGGGCTAAAAGTTGGATGCTTTGTGAATATCTGTGTTTTGGCCTTTCCCCAAATGTCTTCCCCCAACAAGTGAGAGAGGACAGCTGGAGCACACGAACTTTCTGTACCCAAGAGACTGTTTTTCTTTCCTTTTGAAGGTATTACTCGCCTGTTATTACATTTACATAAAGGATCTTTATTCTTTCCCATATATAGTAAATTGCACTCCCGTATGTGAACATTGTGCAGCCATTTCCCCTCAAATACAAAACAGAATTATCCTCACTGTCATTCAAGCCTTTCTTTTTCCCCCATTACAAAGAATTGATGCAAATCTATTTTTGTTTGGTCTGGTTTATGCTGACAGCAATTAATTCTAAAGCCTCAGCACAAAGACATACAAGAATCACATATGTTTTTAATCTACAAGCAAGTTATCCAATTATTTTAGGTAAACTTTATGATCACAACCATCCTTACCAACTCTGATATGATAGGCTATTTTCTTCTTAATGGCTTAAGACTAATATACACTGCTACAGGGAATATACTCTTCAACATTCCTCATGTTTTACCTCCTGATCTTGAAATAATAATATAGTCAATGAGCACACTTTGTTTATACTTGTTAGTAAAAAGTCACTAAAAGCATTCTGGGAAATAATATTCCATGCCTTAGGTCTCAAACAAGTTCTCTTTATAAACAGAGCTTGTGTAAATCACAGACAAAGTTGACAAATTTCATGGATTAGTCATGGTGAAAATATCAGATTTCATGGTTTAAAACAGATTGATAGGAAAATCATATTATAATTCTGATTACTCAAATTCTGCATCTTGTTGAAGAATGAAAGGAAAAATAGTGATCATTCTGGAGTCCATTCACTTAATTACACTTGCACAGAGTGGCTTACAGAGGGTAAAGATTCCTCATTAACCTTGTAAAACCTCTGAAATCTATATTTAGCTACATTGGAATGAGAACATCACAAGTTATAGAGATTATAGTACACTGAAGCTATTTCAGTGCATTTTTCCATCAAATTATGCTAGCATGAAATTATTTTGTCACCTTGTAGGAAAAGAAAAAAGGGAGAAACTGATTTGAAATTAAAGCTCCTATTTTCACAATTATTTGTATGTATGTATGTACTTGTATGTGGTGTATCTACTTAAAAATTAGGGAAACAGTATCCTAGAGAAGTTCCACTTTACAGAGTATCTTGTTATTCCTATAAAAATATAAAATTCATAACTGTGAAGAATAACATTCAGAGTTAAGAGAAACTATCAGTTTTCACGTAAAACTTCATGGCTTTTAAGTCTTTCAGGATGATGTAATTTAAAGTGAGGCCTTATTTAAAAGAGAGGTTACACACAACCATGTGATTCAAAGAGACTTATTGACTACATAACGATTTGGCTTGATGCCTCCATGTCCTCTGCTGAGCTGCACACAGCACTTGTCATCCTTGCATCCGAAGACAGCCAATTTGTCAGACATTTGCTTTAATTCTTTTTCTTTGTCTTCTTTACAATATCTTTCATACGCATCCTGGTCGTCAATATCATATATCTGACTGGAGGATGGAAATTCATTTGTGTTTCCATCTTATTTTCTTTGCATGCAATCCTCCTGGGTCTTATAGGATGTACTTAATAAGAACCACATTATTCTGCTAAAGGAAGTCCTTGAGCAGACTTTGAGAAGCAGTATGGCAAATTAGTTTCAGAATGTGGAAGGTCAGGTTGAAAATAAAAAGCTGCAGTTATCTACAGTGTTTTCTGCAGTTCAGAAAGTCAGAAAAAGAGGTCTAACTATCAAGAAAGGATTTGTTTGATGTTTTTCCTTTAGAAAGCTGGACTAATTTATGCACAAACAATAAAGTGTTGAACATTAGCTGAAACTAATTAAAACTAGCTTTTAGTTAAATTCATGTTTGTAACAAATGAGCAATCACACTTCTCTTCCAACTGCATTTAAACTTTTTTTTCCCACAAACAGAACATTACTTGCAACAAACTCTGTACCCTTCAAATATTTAAATTTAAAAGTGTGCTTGAGTTTGAACATAAATAGCCCTTTGCTTGGGAATGCCAGGTTTATAGGTGTCCTTGCAACCTTAATTCTGCCCCCTGGTGTCTATAAATTATGGCTGTTTGTTACTAATGATCACACGTTATTTTTCACTCCAGGGTCTGTGTCATTCTGTTCACAGGACAAATGTTCCTTACATTTGTTGCTTTCAACAAACCCCAAAGTTTTAAAAATGCTGCTTTGGCTAAGCATCTCCCTGCAACTATAGTGTTGTTTGCTCCCTGGGCTTCTCTGTGCTGCTCATCACCATATCTGGATCTCTCCAGAACACTAACAATCCACTTTCTTCTTTGCGATATGAGAAGAGCATTACTATCTATGTGGGAAAAGATGGTGCACAGACACTGGGCACAGTTTCAAAAGTCTTTGTTGCAGATGTCTTGGTCATTTGCTCTGATGCATTAGGCTTACTTGTGTAAAGTTCTTCAGATTTTATAGTCCTTTTCATTTTTAAAACAGTTGTATAGACTTCAGCATGTTATATTTGACACATCTCTATAAAATAAAATTGTACTTTTTATCTCCCTCACTTTGTAGATCTGAAAAAAATTACTTTTTCCTGGCAGCCTAGAAAACTGTCAGAGATGGCCTAAAGCTCAGCACCATTCCTGGCTCTTCAGCACTGGTTTTGCTCCTGATGCACAGACACTCTTCCTGTCGTCATGGAAGAGTTTTTATCACTCTGAAGTTGCTGAGGGTGCTCTCTGCATCTCAGACAGGCCCTGACTGAGCTCAATACACACAATACCTCTATTTTGGTCTACACCATCTTTTAGTGCATAAGAAATCTGGAGCAGGAGCATAGACGGGGTAAGGTGCCCAATTGCTTGACTCTCCCATGGTTACTGTCCCATTTAAAATGCAACTCAAGGATGGATTTAGTACCATGGGTAGGAAGCGTGGAACAGCAGTGAGGCGCTACAGAAAAGGCAGTAAATAAATGGCTGTGTAACTGAAAAGTACTGTAACATACCCAAAAGGGAAAAAAAAATAAATTATATGGGCTACTTTAAATCTGGCACTCTCCAACATCCAGACTTCCAATTTACACTTTAATACCCATTTAATGAAACCATTTGTTGCCTTGAAATATGTAATTAGCTGTATTAAAAGACAAAAGTCATAGACAACTTTAATGATGGCTTGTGAGTATCAGAAGCAAAATTTGAGTTTTTAACAGAGACAGTTGAAATACAGATACACACTATTTAAAATAAACCTGCTGATATTGGGGATCACTTCAAATCAGTGATGTGCACTGAAAGAAATTCTGCTAACTTATATACCTGAGCAAATGAAGGCATTTTGACTTGCTTTGTTTATTGTCAAGGCACTGGAGCAGAAATCCATCACTCACTCTGAACAATATCTGAGTGCCCTCTGGAGTTGCCATGCAAACTAAAACACAGTGAAAATAGAGCTTTTGGTCCTTTAAACCTACCAGCTTTCCTTCCCTACTTCCAAAAGGATCTGATCAAAAAATCAGCTGGACTTCTAAGGAGCTTTTTGCTGATTCCCCAGTGTAGCTTGGAGGAGTGTGAACAATGCATGTGGTCAGGCTAAAAATATCAGATCTACTCTTTGTTTTTATCATCTGGCCCTAAACCACACTCACAGACCTCAATGGATTTCTTATGATCTAATATCAGTAAAATAAAATCAGTTACAAAATTTAATTGAATAAATTTATTCATAGAAGCAATGAATGCATCATTAAGATGCAATAATAGACTCAGTCAAGTCTAACAAAAACTTTCTATTTTCTTTGGCAAGACTAGATTAAAACTGAAATACTATGAAAAATCCAATTTACTCTCCAGTAGTGAGCCTATATGTCTTGTGTTTGTACTTCATTCTCCTCAGTTATGAAAAATATCATAATCAGGTTTTGGTTCTTAATACTTTGGGTGCAAGAATTGCAAAAGACATATTTGGTTTTCTATTGACACTGAAATGAGAAAAACCCCACAATGTTGCCTTACAATTCTAAACCCACATCCCAAAATAACAAAAAAAAACTCAAACAGAAAAAAAACCCAAACCAAAACAAATAAAACCAAACAACAAAAACCAACAAAAAACACACAAAAAAACCCCAACAAAACCCAAACAAAAAAACACCCACTAAAAAAAGAAACAAAATGAAAAAACCAAATCAACAGTACAAAAACAAAATCAAAATAAATCAAAACAAATTTGGACCACATTTGGTCAAAACTTTGACATAATAATCTCTTCCCCACCTTCTCATATACTGAAAGAAATAAGTAATCCATGTTTTTAAAGTGTTTTAATGACCTGAGACGAAAATTACAGAAATGCAAAGTAAGTATGATTGTTGTTCTGATGATGAAAACGTCTCGTTCTGCTCACCATGTTCATTGCCTAAAGTAACACAGTGGGTAGCCTGTTATTACTAAAGGAATAAACTTTTTCATCAAACACTCTTTATAAAAATATTTCCCTGGAAATGTAGCACAGCATGTAGCAAGACTACTACAATTTTCCATCAACTATGAGTACATGCAGCATAGGTACTGTTTTTAGATAATTTCACTCGAGCTTTTTGGCAATAGTTCCTCTCAAGGAAACCTACATTAACCAGAAATTTAGAGTCTGTTATCCCCAGGCCAGCTTCATTGGAATTTTTAATATGGCACTGTCTATTCAACAGTTGTGTGTAAAATGCCAATAAAATGGCCAGAAAAGAGCTGAAGGGCTAATTGCCTTTTAACTCCACTGCGATGATAAAGTCACGTAGAAAGAAAGGAAAAACTCCCACTGCTTTAACAAGTTTATCTGACTGCCACTTTAACATTCTCTGTCTGCATGCACTTTAGTGCATTCACCAATAAAAGGATAAAAGCATTCAAAATCCTGTGCCCTCAATAACTAAGAAGTCCAGATTCAAAACGTCTGCTCTGCTGGAATCAGCCCATTAGGTCAGGCAGCTTTCTGCCTGGTACTTGATTTCAACTATACAGTATGTACCAGGAAAAAATTGCCTTTTGATGCACAGGATTATAAATCCTTAGGAAACTGGAGTGAGAGAAGAACAGGAAGGATACCATTTTGAAATAATAATAAGAAGCAGAAACTGCTTCTCACAGATGACGGGTGAAATAGTGACAATCACCATGGTGAAATTCCCATTGACCTTAAAAGGTCAAGGAATTAAAGTTTAAAAAAATACAATACAGGAAAATATAACATAATTTATAAACTGGATAATTTTCACTTATTCCCTGTTCCTTCAACTACATTTTATATTATTCCCTTCAATACTTCCCTTTTCAAAAATCCAGTTTTATAAACACGATTTCTTTTCTCTGAATGAGATTTTCTACCTAACTCTGCCTTTCTGCACTTTCTTCATAGTGTAAATGCTTACTAATCCATAATTAAAAGTAGACATTGAACAGTGTCACTGATGGACGTCAGTACTGTAGACAAAAAGTGCATTTTCCTCTGCCAGCTGAGTGATAACCATCCTTGTCCTACTTGATTCCACAAAATGAGATGATAATTAAAATACATTGCACAGAATGATTGAAAACAAGAAACTAGTGGTCATTTAATTTTTTTACTAGATTTGTATTTTTACCTTCACCAGAGAAGGAACACAGTTAGCTCTGATACTGAATTGACCTGTTCCACTTAATAAAATAAAAGCAGCAGTAGAGGCATTGTGATTGCCAGCTGCAAACCACTGAGTGTTGTTTTTCTACTAAAAATCTCTTCCATGTTTTTCTTATTGTAACCTGGAAAGAGTACAAAATCTGAAATCCAATGGAATTTCTATCGAAAAGAATACTGTTGACACTGAAAGTTCTTCAAGTACTCACCCAAGCAAATGTTATATTACAGTACAATTTAAAAGTAGATAATATTACAGTACAATTTAAAAGCAGAAGTTCAAACTAAAAATTAAGTGTCCTTCAAAACAGACTCGTGTGCATCAGAGCCTGTGCATTAATGCACTTATTTCCATATAGCTTTGCATTTCCCTTCTCCATCACTTTGTAATTTGTTCCAGATTTTGTTATTTCTTTCACATTTGAAGGTACATTGTTCCACATTTGAGTGATGAAAGACTGAACCTGATGGAAGTACAGCGAAATGTTAGAGGGAGAATGAAAACAAAAATGAAGTTAAATTTGCAATTGATAAGGTAGTTAGAAAACCAAAGAAAATGTAGTGCTCAGGGAGACCCAGAGTGGTCCTGTTCACAGTACAAAATAAACAACTTGGCTATCCTTCCAAATTGAAAACTCCAATACCTAAGGGAAGCAATGAATTTATCCCTAACAATACACTACTTTTAGGCTGTCACTGCAGTTCAGGGGTATTCTTAAAGCTTAGATCTTTCTTACTAGATTAGAAGGCAGAGTAAACTAAAAGATCAAGCTAATCTAGGATAAACTTCTTTTCCACAGTTCAAAGGCATTGGCCTTTCCACAGGTTCAATTGCAGGTTTCTTTGAAGATGTGCCCTAAAGTTCATTAAAGAAATTTCACTGGCTTGAACTGATTTCAACATTAAAAAGATAATGTGAGAGCTTCATTGCCAGAAAGAACCTGACAGACTGACTTTGAAGCTTTTTTAGGTGGTATTAGATTAAGTTTTTTATTCTTGCACTAAAAGCCTCCTTTAGTTAAATACATCTTTATGTTTAAACCCTTATAAATACTTTAAAAATTAAAGATAAAAACCTTGGAAACACAGATTTTTAAAAATCCAGTTAAAAAATCGTTACTTAATTTTTTCTACAGAATCCAAAGTCACAATCATTGACTTTTTTTCCCCTCATTGACTGTACTGAACAATATTTCCAGGTGGTATGCACACAGTGCTTAAGCAGCATCTAATCTGTGCACAGAACTTTGAAAAGAATCATATGCAGGCTTTAACAATATAAGATTTAGACAGATGTACATAGCCTTTGTCTTAATAACAGGTGCTCCAGAGCCTGTAACAATAGTAATGTGAAGAGGAAGACACTGCTTAAGATTTTCTCAACCTCTGCTGAAATCCAGAGAGATATATTTGATGATTTTAAGCCCAGAGTGTACTTGATGTCTAAGATAAGCCTTTGGTTTCTTACATTAGGATAAATGATCATCCCCTTAATCAGAAAAAAAAAATACTACAGACGTAAGTTGCAGACTTATGAAATAGCTTGCAGTGTGTTACACTTGTACACCTTTTTTTAGTGCACAATGCTGCACTGATGACATGAAAATAATGAATACAAAGGAGATCTCCCAAATAAAGGGTAAGAACCTTGGCATCAATTTTCTGAATAATCAGATACCCTCTAGCTTTCTAGCAAGAGCAGCTGTGGTTCCTGGTTACTACAGACGTCAGACTTCTGCACCAGACTCACAAAAAAGGATTCTTGAATTCCATTTTATTCATGTTTACTCAATGCACTACCTTACTGACCAGATTCTGTCAAATAAAAACCCCATCGTGGAGTCTGACATCTATTGTTTTGTAAACACTGCTCATGCATGGACCTTGTCTTCTTGGACAATAAATTCTACATATTTAGATAAACTAAATACTCCCATTGAGCCAGAAAGTTGCCTACAGGAAAAGTCAGATATTCTGGCAGCACTCTATTCTATCTTTAGGTTTTTATACCTTGAACCTTCATGAGAAAATCTTTAACGGAACTGTCATATGTACTAAGGTTTATTTGCCACTCATCATCCTCAGTTTTCTAATTTATCCTTTGTTACTGTTTCTCTTCACAAAAGAACATAGCTGTCTCTTTTAGCTTATTTATTTTATTTACTTTGCTTTTCTGAGTTCTAGATTTTATCTTGTAGATCAATTAAAAAAAACTGACAGAACTATTTGCCATTGTTGACATATTCAGGTCCTGTAGTAAAAGCTGTCAGGCCATGCAGCTCACTCAAGGAAACAGTGCCTTAGCAGAACAGTGCAACTGATTACAAAATAATCATTAAAAGTATTACAAGCTGCCTGATGCAGGTATACATACTGAAGATCAAACACATTACACCTTTCGTTAGTTAGCAAATCTCTTGCTCTATATTTAACCTCTCATAGGGATGAACAAGTAAATATTTTACTGATTAAAAAGATATTGAGAAGTTGATCTTTCTTTCTTTCTGCCACCTAATATTAACTGCATAACACAATTAAAGCCTAGACACTCATCAAATTTTTTTTATCTTGCATGCAATCTACTTCATGTGTTTTCCACACAGAGAAAAAACTTCTGTGATATAACAACATTATCAGCTTACAAGTTGAAACAAGGAAAACGTAAAAAGTTTCAGAAGTAAGATTCTCTCCTCAGCTTGAATTTTGAACCTTATTAAATATTAGTTATGATACATTCCTTAATTCTGCATATTTTGTCTTTCCCCAGGACTCCTGCCTTGATCAGTACACAGAAGGAATGTCAGGTCTAGGACCAACTAGCCAAGACATTGGATCCATTTTGTATTCAGATTGGTTAACTGAATGTTGCTCAAAAACAAATGTCAAACACATTCATTCACTCATTCATTCATTCATTCATTCATTCAGGTTTTCTAGGGCATCCTTTATCATGACATTACTGCATCCACTGACCTGCCTATCAGTGTCCACTTGCAGTTATCTTATCCCTCTGGACTTCCTTCAGTTTCTACCATTAGGGGCTTTGCTCTGCCAGTTCCAATATCCCCTCCATCTTCCATCTTCATTCATTTTTATTTGTGTACCCTGCTCCCCACCCTGCCCTCCCATCCCCATCTCCCCACCCTCTCCCGCAGAGTTTAGCTGTCCCCATTTTCCTCCTTGTCTCCTGAGCCATTATTCCCTCCTGTTTGCACAGGTACCTCAGCTCTACCTCACCCCACAGCTGATTTATCTTTTCTTCTCTACGCAGATATATTCCCCAAGAATCTCAGGGAAACCAGGATTCTTCTGTAGTAACCAAATTAAACAAACATCTTCTTGGACAACAGCAAGTACATCCATGAAATTAATACTATCCAACTGCTAACACTCAGGAGACCATCTTGACGCAACTGGATTGGTAAATCTTCTAAAACAAGTATTATTTACGATTTTGATGGGGTTTTTTTCCCTATATTCTCTGTGTTGGAAATAGCTGAGCCTTTCCAGCTAAGCACCTGGAACCATTTGTGCAGAGTATAAACTCTTCAGACAGATACCTCACTTGGCAAGTGTCCCAAGTAATTTTATAAAATTATCAGCTAAAAGAAAGGATTTCTTTATGGGAAAGGTCAGACAACCTTTAAAAGAAGAAAGGATAACTAGGCAGGACTGTAAACTGGGAATATATAATGCAGATAAATAAACCCCATACTACTGCTTTACTGTAATGACTTATTTAATTTCTTTTTTTTTTGCTGTCAGAAAGGAAATTCTAAAGTGCTGCAATTATAAAATAAAAATATGTGGGAAATCTTGTTTGATAATTATGTTAAAGTAGCTGAAAAACTCTAGTAAAACTCAGCAGAACAACAATAAACATAGTTAAAATTCTTATTAAGAAATTGTATTGACAAGTAATTTTATATATGTTTATATATTTTTCACATATTGATTTAAATTTTCATGTATTTATACAATTTTGATAGTCTTCTTCTTGAGCATGATAGAAGTAAAAAAATTATTGCATCCATATATTCAATAGAAGAAAAACAGGTATATAAGACTTTTGAGCTACAGTATTGCCAGCTCATTAAATATATTTAAATCTATCATAATGATGCTTATTTTCTTTTAAAATTTTGTACAATATTAGTGTTCATAGTGAAATTAGGGACACGATTAGTCACAAACTAGGTCAATACAAATAAATATCAAATCACTTATTACAGGTCTTCACAGTTCAATTTCTAAATGGAAATATAATTGCTTCCCCTTACAAGTTATTTTATGAAGTTTAAATTTATTGAAAAGAGAACAAATTAGTAGCAGCAATTAACACCAGATATTGATTATGATTGAAAGTGCAATCAAAGGCCTCTCAGAGGAACATAATGCATAAACTATAGCCATAACACCTAAAAGGAATGGGCTGCTGGAACAACACCCTTGCATTTCAGCAGAGAAGGTAAAACTTGCTTTTATGATTTGATGTAAAAGGTAATGGTTGACTCTCAGCTGACATTGATGGATTGGAGATCACGCCTTCAAACCCAGCTGGAGGAATTCCAGTTTTCATAGGTGTGATATCACTATCAGTATTGCTACCACAGTCAAATAATTGACCAGTGACATCACACCCAAATTGTAAGATTTTATTTGGAGGCCATGGGCTGCCATGTGTTTAATACTATAGTGTGCCATGAGGGCCCTTAAAGCATTTCCTTTTAATTTTTTTTCCTCTGTTAGGTGGGTTATTAAGTGTATTAGCAGTATTTCCTACTCTGCATATAGGAAATACCTGCTTGTACCAGTAATACCTTGTCAAACTGTAAAAAAACTAAAAGGAAACTATCCACTATCCTACACTCCATAAATACATCAAGCTCTTAGGCACATAAAAGTGAGACCCTGCAATCCCTGGTTAATACCAGATAGATCTCTGTTACAGTATTTTGGCTCCTTCTACATACACACACCACCATAAAATTTGATTCAAATTAATCCTGCCTAGAAATAAAGTAATGCTATTATTTACTATATTGAATGTGGATTCTTACTATAAAAGACAAACAACTAAGTAGAAGTGAGAGGAATTACAGATATTTGAAACATAAATATTTGTCAGTTTTCAACATATAAGATTAAAATATAAGATATTTTAAAATGAGATTTATTTGCTGACCAAAAGAAACGGTTGTGTGCAATGTCTGTTGAACTCAATAAGTGATTCGTGTTACTTTTTAGGACAAAGACAATTCATAAAAATACAAATACATTTTATCTTCCCTGGGCTCCATTTTTGTAAAGTTGTGCTTAGGCACAAGAGCTTTTTTTAACTGTATGAATGAAGTGAAAAACAAAAGCCTTGGGGTTTTCTCATTTCAAAGGTAAAAAGTCCAAACCACATTTTAATCCATTCAGTTACACCTTGAGATCAACAAAGTCTGAAAGTCCATCGTTCCACTGATATTCTGTATTCATTAAGTATTTGAAAGATACATCCTTATTTCTACAAAGAGTACTTTTAAATAATAACAACTTCAAGAATCCCTTTGCTGCAGATATTAAGTTTCATGTAGAACCGTAAAGAACTTTCTCTTTTCTTTTTAGAGGAACATGGAGAACCATATACATCTGAAAACATTTTTATTTATTAAAATTTAGTCATCTCATTTCTGGCTTTTTGTACCACAAACAGATGCAGAAATGCGTAATATTCAGTGTAGACATGTCTAAAAATGAAAGGCAAGAGTATAAGGCAGAGTCAAATTCTTTCCCAGCATTAATTCTACCCTTTTTTCCCTCCACCATGCATTCTTGCCCCTTCTACAACAGGCCTTGAAGTTTAGCAGCTTGAAATCATATGTCTGTCTGTTAAGCTGCTGGTATGTGGAAACAAAGTTTTTAGGAGACCCATAAAATCAAACAAGATCAGACTAAATTATCTGCTGCTGATCTGCACTGATACATTACTGCTAGTCACTAAACCAGTCACTTCAGGTCCTCAAAAAAATTCAAGGGCAATGAACCATGATGTGCAACTTCATTGAAAGCTAGTTAAGCACATTATCAGACAGAAAAAGCATTTTCGACCCCCTTTGTTGTCACCCTGGAAAACAGTAACAGTGATAATTACCTCCTCAGCACTGGTGGGGACCAGCTGAAATATTACACCATGAAAGCCCTTTCATTCCACACCGATCTCCTACTGACTAGGAATGCATTCAGCTATTTTTTAATTCTGGGATAGAAACTGTGCTCCCAAACTTGTGCAGAGATCTACCTGGGGAACAGAAGGCTGCGCTTCAATCGCTCTCTCCACGGTGGTGCCCGTGCAGATCCCTTATCCCACAGCCAGGTATCTGAGATCAGACCACAATGGGGCTGCTGGGCTTCCACCACTGCTCCTTCTTTTCCTTTGGGAAGAAACTTCCCAAAGTCCAACACTGCCTTGTCCACCTCCCACTGTAAAACTGTAACTGAGCAATGGAGTTCTCTCCTCACTCCTCTGCTCTTTCTCCTGTATCACACACACAGCGTCTGTTTTCCTCTCAGCTTTATAATTTTTAAGACAAAAAAGGGACTGCAGCAGTCATCTAAACATTATGTCATGAACATTTTCAGATCACCTGCTAAGTCTAATTGAAATTAGAACAATCCACAACTGTAGAATTGATCACAATTTCCTTGTGTCGGGTATTAAAAACTATGAAAAGATATGTAAAAATTAAGTGTTGAGTATGTATTTGTGCATGAGGTCCCAGAGAAAAGTCTTGATCCTGGAGGACAGCAGTGTGTGGGTGGTGAGCAAGTTCAATCAACTGTACTTTATAAGGAAATTCTTAACACTTCTCCAGGTCCTTTGCCCTGTGTAATGACCCTCACAGCTAAAGCCATGAGAAAACAACTGATAAAGCCAAAGAACCACCATGACATTATGCATAACATGTCTGTCTTCAAGTGATTCCTTCAACAGATCCAGAATTTTTTGTTTAGTTGGAACAATGTGTCATTTTTTGATGTTCAATTTTCTTTCCAGTCACAAATTTCTCTCTTATCCGCCCTGCTAATTTTGTGTGCGTGTGTGAAATACATGCTGCAATTAGTTCCATCACAGTTTTCCAGTCTACTACGTGGCTATTTTCAATTTTCTTTCTCTGAATGTCATGACAGTGCTTCTGAGCACTTCATCCCCTATTTTCTTCTACAGACATGACTGATAGTTTTGTCTGATTTATACTCTTCCTTCACTCACCAGACTCCTTTTAATTCTGTTTCTTGCAAGAACGTATTTATGATTTCCACATTCTCTGTTCCTGCTCTCCCTTTGCAAAATGCCACTGGAAAAAACCTGTGGCTTCCTCTGTTATACTTATTATACAGTAAAGTACAAAAAGGCCCCTGGCATGCCCTGGTTATGTGTTGCTTATGATTTAAAACACGCAAGTTTGTAGGTTAAAGGTATAACTACGATATTTTTCAACCACACTCCTAGTCATGAATCTTGCAAGCTGCTATCTCTCCTAATATTGAAATATCCACCCTTGTTATTAATATCCCAGCCTTTTTATGGATTCTATTTAATTACCAACATTTGAAAAATATTTTGGCTCTAATAAAATTAAATTTCTTTATTGTTGTTCCAAGAGATATATCCTCAAAGACTCCAAAACCTTTGGCTACAAAAATAAGCATCTAAGTCTTTGATTCTTTGGATACTTATCTTCTCTGAGTACATCAAGGAAAATAAGCAAATAAATAAATAAAACCCTGCTTTGAACTGGTATGCCTGAGACCTTTAGGTAGCAAACAACAGTACTTGACTGAGGTATGCTACAGTAAGAACCCAAACATCTCAGATACAATACCATGGACATACTTAAAATGGGAAATGAAAGCCACTATACACAACAATATCATTTTTTTAAATTCTTTCTAAACACATGAAGCATCTTAGAAGTCAATATGATTAGATGTGGGTCCTTTTAAAATATTCTGCTTTTGATCATTGGAATACCTTTTTTTTTCTTTCTAAACATAGGGTGAAACCAATCACAAGTTGGTTTACAAAGAAAATTATCAGCCAAGATTTGTGGAACCCTTTCAAGAACTAATTATCTCAATGACTTGCACTTGCCTGGTAGCTCCCTCCATTCTCAGGGCAATTGTCAGCAGTTATGAGGCATTCACAGTAACAAATTGAAAATAAAAATTCCAATCCTAAATTCTGGAAGTTTTTCCCACACCTAATACTTTGTGGGAGACATCACTTAGAGAAGGCACAATGTTTAGTTTAGATTACTGAGCATGTTGTTTAGCTATGGCTATAGTATTCCTCTGACCTTTCAGAAATTAGTAGTCCTGAGGCTTATTAGATAAGGACTGACTTATCTTCTGTTGTGAGCAGACATTTAGTGTGCCTACAAAATACAAACTACAGACTCCTTACTATGAATGAGAAAAGTAGAAAACTATCCCTCAGAGACAAAAAGCCTAAACAGCAAAACCACATAACTCCTAGCAATTTACAGTTGTACCTATTATCCATTCAACGACTTCAATCCCTTTTGTCCAAATTTTCACAACTTCAGATAAAATTATAAAGAAATAAATAAAGGTGAGATGAAGAGGAAGACACAGTCCTGATTTCAGTGAGTATTTATCAACTTTGCTCATCACTTGCCCCTCTTTTGTTAGACAGAAGTTAATAGCCTTTAAGGACAATTATTAGTGATTTAAAAGGAGGCATGGCGGTGAGTTTATAGATTTGTACATAGCTTCCCCTCACCTTGAGGAAACAGGAGAGAAACTGATGTGTGACCTGCTAAGCCATGGGGACTGAATGCTGACAAAACCAGAAAAGGACACCAAGAAGCTACAGCATTTTATTTCTTCTGTGCTCAGGAAAAAGCCAAGCTGTGTATTTTAGAATACAGACATAAAGGTCTGGAACAGAGGCAGCTCACTATAAATTGTCTCTGTTCCTAGAATATGTGCACCAGGTCCCAAACATGAACAAAGTAAAAGAGGTAATTTTGTCATTGCATTAAACAGCTTAGATATTCATAGCATCTCACCTTGGGGGAGATGAAGAGCCACTGATATTGGAAGAGATTAGATCATCCTTTAGAAGTTCTAGTAACATGGGAACATACCTTTGAAGAACAAGGGCAGCTGTATGTGCTGCTGGGAAACCTTACATGCACATCTGGGGCTTCATACAAAAAGACATTTTATTTGTATTTCATATAAAATATATTTTATTCCAAATTGTTCACCCACTTTAGCAGGGACATGTATTCAATTATTATTTGGATTAAAGAAATAATGAGGTGACTCAGAACTGAAGCTGCCCAGCACTCATTTAAAATTATGCAGTTTGATTTTGGTAACATTTTCGAATACACAGCTTGCACAAATGCAAATGTAAGCTGCCCCCCGGCACCTCCCATTAACTGAATCTGCCAAGTCTCATGTGATAAACACGAAATTCATTCTTTTGGCCTTGACAGGATGATCAGCCAGTGCATCCAGTGGGACTTAGATGGCAGTGGGGCAGCGACAAGGGCAATTCATGCAGCTGAAAAAGCATGGGACCTGCCTGGGCTGGGCTGCCTCTGTCACGGGAGAAACACCCATGTCCCTCACTCACACAGCTCACACGTTGGGATCCCAATAAACTGAGAGGGCTGGAGTGCGTAGGAAGGATTGACATGTGGAAAATCAAATATGGAGGGGAAACACTTCTTTTATGATGCACAAAACCCATTGGTGTGGTCAACAGATGGAATGTAGCCAGATGCTCATTACAGCAATGCTATTGACATTGCTACAATTAAGGTAAGAGTCACTGTTTCCACTGTAAACTCCTGTTTGCAAAACCTTATAAATTGGCCGTAAAACTTCACTTCAGGCAGAACCTTAACACACAAGGTCTCAGCATTAAAGTATGTTTCACATATATTAAAAAAATGGTGTGCCTTTCAGATTACATGGTAGCTCAAAACAGGTTTCCCATTCTTGTCCTTGTATTCTCTGCACTCCCTGCACTCAGAAAAACCTTTGTGTCTACTGAGTAGAATGATGGAATTTTCCATTCTAATTACAATTTTCCATAGTTGGGAGCAGTTCCATTTCTTATTTTATTATCGCATTAATAAGCTAAGTCGTTAGCATTGGAAAACTGGTTATCATCTTTTGAAACAGTATTTGTAATTCACAACACCTCCTATATATTCATTTAACATAATCAAAAGGATGCATTATAGTTTTTAGTCTATTTTCCTCACATAAACACCCTCCCCCAATGTAAAAAAAAAAATCAGCTAGCTAACACAGCATGTTATCCTTTGTCCCTGAAGTAAGAGGGGAAAAATTTCCTTGGATTTCCACAGGAGCAGATCCAAGCTTTCAAAATACATGGGTGCATAACACTATAATTACTTCTTATTTATAGAGTGCTGACAGTAGACTCAGTGCTGTGCAAACAAAAGAAGACATGGTCCCTGCCCCTTGGGGCTTGCAATCTGAAAACACAACAATTGAGGCACATAAAACATCAAGTGGTGATACAGTCCACAGTGAACACTGACGTGTTTGTTTTCCCATAAATAAATCGCTTTTTAGGGGTGGAGAGAAAAGGGGCAGATAGTCTTCTTCAACATGCCCTTTAAGAGAGGATTTAAAAGAATTCATATTCCTAGCACCCTGTCTTCCAAACTCCCCATCAAGCACGACTGTGAGAAAATATGTAATATGTAAGGACTTAGTAGACATTATTACAGAAAAATATAAAGTTTACATTCCCTTTAGAAGGAGCTCAAATGCAAGTGTGAGTGCATTGAGGAGTACCCATCATTCTATTTCTGCACAGAACAGACACAACTGCACAACTCACCAGGGCTGGGACTGACCAGAGAAGGGACCTCCTGCAGGGCAGGAAACTGCACTTTTCAGTAGAGACGTTGTGTTTGTGAAACCTGGATCGAGATACACAAACCCAGTGCGCTGTCTCTCCAGAGAACAACTGCAGGCAGGTTTCCTAAAGCCCAGGAGCGACACTGCCCCAAGGCAGGGCCCATTTCAGCAGCCCCTCAGGAGACAGAGAACATTTCACTCCATTCCCTCCAAGGCACATTCCAGTGACGTTCCCAGCAGGCACACAGTCAGACTCACCCTATACTGCAGAGCAAGTTCTTGGTTTAGAACAGTAGTTTTAAACTTAATTTAATCAGACCAGCTGTAACTCAAACATCAGTGGAAGGCCAACCACTCCTTTCTCCTGATCTCATCTGCTCTGGTCAGTGACAGCTCTACAATGTGCCCTCCATGTCCTCCTGCTGCCAAATTAAGGGAGGAAAAATGTCGAAAACAGGAAGACATTTTGGCACATGCAACACAATCCCAACTAAAGTGCTGATGGTAATGCTTCTGAAGCACTCCCCAGCTGTGTACACGACAAAATCCAGTCAAAACTTTGTTGGAGCAAGATCCTGCAGCCTGTAAGCTCCACAGTGCAAGTGCCTGAGACTACGGCTCTGCATTCTTCACATAAACTTCTTATGACCTGTGGCTTATGGCTGGATACAGATTTTAAATTAATCCAGCCTTGGTTATTTATCACACTGGGTCACTGACAAGTTTTTAAAAAACTATTCCTTAAATAAACATTTACACTGTTAGCCTAATAGACTGTAATGTCTTCACAGAATTATAGGATGGTGGGTTTGTTTTGTTGATAACATCCCTGCCCATGGCAGAGGGACAATGACAAAACCTTTAAAAGTCCCTTCCAACCCAAACCATGACATTGTTCTGTGATAACTTATAGCAAGCTAACTCAAATCTGCATTTTTTCTCTTCCAAATAATGAAACAGTGTAATAAATAAACTTCAGTATAATTGCAGTAAGGTTGAATATCAGCTTTTAGAAGACACAGTGAAAAAACAAGGGGGAGAAAAAAAATGAAGAAGCATTTAATTTTTGACCACCCAACCACAGTGAAGTGGAATTTGTGCTGACTGCACCTTGCGACTGGAAATGTGAAAGGAAATGTAAGTGAACACCCTCCCTTACATCCACATTATAACACACGTTTTTGAGAGTTCTTCCTCTGCTTTCCCCCAATATTATGATTAAACCCACTTATGCTACTTAAGAGATCTTTGCACTGTTACTACATTCAGAGGCAATGAAGAGTGTTATTTACACACAGAGCGGAGGTGGATGTACATGGTGTCTAGAAATATAAACTGTCATGAGGGACATCTTAAGGATAAAAAATGAGATTTAAGTCAATACAGATAAGACTCTATCCAGACCAAACTACAACCCATTCACAAAGAGGTATTTGCAAGCTAAGTGCAGATTTTTACCCTCAAAATATTACAGAATCCCTAAATAGCTTGAATAGCAAAGAAAGAATGGGAGAATATGTGGTGGGATTGAAGGTATCTGCAATGCACAGTCAGGCCCAAGAGCCTCACGTGGATCCTCCCCCATTCCTGCTGGCCACTGTCCCCTGCTGAACAGAGCCTGCCTCCTCCTGCTCCTGGCACTGCTGTGCTGGCCATGAAGGTCACTACTTTCTGCTGACCTTCTATATTTTTATTTCCCCCCCCCCTAAAAAATTTTGTCCCTGTTACATTTCTTACAGAGGTTCCCGATTAAAAACAGTTATTCATACACACGATGTATATAAATGACTTTAATATAAGCACTGGGGAAAATTCATTAATAAGCAAACAATGACTAAAGCAAACCACTTTAAAAGAAAACCACAACAACCATTTGGTCATTCTCTTGTAAGAGCACATGAAATAATCTCATGCAAAATTCATGCCTACAGACTTGCCAAATACCATGAGCTGAGTGTGGGTTTCACACATCTAAGCAAAGCAATTTAACTGTAATTTTCAAGGCTATTTTTAAACTTGTAACATCAGACTAAATTCTGTCATATTAAGACAAAAGAATCAGTAAATAAAGAAATCTGTGTAAACTGCATTTTTTTCCTAAAAGACTTTTTGTTATTTGGAAGGCCTGTAAAATTCAGTGCTGTAATGCAGCACTTCTCAGTTTGCATCATCTCAGATGCCTTTTTCTCTTCCCTGTTAGGGGATTGTCATGGCAAACCAGGGAGTTTGCAGTGACGTCTTTTGTTTTTATTGAGTTCTGCAGGACCAAGGCTTTAAAGTGTAGGTCACCTTTAGGAATGTAAATTACAGCAGACCAATGGTTGTCACTTATTTATACATTTTTGGCTTGTTTAAGTTTCAAATTCCTTTTTCCACAATTGGAATGGTCCATTATGTAGAACTAATTCTATTTCCATCTACTTAGACTTCACTCATTGTGTTGCTCAGTTTTCCCTGAAAAGTCTGTACGTATTTATGATTGTGACAAACAGAAAACTTTCTCTGTGTTTAAAATAAAGGATATTTAAATCCTTACCTAGTTCAATTGTAAGCATCTTTAATACATTTAAGCTTAAGAATATTTAATGCATTTCTACATAAGGACTTATGTTGCCAGCGATTAATCTACCACTGAAAGAAATGTTTTATTAATGCCAACTGAAAAGCAATTGACTTAACTACCTGGAATAGGATACAAAACTCTCTTACAGAACTCCCCTTTTTGCTCCTTGCTGGGGTTGGCTCAGTCACAGGGAAAGGAGGAATCTTATCTTTTCTTTGATAAAAGGCTATTGCAGATACCCTTCTGATATCCAGGAAATATCATGTCTAATGAATAGGCACTTTGTTACTGAAGTTCAACTTCTGGTTAGAAATAATTTTTCAAGTGCTATATATGAGAAATGACAACTGAAATCTATCCAAAGAAAGAATAGTCTGAATGATTTACAGCTGGCAATGATGGGAAAAATCCATTTTTGTTATGCTGAATTAGTGAAGACATGACAGGGTGAATGTGTTTTTGACCTTTAAAGAATGGGTTATGTAGGTAAAATGCAAAGACCTCACATTAGTGAACTGTTTAGAGGGAACAAAAACCCCACAATGGTTGAATACATTGGTAAACCAAACCCCTTGGTGTATTTTTTGTTTGTTTTAGCAGCATCTTCCTAGACCAGCACAAACATGCAGTGACTCTGAATATTCCATTGGATGCCAGTGGACATAATTTTATAATTGCCCTCAGTTTATCTGCTCTCCTGCTAAAAGTGGACATCCTGCCTTCCTGTGCCCCCTTCTCCCTGAGCCTCCCAGCCACAGACTGCAACTCTCGTCATTGACTTTTTTTGGCTTCAAGATCCATTTGGCAGCTGGTGAGCTGGATAAACTCACTGATCCAACAAAGCAATCTTTTTGGTTTTTTGGTAAGGTTAGTGTTGAGTCAGATCTGCAGGCTGAGTGTGAGTCCTAACAATGGCAAAAAGGGCCCAGGAGTCAAGGAAAGGGCAGGAGAATCCTTCAGAAGGCACCAGTACAAGTAGACCAGCTCTCACATTATGAACTTCTCATATAAACTGTTCTAGCTCTCCTTTTTCATGCATAATTGCTGCCTTCCGAGAGTATTTTTTGGTTATTGGTATCACATGGCTATAAAATAACAAATTGAGATTAATTAGAATGTCTTGCTCTCCTATGAAATACTAAAGAAGTTTGCAAGTTCCTTTGATTTCTGTGTTATGAAGGTAGGAAATGGACAAGGCAGGCTATTGAGAAAGGAACTTAAAGCTCTTCTTTAGGGAACAGATTGCAGTTAATAATTATTGTAAAATTACTGTAGCCTAATAGCCTTATAGCTGGATAATACTGAATTAGTTACTATCATCTGTGATCTGAGGTCTTAATAGACACTATGTAGTACTATATAGTTGGCCAGTACAGTATTATTAGAAATGTAAAGCAACAAATTGAGGCAGAGAAGACAAAATTCAGGGTTTGCAAATAGAGAAAAGAGGCTCATTCATAGGGTTCTTCTGACTTCTCTAATAAATTCACATCCCAAAGTGTATTGGCACTCATGGCGTCACCAGGAAGTTATGTGCAAAATTCCCTTCAGAGCAGCTCAATCTCCTACAGAAAAAGGGCATTTAATGATCTGTAGATATGCAAGATATGCAGGTAAGAGTGATTCTTAAATTCCCTATTCCTGACTGCCTGCTGATGAACTAAAGTCTCTTTGATACAAGCCCCAAGTTCTCCTGCTGAGAAGACTCATTTAAATGTAACTTGTGATGCCAGCAAAGACCCTTCAGTTACATCTGGTAGTTTATGATAATCCCTAAATCTGCTTCACCCTTGCTCACATGAAAGGGCAGATAGACAAATGCATAAACTATTATTATTTCTGTACTACCCATCTCTATGTCTATATGTCTCTAGAAATTTCACTGACCATATACTCTGAGGTCTCAGTAAAATATCTCAGTCCAAACAAGCCTAAGCTAACTCTGAAACCTGTGCTGCTTCAAGCAGGAATGTGACCTTAAGTAAGAATCTATTTATGCTGACATAGAACAGAAAATTTATACAAAACATTAATTGCTAAGTTTTATGTAAAATTTTGATTTATCCATGAAATCTGTCTGAATAGGACCAAGTGCCACAGCATTCCAAAGCATTAATCAAGTTTGGCTCAGGAAACATTAATTCCCCTTTGTCCATCAAAGAACATGCCTTTAAAACCGATCTGAGCTGCCACTTGGTTGTGAAGCACCCAGACACGATCACGGTTTATATACAACTGCCTCTTCTCTGAGAACATAAATCAGCAGTAATTTTTGTGATATTACTCCGTACGTACACGTGCACTATTCAAGAACATTATCTGAGGAATTCCCTGGAGCTGCTTCCTACATGTGTGTGTGTCAGCTTTTCCCATTAAGCTGAGCTGCTCCTTTCCTGCAGCACCGCCTGAGCCATGCCTGCTAAAAATTGTCACTCCCACGTAACCCAAGCCCAGCTAAAATTCACATGCAAGATGTAATCTCCACAAGCCACTTGGAATCATCTCTGAAATGGGTAAAAGCCTGCATTCTTCCCAGGGAAGGAATCAATGCGATAAGAGTGTCTCAGATGGATGTCTAATCTGGCCACATGAGAACCTGCCAGGAGAACACTCACTCACAGTGTAAGATTAAACCACCTTTATAATCTGTCATAAGAAGGAAGAGGGATTCATTCACTTTCCAAAGCTTCTCTTAGACTCTCAGTTAAACCCTTCACATTTTCATGTCTGTACAGAAACCAGGCAACAAAAATCTAATTTTGTTCACAAATTCCTGTTTAGTTTTGTCTAAAAATTTACTTCCGTTCATATCCTTTCTCCAGAACAAGTATATAAGTTTTAACCACTCAAACAAGATATCAAGAGCTCCAATTTATGTTCTTTAAATTGTGCCAATTTTTCTTTTAAGTTAATAAATACAGATCTAAAACTACAACAGTCATCTTTGTGCATAAACACTGATCATATGTCCAAGTATTTATTGACAGTAATACAGAAAACATTATATTTCCAAGTCAAAATTCAAATCAGGAATCCAGCTGTCAACATAATGCTTTTTTTTAATGCAGGCTAGTTAAGGTTCCACATGAAACAGCATAAACCAGCCAAACAGCCAACCATATCTTTCTTCACTAAAAACCAAGTATTTCCAAGAAAATATATCTATAGCTCAATGTAACCAAAAATATTACTTCATAATGTCTTCTGTAATGGATTTTTTCAAACTTTGCTTTAGAAAATCCTTTGCCCTGACATTTTTCTCATTACTATTCTTTAGGGGTAAAGCATTTATGCCCCAAAAAATTCCTCCCCAGTTCAGAATTAAAGAGAGACAAGTCAGTGGCTAAAAAAAGGCTTTCTAGAGGAACTAAACATAAGCTAATTCTGACAGCTCTGCTAATCACTTGATAAATCATCTTCAGAAACAATATTAGGGCATATGACAGTAGTTTATCTTGGTAACATCTGTCATCCAGACGGGTATCTAGCCACCCTCTAAACGAAGCGGATTTGAACCCAGACACTTCAAGCCGCACCTCATTTTGAGTAAAATCAACAAAAGTTAAATAAAACTAGCAATATGATTGAATAGTTTAGGGAAAAAATTAAAACATACTGACTGCAGCAAAAAATGTGATGGAGACTTTTAAGTGAAGCAGAATATCAAGAAAATTATTAAGGTAGATTTGACCCTAAAGAGCAATACTTTCATGAAAAATGTGGTAATCTGAAGACAAGATAAGAATGGTGACACACCTAATATGTCAGCCAAAAACCTATTTCTTTGTGAGAAGCAGTGTCATCATAATGACTTCACAATGAGTAAAGCAATTACAGAAATTCCTGTTCCAATAAGAAGACAGAAATTAATAACTTGCTGGAAGAACAAACTGTTGTCATTCACCCCACCTAGGGTGAATTTTCTGCGGCCATTGTTTCAGGCAGCACAAAAAAAGCTCACAGTGAGCATCTTTGCTTGCTCCAAGAGAAATGCCAGCTCCATTTCATTAGGATGGATCCCATGGGAACAGGGCAGTTACCCACAGCAGAGGCCACCTGGGAAAGTGGGGTCCAGGTAACACTGAAAGATGCCTCACTTATTCCATCAGAATTCTGCGCAGTCTGTGCGGCTGCAGCAATTCCTGACTATAAAATACAGCAGGATGCTGCTTCTAAAACCGAAAATCAACAGTGAACCACTTTCCTCTAAGGATCCCTGTTATAACTTATCCATGATACATAAGGTTTCTTGTGTTCTGACTCACATCTGCTTCTAGGTTTTTTATCAGTCACTCCTCCATACTGTGCACTTCGTTAAATCATCAAAAAATCCCTGATTTGTGTTTCAAAGGAAGCACCATACCGCTTAAAAATTATGCTAAAAGATGAACTGCATAGATGATCCTACTACCATGAACATATGCCTTTTTGATTCCATGGACTCCTATTTCTATCGTTTAAGACACGAATATTTTTGACCATGGAAAAAGCAAATAGAGGGGACGCAAATGAATGTGGTATCAATGCTACTGAGAACAATTTTTTTTTTAAAAACACTACTATTATTTACAGCTTGGAAAATAAAATCCAGAGACCAACTGAGGTGTCAGTTTTTTAATTCACAATTTGACAAAATGATTACCAGGTGTCAAACCAATTATGCAGTTGATGGGCTTGATTCAGTAATCAGGTGGGAATTTTTGCAAAGTATCTTCAGGAATTGAGATGGATTACTTTATCCCCATGAAGCAAAATCCCACCAGAAAATGCTACCCAGCCATAAATGCAACAAAGACTTGAAAAGAGACCCTTTCAAGACTGGCATTACACCTAGGAGCAAAGCAGAGGCATGGGCCTAAACTGGGAGGCAGAACCAAAGTTACATACACAAAATTTCAAAATGGAATTTCAGCCTTAAATTCTAACACTTACTCAGCTTTGCAAATAGCAAAAACATCAGATATTGCTTAAAAAAAGGTGTCAATGCTATCACTGATAGAGTGAATTGCTTTTTACACTAAAATATGCAAACAAAATAATGACATTTTTACTCACTTGGATAGAAATACAATGTAATTAAAAAACTTGAGACCTGCTTTCCACCATACAATGGATTTAGATACTCAGTCTAGCAATGTCCTTTCAACACTTTTAATTATTGCTATTATTTAATTAACTTACAAATTTCAAAGAGAATTATTTATTATTGAAGAAGATTCAAACTAATTCTTTTTCTTTTTTTTTTTTTTTTTTTTAAGAAAACAAAAAGAGGCACTTGCTCCATTTTAGCCCCCCACCTGGTAAATAAATAAATAGTATTTTTATGTTTATGGCAAGTTGCCAATGCTTAAATTGGCCTCCTTGAGAGGCTGATAGAGCTGTTTAGTCACTACTACTTTGTTTGAAAAACTGAATGAAAACCAGGGAGGCTAAAAATGTCTTGGTTTACATTCACTAATACATAAGAGAAAAGAAAGAGTGATAATGGATACAGTGAGTGTAGCTATGCCAAAATACTTTAGAGTCTGTCTCCTTAAAAATAGTGTAGAAGAAGAGTCTGAAAAGTCTCTTTGCAAACAGGGATGTTCTAATTGCTTTTCATGAGGCTAATTGGTTGGAAGTGACACTAGAGCTTCGCAAAAATGAACCACAGTCCTATTAAAATTTTAAAGGATTTAAAATTAAGCATAATTTCTTTATGTTCTCTAAATTTATTGTAAATTCTTCGCTTTCCTATAATGACCTCACAGTATTTCACCAAACACCTCAGGATTTTGCAGTGTGGGAGCTCTAATTCACTCCATCTTTTCATTGCCCTTAAAGCCTCTGCATAATATAAAGTTATTTAAAGACAACAGGCTCTGGGAGCCCCAGAAGGAAAAGCCCAGAGTAGAATGCTTGCTTCAGCTTTGTTGTTACTCTGTGCAGCTACTCACGTGCTTGAGTGTACTGCAAATTTAAAATACCAAAGTTATATAGTCCTTATTTTAAATTGCGATACAAAGATTAGAAATAGATCTAAACTAAACCCTACTGAAAACAAGTTTGTGGGGTTTTTTTTAAACTTTGACTGCAACTGAATATAAAGGTTTGTTATTTTGAAAATGTTTTGATGTGTTGAATTAAAACTGAAATACAATTTCAAATGTAGCAAAACCTGGTCTAGAGATAAATTGAAAAATTTATTGGCTCAATGTCATGGCAAGAAAATTTGACAATGATACACATTTTTTGAAGTCAATAAAAAGCTGTGAGATTAGTTTCTCACCTGATATATTGTTTGGAAATACACCTTACCAGACCCATTTATTCTTAATGCAATTTAAATTACATCCAGTGGATTTAAGCAGACACTAGAAGCAGAATTCTATTTTTAAAAGAATGCCATTCATCATTGTACATAACCAAAAATCAAATGAGATCAGAAGAAACCAGATCTGACCATTTCTTCAGCCCTACTTATATCCTAAAAATCTTCAGTCTCTGCCAGAGCATTTGGGGCCATATCACCAAGAGATTTTTTGTCCACTCTACTTCAAAGCATTCAAAATTAAGAGACAGAAGGTTTTCTCTGAATTTTCATATTCCTTATCTTCATTTGTACTTTACATCAGTAAGGCTTACTTCTCATTGTGGAGATACAGCAGCAAATTTGCCATAAGTAATTGTTAATTACAAGAATTACAAAGTCCAAAATGGGCTGTGAAAGAAGGCCTCCCTGGCAGCAACTGTGAAAACTGAACCAAGGTATTTGAGAATTAATCTGCTGCTGAATGTGGTCTTACAAGTGCAGCTTTGGAAATGAAGGTAAAAGAAACTACTGTTGGCCAACCACAAATCACTTCAGATAAAAAAAGGTTTTAAAAAAAATTTAAATAATAAAAAAAAGACTGATAAATCATCAAAAAGGCAAATTATAATCATAAGGAATGAGGAATGACAAGAAAAAAATCCTACTGAACAACTAGCAAGAGTTAGATTATGTCCTCTTATTCTGTGCTTTTTGTTTTCCAATGGCATGAGTGTATTTTGTCTCAAGAAGCAGAGCTACGTGAAGAAAACTTTCTTTAGATTTACATGACTTGCAAGATTTTAATTTCAATCAAGTACAAAGCTCAATGTCAGCATCCCTTACTAGCAGCCACGTTACAAAGAGCAGCAAATCGGGAGGCAAAGCTGCTTTAGCAGCGATGCTTATCTGCCTGCAGCACATCTTTCCTCATGCTGCAGTCACAGAGCAGTGGCTGCCATCCTCCTGAGCCAAGAGCAGAGCAGAGCACGGGGCCAGCCTGAGCACCTGGGCCACAAGAGCCTCACTGCGCAAACAATCATCTGCCCTTAAACCTCACGCACAGCAGAGCTGGGGACTGAGGTGAAAGCATGGAGCTAGCAAGAATGTCCTTTCAAAGCCTTGTGCTCCTTGTCCAGAGGCACAGCTGGGAGCCAGGACAGGACCTTGCACTGCAGCTGATGCCCCTGGATGGATCTCCAGAGAAGCACAGGGAGGCTCTGGCAGCAGCCAGCCTGACAGAATCATCACAAACTGCTAAATCCATCGTTGCCCCAGCAAAAACCTTTAACGCAAACCATGGTGTGTCTTCATGTTGATAGCAATATTAACAAAAAAATCACTTTTTAAATAATTTTTTTTCCTACCTTTAAACTGCTGTTTGGTGTTTCTTTGTTTTGACTGACAACAGTTTTGTGAGTTTGGGGGTTTTTTTAATAGGTGCAGAAATTAATTCTATTGGTCAGTGAAGTATTTCGAGAAACATGTCCCTTTGGGAAAAAGATTTAAAACATAGTAGTTTCAATAAAAATAATGTTCTACATCAAAAGCAGTAGTGAAATCACTTTAATGGTAGGACAGTGCATTGAGACATCATGTCCATGAGAGAAAGGAGGGAATTCCTTGGACTTGCTACCTTAAACAAGGATCTTCTGTAGTTTTTTATTTGGTGCAGATGAGAAGAAAGTGGAAGTTTTGTAAACATAACACTTCAATTGATCTAATTTTATTCAGTTTTTATGAATGAGATCTGTGTACTTTTTAAAACATAGTCACACTTTTTATTTAATACATGCTAAATTTTAAAGTCCTCAAAAGTTAAATAAAATTTACAACTAAGGAATGAATTAATTTTAGGAGGCTGAGTACCATTCTCTTGTCAAAGGAAGATAGGAAAAATGTAAAGTGATAATCCTTCTAGGATTTCACATCATTCCTATAGCTTCCAGGAAATGCCTGCTAATACATAAAATCTCTAAAGATTTAAACAACAAACCACAAGGACCAACATATCAACCTTCAACCTAAAATAACTTTTACTGTATATTGGCCTTACTCCTACAGTTGTTTCTTTGCCTTGACAAATAAAGCAGAATATTAAGCCTGCTGCATACTGTACCCCTGTTAACACAAGAAATTCCCATGAAGAAATGTGTGTAAGGGATCCCTCAGACCTGGATGTGCTCACTTTGCCAGCTGCTAACCACTTTGGTAAGCAAAACTTCCTGCCAACACGAACAGCTCGATCCTTCGGGAGGGCAAACTGGCGCGCTCTGCCCCATGCCCCTGGCCCTCCCACCCCACAGGCAGCTCCAGGGACGGTCAGGAGCACAGATCCCATTCCAGCACACACATGTTCTGCCTAAAGCCTGCAGGAACAGCAGCTGGGGCACTGCTCCTCAGGGTGTCCTTCACAACCCTCTCCTTCTTTCCCTGCCTCGCGGACGATGCTGCTGGTCAAGCTGGTCTCCCAAAATAATAAACACTGTTTGGCTATGCCTGCGAGAGACATGCAAACCATGCAGCTCAACATGCAAATTAAAGGGGATGGGGGAATGCCAGATGGATTTGCATTCATGTGGGCGCAGCTCAGGTATGAGTGATTGGAATGATTGGCTCTGAAAGCCTCCAGTCACTCTGTGTAAATAAGGATGAATAAAAAAATATTGGCACCGCTACTCAATCCCTGGAAGGAGAGTCAAGCCAACTGGCCAAAAGAATTTAGATCTGGACTTTCCTGAACATGTCAGTATAATAAAATAGTCCATTAAAAATATACCTTATTCACTAGAGCCATGACATGCATTCTTTCAATCAACCTCAAATGTTGATACCTTTATGTTTCAATGCATGTCAAATTTTCAAGCATTCAGAAGATAAAGAAATTAGGAAATTGCTAACCTAATTAGCACAATATATTTACAATTTGGGCTTAGAGTGTGCTTGCAAATATAAAAATAAACCAACAAAATGTAGCATATATGCCCAGGCAATTAATGAGTTTTCTTTGAAGTTGTTGTAAATAGGAAGCAAATCCAAATATGCCCTTATAGAACCAGGAAGTCATGCCAGATGACACCTTATAATTTTTAAAATATTGTTTTAAATAAGCAGACTGACCAGTTGATTAATTTCAAATGATGACACTGCAGGTATCTTGGGATTTTTTTAGCTCAATGGCCATACTGTAATTTATTGAGTGCTAGATAACCTACCAGATTCCTACCCGGAAACTCAATAAACAGCACTGTCCTAACCACAAAACCAAAATAGCTGAGTTTGTACTTTTAAGACTTCTGCACAACAAGCTGCCTTTTCTCTAAGTGGCAAACCCCTGGGAAAACACTCCAGACCTGATCTGGAATCTGGTAGAGCTGATTTCTGCCCGGACATAATGACAGCTTAAATCTGGTGAATCAAACCCTCTCACATTTTTTAGCACTGGGAATTCTTTGATGGTGTACAGGCATTTTGGTCATGTTCTTCACCATGATACAGCTCTTACACCACAGTAATGTAAATAGTGTGCAATTCTAAGAAAATCAGAAGAAAAGGGAAATTTAGCAGATTTCAAATGGCAAAAAGGCAGCTATCCAAAGGGTATTTAACTTATTGGTACATGTAAGCATGAGATCCCTTCATGTAAAACAATATTCTAACACATGTAAGTGTACATGTCATAGTAATTTAAAGAAATCAATATTTTCAAACACAGATGTAAAATTATGTGTACTAAATATTGACGCTTGACTTACATGTGATTCATTTTTATCAATCTGCATGTGTGTACTGGCCATTGTGTTCAGAAAAGGGGACAAAAAGGGATTTGGACATGTAAGCCTTAGTGCACTACATCATACTGCATTCCAGTTTCATGTTGAGATTTTTTTTTTTTATGACATGTTAATTTTGTTTTAAAATGGAATTCTTTCTGCTAAATCTGTAAAGCTTTTGATTATTGACTCTAAGCACAGATATTTCACATCGTAAAGTTATTTAAACTATGTGCACACCCTACAGATTAATAAGCACCAAATTCTTCCATTGTTTCCAAATTTTTGTCCTGTTTTGTAGATCATACAAGCTGTCCTATACAATATAACATCGTCTCTGCCAGAAATTGCTAAAGTGAGAACAAGTGTTCAAGACCGACTTCAGCAGTTGCCTTGGAAATTGGCAATAAGGATCTAAAATTCTTTCTCTGCCACACACCCAAAGTCTTGAGTCACTCCTGATTTCTCAGGAGTAAATTTATACTGTGCACTCTGTATTAACAGATTCTTTCTGAAATCTCTTCTTCGTGTTCTACAGGAAAATAGACAAATAGAAATTAGGATGCATCTGCTTAATTGGAGGGAGAACAGTAAGGTGGATTCCTGGGACTAAACTACATTTGGAGTGCACTTGAAGGTCTGCAAGCACGAGCCCTTGAGGGTCTCTGCAGAGTGGAGAGAGCAGCAGAGCAGAGAGGGCCAGACAAGCCCCTGGCTCTGAGAAATGAAAAGCAAAGTGTCACTGAAGATCCATCCACACTGCGGGAAGAAGGAGTTGGCTTTATCTTCTACACAACTTCCTATAAAAACTCATTAAGCAATGCAAGTTAATCTTTAACCTCATTGTTTTATTTTATATTCTATACCTAGCTGCATTGTACATACGCATTTCTAAATCCATTACATATGTCAGAATTCTCCATCCATTAATGGACAATTCTCAAAAAACCCCCAACAAATTGAAAACCTAGATGCAGCCCCCCTATCTTATTGAATTTAGATATCTGACAAGAGGGAAAATCAGATACGATGTTTTTTCCAGTATAGTTTCAGTCAGATGCGGAGAACAAAAGAACAATTTCTTAGTCTTTCCTGAGGGGGTAGAGCTTTTGTGAGAACTGACAAAAAGCCACAAAGAAAGAAGAGTTCTTACTGCTCATGTGATATTGGTAGCTCACAAAATCAAATAAAAGCATCTGAAACAAATAATATCTGGAACAGTCACAATACAATTGGTTTAATAATTTGTTGTGGTTTTTTAACTTAAAATTTGACCTGTTCTTGAGCTGGTTTTTTTCTATGCTCTGTTCTGTAGACGGTTGAAGGCAATTTAACTCACTGTGCCAATTATGACTATTTCTTACTGCTTACATAGCTTTTATTATGCTTTATTGTAGTAATGTAATCAATATAAATTGTCTAACAATTGGAAGACCCTTTCAGGAGATTTTTTTGTGGACTGGCAAGATGATGTGTACTCTACATCTCCATCCATACTAAATCCCAGGAAGTTTATTTCGTAATAAAACTTTTGTGTAATGACTCATCCAGAGTAGCAGACAGTTTATATGTGTTAGTTATTACCTTTTGCAATGAATAAAACAACTGTTTTCTATTCTGAAAGTCAGTTTTCTAAAGGGGCTTTCACATTCATAGCCTGAAGTACTTTTCAAAACAAAAGCTGCTTTGGCACTACACAGACAAAACAAAGGCAGAAGGAAAACCTTTGTGTTCTAAACCTCACCTCCCTCTCCTTTCCTGCTTTGAGGTTTCAGCTGTGTGCTGTTCATTTCACATACCTGCAAAAATAAATTACGAACGCTGGTAATTTGACTATTTGGGGAATCAAACCAAATTAATTAAAACAAACTACTAGAAAAGTTAAATTACGAAATAAGGAAACAGAAGCAAAAGGCAGCTTATCATTTTACACATATTTCCTCAAATTAATAACTCGATATCAAAGGTTGCAATAGCCATGATTTTAATTGGGAGAAAATAAGTTTGATCTGGGGTAGGAATGCAGATTAGGAACTATAGCAAAGACATAGTGAATAAATTGTATTTTCAAGTGAGATTACCCAAAGATAATGGGGGAAAAACCTTGAGAGAAGGAAAATAAGAGAAAATGGAAACAAAAGAAAAACAAAAGAATGATGGAGAAGATCCACCAAAGAATAACTTGAAGCGTGTAAAGAAATTATGGTTATTTTTCTATTTCTCAGTCTTCTGTTGTTCTTCCTGTATCCTAATTCTACCCCTGATGCTCTGAGCACACAGTTTACCCACCCCTTTCATTGGACAAACACAAATAACCTGTTTTGCCATTCACCTTCTCACTCCATCCCAGAAGTTCAAGCCAAAACAAACTGCGCCCTGCCCTGGCACTAAAACCAACGCAGTTCTCTAGCTCCTTCCTCTTCCGCTGCTGAAAACACACTCAGGACTGCAGGTTGTCTCCTAATCGCATATCACAACCCCAGAAAAAGGCTCTTTTTCTCAATCTGCAGTCCCAGAAAGCCAATTCCCAACTTCATAACCAGTCCCTTCTCAATCCCATCTCACCAAGCCAAATCTTTCCTCCTCACTAATGGCAGTGGGAATGAAAAAGCAGAAGAAAAAGCCAGCACATCATTTAGCCAAAATTGCTTGATTTTGGATCCAAGTACAACTGTATAGTTATTTGATGAAGTTTCAGTTCCTTTATAACAATGGCACAACCAAAAAGAAATTATTATTCTATAAGACAGGAAGGATATTTTCTGCCACCTCATCATGCTTCATTTCAGTTCCTGAGGATAGCTGTGTCTTCCTGCTATAATTCTGATTCAAGGTCCACTACCTTCTACAAGCCGCAGTGCTGTCACAGGCATTGAAACATTTGGTAATTTCACAGAATCCACACAATTCTTCAGAACACCAATTTCTAATGTTTTAAAAGAACATCATCTACTTCCAGAAACTACATCTTACTATCTTACTCATAGGGTGGCCCTAGGGATTAAATTAGCAAAATAAACCAAAAAGCCAAATCCAAACACCAAGCAAAAATGCCCAAACCATAAAGGAGACAAAATTTTTAAAAATTAAAATGCAGATTTGGTATCATATTGTAATATAAATTTGAACACACCCCATATAAAAAAAAGCACTGGTTGTAACAAGATACTTTTGCATGATCCCACTTCCTGTAAGTGGTTTAAAGCCCTTTTTTCCCCCCTCCATTCTGATTCAGTATTTCAAAGCAGCATCTGGGTGAAATATGCTTTAAATATAGTGATTTATTTATTGCCTGCAACAATACTTGGCAATAGGAATATGCATGCAACAGCCCCAGACAAAACTTGCAGAGACACCGAGAAAAGCAGGCTCTTGGAAAAGACAATCAGTTTGCTGAGCAGGCGGGCAGGCAGCAACATGCATTTTGAATGACATGTCTAAGTTTCAACAGCAGCTTGCAGGAAACATTTACATTTGAAAAATCCCTGCTTTGACCTCTTTTTCCCCGGTTTGCTCACTGGCAGATAGGAGTACATGACAAATGAACCTAATTGAAGTGGGCTGGGTGCCAGATTGCTGCTAGAAAAGAGCACCTGATGGTGCAGGAGGTGAGGGGTCAGTGACACCGAACACCAGCAGGTGTAATAACAACCGCAGGCTTTCTGCAAAGGAAACGCAAACAAGAACTCAGCCCCAGGACGTTGGGGAAGTTCGGGACGGAGCCTACCTGCTCAGGGAGCGTGGCATTGGCAGCCAGGGCTGCGCTCAGGGGACTGGGGATGCTTTGTCAGAGCTCTGTCGTGACATGACCTTGAGCAGTGTCACAAGAGACGGAGTCCTTAGCTAAAATCATAAAGCAACATCAAACTGGGCACTGAAGAAGAAAGCAGTTTTGCTACTGTTAAAAAAGCTTCCAAATACACAGAATAAGTGGTTCTGTATCTCAGCACCTCTTTCTACCTCGCCACAAAGCCTTTATCTGTCATCATTTAAAGACTCCACTGTTGGAACTACCTGACCATCGATCTTGGAAACATTTGACAAGAGACTATTGCATTCTTGCAAACTCCACACACTCTTCCTACCATTTGTGGAAGAATATAGAAAAACAATGTGTAAATAACATTTTAAAGCAATGTTATTCCATTTTATTAAATTACATTAATTTGTCAAACACTTCTCCTGCTGATTTGGAGGTTTTATACTCCAACTATTGCTTTTGATATCCTTTAATCTTAGGAAAAGTGATTGGCTGATAAACAATATTTTTCTTATACTGAAGCTTGCTAAAATTACACAATACCAATAGTAAGGCACACCATTTTGACCAACCACAGAGTAGCCCTGTATCAAAGCCAATAACCAGTACAGCTTTTATAGAACTGGGAGCTTTATTTTCTAGAATATCCCATCCACACTTCATTTCTGGAATGTTCGCATCTTTTTTGATTTTAGATTTATCTATTCCATATTGTTTCAGAATCTAGCAATGGGTCCCTGTTTCAAAACTTCAACCATGATATTAAAAGAATGTAGAGTTTTTAGGCAACAGGATAAATAATTACTGTTTGCAGAATCCTAGCAAAAACCATCTTCGTCATATGTACACCTACATTTTATCTCACACAATAAAATTATGGGGAAAAAACAACTTAGCTTAGTAATTAGCTTACTGGTCTCTGAATGATGATATGTAGTAGATCCTGCTTGGTGAGACAGATGGTTTGATTATATTTCACATTAAAAAATATTTGTGCTACAATTCATTCTTAATTTTTTCTTAAGGTTATATTCCATCAGGCAACTTGTGAGGCTACTTAATAAAAAGACACTCATTTATGAGATTTTTCTATCATACTCGGAGTAGACTAGAGCAAAGGGGTGTTATATTTAGATTTTGGTCATTGCATACTGATTTATACTGCAAAGAAAGTCAAAATCACAAAAATGAGAACAGCATAGTTGACATTCTCTCCAAAAGTTCTGGTGTGGAATCTTGTCCCCCAAAAAGTCAACGGGACAATGACAGAGTTTACTGACATCAATGTGCTGCTGCATTGCAAATTCTGCAGGGTGGTGGAAGCTTCACATGCTACATTCTTCCCCTTCAACAAACATGTATTTGGCACTTAATAAATAAAATATGATGAAACCATGAGGAAATAAAGATTTCTAAACCCAGTATTATAGTTTTAGGGAAAAAAAAAAAATTGAAACACCCGCTGACATTACTTCAGAAGTAAAAACAGCCTGTGGCTTTCAGATCTTCCAGCTGGTCAAGTCTGTTTCTGAGCAGCTTTTATGTATAAAACCATGAACCACCACACCCTGCAGGGCTGTTTCACCATACTCCAAATTCATGGTGCAGTTCAGTATAAATGAATTTTTCCAAATATAGAAAGTACACGCAAATGAAAAATATGTAACCATTTACGCGTGGAAAGAGCTTATTTTCCTGAAAATAAAAATGCAGTTTCATAAGGTGCTTAGCAATTCTTCCTTTAGAGAGGTTCATATTCTAAGACAATTTAGTAGCACTTACATGCACCAGATCATGTAAAACCATGAATCTGAATGCACAAAGACAGCATTTGAAAGGTTTCTAACATCAGTTATCAACTGAAGTTTGCTTTATGGGTGCTAAGCAGATCCTGAGCTCTGTTCCTCCACCCATTGAGGGGAGAATGCACTAATGTGTTAATCACCTGCTGGGTGGTGGTGGGGAATCTCTCCTTTGATCAAAGAGAGACATACTGGTTTTACTTTACATCCTGTCTCTCTCGCTCTCAACTGGCCCATAGCTGGAGGGATTCATTTCAGGATTTTTCTTTATTCCAAGTATTCTGTTACTTGCTGCATACCACCACTCAAGGCATCAGGGCTAAAACCAAACACTCTTTGTGGTACACCCATATGACAGGCTTCAAAATGGAAACAATATTGAAGTTAAACCTGTAAGATCAAGTTTGCCGAATCCCTGCAACGCACGAAGCTTTTGAACACTTCAACATCAGATCAAAGTTTGACAGACAGGCTCGAGGAGAGAATCAGTGCATTTAAACCTATCAATCCTCAAGGAAAAACAGAGCACGTTGGTAAAAGTACAGTTGACAGCATTCATTTTGTCTTGGTGCTAACAGCAGTCAAATATAGCCAGAGAGCTCATGTTTTTTCTCTGCAGTGGATCTTTTTTCTGTAACTGAGGCAGGGTTTCCTCACTCAGCTTGTCTTAAAGCACATTTTTGGAGCTACACTGCTTTCAAGAGGGAAAGAGAGGGTACTTTGGCTCATACACTGAAGGATCACTACTAGATAAAACTTTTTGAACTTCCTTCAAGCAGTAAGATTGTATCTGTGGAGGATTCACACACAACTTTAGTATTTTTCACAGTAAGACCACTCTTTCCCACAAAACCCACAGAAAAGGTACTCCAAGGCACTGCAATCTTTGAACAAGGTGTCTTCACCTGCTCTAATTAAAATTAGAAAAAAAAGGAATTAGTTCTCTGAGAATGAGCTCTTTTCTCATTTGCAGGCTTTTTTGGTTGACAGGTTCAATTCTAAGAACTATTACTACTAGCAGATATTTTTGAGGATCATTCACTTTCCTTAAAATACATAGCCATTCTAGTTCTAAATATGTTTCCATCTATTAATTGCACAGAGGAAATAGATTATAAGCCTCAAGGTAAAGAGATTTGCCACACTGCAACTGTAAAATAGCTCTCTTCAATTATAAAGCAGTTAACAATACAACAGTTTCTTTTTAAAATTTCTGCCATTGACTTTAGAAATTAAGCAAATTTACAAATGAAGAACAAGATCTCTTAAAAGATGAATTGCATAATAGATGGATTAAAAGCTGAATGTGGTTTGGTAAAGAAACCTGGTGAGGAAAAGCAGCTAGCAAATTTCAAGCAGTTTTGTAAGTTTTTCTAAAAAAAAATCTCCTAATATTCATAAATATTTTACAAATGAGTGCTGCAGGATCTATGTAAATTTCTCAACGTTTTTTTCAGTCTCAGACATAGTATGAGTGTGGGTAAGTAAAATAAGGTGGATAAGGAATTATGTTTTCATTAAATCTAACCACAGATTTATATCACAGCTGCAACATAGAGTAAGGCACACAGGAGATTTTAGAAGTTTGGTAAAAAAAATTCTTTCAGCAGTGTAACACTGAAGGCAAGAAACCTTTCTCACCCTGCAGTTAATGCAGGTAGGATGTAATACTTAATTACTTTAAAAAACCATAAAGGCAATCTTAGAGTACTTTCAATGCAGAAGGCTGGAACACAATTCAATCAGAGTGCTGGAATCTGTTAATACTGACACAGGTACAAATTCCTACAAGGTTACAGAACCAACCTAAGTCAGACCTGAAGCCTCTAATTGCCATAATCAAATTCATCCTAGCTAACAGAATTCCTAAATCATTAAAAAAATTCCACCCTCTCCATATTCTGAGAGCTAAAATCAATCCTCATGAAAAGCTCACGAGCAGGCCAGGTCAGCAGATATAAGACATGACACAAAAAATGAGACTGTGCTGCTCTGATGGCTCCAACAAACAGATTTAGACTCAGCCACATTGGGGAACAGCAGCCATTTGTAAGCTTCCAGCTTTGTTTGAGATTTATCACCTAATTTCAAGGTCCTAGAACAATGTGTGACAAAATTAATCATATTATTAATATAATTGGCTCAGAAAAAGCTTGTTGCAAGATCTATCAAATAATCCCAACAAAAAAAAAAAATGTTTGAAGAATTTGTTTTCCTGAAATGTAACACAGATTTACTATCCAAAATTATAGCTCCATGGAAAATACCATTTATTACTGATCTCCATGCTTGCATCTGGCAGAAATATGTCTATCTGCAAAATGAACAAAGACTTTCTGATTCTGATTAGCAGAACAACAAAACTGCACTGGATAAATTTAAATTATTTTAATAACCTGATTACCTATATTGGTGCTAGAGCCTTTGAAGATAAAGCGATGGCAGTAAGGGTCCTCTTGTTTTTAACTCCAGGATATAATTCTCCTCCAGATTAAGTTCTCCACTTGAAGATGTTCGTGCCCCTGGCTGCTGTCCCCCAGCCATGGGATGGATATTGTCACGGATCCACTGCTCCCTTATCCACAGCCACGCTGCTCTAACGAATGGGAACTCATCACTGCTTGGGCTAACCCGGCTCAGCTGCCCTGAAGCTGATAAGGGATTGATTTGATCTGCTGCTGGATCTGGGGGTAGCAATCTCAGCAGAGAAAGGGCAGTGAGTGGGTGAAGGGGGGTGGCAATAATGTGACCAGCTGCTGGCACAGTGCCCTGCCCATGGCTGAGGCTGGGACAGACTCCCTCACTCTCACTCAGGTGTGCTGTGCAAGGATTCCAGCTTCTCATCCCTCTCCCCTACAGCACTGTGACCTCTTCAAATCCTCCAGTGTGGAGAAATGGCCTGAGGAGCAGGACCGTGAGAAGCTAGATGCTCTGCTTTTGCAGAATCTGCCGCAGAGTACAGAGTAGGCATTGTGCAAGCAAAACCTTGAGGGTAAGCTGCAAGGACAATGTCCTTGGTCGTTTTGGGAAGTACCGAATTTATGAAAGAGGAATTGTGATCAAAAGAATACAGAACATCAGATTAAGGGACCACGAGCTGAGAGGGGACAAGTAATGTAGCTGTGTGCAACTAACCAATAATAGTGTGGCAAGTAGTCTTACTAACCAATGACATAATGACATGTAAAACCTGCAAGCTGCTGAAAAATGTACTTAAGTCTGAGAACCTAGAGAAATAGTCAGAATAAAGCTTGTATTGATCACATTGATCCTGTATTGCTTATTCTCCTCGTCGATTGCAGTGCGCAGCTTTAAATGGGATTACCTTAAATGGTGCCGGTCCAACCTTAAATGGGATTACCTTAAATGGGACTACCTTAAATGAGAATTTTTGTACCGCAACACTCCAGGAATGCTGCTCGAGTGTGCAGCTTTCTCATTTTAGTCAGAAAGATCTGGTTTAAAATAAAGCTCGTCCACAAAGTGTTTATCTAGCTTGGCTCACTTTGGCAGCCCTCAGAGCCCATGGTCTGGGCAGGCAGAGGTGCTGAAAGGCTCCAGGAGGGAACCAGTGAAATGCTCATGGCTCTTCTGGAAAACAGACCTAAACCCATTTTCACTGGTAAATTGTCTGTGAAGCAAAGATCAAAACAGAAACAAAATGAAACTGCAAGGCTCATATTTGTGATATGCAGGGGACACTCCATCACAACCTGAAATGAGCAATTAGCACAAGAGATTTTTTTGAACAAATGAGAATATTGATTCCAGAACATATGAGAAATTCCTGGGACTGTATAGTGAAATGAGAAATATTAAAAGGCATTTCTTAGCTATTTCTAATCCAGTACATTAATATTTACTACTAGAGCACAAGTACACAAATAGCTTAATATTGTCAAAACAATGTTCCCAAGAGACTGAATACTGAACCTAATTAAATCGCACAAACATTTTTCTTATATGTCTGCATTTTTACTCTGTTATATAATTATTTATAAATTATCATGCATCAGTCACTGATTTAAGGCTCATACTCAAGACAATCACATCCTGCCCAATGCCTTTACTCCATCAGAAAAAGGAAAGGAGTATGCAAGGACACCCTGTATGCCTTTGTTGATTCGTTTCTTCGCAGCTGCACCTCCCTCAGCTCAGCCTGAGCTCCAGCCACCAACCCCTGAAGAATTTTTTCCATTATGGAATGTGTGTGAGCTGCAAACCTGCTTTAAAAGCAGTGCCAGAAGAGCAGAAAGCACAAGAGACAGGGATGTGACTCCAAAGCGGCTCCAGGCTCGTGGCTGCTGGGACTGAGTATCTCTGCCAGCAGTCATCACCTAGCAGAGGTTTTCCTTGAGGAAATCAAGAGACAAATGCAATGACAACTGGTATTTCATTGATGTTAAGTAGGTCAGCACAGGGAGGTTTTCTTACTTTTTTTCTTATTTTTAAAGTGGCTTTATAGCACTGTAACTAATGAAATATTGAAAATAGATTCTAGAAGATTTTGATTAGGAATATATTTTCTGTACTTTGATGAACATTTCCTCTTGTATTTTTCCATCAACTTCCTAGAACAATTTATATAAATCTCATTTATTCAAAATTGGGTTTTTTCATCCTTTAGTATTCAATTGTAAAACCTTACATTCAAAAGTTTATGTCATTTGATCTTTGATTAGATCAGAAGGTTCTTCTTCTTCCAAACAAACCAAGACCTTCCAATCAGAATGCTCTGCAGACAGTCCCATATTCACACACCCTAATATTCGCAAACAACACTTTGAAACTATTTTCAGGACAAACAAAATAATAGCAATTTCACACACTCACATGATAATTTGTAGAAGTGAAATCCAACACAGTGCAATTCATCATTTAATTTGTATATTTAGAACAGATTTTTCTACTTTTTTTCAAGATGTCAGCTTCAGAGTTTAAACAACAGCTAGATTATTTGATTAGTCTGTGAAATCACCACTTAACTACTCCAGTTTACAGCAACTATAGCATTTCAAAACAAAGATGAAAGCTGTGAAAACACATACAGCCTTTTCTCACTTTCTACAGTGTTTAAAATTGCTCTGGTGTGTTATTTATTTTTACTATGGAAGATTATAAAAGAGCACGACTGATGATGATGGTAGGCCCTATGATTGTTGCCTTTAGACTAACTACATCAAAGGTTTAAAGTGCAGCTAATCAGCTACATTTTCTTATTTTTTGTACACCTTCTGCACCTGCGGTGAAAAAGCTGAGGCCAAAGTTCAGGCAGAATGGCCTGACTCACACACACTGTCTCACAAGTGACAGACAAAAAACTATTGAATTTATAAAATATATTTCTACAACTCGACAGGAGAGTGATTTGGTGTCTCATAAATACCATGTTTAAGATGAGACAAATGCCTGTCAAAGAACATCTAGTTCACACAAATAACACTGAGAACACATTTGTGTATGTGCACAGGTGCTTTTCTACTATGAATATGAACAATCAAAAGGAAGGAAGTGCCCTGAGTGAAAACTGAACACCACTGAAATAAATAACAGGGTTTTCCTTAACTGTTACAGGCCCAGGGTTTCAACTTCCAGCCTTAACTCTCATGTCAAGTGATAGACATATTTCCAGTATATAATCAATAAAAAAATAACCAAATACAACTAAAAAAATTCCTACTTTTAATGAAAACCCTCTGTCTTTAGCAGTAGGCAATTAATACTTAGAAATACTAGCAGTAGTGATGAAATCTTTAAGAAGAAAAGGAAGGTAACTTTTTAACTAATATAAAACATCCCAATAAAAATAAAAGCTATAAATGTCTTCCATTAAAAATAAAAGTATTTTAACGGGAATAAAGACTACTCACAAATCTGTCCATGGTTTGCAAAATAAACATTGCTTGGGAGGTTCCTCCTTTTGTTTAATAAAAACTAAGTTACAGTAAAACAACAATCATGCCTAAAAATTCACAAATCCAAAATGCCCTTGGGCTCCAGTCAATGTAGCAACACCCATTTATCTAATTAAGCATAGAGTTGGTATTCACACACTCTGTGAGAAAATTAAAATGAACACTGCAAACAGTCATGCTCCTTATTTTCCCTTTGTTTCGCATGCTACTGATGTTCATTTCAAAGTCAACATGTTTTTTTCCAAAACAGACTAAACAGAATATCCAAACAAAAAGAAAAACAAATTATTTACAAAAATCATAACTTGAAATAATGAAGACAAAAAGCAGAACAAGAGCTAATGGTTAATGTCTTTAAATATATCCTCATACAGCAACATGACCAAATTTTGTTGTGCTTTATTCTGCTGTTAGCAAGAACATCTTGAAAGAGAGCTGTTCACCACATCTCAGCAAAGACAATCTAGGCACCACATTTATGTTACAACAGCCTTCTCTTCCTCCTCCTCCCTGAAGCGTATGAAACACATCCAATAGTTAGAAGTGAACGGTGCATATTTGCCTGAGCAACTCTTGCATCCATGTTGTAGACAATTTCTGCTCTGAAGGAGTTTTTTACTGAAGGGCACTGATACCTCCTGAAGTATGCCTCCACAGTGTGTACTAAGGCCAAATTTTCAATTTACAGGCTTTACGGGCTGCTCCTGAATCCAAATTTAGCAGACTAGCTTTATAATCCTATTTTCAAAAGCACTAGACATCAGCTGCTGCCAGGCACAGGCTTCAGTCGCCCTTTGTCCCACGTGCCCCTGTCCTGAGGAGGTAACAGACAATAAATTTGTCCGAACACTCCCAAGCATCTTTGGAAACATCTGATCTGCTTCACATCTGACACAGAACGAGCCCCACGGTACTGTACAAACAAAATACTGCACAAACAGGTTTTGTGTGAGTTCCCTCACACACACACGGACTGCTCGTGGCAAAGTCAAAACTTTTTCCAGTGTCTGCTGCACTCCAGGGATGGGACTGCAAAGGGAAAAGAAGCACTTGTGTTCTACCTGCTCCCCTCAGCTGAGCCACACATCAAATTTTCTGAGGGTCACGTTCCTTCAGTTACACACGACAGATTGCTATATAGGTTTAATTCTTAAAACTTATCACCACCTCGTGATTTTCTTTCTTTTTTTTCCCCTCTGTAAGGGTGAGGAGAGGGGAACAGATCCTGTTTCTAACGGGACTCGAGCTCTGCAGCTACATTTGCTACTAAAAGGGTTGGCCATTGCGATGTCCCTGCACACCTTGTCTGTCCCTTAATGAGAAACCAGCTCTCTGTAACCTCACAGCACTTCCTCCTCCTGCCACTCTGCATCTCCACCAGCGTCTCATGTCACTCCTGGGCAGTAGTTGAGCACTGAAGTGCTAAATTTTAAAGGGACTTCACTTATTTTTAACTTATCCCTTTTTAACATAATTAGAAGACCGGCCTGCACTATCTTTACTGAGGCAGAGTCCTACCTCATGGCCTCTGGAAAAGCTTTGATTGCATAAATCAATCATAAAAATTAGTCTTGGAACAAAACAAGTTCAGAAGCTAAATGTTTTGGTATATCAGGGGCTTTTTGTTTTGTAGGAAAAAAATCCTCTTACAGAAAGATCAACTCTAAAAGCATATAATCCATTTTACACTGCTGTAATAAATGCTAAATAAATATTCCCTTAGTCTCATTAGTCAGATTTCAAAATCATTGTACTCTTTGTGCACAAGTTTTCTTAAACCAAATCAAATATGGTTTTGAGACTCTAAAAGGGTATAAATATGCATTGGTTCATAAACATGTTCCATGTTGCAATGGAAATGCATTCATAGTTTGAATAATTTAAACTATAACTACAAATTATGGCAAATATACAAAGTACAAAACTGTAAGGTGAAGATTTTATTCTAGAAATCCACGTTTTTGCAGTTGAAATGCTTTTTAAATTAAATTGTTTCCATTCTATTTTTCTCTCCAACATAAAATATATTCCTCATGTTCATTCTCATTGGATCTCTTGTTTTCTTCATATTCACAATTAGCTTTTATGTCTGCAGTAACAAAACACAGAAGCTTTTCTAAATAAGATAGATATACACCCAACTTAATACTATTAATGTTGTGTTTTAATACACACTCAGTTGACAGAGATTTGATTTCCCTCAGCCATACTACTTGTAATGAAAATCAGGAGAGAGTGTGAGCGGCAGAATGGTAAAATGCCAAAATAATATAATGCGTGAAAGCTTTAATAAGACATTAATCTTTACTTATGTGAGTAGATTTTGCTCCTCTGAACAGACCCATTGTAGTAAATAAAATTGTTCCTGTAAGAAGCAGTGAACATTTTCTAGGAGTGAACCACCAAAGCCTGGTGGTCTCAGCAATGTTGAGATCTTGAGCTACGAATTACCCCCAACTTCAAAGGCAAGCCCAACACAAGTGGATATGCGTCAATCAATTCCTGACACAGGAGGACAGTACAGAATTTGCTCATAATTTGAGAAACAAACAATAGAAGCTGCACTTTGTACTCATGAATATCACAAGCAAATTATTGTATGGATATGTTATTCCATAATAATATTTCAGGCAAAGAGCATATATTGCACAGAGAGATTACACTTTCCTTATTAAACATCTGCTGCTTATTTTAAAATTTCACTAAAACATTTCCACTTAAGAGGTAGTCTCATGTTTTTCCACGCATATAATAAATTCTATTCCAGTAAAACTGCTTAATCTGTGGCAAACTTTCTTAAGTATCAAACTTTCATACACATTCTGCAAAGATATTACAGTGCTCGTACAGGGATTTTAAAGATGATATAGCAAATGAATACTGCTTTAAAGAACTTCTTACCTACTGAAAAAAAGAAAATTGTTTAGACAGAAACAAACAGATAGAAATAGACTTCTTTTAAAGTTTTGTACCCACCTACACCTTCAGCCACAATAAGTCACGAAATAAACTAAACCGCTAGGCCATTAAACCATTAGACACAGTTTCTAATTTTTCACTGCATGTGAGAAAAGATCCTTACAGCATTCACAAACACACTCGTCAAGAAACAGACAGCTCCACGCAGTGCAAAACAAAACATCACAGTTAGACTGCAACTTGGAAAAGATAGAAAAGAGAGTTGCTCACCCCTCAAAACAAAACTGGAACTTTGGTTTATAGGAATGGCTATGCCCATATACCCTCCTCATCATCCTGGGTGCCAGGCATTAGGAGATGCACAGGGAAGGCGTTGGCATTGGAATGAAAGAAAGAAAGAAAGGTTAGTTGCTTTAGTGTATACAAAATACAATTTTCTTGGCTGCTAAAAACATTACTTTTTTTTTTTCATATAAGCCAGTGAACACAACTGAACAAGCTTGTGTTACATATACAAGAATCTGCATCTATAGCAACCGAAAAAAACAACAACAGTGACGTACATTTTTTTTCCCTCCCAGTTAAAAAAGTGTGTAGGAAGATGATTATAAGATTAAATATTAAAAGATTATCTAGTTTTTAATTGTATGCAATTCAAACCGACATTGATAGCAAAGAAAAGACCAAAACTTTTAAGTAAGCAAGAAAATTAATCAAATCATCTTACATTCTGTTAAAATATCCAAAACTGCTGAATAACCAAAAAATCGATCATTAGCAAAGTACACTTTTCCAACATGCTATCAATTAAATCTATCTTTTCAACATATTTTAAACACTGCACATCTTTGGATACTATTAAATAGTTCTTCCCCTTTTTTCCAGTTTTGAACCATTAGGTTTACTCATTTGTTTAGAGTTTTAGTGATAAATACATTATGACAAATATGAAAATTCATTAAAATGTCTTGAATTTGTATTTAGAGGGTATTAATTTATGGTAGATAAGCTGAAAGAAGAAAGTCTTACTTCACATTTATTATAAACCGGAAGTTAATAATAAAAATAAAATTTAATTTTAATAAAATAAAAACAAAATAAAAATGTTCTTTCCCAGATACATTAACTAAGATTACAACATTACAATGACTCTTTATCTAGACACAAAGAGCTGTGTAAGTGCACAGCTATTTCTACACATAGTTCTACTGTGCCAAATGATGTGATAATCAGCTTCTAGAACACAGAGATGCACAGCACAGTGTTTTTCATTTAACTCAGCATTTCAAAATTAGATAAAATCATATCATTTTAGATATTCTTAAAATTCACCCATTAATATCATAGAAACATTAAAAAATACATTCTATAATTTCAAAACCTTGAAAGCTAGCTGGTGTAACGTATTTCTGGCACTTAATTAAATCTAAAAGCTAAATAAAATGAATGGTAATTAATTATGATTGAAATGGACAGGATTTTTAGCCTGAAAATACACACTGCCAGTATCACTACTGTTCCTAACCCATTCTTGGAATAAAAAGAGCTCCCAGATGTCAACTGTTATTAAAAACCAGATGTTAAGATAGATGTCTCGCATGTTGTTGAATTAAATAAAGAAATCTGACAGTCCACTACAAACTTAGCTATCATTTAACACAGAAGAAATGTGGGTAAATTTTTTACAGTTAACTTGAAACACATCTGAGTTATAAGGTCTGCACAAATACACCACAAAGCCAAGACACAGTAAGGCCTGAATATCTTTATTTATTTTTGAAACAAAGGGACAGGTTCTGTAAAACTTCCAATAAGCTAGGTTTGTTCATTTGTATGAAAATACAAGTTATTCCCTCTGAATTCTACAGGAGCCACTCTTGGTCAGGCCCACTCACGCTAATTGAACTGACTTTCAAGTTGACAAGAGTTTTGCCAGAGTAAAGGTTGAAGAAAGAATGAAGGATTTCTTTTCCACTGAGTAGTTTGATCCTATTTCACTAACAGAATGCATTAAGTTAATCATTGGTGATATCCTTAAAAACAGCAAGAAATCAACAAAATGGACAACTCAATAGTTTTCCAAATGACTCCTCCCCTAACTACACACAGCTGGTTTGCTGTTTAGAGTATTGCAATTCTTCAAACAGGCAGACGTTCATTTTTACTTCAATTATTTGTGTGATCTCTTTTTGGCAGAATTCTAGAAGAGTTGAAAAATCAAATATTGTCAAATATTTTCGAAGAGTTTTATGGGAAATTAAAGACTACATAGTTTGACACTGATCCTGATATACAATAAGCAATAAATTAAAAGCTGGAGCTCAGTTAATGTCAATCAACATGGCTTTATTGGGTACCAGTCCTGTCAAAGTAACTTTCTATCTTTTCCAATTACATAGAGACTCTTTTTGATAAGGTAAGTGCTTTGAAATAATATGCTGAGATTTCTGTAAGGCATTTGATGATGTGCCACATGACACAGTGTCAGAAAAATTAGCTCTGTACAGAACGAATGTTTGCTGGAGAAGGAAGGGGACCCATCCATATCCTTCTCATCCCAAACTTGTTGCATATTCCCATGATCCGAAAGAAAAGCCTGACAAAGTCTTCTTGGAAAAGTGAACAGAGTTGGAATTATCTGAATCAATGTTATCAGACACATACATATGCCTGAAATCATGAATCCACCATCGTAACTGGAAAACACACTGAGCAGGCTCAGAAGACAGGGAACTGCCTCAATGACATCAAAAAGGGCTGTACAGGTCATGGTGGAAAGGAACACGTGACACAATGTTGGATTTACCAAGACAAATACAGGCGGAGAAAGGAAAATCAAAATGTTTGCTTTATCTCTATCCAGTAGCATAAGACCATTAAGAGAATTACACATCTGGCACTTGGGTCACACTCCTGTGGATATCTGAAAGACTGTAACCAGACCAGGAAACAGCTAGAAAATTATTGAAAAATAAACTTGGCTGTGAGAAACAAGAGACTCAACCTAACTGATCCCTCAGAAAACACAAAAAGATTTTCTGATCATTATTAACTAACACAGAGAAAAGGAGACCGCTCTCTTCTCTAGAAAAAAAAAATCTAGATAGAGATTTAGAAGATGTAGTTACACTGTAAATATGGGACACATTTTTCAGTAACTCATCATTTCTGCATGATTTGAAGATTTCATATCAAGTCTTAGACACTTTCTCAAATATATGGCTAATTATATTCAACATAATTTTTTTAAATTATGGATTTGATGAAGAAATTATTGAGTGGTCCAGATTATGATCACAGCCCACTTCACCTTCAACAGCTACAATTAATAAAAATCCTCTTCCATCATTTTATCCTCACATCTGTTTGAATGAAAATGTGTGTGCCATGATCTATCTTACTCTGTACACAAAAAATTTATTACATATTTTCCAATTTTTTTATTATCAAGTTTATAAAACAAAGCACAGTGATCTGTTTTGACATAAAATTGAATAAAAAATAATTTAAAACAACAAACAAACAAAACCTTCACTGGATTTTAAACTTTTAATACTAAGAGCAACCTCAAAACCAGTCTCAGCTGGTGTAAATCCTAATTTAGAGTTAAAAATTTTTCTGTGTTGATAGGAATAAGTATGCAAAAGCACTGGATAAAAAGCACAAAAAGCTGTAATTTTAATAGGTTTCATGAATAAAGTTTTGTATCACGAAGCTAAGGTTTGGTGCCTCAATGCAAACAGATAATGGAGGGAATGCAGAATTCTTCACTGACATTCCGAGACAAATGAAGTTCACTACTTATTTTTTGCATTCTTGACACACTGAAGCAAAATAAAAGCTACAGTTATGCCTTATCATTTATTAATATTGGAACAGAGGGTTCCAGAAGTATGCTTAGCTTTTCATATCAGTGTGTATCCTACAGAATCATTAATCTGTGGCTCTTTCAAACAATAAACTATAATCAAGCAATTTTTCATTAATGTTTGTGTACATTAACTGCTTTTTAAACTTGGATCTTTCATTGGTTTATAGGGTCAAGAATAGCAATTCAATGACAAAAACTGCAAAGCAAAATCTCAGTTACTGACAAGCAAAATTGGAAAAAAACCAAAATTCAGGAGATACCACTTGAATTGAGAAATTAGTATGTACACTTGCTCTAAAATTATTATCAATTCAGAGTGTTTTAAGTATTGAATGCCTTGAATTTTTAGGATCTTGGTGTGCCCAATCCAACACCACTTCCAGATATAAACCACAGAGCAAGAAGTGGGAATGACCACCACAAAGATTCAAATCTGCATTCTTGATCAGAACTAAAACCCTAATGTTGATGCGCTCAAAGACTGCAAAATTCTGCATTACTCTGTGGCCACCTCATAAAAATATGTGCATAAAATCTGGTTACAGCACAATCCCCCTCACTCTTGTGGCATGCAAGTATCTTTATAAAATCCATTTAAAAAAAAAAAAAAAAAAAAAAAAAAAAGGTCCTAATCTCCTTTTAGCCAAAAGCTTTTGCAACACAGCCAACATTAAAAACTTGATGAGTTAAGCTTTTCTGGCTCTCTTCCCACAATAGGAGACCCTTCCTGACAAGGCTCATCACACTTCCCTTTCATGTGCTGCATGCTAAGAATTAATGTCTTAACTTGGGTTAAATAAATCAAGCGATAACCTGCTCATCTCTGCAACCAACTTTCTGATGACTGATTTACGCTGCTCTCATTATCTATGGCTACTAATGGGTCATTAAACGTGTAACTTCTGGCTCTGAGCTGTGAAACTGTCCTACTTACACCAAATACTTACATTTACAAATAGTCATTTCCCCTTGATAAAAAGAAATCTACCTGCTAAGCAATGACATTTCTTTCAAATCAAGAACTTAGCCTAAAAGCAGAATCTTTCAGCGCTTAGGGAGACTTTTATCTGCTGCTCAGCTTCTAGGAGCACACATAGCTGAGGACTAATCACACCAACTCTCCATGCACAGAACAACTGACTACAGAAGAGTTTTGTGCATGAATGATTTGAAGCACTGAGCCTGTAGCTAAAAAGTGGAAAGACTAACAGCGGATTCATTTAAGTCCTTCGTGCCTAGAGCTTTAAAACGTCTTTATTTTATGTTTCATTTGTATATGCAAAAAGTTAAATAAATCTTAAAAATTGCCTCAGCAATATGTATTTATGTCAGAGGTCTATTTTCAAAGTTATCCATAACAGAAGGGGTCACAAGTGACCATGCATCACCCAGTTATGAAAATGGCCTTAAAGCCCATCTCACCATTTGTTCTACTTGTATATAGTTGGGTTAAAATCAATCACAAATATTGGCCATGGGGGAAAGCAAAAGGTTGTTTCTGACCATTTACTTTACAGCACCCAGACTAGCATTAACATGAATAAGATGTTTCACCAGATACTCATGCATTCTAAAGTTTTATCACTAGATGAAGTGGAAACTCAATGCTTCTTACAAGAAGTGGTCCGTGAAATCAGATTTGCAATGCAAAAATTTATGGTCCCCTTTGTAGTGAAAGCCTGTGACATGTTATCTCACTTAAGTAACCAGCGCCAGATATGCAACTTTTGTTATCAAGTTACTGTCTCCCAGAAATGCATTGTTGGCTCTCTCAGTTGGTCTAAAGACCTGTTTTAGACTATGATGGTGGCAGATAATTTTTCTACTAAGAAATATAAGATAAATGTAAACCTCCATATAAGTGTTGTATATTATAACACACACATTCAGGGGAAGTGATGGGGAGAGATTTCTATAGCTAAACATGATCTCAAAAAATTCTTCCATATGTGGAAAAGACTGGAAAGCTAACATATAAATATAGATATATATAAATATACACACTGCTCCGTGTGTATACATTTATATCACATTCATTAAACCTCAAAATATAAAATAAATCATTTCTGCAAGCAAAGGAGAGGAATAACTTTTCAATGTACAAAATCCATCTCCTGGAGTATCAAAGACAGCAAAACCTATTTCCTATTTCTCGCTTTTAATACAGCTCCAGTTTAGCTGGTCTTTTAGGAAATTACAAGTTTAATATCATTAAAAGATATTTGAAAAGTAGCCTGGCTACAATACAATTGCAATTAAGAGCCAAGAATAATAAAAGCATTGAAAAATATTCCAAATTTCTACTGGCTTTTACTTTTAAGCAAGAAATTTTGAGTAGCTCACAATGTTTGTAACTCCAAAATGGCAGCAAACCAAAACCAAGAACTAGAGTATCACTGAAGGATAAATTCAAATTCAGAGAGACTTTCAAATTTCAAGGTTCTTTTGTTTCTTCCATCACAAGTACAATGTAACTCACAATAACCCTTAGGTTTGAAGCCAGTCATATTAACCTCAAAATGTGGGCAAGCCCCTGTGGAAGACAATTTCAGTTTTCTTTTTAGGATAAAGTAAACAGAAATACCTAGATAGATGTCAGAGGCAAGCAAAATTCTCTGCATCTACTGAAATAAGCACATGATAACTCTTACTGAGTTTTGGGAAACGTTTAGACAGAAATTACATCCTCATTGGAATAGAATTATTTATCATTCAGTAGCTGTTTATACTAAACAATATAGCTACGATAACTGCATACAATTTAATTGGAAATTTGATGTTTTAAAGGTGACCATGATACAAATAGGATTTTATTGCATTCAATTCTACAAGCCTGAACAGTGTGTGATATGAATCACAAGTTCTTTGTTCCAGAAGAATAATACGTGTAGCAAAGATGAAAAATCAGAGGAAAGACAAAAATTTGAAAGCATTTATATGACTAATTTGCACTGAGCTTCTGAGTTCTCAAAACACTAATTCAGCACAATACTAGTTATTTACAGTGGGTATGCCTGGGATTGTTTACACTGAATGTACTGACAAGCAAACCTTGCCCTGCCCAAATTCCTAAATTAAATAAATCCTTGTGACTCCAGTGAGCTTAGTGCAGGCTCAGCTCGGTGCTAATGCAATTGCGTGCTGCCCTGCAGCGCGAGGCACCCGCAGAACGAGTTCATGTACATTTGGGGAACAGACAGCAGCAAGCTCACACCTGCCCAAAAACAGTGTGTAAACACACAGGATAAAGAAACACAGAATATTAAACAAAATCTGGGTCGGGGAGGAAGGCAATAATCTCAATTTACTGCATTAGGCATCTATATCATATCACTCTTTTTATATATGACAATGTCACTGCTGATTTGGGTTTTCCCCTTGGTTTTCTTTCTTTCTTCTTCCTTCCCGAACAACTAAAAGACAAAGTTTCAATGATGCAGAAAACTCCCAAACAAGGTATTTCAGTTTTCCAGGTATTAAACTTCTGCTCTGATTGAACTTTCTGCTGACAGTCTAAAGAAATTTGAATAATTTAATGCTTTTCAAATAACCATGGTTATTTGCATTACCTAAAATAATCAGTTTTGGTTTATGTTTGTATGGCTTTTAGGTTGTGTTGTTTGGGTTTGTGTTGGGGTTTTTTTAAGGAAAAATCTCAGTTTCAATATTCCTGAGGCCTCTTCAGGAGTTTGAGGTTGGCAATTTTCCAGTGTGGCCACAGAATATAAGGCATTATGCTAACAGCCAGGACTGCCAAAATACACAAAGCAGCATGCTCTCCCTTCCCCCAAAATCACATATGGATCAATACAGTGATTTGTAGATCAGGATCCAGACACTAAAATAATAATTGTTGTTTGACTGTCCTGTGGCTCTGATTTCAAAGTCATCCACCTCAGACAAAATCCCATCTGACCTGCTCAGAGTTTTTCATATATCGTCTTTCAGCAACTCCAAGGATATTTAGCAGTTCCAGCTGATGAATAAAGACCTGTTGCCAAGACCAGTCACCACTTTACAAATCAATAAACACTTTTTTTTCAGAGCACATGGTCTTCTTCAAAAAGTTAGTCTTTAGTGGCATTCGCCTACTTGGCAACAGTCAGTTTGTTGTCAAGTTTCATGCATCACTGTAGATGATTTCTTTTCTCAAATGATGGAGGTTACCAGCATACTTTTAAAAAGCCTGTTTAAAATGACACACATTTAATACTACAACAGCTCCAGGCTCTTTCTTTAACAGTTGGCTTTGTGACTGGAGAGTGGCAGGAAGGGAAGCTTCAGAGATAACTCTGCCCCATCACTGTCCTGATAAAGAGGACTTTTCCTTTAGATAAGAGGATAGTTCAGAAACCTTGAACTACCTTTTAGACCTCCTTGATGAGACCTCAGAGTAACAGAAAACTTGTTGGTGAGTTTGTGACAAATTACTTCTAAACACTAAACCTTGTAGAAGGGCCATCAACAATGCTTGAAGTAAGAAAAAAAAACTCTCTATGTAGCCAGACAGGATTAAAGTTGTAAAAGGACATCTTTTTACATGCTTAGGCACCATGTGACATTCCATCCCCAATTACAGGTTCTCAGAATAGGGCCAGCTTTTTGGAAAGCAGCCAGCTTCTAAAGCACACCGTATGATAGTCACATTTTTCTAAAAATCAGATTCTTTTCTATGAGCAGATAATCTCTCATAAAACAAAATTAAAATCAATTTGTAGCCCTGGTGACCACACAGTAAAGCATTCAGCTTTGAATCCACTACAGTTCAGGTATTCAAGAAACTCTTAGGAGATTAAAAACACTGTGCATTTTATTTCTCTAAAAATCTCCAGTACTGTGGAAAGTAAGAAGACTTGATAGTTGTTATAAGTCTAAAGTATGAAAATTCTTCAGATGTTAGACCTTCAGTCTTCTTTTGAGAGAACGCAGACTCAAGTTCTTCCATGTGACCTCTCAAATAGCCTAATTTCCTATTGAGAATGCCATCAGACTAACTTGAGTATATCTGAGACACCTGCATGTCAGATTACCTACACTTCTTTTTTCATGCAGAGATGCCGTTTTTAACTTTAATAATCCATTACAGTTTTTTACTATGTAGTCCATAAGCAGAAACTTGAATTCAGACCCTTCAACCACATCTTAATGTTCTCATGAACTCGAAGAAGTCCTGGGCAATAACTAAATATTGGTATTCATTATGTGGAGACATCCTGGAGTTAGAAGAGATTTGTCACTTGTGCCAGTAAGGACTGTAAAGACTTTCAGCATGGAATGCAAAATGCCCACAGAAATTTACAGTAAGTGAATATGGGTGACTGTCGGCTCTCAAGCCAAAACTAATGAGAGTAAATTTAAGTTTTTATGCAAAGCTGCAATATTATCTTTACCATGGCAAAAGAAGGTCACCCATCTATGCCTCTCCCTAAAGAACAGAACAAGAGGGAATAAAGGCAAGAAGTGGCTGAAAGAAAAAAATAAAATCCATTATTGAAAAATGTAATATAAAGCAATGCCCAGAGTTCACTCATGATTATCCTTGACTGTGCTTTTCTCAAAGGTTATTTCAGCAAGAATTTTGCTATGAACCTCCTTTTTGCTTCCTTTCCAATTAAACATATGCTGGATTCATCCATTGTTCACAGAGCCTGTGGAAATTTTGGGATGACAGCACTTCAGGAGAACACCTATTCTAAGCCCAACACAAGATGAAATAAAGTTGTGTTCATCTAACCTATCCTTAGAAATCTCCAAGAAAGGACCTTCCATTACATGTATATGAAAGAATGTCCACATTTTGTTTCCACTTACAGATTCATTAGACTCATAGTGAAAAAGTTTTCTTTTTAACAACCAACCTAGTTATTCTTGGCAAAATTAAATTTACTGCTCCTACTCTTTCTCCATTGGGCACTGTAATACAATTGATCATCGTCTTCTTTACAACAACATTTTCTGTATTAGAAGACTTATGTCTCCCCCTTGGTACTTTCTAGACTAAACAAACCATGTTCTTTAAGCCTTCCCCACAGGTCATGTTCTCTCAAACTTTATCATTCATGTTGCTCTCCTTTTGTCCCTTTCCACTTTGTCTATGTTTCCTAAAGCATGGAGATCAAAACTGTAAACAGCTTTTCAGATGAGCTCTCACCAGTGCTCGAAGGAACAGAATAATTGCTTCCTGCTTCTTTTCCAGCATTATATCTATCCCAGGATTAGATCCAACTTCATTGCGATGGTATTCCGCTGTGCAATTTACATTCCTTTTTCCATGCTGTTACCTCATCAGCACATGGGACTTCTCCCCTGTAAGTGGACTTGTCTTTGCTGAATTTCAAATTACCTTTTCTAGACTTTCTCCAGTTTCTCAAGACTGGAGCATCTCATTGAGCAGTTTGACTGCTTCTGCTGTTCTTAGAGCTTCCTACAACTTGATTCATGATCAGCAATATTAATGTTTTTTCCTGTTTCAACACTGAACTAATCTCTAAAACAATATCCCACAAAATCAGATGAAGGACAGACCTCTTTGGAGCCCTGCTGTAACTGGCCCTCCTGTCTGACAATGAGCAACAGAAAATTTGTCTGTCAGCTGCACACCCATCCTATGGTGATCTAATAATTATTTAAATTCACAAATATTATTTATAATTAAAGCTTTTATTATTGCACTTCATTTTATATTAGTTATTAATTACATCACAAAATAATGTATTTATTTGCATATTACAAATATATGGTGGGACAGAGTTAAAGACCTGATTAAGACCTGAATTAAGAGCTACCACTTTCTGCTTTAACCACAAAACCAGTTACCCCATCAAAGGAAATTAGATTTGCTTGACATAATTTTCCTTGGCAAATACAAGCAGACTAAATATAGGAGGGGTAAGCTAGACCTGCATTCTTTCTCAGAGAGTGGCCCAAAACTGTCACCTAGGAAAAAAACTCAGAGTACAAGTACTGGTAAATACTCATTAAATAGCTTCTATTTTATGTGCTCTGTCTTTAATCATGCACCTATTTCCACCATTCATATAATGTCTTTATGTACTTGAGTATGTTTTGATACTTTTATTATGCTTCTTATTCATTCTCTTCCTGAATAAGCTGCTACCGTGCACTCAGAAGCACTTGACTAAATGTAAGCTCTCTCACATTGTCTTGTGCCTCAAATTTTTTTGGCAGGTTCAGGGTTCTTGAATTAGTTGAGAACAGCGTCTGGGTTTCAGTAACACTGTGGTGGTGATTACCTTTTTTCCACATCTCTTGACTTAATTCTGAGGTGTTTTTTTTAATTCCATTCCTTGCATAAAGCCAAAAGTTTTTTTTTACTTTACAGATATTTCCATACAATTTTTCCTTCTTTTATAAACTCAGCCAACTTATCTCTGTTAATCAGAAACAGAACTAAAACAAGACAGCAAGTCCTTAATTCCTTTCCCCTCTTTCTGACAGAAAAAGTTGTTCTTAAGATGCTCCAAGAATTCAAAGGAGTCTGTGTTATGTTGTTCAGGTTTGTGGTTTGTGTTTTTGGCTTTTTTCTTTGTGTTAGTATCCAAGAAATTGTGTTTTGTCATTCTTACCTGTTCCTGACTCTAATACAATTCCATTGGTCACTGTAAAAAAGTGCAATTTGCCTCTTTGCTTCCTACTCCCAATTAAGTAGTTTATCATACATCCCCATTATATTTTCATCCCTGTTTTTCCCTTTTATTTCTACCCAGACATTATGAACTTATAACCTATTTTAGTATCAAAAAATGATTTTTCATATAAGAGCAATGTTAATTTTTCCTCAGGCTCCTCCACCTGAAAATGAGTTACTTGTTTCTACAGGCTGTTTTTCCACTCTGGATAAATAAGGCATGAGACAAAAAGCCAAAATTTTAAACTATTTCAAGGATAGGAATAAATACCAGAGCTAATTGTTTCAGTTCAAAGAACCAATAGCTTGGTTATTAGTTCTCTGGAAAATTTATTTAATCTTGAAATAGCAAAATAACAAAATTATAAAACTGAGGGTGAAGAAAGAGATGACCAACCTGATCTGGAGAGGGTCTGTGGTTGTGTTGTGTCCTCCCAGGAGATCGATGGTGGTGGTGGTGGTGATGGTGGTGGTAGTGGTGATGGTCATCATCATAGTTATCTGCCATCAGCTTCATTCTGTTTTGCGTCTGTTTAAGATGGAAAGTAAGACAATTCTATTACACCTTGGAACGTATTATTCTGACAGTGTTTTAGGGAAGATCTTGGCTCTGGGGGTTTTTTGAGCTGAAGGATTTAAGAATGGAAGTCCAGACTGCTGGCTCACAAAGAAAAGGAAATAGAAATAGAAAAATAAAGTATGTGAGCACATCTTCTGTTTCAGCTTTCACATCAACAGAACGACAAGAAAAAGTCAGAAAAGTAAATTATCAAGGACGATATGTTTCAAGGGCGAAAGACATCCAGATTTTCTCAATTTATTATTTTAGAGCAGTTTCCTATTTTTTCCAGTCTAACATTATGTCTTAGCAATTAACTTTTTAAATCTCACTGAAAGGAATATTAAACGTACTTCAAACATTTACAGTTAGCTACCAAGGCACATCAACAACAATCATGAATAGTTGTGCTAAAAGTTCTATTTTGGGTAACTCCTTTTAATTGTACACCAGGATCACCCTGCTAAACAATAAGTAAAATGTATCTGAAAGCTAACTGACAGAGACACAGGCACTTAGAGAAATAAGTGATTATGAAACTTGACATGTTACTGAGTGGAAGTAAGGCTAAGATATAGATCTCGAAAACGAGATCAACACTTCAGCTAGAGCTGTGTACCGATAATGAAATCTATGTCACAATGAAATAACAAGACACATTGCTGCTCTTTATCACTATTACAATTATTCCATACCGTGAAATACATAGACTCAAATAATTCAAACCTTGCTCATAACACCAAAAATATCTTACTACCAATTGTCTGATACCAGTGGACACAGTCCTTAATTTTTTGTGGTACCAGGACTGAAGACTGGCTCAGGCAAACCTGTGAAACAGCAATCAAGTTTTAATTAATTTCACACTAACGAAACCCAGAAGAAAATGCCGTCAACTCTCAAAGACCTCTTCCAAAATTAAAATAATCAGAGACATATACAATTAATAGTACATTAACCCCAGCGTGGATGGGGGCTAAACAAATTCCCCAGGACTTTGCCCAGACTAATGAGTTCCAAAGGACCAACTTAAGGAGATGAATTTAAACACATTTGTTCAGGTATGTTCTCATATTTACAGTCTATCTCACTTCCAATGCAAAGTGCCCATGAGATACCTCGTGTCCCATAGCTAGTATGTGGTAAATTTACTTCCAGGACTGCTGGAATTGGATTTTCCTTTGACAACAATCCTATATAAAAATCTTTGTTTGGAAAATTTCACTGGCAAGTATATTTTAATTGAAAATGCAAAACTCAGATTGCTATTAAATTCCCCAATTTTAATGGTTTTTTTTTCTAAAGTTGAAAAGGGATTTGAAAAGAAAAAAAGCAAACTAAATATTCATATTATGTACTATTTCAAGTATAACAAAGTGTAATGCAAGGAAAGCAGCCACAGAATCCTAGGAAATCCTGATGTGCCTTTTCAACAATTAATTTTTTTTCAGTTGTCACAATGTTTCTCAAGCACTTCACATGATGTCCATTAGAGGATCATGGACAACTGCTTTACAGGAGAGGAGCTGTACTCAGTTCAAGTAAAAACAACCAAATAACCCAACCAAACCCTCGAGGCATCCACAACAAGACAGAAGAAAAATCAGAGACCAGATGTGCACTGTCAGACTCTGTCTGAGAATCTCCATAGCAGTGGAAGAGCATTTTCTCAATGTGTTACAGAGTAAGAGCTATCTGCACAGTTGGAAATACTTCATTTTCTCCCTCTCAAATAAGAAGATGGAAGCAAGCAGCTCTATGAAATTCAGTTATGATTTTCTACCAATTTTGCTTAAAAGATCATCTCAATCTGAATATCACAGTTGGTCTGTTTGTCCTTAGATTCAAAGAGGAAGGCCTTTTGAACAAAAGAGTGGAAAAGATGGAGAATTAATAGACAAATAATAAGCCACTTACTGTAAACACTGTCATACCCTCCCTCTTTGGGAAGCTCCTAAAATTTTATTAGTTTATTTTCTTATCAATGAACAGCCTTAAATTTCCTACCTTTCAACTGTATTCCATAAAGAATGCAAAAGTTAAACAAGATGATATATGCAATCCTAAAAGTGTCCTCTGTAATGAGGTGTTGGGGATTAGGCGTGTCATGGGATAAGAACTGTAAATGAATGATGTCATCTTTCTAATTTGGTGCTGAAATATAAATAAACTACTTCTAATGTTTCTTCCTTTTGCATGCCAGATTGCAGTAAAATGTGCACAAAGAAATGTTAATGCTCTAGAAGCCTTCCTTTAGTGTGCCTGTTCTTGAAGCAAAATATATAAGAAATGTGAAATGAGAATTTCCACTCAAATAACCATCGAAACATCTAAACTTCGACATGACTTATAACTGTCATTTATTTCTTAAAATGATGCCACATATTTGGAAAAATACTACTTCTAATAACTTTCTGGTTTTATTTGTTAGCACTTCACAATGATAGCAAATACAATTTTCTGTTTGTCCTTGCTTTAGCTACTGCTAGTGCTACACTGAACTGCATTTTCCAGGTATGCTTAGCTTTGACTTAGGAAGTACAAACACCTTATGATTCAAACTTTTAAAAGCAGGACTTTTGAGGAGGATGAGCAGGAGGATTTCTGGAGGAAGAACAAAAGTAATCCTGAGGAACAATGCAATCCTTTTCACATCCTTCTAAACAAAAATCTGTAACATTACTTTTGTTTGCTCCCTTTGCTAGCTTTTAATCCTTAGCAGGCTTTGAAATGCCAACTGTATTTTCATTTGAGGAAGAAATTAATTAACCACATTGGAATTTGTTCAGGACCCCAGGGCTTCACACCCTACACCTACATCCAGGCACACACGCAGAAAGGTGTGTTCATGTTGGGACATTGGTTTATCAGACAGACAGAAAATCCTCATGCTCTGGGTCCCAAATCAACACATTCAGAGACTGCCTGAGAGGGGAAAATAGCATGGAGTGACTTGGCAATGCCATCATTTCCTGCAACATCTTCAGCATACCTGAAAATTTCCTATTCAAGATCATCCAAGATCTATTCTTACATTTCTTTCAAAAGCACGGCAGATTATTCAATATGACTTTTCTGGATGATCAAGAAAGTTGAATCTTGAAATATACAATTAAAGAAAATTAGAGTGGTGATTTCAAACATGCATTCAAACTGTGTCATATCTAATGGACATCTTATGTTACTCTGCACAAGTCAGGCTTTATCTGAAATAGTTATATTGCAAAGGTTAAACTTTTATTCACATTTTCCTCTCAAACCTGAAAATGGGGCTTCACAAAATTTACATAGCCACAGCTCTAACAACAAAATCATCAGGTCAACACTTCTTTTTGAAAATGCCTGGCGAACAACAGGCCCACACCTGAGAAGGAACAGGTTTTAATTTGGATTTATACTAGAAGAGAAAAAAACATGTTAACTTGTAAAATGCAACAATTAATTAGCTGCATCTCCTAAAGACCATGTATGGCCTTATTAGTTCTAGCCTTAACAGGGTTTTTGCTCTAAATTTATCCACTACCTTCAAAAACTACTGCATCCATTTTGAAATATAGGAATGATCGAGGAATTAAAGCAGCTTAAATCTACTTGCACAGGTATATTAACCCTTGGGGCTTGAAACAGTTGTCTTTGATCATTCAATATCACTATTTGCTAAGCTGTCAAGGTCATGAATGGTATGTGTAACTGAATTTTTAACCCACTTACCCAAAAATTTATGATCTAGCAATGCAAAAAAACTGACAGATATTTCTTGTCCTCCTAAAAGTCTGTTGAGTTTAAGTAAGGATATACCAAAGTGAAATGAAAGTCTTTGATTGACTGGTAACAGACTAAATAGCTTAACAGCAATCTGTAACTGTAAAACTGTAATATTAAAACTGTCTTTTAAAAAATATTTTAGCAAGGTGGCAATAGGGAACTATGCTTTCATCTGTCATCTGGATCAAGTTAACAACGAAACTCTCATGAATGAGGTTCAAATGAGGAAAAATAGTAAGATTTGTTGCTCTGGGATATAGGTGTAATACAATTCAATAGCTATTACTTTCCTTTGGATTTTCTTAATCTCTCTTCACCTAATGGAATTTGAAATATTTCTAGAATATTCACTTTCAATGGGGTAGGATTTTTCCCTATATAATATGAGAAGGAGGTAGATAAAAGGCCTGCAACCTGTCCTGGAGCTATCCTGGGGACTAATTGTTAAAGCACAAAATTTAAAATACAGAGACCCACATTTTAGGTTTGATTCTGCAATGGCCTCGTGTTGTCTTCAATGACACAGAAACTCTTTTTCTTGCAATCTCACTGTTTGAAAATAAGCATTCTAATATTTCCACAAAACATTCTCAGAACTTCATGTGGCAGGCATTTAGTTCTAATCGTCTTGATTTTTAATAATAAGTGATTTCATCTGAGCTTTTTTTCTCCAAAGATAATATTTTAGAAAACAGAAAAGGACAATGATCTAAAAAATTGTGTTCTTCAGACTATACAGTACACCAAGTTTATCCAGAAGTTGCATGAGCTTATTGGAATTAATGTGGATTTAATGAAAGGACGTGTAGCTGCAATTGGTTTTCCCCTATGAATCCAGTGCTTCAGGCCTGAGTCCCATTAACAGAGGGTTAACAAAATGTTTGCTAATTAAGCCAGCTCTGGCCTTACTCTCTCCAAATAAAATCAGTTTTCAAGTTAGAACAACATTTTTGCACATTCTTTGAAAATTGTTATTGTCTGAAGACCAGGGAAGAATTTCTTACCATTTCTGCTGCTAAACAACTTTGAAGTCACTAACTGCCATGGAATACAATTTATAGTGAATTTCTTATTTGGAAAGTTACAGTTCATTAAATGTTAGACAGCAAATGCTGTACTTGACCTCAAACATCCCTAAAGTTCAAGAAATTGTATTTGTCACTCACAGTCTTTTAAAGGACTGTAAGAGTTTGCACAAAACTATGACTTTACAAAAACAGTGTATTTTCTCATTAAAAAAAACCCCAAAATATTCCACAATGTAGACTGTCACATTTGTGTAACACAAGAAGACAGTCTACAGAAAAACAGCTACAAAAGGCATTTCAGAAGGTAGCACAGAATCCTGGGCCTCTAAGTAACCCTTAGGGTAACTTTTGATAACGAAAGAGTCATCACAAGCTACAATGAAAACTAAAATTAAATGCCATGTAAAGCCTGTATTTCCAGAACTTAATAAAGTTCAACGATTTTTTTTTTTTAAACCCTCTTCAGCAAATTCTCCTTTATTCCACTTCTGTTGTCTGATCATCATTAGATATTTTTCTGACATCAAAAACAACAAGTTCAAGTTCCAGCCTTGGAGCCTCTAAAAAATTGTGTTCAACTTCACTGTCATTTAGTTCCACCTGCTTTGAGCATCTCAGCCTTACAGAGATACCTGCATCCTGCACAAGTGATGTGAAAATAAACCAAAGAGTGAGATTAATTTGCCACCTAAAAAAGATACTTAGGAGAGATCCTTTTCAAAGTTTTATGAAGTTTAAACTTCTTAATATACTTTGGGGCACAGTTTCACTAACAATCCAGCTGAAGTAGAAAAAAAAATTCCAAAGGTATTATTGTTAGAAAGCCAAGCCTTGAGACTGCTCCCTTTTTAATGGTAGCACCCTTCTTGAATCCACATGATTAAATGAGACAAATTGTCAAAACATAACCACCAAGCATGACTTTGACAGAAATGTTGTTTTCCCAGCAGACAGAGGATCTGTGAATCAGTTATTGCTCTGAAGGACCTTTTTCACTATTAGAGCTGCATGGAAGAAGTGGACTTCAATAAACTGCCAGAGATTGTATTGCTTTATGCTAATTATTCATGCCACTTTTAACAGCGTAATACTAACAACATCATGCTAATTATTTACAAAATAAATTATACCCTCGTCTTCAATTACTAGAAATATACAATAATATTTGATTCAGGCTTCTTTGTTGCTTATGCAATGAGGTTTTAGACACCAAGAAAATTTCAATGGAAAAGAAAATGAAGTTATGAAGACTCTAAGTTTGCAAGCACTCATCAGTAAGTGAAAGATAACAGAAACACTGCAGTATGTTAACTAACCAGCAACTCCAAATGCTAAATAACAATGATAATCATAACCGTATGGGTGTTGGAATGCATCACCATGGGGCGGAGTTATGTTTTACTAAGTGCTTTCATTATGCATTTTCTTTTTATAACATCCCTGTAATGTAATCTCTTCTATATTCTTACTCTTAACTACATTTTAACATGGGTTTTGCTGCTTTGTTTCCTGCCTCCATTGAAGAACACAAATTTTTCCTTGTTAAAATTCCAAATGGGCTAATAAGCATGTTTTTCTTTTCCTGTTATAGTGTATGACTTGTCTTGGAAAGTGTGAGAGACAGGATGCATGCAGGCTCAAAGTGTGCATGATAGCTTACTGGAGAAAAGCTTGGCTACTCTGCATTTAACTCTTTTTAGGTTTTACCTCACTAATGATAAGACTGTTCCATATGATGTAAGGAACACAGTTAAGTTTTTAAGCTAAGAAGGCATACATATTTTTCTTTTTCACATCTACAGTTATATACTAGACTTAATTCACATAATGTTCTTACATTAAAATCTTAGAATTCTTATCATCTGTAACATGTAACCCAGAGCAGCTGATGCTCAGGCCCTGTCTGCACTCACAGGACAGAAAATAGGGATTATGAAAAGCTACTGACTGTTTTCCAAGTTTTCATTAAATCCAACATTCCTCCCAGAGGAAATACAAAATGAATTGCTGGACAAATTAATACTCTGACTCCTCTGCAGCAATGCAAAACAGCTTCCAGTGTAAACCTTTCCAAAGACTCTGATCTGGTAATTTAGTGTTGAACATGAGCACAGAAGCCTTACAGACACTTCAATTCTTTTTTAATTAGAGCACTATTTAACTGTTAGGAACACCCGTTCCACCTGCTGCTTCCCAAGATTACAAAATGTGGCTGATTTGTCCTGAGAGAAGTTAAAGCTCAGAGTAAGTGTCCCTCTTCACAAGCTGAAGGACGAAAGTCCCCCAAACACCAGCTGGAATATTGGACACTTGGCAGACAGAGACAGGCAGCACTTCCAAGTGCCAAGCAGACACTTATCTAAAGCAGGACAGCCAAATTTCAACTTTTCTGACACTTGTGATTAAACAAAGCTATGTTGAATTGAACCTGGCCTGTCTGACTTTTTTAGCTGTGTTTTCCTGCATTTAGAGTTTGTGTTTTTGAAGCCTTTTAAAGGTCTGTGAATTAAAAGTATGGCTTGAAGCGCAGGAAATATCTTGTAATAATACAGCATACTCAGTAATGTACAGGCTAAAGTCATGCTAAAGGTATTTGTCTCAGTACTACTACTAAACTTGGTAATTACATAGAAGTATGTAAGAACATAGGCACAAAGAAGTGGTTAAAAAGCATAATTAAAGCTCTGAAACAGCAGCTGCCTGAGGACATCTCAGGCCAGGTCCTACTAAAAGCAGACAAGCAACGGAAGGAAGGTTCACTTTTTTCCTTTTTACAACAGGAAATAACTCATTAAAAAGATACTTCCCCACAGTAAGTATTTAAAACCAGACATGAATCAGAAACTTTAGCAGCTAAATAAGACCTTTGAAACTGCAAAACTCTGGTTAGCAGCACTGGTAATTTTTCACCATCTGTAATGTCCGAATAGTGAGTTTCAGCTGTAATTTTTGCAATTTCAATACCAAGCCCAGGTCTCCCATTTATATCATATACAAAATATAGCTTAAGTTGAAATTACTACATTTCTTCTGTTGTATGCAACAAAAACTGCTAAATAAAACGTACATTTCAATACATGGGTGGTATATCTCAATGTGGACTGAAATGGAGGTAACATCACACCACTGTTTTGATATGCCTTATAGAGGCATCTTACATACTTCTTTTTGATGCTAGGTTGTAGGAATTACCAGTTTTAGCCACCATTACAGCAGCAGAAATACTTGACACCCAATTTTTACAGTATTTCTTTTTTAATAACTGGCTACTTAGCACTGTATTTGAGATCAAGTGTCATACTATATTTAGTCTTTTTATCATGGGGTACACTGCAGTAGAACATAAGGATTTGTTTAAAAAATGTCACGTGGAGAAAAAACCTTTTTGGCTTAGGAGTTCAGACTGTTAGAATGGAGATATTCACTACTCTTATTTGAGATACTTAATAACCATTTTCACCTTCCAAGGAAGCCAGATCCAAAATTACAAGAGTTCCAGTGCTAATATATACATTATTTTATATCTGCATTACCTACTTTTTCCATTTAAGATTTTCAGTCTCAGTGAAGTTAAACCATTTATCTGAAGAATGTTCGAGGATAAGTTCACAATATTATCACCAGTGAAAAAAAGGCTGCCTTGAGCCATGGCCATGCTTAAGCTGTGCCACAGACACTGCAAGAATCAAAAAACTCTGAAGAGAGAACAAACAGAAACAGATTTTAAAGCAGGAAAGGTCTTATGGACCAAGCCTGTGGTGCTTTCAGGGCCTGACTGCTATAGGCAAAAAAAGCCCCTCCAACTGGAAAACGTTTGTGCAAAAATACCATCCAAAAGGCTTTGGATTCCTGTGAGCATAAGGAGGAAAAAGTGATGCCATATCCAGCTATGACCTGAGTCCTTCAAATTTTATAATATAAATTGTCAGATCTTACTGAGAATATGTGAAAAGTGTTATGAGAGCACTGCCAACATTTTCAGTGTTCTTCCAACACAGAATGTCTTTTGAATCAACTCAGCTGTTCAGGCAAAGGCTTTTAGCTCCACTCACACCTTCCCTTTCCCACCTTGTGCCCCTCCTGTGTTAAGCTGCAGGGAGAAGTGGCACTCTGCACTTTCACCCCCAGAGGAATCTGCAAAACTGAGATGTAATTCAATTGTAATGACTCTAATGACTCACATTCAAAAATACAGATTCAAAAATTAGGTTAAAAATTAAGAGACTAAACCCCAATGTTAAGACATGCATAAAAATTCCAGTAGCATATTTCTAATTTAATAGAAAAGTATAAACTAAAAAGATTTTTAAGATAGTAAGGCCATTGAATGCATAAGCTCCTTGCATTGACATAAATGGGATCTGAACAGCCACATCTAAAATCAGAGCGTAAAAGCCATTTTATTACATTTTCCAAGAACTTTTAAGGAAGAAAATAATCAGACTGATTATCATCAATATATGAAGTTATTAGAACAACTATTCTTACCTGTCCACAATAAACAAAGAACCTGCGTAGCATAAGAAAAATAAAACTAAAGGGCCTCAGACTACTCTTTTGCTCAAAATTAGGTGCTTAAAGCTTGAACAACACAAATATTATGAGTAATAGTAAACAGCATAAACAGAAGAGGTAAAAAAGCAGCAGAGTGGTCAGTTATGTCTGCAGTACCCATGTGAACGGCTTCATAACTTGGATTCTATTCTTTGTGCAGTAATACTTGGATTCAACTGTACCATAAATCTCTTTCTGAAGCAGATCTGTGTAAACAACAGCAGAAGCAACAACAAAAACAATACCAGCAATAACAACAACAATAATAAAGAACAACAATAATAATAATAATAAATTTATGTAGTCCTATAATATTCCCACCTGTGAAATTCAAGGCAATCAGAAAGATTAACTTAGTTTAACCATTTCAGAAACTGAAGCAACAGTGATTAGGAACCAACAGCAGAATTGCTCCTGTTCACAAGTGCTACAGATGACACTGTAAGAGAGCATTGCAAGACTTTTTCATTCCCATGCTTGTTAAACATATAGAGAGCTTAAATGCAATTAATTAATTCCCAGTGTTGCACAGCATTTTGGGCTGCCACAATAATCACAATCACAACAACTTCTAATCATGTTCTTTTTCTCATAGAGAAATATAAACACTTTCAATATCATAAAATACACAGTGCAATAAAGCTGAATTAATCTATCAGGGAAAATACAACTTAGTGTATTTTGTTATTCTTGAATGCTTGATGTCACCACCATAAGATCGCAGTAGCACTGTTTCTGAAGTGCTTTACTAAAACAGTATATGGAATGCGAAACAGTACCTCCAATTCCACTTTATTCATTTGTTGCTGAAAGAGCTCTTTAAAATATTTACAGGGTAATTAATAAGAAATAATCCTGTGTATTGAATGCAGGAGAAAATATTGCTAGTTGTTAGTTTACTGAGCAACTGTGATTGCACACATTTTTAAAATTCCTTGATTGTTTCTCACCCTTTTTGTTGCATTAGCAATATGTTGATGTGATGAAATACAGAGCAACGAACTAACAGACAGAGAAGTCTGCCAAACACCAGCTTTGCCTCTGGCCAGAGTATTCTCTACACCTGCAGTCCTGAAAGCACTGGAAAGGTTTCTAATTTCATGTTTTGGGAAGAAAAATAAAATGCTCTCAAGGAGTTAGAAGACCTTGCATGTTGGCCAACTGCACTTACATTTTTGGCACTGTATCCTAAAAGCAAAAAGACACAACTGGGAAATTTTCTCGCACTACCCAAGTTCAGGAAGAATCAGTAACATAGCAGTGTCTTCTGCTCTTACCAGAATCTCTTGAGATGCTCTAAAAATGGACTTCTAGCTAATTATTTCATGAAGGATTGCATCACTGTACAATTTTATCTAAAAATAGCTTCTCAGAACTCTCAAAAGGAATCTTGGCCAGGACGATTATACACATTATGTAATCACTCAGCCAAGCCCACATGGTGATTTTGTTTAATACTGTATTTCTGAAAGGTTTTTTAAAGCCTACTACAAAGTTCTATAGCTCTCACAGTACAGCATTTGGTGTATGAATCAAAGCAATACCAGTGGTTTTGTTTTGTTTTGCTGGGAGTGCATTACTATGCTTGCCATTTATTTAAAGCACTAAACAATAAATATGTAACTGACAGATTGCAGCTGCTAAATTGTATTTAAATCATTACAATTAAATATTTTTGTTTCTTGTGAGAATGTGTTTGCAACACAGAGGGCAACATTATTACTACTAATTTTATAGCTGAATACACTGTGATACAAATAGTTTTGCTAGGTTATCTTGGTTTTGACATAAAAACAATTCTCTTCTTCCAGCTTAAAAATAACAGAACTTCTACTTAAACTCACACAGTCACAGTCCATAAAAAGATGGCTCAACTCATTCATATAAATAACATTTCAATCTTTAAAATATGATATGCCCATCTGTAGCTTTATTAAAATAAATCATAAATATTCTCATTTCCCAACAAAGGCGGGACATTTCATTTCTTTAAGATGCCTCTTTTTCTTTTGCAGTGTGAAAAATTGTGACAAATTACTTTAAAATCAATGTCTTAATAGCAGTTTACAATGTGTCTGGCATTCCCAAAGGCCAGAAAATGTGGATATATATATATGCGAGAAATGTAGATTTTTGTTGTGGATCAAGACATTATTTTGCCTCTCAAAACAAAAATTTGTCTTATAGTATAGACCAGGGATAGATTGAGGGCTTTATGTTAATGTTTTGCATTTTCTAGTGAGTCATCTTCTAATATTTATAAATATTTCTCCTTTGATGATCACATTAGGCTGGAGAAGTTGGGCTTTTTCGAATCCTCTCTTTCAGCAGTGTAACAGCTGTGGAAATGGAGGATGGGACAAATAAGGCCGGAAGGAAAAAGGTGATGCTGCAGCTGAAGTTGTAGTGAATCAGAAACAGATCGAGAGACAGCATCTCTTGGGGAAACAGAGGAACTGGGGGGGATTTACCTGTCCCTGCCCCCAGCCCAGCCCAGGCAGAGCAAGCCTTTGTGGGGATGGGACAAGGGAAACCTTTGGGGAGGAACCTTTTGGTTCTTCCCAAAGGGATTAAAGAAGTATGAGTGAAGTCTACAAGCTCTATTATCAGATAATTCTTAAGTGTAATAAAGTGGTGACCTAGTTAAACCACATTCCTGTTCCTGGTGACTCTTTTTTGTGGTGTCTGAGATAACAGGGAGATTATTTTGGCATCAATTTAATCTAGTTAAATAGCTTTACTGAAGATCTTTATCACTATAAATAATGGAGGTATTTGAAGTATTTGGTTACAATTCTAACTGAAGTTATCCAACACAATGCCTCTCTAGCAATCCTCTTCTGCTGTTCCTTCACTCTGTTTGAAGAAAGTTATAAATGTTTTGAGCACTTTCCAGCAATACCTTAAAGGTACAAAACCAAACAAAAACAAGCACAACAACAAAACAGTTGCCCAGGTCTCTGATGAACATTTTAAAAATATCCATGAGGGGTATCATGGAACATAGCAAACTGTTGTATTCATTTACTCTTCAGCAACCTAAGATGGAGGTTAAAAAAAAAAAAAAAAAGGTATCTGAAAAAGAAAATAACTACCCTCTCTCTTCCAAAGTAAACCAAAACAAAAATGCCTAAAATTATTTGGAACTCAACATCAACTGCTCTGGTGCAGCACAGAGGGATGAAGTGATAAAAATCATGAAGCACATCTGCCTATTTATCATATAAATTTTGGGTGAAATATCTCCTGGCCAACTGACTGACCTGAGACAAAACTACATCATGGCTGGAACATATGCAATAATATCTATTTCTAGAGGGTTTTTTAACTGTGTGTTTTTTATTTAAACCTCAAATGACTTATAGTGTTGGAGACAGAGTGATTTTTACCCATTTGAGAATTTATTTTAAGGATAATCACAGTCTCTAGATAACCTTTCAGAAAGCCTGAAACCTTCTGAAAACACAATTATTTTACAGCAGATAAGCAAATAACTAAGCAGAAGGAGGTTAGAAAGAGTCAAGAGAAGGGATAGATCTTGCTTTATGCAAAGAGCATCTGCTCTCCTCTCTCACAGAATTCAGAAGGTTGGAACCTATATGAAGAGGGAAAACAAAATGTTTTGGCTGCATATAATACGAGCCAAACAAACATGCAGCTAATTCTTCACTACTCCAGAGAAGCACTAAACACCCCCAGGGAACCCATCCCACCTTTTGCAGCTGCTGTCACCTGTCAGAGCTGGCTCGAACACTTCCAGTAGGAGGTCAGAATAAAACAGGAAGAATGAAAATAATGCCAGTTTTCTGTTGCCATGAAAGTATGAAAATTAATGTCTCCCCACCTGCTGTTTTAACTGATGTACTAATCTGTCCTTCTCTCGTTTAAGAGCCATTACTTCATCTTGAGTCTTCTTTTTCTTTGAAGCAGACAGCTCAAGCAAGGCAATATTTGCATCTTTTTCACTAATTGCAGCAAGCAAAGCTTCCTGTCTGATAAAATAAAATAAAATAAAAATTGTTACATTCTCATTAAAACAGAATATATACTGCTATATCACACCACGTGAGATGTTTCTCTCAATCAGTAGAACAATCACCTACCTCCTGAACATCTAAACAGCAAACATTGTCAAGTCGAACCAAATCACAGAATAAACTGATTAGCCAAAATTTCTCTTTATATACTTTTCAGTATTTGCTTCATACAACATTTTTCTCTCAATTTTACTACAATATTATATCTAACAACAGTTCTGTGAAATTTCTTGCTTTTAAAAATCTTTCTTTTCTTTTTTTTTTGCAATTCACTTTCCTGAATTCTGGAATATCTTACATAAATCTCTTTTGACTTATTCAAATCATAGAGACTGAATAATAGAAAGCAAAGTGACACAGATAAAACACAGATTTTTCTATTATCCTATTAACTTGGTACCCTAGAGACCTCAGTGCAGGAATCCCTGGGTATCTTCCTCATATTTACTTACATGTTTTCTATGGATTAATTATTATTCGCTGTGTCAACACAAAAATATATTTATAGAAGTAAAATACAACTTTCCTGATCTGATTGTTCATGAGAAATTGCTTCCTTTGCAATCTTGAGCCCTCAATCTCCACAGAGCACACAGACTCTCACAGCACTCAGATATATTTGGGATCACATAGACACTCACAGGGGCACACCATAAATAGTGAGGACAGAAGACAAAGGCAATTTTTTACAACATGCAGTTGTAAGCACAGATATTGCAGTATCTTATACCCTAAAAATCTCATGCTCTGGGCAAGGCCATAATCTGTCCTTTAATTTCATAAATAAAAGAAATATATTCACCTTCTGCAATGTATTCAATGACAGACTATGACTTATCCAGCCAAGAAAAAGCACATAATACCTAATAGCTTTTAGAAAGAATATGTTATGGCCTGTGCCTTTTCCCAGAAGTATATAAGATCAATCATTAAAAAATAAACATGGATAAATGAATCATAAATTAACCTTAGGTTCCAACTGCTAATAAATGTAAGAATATGGCTCATGAACTTCATATAGTCAAGGTGAGCTACAAGTTTGGAATTCTCACAGTCCTTTGCTTGCCAGCAAAAATGTCAAGAAAGTTATTTCACTTTTATTTCAAAGTTCCTAATGTATTAATATAAATATTTACAGGACAATATTTCTGATGGAGTCAAAGAAAAACAACCCATTTATTTTAGTCGAAGTTATGTGACATGGATCAATTTTAGATAAACAGTTGCATTTTATTCATGCACTTTAATAGTCTCGTTTATTATTCTGTCTTCTTCATTCAAATCTCAGTTTAAATGATGTTTAAAAGAGAATGTCACTAGACTCCAACAGTCTTTATTTAAATTCTAGCTATGAATTATTTTAAATAACCAATATTAAAATAAATATATCTATATCAGAGGGGTTGCATATCCATAATGCTAATTTGAAAGGAAATCTAGGTATATTGTTTTTCTATTAACAATAGAAAAACAATAATGCATAAAAATTGCTGTGCTGTAATTTGCAAAAGACTGTCAGTTTGTTCACGTGTTGTGCTCAAATACAATATCTATTCCATAACAATTTCATCGCTAAAAAGCCAAAAAGGAAATAAAAGGTTTAAATTAACTTGAAAACTACATGAAGCTATACTGAAATTTTACTTCTCCTCTGATGTTTAGATCATGCCACTGCCTCTCAATTGGTAGTAAAAACACAAACCTGGCTAGTGAAGAAGAGTCAGAGCTACTGAATTATTTGGTACTATTTCAACATCTGATAATAGGATTCAGTCACATCCATAGCGTTTATGTTGTCAGCCCAAATGATCACACATTCTTGTGATCTTAGTTGCTCAGCTGTGCAACATTCTCCACTCCACTTTAACAGATGAGGTGAAACCTTCCATGGGAGAGGAGAGCCAGTCAACCAACATGCTTTGGAAAACCTGCACTCTGCAGACCCAAACCCACAAAATTTTGCAGGCCTAGCATGTATTTTCTCAGCTGATGGGGATTTTCCTATCTTGGGAAAATGCTTGGGGAAATAAGTAACCAAACACTTAATTCCAGGAAATAATGACTCATATCAAACACTTGCAGGAAGTGATGCTTCACAGTCACGTGAAATAGCTGCTGTCATATGGCACCACAAGAGGTCCACAGAGACACTCCAAGATCTGAATCAAACCCACAGCACATCTATGTTTGAACTGGCACCCCAAAATTATTGCCAAAGTATTTTTTAAATCTTATCTTTATATTTATTTTAAGTGGAGCTGGGAGGCCTTAAACCTACGAATGTGGAGAGGCGCCTGTGCAGGGCTGGGATGAGGATTTCTGCAGAAGTCCTTCCCCAGCCACGTGGAACGATGAACACAGCAAATGCAGTCTCACACTGCCAGCACTCTTGGAGCCACCCAAACATGAGTCAGCCTCCATCCAGGACTGTAAAGCCTCACTTTTCTGGAAACAAGGCGTTCCAGCTCAGGCACAGTGCCACACCATGCGCTGGTGGCTCCCAGGCTGGAAGAGGCTCCCACAGCCTGCCCAGGGTGGGCACAGATTCCTGGGATGTGTCAGCACATCATCCGTGTTTATTATCATGGATAATCTGGACAGCAATAACCTCAAATAGAAGTGGCATTTAACCAGGCATCTGGGTTAACAGGAGGTTGGCAAACAGGAGTGTATATTCTACTGAATGATACATTGGTTGCTTGCATCTCATTAATTAACTACTTCTGCAGAGAGGGAAGCCAGAGAAGCCCAACATTATTTAACTATCATTTTTATTATTTTTCATTTTTCATTATTATTTTTCAGAGTACAAAGCAAAGACGCAGGTTGTGACACAGCACCTGAGGAAACCCATGGTCTCCTTTCCTCCTGCATGGCCCCTGATCCAGCCCCTCTAAGTCCCTGGAAGACAGAGGTGGAAAAAGGCCTTGCCCACACTTGTGAGGCACTGGAAGTGAGGAGATCCAAGCATTTCGGAAGCTGCCACTCAGTTCTCTCTCTCTCACAGGATCTCTACACTATCATATCCTATTTATTCCGTATTGCACACGAGTTTACCCACATCTGTGAGGGTTTCTATGCTAACCTGTCATCATACTTCAAGATTCCTATGGAAGAACAAAACCTCATGGACAGAAGCAATTTAATTTAGCTATCCAGTGACCTTGCTAAAAAACTACCATTGCTGATTTTGCTGCAAACATTCAAAATGAGATTATCTTGCCTCTAGGAACAAGGATAAGACACCAGCAAAGCAGCTGGCAATAATGATTTTCTCACCTACAAACATGAAGTAAACTTCATTCAAAAACATAAACTGGTGGCAAGGTCTTCATCTAAATCTTTCAGGTAAGTCATACATTTCTACTTTGCTGCTAGAAAATGAAACTCATCATGAGTTTCAGTGCAAGAATTTTTGAAAATCAAGACCTGAACTGGCACCAAGAACAACATACAGTCTGATATACTCTCAGCTAACGTGCCCAAGAGTGTAAGCATAATTTATAATTCCTAATTATCTACTGTGTCAGGAAAAAAAATTACTATCCAAATAGAGTTCTACAGAGATGTTATCATTATTTGCAGCCAAAATGTCTCCTTATTGTTTAATAAATTATAGCAATAAAATACATTTTAAAATAATTTATTAGAGCAGTGGATTAAATGACATTCTTTAACAGTAATATTTATAAAGAGTAATCCCTTTTGTTATTAGTAGTTTCTCCTCTCTTTTTTTGGCAAACTAATCTGTTATACAAATAACAGGGTAGTACTTTTAACACCAAAAAAAAAAAAAAAAAGAAAACACTCTAACTGTTTACAGTAAAAGTAAGTAAACTCTCAGATTAAAAAATAGATATAAAACCTAAAAGCATATGCTCCACATTGGTAATTATTCTGTACATTTTCCTTTCACCTGCATAAATTTCTAGGATTTCCAACTTACACATCTTCCACTATAACATGTTGCTCATTGCAAAGAGAGGAGGGAAAACTTTTCCCTGGAGAAGCAAAACTTATTAAATTTCTCCTCTCCTGGCAAAGGCTGACTGCAACAACCTACTACCCACAGCAACCTCAGGCAAGTCTCCTGATTATAGAGACAGTGAATACAACAGCCTCAAAAAGCACACTCAAAAAACAAAATCACAGAGGGATCTGGCCATAAGGTCCTATTGCTTCCCCTAAGAAGTACCAAGAAAATTTGCACAAAAATCTTACTATACTTAATGTCACTACATATTAAATGCAAAAGAATAGATGAAAGAAACACTCCCAACCTAATGGCCAGGAATTAATTTATTTACACAAGTTGTGTTCCATGCAAAACCATTCAGGATTCCAGTTTGTATAATGTTTTCATTAACTAATGAATGATGGACTAGAAAACCTACTTATTAAATTTCAACAAGGCCTCAGAAAGGGAGGTTTTTCAAGTGCCATGAAGACAGGAATAAAATTGGTCTTTATAAACGAAAGAGGCTGTCTAGAAAACTAAGGAGAAACTCCATATTAATGATCTGTTGTGAATAAGGCAAATATCACACTGAGAAGTAAAAACAAAAATAGATTGCAAGGCAGATGTGAGTCATTTGATCTACACCAAAGATCTCAGCTGAAATACTGAATCCAGTACTCTGAAAAATGTGGGAAAAGGCAGAGAAATGATTGATATGAAAACATTGGGAAAAACTACAATAAATAGTCTGTGAGTGGCAACATGATAATGAGAACATTAAATGTTATGCCAAATTGAAGCAGAACTTTTCTGCATTCATGGCACACAGAACAAGAAGTAATGTCCATAAATTGCAGAGTCAGCCGTTCTTTTTCCTCCTATCTCACCACGGTGTAATGATAATGGCTATTCCTCAGTGATAGTCAAATATAAAGATTCCTTTCCTTGGAGGATTGATCAATTATTAATCTGATAATAGAGATTGCTTTAAACAAACAGAAAGCATAAAACAATATAAATCTTTTAGTAAAGTCACTGCAAGCAGTGTTAAAGAACAACCCGAATTTTTTTTTTAAATTACCCTACACAGGATTACAGAAGGCAGATGACAGTAAAGTAACTCAATAATAAATGTTACCTAACACCTGAAAAATGCAATCTTATGGATCTCTAGCAACACACACACAGAGTTTGCATTTGTGAAAGCATCTGTCCTGGAGTGAAAAAAATTACTTAATATGAAAAGGAAGTCTTAGCATACTAGAAGGGAAGATAAGATAATGCAAGAAGAAATAAATCCATGAAAGTCTCTGTTGAATGCCAAACTGAAAAAGTATATTGTATACAGTATTTTATCAAACTTCAGCCTAAACAAATGTCAAATGGAATAATTTCTTTAACAAATATGGGCAACAACTGAGAAAAAAGGGTTGCTCACTAGCATATATTTAGTCAAGATTAACTAAGGATAAAAAAATGTACTAAGAACAGATTTAATAACCCTAAACTGTCATTCAGCTTGTAGGAGGTATTCAAGATACAGCTAATAAAACACAAAAAAATGGTTCTAACCACCCACAAAAAAATCTCAGTAGTATAAAACACTGAAGGATGACCACTAAGATAAATGCTTTCTTTTGAGAGCTGCCTTGCAGTTAACCTTCTTAAAGAGTCTCCCAGAAACCTCTAATCATAATACATTGCATTGCCACTTATCACAGTCAATTTAGAAGTGAGCTCTGTAAACACTCCTGCCTTACTCCCCACCTCTGTTAGTCTAAGAATAATTTTTTGAGCTTTAATAAAAGAACCCATGACAACTTTTTGGGAGGTGGGGTGAGTTCTTAGAAGCAGTCCAATTGTAACCTAGCAGAATTCTAAGATTAAGATTTATAGAAACAAGACCTTGTAATAAGAACTTTTACTGCTTTTACTGCTTAAGCTGTTCTCCACAAAATACAGAAATGCAATTTAAAAAGTCACTATTAAAGCTAAATCAAGTCAGAAATGCTTGAACTAATGATATACAGTACAGTACTCAGCCAGCTTCTTACATGCTAATTGTACTGAAGGACAAAAAAACCAGTTCAATCAACTTTTTACTTTAATTATTGTTTTCTTTCCCTTGTGACCCCCAGTATTCAACCTTAAGTTCAGTAGGAGGTGACTAGAGATAGACGGTGATGAGAGATCCTGCTTGAAACAGCTTCTCTCTGTCACTCCTAAAGCAAATAAATGGTTTGTTAAAACATGCTGTTAATCCATTATGGATGTGCATGCATCTTAGAAAATAAACTTCAGAATATTATTGGTATTTTAAAGCTTTTGCCGACAGAAAATTTATCTTTCCAACTGCTTTACAAAAGCACATTTATAGATTACTCCTTTTAAATGAACAATTATCTTGCACTGCATGCAAAGAACAAACCCCTTTGAAATACTTTCAGAAGAAAAACCCAGCATGAAATGGCATTTTGGGTTGCCCTGGTTCCCTTAAAAGCAAACACAGACAACTATTGATGCTCCACAGCCCAAACACACCAAGAAGAAAGGGCAGTTCCATTAAGGGTGGGACAGAAGGAAGGGGGACCTGCTCTTACACACCCCACCCCACTCCACCCTCAAACCCACCAAGCACTTTTCCTCACTTTATCTGAGTTATCCAATCTTGAATTTTCCATCTGATTAAGTCTTCTGCTGGAAGCAGTGAGGAAGAAATACCAATGCTTCCACTGTGTGAGACAGACAACAAACAGTCTCTCTATTACACCTGTATTAGAGGTATATTAGAGGTATATTAGACTAAAATGAAGGAGAAATGGGAGGATTCATCTGTCCTTAATGTGGCATTTCAAAGTAAATGGAAAAAAGGAAAAGAGGGGACCTGATGCTGAATAATCTCAGAGGAGTTTCTTGAAAAATCACCTTCCTTAACCATTAGTCCTTTTCCTCCATTTCACCTTGCCAAAGCCACATTCCATAACTCCTGTAATCACACCCCTATTTACATCTCCCAGTAACTGTATTGCCTTTACATTGGCAATTTCTAATTATTCACTTTTTTCCTCCTTAACAGCAATTTGAAATGTCCACATAGGTCCTTTGTTAAGCAAACAAAAATAACCCAGATTTTAAAAGGCAAAGGAGGAACTTCATGCCTATCTTTTGGGGCTAATTTTCAAGTAAGAAGTAGCCACTCAACTGCCCATTGAATTCTTGGAACTTTTTCAAGTCCTATAACATTGCACTTCTGATGTCTCGGTAATTTATATTTTAGAAATGACAGATAAGTACAACAGATCCCCCAGAAGAGAGACTGTGAAAGCAATTACATCAAAGTTTCATAGATCATGCTTCAATAACCACTGCGTTATCATTTCATCCAAATAGGCAGCACTGCTCACACAGGAGTAGATGGAACAAGCTTCAGATTGTTTGAGAAAGGCAGAGCAAAAAAGAATTTCAAAAAAGTCCTGCAAAGCTCAGCAGAAGAAATTAGATGACAATTATCCCTGGGTTTTGCAGCTTTTTACTGGAACCAACTCCTATTGTTCATTTGACTTTGTTTGATTCTCCACAGGAATGACACCAACACTTGGATAAATCCCTCTGCCTGCTCCATGCCACAGCCCAAAGTGGTGCAGAAATGAGGGAGAACAATGGGATCTGAGCACTTGGGATTGTGTTACAGCACAACATGGCACTGCACAGGGTGCACCTAAGTTAAACAGGAAAACAAAACCATAGGTAATCTGTCATTGTCAGCCCCCTCATCCTTCAGCACCGCTTTTTTTGTTTATAGAAGACAAAGATAAAAGTGCTTTGGAGGAGGAATGGTTTGATCTTTAGAATATAGTTCTTCATAATGTTTTTGAACTGCCAAATAAAGGTTTAAGCTTGAAAAAGGTTACTATTAGGAGTTACTATGGTTTTAATGAATTTGTAGAGAGTTCAAAACATTTGAGTCAAAGATGTATAAAACTGAGATGCAGAAGTGCAATATTAAAAAACCCCAACCTTTGTTTTTATTAACTTTTGCTAATTGTAATCTGTCCTTAATTTTGAGTTGACAATATACTCCAAATACCCATTTGTTACCAAGCAGATTGTTACATTCATGAATCAGTGGGGCTTTTTTCAACTTTTAATAAATGATGATCAACAAAATTATCCACACAAATAAAATTATACAAAAATTATTTCCTGCCTTTCCACTGGAAATTTAAGAAAAAGACTGAGCTGGTTTTGAAAGAGCTTAAGGTCTTCCTTCTAATTTTCCTAATGCTGCAAAGAGCTGCCCTTTGAACAACAAACATAACAAAACTCATAAAATCCAATGTAGAACACATTAAATTTGAAAATGTATCACAAAGAGAGTAATCAGCTCCATTTTGAAACAAAATATAGAATTTGTTCTAATACATATACATATTAGAATGTATAGAATTTACGCATTGGGCTTTACAGTGCATTAGAAGGGGATTCTAAGAAATAAAACTGCCTGAACACCTACAATTAACAGAATGCACTCTCTTGGCAGTGCATAATTCATATTTGATAACTGATCTGAGGGCACAGATTAAATGCTCACTCACTAAAGGGTGTCAGGCCAGGGTAAAGCAGTGTCATACAAATTCCATGTCAGAGTACAGCTCTGTAAGTGAACCTTAAACCAAGAAACTCCTTAGATGTTTGGACACCCCTGACACACACACACACACCCCAAGAAGGCTGATATTTTCATATTTTAACTAATTAAATTTAGATCTGTGAAGTCAGAAACATCATTACCTTTATTAACACGATGACATTCATTACTTATTTTTACACTTTGAATATGTGTTAAAACTTACATAGCTTAATTTGATTCTACCAATCAGGAAATGCTACTAATTATTACAACTCAGCATTTTTATTTTATAAAACTATGGTTTTGTTTAATTTGCCTAGTTGATAAGGTATTGTGAGGTAAAGAATAAACTTTAACATACAATTTCTGACGATTTCATTATATCTGGAACTACTGGAACAAGCCAGAGATAATCAAGTATTAACACCACTAATTATTGGAGCTAACATTAAAAAAGTTATTAAACACCTGAGTAAAGAAGATAAGTTATTTCTTCTCTAACAATACCTTCAAGTATGGGATGTCTAAAGACCTAAGTGCCTAAGAGCATTTTATCAGAGAATATTTATTCAAACCCTGCCACCACCATTTTATCTCAGTGTAAAAAAAAAACTCAGTAACTTCATTTTGAATAAAATCCTGCACACCCAAAAGACAGCATATGAAATTAATAACTACGAAATAGAAAAATATCAGTAAAGACAATGAGAGCCTGGAGTAGGAACAAGATATTTTATATGGAAGGAGAGAGGAAATTAGACAGCAGCACACAAATATTTCTCTAATTAGTATCTTAAAAGATTGGGAATGAAAGAGATAGGATACCACATGATGTTATTTAATTATATTACTTCCCTGCTAATGGAGCTATTCACAAGCATTGCCAGAAGCATGAAGACCTCATATGATTCAACTTTTCATAAAGAAGTTTGCTCATTGATCTTCTTTGGTGGGTTAACTGCTTTAAATCTGTTTCCGACTAAGGAAACGTTTTTTAAAAATGCCAATGTACAGTCTTAGAGCTGTAAAATAACACACTCTGGCTCACAGTGAAGACGCTTCGTGCTGACTTTCTCAAAGCAGACTGAAGAGGCATAAAGTATACCTAAAGGGTATCAGAGGGAAGGTTTAGAGCTCACAAGATGATGTCAGGATGGCAATAAGGAGTCATAACAGTAAAAATAACAGTACTTTGATATTGTAAGGCAGTTCCACAGTGAATTGTAGCATGTTTAGTCTTGATAAACAATTAACTTATGCATCATGCAAGACTATCAAGTTCCTATTGACTCCAATAATATTTCTGACAGTCTTTAGCAACAGTTCTTAAACTGAAGGACTTTTATTCAGGGCAAAAAAGGGTGTGCTTTTGTGCTAAGATCAAGTTAGTTCAAATTCTACTACAAAAATGGATAACAAAATTAATCCCTATGACTACACTAGTTACTGTGGTAACTGAAATCAGTGTCTGATGACACTTTTGAAATTATTAAAATCAGTGAATTAGAATTAAAAAAACTATATGGCTCTTACTGTTCGTTGGGTAGGTCAATCAAACTGGTTTTCTTTCTTGTCAGTATTTTAACTATTGTCTCTTTCCATAGTTAGAACACTTCCCAAGCTATCAGCCAGGTCTGGGTCAGAAGTTAACAGGTCTAGTTGGGCATCCTCATGATATGTTCAATAAACTGAGGTGAATCTTCTTGGGAAAAGAGGGCATTGGAACTTTTTCTGAAGCAGCTACCAAACACAGGTAAGATAGTAAAATCAGGATTCCCCAGGGACAGATCTACATGAGGTATGTTTGCAAGGACATTTGAATTAATAAAGATTGCTAAATTTCTACTGTGGCTATAGTACAGTCAAAATCTATAAATTCCTTCCAAAACCTATACATGGACTGCTCATCTAACAAAAATCAATACTGCTTTTGGAAAAATAACCAAATACAGCCAATTAAAAAAAAAAACCCCTTCTTTAGAATCAAATAAAGGACATGTTCTGGGGCCTCTGCATGCCCATGGTTGACTTGATTTTTTTAAACTATATACAGAGTTGTGCACTTACAGCAACCACGGATGAGCTCTAGAATCCAATACAACAAAAAAAATACGACATTTCTGAGCAGGATTTGGAGCACTACCTGAATCAACAGCACATCTGGAAAGAATTGTGGCAGAATCAGCCTAAGAAGTAGTTGCTATGGAAAATGCTGGCTGAAATTGCAATCCGGGTGGCCTTGTGACTCACACAAATAATGTGATCCATTTTCAGATGAGCTGTCACTGGAAGGAGGAATGCTAATAGAAGTGCCATTGCCATGAGAAATGAAACAGCAGCTGTTAATTTCTGCAATGAGCAGAGATTCAGCACAGGTGGTAGGAAATAATGGCATTTCAGCTGGTCAAAGAAGCCAGAAGTGACCAAATCAAAGTCTAGATACAAAAGTAGGTGTAGGATGTTTTTTCCCTGCTGTACAAAAGGGACCTACTTTGTCATTTTGTCACTTTGAGAACCATGCTAGCTGGCTACAATACAATAAATAAGAAAGTAATGCAGAAACTTGCCAAAAAATGCTGAAAGAGAGAATGCACCATTATTCTTTCTGGACTAGAAGACAAACCAAAATCAAAAATTCATGTAAGATCAGGCACTAAGAAATTTTATCTATGTCTGCCTTATTTTATCAAAAAAAAGAGAAAGGCATACACGTTATTATTGTATCAATTTCAAAACCCTGTGATTTAACAACAGCAAACAAAGTTTTAGTTAACAAAGAACAGAAGTATTTTTAAAAGTAGGAAACTCAATGTAAAAATCTAATAAATAAAATATTTTAAACATTTAAAACTACATTCAAGTACTAAAAACCTGGTGAAGACATAATTGGTTTGGTTGTTCTACTAATTTCAAAACTACTTTATGAACACTGCTCATGGTCCTACAGTTAAGCTTGACTTCAGCTTATCCTTAAGGCAGAGATTGGTATGATACAAGTACAAAAGAACAGAGTATGTTTCTCACCAAATTACTTCCATGCTTCTGAACATCAGTGGAAGTTACTCTGTAATGAACAATTACTAGCAGCTACAATTGTTTGGGAGGAACAGAGTCCATACGATGTTTATAAAGGCTGACATATTCAGTTCACATTTACAGGAAGCAGAGTAGCTTGAAACAAGAAGAGAGCTGAAGAACAAGGAGCTCATCACAACAGTGCTGACTACCTGAGAAGTAAATCAGCAAAGTGTATGGGAACACAGTTTCACATGTGTTGACAATACCCCAAAATATATTTTCTAAGAAGTCACCATCTCAGCCACTTCTATAATAGAGAAAATTATTTTTATTTCTCTGCAATCAATGCAGTGAATAAGACATATGCACAGTAGGAGGAACTGATAATAAGTATTTCCTCAATACCTGTTTCTTCAACAGGTAGAATAACTCTTACTGGTTATAATCAAATCCTGGTGTTCGTCAGTGAATTTTTGATGGATCTGGAATACTAAAGGGAGACTAGTATTTTAGTTCTTTCCATTTAACTGTAATCAATGTCACCAGTTGCCAGCCTTTTTGCATCTGACAATCTCAAGGGGTAATGTCCCACTGAGTGACCAAGCTTGGCACTGCTCCCATTCGCAACCTCAGGCTGTTCCCACCTGTCTTCTGTTTTAGCAGGTACTGCTGCCACTTCCACTTAATCTCAGTGCCAACAGCTCCTCTGCTCCTCTATTCTTGAACAGAGAGATGGACAGAACCCCAACTGTGCCCCCAACTCCTCTTCAGAAACAGCTAAAATTCCTCAAAGGACCCAAACATATGTTTTGATTGTTGAGAGAGGCCTTAGTTTTTCAAGTAACAGAATAGAGACTCAGCAACTATTTCTAAGTCAGCAAAGAAATTACTACCGACAATGACTACTGCACCTCATAGGCGATTTGCCAAAGTTGATAAAATTTGCTAGTTAAAAAGCTGTGGCATTCATTTTTCTAAAGATGAATCTAATACAAATCACTTTAAATTAATATATTCCGGCAGCAAAACCTCAGCTGCTGCAGGAGAGAAGCTACCAAAAGAACAAATAGCATTTCCAAACATTTACCAACTCACAAATCAATTTTCAGTTGTCATTTGCAAGGTGAACTACTCAGACTCTGTTCTTTAATATACAATTACAAACCCACCAAATTACAAATAATTTTATAATGTACATAGCAAAATATGTACCTACATAATCTTTAAAAAGTGTAATTTCAGCCTAATTGATTACAGAAAAATGAAGTTAATGAAAAATATTCAAAATATCCCACAGATCCTTTTTGCACAGAAACTGAAGTGGTGAGAAAGCTACAAAGGGCCATGAAACTCTTAGACTGAGTCTATTGTTGGGTTTAGTGTTGTTTATTCCAGTCAGGTAAGACTACAATTTAAGAAAATATTTTAAGTAAATATCATTAACCACAGACTGTGTCAGCATCCATCTCAAAGTCACTGCTTCCAGGTGCTCTGTGATTCTATCCCACAATAATGAATTTAAACATAACCTTTTCTCTCAGGAGCCAGAGCAGGTCACTTGAGCAGAATGTCCAGACTGAAACAGGGAACAGGAGCTTGCTGGCAGGTTTAGAGCAACAGGTAACACACACACACGAGAAACACAAGCCTCTTGCTCCTTGCTTGATCTATCGCTGGCCCCGCATCTTCTCTAACCCTAACCACAGTAATGCATGAGCTCCAGTACCGCAGAGCTTGAGGTAAGGATTAAGTTTCATATCGCTCCTGCCAGGAATCCCCAGAAAAAAATTATCAGAATGTGTCTTCTGAGTATAATAAAATAGAGATATTGAGAATTCCAGGCATGGTCTTTTCCTATTCAATATAGACAAGCAATAGTACAGCTAACCAAACCACAGCAACCCTCCAGAGTGAAAAAAATCCAGCTGCTAGATTTGGTCCAAGTCTAATTCTGAAAAGGGACCCCAAAGACTCTAGTCTTCATAAGGTCACCATGTGGTATTAATTGGCCTAAAGTGCCTTTCCAAGCACCTTTTTTTGTCAAAGATTCTTGGTTCCCAATGCTACGTGCAGCCTGCACAGCTGGCGCACATTATTCTTCAGCTCATCCAGACTGGAGGCCTGGTTTTAACAAGGTCACAGGATCAGAGGGCACAGCAACTTTGTTCTATCTCTCATATTCTAGAGTTTCCTTCCTGGGGAAGTTGAGTGGAGAGGTGAGTTGGGGATTACTCTCAGAGCTCATCCTGCCATCCTTCAGAGGTATTCTCCCCTCTCAGACTTTCAGCACTGTCCTTCAACAAGAGACTCTCCTGGAGAAGAGCAAATCTCTGTTTTAAGGAAACATTTATTTCGAGGTGCCAAAGGAAAAGCCCACATGTGTCCAATTCATCTTGGTTCTGGCTTTGTTCATCCCTTGCAGACTCTCCATGGAAGGCGATGTGTCCAACAGCAGATCCTCTCCTCCCAGGAAGTTCTCACTCTGGACATGGTCAGTTTAAATGAAAAACACAGACAGCCTATCAAGGACATGTGAGTGAGTTCTCACTCTGGACATGGTCAGTTTAAATGAAAAACACAGACAGCCTATCAAGGACATGTGAGTGAGTAAAGCCTAGGGACTGTGGAGATTTTGGCAATACAAGAGGATAAGTTCTGGGGTCAAAGTTTAACTGGATCAATGCAGCTGTACATCAAGCAGTTGCTTCAGATTAGCATCACCATGGGCATCAACTTCTTCCAGTGTCCTTCCCTGATTTCTTTTGCATGGCGGGATGACATGGGCTTAAGTTATACAGAGCAATAACCAGAATGTCTCTATTAAATTCATCAGGGAAAAAAGTGAACCCTGTATTTAAGGAAAGAATCCTTAGCTGTTCCAGCTACTAATGACACTTGTTGAAAAATGAATTGCATTACGCATATAACAAACTGATATCTTCAGTCCCACTCACAGAACTTTTACTTTCCAAATACTATTTCCATTGTACTCTCACTAGCAAATGTTTGCACACCATATCTCAAGTCCAGAAAGACAACAAAGTAAGTGATTACAAAGAATCTCTCAAATGTGGCTTCCATTCTCTTCCCGTGTAGATTTGGCCAAACTTTCTGAACACATTTGGTGTTATTCAGTTTTATTTCTTCTTAATTTTTGAAACATTTTAAATCTGAGGAAAATTAAGCCATAATATTTATAGGCACCCATAAAATATGCAAATCCATATAAGGAAACAAAATTTAAAATGCGTGTGAAGAATCTGATGACAATTATATTGAAAGAGTTAATTACAACCCAAACCAAGGACTTCTGTAAGCTGCAAATTTACAGTTCTTTAGAAATGATGAGACTCACAACTGCAGCAGTGAAAATATTATTGCTTCTGTAAACTCCAAGCTCAAGTATAAAGCAGATATGTAATCTTCAACTCCCTAAACACTCCAATTTGGCCACTAAAGATGCTGTTTTACATTTCCAAACATTTTCCCCTGTCACTACTTTTTATACTTCAGTTCTCAGGTTGTAAGTATTTGTTACTTGCAAAGCAACTCCTTTTGAACGCAGAATCATGGGAGGCATTTGTTACTAACTGCTAATGCAGCCTGCCAAACAAAAACTCCCTGCTGGTGACATGACCACCTAGTGACCTCTAAAAATGTTTTAACAATGTGAAAAATATCTCCCTCTTGTAGGAAACAGCAATTTTTTAAATTAAATGTACATTGAATGTTCGCTTACATACAGATAAATGGTATTCAGAGTCACCTTCTCTGTTTCCAATTTCAATCTTTTGAAACCCAGCCCAAACCTAAATAAATAAACGTTGATACTAAGAGGAAACTAAGAGCTCAAGAGCCTTGTGATTTCACAAACAGCTTTTTTCCATTTTCTAAAATCTAAACTTCGAGCCAGACATAGAACAGGTAATGAAAAGAAACAAGTTTGGCAGCTCCTATGTGGGTCTAAGCTGAAAATATGTCAGGCAAAAATAAGTGGCTATAATTTGGCAGATTTAAAGTCTTTAAAAGTTTGCAGCTTGCTGGACAGATTTTTTTTTTTAGTATGTAAAATTTGCAAATTGAAACACTATAACTGTGTTGAAAAGTGACTGTTACATAATGCCACCATAATCAAGCTTTTAAACATCACTTTACCACTGCCTATCCTTCCCATAATAGTACCACAAAGAGAAAAATAAATTAGGGTATCTACTTATAGGATAATGAAAATATAATGCTTAAATATGTTACATTTCTTTAATATTCTTTGAGGGGTTGTTTTTCAAGTTACCAGGACATTGACAGCTTTCAAGCAAATACTTTTTAGATATTTATATCTCATTCATTTACTTTTTTATTATTTAGAAGACACTGGATTAAAAAATACTTCTGCCTGATACCCTTTCTCACAAAATATAGGTTTCTTGAATATTAACCTGTGATTACTTCAGATCACTCATAAAGAACAAATTTGGCAATCTTACTCCATCAGCATTTATGATTTCTACTAAAAACAATAAAGTAGCTAAGGTACAAGTCTTGAATCTCTCCTCTTTGTCTCTGTGATCCAGCAGTGTCTCAGGTTAAAGGAGGCTCAGCAGGCTGATGCCACAAGGCTGACCAAAGTCACAGCTCCTTCTGTGGCATTTTTACAGCTGTGTGCAACTTCAACAGTTCCACAGAAATTAAAGGACTTCAGTCCTGTTAAAAAAAAAACAAAACATTTCCCCTTCTCCCATATTTAGGCTTTGAATGAAAAGTCAGAGAAGCTTGAGATATTAGAGTTGAATAGATGGAATACTGACATCACAAAGAATCCAGAGGAACTTCCTACAGATTTTGAGCACATGGAGTGAAGTCCTTGTTACACCAACATTACACCAATGCACAAGGGCATGCATTTGCTAAGATGTGCAGCTTTCAGGAACTTTATACTGAACTAATTAGCAGTGATACTCACTATAAAGCATGGATATTTTTAACGCAGCCAGGAAGAACACTCTTTCAAGTACTCCAAGAGAAGTTTTTATCTAGATAAAATTCTAATTCTGCATATAACATAATCAACAACATACACAAGTTTCATGCACGGCTAGAGTGTGCAGCTACTAACAGCTTTTAGGTGAAGTACTCCTATGAGGAGTTCCAAAACTTTTACTCCTAAACCTTATTCATAAGCTACAGGGTATGTCTGCTTGATTCTCCCTTTTTTCAAAAGGAAAAAATGCTATTTACTCTTCTAGAATTGCAGGAACTGCCAAAAAGTAAAAGCATACATTTCAAGTATGAGTACCAGAACAGAATGCTCTTCACTAGAATAAGACCCAAGGCACTAAATTATTTCTCATCTTTGACCCTGTCCAAATGCTGCTGTTATCTGGGAAGCCTTGCGCTGGTTCCCACATCTGTCTGGCAGTGATCTGGAGTAAGGTGTCCTCCATTCTCTCAGACCATATTCACTAACAGACATCTGATATTGACAGCAGGATAATTACACCTCATCTCCTTTCAATTTGATGCAAGACACACTTGTGAGAAAAATCATAAAATAATTATAAAGAGAGATAATCTTTGTATTTAATTACTTTTGCACCAAAGCAGAATCTGCTGATTTATGTGAAGCAATGCCCTTTTGATCCTCATATAAAAACATATTGCCAGAGTTAATTCTCACCTGTAATTTTAGTGTGTTTCATAGGTGACGGACATTAGTTTACATGATGTTCCTTGAATCAGACCTCCAGCTAGTACACGTTTTGTAAATTCCACTAAAAATACAGGGAATGTCATGGTTCAAACTTACTGCAAGGTACATAAACCTTGCACTGAGCCAAACTACCTCATAAAGATGTTATGATGATTGTTGGGATTGTATTTATTGATGCAAAATTATAAAAATAAAGCATATTTTAATGCTTTTGTATACTTATTAAGATATTTTATTACTTTATTTTTGTCTATACTGTTTCTTCATAGGTTTCATAACAAGGCATGTTATGAAACCTATGTATGAGGCAAGACATGTCTCAAATTTCATCTTGGAATAACAGATTATTGACTCTCTGCTTAATACATTATATGGTTTTATTCAGCCTGCTACGACTACTGCACAGGAAGAGCTACTCAAAGTTTTCTTTCTTCTTTTTTTTTTTTTTTAAACAGTGGGAGACATGCCAGCTGGGACATTTTAAGTCTCTTTCATTAAAAAAAGGTTAAGGTCAAAATAAGTATGATAAACATGGTAGTTCATCTTCTCAAAACTCAAGATGAAAGACTAAACAGAAGAGAATATTTTAACCTCACTAACTGTAAAATCTAGTGCATAATTAGAAGCAAAAAATACTTGGGAAAAAAACCATTTTTGCTGTAAATTTTTGTCTTTAAATGTACTCAATAGTTAACAATTATATAAGCCTTAAGTTTATTATATGTTTTCAATTATCTAGATGACTGACACTTTCAAGTTTTATGGGGGATCACAAAGAGTGACACACTTAAAGAAAAAAGAAATACATTTTCCCATTGTAAAAGGAAAAAAAATTAAAGGAGAATCATATTGTGTTTTGGTTAAATTATTTGTCCACTGTCTAAAATTTTCTAAATGCTATTTCTTCAAGATTCTTGAATACAAGAATATATAAAAATACAGTAAATCTGTATACTTTGGTTTCTTATACTAAAATACTTTGTTACAAGAACAGTAAAATATGTTTTCACTCACTTTCTCAAAGAAAAGAACAGCCCAAAGGTTATCAGACAAATGGGAACAATAGATTAACTTCCAAAGAACTATATTCTGTTTCTTGTAAAAGAAAAGTAAATTTATAGCACACCAAGCTTTTATTCCCAAGTGAATATAATAACTGGAATGCAAAAGTCTAAAACTGGCAACAAGTAAAGCTGGTCAAAGTATAAGTAATGAAACTTGAAACGAGGCAAAGAGATTTGAGAGGTTAAAGGGAGATAGGGTGGAAAGCTCACAAGGCAGACCTGTTCTCCCTCAAAACCATAAGAAAAATCTTCAGTACAGCAAAAGCAGCATGGGTTGCATAAATTTGAAGTGACAGAGCCTTTTGGACTATGGTGTTATTTAAAGTGGAAGGATCTTTTGGGGGGTGGCAGGGACCCACAGAGCAGCATAGAGGGGCAGCTTTCTGCCCAGCCTTAAGGGTTAAAATGAAAGCAGAAATATCAAATAGACCATATTAAAATAACTTTACCTCAAGGACTGGTGCAGTGAATTACACATGAAGAGATAGGGAAGAAAAAAAGCTCAACTAGCTATTTTCCAAAAATACACTGTCACAGAACTCCTCAGTTAACCCAAGAAAATAGATTTTTTTTGTATTCCTTTAGAGCATAAAAAGGATTGAAATCACAGGAGCTTTAACAGACCTAATGATTATTCTTAATGGATAACACAAGTGATGCAGCATCAGTGGATACAGTATCCTGAAAAGCTGACCTAGATTTTATTTAAGGAGGAGGGGAAGGCTTCCAGTTAGAGGTTATAGAGAACAAGCAGCTCCCAATGGTGCCAGGCCAAGAGCTCATATCAGAACTGTTCTGATCGAAATACCACACACACTGGGATGGCTGGCACTGGGGAAAATGCGAAACAAGGTAAGAATTCAGTCTAAAGTGCCCTCTTGGGCTAATGACTGTGATGTGCTCAACACCAGGTGACTCCAGCGCTGATGCAAGGAGAGGTCTGAGCTAAGGCAGAACGCAGCACCATTTAGCAAATCGTGTATTTTAGACAGAGATCTTCACACCAACACTCTGTGACCTGTGCTAGCTGCCTGCTAATGCCTGGGTGAAAGTGCTAGTTTTGATCTACAGAGTCCGAAATGGCTTAGCACCTGCTCCCTTGAGAGCTTCCTTCTTTCCCTCCTTTGTGCTGGGCAGCTCAAGAGCCCTGGAGTGAGAGTATTCCCAATGGAAGTGTGAGTGGATGGAGGCAGCAGGGAAGAATGAGGAGCAGGGATGAAGGCAGGAGAGAAAAAAAACAGAACATTTTGATGTGAACCAGACCATAAGGCTATGCTACAAGGACCATCACTTCCCCTGAGTGCCTGAAGAGGGTATGATTTCCTATTCATGACTACTCGATGGACACACTAACTACTGGCAAAAATTCAGCCTTTGACTTCATGAATGGTGAGGTTATTCTGAGGTTTTCTTTATTCCTTGGCTTCACTTACGGAGTTTCCTTAAAGAATGATAAAAAAGTACTTTGAGTGGTACATAATTTTTTAAGCCATCATTACACTGCTAAATAACAAAAAAATAATACCAAGGCTTTTTATTTTCACATGATGTCTTAAATCCACAGTAAAAGTCAAAGGTATATTACTAAAAATCCAAATTTTTATCATTGCTTAAAGTACACCTTACTCCCAGTCGATTAAAGTCTCTGCATTCAGAGGTGCTGCTCTCAATTTACTGCTTTAAGGTTGAAGCACTTCACTTATTGTAAAGACACACATTCAGATATAAAATAAATTACAGAGCAGCAATTTCTAGAGAAATGCCATGTTCACAACAGCAATAAAAAAGACTTAAAGATTATGTAACTGAATGTTTGGAATGGTCAATGAATAGAACACTGATTTTATGACTGTTTGAAAGACACCTTCACCACACATCACAAGTGTGCTTTTGCCTACTTGGCATCCAGCTCTTCCTTTAGCACAGCAGCAGTCAAAAGGCAAATCAGGGTAAGGAAAAGTAGCCATAAAATTCAGTTGTTATTCAATATATTATTGTACTATTTTCACATATTCCCTTGAGGAAATGAGAGCAGAAACCTGCTGCACTGTTAGTGCACAGCTCAGTTATGAGACTACTGTATTCCAGCAGTGGCTAAAGCCTGGAGATGTACCTTAGGATACCCCTCCTAAATACTCCTCTGTGATTTAATCTAGTTAGCCACAGGGTGTCAACACTGGTCCACACAGAGGCAGGCTCACTGAATTTGTATTTGCCAGTTTAAAAATAAATCTTAAATAAAACAATCTAGAAATAACAGTTTGAACAATTTGACACGTACAATAAACATATGGAATGACTTACAAGGGAAGGAGACCAAAGCACAGAGCAAAAGTGAGTTCAGGAGACATCCAGCCCTGTTACTTAAACCAGCAGTGAAAACGAAAAAAATTCATTTTGCTTACAGCCAGTGGGACCAGGTATATGTGTCAGACAAACAGGGTTTAGATAACAGGGAAAAAGGAAGATTAGGATAAATGGAAAAGAGCTCAGGCATTTTCTTCACCCATTTATACTACTGGTCTCCAAATTCTTTCTCCAATGACATGAAGAACCCAATTTTCTTTTTCTCAAAGCTGACCATGCTCTTAAAATTGTAAATGCACAGCATGTGTACAGTTAATTAATCTGCAGTGCAAAATCATCCAAAATAAAAGTTCCATCTTACTGATCTCATGCATGTAAGTTGGCAGCACCCACTTTACCCTTACTCATTATTGAGCAAAAAAAATCACTTTCCTATTCTAGAATTTCTGGATTATATTTCCTTATATATTTAAATACACTGATTAAACATGGTTTTCTCTTCACTCCAAATGTGAATTCCCTCATGCCCATTGTTAAACAACCAAAATTTTCAATGCAGTGCCACTGAATTACAACTAGCAGAAGAAATTTTTCAAATTACTAAAGATGCAGCTTATAAGGAAAGCGAGAAACACTGTAAAAGAGACACATACATATATACAAGTCCTAACAGAAAAATGTGACTCTGAAGGTTCATTGAGTCAAGAGTGCAAAAAGACACAGGCAAAAACCTGCAATCACCATTAGGGATTATACTCCAAATCTACAGAATCCCTTTAAGAATTCTTTTCTTGACTACTAGGGTCAAGTCCTGAAAGCCACAGAGTGGTCTGCTGCTGTTCACTAAAGCATTTGAACATATGCTCCCTCACAAGCAAATCAGATGTGGATTCAGCAGAACTACCCACAGGCTTCACTGAGTAAGTGCTTAAGTGCTTTGCAGGTCAGGAACAACAAGATTCCGACTTGTAAGCTCCTCCCTTAAATCCCACCCATTTGTAGAGTTGGTAAAGGGTCACAAATATTCTGCAACACTCTTCATGTTCCCCAGAATTTTATTTAATCTTCAGATAAATGAAACGATCAGTTGCTTTAGCATTCTGATATCTCTATTCTGTTCCTTGACTAAAAAGCACATCTCCAAAAATAACAAAAACAAAGAAACATCACCGGGCTCTTAAACAGAGCAAATCTGTCCCGTTTAAAAGCTTGCTACTCAAAAAATGGAGTGATGCAGCAGCTTAAGCAACAGATACCTTAGAAAATTTAAATCCTTTCAAATCCTCCCTACTTGCAGTGGCAAAGCTCAACACTGGCAGGCAGACATGGCAGTTCTGCCTTTCCCACCGTGGATGTTAATTCAGACCCAGAGAAGAAAGTGCCCATCAGAGCCACTTGTCTGTGCTGCCTACAGGACATAGCCTCACTATCACTTTCAAAAATGTGGGCAGACAGGAAGAGAAATACTGTTCCAAACAAAAGGTATGATTTGCAAGAGGTGATGAGCACACATTTAACACTGATGATGCCTCACTGCTCTAAAAATCAATACACCTAAAGAAAATCTATTTTATATTAAAAATAAATGGTACCTTTTGATGTTGTGGCCGAAGGTTGAGTTCAAGGAATTTGGGATTTATTGGTACCTTATATCAGTTATACAGCACAAGCCTTCACCTGGGCTTCACTTTATGTCCTTCTTTAAAGCACAATATAAATCTATAATCCTAGCAAATTTAGAAACTTCTTTAGGTTACAGTAAGTCACTTTATTTTGATCGTTTTTAAGTCTAACAAGCTTTTACACTAAGATCGTTGATTTTAGACTGGAATAACACAACTGATTATTTGAAAGTGTCACCTTTCCAGCCTTCTGAAGCAACTGTACTTTTGGCAAAACCTTCCTGCAAGAATGATCACCCAGTCTATGTGTCAGAGATCAGTATTTCTCTGCAGAGGGAATTTATAGAGAAGCAGTCAATCAATTTTAAGATCTTCTGCTAACAGACCGTGCTCTGCATGACCTTGCTCTTTGCTCTATCATGTTTACATTTTCTACTACAGTATGTCTCTAATCCCCAAAGTGTCCCTAAGGGAACTTTACTGTTTTTTGAGTCATGCTCGACTGCTGAACTTTGCAAAACACAGACAGGGAACAAAAAAAAAAAAAAAATGTGAACTAACAAAAAGTCATTTTCTATCTTAATTTTCTACCAATAAAATATTAGTGGGGTGGTTATTTCTTAATTTAAAAGATCTAGAACTATGATAGTCATTCATTCTGTATTTTCCTCTCAGGAAAAACTACTTTCAAAAAATTCAGTGTCTTGTTATTATTTATTTATAAATTCCTCAATACTATGCTAAATAATGAAGAACTGTGGCATAAAATTTGAGAAATAATTTTAATTCACAGTAGTAAGATCAAATATTTAGCTTCAGCTCACTGCTTTTGGGACACAAATTTGACTAACTGGCCTGTAAGCACTTTGAATTTCAATAAACTCCTCCAAGCTGTCTTTGAGACAGACTACTCTCATTAATGTATGTATCTTGAAATGATCCCATGTGAACTAACACTTAAGGCAGTTTCATCATTGATAACTTAATGCACCACAAGGAAATTTTGTACTGATAATAGTGAAGATTTAAAAAAAATTAATACACTCTCTCTCCATGCTGCAATCATAAAAATACTTCCACAGAAGGATGCATAACATCTCTCATCTGTGATATTGCTATACAAGTGAATGCTATTTGAAGAATTCGACATTATATCAGATGATATAGTTTTGTACTTCTATGTTCTGATATCCTTGCCAACATATGCAGAAGAAATCCAGGCTACCAAGGAAACAATTATTGTCAACAGGCAATGCATTAGGCACGTTTGAAGGTAGATGATGAAAACAGGAAGATAAGTCACCACCTCTTGCCGTGCAGACATGGAATGCTGGAGTGGAGGTAATGAATCTTTGTTAACTGCAAGCAGGGCAGTGCTTTCAGAGAAAGATGAACTGTTAACATAACATACGAAATAAAAGAGAGCTGCTATGTGCCTGTGGACACAGTGACTGAAAATTGTCATACATCTTTGATTTCCTTACCTGCTCACAGCACCCTTAACAATCTCTCCAGAACACAGCTTCCCATTTTCATGTCTAGTACTGACTAGTGCAGAAATAACATGCCCAGTACTAACAGCCTAGGACAGCGAGAGGACCAGGCACGAGATAAGGATGTGCCTCTTGCCTCTGTCCTAGGTTCTACAAGTCACTTGGGTAAAGTTATCTAAAGGAAAAATAGGAAAAAGTACTTAATTTTTTTTTTTTTTTTTTTTTTTTTTTTTTTTTTTTTTTTTTTTTTTTTTTTTTTTAGGAAAGAAGTTGTATTTGAACATTTAAAGACACAGATAGAAACTCAATGGACTTTCTGAAAAATTTACCGTGGTAAGTAGTAACCAATCCATGGCAAACAAAACAGATTGCTAATTACATCTCAACTCTTCACCATCAGGGGTGCTGGAAACTCAGTGTGCTTTCAACACAGTGATACACCTTGTTTGCACCTTTTCTACCAAACATTCCTGAGAGTTTGAGTAATGAAGACACTCCTGCTCCAGAGGAAAGAAAGAAGGCTATCTACATTCGTGAAGCTCACTTTCATACCTGGTGATAGATCTGCTAGAGGAACTTGCTCATGACAGGTGACCTAAGGTATGAATCACAAAAGGCACTGCTGATAATACTTCTAGATTATGTCATGGAAACTATTTCCATCACTGACTCTGTTGTTTTAGAAAACACGGAAGATCTGTTTCTAAATTGTGTAGATATGTACACAATTATTCAAATCTGTTTGTCTCTTTCTATATCAACTCTAATCTACCAAACAAAAATCACATTAGGAACATCACAAGAATTACCTACACTGAAGTTGCTATGACACTTAGATGTAAACATATCTGGGTGATATATATATAAAAAATAGAGGTATTATGCCACTTAAAACATTTTTTTTTTGTTAAGGAAGCACACCTTTATTCCTCCTCCTAAATTCAAAATATCCTGAGTAAAAATTTCCACAAGGACTCTGAGTAATTTAGACAGCAATTTTTCCATGCTTATATGTGGTTCTGTGACTCAGACAGCTTTCACCCATTGGAAGTCAGTGTTGTCTCCTCATACAGCAAGACCAGAAATACTAGACCTCAGCACTAAACACCATGAAACTGCAAAAACTTTCTCTTACTTGGAGAACTCAGAAAATCTGGCTTGCACAAACCCCTATGCAGAATGACTGATAGCAACGTAAGGCATTCAGATTTCAAGGGATGCAAAAGTATCTGAAGTGCAAGCTCTTCTCTGTTTGCATTTCTAGCTCAAGTGTTTTATTTTTCACAACATCTGGAATGAGCAATGGTATGTTATGGTAACTTTTGCCAAAAGGCACGTAAAATCAGCACACATATACAGAGATACACAACATTTGGCTATATGCTGATACAAGAGAAGGTGATGGCTTTGGGAGTTACAGTTGAGGAATGGGTGTTTTTATAAGCGATAAATGAATCCCTAGTGCCATTCTACTGATCTACCAGAAAAAAAACAGGGATTAATCTGGCCCAGGACACCAACTGTAATAGTAAAATTATTTTGTGGCTGCTTTTCTATGTAGATTTATTATCCCTTACTGTGCAGACATATATTGTCAATAAATAACGTCCTTGTTCACCTAGGAAAAGGCCTTTCCTCTTAAAAATCTATATATGGTAAGTCTGTGTGTGAGCAGTTTCAATTTTTACATCATCTTCAACAGAGATTTCAAAGCTTCCTCTACTAGCATCATTAAATAACTCTGAATTTTGTTTTCCTTCTCAGAAACAAATTAAACATAATTTTCTGTATTAATAATGAAATTTACAGCTCTCATTTGGGAGCACCCAGAAACTTTGATTCTGCCAGTGGTTACAAATATATGTGACAAAAGTCAGCGGAAGTATTTGCATTCTAAAAATCAAGTAATACTTCAACATTGGCAGGGGTGGATCATAGTTTGGTTCCATTAAAATAAAATTTAAAAACCCAACAGTATTTGCTTACAAATATTTCTTAAGCAGTCTTCCGTCATGTCTTTTTTTAGAGGAATGCAACACAAGAGGAAAATAGAAAAATTGGCAGATCTTTACTCAGGGATGCATTAACAGAATTTTTTTTATTGGAGAAACAGTGCTTCAAAGTTAATTTTGTATATGAGAAAAAAACCATGATAAAATATTGGACAAAATCCTGAAATAATAAAATCCATGGTTTTAATATCAGGTTAGGAAGACTTTCCACTTTCAACACTTCAGTTTTATTTTGATCACAGAATTTTTTTCCCAGTGATCAAAAAATTTGGAAGTGCAATAGTGAATTTATACTAGGATGTCATAATTTTATCAAACAAACTCTCTCAAGGGGGATGTTATTTTCCCTGCAGTTTGTCAAGTTTTCCTTTTGAGTCATCAATATATAACCATTTTTCAAAAAGGATATATTGTCCAGCTCCCAAGGAAAGTATAATCATATTACATTGCCCGGAACATCACCCTCAGCTTGATCCTGAAATCACTGCATAGGAAGATAAATGATATTTCCATTGCAAAGTCTCCACAAATAGTTCCGTGTTTTAATAGTGTGTTCTCCAGATATGTTTTTTCCTCAGCCTTTCAAAAGCGACAATGTCAGGCAATAGGATAAACACCGTAATACAAAGGTGGAACTGACTTTGTAAACCAAGATCCACAGGTAATGCAGTGAAAAATTAGGCAAAGGCAAGAATGGCAGGGAAATCTATCTTGCTTCACATGAGGTTTGCTGGCTCACAGGGTTTGTGTGCAGCCCTGACACAGCAAAAATTAAATAACTCCAAAGCACGAGGACTCCAGCTCCATCAGCCCAGAGCTGAATCCCAGCTAACAAGATCTGACAAGGTTAATTGCTTCAGATAGTGATGCATTGCTGCAGTTTCTAGAATTCCTAGAATTCAAACTCTCATTGCCCTACAGAACAGGAAGATCATCCTCAGTTAATAAGTTTTTCTGACGCTGCATTCCTGCTAATCTTTCTAACAGCTTTCCATTAAATTGAATCAGCATTTGTAAAATCACTCACACCTGTCTTCTACATCAGAATGCATAAACCAAAGTTTCACAGATTGGTCTGAATTATTATTATGCCAACCATCTCAATAAAAAACCCCACCCTACAGAATCACCTATTTATAAACTCTCTTTGTTGCCGATGTCCACATTAGCAACACTTCAACCCCACAACAGAAGGCCCATTCTGTACAGAACAAAATTTATTCTGCGGAATAAAGCATTTTATGATATCCACTTCACGGCATCCACTTGACCTTGGATGGAAGGTCCCAAAGGCACTGTGCTGTTTCCAGGTTCTTAATTAAAAGGAACCAGATGGACAAACACACCCTGAGTCGTCTCCCACAGTTCCACACTCACAGCCCTGCATTCAGAGCTGCTCATCTGTGCTGGAGGGCAGGGACGCAGACAAATTCTCAAATATACCAAATAGCCAAAACATGTCCACAGGAACACCGTAAAATCAGCTTCCCCACACAGAATCTCACTAGTGCTTCTTACCAGCACTTCTGGAGGGGCACAACACGTCAGCAAAGCAGGACTAAAGCAAGACAACACAAGCTTCCCAATTTCCCCTATGAACTCCACTGAATTGAAAGTTGTCTTTGGACAGATTGCTTCCTTGTTTTGGACTCGTTTCTGGAATTTTCTTTCTTTTTGTTTATTCCTCTATCATGTTTGACAAAATGGCAAGGATTGCCCTGTCACCTCACTTAAAACTTTAATAAACCCTGAGGATTATACTTCCTCCACTAAAAGTCCCGATTTTTTTAAATTTAATCTTCTTATATACATCTTGAAGAAAGCAATGATTAGCTTCAGCTTTGCTCTGAAACAGGAGGGGTCCAACAACAGCAGTTTGCCCTTGTCTTCCTTTATAAACCATGAAGTAAAAGGAAGCCAAAAGTGGAAAAGCTAAAAGACACACAGAATATATGTCAAAGAATTTCTAGACACAGTAGCTTAGCTTTAATCTGCCTCTATATAACAACAAAGATCAAACCGTTGAAAACGTTTTGCTTTCTAAAACATATGTATTCTTACAGTCTCTAATATCAAATAAGTACAATTTAATCTGCATAATATCATAAATCATATCTAAAATTAAGAGCGCTCTATGTGCTCACATAGTTGTTCGCTTATCTTTCTAAGTAGCAGAAACAGAAACTGAGGTGTAGAATAGGATTCTAACCAATTGTACACTTTGTAGAATGATTTTTTGCAATGAACACAATAGTTGTGTGTCAGGAGGACAGGAAATAGATTTTTAATATTTTTTTCTTAATTTCTTTTTGGTTTTTTATGTTTTGGACTTGCCAAGTAAAATATAATAAAAGCATAATAGACAACTTCTTTATTTTCTGCTTCTTACCATTTATTGAGGCTTCTACACCAGTTAAGGAGTCACAAGACATCAGAAAAAAACAGGGATGCATTATTTTTCATGTAAGAACCACTATTAGCACTTATAGTGCTGTACTTTCTCTCAAGACCCTCACCCACGATTGTGTATCTTATGTATCCATGCACATGGAAGACATAAAATATATGTCAAACAAAATCAAGCAAGTTATTAAGTCAAAATAGACCCTAAATCTTAGTGGAAGTCAACAGATAAACATACTATAGGTCTAGCATAGCCTAAGTACACAATGCATAATTCAGAGCTGAACTAAGTTTATAACTTATTGCAATATTTCTTACTCAGAGAGAGGTCTGGTGTACTAAGGCATTGTTCAGTCACTAATTCAGCAAAGCTCATGAGAAACTTCCTCTTTTTTTTTTTTTTTTTGAAGCCTCTACAGTGCTATCTCTCCCATGATAGGCATGCCTGGGAAGAAAAAAATCTGCTCTGAATCTGTGTATAATTAAACACAGAAATTTACTGCTAAATTATTTGTACCCTGCTCTCCCTGCCGCATTCATACTTATATTGCTTTATGTCATTCCATTACAATTGTTAGCAAAGGCTTTTTCCCTTATCACTGGCTTTCCCAGGCATCCATCCTTCTGGACAATGCCAGCTGAAATATAAACATCCTTCTAAAAAAGGACATGTTCATCTCCAGAGGGCACAGTCTAAATCCATCCTGCAGAGTGTACGGAGGCTACCAAGGTGTCAGGAGCCTATGAAGGAACAGTAGGATGTAGGAATCAAATAAGAGGGAGAAGGACAGCTGGAGTGGAGATAGAAGACTCTAATGCCTACTTTACACCCATCTCCCAAATCTAAGCCAGGCCCTACGACTCCTGAGCAGTTCAACAATCTGTTGGTCCAGCCAACATTCAGGGTTCAGCTCAGCTCAGGTACTTGCACCATAATCGCGTTCTCTGTGGGATGAAGGATTTGGCACCGGTTGTGACAATGGCTCAGTCTTCATAGGCCACATATTTTAAAAGAAATCAAATTACACTATTTTTAAATCATAACAGTAGGATCACATGAGAAACAGTGACCTCACATATGGTTCTTTATTGGTGACTGAGAGTTGAGAACTATGTTAAGACTCTGTAGTGAAACAACTTCTACAAATATTCACTTAACTGGTAAAATGCCACTGCATCAGTCCAGAGTACTGATGGAAAAAGATGATTATTACTTACAAAAGGTCCCTGAGGTGAAAAGAGCTGGTTTAAAATTAAAATAAGCACTTACATAGAAACAGTGCTGCTCTTTAGTACTGACTCTTCTAATTCTTTTCCAGCATCTCAGTGTTAACCTTTTTGTCTCTCCAGTATTTCCTCCCTGGTTCAGCTACATAATTGGTATTTCCATTTCCCATACAAATCACCGAGAATTTACTCATCCCAATGGTCTTCTTCCCCTCTCATTTTCTAACATTCTAAAACCAAAGAATTATCAAAGAGCCATAGAATAGTTTGGGTTGGAAGTGACCTTACAGACCATTTTGCTTCAACCTTGCTGTGGGCAGGGACAGCTTCCACTGGATATCTTTTTCTCAACATTTACTCCACTTCCTAAATAATATCCCTAGTTATAAAACTTAAAAAATTTCATTAAGTAAACTTTATTAGACGATTCTTGCCTCCTCAATTAATTTTTGGGTGACAGTACTCTTCAGTTGTTCCAGCCATTGAAACTGAACAGCAGTGGTACTTCAATTTAGTCATGATACGCTGTGCATGTTTCTGTATTTCTTCCAGCCTGCTTTTCAGAGTGCTGCTCATGAGCACAAAGTCAAGAACAGTTGTTCAGGATGACAAACACATGCTGTAAAGTATCTTCTATAAACTAAATTACAGGATTTAGAAAATAAATATTTTCTTTTTTTTTTTTTTCTCCATTTTTAACATCTGAGATTCGGGATATAGGGAGCAATTTCTGATCAAACATCTCAAAAAGTACATCTCTTATTCATGCACTCCTAAAATTAATATTCCATTAAAATTTCAGTTACAAGAATTGATATTGAAAGAATAGAAGTACTAGTCTTCCTTTTCTTTAGTGTCAAATTTCTTAATAAAACTTCTATGATAAAAAAAAATAATTAATAAATGCATCACTCACAAGGCAAACCCAGGATATGACAAATTATGGGACAATACTTCATTTCATGCCAGTGCCCAAATGACATATTTTCAGTGACAGGCTTGTCATCATTATTAAGAACTTCCCCTGCCCCCAGTGATGAAGAAACACATTACAGACAAACACATTAATCTTTCCACACAGTACAATGTAAAACCTTAATTACAACCTCATGCTTCCCCCACAAACACACAACACACCACAGACCTAAAGCATGCATATGTCAACCCCAAATATCTGTTGATGTTGTTAAGATTGCAGCTAAGGCTTTGTGTCGAGCTGTGAGGGACATCACTATTGTTGAACACAGGACGCTTTTTTTCCTCAATTAAAAGTCTGGAAAAGAAGCCAGGAAATCCAGTCTGTCCTCCCAGATTTGGGGCGGCATGTTTGTGCACACACGCAGACTCCTAAAACAGAGAGGTTTCCAGCAACAGGACTAAATTATCTTTTTAAGTTAAAGGTAGAACTCAACACAAAAGTGCAGTTCAGTGACAAAGCCACAAAATCATAAAAGCAATGCACTCAAATGCCATTTGTGTGCTGATCAGAGGCAACACCTTTATCTAAAATTGAACTCAGCACCTCAGTATTCCTCTGTTTTCCCAATAACTTAGCTCAGCAGAAAGAAGCTTGAACAAAAACTGACTGCAACTCAATCAAAAAAAAACCAAAAAATAATCTTTTTTTCATGAAAGTAAAACAATTAGAGTAACTGAAGGATTAAAGTTAAATCTTCTGGTTTTTTTCCCTTTAAATCCACAGGTACAAGGATTGGAATCCAGGTGTCCCATGAACACTGAGTGATATTTGTTTTCTCTTTCCAGAGCACTGTAATGGCTGTAGCAGGAGAGACTGACTGCCAGTCACCAGGCTACTCCATTTGCCAGGCAGGTGAAGCATGTGGATTCAACCACAACCAACCAGTTAAAATGAAGTCAATACCTTTCTTTGAGAACCTAAGAACTTCCTTTCTTTCTGCTACAATGTCTGAATGAGCAAAACAAAAAAAAATCTTGCTTGTTTTGAGAAGAAGGAATCCTCTTCCTCCCATCACTGGACAAACTGCAAAACAATTCCCTGGCAATAAATGTGAAAGCTTATTTGATTAGTAAAATGTGGTCACACACTGACACTTTTACCAAAATAATTTTGATTCCTGCCTGTTGCTGAATTTGCTTGCACTTTACAACTCATTTTCCATTACAGCAAGCTTGTATTAGCCTTCTGCTGCTGAAAAATTGCAGGTCATCACTCCATTTGACCTCCATCCTGTATTACTGCAATGCTACGATTAAGGATTACCCTTGAGATCACTAAGACATGTCAGTCAATGTACTTCAGCAGTGGGAGCAAGGATTCCCATGGTTTTGTTCACAAAAATTCAGCTTAATAAATGAGACAATGGGCAAGGATTGGATAACAAAATTTGTCTGCACAATGTTCAATAGATGTAACAGGATATGCCTTTCACATACAAAATTGTAACAGAGAACTCAGGGCATTACTTTATTCCCACTTGAGTGGGACTCGTGCAGCTCGACTTTTTCTGCCTATCATCTGTGTTCCTAATGTAACTACAAGATACACTGCAAACACTGAAGTTTCTCAAGTGAGACAGAGAATGGCAGAACAAAGAAATGCTGATTTCTCAACTACTAAACACAGGTAAACACAGACTTCTCTACTAACTTACACAGGTTTTAAAGAACAGCTGTAAATCATGCTACAGCAAAACCTACTGCTTCTGTTTTATGGATACATGGCTATGAAAGGCCAAACACAGTTCTTTATTAATTTTTCTAAAATATTTCAAAATATTATAAGGGGACAGTAAAAAACCTGCTGGCTGCAGTGCTATGCTGAAATTTCACGGTTCATCAAAACTTTCCAGGGAATAAATTAATTTTCCCGACTCTCTTAGAAGAAATATATTCCCACAAAGCAAGTCAAAGCCTTATTGAAAAACTGCAAAGTAGAGACCTGTATCTGTGACATGCTCAGGACCTGTGGCTGTGCCCTTCAGCAAAACCATGGCCTGCAGGACTTCTTCAGCAGATCAGCCTCTATGAGAGGAGACTGTGCTATCAGGCTCTGGTCATTTTTACAGGGTCTTAGTAAGACAAAGATCAAAAGAAATGTCTCTGGTCCTCTGTAGATTTACATCAGCTCAGCTGCCAATATTTCTTAATTCGCAATGAAACTGTGCAGGGCACCCTTCATAAATATTTATCCAAAATGTTAGACAACTGAATTTTAGTAGCGTGTCAAGCTATAAAGTAACTGAAAGACTATTTGTTCTTCCAGGGAACAGATGTCAAGGTAGCCAACTTCCTCTTCATGTAGCAAATCTACAGGCCTATCACTTCCACTTTTTTTTAGTAACTCATTACTTAGTGAACAGTGATTATTTAGACTGCTAAATGTGCTGGAATTCAGGTTGTGTGGTAGACCCACTATTTGTATTGTTATAGGATAGACCTCAATCTCTTCTTGAACATGAAAATTACATGTAATGAGTAATTTCCTGAATGGAAGATTGCTTTATAGAGCTATTTATCCATTACAGTAAGTTATTTTTAGTGATTATCTTAAGTGAAATGAAATTCCAAAAGAAACAGGAACCATGCATATTCTACTATAGTTTATTTCCTTAAATATTATGTAAGCATCATGCATTTGATAAAACCTATGTTATTATCATCATCTACTTTGTGTCACATGAAATACCTAATCTTTACTTCTCAGTTTATACTAAGCTCAAAGGTGAGTAATTCCACATTAAGAAAAATGTCACTAATAGACTCTGTAGACGTGTAAATGGTATTAAAAAGGTCAAAGAGACCAAAGTCTGGCTTTCATGAGGTCTCACAGCTACAAGGCGTTTGTCTTTGTTGTTGGTGCCAGTTAAGGCATGTCTGGCTTATTTGATCCCCCAGATTAATACAAAGAAGATATCTGAACTGTGAAAAAAAAACACAACAGGAAGCTTAAATGCAGCCATATGGACCATCTGATTCTTTCAACCCCTTAACAGATGAGGGTTGAAATAACTTCCTTTGCTTATTAGCTAATTAAATCGTCCTAACAGTGTATAAAATGGCTATAATAAAAGTGAGTTTAACCATAACCTCCAGCAATGTTCCATTAAGTCTCACATTCTAGGTCATCTAACTGTACAGTGTACAACATCCTGCTAACTGAGGTATAAAGATGTATTTTCTTAGCTTAAAGAAAACCTCCCTTTTAAAACTAATACAGTTCACAAGAAGACAAGAAATAAAAACTCATTTTAAAATATCCATTAATATCTACTTAAGATTTTTACCAAGATTAAATAATTACCTTTACACAGCATTAAATAAAAGTCACTTACGCTTTAGTTCCTATTGAACTTTCTAGATTACATTACAGTGCCTATAGTACCTAAAACAGTTTGTTTGGTTCGGGGTTTTTAATGTTTTCTTAACACAAGGAATACTGTGGAATCAATCATGGCAGAATAGAAATCTTTAAAAATCAAATGTTGTGATTCAATGTTGTGCATTGCACGCATGGAGATACATTAACTCTTCTTGCTTTTCGAGTATGAAGTCTACTGCCCTTTTTATGATATACTATTAAATGACTACATAAAAAACATATCAGTGATTCTAATGCGTACATATCACCAGGAATCTTCCTCCTTCAGTTCTTCCTTTATCAAGTTCAGATGAATTTTAATTAATGCAGCTGGAAAGACTCTACAAAATTTATTCTCAGAACTAGAGCAAAGCCTATGACTCTTTCCAGAATGACTGAAAGCTCCTTTATGTTTTGTTATCTCCAAATGATAACTGTACCTTTCAATGTATATTTATTTCTCCAAGATAGGAATAGCTAAAGTACATTTCCACAACATGTGACTTCCATTAGAAGATGTGATGAATGACCCGCTCTCAACAGCCCAAGTAAAAGCTCATCTGCACATACTGAAGTAACAAGACTACAATGAAATTTTTCCACACATTTCACCATATATTATCAATTGACATGCACTGTAATTTTGCTAGAGATACCATCCTGCCTGAAAGTAAAAATAATCTCCGAACTGCAGTTTTCAAGGATGCTAATTTTTTTATTAATACTTGGAAACACTTCCTCCTTAAAATTTGAATGGCTTAAAATTCACATAATAACGCTGCCAAAAGTGGCTAGTGGCCTATAAAGCAACAATCATTTGAAAGAAGAAAATTTTCCTTGCAATTGAGTAGAAAAGCTACATAATTTTATCTCAGCTATCAGACTGATATTCACTGAGGCATAAAGAATCAATTCGAAGCACCCTGGCTTGCACTGACTTGCATGGACAAAGTTACCAGTAGGAAATTGGAGGGAAGTACTTCCATATTTATTACATGTTAGTAAGTTAGGAAAATGTGGATGGAGCAAGAAGGTGCTATTTGAAAAAATGTAAATCTTTTATGATGATGCCAAAAGAAACCAGAAAGTGAGTTACAGTAAATGGGGAAGTCATATCTTGTGGATCTGGGAATGCTACTTTGGCTCAAAGTATTTCTGCAAACAAATAATGATCTAAAAATTATCAGATGCTCCCATTCATAGTGTGTGCCTCCTTCCTCCTGTCAACCTATCCAAAACCCTGACCATCCTCCTAACACTCTTCTCTATGTAGGAGGAAAAGATGAGTCCATCCATACCACTGACAGTTGCCTCCATTTTGTATTGGCAGAATAGTCAGTATAAATAAATAGTCAGCAATATCAGCTCATAGTTTTGTAACTCTGACCATAAACTTAATTTCAAACATGAGCACAGGCAGACCTACATACTGCAAATGAATCCTGATTTTCTGATGACTTTCATCAGTAGCATCACTTGCCCCAGCACTGAAGCTCCTGCAAAATGGAGCTGCCCAACTTCCATTTTTCTAAATCTTAACTGCACAACTTCCCGTAAGTATCACGTGAGGGAACATCCCCATCCCCTCAGATTTCACAGTAAAACAAGTGTAAATGTGTTTCTATCAAAATGATCTGGTTTAGAAAAATCATTCAACATAATTAAAGAATTTAACATAACTTTGATCATTTTGACAGAACTAGAGTAGAAAGCAGATATAAGTACAAAGTACTAGCAGAGCAGAAACATGCAGTGCTGAACTTGAGGAGGCAGCTCCATAAGCAGACTCAGCTGCTGCCAGAAACACTGTGTGAATGGAGGCTAAGACACACAGGAGTCAATCCATGGAAAAATTACCAGCATTTTTACTCCATCCACTGAGATTAAAGTACAAAGTTAAACATGAAATCCATTGACTATTGCATTTTCAGACTGACTTAAAAACATGTCACATTCAAAATAAACAAAACCCCAACATGGATAAGATAAGCCATTTCTTAAAAGAAAACCCAGTCAGTGTGTCCCTCTACTCCATTTTGGCAGTTTTATCATAATAATATTTCAGTTCTACTACTCTGTTAGTACAAGGCTGTGCTGTCAACAAGCTGGAATTCATTCTGGGACAAATGTATAAAGAAACAGTAATAAAAATCTACGCTATGGCCAGGAGGAGATTCCAGTGATGAAATAAGTTTTCAGGAAATCAATAAGAGAACTCTAAGCTGCAGTGACTTACTGTGACAGCATGCGAGCAGCAGGATTGCACAAACTTTGTGTTACTTGGATGAATTCATGCTTCAGGATTATCTTATTATCAATATAACATAAAAGAATAAAACAAGAATATAGAATTTTCAACATCCAGTCAAGTAATTTACTTCTTCGTTTATTCTTTCTATATTACAGAGGCCTCATGCGCCCACAGGACAAAAACCCCACACTCTCTGGTTCAAGAACCTTTCATTGCCAATCACCCAACACAAAGCTCAGGCAACACTATTTGCAGCAGAGTCCAATGTAAACATCAGCAGCACCATCCAAAGTATCCTGACACAGAAGTTACATAATACTGCTAAAAATAATGAGATGGAACTGCACTTGCAATACAAAATCACAAACACATACACTCTGATTATGGTACAAGAAGGCAGTTTTCCTTGATTAGGAAAATATTTTAGCCTTGTTTTAACAAAACTAACACCAGAGCTCTAAATGCTCAAAGATCTGTGCAGTATTGGAGCCCAATGGTGAAAAAAGGCTGAAGTGTGAATAACTGCATTTCCATCATGCCAGCTGATCATAAAATAGGGTGTTTTATTTCAATGTTTTATTAAAATATTTAATATTTATTAAATTTAAATTGTTCTGATATTTTACTAAAATTCCACTTTTAATTACCAATAACTCCCCTAAAACTGCATTTAGTGTCTCCTGAAAAAAAAAGCCAAGTTTGATGAAGAACTGCAACCAGACTGGGCCATACTGCTTCCAGGTAAAATGGCCTCAAATTCCTGCTCAAAACAAAAAGTTTCAGGATTATGCATCCCTGCCACAATCAGTTCCTTACTGGCAGAACTCGCTGACCACGCTCTCCCTAAGTCAGTAGCTCACACAACTACAGGTGCTCCTCGTTCTCTATACACACATCCTCCTTCCCAAACTTTACATTGCATTTCCACAACAGTTAACTCACCTGTAGGATTCTGCTCCTTTACTGTTAAAAATTCACTGGCCACACTTGCAGACTTTCCATCTTTTGCAGCACTGCCTACAGCATTTTTCTGATCCATGCTGAAGCCCTCACCAGTATTTCCCAATCTGTATCACACAGTTAGACTGAGCTATGTCCACAGTGACTACAGCACACACCTTTTCCAGTCCAAGCTACCTTTCCCTCTCACTCTGATCCCTGCTTTCTCCTCTTACCTTCGTGTCCCTGCTATGAAGGGGATTTGTTCCACTCATGACTCAGAACTGAACCAACAGGTTGAGAGAGTAGACAAAAATTAATGGTTTAAGACCAACTGTCAATATGACAAACCTTAAAAATCAGGATTAGAACCCTTAAAAGTCTCTACTAATCTAGATGCCTCCTTTTTGAGTACCCAACTTTACCTACAGCTGCATGTAATCACCAGATGATAATATTTTTCTACTGGAAACGTCAGGTTGAAAAGTTATTAAACTGTGACTTCAAAATCTGAGAAAGCTGTAGAAAAATAGAGAATAAAACTAAAATATCTTATTTTTTATTCCAGCATCATAAATACTGTGTCAAGCTTTTGCTATTCTTTTTCAGTCATTTACCTTGGGCTAACTTATACCTTTAGAAATATACTCAGACTTTAGATATTATTGAATTTAGAATACCACATGTACTAGTTAAAAATTTGGGGCACTGGCTAGTGTATATAACACCTAACCTCCCAAACGAATCATTTTGTTCTTCACTGTTTATTATGCTCTTGTTACCATTTCCAGCTATTTCTAAATACACAACAATTTATATCAAGTTGTTTTGTGAAATACAGATGTAGCCTAAATTCTATATAACAAAAGCCATATTCAATGCTCACTTTATAATGTAAATACATACTACATCATAGCTATATACGTGGTGAAATTCATACACATACGAAGCTAAATAATTTAAGTGCAGATCTTCAAGTTTAAAAGTTATGAGAGTAGAGGGCACAAGTATATACACACAGATCTGCTAAATCACAAGTATTTCAGTTACAGATTAGCATTACATTTCAGAATACTATATTTTTCTCACTTTAACTTTGTTTTCCATGTTGACTTTAATTTTTTTTTTAATTTGCTTGGTATATTGAACCCTGGCTTGGAATAAATGGATTCAAATAAACACAGTTCAGTGCCAGAATTGCCACAGGCACATTTTTTTCTTTCAGTGGTCCTGGGAAGTGGTTTGTTAAGCTATTGTTCTCAATTAAAAACTCATGTGTTTGTTCAGTACAATATGGGTCGCTGCTTTGAGTGAAAGATTCCCTTGACATGGCAAAACCTCTAATTGTAACAAGTCCATGCCAAGTATGTTTAACCAGATGCAGCCCCGGGTTTGATTAGCAGCCACTGGATTCCATGTACAATCAGATAATGATGGTTTTGCTTCTCTGCTGAGCAAACATCCTCAGCTTTTAATCAAATATGTCTGTGTATCTATAGATGTACGTACGTATGCATGTATATACCTAAAAACCTCTACACACATAATTATGAGCAGCACAACTATTTTAAAACTATAGTTCATCTCAACTTATTTGACCTTTGACTGTTTAATCTTAGAAGGACCTGTGCAATACCAACTGAAAATAAATGGAATAAAATATTTTTTTTGGCAGACACCATACAGATATAGTGAAGAGACATGTGGTGCATGGAAATTTTTTACCACACATGTAGACAGCAGAAAAGGCTCTGGAATACATTTTTGTTTTCCCACTTGTGGGATAGCATCTATTGGATAATGATGATATTAGAACTGCAAAGACACGTGCCATTTTGGAACAACATTCCAATGCTCCTTAACTATGCCTGAGGGAAGGTGGTGAAGCTTGGTGTTTATTTTATATAAGACTGGGTATTAGTTAAGTTTGCTAATACGACTTAAAGAATATTTTGGATTCTGCTATTTGCATTTTTTTTACTTGCATGTATTCAATCAGGGCTTTTAGTGGAAGCTCATAAAACTGATTTCTATCCCCTTTTTAAAGCCTGGACTTCTTTTATGCCAGAAATAAATACACTATTATCTGAAATATCCAAAACAATCAACATAATTTTTCACACAAAGCAATAAATGTCCACTTCTGTACACTAAATACACAACTATCTTTAATTTTACCCTGTGCTGCTCTGGTTTCTTTCATTCAAAAGTACAGAATTGAGTTCAAAGAAAAAGGCAAAAGAGTATTAAAAATAATAGTGATGGTCAGTCAAGCCTAAAAGAAAAATAAATTTTTAAAAATCTAAATGAAGGCTATACACTTGTGTCTTTTAAATATTTAACTTCCACAAATAGCAACACATTCTGCAGCATTGTTGAATACGTTTCCCTCTACACTAACATACAAAAGCATATTTATTTACTTCTATATAAACTTGCAGTTACACAGAGATGAATGTGTGTCAACTTAGCTATGTGAAGTACATAAAAATAGTTAAAGAAACTAAACATAAAACTACATAACTAGGTGATAACTACACTATTTTTTAACTCACTTTCTGAAATTAATACATCTCAACTAATCATCATTTCAAGGGCATTGTATGTAAATGCATTGGTGTCCTGGCCTCTGTCATACCCATCCATAACCAGCTGAGAGAGATATGGAAAAGTAACTTGCATTTGCTTTCTACCTCAGTCTTCAAACCAAGGCTGGTTAAAATAGCACAGAAGACATTTCTAATTTTCCTCACTTAAGTTTTTCCTTTTGCATTTTCACAGTGAAAGGCAACACAATGCAGAATTCTAGGCTGTAGTTACACTCAAAGTTTTACAGACATTTTAAGAGTAGCAGCATCTCCTTATCACATGCTTCACAATGAATTTTCATCATGTAGATAAGCAGCTTAAAGGTGGTTGAAAACCACTCAGAAGTCAATGCACATATTTTATCTCCTTCAGCTAAACTTCTTTCCTATGTTTACTTAGCAAAGTAGAAGATTTGGGGGCAGCGAGGAGGAATTGTCCTGCTTTGAATCTACATTACAGCACTTCGTAGTGTGTTACTCTCCTCTGTCATGCTACATCATAACCCCATGGATATGTATTAATTCCTCCTTCACAGTATTCTTCATTCACATTTCTGTGTTGAGTATTGTTTCCTCTGTGTGGTCTTAATTTCCTAACATCCTGAAATAAACCATGACGTGAAATAAGTCATGTTATGTTTGATTTAGGAGCTCAGAAATTGAAATATGTATAATAGTGCCAAATAAATGATGGCAATTGCAGATTTCACCTGATCCTAAAAGAAACACTCAACTTTTAGGAAAAAAGAACATTAATGTCCAGAGATAACCTGAGAGAATGGCAATCCCTCCTCCATGAGGTATGACAACTGGCCACAGCTGCAAGATAAATTCACTGTCTTCTCTTTGCAACCTGGCTGCTTGTAGTAGCTTGGTTTTTTTTTTACAGTAACCTCAAGTGCTTGGGAAATACTGTCTTTAACACAGACATGTTTTATGAGTGTGATAGAGATGGGAAGAAGCATTGCAGAACCATACCCGTGAAACAAAAATGAAGTTTTCCCATATTGGTGAGATTAATTAAAGAAGCACCCTGGGAAATTGGGCCGTTGAACATAAGCTCTAGGATGCAGAACAGGAGAGCACATGTATCCTGACTTCCTAAATCCCAGCCATCTGTAAAACTGAAATAATGTGCACAAATGACAAATTCCCCTGGAAAAGTTAAGAGATATTCTACCACTGCACTCCCTCAAGGGCTCTGCTGGCTGTGGAGAGCTGGTGAAGGACACTGACACTGTGAGCAGCTCACCCCCGGGCACGGTTGGCTGTGTCCCTCCAGGACAATCCTAGCAATGCTGCACTGGATGCCAGAGGAACCATCAGCAAATGCTTCTGCCTGGGAAAGGAAATCGCCTGACACTGTACCCTGAGGATAAAAAAACTTTGGCTTTGTTCAACCATGTATGTGTCTGTGTAAGAGAATTCCACAGTCAACAGACCTCCGCTGAGAAAGCCCTGCCACCAGATGTTCCAACCCAGGGACTGTGAGTGCACCAGCTGATCCCAATTGCTGCTGGTGGCAGTGGAGGCGCTTCTGGCTCTACCCTTTGAGTCGGGCTGCTGTCTCCCTAGGTGGGGCCGTCATTTCAATAACAGATCATTGTATTTCCCAGTAGGCGGTCCACTGTCATGGTCCCAAGGAGGATGGGGGGAATTAAGCTCCTGTTTAATATCTTCTTGTTATGTCGTATCTCACAAACAGCATTGTTTTGTTCTATAGCCCATGGAAAGATTTCATGCTTAGGACTTATATGGAAGAAACAGAATTTTGAGATTTGCTTACACAGAAGAGTGAGCTTATAAGCCTGTGCATGCAAAACATAGAGAATTTAGGAACACCGCCAGAGATATGACATGTTACAAAAAAAAAAAAAAAAGAAAATAGTGCTGTGTATGTGTGGTCCAATGAACTGAATGAAGGTCTGGTAGCCAGGAACAATTCAATTCCTCTGCACTTAGCTCTAATATGTGGCTAAACACGACATTTCAGTTACAAGGCAGTTCTAATTCAAGCATCATATAAGACATATTTTGTGGAGTTTAAAAAACCCTCATTTATCTAAATGAATGCCAATGTGATGTACAGAGATGCATTTTTGCATTCCCAGCACCCAGGTGTATTTCTGAAGAAATGCACAGGCAGCAAAGTAGGAAATGCACAGCCTGAAGTGATTGTATTGTAGCCTGAAATTAATGTATTGCCTAATTCTCATGCTGAAAACAACTCCAGCAAAAAAGTTTCATTTACATGAAAAGAAGTAGCTTTATACCTCCAGTTATCTGTAGAGTAAAAGCTGGAGAAGCACTACCCCTCTACCACACCAGGATGCTTCAGGAATATGTCTATTATAGATCATTTACAAATTGTCAAAGTACTGCACAGTAAATAGGGAGGTGATACTGCCTCAGATTCAATGCTGTTCAATTCCCACAGATTGTTATTTTTAAACACATTCTTACCTGCAAAACATGGCATTTTCAGGAATTTATAACACTAGCATGCATTCCATTCCAATATTTTGCCTCTAACCTGTTTACACATATTGACAACTCCAATGTACATTGCAGCTGTCAGGGAACTCGTTCATCATATGAACCATATGCTGCAATGTTCCTGCTACACTTGGAGCACACAGTGTAAATTATGTAACTTTTAAACACCATGACAGGAATCAGGAATTGAGTAATATTCTACTGTAATGGAATCAAAACTTTAAAAGTATGAATATTCTCACAGCCAAAATGTTTTCAAATATTTGACAGTAATTAAAGCATAACTATTTTGATTTTTTTCTTCTATTAAGCACTGATAATCTTTAACTCTGTCTTCATATAGATAAATAACTTGCTTTGTTCCATATTTGTTAAGCATTCTTCTTGTATGTTTTTTAGCACACAAGTCAAATGACACTAGAATAAAACAAATGAATGTATTATTTACAACACTTTGCAAATACTATTCATGGATTAAAATAAAGTATAACTTGTCCAAGAGGACTTAATCCATTAAAGACATAGGAAACCAGCTTAATTTGTCAGAATGGCAGCCATTAACTCTGCAAGGTTATGCAAATACAGCAGATGATTGAGAAAGTGCAGGCCATCCCTACTGTGTCAAACATAAACAAACTCTGTATGAAACTGGCAGCCAACATATTTGTTGTGTAGAGAAGGCAGGTAAGGAAACACAAATGCTTTTATCCCTTAAATGGGAATAATTCAAATAATTCTACAAATGTTGGAAAGTTTGGGAAACAATACAACTACTTTTGTTCTAAATGGCTAATATGTTTCCTGATCTCTGAGGTTCCCTAGAGGGAGCAAAGCTTCAGAATCTCTTGACACTGTATCTGTGCAGATTTGGCATGTCAGCTGGTAATTACAGACCCATAGGAAGTACTTAAGCAGAGGCTAAGGATAAATTTAGATAAATGAACAATTTTGCTAATGAATAATATTCCTGACATAGAAAACCTTGCATTTTAAAAGTATGTGATTTTCCTGACTCCACCAGGTCAATAAGTGCTTTTAAAAGCAGTAATTTCTGAACCTATTAGACAGCAGAAGGGGGTTAAAGGGTCTTTCACATCACTGACAAATACAAAATGTATGTGTGTGCATGTATGTATTTTACAAATGTAGACAGACACAGAAAAATTGACAAACATATTGTAAAACTGAATGAACAAAATTCTGAAGTGAATCATACAGGTTTACGAGTCAGTACATCATTGTAGTAACTTCAAACGTGCATCATTCCTCTCTACTGTTGATGTCATCTGGATTTTCCTGCTTGGAGGCCCTTTCCTCTAAACATGAGTGTGGATAAATAGTCAAAGAACTTGTGAGGGGGCAGAGTATGTCAGTTTAGGAAAGTACACGAATACCTTTGTAAGAGCTGCTGATAAGCATAAAGTAGGTCATTAAAAGAAATACAGAAACGTAACTCTACATGATTAGTCTTTATAAGGGAGAGGAGAAAAGGAGAGAAAGAAGAACCCAAATCAATTTGAACAATAGTGTAACAGTCAGATAACCCAGACACACAGGAGATTACACTGTACAGGAGTAAGATCATCATGATCTATTATGTAGCATTAGGGAAAGAGTCAGGCATAAATTTCATTACACTAAACACATGTGCAACCAGTTTTACAATTCTGCTCTTTGGCTGTTTTGCCTGGAACAATTTTTGTTCCAACTTTTCAAAAAAAAAAGCAGTTCACATAACCAGCCACATGATCCCAAATGATGACTACAAATAGCTTTGAGGTAATTGCTGTATATTAGGCAGCATATGCAAACAAAAGGTCAAAGAGAAGATAAATTGTGAGAGAGTGCTTGAAGCAAGCTCTAGCTTTCACTGGGCAATTTCACAAGGAAGACAGAGGGAACAAAGTTGTTTACATCCTCTGGGGCTTTTTCAGTGCTAGAAGCCCCCTTAGCTAACTTTATCAGTTCCAGTTATCACCACAATTGAACAGCCCCTAATGTACCTCTTGACCAGTGACCTCTTCTCTTCTTTCTACTTGTCCATCTCACTTTTCTTTTTTTTCTTGGCTTTTCCACAATTACAGAAAAAAGAATCATTCTGAACCTGAACATTGGTGTTTTGTTTTTTTCCGTCTGCCTTCTCTACCCTGTTTTTCTATTTTCAGCTTCTGGAAAGGGCATTTCCTCCCACCCCAACGGGCAACTTTGTTTATCTTTCAACATTATACACACAACTTACAGTTCATGAACTTTTCCATGCTGTCAGGAAAAGCCATCCTTGGATCACTTTTCCTTAGGTTGGCCCTAGCTGTGCAAAACAGGAGAAATTGCTACCCTAACAGCTAAGAATGCGCACACTATCACATGATCTACTAACAGTGCTGCTCTCAATGGGCTACAACATGAACAAAAATATAAACCACACAAGACAGTCCATCTCCAGCGTACAAAAACTATTTATCAAATATATGAATATCTTTTCCATCATTAAAACCCTTAAATATACTGTTTAACAAAGCAATTCAAGATAAACTCTTCTTTTTATAGCTTCATTCCTCTACTCTCTCTCCCTCTGCCCCAAGAACTCAGCCTACACAGTTCTGGCAAACAACTTCGCTTAAAAGGTAGAAAAAGACACAGAGCTATAGGAAATGCTTCTCTGACGTTTCATTAATGAGGAAGCAGATCTTAAGGCTCTTGCTGCTATTGGGCTCATTTGTATTTTTTATGAGCTGATGTACTAGTGGGTAGAAAAGAGACAGACTCTCTGCTGGCAGATTAACCAGCCCTATAAGGGTGCCTGCTATTAATTTCAGATATTCATCTGCACATCTGTCTCTGCCCAACTGTGTCATGACTATTGCTTCTTGTAGCTCACTTTATTTAACCAGAAGCTTTTCCCCACTGAAATCTGTCAGCTTGTTTTGTTGTCTTACAGGATCTAAACTCTAGTTATCAACTAGCTGAAGATCAGACCATTCATTTCCACAAGTGGGAAAAAATAATCTCTGATAGTGGGAATTTTAAGGTCATAGTTATCAACCACATTTATTCACCACATGTTACTGACATGATGGTTCCTGACAACACCTGGTACCTCTATTATTTTCCCTAAGAAAACACACTTTGCTACCCCCAGACTGTCCCCGCTCTGACTCCAAGGGAGCCAGGCACACTGGAACAATCCCTGAAGGTCATACTGTTTAAACCTCCAGAGCCTCAAAATTTCATAGACAATTCCCCTACCTTCCAACAGAGGAAAAACTAGCTTGTACCAGATTTCAGACAAATACTTTTTTCTCACTGGAGAATATTTCCTTTTGTTTTGACAAAGCTTTTCCCTCTTATATACCTTAATTCTAAAGGTCCAAGGCATATAATCTGTTTCATTAATGTCTTCACTTTCCTTTTCTTGACTTTGACTTCAACAACTGACTTTTGACTGTTACTACCTACAAAGTGTAGTACACTCACATTTCAGAAAGAACATCCAGTACATTCCTGTGATGTTCACTTGAGCTCTGCTCTTGTCCCACTAGTGCTTCCCTAACTTATGGAACTATAGAATTTTCTCAGGCTTTCCAGAGATTTGGCAAGTAGGACCCTGGAACCTGCCGTTCTTCCCCTTGGGCCAGTAAAAACCTTGTCTATATAAACACAGGACTGATATTACAGTATCTGTATTGTCTATACCTGCTTTTTTTTGTGAGACCCAAGCCTGACTGCTTTGTGATTCAGCTGATTTAGAAACAAGTGATGTGGCAGCACTGGGATTAGAACATATCAAATATTGTCTGTAAGCATTCACATTGTTTTCATCTAAATTCTACATAGAAGAATTTATGGTCTTTCTCATCTATGAAACATGCCCCAAACACAATGGTGAGTGTCAAAAGAACCACTTGGCAGAGAAATCAGTCCTTTCCTTCAAGAGGCAGGATATCTGCTCTCAACATGAATCTTTTACCTGCTGTTCAATTAATCTGCCACTGTTCTTATCAGTCTGAGGTTTAATCACCTGAAGCAATATAAATGAAGGTTTTCTTTCTCTCACTGTCTTCCCAGATTTACCACAACACTGAGTTTTCCAACCCAGCTATTTTCCTTACACTCTCTTTAAAGAAACTCCCTGCTTGCTTTATGATAACAGAATAACACAAAAAACCCACAACCACTGCTAGATTTTGCCTGTGGATTACCATGTATCTAACCTTTCAATATGTTTCTCAATTTATTTTTGTAATACCTAATAACTATTTAGTCAAATTTGATTATTTGCACAGACTTAGATCCATCTATCCTAGATGGGAGCAGGCACACTGCAGAGCTCTAACCATTAGCAGATTCCCACAAATCCTACCACACCACGGCTCTCCTGTGCCACAGCAAAAGGAGCCACTTTATTCTGAAGGAGAGGTAAAACTGTCAGTCTGCCCAGATGCCTGAGATCACTGCTAGGGCTGACTCACACAGGATCAAAGAAAATAAGCCACCATAGGTGCACTTCTACTATCTCAAAATCTACCTACTTTAAAAAAAAAAAAAAAAGAAAAAAGCTGTTTCCTATAAAAGTCAGCCTCCCTATCACCTGTGTCTGGGAGTTTTACATGCCTTTCCAGGGACTGGGGAAGACAACTTTTATAATCAAATTTCAGCCAAGGATGCACACATACAGTCACCATTATTACAACAAGTTAAAAAATTAGTGGCTTTCGAACACTCCTACAAGCAAACTCTTCTTACGCTACTGATGGAAGGCAAACTCAAAGATAATGTCAGATCAGCTGAAACAAATTTAATGCCTTATTTTAGTGAATATTAATTTAATCTTGGAGGTCTCAACAGATTCACTGTAACAGGATGTTAATATGAACATCCCTTCTAGTAAAGACTTTTCTCCTCCTAGTGTCTCTACTTGATTCAATAGTCATTACTGCAAACTGTGGGATGTGTGCCAGTATTCAAGAGAATATTATTGTTTCATATTCTTTTGTTTGTTGTGGTTTTTTTTAACCTGTTCAAACACTGGAACTGTTGCCTGAATCAAAACATGTGACTAAATGTATTGCTTTCCAGTGGCAGAATAAACATCTGGAATTGTTCTAGGAAAGCCCCATTTGGCACAGTCCTGTCACAGGGCCTGTCCTAATGACACACAACGCAGAGAACATTCTGGAGGCACACAGCAATTGTTTTGGCTGCTTCGTGCTTTATTGGTCACAGCTGCTACAAAATCCATCTGAAGATGTTCACAAGGTGCCCAAGGAATGGCAACCCAAGAGGTGATTGAGTCAGGACTGCACCAGAAGTGGCTTCAGACCTGGGGAGGGTACAGTCCTCAACTCGGGACAGCTCTGTGCTAAAGGGACACCATTGAAGTGTCTGAGGTAATTAATACTGGAACTCTCCTTTTACAGGGATGCTCTTTATTTTACGTCTCTGACAAATAAGTTAAAACCACCAAAATAAAGCTTTAAGGTATCATAAATGAAAAATAAACAGTTTCTGGCAATGAAGTATGATTACCATTAATTACATGTAATTAGCTTGAAAAAAACCAAAATTAAAATGGAATTCATACCATAGCCCAGTATAAAATTGTTATGGTAAGTATGCCTGAACTTCACAGAATTCTTTATATTCTCTTTATGTACTTTTACAAATGAAAGCAGTGGCACTATGCCTTTCTTAGGGTATCACTTGGACACAGGATGATAACAGTCCCTCCACTGCATATTCAGAAATCTAGAATAGCAAAAGTGGTGGGGTTTGTTTTCTGACCAAAAAAAACTACTCTCGACATATTTAATGGACATATATTGCCAGTCTGTATTTTCAAATGTGTCAAGAACTTGCAAAGCCTTAGAGAGATTAAAGCAGTTTTCATTAAAATGGCTTTAGTTGACAAACCAACAATGACTGCACAAAGCCAGTGCAAAGGTAAAAGACAAATATTTCTCTTAGAGGAAAAGTCAGTAATACTGGTGCAACTAAATATTAAACTTATATTTAAAGAATTTAATTTAATTGAAAACATATACAATTCAAACAACAAGATTTTCAGAGCTCACCGCTTCTTCAAGTCTACTCTCTCTTAAATAAAAGCAATCATTGTTGCATTTATAATGTTATTTAAAGCTTGCTGTTTTCTAGAGATGGATAGCCTTTCAATGTTAAAATACATATTGTTCAAAATCTCAGAAAAAAACACAGTTCTGCTCTAAAAGAATAAGTCATTTTTCTTCCTCATACACTGACTGTGATCCACATGTACTTTGTCAGAATTTATTCTCACAAAACAGTAAAATCCATTAAAAAACTGCAGTGAAAGTCATCTGCAGTGGAGCAAAGAATGAATGCTGCTAATCTGCTGAACAAGAAAATAAGGGTGGACTGGATGCAGGAAGAAATATCATCCTACATTTAAATTAGCATTTTCTTATTTAAGTTTATTTGCAAACAATTCTTGAAACTCAGTGCACCATTTGTGTTCTAAAAATTCAAACAAAAATAAAGTCATTGTAATCTGCCTTTTGACAGCTAAATCCACAACATAAGTTGACAGCAGTAGATATAAAGGCTATTGCCTAAACTAAAACGTGAGCTTATGAAATGACTAATTCCTTTAGCTGGGGTTATTAAACCTTTCTTTAGAGTTACAAATCATTCTTTAAGTTAATAAAATTTTAGAATTCTTCATCACTTTTGAAAAAATTATTCTCAGAGTGTTTCATATGAGCACCTACATTTCTGCTTTGACTTTCCACAGCACCACTGAACCATTTGAGAGGCAATGAAATAATCAATATTTATTTTGATCAGTAAAATCCTACCCTCCACTCTGCGCTCATTTTATGATGGATTCCTTAGATGCCCACATCACTGGTTATGACAGATATTATGCACAATTTCCAAAAAAATGCCAAAATGTTGAATGTTCTCCATCAGACTCCTGAGCAACTCAGAAACAGCCCAAAAAATATGCCTAAATTTCTATGATCAGACCTTCCTTCCCCAAAAGAATGACCACTGTGAAAAAAGCAACTTTAATTCTACTTACATTTTAAAAAACAGCCCTCCCCACAAAAAATCAACAACAACAAAAAAAAAAAGCACAGCTCCCCAGGGATGTACTTCTGTAGCAGGGGGAATCAGCATGCATTACTTTAGAGCAAAATGTTCTGCCTGCTTAGCTCTTTAGTATATAAAGTCACTTCATCAACCCAATTATTTCTTTTTTTTCCTGTTTTTTCCCCCAAAGTAACTCTAAACTACTTTAAAACACCTTCATTAGAGAAATGATTCAACAAGCACTGCTGCAAACCATGGAAATGTAAAAGCTGTTAAAAATGTATTAAATGCTGTCCATGCCACAAGGGTACTAGTGTAAAATGACCTTAAGTTTAAAGGCTCCCTATGAAGGCAGAACAGTATCTGCTCTGCTTCTCCTAATGAATAACAAATGGGCCTTCACAATTCATTTAGTTCAGTACAAGCTGCCATTACAACCCATTTTGTTTTTTTAACTTTGTGGTAATGTATCATCTTGCCTGACTCTATGTCATCTTCTTGAAGGTCACCAAAGGTATGTAACTCCACTCTCCATAATGAAAAAAAGGAGGAAGGAAAAAGAGATATGACAAATTTTGACAAAGCACCGACCAGTGCATTCTGATATACTGTATCACACAGTGAGGCTCATACTTCCTACACAAAAATGCTTCCTGAATTGTAAAGAAAGTCAGAAAATCACTGAAGTCTTCGAAAGGATTCTGTTTTTCAATTAATAACTAAAATAAAACAATATCTGGGAAATAATTCTTTGGCTTTCTATTTACTGTCTCTTGATTTTTGTTATGCCTTAGAATATAATCTGAATCTGAGCATTTAAAAAGGAATTAAAATACCACAAATATTTATCTTTATTTCACAGGTATTTAGAAACACGCACTATGTTGCTATGGACAATTAGCCTTTTATCCAATTTTAGTTGGTAGTTTAACTCACCCACCCTAAGGTTTTAATTATCCCCTCCATCTGCATGCTCAGGCCTCAATTCATGCAGCTGGAAATCTGCCTCAGTGATGTTATAACCTTGTTAATGTAACAAAAGAGGAGTTTACTTAAAACTGTACTGACTGTGGACTTAAGCCAAATTTACTTGAAAGAGGAAAGAGACTGTCAAAAATCCTACAATAAACACAGAAATGCAGTTCTTTCATAACCTTCACCTTAATTCATATAGACAAGCAATTTACATGTAAGTGGATTCATATGGCCTGCGAGGGGCCTCCTCTCTGGAGCTGGACTATTCTCCATACCCTACCCCCCTCTCGAACAAAAAAAGCACCAACAGCTCACTTTACAAAAATGGCAGAGTATCTGCAATCTTTTTTAATCACAATAAAACATAATTAAGATAAACATTTATAAAGCTAGTCAGTATCAATAACGGCAGCATAATTTCACAAAGCCAATATCACATAAGTTCAGCTAGTCCTTCCTCAAGTACATATTTTAAATTCAATAAAGGTTTTATTTGAAGAGTGGAAAGTTGCACTAATGAGGTAATAGTTGCATTAGCCTTAAGTGGAACTTGCTTGTCAGATACTGATATCCCCTATTCATTTAGTTGCCAAATTACAGGAGGGATTTCCTAAACTCATCTGTTAATTAGATTCATTTTTAGACTAGATACTACCAGAAACCTACATTAGACTAAACAAAACATCACAGTATTGAAGCGTTGAAGGGAGATTATTCTGAGAGAACAAATTATAAATTCTATTTCTTAAGAGAATTGTGAAAATGCTGAAGGTAAATTTCCATCCTGATTGGATCGTTGTGGTACTTTTATAAGACAGGGACAAGCAGCAGTGGGTACCTGGGTGGGATGCAGAGCCACAAGAACCAGAAAGTATTCTGGTGTAATTTCATCAGTTTTCTTTCAGTTGTTGACAAAATAATCCAGGTGGGCAAGGAAAGTAATGGGCACCCAAAACAAAATTGGAAACCGGTCAAGTTTTTTCCACGCCTGCTGCAGGTTCAAACATTTTTCATTAGTTGAGAAGTTTTCTTTAAGCTCATGATTGTCAGAGCATTTTCCACTCTGCTAAGAGGGTATCAGGTTGCTGGATGTTAGATGATGACCTACCCTGCTCCTGAGGCTTCTGTTCTTCAGGTGTTACGTAATAATCTCTGCTTTTTACTACTGAATTTCACACTGTCCCAACACCGGCTCCTACTCAAAACCTCAGAGACATCAATTGCTTAACTTTTGTTTACTGACCACACTGAAAACAACTCAGGGTAGTCATGCAAGAGCTGGAAGAAGTTGTCCAGCTCATGAAAAATATTCACAATTTATCAAGCACAGTAAATCCCCTAAATAGAGATGAGGGAATTCTGTCTTTTGGAGCCTTTAGAGTGGGGGTAAAAGTTCCTTTTAGCTTAAAAGCTCTCCCTGTCAACTGCAGCACTCATTCCTGAGCAGCCTCTGGGACACAGCCTGCCAGAACATGCAGACAGGTGAGCATAACTATCATCACCAAGTCCCCTCACACAACAAACCCTTCCTTTGACACTTTCTACTCAGCACTTATCTCTGTTCCCTAACCATAACAATGGCCAAGGAGGCTGGAAACCAGAAGAACGAAGCAGAACATTTAATGACTGTCTCTGTCAGACCAACCTACATTTCCCCCTCCCATCTAGAAGATGAGAATCATGGAAGCTGGTTTTCAAATAATGCAAGAGGTTTGTTGGGAAGCAGAGAAGAATAATCCATCATAACTAGAATAATTTTAGCAATATGGTGATCATCAGAGTCCTGTGTGGCCTAATTTTGGTCAGAGCTGAATACAACAATGATAAACTACATGTTTGAGGTAGGAGTGGTTAGAAACTGGAAAGAGTTTAACCACAAAAAAGTATTTTACATTTCTAATCTAAGCCAATAAATCACAGTTTCCCCCTTAGTATCTACACATTTACAAAACTGAAACTGGATGGGTTTTGAGAAAATCACTATTAAATATGAGGGAAAAAATATATCAAACCTTTCACTTGCATCTCTCAATAAATTTTAATACTAAAATGCAATACAATAAGCATAGTACTCCTACTAAAATTACACAATCTCCTCTACAAATGTAACATTTCCATTTTCCAACAACTAAAAAAATCCTTCACTAAAGATATTCTGCATAAGTTTGTACTGCCACCAAGCTTTTGTTTCACCTTGAAAAGTTTATCTATTCAATTGAAGCCACTGCACCCTAAGGAAGCAAGCCAAGGTGTCCTTTTAAGGTGATGTTTATGCTGAACAAAACAGCTTGACTATAGAACTTAGCACAGACTTATAACATGTACCTTCTTAAATAGAGGTTTTCTTTGCTGAGACACCTTGCTACACTGTACAGTAGTGTGGACTCAGCCAACTTCGTTCACAATCAGAGAAAATTGAGATGAGCTCATCCTTATTTCCACTGTCATCACATAATTCATGATCTGTTGGTCTGTGCTAAACAGCAACATAGCATTGAAAGGAGAGGTGTTGTTCCTTAAAAAGGTAGTGCTTCAGCACATTGTTGTGTGCTATGTCATATTTTACCGACTGTAATTGAAGAATTCTCTTTTTGCTCCAATGTTTCCACATTTACATTGTTTAGATCACGTTGACAGTGATAACATTATGCATCTTTTTATTATTACCGTGTTTATTACATGATGGATGGCCAATGAAGGATGGAGCCCATTATACCTGGCAGGGTATGACTAAAGGGGATGGCTCAGCCCTGTCAGGGTCACAGTTCAGTGGGAGGGCACAAACACCACCACCACAAGTGCGTCTCCTTCTTCAAAACACAAACTTCGGATGCATTTCACGATAGAGGCACAGACCTCTAGGAGGACAAATGTTTACAGGTGTCACTATATCAGTTAGATAAAAGAGTAAATGTCACTTCTGTCCTTGCCCCGAGAGCTCACACCTTACAAAGCCCAAGAGAAGGCACTTTAGAGAACCCTTGGTGAACCCTCCGGGACACGAGAGCACAGAACTTCAAGCACACCTTGCACCTCATTACACACAAGAGAACCCAACCAGAGGGAACTAAAGAATGGGAATTTAGATGTGCTTTTCCACAGCCTAGAGGGAAGTGCTGGTTTTGCTGCGGGCATGGGGAGTAATGAGGAAGCACAGGAAGAAGGTAGCAGTGGATTTACTTCACAGCACCTAAGGAGTAACTGGAAGGCAGAGAAAGCTATCCAAACTTTTCCCTTCTGCCACTGAGAAAACTGTTCCTGTTTGATTGCTTCTGACTGTTCTCTCCTGATTTTATAAGACCTTTTCCTTCTAGCAGAAAACATGCATTTCTAGGCACATTTTATATTTGGTGTTTTTATACAATATTAAAGAATAATACACCAGTTTAGTTTAAATGATCCAAACGTTTAAAATTTCTTTGGTTCTCCATCTTCAAAGATCTGAGTTTACATTAAGTTCAGCATTATCCCACCGGGGAGACCCTCAGCTCATAATTCCTATCATTGAATTGCATGGCCTGGGTCTCAAGTGTGCAAGATTTGCCACTGGAAAAAGGAAAAAAAAAACTCTGACCCATCATATTTTGGAGTTTAAAATGCAGAAACATCTGCTAGAATCATACTGAGCTGGCCGAGGTTAGGATTTTGGGAGCCTGCAGTTGATCAGCGCTGCCCTAGGTGTCACGGAGGCCAATGGGAATTACACTAAGAGGGTTTCAGTAGACAAGGGCGTAATTCAGTCAGCTTTAAAAAAAAAAAATCCATGAAACAGAAGCCTAACATTTTCCTTCTTTTTTTTATTTTTACTTTCAGCCTCCTACTCCTTCCTTTCTGACTTTTGAGCCATTTGCTCTTTTGAGTGCATTATCAGAGGTGTAGGCCTCTATATTCCCATGCTGGCTGAACTTCAAAACAAATGCCATCCTATTTAATAATTTTTATAATTTTTTTTTTTTTTTAACTAATAAAAGCATTTTTAAGGTAGGGTTAAAACAAAGTATACACAGCTTTTTCAAGATCACTAATTGCAGAGTACAATCTTTTTCTATAGTATTGTTCTGTCCATAAAATGCTTTCATTTTTTATAGTTTGCAACATTACAAATAAAGAAGTTATGCAATAGAAACCAAACAAAAAGTGTTGAATACTTAGTAGATAGCATATTAACTTTTGCTTCTTTATCTAGAAGTTAAGATTGCTAAACTGCTCAGTAAGTTAAGTTCAGATAAAAACAACAAGCTTCCTTAGAAAATTTTAACCCCTAACATATTTGTGTATAAAAGCCAAAAAAGCATTTTAATTTAAAGAGATCGATTTAAAAATTCAAAAACAAAACAAAAAAAAAAAAAAAACAAAACAAAAAAAAAAAAAAAAAAACAAAAAAAAAAAACAGAAAAAAAAAAAGGAAAGAATGAGAGAAGTAAGGGTAAGGATATTCAACCACAATTAATTCTTCAAATTTTCATTCACATTACAAAAGACTAGAATACTCTGCACCTCCACATCCTTCAAACAGTTTGAAACACCTGTAAACCTGAAACACTGTTAATCCTGCCTGTCTTCTAAGTGGTTGAATCACTAGAGAATGTCATGTAACTGTCATATCTCACTTATAACCTGCACTTTAAACCAATCATTTTGTCACTTACATCATCTTGTAAATCCACTTATACACTATAGGGCAACAGAAGATGAAAAAGGCCATTCAAAGTGCAGCATTGATTTTTCCATATTGCATTAGACTTCATATAACTGGTTCTTTGAAAAAAATTTAAAAACTAAAAAGGGGTACAAAGCATCACTATGTGTGCTTTAGTGAAAGTGAGCAATGTGGGAGGAAAGAACTAATACTTCAGATAGCAAATAAATTTTAGGAACGTAGGTCAAGAGCAAGAGCCAAGGAGTTATAAGAAAGTCCATAAACAGCCACCCCTTGCCTATGAATTTGTCTAACCCCTTTTTGAATCAGCTGATGCCTCTGTGGAAGCCAGCTCCAGAAAGTCATCAGGCAACCATTGCATAAAGCATCACTTCTCTCCTTCAAATTGATCACCGATTAACTTCAGCAAGTGCCTGATACTCCTCATGCTGGGAGATCTGGCAAACAACAGCCCTGCATTGACTTTATGCCTTCCTTTCTGATTCTTCAAACTTCAAACATATCCTCCCCCTGCCCTACCCTCCCCAGAGCCAAAAGTCTTTTAAGTCTCCCTCATAAAGCAGCTGCAGGATCCCCTTGATCTCTCTACCATTCAGGTCCTGGGGAAAGCACTAAATCCCTGAAAAATATTGTAAAATTTCCAACATAAAATGTTTGCTGGAGCACTGACTCATTTTCTACTGAGTCAAGGTACCAGAATGCGTAAAGAACAATGGCAACAAAACTGGAAAGCAAAGTGCACTGCTAGGATACAGAGTGGGAATTACGATCAAATTCTCTTTCTGCTTGGCAGGTGCCTCAAATCATGTGGATCAAAGGAACCTGAAAGATGACTTGTACAACTAGAGATAAAGCACTTCTGAAATGAAGAAAACAAACCAGACTCATTTTCTAGCTCAGAAAAGTATGCTTAATTATTATAACCATAATATGCATTGTCTGGAATATGTTTGAACTCCTCCTGGTTTGCCTTCAGACAATGCGCCGCTACCCTTCCATAACAGAGACAGAGACATTGTCCCCCTGGGAGGGAAACACGGAAAAAGTTGTTACTGCACTCTCCCACTGTCTAAAGGGGACGAGAAACATGGGAAAGGATCCAGCTTCCTTTACATGGATTCCCATATAAAAGTAGGCAAAACACAGCCTCTCATATCACAGTTTAGAGAAATCCTAAATTGATCTTACTAATCCCTTCAATAACAGGTGACAACCTATTGTGAAAGTAAATTACGACCTTAAGAAATGAAGAAATGGCACACTTGCTTCCCATGCTGATGAAATTACAAACATTTTTAATCTTACACAATAAAATCAAAGTATACTATCCTTTAGCCTGAACAGACAAGACTCTCAAGCAAGTAGGAACTTGGTGACACTCAGATGTCTTTACTTTGACAAGTAAACAGCTCACTCATTCTGTTCTCACAGAGAGAAACATTTTATTGCTTAGTGCCCCTCCGTTGCTTACAAAAGAAAAACATCTTTTCATTTTAGTCAAGAAAGCTTCTGTTCCAGAGAACAAAGCCTTCATTTGGCCTTCTCTAATCTTTATGGTGTTTGCAAGTTGGTGTCAAAAATGTTAGTCAAGGCATGCTGTGTTACAGGTCTGTGGGGCAAAAACAGTCACAAGAGATTTTCCACCCAAGTTAGGAGACCACATTACCATTCTAACTACTTCCTATGGAAGTCACAGTTGTATCAACATCCTGCTGTTTTGTTTGTATTTAACTTGGGATATGACTCTCCACACTCTCAGCATGAATCCTACAATTAAATTGAAGCAGTCCACAGGTTACTAAAAAACAGTCCAGTGTTCTGCATTTGAAATGGTACAATTCTTGAGACAATCAACTTGCTATCTGAACACGTTTATAGTATACATTACCACAGCTCAAACAAGTCAAAATAATCTTTCTAATAAAATTAGAAAAAAATAGTAAGCTTCTTTCTGAAAATTATTTTTTCTTCACAGCTTTTTTTACACTGTCCTGTTATCTAAACTATTGAGTAAAGATATGTTAAAGCATTCACATTAGAGAAATTATCATCAATATCTCTCTCCAAATATAGGCTGAAATACAGCTGGAAAAGTAGGGAAAAAAAAATCAAAATTATCCTCCTTTCAAAATAATACTTTATGAATAATATAAGAAATCTGACCCTGGTGTGTTTGCTTAAACTTCAAAGAGACTCCTTTAATGTTATGTATCCACTACTGCTCATATAGCCTAGAACTATTCCCAGGGTAGGTGCTAGCTGTTTTTAGAATAGATTAGCATTTAAAAAGGAGCATAAACTAAGCAACTTTGTCCACACCTTATAGCGAAACACCTCAGGTTCCACTGTAGGCAAGAGAAGCAATTATCTCCCTTCCTTCTTTCCTTTTGGGGGAAAGCTCTGTCTGGCTCTAACACAGAAGGCAGGCAGGGCTGTAGGGAAACCTTTTTGAGTGGTTTTAAGGAGTGAGTTCCACGCATTTCAAACTTCCAGCCTTAAATCACCTTGCCAGTTTCTCCTACCTTGCCACATTGCTTTCCTCATCCTTTGTGCTGCATTCTTCTTTGGGAAGAACCCAAAAAAAGGGAATTAACTTCATGACTACATGCAAGTAAGAGTCCCTGCAATTTTGTCGGGGATTTTCCTGTCAATGAATGTCACGCCTCTGGCCTCTGCTTGCCCTGAACAGGTGAATTGCATCCATAATTACCCTGAAACATTCCAGATGCACTGGATTTACTCCTCACACAGAGATTTCAGAAGCACTTTTCACCATTGCTGTACCCACAGCAATGAGGAAGAAAGCACTGTTCTGTGGGTGTCTGAACCTCTCCGGGTGGAGCAATTAGGACATAAATAAAGGAAAACATGCTGAGTTCCCTCCCCAGGTGTCAGTGTCAGATGGTGATGGATGGAAATAGTAATAGGAGAATGTAAGGCAGGGACATGAGCTGATTTGCCCAGGTGCTGGAAACACATCTAGACTCTCTGGACATCCAACTGCTCTTGTCAGAGCTGCAGCTCCTGCTGAGCTGCTACACAGATGTGAAATCCCAGCTTCTACTCCAGTAAAATTTATAGATGGAAAAAAGGGGTACGTCTGCAGAAAAACAGATGAATGGTAAACTTTCTTATACTTCTGCCACCAGTACTTCATAAAGCATTTTGACTTCCGTACAAATCCCAGCTCTTTGGTTTAACATTTTACACAGCCTTTCCCTTAGGCTGTGACCCCTGACTTCCAGAATCCACTCAAAGACCCTCTTCATCCCTGCAATATCCTGAAAAGCCCACTTGAAGCTATTTGTGTGCTTTTCCATGCCTGAAGCTCTGGCACTGCCCAGCAGGAAGGGGAGCAGCCAGAGCAGGTGACACACAGGGGACAAGGCTCACGCTCCTCCCAACAGGACAGCCTTCCTTTCCTCCTCACCCTGCGGAGCTGCTCATCCTCAGGCTGGAGCCAAGCAGCTCCAGACCATGGTCTGGCACCCGAGACTGGCATCCAGTGGCAAATCCAAGTGCCCTCTCCCGCTCTGGCAGAGCAGCTGAAGCACTGCCCCGGCAGGTAAAGGGCACTGTGAGCTCAGCACTTCTGCACAGAGTGGCAGCTGCTGGCACTGAATGCTTGGTGGAAAAAAAAACATTTTATCCCCACAAGTATTTCATCCCTGACTATACACAGGTGCTGTTAAATAGATAAATCTACTGAAAAACAGAGATAAGCAATATTCATTTATTATTTTCAGTGAAAATAATTGTGAATACACTTAAACAAAGGAAGGGATGCTTAATTTTATACTGTCACTCTAGGAAAATTTACTGCAAAATCGAATTTAAAATATATTTTTTGGACAGCACGGCAATGTTCTATTTTTGTTACTGGATAAAATAACCAGTAGCTGGGGTTTTATTAGGAGATCTTAATGCTTCATTAATAATCATCTGATTTATTCCACGTAAGGGAAAATATATTTTCTTCTGGAAATTTGTAGCAAATTTCAGGGCAAAGTCACTTCCAACAAAACTGATTTAGTAATACCCACAGGTGATGGCATGAACTCTATTAAAGGCAAGGAAATTGCCTTTCAAGCTCTTGGCAAGAATTTCATTCAGGATACTCTGAAATCTTCAGAGCACTGAGTGTGCTGAGTCAACAGAGGAAACACTCAGTAATTAACAAGTGAATCTCAAAAATTAAGACTTGTCAGGTCTTCAGGTCAAAACATGAAGTTCAGTCTTTTGGGGGATTAATCACATGGCCACTCACGAAGTGCAGAGTTTGTCACATGTAACTAAGTCACTGAAAAAACATCAAATTAATGCAAAACCACAATGAAATCTTTTTTAACCTTGTATTTAAACAATAAATACACATCCCAGAAAGTTAGCTTAAAGATTTTCAACCAAGAAAACATCAAATTTTGATGACAAAGTGGGGAGGGAGGGAGACCTTGGGTGTTGGAGTTTTTTGGGTTTTTTTTAATTTAAGAGGTTACAGTTGAAAATAAAATGTATATCATTTAAAACCTGAACTAAGGAAAAGAGTGACAATCATTTTTATATCTTTTCCCCCACATGCCATTAGACTTTCTTTTATGACTTTTGGCTCTCCAGGTCAAACTTTACATCTTCCAAAGGGAAAATAATTTTGACCATTTCTGAAAAGATGATCTGTCCCATAGAGTAAAACCCACTTTCCACAAGGGCAGACATTTATTTCCCATACATATATACATAAGGTAATTTTAATATTATATAAATACTCATTTATCTATCTATACAGCTACCTAATTTTGTTACAAGCAGGTTTATGAGTTTTGGAAGGAACCACCACATAGGAAAGGAGATCTGTAGGAAAGCATTGTGGTCATGAAAGTATGCTCCACAAATATGGCATTTCTGAAACATCTGACAAACCTCCCCCACATCATAGCACTGAAACTTCTACTCTTAAGCTCTTCATGTTACAAAATGAATAAGCTTTTCTAGGCAAGCCTTGTGAAGTTCTCAGGAGGTTGTGTTCCTACTAGCAGACTCACAAAACAAAAACAATGTCTGGAAAAAGTAGTCTTAGGATATATTTCTAACTTCCAAATTTAAAGTTCAGGCCAACTGAAATATTTCTATGGATGATAAATACATTTTTTAGAAAAACATTGACATACCTTTTGTCACACTGTGCAATGCAGATTTTTTTAAAGTATCACTTACTAGAAAATAAAAAGTGCATTGATATTTTTTATGCTCAGAGATAGAAAGAGCACAAAGCTAGAAGACAATTAGGCAAAATGATGGATTTGAACACATGCTGCATTTTACTGTTAACATGTACGCATAACTTCCATTAATGTCAGTATGAGTTATGTGTGCACTGCTAAAATAATATGACCATAACAAAAATATTTCCTCCAGAACTAATATAGTAATATTTTTAATAATCTAAAAAAAAAAAAACAAAACCACAAATTCAGAAAGTAACATGCAAATGCAACTCCCACTTCAAGCTTATACTTTCGGACTCATTAAAATAACACTTACTTTTCACAAATTAGCATCAAGTTAAGAATAAGTTGATTTCATCAAACTACCTTTCATTTAATGGGTACTTACCTAGTCTCCAGTTAAAAAAGACCAACCAGATATGAACAAGATTAAGCTGCCATCCATTTTTATTCTAAACTTCCATAAATAACCAAATGCATATGGCAACAAGAAATGACAATTGAAGAAGTTATCTAAAAATGACAACTGACTGTGGCCAGTAAATTAAGATGGATCTTGACAATGACAGCCAGATGGGCCTAGAATGCAGAGTTATGGTTGGAACTCGAATGTAATATAAGCATAGGAAATCATCATGAATGTTCTGAAACACACACTTCATGCCTATTTAACTGGAAACTAGCAGCCAGAAATTGTAATCACTCCATACTGAATTTTTTTTAAATGATAAATAGAAATTTTGGTCAATGCTTCCAGTTAGTATATTAAAATGTGAGAGATAAGACACACGTTTTTAGTATAATATTACAACACAGAACTATCATTATTCTGTCTTCAGATCTCTCCCTTCCTTTTTCATTCTGAACACATTAATAAAGTCATAAAGTGTATGCAAATAGGTTTTTGTTAGTTTGGGGGTGTTTTTAACCAATTAAAAGCAATAAAGTTTGTACCATCAATAGAAAGTTAATAACTCCCTATCCTTGAATGTGACACTAGCAGAGCATTGCATTCCCACTGAGGGATGGGGCTTTAGATTCTCATTTTCCCATAGAAGTTATATAGCATTGATATTTTTATTTGCATGCAACAAAGGACAACTTTGAAAAAATGTTGAGTATTTCTAAAATCAAGAATTTTGCATTTCCACGCTTTTAAAGGAATTTAAGTGTCTTAAAACTATTAGAAGTCCTTCGATTTGAAGTTAAATATATGCAGAGAAAAATAAAAATAAAAATTAAAATTAATAACAAACAAACAAAAACCACAGAAAGAAACTCACCAAAACTTTCTCCAATGGAAAAAGTAGTTATTTTCTTTTTCTTTTCTAGAAATCAGAAAAATCAATGTACTTACTTCATTTCTAGAATTTCTTCAAGCTGTTTCCTTCGCTCTATTCTCAGGTTAGCCAGATGTGCTTCTTTTTCAGCCAAAGACTGCTGTGTTGAGGCAAGGCGGGCTTTGGTAGAATCTAATTCTTGTCTAGTCTTTTCCAGGGCATTCATCAGCTCTTCTACCTAAGAGAGAAGACATTTTAAGCTCCATATTCTTTACAACAAGAAAATACAAAATACATATAAATACAGGGGGAAAAAACCCACTAAAGGAATTACTTTACGTAAATGGCTGTTCAAATCTCTTCCTGTTTTATAAAGTAAAAACAGAGGTGTTTCGATACCAAAAAAACACCCCTCAAGGTTTCCATGAACCCATTAGTAATAAACAATATTTATACAAAACAGAACTAACACAGATCACCAGGAACCTATTTAACCTGGGCCACTGCCACATACAATTACACAGATACAATTTTAAAATATTTCCTGCACCATCTGTATTATTTTAAATTCAGGGTGGTGGTAACTCATCATAGCAGTAATTTCAGAAATTTTAGATGCAGATATAGATACATGTTTTAATATAAATGTGTTCATGAAAGCTCAACTTTTTTCATAAAAAATGCATACCTGTGCAGAACAGGTTGCCCAGGGAAACTGTAAACTCTCCAGTCCTTGGGTACTTTAAGATTTTTATTGAATGAAGCCTGGAGAATCTGATCCAACTTTGAAGTTATTCCTGCTTTGAGTAGGGCGTTACACTGCATTGCCTCTAGTGGTCCCTTCTAACCAAATTATTCCATCATCCTAAACTTTAAAGGTCTGTAACCGCTCTAATAACAACCAAGGTATTTTTCTCCTGATAACAGTGAGAAGCGCTGAAGCATGAAGTGTAGGAAAGCTGTGGTGATCCCTGTCTTTGCTTAGAATGGGGAAATGTCAAGTGAATGTAGGACAAATTGCATCTAGTTTCTGCTAAGCTTCCATTCTATCACTTAATTCCAGACAACATATATTTATGGAAGCTCTAGTAAGGATCAGAACTGAAAAGTCATTAATTCACACAGACTCCAGCTTTGAGACTGTATGTTTAAACACGAAGGCACTCCACACTTACAGATTTGTTTGGCAGATGAGAATGTAAAAAGAAAGAACTGTTGCACTTCTGTATTTTTAGTATCATGTACTCTTTTTCCACGTTCAGCTGAATTTGGTACCCAACCTGATGACTGACTGAATTCTCACCCAAGTTCATATCACATTTGTCACATAATTTACATTTCAAAACATTTAAGAGAATTAAAGACTTGTGGAAAACAAAGCTGTGGATTTGTTAATGTCTATTAATAACATTAATCTTACATTACCAGACAAAAGAGATCAAAGTTTAAAAGAGAGTGGGAAAAAAAATTAAAAACTTAAAAATGAAAACTTTTTCAAACCACAAATCGTTAACACATGTTGACTTGAAAGTTTTACTTTCATTTACACTTTCAACACGGTATTTGCCAGCTGGTTCTTCCTTCATGTTTTGAATATGGCCCAAGTTCATAGTTGCACGTTTTCCTAGTTAACTGTCCCACCAACACCTACAGCCGAATTCTACTGGCAGGCATGCGCACAAGAAACTGATTTTTTTTTTTTAAATCAACTCCTATCAAATGTAAATGTGGGAATGTTGAAATTGCACACACAATCATCTTTCCATGTAAATTATATTGCTGTAGCAGATGTGCTACAATGGGAAATTAACCAATGAAGGCAGCATTAAAGATGAAAATTCTGGTTTTGGGCAATCCCCGCTCAGAGGACGCACTGGGGGCAGTTCCCCCCGGAAGCTGTTCCCTTTTCCCAGCCCTATCCCTCAGTCTAACTGCTCCTAACCACAAGCCCCACACGTTTTGAATTCATAGGAATACACATTTTGAAAGGGTTTATGGTGAGAACCTCAGTGAATGCACAGCCCTTAGCTTGGGAGTATTCTATGCCCTGAATATGTTATTAACTGGGTTTTCTTGCCTTTTACCAGACAATGGCCTCATTTTATCCTTTGCATTTTGTAATAAAATGCTGGGGTTTTTTTTTTCATACTTTCAGAAAGCTTAACTGACCTCGTCACTTTGAGGATTTTATTAAAATCTGCACTAGAATTAAGTTTACATTTCGGAATGGCAGAAACCCAGCAAACTAAACTATTGTAATTGTTTCTCAGTTTTGAGTCTATTTTAAATGAATGCTTTCTACTTGTTCTGCAGCTTCACATTTTCAAGTGCTATCAACAGCATTTCACACCAAGAAAAGAAAAGAAAAAGAAATGAATGTGGCTGAAGTATACATCTGCATTACCAGATTCTGCAAATTAAAGAAGGTTAGAGGTCAAATGAATGACAGTTTATTAAAAATGCCCTGGAGCATTCTTAATTCCAGATTGGATTCGGCTCAGTACAACTCAGGCTAACATAATACTGTTCCAGTTTGTGGGAATAAGAAGGGGGAGGGACAACTGCATGTTTTCTCAGTTCAAGTATAATATATTTCTGCAGGATGACGAAGAGCTGGCAACATTCCAGCAGTCAAGGTTAGTATGGTTAGTACTACTATCTTTAAAGGGTTGGCACTTCATTTTAGCAACAATATTGGTGATAAGTGTAAGAGTTTTGGATTTCCCTAACTGACTTTTTCAAGTATCAGTACCTATAGAAAAATTTCATACCTACTTCATTTTAAAACCTAATCTTGTGTTAGCACACAGATCATTTATGAATATTACATAGTAAAAGGAAATAAAGAAATCCATTTATTTACTTAGAGATTCTTCCACTTTAATATTAAAATATTAACCATTACATTTATTTAAAAAGTTAAACAATTACATTCATTCAATATAGCTGGATGCATTTTGATAGTAAGTCATTCAGTGTAAAAATCCACCCAGTTGTTTTCAAAGGGGTTTTTTTTCCATTTCCTAAGGAAATGCCTTTTTTCCTCCACTCCAAGTCACACACTATATAAATTTCAGTTATCTCCATCTCTGTGAAGATTATTCTAATAAAAATAATATTTGGGGGTCTCCCCCCAAGATTAAGCATGAGATCGTAAAAAAGGAAAGACTCTAATCCTCAAACTTTCTCTTTGTGGCTTTCCTACAAATTTATTCTGTCACTGGACTAAGAAGGCATAGAAAACACATTCACAGAGATGAGGGAAAACAGCTAAAAGTCTGAATTTGTACACACCAAATATCCACTCCCCAGCTCTTTCAACTCCCAGGCTGGAGATCTCAGGTTTTTACATTAAAGCATTGCCTGTGCCTCGCAGAGTGAAGGTGAGTGCCAGGCATGCCAGGATCCCGTGCCAGCAGCTGCTGCCCATGCAGGGAAGCCTTTATCTCCTGATTAATTCAATTATACACCTACAGGAGGGCCAGCACCAGCCATGTGCACCTATTGCGTTTAAAACTGCCGACGCCATCCTGCAATATGGTTTGTAAGTACCTTGTTTATTCCTGTTTCTAATGGGAATTTCTCCAGTGTGCAACTGCCCCAACAGTTTCATTACAAAGGTGTTTTTCACAAAGCAAACAGACGTAGCAAAGTGTCATGCTGAGCTTTGCAAGACATGGAAATAAACCCTTTGTCACCCTCCCCTCTACTCTCTTCCCATCCCATTTGTCATCCCTAGACAAATTCCTCACCTCTGACTTCCATCACAGTTCCTAAACCCAGGAAACAGGTCTAACAAAACCAGTATAGTTATGGAGGCTGATGCTCCTGAACCTTTCCAAACAAAGAAATTAGACACATGTTGTGGCTCACAACTTTGGAAATCGTCCGAGAAAAGTAACCATACTCTAGAATGCGTAAAAGCTTTAATATAAACATCACAAGTGAAGGATTTGACAGAATATTAAGTAGAACCTACAAATTCCAGGTTGTTTTTTCAAAACTCAGTGAAGACTGGACACATAGAGCCCAATGACATCGGTCAGAAATGCAATGACAGTTCAACCCAAAGTGCCAGAAGCACTGGAGTAGCAGTCCCCAGGGAAGAGCCATGTCCATAGGAACACAACAGCACAATTATCAAAAGTCATGCTGCAGAATTTGAAATCAAAAACCTCACTGAGATTACTTCATTACAAAAAGTAGGATTTAAAGTGTTTTAATCCTCTTCCTATGAGCTATTTTAAGAGTACACAAGGTTTAGTTTTATTTGGATAAAGAAGAGATATGGCATAGATAGGGCACATATTTCGCATCCAGACCTGCAGGGACTACAGTCAGGGAGAGAAGGTATTTTAGTTTCCTTAGCATTTCCTCGCTGGCTGTCAAGTGGCAGTTACCAGTCATATTAATTCATATACATATGGCATTATGGCAGAGACATATGTCCATCTCTATACAGAATTATTCTAGAATTTAGTGGCTTCCCATAGTTTAAAAGAAATATATATTCTAAGTGAAAGGATTACTGATGTTGTGGTCTTTATTAAGTTAATTTAAGATTTTGTAAGACAGTTCTGGGAACTGTATTCAAGTGGTTAACTTTACTGGTACTGGCAACTAGGACATTGATCATCTTACTCTAAGCCTCAGTAATTCAATAAAATATAGGACCACAACAATATAATTCTTGGATTCATTATCTGTGATCTGGTTTTCCAATTAATACAGTGATTTCACCTATAACTGAAAAACATAATTAAATCATTTTGGAAAACAGTGGTCATAATCATTTAAATAGAATAACAATCAGTTTTAAAAGCTAAACCAAACCAACAACTAAAAGCAATATCAAAATTTTTATATTTTTTACTTAAATCAAACAAAATTATGATACAAATCTTGGCAAAGTCTGTGCTCTAGGGTCATGTTTCTAGACAGGTGAAAATGAAAGCTGTTCTCAAGTACAAACAAAAATGATGCTTCCCCTGCAATCCCAGGAATGTTGTCCTGGGAATTTAAACCCTTCATCTTGTGAAACACAACTGGCCCTCAGTTACAGTATTCTCAATTAACTTCAGCTAAAATGCACTGTATGACAAACCACTGACAAAATGTGAAAATGACCTTCAGGAAAACTGAAAAGGATGGGCAAGAGAACAGAGTACACCTCACAGATGTAGCTGGAATATTTTGTCCCAAATAGAAGCTCTTTCATTAACAGCAAAACACTATCATATATATATATATATGATAAAGTAAATAATGCCACATTCTGATATTTGAATGCTATATGCATTTACAAATAAAAAATAAAAAGCAGCCCTCAGACCATGTCAATAAAGATACAGTATTTAAAGTGCTGCAAGAATCAGTCAACAAATGTTCCTTCCCCAAGGCAAACTTCTTGCTGATAAGGCCTAATTCCCTCTTGGTCCCATTCAGCTCAGTCACCCAGATATGCAGTGTGATGGAAACAAGACCAAGCACTTGAGCAACTGTGCAAGTCCGCTTTTTACCAAAAAAAAAACAAACAAAAAAAAAAGTAGCATCCTTTTATTTTTGCATTTAGTTTGAAAATTAGTTAGCTCATTGACATATCTTGTTAATATTCTCTCCTTTTCCATTGAGTTTCATCTGAGCAATTCAGTGATCTTTTTTAACAGCTGGCAGCCTTAGCTCTGCTCTTACACTTGTTTGATACTGTCCAAACCTAATTACAAAGGTAGCATGAAAAGTGTTTTATAGCTGTGCAAGTGAAAGCAAATTTGATAAAATGTATAAATAAATTACAGAGCTCAGCCTCATGTTTTCAGAAGTATAAAAGCAAAGTAAATTGAATTGACTATTGACCATATGCTGATTTCAGTAAGACACTCAATTGTCCTACAGGATATTGGATCTGGAAGAGAACCCTTATGGGCTGAAAACAATTAGGCTGTGTGATTTCGGTGTTGAGTCCTTTCAGATAAACCACGCGAGCAGAGCAGAGCAGAGCAGAGCAAGCCTTTAGTTGGTGCTAAAGCTCGGCGCTGTCAGAGCGGCCTCCCTGGTTAATGTCAATAGCACTGCGTATAAAAGGTGACTAAAGTGTGTACAAATGTTGATCTTTGGAGAAGGCATGCCTAGAATCATACACACATCTACTATTTCATCTACCAGGTCAACTTCTGCGAGAGAGGGCAAATTGGGAGTTTTCTTGCCAAAGGCTAGTTCTTAGCACATTTGTTAGGTTACATTGCACAAAGCTACTTCCCCACTGCTTTTAATCCATAATCCCAATATATTATTAAAGTTAGAAATGTTTCCTTAGAATATGTCCAAAGGCAGCAGGGATTCACATGGTTTGTGTAAAGTCTTACTGCAAACAGGAAGTTTACGTACATAAGAGGTTTTCCACACCCAGAAATGTGCTTGCATGTTGTGAAATAGCAAGTAAGACTTATTAAAGAGGAAATATTGTTGTATGAAAACACTTGGACATAACTTTATGTCAGAAATCTCAGAAAATACAATTTCCTAACAAGTTTTGACACAATGAATATTAATAAACAATATTAATAGGCAGCAATATAAAGATTCGTGCAACCGATTGGAAGATACAGCTTCTGTATCAAAAAAAAAAATCCACACCATCTTTAAAAGTTCTGTGACTTTAAAAGTTCATGTGAGTACTGAATGCCCGAGGAAGACATATCTGTGCTCTTCACTTAATGCAGATAGTATTTCCCTGTTTCCTTAATTCTACAGCATTTTTGCTATAAAATTATATATGTAATATTTTATTGGCTTGGCACATGTACAGATGTCACAGTGGCATGGACAAGCTTCCTCCTTAAAAACTAAAATTATCTCCTATTGTATTTAGTGCAACATCAACTATATCAACAATTTTAAGAAAAGTCAAGTCTGTCTGTCATGAAAGAGTCAAGTTTTAGCTCTGGCACACCCAGTTACAGATCATTCTTAGTATGAAAAATTTTAATACTTGGTACAGCAATTGATAGTTACAGCCTGACTCAAATTTATTCAGAGCCATGGGGGAAGTACTGGAGAACACATGGAGCAGGACTACAAAGGACTGATTTGTTTCAGATATAGAATGAACACAAGTTATACAAGTTTACTAATAAGGTAAAAATAAATAAAATTATTAAAAATAATGCAATTAAAAACTGCTTTGGAGGGTCACTTCAGGAAGAGAACAGTCAATAGGAACAGAACTGAAGTGCTTATGAGGCTGTCCAGGGTAGGGCAGCCCATGGGACAGTCAGGGAGGCCTGTGGGGGACAACAAAATGTCTGACAACTGGACTCCATTATTAACACATGATAAGCTAGGAATGATCACATGATGGAGCAGAAATATCAACCCAGAATTTGTCAACAGGAATTTCTCCACAAAGGCAGTTCACAATCAGCATGTTGATTTTTCAGAGCACTAAAGAGAAACAGTAGTTCAACAGCAGCTCCAACAGTAGTTCCTGTTCATTAAACTATCCCCACACAGACAGGAGTAATCACAGGGCACATCAGCCCCAGATCCCAGTGCCTCTCTCCATCCATACACGAGAGAGATTCCCTATGGGTGCAAGAAGCAGGGCTGGAGGGGCAGGATGCTGAGCTGAACTCAACAACAGCCTCAGGAAACAGAACTCGTGTGAGAAGGGAGCCAGAGGGGACGCGGTGGCACAGCCTCAGCTGCCCCTGGGAGCAGCACTGCCAGCGCTTGGGAAAAGCCAAGCGCAGGAACAGAGCCCTGCGATGCCTTGACAGTACATTCTATCACAAAGGAAATCCCCATGAAGCCTCAGTGGATGCAGGAATTCAGTTTGCAGGTAGCTTAAAGAAATTTTCAGTATCGATAATAATAAACTAATCATAAGAAAACTAAGAGAAATTGTACTATAAAGCCTTGGTCTGAACCATAAAAATGGCTCTATGGAATTTTCTAAAGATTTTACTATTGTAAGTGTTCTTGTATGGGCATTATTTAGACACCAAAGTAATGGGCTTTATAAGTAAGCCTTATATAAAAACGTAAGTTTTATACAGCTATGTATTATTTTAGGCAAAATATATTAGACAAAGTTTGATGAGAATAGTATTTCTCACCAGAAGAAAAAAGGCAAAGTAGTCACAGAATCTTTAACTAACACAACCTGCCTTTTGTTCCTCATCTAAGTTTTGTTTCCTCTGAGTCTCTCAAGTCTCTTCCCACATGAGGAAACATGCAAGAGAGCATAAACAGAAAACATGCAGATCTACAACTGATATCATTCACTCTGTTTTGAGGCAAAATATATGGGCACTAAGATCAGAAGATTAAGTGGTAGGACTTACAAAACTTACAGATGGGAGGATTAAACTAGCCTTGACGAGAACTTTATTTTGGATCTGCTTGACCTTTCATGTAAACTAACTCGCTGCTGCTCATATTCTGTATAAAAACTCTCATCAGGACATATATTTCAATTATTCTGAAATGCCTCTCTTCCAAAGACAGGCTTGGTTTTAGAGGACAGAGCTGACTACAGACACATCAAGTTGTGCATTTGAGGGATTTTTTGAGATCTAGAGCCCGTATTCGTGGAACACACAATCCCACAAGTGAGGATGCATTAAAACTGTATTACAGTGTATTTGCAAACATACATATTTAAACCATATTTATAAACTAATGCTTCCTTTCTTTTTCAACTTTGTATAGGCTTTTTCCCCACAGAAAAACTTTATTACAGAAGTCTCTGCTATATCCAGCAGTCCTTAAAGGAGTCAAATTTATATTTCACTTGTGCAAGTAGAACTTAGAATACGAACCAAAAAATTCTTAGATTTATCATGTATTAAAAAACGAGCTATGTAGCATGAGCTAAAGTGTCAGTCTTTTAAGGCAGAAAAGCACATCCATTTCAAAATGCTTGATACTGCATATATTCTCTTTCAGATGGGCTATTCAGTCCCTGAAATTAGCTCCAGTACCTGCTACAGTAAATGAAATTCTCATTGTATTGATGTGTTTTAAGAAACATTGCCTCCAAAATGTTCAGCAAAGAAAAGGTTATTCTTTTATCTACAGTCCAACAAAAGTAGTAACCCCAAGAATACAAGTGTTTCATGTTAGAAAACTGCCTACAATGGCTGAAATTAAGCACACAGGACTGTAAGAAGCAGATCACATAGGTATTTATTTTTTTAATTTCTATTTCCAATCAGATACAAATATTTTTTAAATGTTTGGGAATAAGGATAGTCTAAATATAATGTATTTCTAGTGGAAATCACATTTGCTCCATTTAGGCCTCAGACACTGCTGATGGCAGAACAAGATTGGAATGTGCAGATAATTATCTTTGAGGCTAGTCAACAGCTAGAAGGCCCTCATAATATCACTTTTAAGATCAAGCCAAGACATTCCAGTCTGAATCAAGGTTTATTTATTAAAGGATTTAGCACTTTTAGATCCAATATTGCCTGGAAGACCACCAATTTCCATTTCCAAATATCTAATTTCTCCAGTTTCTTGGTGCATGCATAAGGGCTTCAAAATCACTTCAGAGAGCACACACATATGCACATAAATGACATCTAAATTCTTTCCCCTCTCTAAGATGAATTCCACAGGAAACATTTACAAAGCAAAATCTCCACAGAGAGAGAGCTATAGGAGCATTCAATAATTCTCACTCATTTAGGCAACACGGTTTAGACAACTGCACGATTTTTTTACTGAAAGATTTTGGATTTTTCTTGATCTTGATTGATATAAGGGATACTGAGAAAAATAATGTTTCATATATACAAGATATTTTCTAATCTAGGAAGAGAGCTCAGCCCTTACAACTTAAGTGTTTCCTTCTTTTTCCTTTTAAGAAACACTGTTCACAATGAGTAAATAAAATTCAAAAGCAAAGATCAACAATTCTCTTGTTCTAGGCTGGTTTTTTCAGTCTGGGGTCTTTTTTGTGCTGGTGCCACTTATCAAAAAAATCTACTGTTTGTGACAAGATCAGAAGTAATGGCTTATAATACAACATCTGTTCTGGAAATTCATAGCATAATCTTACAGAGAGTTTCTATAAATGAACAAAAAAGATATATAGCCTTTCTACATATAATGGATTTGGTCAACAAAAAACCTAAATAATCACAGTATGATCCTGGTTATCCAAACTTCCCTGCTGTACATGTCTTCCTGTCCAACAGTGACTCCTCATAACACAAACCCGTGAGTCACCCAGACAAATGTGGTGTGATACAAGTTGTTTGAATAAGTGCTATCCTACTGTATTGCATTATAAATATACTTTAATCTGCCATGGTACTTGGTGTAATATTATACAACATTCCAACTCAAGAGGAAGGAAAATTAGTTATTTCAAGAATACACTGCTATAAATGCAGTCTAACATAAATGCACACTAACGTGAGACAATACAAATAATAACTACTATTAACTTCATATGTTATTCTAATACTACAAGTCAGCTAGTGTTTCATATTCAAAAAAGCCAAAATACTGGCAAAGAACATTTAAAGAAGCTTGCTTTGGTTTGTTGTTTTGTTGTTTGCTTTGTTTGTTAAAAAATAAAAAATAAAAAAAGAGAAAGCAAGAACATCTACTTTTCCAAGACAGTATTTTTCATGTGTCTCTCCACTACTTTAATTAAGTGGAGTTGGAAATTAAGCTGAAAAAGGGAGGCCCGGAAGTAAAAAGATTTCTCAAACCGAATAACATAAGCTTCCTGAACATAGGAAAGGAGATTCAAGTTCCTTATTTTAAAGGACAACAACCTTCCCCCCTGCCCCCTGCCTTCCACAAATAGGGTTTCAAAGAGAAAAAGAAAAAAAAAGCCAATTATATGCTCTGTCAGAAGGATATATTCTGCTCCGATGTACTGCCTGTGGCTTCAGCAAGATAGAAGTAGTAGAATTAATATGGATAGCAATCCACTATTATTTTTACTCTGAGTTGTAATTATAAACTAAAACCATTTTAATATTCCCAGCACAGGCTTATGGTTAAAAGCCCACATGGACCCATACACACTGTAATATCTAAAATGAAAGTCTTGAAAAAACAAAGAACTGAACCAAAGCTGGGAGCATTGCTGTCTTTACCAGAGAAGTCAACTCAGAAATAAACACAACTGTTCATGAGAAAGATATTAGAAGCAATAAATTTTCTAGTGATGAGTGTTTTTAGGTGTATAATTTATGTGTGCACTCACTGGTGGTATGGCCAGAAACACAGATATCACAGAATGAAAAGGAGAAAAAATAGGGGAAAGTAGAAGATATGGATATATGCTAGGCTGCTAAAAAAATAGCAAGCTTATATGAAAGACTAGATTGTGACATATTTTCACAAAAGCAAAAACAAAAATGAACGTTGTTGACTCAAGAATGAACGTTGGCAGGAAGCTGCCATTAGGTCTTCTATAGTTTACACTATATTTTTTCCTTCCAGACGCTGCCAGTGGGAGGTTTTAAAGTATAATGATATACTGAGAAACTTATGACAAGCATGTCCAAACAAAGTAAAACATATTTTTCACAAAACAGTAAACCCTGATAGCTTTAAATCCATGGAGCCAGAGGTAGCCTGAAGACTAATTACAGCAGAATTGTTAACTTGTAAAACCTGTTTAAGGTATTTAGGTATTCTTGACTTTTTTCCAGAAAATACGGTTGTAGTAGGAAGTTACTTCTAAAAAACAAAGTTGAAAGAGGAAAGACTTTTTCATACAAAAAAAAAGCTGAATAGTAATATGTTTAACAGCATGATGACAGTAAAAATAGACAAATATCTTAACTAGCATCAATTAGAAAATGTATCAGCCATAGTAAACAGAATTTGAAAGGATGGAGTAGGGGTAAAACTTGAATAGTTTTTTATTCCTGGAAGGTGTCTTTTCTAAGTCATACTTAGAGTTTGTTAACAAAAAAGGTACATGAGGATATATCTGAGTGTATTTAAATGTGTTACGTAAATGGAGATCGTTACAGTCACACACAGTCACTGCCGTAGCTTTCACTGGACAACCACATGACTAGGCACCATAAACCTCTAAGAACACAAAAAACCCTTTCCACATATTAAAACAAGTTCATCTGAGCCTGTATAGAATAAAGATTGCTGAAGAAGAATCAAAGGTATGTTAAAGGTGCAATTCAATTCGCACAAGTGTCTTGTGAGGCCGAAGATAATCTCCCAGCATATCTACATGTCACTTGTCGTCACAAGCAGAAATTTAGTCGCTTGTTCATCTTCTTCAATGATCATAACTAAGGAAATAATGAACAGGTTCAGCAATACCCAGAGACAACACATCTACTCTGCCTAATACCTAGTGCATGACTTCTGTGAGAAATAAAGGTCTGAACAAGAAGCCAGGGCCTTGAGATGGCTGATTAAGGGATCAGGGGCACAAATGGAGCTCCCCAGAGCTCCATATTTGGGCCAGTTCCATTCAATATCTTTATCAATGCTCTGGGTGAGGGGATTGAGGGCACCCTCAGTAAATTTGCAGATGACTCCAAGTTGGGTGGCAGTGTTTGATCCACTGGAGGGTAGAAGGGCTCTGCAGAGGGAGCTGAACAGGCTGGACCAATGGGCCAAGGCCATGGTGTGAGGTTCAACAAGGTAAAGTGATGGGTCCTGCCTTTGGGTCACAACAACCTCCTGCAGTCTCCAGACTGGGAGCAGAGTGGCTGGAAATAGGGTCTGATATAAGATAGACTAATAATCTTACTATGACAGCTGTAAAAGAATACCAGGATCAGATATTATTTTAGCTAATTAACTATATTTTTGAGCTACTCCTTTCACACACAGTCCTAAATGTACTGATGGCATAACACTTACATTCCATGTGTATCATTCAGAGTTTAGTCCGTAAATTCTCTGAAGTCATTCTTCTGCTATTACTGAAGTACTTCTTTTAATACATATTGACTAATCTATGGTTTCATACATCAAGTAGACTATTTTTCATATACAGACTTAAATCTGGCTTTAAAAACTGTACGATGAATTGTAAAAACAGTTTAAAGTTATGATTGGCTGATAAAGTGAAACTCTACTCCATTTCACTTGGATTAGTGTGCAGCTGCAAGATATAAATTCTGTGTGAGAAACAGTACATTTTTTAATGCTCTTTGAATTATCATGTTTTTGCAAAATGAAAGACAACTGGTTTCATATGCAGGTAAGAAATATTGGCATAAAGAATGTTATTTGATTTTAACTGAGTCATGTTGCCAGAATGCATGAAACAGCTGCATGAGCTGAGTATCTGCCTGAGGCTACAACTACATTTCCCCCATCTTTTACCACCTGTCTGTGCTAAAGTTACTGGATGCTGGTAGATATCAAACCCCTCTGGGATCGTTAACTATCATAATTATGAAATGGATTCTCCACTAGCCTATTGCCTTTTCATGTCCAAGTATTTTTTACTAAACGAGCCAGCATTATCCCTTGTATTTGCAAACTTTTAAAAGAATGTCATTATTAAACTCACAAACAAAATTACTAAAGCTATACTGAAAGAGTGAGGCTTGCCTCTGTTAAGCTTACTCTCTCTGGCACATCCATAAATTTATTGAATGATTATGCCAAGACCACCAAAAGGCTCTTTTACATCACTCTGTAGCCAAGGGTAGCACTGATCCAATAGTACAATTAACACTGGGATGTTTTCATACTAGATAGATATAGGCAATTTTGCCATAGGAGTAGAAATGACTGATAAAATCTCAGAGCTGTTGAAAACAAAAGTGCTTTACAGAGCTCTTAGAGAACAACTGTGATACCAAAAACACAGGAAATGACAAAGGTAATTTTGATCTTAAAAAAAAAAAAAGTAAGACTGGAGAATTATGGATAAGTCAGTTTTGATTCTGAGATGTATTGGAAGAAGTAATCTTCTTCAGACTATTTTCAGACACCTAGAAGAATGAATATGAAATTCCCAAGCACCCATATCAAATTAATTTTTTCATATGACAGAGTAATTGGCTTTATTGAAGAATAGGAGTAGCAGTCATATTTGGTAACAAATTTCAAGATATTCACATAACCAAGCTGAAGAAATTAAAGGTATCTTGCCAAACCTGAGAACTAAACAAGGAAAAAATTAAGCTATTTAATAGGGAGAAAGCAAGGTTATTCACTTCAGCAGAATTAATCAACCTCACAAATCCAGGAAGAGGCGTAACTGATTAAGAAGTTGTCTTTTTCTACTGAAGAAAAGGATCAAGAGACACTAAGGTGACAAGTCAGCAGTGTCATATTGTTGCAAAAAACATATTATGGAGAGATGCATACTTAGTAGTAATCGTTCTGTTTTCTTTGGCACTGGGAAGAGCTCAGCAGGAGAAGAGGATCCAATTTTACCCACTCAAAGATGTGAACAAACTGGAAAGACTACAAAGAAAAGTAAAAAGGACAATAAGAAAACTAGAAAACCTCTATGGTAAGGCTGAAAGAATTAGGGTCTATCAACTTCAAGAACAGAAAACTAAGGAACATAATATGCATTTGCGCTTACAGGCCATCACAAAGGATGAGGGAAGTCAGTTTACTATGTCCAGTGTGGATAAGACAATAAATAACTGCCTGAAATTACAGAAAAAGAGACTAAGGTAAGATAACAGAGAAATTGTTTCCATACCTGTGGACTATGAATAATAAATAAAGTGTTTATATATTATTATTTAGTGACTATATTATGTATTGTCACTAAAAACAAGACAAATTTCTCTCAGAAACAGTGGTAAAATTGATACTCAGTACTATGGATGCACTAAAAGACACCGATTTATCCCTTCCAGACCTGTTATCTAAGAAAATTCAGTTAAAAACATATATAAAATTTGTTTATCTTGTTTTTTAGTATAAAATGCGCAAAAGAATCACCAGACAAAATGTTCCAGACCAGCCAAAAATAATTTGAAAAGAATCTGCTCTCCCAATTAAGAAAGACAAACAAAGCCATCTGCAATGAGGAAAGGCAGACTTTCAAACAGGACTTTTCACCTTGGAAAACTCACTACCGAAAAAGAAGCAAGAGACTATAAATGCCATGGAAAAGGTGAACTGGGAACTATTGTTCACTATTTCTCACAGCTGAAGAATTATGGGCACCCAAGGACATTACTAGGCAACAGGCTTAAAAACCACATAAAAGGAAAAACTCTTAATATGACATTTTACATGGCACAGCTCAAGGATCTGGGGTGATTCTCAGCCCCAAAATGAGTGCCCAGAAGTTTTAAAGGCTTTATTGATTATAAGTTCTTTAGCTTTTAACATGGCAATATATGTGCAATTTCCAGCTCAAAAGGTCCCTAAAGCCACCCACTGACAAACCTGAGACAGTTTACTGAGGAAAAAACACTCTGCCTAATCTTATTTTCTCATGCACCAATTCTTGTATTTTTTTACTTTGGTTTTTTCCTGCTGACCAGGACAAAAAGATTAAGTAGATGTATCTCTTATCTGATCCAGTTCTTACACTGATGATTCCTTCTTTGAAAACAGTGTTGCAACCCACTCAGAATTCTCAGTTCATCAGGAAGGTATATTTATTGTACTGATACCCACAGAGGGTAGCTGTGATACAGAATTACAGAACAAGTTTCCAAGCTGTGAGGACCAATGACAACAACTGCAGATGTTAATTAAAAGTACTGATGTGCATGGCTTGGAGTCTAAGAGTCATTCTGGGGAAATATCTAAAAACCACTCAGGTATGTGACACAGGTTACACTAATTCAGCCTCAGAGCCTTAGTAATGTAATGTATGACCTTATATGGAACCAGGTTTTAAAAATACATAAATAAAAAACCACAGAAAAACCCAAAACCACCCTGGGTAAAAAGTGCTTAGAGAAATACAGGAAGATTCATATCTTGAAGAAAATTTTCAGTCATTTTTTTGTATGCAGTGAAGAAAAAGCTTTTAGTGAGACCATTATAGATCTTAATCAACTATGGTTCCAAAACAGAAAAATAAGAGAAATGAGAAGTTCCTTTATGTTTCTACTTAAAATCAAGAATGTCCATCAAAGAGTTAATGACAGTAACTAGAATAAAAATACAAAAAGCACTATAGTTTCATGAAAATAGAATAAATATTTAGGAAAGGATAGAATATATTGTACATTTAAGAGGACTCACAAGTATGGAGAGTAAAGTGGTTAGTACTGAGCACCAAAAGGCGCGACAGGAGCTGGACGTTCGTGATCTCCCCACTAACCCGAAGACGAATGACATGTCTCCTACCCTTCAGCAAAACTCTACTTCGCAGTGGCCAACTTTGTCTATAAATCAAGTTGTTTATAGAAACGTGTATTAGTTGCTTAAATACAGCTGTGAGGAGATAGATAAGAGCCGACAGATACTCTTGGTCCTCTGGTATTCAGTAATGCGGATAGAAGTGCCCTACTGTAAATCACACCATGTTACACTAATGCAATGCACATTTTTCCTTGACAACACTGGAATTTAAAATGTATATATACCATATCATTACATACATTATTACTTGCTGAAGTGTAATGATCATATGAAAATCTCAGGAAACCATTTTTTCTCCAAAAGACTCTACCACAGTTCAGATGACTCATGAAACAGAGTCATTTGAGCTGCCATTTTGGATTCTTTCCTTGGAAAGTAAGACACCAGCTGGATTGATTAGGGGCCTTGATGTCTAGAGTTTATTCTGGGCTTTTATAAGCAATCAGTGACTTACATCATAAAGTTGTTTTCATGTTCAGGATATGGTGTTGTAGTATGGGGTGGGGGGTGAGGGAGAAGAACAGAGAAAATGACACCAATTCTTCTCCAGGTACAAACATTTTTTAAAAAATTAAAAGCTCCATAAAAACTAAGTTTATTTCACAGACTCTTAAAAAAATCCAACATAATATTTTTAGCTTTTTCCTGCAGTCCCAGATATTCTAAAACATTTTTGTACATATTTCCACAGTGTTTTAGAAAGTACAGGGCTAACTGGTAGTATACTAAAGGTTATAAACCAGCGCTCTTAAGATTATTATATTAATCTTCTACCTAAGTCTGAAGTAATTGAGAAATAGACTTTATGTACCCACACAGCAGTTAAAGCACATAAGCTCCTTCCTCAAGTATTACCTGGGCAGTACCGTGTGCCTCCATTTCACTTTTGCAGCCCAAGAACACCTTCCCTATATATTCCAGTTCCTTTTCACATTTTTAGCTTTTGCCTGATAATTTCACTGCCTTCAACCAGGATCAGTTTTAGGGTCCCGCAGAAAGAAATGAATCATCTTGGGGTCAATTCTGGGAACTATAGTTTTCCTGAATTTCATTAAAACATTAATTTTACTTTTCTTACAGGCTATGAAAAAAATCTCAAAAATTCTGTTGGTGCAGCTTACCCCAAAATGCTGTATAAGCCTACCATTCCCTCTAGATCAGTTGTACTGCTGCTTCTTTTGTCACCAGATAATTTTTCCTGTAAACATATTTCCCAGATGTTTCCATTTTGTATAATTAAATGACCAATGAAATCAGTGTGCTGGTTCTTTCATTTTAATGAGATAATTTCAATGGATTCAAACTTAACTCAGTTAAACTTCAGGACCAAATTTATGCTCACTAAGAGCAGGAGATGCTTAATTCTTTATTTCTAAGAGTTTCCTTGTTTGAGTTGACTGTTTAAAAGATTTATACATTTACACATGCTTATCCTTTTTTATCCTAAGGCACATTTTGGCTGTATGTGAAATGGGTCTCCAGACTATGACTCTTGAGCCACATGTATAGAGGATAGGTCAAATAAAGTTCTCATGATAGGGTTTCATTGCACAACTGATAACAGTGGGTTTCAGTAGGGATACAGCTGGGTAATCTGAATCCCTGGCTGGCAAGGAAAAGACCAAGTTAAAATGATGAGATTGAATTATATGGCAGCTCCATGGGTAAAGCAGATTCACTCAGAAAACCCCTAGAGACGGAGTCATTTCCTATTTGGTAAACAAATCCAGGAGCCAATCTTCTACCTCCCCACTTTTGATATTCCAAGGTGTAAGTCTTGTGGCTCTCAACGATATAATTTTTTTTGGTTCAAAGGTCTTTAGATTAAGGAATCCAGTCAGGTCTGGTATACAGTCTTACCCACGCTACAGACAAATCTCTATATCCTTTCTAACATACTATTGTAGCTTTTACTAATAAGTACAATGAGAAAAAGTACATCTTACACACAACGTTCTTCAATCCCAGCTCAACTGATGACGTCAGGTCATATATACTTCTAGTTCCTCCCCTATTACCCACAGGTTCCTATTGCCATAGTTTACTGTGGTAGCTGCTTTTCCACTTTCTGTTTAATGAACTGAAGGTAAATAGTTGCTCAAGAAATAGTAGAGTTCAAAGATTAATTCCAAACCTACTGCAAATTCACATTTTTTCAACAGAGTAAGTTCAATTTTGGGAAACACTTCAACAGAGTAACTAATTTCAATCTTCTTTGAAGATGAAAATAATTTTGCTATCTGAAAGTAAGTGAAGAAGGAGATAGAAAATTTATAAATTTTAGATAAACATGCGACAGTTCAGCTGAGGATACTAAGTTATTCCAGTCCACAAAGCCGACACAAAAAATAAAACTATTGTGAAACTGCACATATAGTCATGATACTATCAGGACAGAAACTATTTTTTCTAGATAACTCCTTCACAATGCACACAATAAAATTCTGGAAAACTAAGTTTTCAGAATTAACCTTAAAATCAGATGTTTTGAGCTGTAATATTTGGCTATGGTTACATGTGAAGTTTTCAAAACTGTAATTCAAAAATTGGCCGAGCTCTACAAACTTCAAAAACACTACCCACCCCCTTTCTCTTTTTTTTTTAAATGACAACATGAGTGTAACCAGGAAAATTTCTAGGCCAAAGGAAAGCTTAAAGTGTGATCCGTTTTGTAACCTTATAAATGGGGCCACAAACATAACTCCTTAATAATGCGAAGAATAATATGTTTTTGATTTGACCATACAATGTAAGAAAAAATAATGGGATAGGAATTTGATAGTCTTAACTTCCTAAATCCCATATGGTATGTTTATCATTTACCATATGTATAGTGTCTGATGTGCATATAAAGACTATGGATTTGAGACACTTTCTCAGATCAGCAGCTTGAACATATCGTGTCCCACGGTTTCATGAGATCCAAATGAGATGCAGAACATGCACCATTTACTGTACAGGCACGTCTGTCTTCCTGGAAAGTGGTATTTACATTACCAGATTTAAGAGATACTTGTTGATAAGTGATAGAAAGAAACAAAACTATATCCTTTTCTTAAACTGTTCAGTGGTTTGGATGTCTTAATTGTGTCATTCTGTAATCTGAAACACACAGGGAAGGCTAAGTATCTAACATTATCACTCCCACCAAAAAAGACAAAGTAAAATACTTCCAAAACGGACATGAAGACACCTCATCGTTCCAGGTGCAACATTTTTGTTCAAATTCTGCTGTAACACAAAAATGAGAGACAAAACCTTTGAGTTCTCTCTTCTCATCTCCTTACGCAGGGACAGTAAAAAGGCTTTCACAGAATACAGAGATTCCTATCCATTAAGATTCAGAAATAGAAAAGCAGCTCTGGAAAAAAGTATAAAGAAACAAAGAAAGGGGGGAAATGAAAATCAGAATTGTGTGAAACTTGGCTGTTATGGTATGTATGGTTCATCCAAACCTTTTCTTTGGCTTTGGTTCATGTCCCAAATGTTTCTTTGACTTCTGGGCTTGAAGAAAGCCAAAAACTCCAAGTGAAACATTGCCAAATCCAACATATTTTTGCAGGTTTAAGGTCAAAACCATGCAAACCCACAGAGTTCCTCCTACCATAATAAATCAGTCTGCGTTTGCCAAAATGTTCTTTTCTGTTCTGCATAACCTTTTTCATTAAACTTTTCCCAGTAACATTTAAGATTTTAGCCATGAGTACTGCATTTAGTAACATGATTACATAGCTTCATACCATAATGGCTTTCTTACTGCATGACAGTTGTCATTTTTTGTTTTAAATTTCTCTTATGGGATTTGTTTTTAAACACTACCTAGTGTCCTCTGAGTTTGCAGGGAAGCACAATCAAAGAAACAATCCTTGTTCTTCAAGCGGATGATGCTGAATTTCTTTAAACTATTCATTCTTTTCCAGGCATTTTAAAAACACAACTGTCTCAACACAGATTCTTGTGGGATTTCTGAAAAATATAATGACTTGTGAATTTACGAGGAGTGACTTAATTTTTAGGAAAAGCACTTTGCTTCTTTACCAAAGTAATATGTTGGTAAATTAGTTGGTCATGTGCCCAGTAACTCTACTTTTTAAAAAAGTTTCTCTTGATTTGTCCAATAGAGATATCATATGCGGAGGTAGCTTTCCAAAACTTACAAGGAACTCTTTTCAGAAACAGATGTCACATTAGTCACCCTCCAGTTCTTCGGCAAGTTAGAAATTCACATATTTCACCTTTAATTTTCAAGGTTAGCATGAAAAGTGCTTGGTACTAGAGGAACTTGGCCTGCCTACAAGCTCACCATACATTTAAAAAGAGCTTGAACTTGGTGGTACCTTTCAACCTGAATTGCCCTCTGATCCTATGATGATGTCAGTGTTAATTTTAGTAACTGTTGTCCAATGTCTTCTGCTGTCACCTCACTCTGAGATACATCTTCCAATACTTTGCCTCTAAAAAGGAGTTCTAGAAGCAGAACCTGCCCAAGGTTCCTCTTCTGTGAACGCCGAAAAAAGAAATATCTTTCATTTTTTTGACCTCATGACCCTATTTTCTGAAAGCACTCTTTATATGCCTTGATTATCTTTGGCTCTATAGATTCTCTGGCAGGCTTCCACCTTCTGACACACTTGAAAATTACCAGTTTGAGTGCATTTCATTACTTATTCCGTATTGTGCCTCATGTATTTCATGGTCCGCCTATTAGTGTTTTCTTTACTTGCCAGGTTTTATGATTCTGTTACTTTCAGCCAGACAAATTTCAGTTTTGAAAAAGATTTTTTTTTTTTTTTTTTTTTTTTTTTTTTTTAATTTTTTTTTTTTTTTTTCCTCGTAGCTTCCTTTATCCCGCTGTTTAACTGTGCTGGTTTCCATTTGGTCGTCTTAAGGCAGTTTATGATAGGTGGTATCCATTTCCTCTGAGCCAATATAATTTTCTTTAAATAGCCTCTATGATGCCTGTAAAGCTTTTATTCCTTTGATTGTCTTTTCTAAACAGTTTTTGACGTGTGACAGCGATATGGATGCTGAATGTGACTAAGACTAAAAGCCTCAGAAAATACATGTTCTCTTAAGCAGACTTCCACTGGTTCATATGTCAAGTATTAATTCTATGGAGTTACTTTCCAGAAACACACATGCACTTCTACACTTAAGGAAGTAGTCTGCATAATTTCTTAAATTGAAATAAATTCATTCTGGATTCACACTATAGCTCACATATTCATATTATGGACCAGATTTTGTTCAATTACATTAAAAAGGTACATTAGAAGTTCTTTTTTTCCCTTGGAAATACATATTCAGTGTTAATATCTCAAATTTTCATGCCAATACTGAGCTATTTTTCAGCATCCCAACACTCTGAAAACATTTACTAGCTCCCTGAGTTTATTGCTGATTACACATTCCTTTAAAGCACACATGCTATGGTTACATTTTGCCAAATTTACTGACTTTCAATCACTACATGAAACATCTGGCCACCTGTTTTGTACTCAAGAACCAGTTTGGGGAGCAATAAATTTGAGGGGAAAAAAATTTAAGAAAATGGATGACAAAACAAGAGATCCTATTGGAGATATCCGGATCTTCAGCAGCTTGCTGGAAGACAAAGGTTTATATTTGCTTTACCTATACCTGAGTTAGAGAACAAACGAACAAATGGTCACTGCACATGTGGTAAAACCTGTGGAAGAGAATTTAATCCATGCAATTTGCAGTTGAAAATTGGAACAGAGCCATCTCAGAGCACCAACAATGCACAAGTTAGCTTATGGTAGGCAGCTAAGTATAGCTTATAATTCATATCCTCCAGAATGGGTTTAGGCTTTCTTCATCCAGGTATGCTCTTAATGTGTTACAGCAAAGGTTTCCATGCAGGGAGATATGAGGTGACGTTTTATATGAGAGCTTTCTAGTGTTCTTGTGATACACTTACTTCATATTGAGAAAAAAAAACAAAAAACACAAAAGAGGAGTTCAAGTTACCAGTTATTCTGCTTATAACACTAATTATTTTAGTGTTTATCAGTTTCATGAGAAAAAGGTTAACAAAGCCATCATGTACAAAGGATCAAAGCCTATGTTGAAAGCACAAGAACCAGACAGCAGCTTCGGAGCAATCTTTTCTAATGTCTGTATTAAGAGAAATAATTATATTTGCTAGGACTTGGCAGCTAAATTTTCTTATAAAAGAACACCCAGACAGAAAAGCCAATTTTTACAAACCTTACAGTTGACTGCAGAAGGACTTCCTCACAAATTACAATTCCCATCAACAGATCAGATGTAAATGATGAATTACAATGGACTGTTTCCATTTGTACTTGAGATCTGCTTTCTCAATGACCTTTTAAGTTTATTTTTTGTCTGTACAGGGTTTTTTTAATTATTTTCTCTTCATGTGAGAAATCTTTGTCTGACAAGGCAGTGGCAAAAATCACATTTACTTTACTAGAGCCAGGAATTCACCCCACATGCAGGAAAACACAAAATTCTTTCTTCAAAATGAAGAGACCATAGCACTCATGTGACACACTGTTCACATTGTTATAATGTCCCTTTGAAGTTTAGAAAAACAAAGAGGAGGAGGGAATCACAAACACCTGGCTTTTATCTCTGTCATAACTTCTAGATGGCTAAATTATGGTAGTTCTCAATATGACAAAGGTATGTGACAGCTAAAGAGTAGGTGTAAAATGCTTCTTTCACTATGCCAATATGCAACTGTGGAAAGAAACATGACTACCTGATGCCAAATAATACTGCTCAATAAAGCTTTACCCCACTAAAGAACAAATGCATTTGAAAAAGCGTTTCTAATCATGTCACTAAAATATCACAGAAATACAAAGAATAACTCAAAATGTATTTTTAAAAGGCAATAGGAAAAATAGTCTGTATTCTGTGCCTAGTTGTGGTTTTTCAGATTCAAAGTTAACACTTTTAGAGTTCATATAAATCAGACTAATATTTTAAAATAAGTTAATTTTTTCCCTATTTATAATTGTTAAAGTTTTCATAGCAAAAAGCTCCAACTGCATTAATACATATATTCAGTGAAAGTATTGGGATTCAACAATATCCCTAATCCATCAAGCTTTCTCCAAGGTGTTTGTAGAGGTTTTTGTCAGCTGCAGAAAGCTAAACAGACTTTCCCCAAGAAAAGGAGAAACAGAAAAATATAAACAGAACTAATGGATCAAAGAAATGCTTGTTAAGGATCCTTGCCGTAATTTGAAAGAAGAGCCTTCTATACAATTTAAGGTACTGCATTCCAGTGCTGTTTGTTGTTGAATTATTTGATTATGTTGACAATGCTGCTTAAAAAGACAGCTGCCTCTAAACTGCAAATACTCCTCTACTTCTCCAAGTGCAGCTATTACTCACCATCCTCTGACAATCAAGAGACTACTGAAACTGCCTAGCCATTGCAAAATAATTAATATGGTGTGCAGTTTCCCTTGTCTCTCATGTGCTAAACACAAACTTTTGATCACTCACTGGACTGAAAGCTCTATCAGCTTCACCTGCACTAAGTACCTCAATCAGTAACAATTCATCAGCAACATTTTTAGTATCATGAGTAGAATATTCTGAGTTAACAGTTCAGATGAGTAAAGGGAATATTGGATAGACAAAGTCTAGGCTCCTTAATGGTTCCATCAACCACCTGGGGCACCTTGCACACAACCTTTATTTCTTATGCCCCAGTTTCATTCAATATATTACCTATATATACTTTAAGTTACTCTGAGATTTATTAATAATGCATGTTTTGTCAAATTTGGGCGTTCTTAATTTAATACAATTTTTTTCTTTTTTTTTTTTTACCTTACAATGAAATTTGGCCCTGGCTTTTTCTACTGAAGTCTCCCTCATGAATGTTTCTCAGAGCAAAGATGTGGTTACAATAAATAATAATAATATCCAAGGCAGCAGTATTCTAGACAAGATTGCATATGAAGGTGCTTAACCTCCGTTTTCTTTCCAGTCTGAAAGCAATGGTGTATAAGGCTATTACAGAATACTCATAATGAGACATAAGTATAAATCTGCCTTATTAACAACCAACCAAAACAGTTCTACTTAGACTTACCCAAGCAGAACTTTTGTTGCTGACCAGATGTATTAGTAACAGACTTCAAAATGATCTATGAAGAGCGACAAACAGCAGCAGCAGCTCTTACTGCTTCCTAACCAGGTAAATGCAAGACCAAATTATGGAACTAGGTAGAAATCTGAGCTTGATGCAGACTACAAGAAGGTTTTTTAAAAGCTTTTTATATTTCCATCCAGCCTATCAAGCTTTCAGCAAAAATGTTATAGCTTGTGGATAAGCTACAAATGTAAGAAAGTATATGGAGGGAGTTTGCACAGAATTTAGGCAATCAGTTGTATTTTTAAAACGTATTTACTTTTTCTGCTTCTTTATATATATGAAAACAGCTGTCACTTGCAATAACTGAAAATAAAAAATCCATAGGTAACATTGTTAAGTAATGTCTAAACTGGAAAATCTATGCTAATAATCATTTCCATTATACTTCTTTTATATTACAGGGTTAAACATCCTATATTCATCTTTTATTGAAGGCAGCCACACAAATAGGGTCAGACATTTTATTGCAATTTCACTTTATAGAACTTCAATCTAAATCATTGCCTTTGTCATTGATTATAATTTATGTAATATAGAGTGTTTAAATACATAATTTAGTAAAATATTAGATGAGCTATAACTCAATGTAAAAGTTAAAAATGAGCTATATGTGGAATGCTATATTGGACAGTCATGTGCTGAAATACTAACATCTATTATAATGAGGTTATTGATGTAGAGTTGACGTACAACTTGATTTGCAGATGCCCTACTGACTAACCTTTTGCAACTATATCTCAGTGTAAACCTGTGGTAATTATTGCTGGGTAGGGAGAGTTGGTTTAACTGAACTATTTCTTTTGATGCATGTGAATGAAATTGCTCCCTGGAGACTACAGGAGTCCTGCATGTGTGAGTTATTACATATAGAGGGGGGAAAAAACCAACTTGTATCACATTAAATTTTTTCTGTTTCCTATTGTTGCAGTTTTGTTTTTTCCAATAACATTTCCTTCCAGTGCCTTGCCATATATGCCCTTTTCAACTAACATAATATATTAAAGCACATAGTAGAAACAACTGATTTAATTTAAACATAAAGTACTTGTCAATAGTTGCAGTCCAAAGATTTCTAAACACCTACAAATCAAAAAGTCCACATTTTATTCTTGGGTAACTAAAGCCAGTGAATTAACATTACCTAGATAATACTGAAAAACACTAAGTTTCTAACTTAACTTTAGAAGCTGAGAAAGATGAGAAAGTCAGTATTCAGACTTTCTGATATGCAATGCCCTACAAATCCTTGTAACAATGCAAAAAGTGTATTAAAAAATTATATATAACATTCTATTATACCGTGTACTTGCATGAAATAGATTGTGATATTTCCAAGAACAAAAAGTACATTACTTTGTACTTACTCATTCATGGAATACACTAGTCAAAAGAAAGGACACATCAACTACATAGAACAGTTTTGCTGATAATGTTTTGCCCACTAGCATTTTTTTCATATTATATCTGGTTAGACAACGCTGCACATAGGACTGCGTGACTTCTGTCAACCCACCAATTATGACAAAGAAAAAAAATATTAAGAGGCTGTGAGGCTAGTAGAAACTGATCTGCAAGTGAGATTTTCACATATTGTCTACAGGGACATTTTATAACAAGACTGGTTTTGGCTTCTGGGGATTACACTGCACAATGAAAACAAATGTCAAAGTAAATCCCCCAAAAAACCCACTTCTGGTATTGATCCTCAGACCTACCAATCAACCTTCCTGCCCTCTGTAGATTCTCAAATACCTTTCTTCATCTGAAACCTTTTAGAAATATTTTCTTCAACATAATCTTAAACTACTGGCTGAAGTTCAACACACGTTTCAGCAACACATATGGAATTTATCCACAGTGTATGAAACTTCCACAGGCCAAGGAAGGAAAATTCCTGACCATCCATCCATGTTTACAATCTGAATTTATATTTACATTGTGTTGGAAATATGAAGATAAGTATGCTAGCTGTGTCTTCAATAGTCTTATAAGAGTTTGAGTGGATTATTCTGATTTTTCTTAGGAAGCATTTCTAATCTGGTAATAATTTTTTAATATATTGCACTACAGCATCACAGGTTTATTCATTGTTTTTCTATTGCACACTGGCCAAATACCCACTGAGAGTTGTGGGGTTTTTACAGATAGGTTATCAATGAGTATAGAAAAGACAGTTTTATTAAGCTGTACTTTTCAAAGCATCTATTAAAAATTTATGTTCAGCTCCATGAAAATTTTGTATTTGAATGGTTAAGCTGAAGTTTGCTCAATTTGTAAGAAAATTAGTGTTCATGTACATATCAGACTGTTTCACCCTTATAAACAAGAGTTACCTACTAGAAAATGGAGAGAAATTAATAGATTGCACAATAGTGAGCATTAGTGATGTATTCTTGAGTACTTCTTTGGCATTTCTCTGCTTCTGTAATTGTAGGTGGATTTTACCAAGACAGAGTATAGTATGAACTACAAGCCCAAAAATGTCCAGCCTTCAGCAAAATGTATAGCATATTATAAGCTTCACACAATTTAGGAAACTTTTTTTTCCTCTTGTAAATATCTAGGAAAAAGGCAGGAATTGCATTTTCTTAAAGTGCATCTTCCCCCCCCACCAAAAAAAAATTACCAGCCTTCTAAAGACAGAAACATACAGAACCCATAAACACTGAGAATTATTAAAGCTCTCCAGAGAGGTATAGGTCCACCTTACAACGGATGCTTAAATTAGAATTTAATTTTAATACAATAGCTCATGATTTTAACCTCTTAAAAGGCTGCATTTTGTCACTGCATATGAATTTCAGCACTAATAACACAAAGCTGTGTGTTTATGCAATGAATTCTCTCCTGTCTTGTGTCAGCTCCATACACTAATGCCTGTCTGCACAGCAGCCAGGACTGCTTCCTCTGTCCCTGAACAGATTACACGGCTCTGTTCAGTTTTGTTTGCAAGACTTCATCTCACTCCCTAGCTTCCTCTGTTTATTAATATAAAAGTATCAAAGCTCTTGAGACAATGCAGTAGGAAAAGCACTGCATTAAGAGAAGTCATAGCAAATTCATAGTAACGTCACATATACCCCTTCTTTAGGTCATGCTATTTTATAAGACACAGAAAAAACACGTAGCAATGTGCAATGTCTTGGGATATTTTGTATTTTTAGAGCTATTATGGAGTTGAAAATTATATGGTGAAGCACAGAGTAACAAAGAAAGAAAGAAATCCAAGGTTAAGGGTTCATGCTGACTAGCTGTAAAGTCTCTTGGGAGCTATTTTCAGTGATTAAGACATCACAGATATTCACATGGCAAGAATCAGAAAGCAGTAATATTAACTAGCCAGTTTTTTTATCTCTTTTGACAGGACTTCCTCCTGATCATGTTTTATTCATTACCTAAGACTAAATTTCCAGCCAGTACAGAGCTATTGGAAAACTGGAACTCTTGCCTTGCCTCACTACATCCCATGAAAAAGCACGACTGACAAGCTGAACTCTGTTTAAAAAGTGAGGTATTTACACCTGGAAAATGTACATGTGTACACAATCTGTTCCACAGTACTGCAGGCATAGACCATTGATCAAGCTGCTTGTATATGATATTTGAAATCAATGAGAACTACACATTGCCTCACTCAAAAACAATATTGTTGGTGAAATATCTCTCCTCCACATGTGGATTTCCACCCAAAGAAAACCCAAGCTACCTCAAAGAGAATTGTGACACATTACTCAAACATTTAAAACATTAGAGAGTCAAAAAATTTGCCAGGAGATGAACTGGAAGAAAAGGGGGAAACACCCAGAAGCTGAGCAGATCAGGGCAGAACAGGGTATTAAACTTTCAAACTTTTTTCAGGCTCATCCCTGCACTTCTTTCGTGACACATATGCATTGGACAGCTTGCACAAAATTTCCACAAAGTGTTTCTGGACTTAGATCACTTACTGAATTGATTCATTACGTTTATGAAAAGTATAATCAGACAAAAGTGTATATTTAATTCCCTTTGAGGCTATGTCATGAGACACATGGGAATACTATTAGTGCACCTTCATATTGTTTACTCTAGAGAAACAAAAAGACTTTGTTGTTGTTATTACAGCAGATTTGAAAATCAGAATCAAAACCAAATGCACTCAAGTGCTCAGCGTTATGCAATTGTTTTCTTTCCCAATTCTACTGAGGTACCAGTGTTACTGGAAGAAACATGTTCCACACAAGAATCAAGAAAAATTAATCTCGGGGAATAAACAAGTCTCACATCTCTACCCTTTCAAAATCCTGCGAAGAGACTTGAAGAATTACACACAAATTTATGACATGATATCTGTGTATTTCTTAGCTCCGTGTTTCTCAAAAAGGCCTATCATTTTTAATACAGACCAAAAAAAGGGAGAAAAATGAAAGCATGTTAGATACACCATTCTCAAAAAAACTCACGACAAAGTGTTCAAAGTCCAGCTCTCCTGCTGTGATGCTTTACGTAATATATGACTATCATGTCTGGCAAGATTCGCACAGGTCTGCCCTTGATTTGTGTTAGGAAAAAACAGAAAACCTCACAACTTATTCTTCATTCCCAAGAATTAATCTGGCTCCCTGATGTTTCCAATTTTACAGTGATCCAAAGAACCCCCCAAAACCACACCTGAAGCATCACTCACAATTAAAGATGATAGCTGAGGGAGACCAAAGTGAATTCCCCCCCAGGCAACCCAGAGCACTCTCCATCACAGCAGCAGCTCTGGAGTGCTGTGAGATGGAGCCACCAGAGACTCAAACTTGACCTGCAAGCACTGGGACATGAACCAGCTCTGAGAGGCTTTCACCTGAAAAGATTGTGAAAATCACAAAAAGAGCTGGTGCTGCAAGCCTCAGGAACCGCTCCATGCTATTGGAGCTTCCAAGAAACACCAGAGTTTTGACCCTCTCCAAATCTATCAAGAAGCAGGTGAACAGCAGGATGGGTACAGCTTCAGCCCCTACATGAGCTGGACAGAATGAGTGGCACTTGATCACTTCAGTGTGCCCTGAGCAGCCCCTGCACAGTCCACGGACAATGGCACTCACTTTCTTATTCTGTCTTTTCCACTTCTCCTGCAAAAGGGATTGAGGCTTGGCTGAGTTCATGTAATTTGACCAGTCTGACTGCTCTTCAATTCTCAGCTGAGCTTATCACAGCCAGCCAACAGCCAGCTTATCACAGCTAGCCAACAAATACAGTCATTACATCAGACCAGAGAATTTTAGGATACACTTTTCCCCTAACAGCTCAATCTATCATTCGCAAATGTAACAAGTACGCTGTAGACACAAGCACTGTGTGTTATAAATGCCTATAAATGCAGGGTGTTTCCACTAAAAGTAGTAGAAGTTATTACGAACAGTAAGAAAAGGAGGTGAGATCTCTCTGGTTTACTAAGAGGTTAATTAAACATTTATTGAAATACCTATTAATATTGGGTTAAATTAGCAGACACATAGTACTCCTAGAAATTTTTTTTCAAAGAATATCACGTATCTCACATCATTTGCCTCCCAAAAAATGCTGCCTCATTTAAATCCTTAGATCACTCCTGTTACTTTTTACATGACTCCATGAAGGAGGGAAGGTTTTCTTAAAAGATTATGAAAAAAATTTCATTTCTATACCAAGGCTAATTGACTGGAGCTTTAAAATTTGCTTGGTTTTTCAACCAGTCAACCACCTATTTACCAGATTCATATAACAAGAGTTGATGCTCACACCTAGCATTTGTAATTACCTTAGACAAATAAAACAAACTGTGCCAGTGAAAAACTTTCAATCAAAATACTTTCCTATCAGCAGAATAAATGAACATCAGATTCACATCACCTTCACTGTGACATGACTACTTGATGTATTTACTTGGTTTGCAAGATTGATTACAGTGTTTTTGTAGGGCAATAAAACCTCCCAAAATCTTGCAATCACAGGGAAACCTCAAGCTTCCATGAACTCTTCAGTATTAAGAAATGCTTGAGAAGAAATAAGGCAAGGAAATGTAGAAATCTTTGACACAGGAAATACAACAATCAGTTGTGGCAGCTGACTGCCTGTAGGGCAGAGAAGGCAGGATTATCCCTACCAGAAACCCAGCAGCACAGGCAACCAGACTCCCCTTCTCCTGTTCTTGCAGCTACTGGGAACGTAAAGCACCTACTGATGGGCAGAGGCAGTGGGGATTCTTTCTTTTTCACTTTCCCAGCAGCTCAGAAAGTGAAGGCTGGGCCACAACACATACCATATACATACATACATACATACGTACATATATGTTACTGAAAATAATATGTTGAAGGACACCGCATAGAAGTATTGACATTTTAAGGTACAGTAACAAGAAACAGGAGTTATACACCAGACAGGGTATTTTCTTTCTAAATTCAAACCATTCAGCCACACCACCTCCATTTGGTAGACCCATTCTCATCACATGACTAGAAACTTCCAAGTACAGCAGTTACATCAAAGATCCTGAGAATGGCTTCTATTCTCTACTCATCACCCCACAGTGACGGATTTCCAAAATAATACTGGAAAAATAAGCTTAATTTATTCTCTTTACTGAACCACCGTAATTACAAGTAGCTGCTCAACACTGAAATTTAATTTTGATATATCGTATTGTCAGACCAAATCCTTCACAAGCTTTTATTGCTGTATCACGTGCAGTGGAATGCATGGTGATGCAATCAGTATGTAACGACCAAGGCTGTAAAGTAAACATAACACTGCACAGATGCATAAATAACATATAATTTCCTGAGCTTGATTTTGACATAAAGTTTCACCAGCACAACTCTAAAGAGAGATGTGGTGTTAATTTTTCCATTTTTCCATTTTGCGTATAGGAACACATGAGAAATACAACCATGTGAAGCATGAGAGGGTCAAATTCCATCCATTGGAAATTTTCCAGAAACACATTATATTAACCAGATCAAGGCAAAATTGATATTTTGCACTGTAAATTGCCTACAAACACTGGGCATGGAGACAGTGATGTTTTCAACAGAAATCAGCACTTCTCTTCGTGGTTTTCCACAGTCAGATCTCAGAGAATACTTTTTAAGTCAAGCATCAAATTTGTGGCCTTGAATACAAGTTCTCTGGTATGTAATGTATCACTTTAACAGATCAGTTTAAGAACATTCATTTCTCAACCACTGAACTCAGTAACTTACACACTGTAGAAATTCTCCTGGAATAAGGCTCAAAGTCTATCTCAAATATAGAAGAGATACACGAGAACCTTTTCTTTCCAACTGTAAGAAAAAAGTTGCTGATGTAGTAACTGTGCAGAGCTCTTCAAATTCTACTGGTTTTTTCCTCACCCTAAATAGTAAATATTTCATGGATACAACTGAGGTAAGTAGTGCAGCCTCTGGCAGAAGACAAAGGAGCCATCAGCTCTTTGTGGGAAGAGATTCATTACCCATTCTGGGAGACACACAGTGCAACAGAAGTGTATTGTCTTCAATAGTTTTAAAACACAATTGAAAAATAAACTCACTTGTAAATGTTGAGAGTTGTCAGTCATATTGTCCTCTCGCCTACGAACTTCTTCCAACAGCTGTGCATTCTTCTTTTTCTCCAGTTGCTGATTGTGCTTCAGATTGGCAACCTTCTTGTTTTGGTCCTTCATATGTCTAAGAATTGCAACACACACCCATTAGTGTTAATGACTTCAAAAACTTCTGCACTAGAGATTAATTCTGTGACTACAACACAGGACATCAATTCTCCAACAGACACAAGTATGTCAAGTATCAGTTGTAACATCTTGTTTTCAAGATGGCATATCAAAACAGCTTTCAGATTATGCAGTGGTAAAGCAATTGTTTGGGCTTACAAGATTTTTCTCTTTTTATGATTTACTCACAAATAGTCATATATATTCTGAACTCTACACAGAAAAATTGCTGAAAGAGGGAGATTATCCAACAATCCTTACCCACTCTGTGCATCGGGAGCAATTTTAATACGTACTTCAAGTAGCATTAATTTCAAAGGACCAGAAGGTGAAATGATGGCTACTGTATGTTGTGAAATTCTATTTTTTAAAACCTGGACTAAAAATACAGTGTTTATGAGGATTAAAGTGTGATGGGGTAGAAGGTTAGGTCATCAATATGCCATGAAGAATAAAGGATGCCTTTACAAATAGCTTTGTACATGACTAAAATATTTTTATCATTTTTAATAGTGGGGCTTCTTTCTACAAAAAATAATCAACAGATTTATGAGCCATTCCTAAGAAAATGAAACAATCTTTGCCACCCTTATATGATTTCTTTTGCACAGACTATATTAATTAAAAAATTATTTCAATATTTAATTATGCTTTATTGCGGATGTTATTAAGTTACCAGAAGCATTTCTGAGACTTAGCACACACCTTTTTGAGAAAGAAAGCAAACTAATTTTGCCTGGCAGGTAACGAAAACATATCCTTGCTGTAATGCTTCCTACCTACTTGGATTCTTAGATCTTATTTTCCAGACTTTCTTTGACTTGGAGGAATTTGTTCACTTTTATCTATAAAAAATAAAAGTCACGTGCAAATTCCTAATGAGATCTACTCACTAATCCTATTGTGGCAAATGAAGAGAATATTATTCAATGCCCAAAAGGATCACTGAAAATCCCTCCTTTGCTTCCACATCAGAAGCAGTGAAAAAAGTTATAGAATACATTTCTTGAACAGATTTTATTATGCTAAAGAAACTGGGTCATTCAATATTTACATCTATCACTGGTTTCTTTGTCCTACCAGAGTTTTGTTCACTATTTATTTATACCGAAAAATTAACAATTAATTCACAATCAATAAATGTGCCATGGTATTAAAAATCCTTAAAAGACACTTCAAAAAAAGTCTGTAAGTACAGCACATAAGAGAAATCAAATATAACTTTAAAAAAAGTAACTTCAACTTGCCCAGAAAAGAAAAAGCACAACTAGTTCAAATACAGGTTATCTGCTTGCAACTCCAAGTGAAAATCACTTCCCTGTCATGAGTCTGTCTCATAATTGTAAGCACAGACTTACTCAGCATAAAACCAAAATGAATATTGGAAAAACTGCTTCCACAGCTTCATATATAAACATATTTGGCAGAAATTTTGGTGGTGCAATATGACTTTGTGCTGTTTCTTAAACCTTAAATTAGTTTCCAATCTCATGTTGAGTAAATGATAAATTCGTTTACATTTAATCTCTGTAAGAAGTTCAATTTTATGCCAATGCTAGCCACTTCTTTCATCACCCCTCCCTCACACAACTCCCCATTTCAGCTTCTGTCTAATGCCACACTGAAAAGTAGAACACGGTAAAGCTGCAAAGGAAAACATCTGGTGCCTGTGATATGCAAAATCTTGAAGGGAAGGAAATTAAAGAAAGCTCTGTCGTAGACTCTATTCCACAACTGGCTACATACCTATGGAAATTAAAAGAAAATGCTACAGTTAAAAATCCTATCTGAGGAGTTTTCTTTTGGGCCTGCATTAAGTGTACTGGGGGAGTCCAGTGCAAATAAGTACAAAAACATATTCCCCACCAGCCTCTTTTCTTTTTTTTTTTTTTTTTTTAATAGCAACTATCAAATATAATCCTTGGTCCAGTAGAATTTTTTAGTTGCTTGCTCTGGTATGTTTTCATGTGGCTCTGTTTCTAAAATGCTTTTGAATAAAACAGAAGATTATGATAAGTAAAAAAATAAGCACGAGAAATAGAAAAATATTTGGGAACAGTACCCAATCAGAATAAAATACCATATCCCATGACCATAGAGGATATATGATAAAATATCCACATAGCTTACTAGTAGCTATGCTGATGTGCATTGTTGAGTCTACATTACTCTTTATCATGTGGAATTCATTTGATGTGTTCTGCTACACTGCTTGAATTCAAAGCTCTAAGACCACAAAATTCATTAGACAGAATAAAATAAATAAAAGACTACTGCTTAAGACATGTGCCTTTAAAATCTGAAGTGTATATTGTAGGGGTCTGGTCAGTAGAATTGCTCTTACCATCACAAGTTAATCATTTTCTGGTAGTGCAGCATTTTCTGATAGGGTAATTGCCCCAGAGCAGGAAGATGAAACCCACAGCTCTCTGATTTTCCACATTGTTATAGTTCATTTTGAAGTCAGGCATCTATTCTCTTTTAGGGAGCTAAATTCCTTAACCTCTGAGCCAGACATCACAGTCATCTCAAGCTGGTTATTAACCAACACTCCACTGCATTTGTGATTTTACAAACTTCACAGAGCTGGAAAGCCAGGCTGCAAACCAGCTCTGAAGCACCAAGCCCAGAGTACACTGAAGTGGTGCCAGCACTACATTTGGCTCAAAGCAATGATGTTCTGAGCTCATAAACATTTAGGAAACAAAGCAGACTAAAAAGCAGCGTAGATGACTAACTCTTTGCACAGATGCTTAATCTTGGCCAAACATTAAAAAGTAGGATTAATGACAGTTTTTCAGACAACAAATTTACATTTGTTTGTGTACATGTGGTTATAGCCAGTCAGCAACTGTCATACAATATCTAGCAGCTCAGGAACAAAAAGGATTTTGAGTGAAACTAAACTGTCTTGAAAACAGAGCTAGAATATAAACACATCTTGAAGAGTTTAAAATAAAAATGATTTTTTTTTTAAATTAAGAAAGAAAATAAGTTCTGTTCTGTTCTGTTCCAGAATTACAAATTGAAGGATGTTATAGGCATCTCTTAACTCATTTGATGATTCAGTATCAGAGAAGCAGTATCCAGCAAACACCCACATCATACAAATACTAAATGACAATAATATTGGAAATTAATAAAGAAGAGATAAACACCAGGTAAAAGAAAAAATTCTAAATAAAATCTAATTATTTTAGTACATTAGTCATTCTCACATTCCTAAAGAGAAAAAGATTATATAAAGTAACATACTTCCTTAGATGCTATCTTACTACTCATTAAATTTATTAATTTCTGATACTTAGATCAAGCCATTGCTCTTAACTGAATATTCATTCACCTTAGATATGCTACTCCATAAAAATCAGCCACTAATAATTTCCCATTCCTCTTCCTGAATATTTCTGACCTGGGATAATTTTCTATAATCTTTCTCAACACACAGAATGCTCCACAGCCATTGATTTCCACCTCAACTGGGCACTAGAGTTAAAATCAGGTATCTAAATGACAGCAATGCCTAACTCTGTTTTCTTCAGCATCCAACAATTTTTCCAGAAAAGTGGCCTCAGAATGCCAGCACTGGAGTCAATAGACTGCAGCAGCTCTGACTTCTCATACTGTTGAAGAACCATTATCTGTGACTGCTAAATATTTAGATACTCTTGGAGTATCATAGATCCAAGTGACACAGGAAAAGGGAAAACCCAAAAAATTTTCAAACAGCCCTTCAGCTTTATCTCTTATGACATCCAGTCTAAAGAACTTAGAGCCCATCCATCTTGCTGTGCACACAGCAGGATGCTGTTACCTCAAATGCACTGTTCATTCTATTTAATCTTCTAATTGCAATGTCTTTGTAGCAAGCAGCCATCAGTGCCATGGAGAGCCCGACCCTTGATCAGCACAAAGACAAATGGCAAAGCAGTAGCCACACTTACTTCTTGCAGGTATGACAGAACTGTAATGACTCCATTTTAATAATGGAGTTTGTGGGCTTTTTCTTTTTCTGGAGTAGCACACAAATTGATCTCGCAGGTCTAACTATAGGACATTTAATTCCTTCAGTTCAGCTTTTTAAGACAAATATTAAACACTAGGTTTCTAATATGTATCATTCTGATTTTATTTTACAGTAGTATGCGTTGTTTAACTTCTAATGTTTTCATCTCTGATAGCTACAGAAAATCACACGATTTCATTAAATTCTCTGCTTTAATTAGCCACCTGGGTACCTTGGACAAGAAGCTGTTAATGTCAGCCAAAAATAAGTGTTACATGTTAGTATAGCCTTTACTCTATTTCATAAAGGGTTATTTTTCCCTCAAAGCATCTGAAAAATGCAGACATGCAAAATACTCCCAAGAGCAAAATCTGTAACATTTTCTAAAGGAATATGTCTCTGCAATAATTTTAATCACTTTAAACAGCATTGCAATGGGACCAGCTGTCTGCAAGTCAATCAAAAAGTTCTCCAGTGTGCTAGGAAGCTGTGCTCCTCAGCAAATAAAAGATTAAAAAATCAGAGAGCAAAGAATGTTTTCACATAAATGAACAAACAAAAAAGACCAGCCCCAAACAAAAAAACCGAACTATTCTATGATATTTAGTTAAAACAAGTAATCTACATAAAATAAGAAATTCCCAAAAACGTGTCTTAAAATTCAATATAGTACATGTATTTTAAATAAAAAAACATCTTCACCCATTGTTCTAGGCAAGCACTGGGTAGAACATTACCATCATCATTACTTGAAAAAAATACTTTTGTTTTTAACAGATCATCTCTTTCTCCTTTATAAATGGTCCACAGCTTTACAAAGAATTCATGTATGTGAGCAATGAAACAAATCTTAACATTTTCCTAGGCACTCTGGGTCTCAGCAGCTAGTCATGCAGAAGACCTGATCCTGTAAATCCCAACCATGTGAATGTCCATTCCAAATTACATTACTTCAGTAAAACTCAGTAGAAATGTTCCTAACAGTTCAGTTCTCACTGTCTTAAGAATGAGAGTCCATGTAGAACTGAGTCACGACTAAACCAGCATAAGGGTAGTGTTTTAAAATTCAGGTCTAATTTCCTTGAAATCCAAAAGCTAGAATTTTATTATGATATGAGCAGAATTAAGTATAATTTCTGGCATTTTCATTGAATACAAATGCATTTGCTACTATCTATCTATAAACCTGAAAAAGATGGGTTGGACTCTAGCAGACTATAAACACCACAAGAGATGTCAAGAACAGACACGTTCCTGACACAAACAAGGACACTGTTTATTCACTTACAGCCCAGAGATGGATTTTTCTGTAGAAAATAGGTATCATGATAAAAAAACCTCTACCTGTGACAGGCTGAATTTTTAATATAACAAAGAAAACAAAACATGCCTCAAACAAAAGAAATTATTTTCAAAAAGAAAGCCCTCATGGTTTACTGCTGAATTGATTTAGTAAGACTAAAGTCACTGTAAGTTTTATAATATGGTAATAAAAACCCAAGCACTGATTTTCTGTGCTGTCATTTGCATTTAAAACTTTCATGTTGGTTTTTTAATCAAGATCCCATAACCTAAAGAATTATTAGTATCCAAATCATCATCTAAAATCTGGTGTGTCCTTATTCTTGGCTTTTCTTATTTTCCTTTTGTTAACAAATACTATTATCACAATGGCATCAAATTAAAGAATAACTTAAATGAATAAACAAAAGCAACTATCCCAACCATTAAGAAATTAATTGGTCTATCAGATTTTAACATTAAAAGCAGAAATACTCCTACAGTCAAAGATTCTTTAAAAAGCTCACAGATAGGCAACACTAAACAAACTAACACTAAAACTAACACTAAAAAGCTCACTACATAGGCAAAATGCCACATGGGAGCAAAGTGTTTTGAATGAAAACTAAGGGAGAAATAAATAATAAAAAAATAAATATTCCTTGGTTTTGTTAAACATACTCAAAAGAAAACAAACAAAACCAAGAATTTTTTACATGTCTGTTATCATAAAGTCCACATTAATTTGGGGAATACTTCATTCCCAAATCTCAAGAAATTCCTGTCTTTGCATATCTGACTAACCTATTGCCATCTTATAAAAAAACACTTGTATATCCTGTCTCAACACTGCCCTTCTTGGCCTCATTATTCCAAAGCAAAAAATCTAGCAGACCCTGTGACAAAATTCCATTTTTACAATTGTGCTATTTGATCTTGTAAATAAAAGTCTATTCTATAGTGACATAAAGGGAAGTAGCTCAGCTTCCTTAGCATGTCTATTATCATATGGGATGAGAAAGAAAGCTTGAGTGGATGCCTCCTGGTGAGACAGGAAAATGTTATCAACCTGGGGTTGGATTTCCCCTCTTGTCCGGAGGACCAACAGGACATTAAGACCTTCCCATAGAAAAGAAGCTTATGACAACTGAGTAAAATTTTGTTGCCTTTTGGGCAAGAGAATTTGGAGGCAGGTAATTCTCTCTGGTTAACCTTGGCCAAACTGATTTTAGGTAATAAAGGCCACTATTTTCCACATGCCTGAGAAAATATATTTTCAGCAAGAAATTAATATTAACGCCTCTGACTTAAGAAGAATGCTTGCTCTTCTTTCTGCCATTCACCTGATGCTGAGACTACAGCAAACTCCACATCCCAGTTCATCTACACATCAGAACTGGAAGGTACCCCTCTGCGTTCTCTCCACATCTCTCTGATAGAAAGAGCTGGAAACAAAATGACCAGCACTAACATGGGACAAAAAATCATCCAAACAAAGTAATATTTAAAATACCTAAAAATATCTAAAAATAGCTAAATATCTAAAATATCTAAAAACACAAAAAAAAAAAAAATCCTATATCACTAATTCTCCACTTGAATGCAAAAATGCCATCATGCCCAGAATTAGCAGCTAAGATAAATGAATTTTGGTATATTCAATGTTTTCATTGCATTCCCAGCTCCTACAGGTTACATAGCTATTTCAGTTTCACTCAAAGGAGCAGGCTTGCAGCCCACAGAGATCCGTAGGTCTCAATAAAACCCTTCTTCCCACCCCCTTGCACTGTCCCCCCTTTATATCTCATTATTTCAATTGCTTGAAGGCTCACTTCAGATTTTTAATACTCATATTATGACTTTTGCTCAGTGAGGCAACTATTTTGCCTCCAAATGCACCACAGAACAGTATTATTGTCCTGGGACAACCAAGAACTCTGCCTGGTAGAAATAAAGCAAGTGTCACAGAAGTCACTGAAACATTTCTCACCTCAAAGACAAAACGTGGGAGGAAGGGTTTACCTAACACACAATCTGGGAAGTTTTCCAAAATTTTTATTTAAGAAGTGTTTAGTCTGACACAGTTCCCTCCGAAGCCCTAGAGAGATGCTAGAAGTATCCACGTGAGGATAATGCATGAATGAAAAAGCCGTACTAGAATCCCGTTCCAAACTGTGGTTCATGTCACTGTTTCAACACAGATCTGCACTGCAAGCACTGAAACCCCAACCACTGCAGCGCTGCCTTCCACAGCACATTCCTGCTGCATGACACTTCACATGAACACGTGTGAAATTCGGACCACAAGACTCATCTGTCACACATCTCTCTCCTACACCCAGGATGGTTGTGCATTTTCTTCTGATGTTCTTCTTTTTAAAAAAAAAGGAAACACACTGCTGATGATAGCACACTGGATGAGAAGGGTATTTGATCTGATTTAATATGGCAATTGCTTGCTCAGCTATTGTATTAATTGAGACCATTAGCAACAACTGTAACCAGTCACTGGAAATAATTTGTTGTCTGAAATTTGCAACCAAGGAGTTGCAGTCCTGCTACTGGTCCATCAGGTCCTTTCCAGCTGTAGCCCGGGAAAGCTTTTTTCTATAAAACACCAAAAAAACAAAGAATCTCCACACAAACAAACAAACAAACAGGAAAAAAAAGCTCCACCACCTCCTGACTCTTTCCAGCTTTTCTCTGCATCCAACTGCTCCACAGCATGTCCAGCTCAGCCTGACAGCAATCAGGATCACACCTCCTCTGCAGCACTTTATGTCTCATTGCAATTCCTTCTGGATCAAGTCTTTTGACTGCAACTCCTGGCTCACCCTAGAAGTTCTCAGGATCAATCCAGCCATTATCATTCAACATAAATCAAGCTTTCCATACTTTTCCAGTAACTTCTTCCGACCTCCAAATAAATCAGGTACACTTTGTGTGATTCTTGCTTAGACATACAAACTTCCCCTCATTATAAATTCAGATCAGAGCATTTCCATCCAGCCACAATTCTGTTGCCCAGGCATGCTGCTCCTGCATTGTGAAAGCAAAGGAGTGGAAAGAATGGTTCCACCAAGAGCCCAATTCCTAAATTTAGTGCCCCTGTCTCTTTTCAGTCACAGCTTTTTGAGGGCAAGCCGTGCTATCTCACAATGATTCTTCACTCACACACCCCTCCACTGTGCACAGGGAATCCTGACAGCGCTGAGCCCAGGCAGTCACCGAGCTCTCCAGGGAGGGCTCTGGGGCTACTTTTTTCACAGGTTCAAGAGGTGAAGAAATATCCTCTGGGGATCTTGCCCCTGAGGAAAACTAGGAGGCAGCAGGTCTGGAGAAGCATAAGAAGTATTGATTTCCTGAACCATGAAAGGGAAAGGTAACAGCTCCTTATGTTCTCTCTTCCCCTGCAGAGTTGTGGTGTCACATCCAACCCAATCCAAAGCTGATATTTTTCCTTCGGCGAGGAAGAGCTCTTTTCTTCTAATATCCACTTCAAACTGTATATCCATTTACTTAACAGAGTATTTACACTCCAAACCAAATCCCAAAAAAGCAAATCACTGAGAAATTAAAAAATATCCTTCCTTATTTAAATAATCCCTTTCTGTTTTAAGCTTGGCACGGCTTTCAGCAAACTGAAAGGGAAAGTACAAAACTAGCAGACAGGTTCAGTAGTGAGTGGGATGCAAACAAACAACAGTGCATCATCTTCTCCCAGGGCCCTGTTTGTATCTTTTTATTGTTCATCACCATGATTTCTGCTTATTTTGTAACATATTATTTTATGTTCTCAAGAAAGTAGAATTCCAAAGAAATAAACTTTCTGCTTTACTATTTGTTAAATAAATTGAAATTTACGAAAATTTAAAACCACACGTAATCAGATAAATCTAAATAATCCCTTCTCAAAATGTCATCTCTTTCAAAGTATTTAAATGCAAAAATGTTGGTTCTGCATATGTAGCAAACAGACCAAAAGAGAATGACATGTCAGCAATCTGCCTGCTACCCAACCTGACAACTGTGTTTCTCACTCAGAATAACCAGTCTCTCAGAAGAGTAACGTGTATCACAGATTCTCTCAGTTTTCAGTAGCACACTATCTCAATTTCTCCAGGGAAATTATCTTTGAACAACATATCACTCTGCCCTTGGAACCATCAAACTGACATTTGACAAAACTGTGGACGGCTTGTAGGTTAAATTTAAAACTCCACTGGACCTTCCCTTGCACATCTCACTGAGCTCTGGCCTCCCACAGAAAGCATCAGGAAGGCCAACATCAGAAGCCGGTGGGAAACTTTCTAGCAGTGGTCAGTATTTTCCACATGGAAAAAATATCCATCTCCTCCTCATCTGCAGGGAGAAAAGTTTGGGGAGTGTGTAACCTGCTGTGACCCAAAGGTGGGGGGATGTCCCTGTATTGATGGTTGTGCTCAGAATATTTTTATCTTGTACAGGCAGGTACACATGGGAGGATTATGCCATTGTATTTGATTTTCTTGTTTGTCATCAGTATCGATAGCTCGCTATGTTATAAAACAGATTCAGCATTTTTCTAACCATAATAACCTCACATAAATATGGATAAATGACAGCTAAGAAATTAGCAGAAATTAGAGAAATTAATAGATCTGTTTCTTAAATTAAGTTTTGAACTTAATGAAGATTCAAGCTGAGAAAACTTAACACTTCACTGAATTCCCACAATAAATTCTAATCATACTCTACAACTTATCTGGACTAGGGATGGAAGCTGGCAGTGTTACGAGGACAGTTTACTTCAACAAGGTCAGTTGGTTATTTAGGTCAATAAAACATAACAGAAATTGCACCTCCAACTGCTGAACAAATGTTTCTGCACACCAATCATCAAATTCCAGTGAAATCAACCATAATGACAACCACATAGCATAATACCTTTCTTTTGGCTCTCTTGGGCTAGAGAGATTTTCAATCAATGTTGAATATGCTCTGATAGAAATGCAAAGTGGTCACATTCAGACTATAATTTCATCATAGCCAACTCTAGAATAAATGCATTTAATTAACTTCTGGAAGAAAGAAAGAATCTGAAAATAAAGTGTTGAAGTATTTTTGTAATCTGAGTGTAATAACTATCCCTTCAAGCACATAAAAATGTGCTTGAAGTAGATAGTTAATTTAGTGTTCATCCAATTCATGACTGCAATCGATAAGCTTCAAATTTCAGAAACAAAATTTTTCAGCTGGAAAGTAACGTGATTATGACGTACACTAAAGTACATTGGGGGAACAAAAAGTCTTGTCAATCTTTATGCAGTGAGCCATCTTTAGCTGTGCAGTTCAAAGATGTTTGTGTCAGAAACTTCTCTGAACTGTGAAATGTGAATTGTGCTTGGTTTTGGAGGCTGAAAACAAAACTCTCCCAAGTTCTCCCAAGCTCTGTTTCTACATGAATAGAGACCAAGGCTGTGTAAAAAGCACAGTTGGACAGACAAATTATGAACACTTCAGAACTGAACATATTATAAAGGCAGATTGAACATTTGTCATGATTCTAGTCAAATGTGCTGCATGGCAACCTGGAACCACATCTACAGAAACTCCTCAGAAACTCCTTCAGAGTTGTACCAGACCAGAATCTGGCCAGCACAAAGAGCTGAAAATTTCTGAACCCCTGCAACTCTTTGTATTCTGTTTGTAATAACAGTAAAAGGGGCAATGGCAAAGTATTAAGGGTAAGTCTCTGATCTGAGGTATAAATCTCTCTGTATACAGTTGTCATTGCTCATTTCCTGCTGGGTTAGCTTATCTGCCAAAAAATTATTCCTAATGTTGAACTCCCTAAACAAAGATAACATAAGCAAAACTGAAAGAAGAAAAAAATCTTCACACAAAACAACATATGAATTGAATATGTTGTTAATAAACATTTTTTTCTTACAGGCTTTTGAGAAAAAGATTCATTTACTGCAAAGTTTTTGGTCTAGAAATGAAATGACCAAAAACTTCACAATGGGGGCAAGCAGAATAAAAACAACAAAATACAAACATAAGTTATTAAAGTGGAATTGAAACAGCGAAATAAATGAAGCATCAATGAAAACCTTCATTGTGGAAGGAGCATTAAGTAGGAGAGCAGAAAATACTGACCTGGAAGTCAAGCTGGTTGGAGTAGGGATGAAAGCAGCAGTTTGGAGAAAAACAGATAGGGAGGAAGACAGCAAAAGAGAATAAAGGGAGGAACACATTAGTTCTTTAAAAATATAACAAGCAGATGTTATATTAGCAGATTATTTAAAAAAAAAAAAAAAAAAAAAAAAGAAAAGGAAAGGGAAGGGAAAAGAACTAAAATAAAATTTCTGCAGAGCTATATCCTTGCTGTGCACTGAAGAATCCAAACTTAAAAGGGCATCTTGTCAGTGGTGGACAGGGAAAAGACATCCATAGTTATAACCATCTGAATTCCAAATTCATATACACACCAAAGAGAACAAATAAATTGGATGAATATTGCTAGCATTTGCTGCCACACAAACATCTCATCATATGCCACAAAGTCTTTCATTTGAACTATCACAGGTTTGGTGACCCTCATTCATCAAGTCTTCCAATGGAAGTCAAAGCAGATAAACAATTGTTCAAAGACATTTAAAAGTTAACAAAGCACTTTACCTAATAATCAAAGATGAAGACTTGACCCCCCACCCCACCCAGGAAATGCAGCCCTTTCCAATGCTGACAGCAAATTTTTAATTCAGTATGAAGCAGAGGATTAATACTTCAGCACTGAAAATACTCTGATGCTTGATAACTTTATTTTTTGGAAGAACACCTAACATGCCCTTTCAAATAAGTAAGGTCAAAACAATCCCCACCCAGCTAGACTAGTCCTTAAATCTATCCCTGGCACACAGCATTTTGTGCACTTAGGAAAAGGAGTGTTTTTAACAGCCATAACAGCACTTTTGTTTAAATGCAATTATTCCATATGCTGATCTTTTGTCACTTGCGCAATGACTTGTTAGTGCTGTGTGGACTTACCTCCATGAGAATTCAATTCCAAATCAATTCAGAATGAATTAATTGTAGTCCGGATACCCCAAGAGCTTGAATACACATCTACAGTGCTATATACCCACTGCACATGAGAAATAGCAAAAAGACCAAATTTCTTGTTTAAGAACAAACAGGTTTGTCTTGTAGCCAGTAAAATATTTTTAAATGGACTTTTATATCGTTGCCATCTTTGCTGAGAAGCTACACTTAGCCATGCAAATGACCAAGCATATCACATACCAATGGAGAAAACTGGGTCCAAGATTTTGCAATCTTCACCATGTTGTCATCACTTTTCTTTCTCTTTTCAGTCTAAATTTACCAGTGGTGAATTTATATTGCATTGTGTGCCAGTGGAATCTTTTACTGGAATCACTCTTCTTTCCCTGCAGTGCTTAGCCCTTCCCATATTTATCCAGAACAAGCATCCCACAGAGCTGTTGTTTTGCCAGAGAAATAAACCACTGTTGCTTAGACCCCTCCTGTGTCACAAGCACTTCATTTCTTCTTACCAGGCCTCTCTGCACCTGTATCCAGTTTTAATTCAACTTCCTGGAATATGACTGATGAGAAGGACACAGCAGTGCTCCACACAGAGCCTTGCCAGCACCTGGTGACATTAATACCTTCCTATCCTTACTGCAGATATTTATTCTGACATATCAGGACTCGCTCCTCATTATTTAGATCTCTACTTCATTATTTTGATGGCTCAAAATGACACAACCATAAGCAAATTCACCCAATCTTTCTTTTCCAAAACTACGTCAAGGATTATCCTTAGTTTACATCAGGCAGTCTTACTGGTCCTAACTTCACGAACATACATTTTATGCTATTGTATTTCACTGCATTTCGTGATTCAAACTCTCTATCACATTTCATAAATATATTTTTCATTCTAACACGATTAATAAAAGCTTTAAACAATATACTCCTTCAATCCTGACAGTTCTGTTTCAGCTGCAGCTCCCTCTCCTTGGTGAGATTCTTTGCATTAAAACTTGAGCTGATCACTATCTTATCCAGTTTCAATGACATTATTTAAAAAAAAAAACACAGAAATAAAAGCCATAAAACCCCTAACCACATTTCCTTCATCAAGAAAACAAAAGAAAAACAGCACACTAAGTTTAACAAAAGCACATTATACATTAAATGTAATATCTTGCGTTTGATTTTAACCTTCTTTAATTATAAACAGAGAAACTGTGAAAATTGTCATAAAAATTATCAAATAGCTCTAGTATAGAAGCAGGAGTTGGTTCTCCTATATAATTATAAGAAACTGTAAAATACAATATGAATATAATTTAAGAAACAGACTAATGCGATTTTATACATGAGCAATAATATTAATCTGAAATGATGCCACTCAGAAGTGTGAACTTTCTAAGCCAAGAAAATCACATTAAAACCAAAAGAATTACCATTCATTTGAAGACCTCTTCATAATTATTAACAATGTTCACCTGCCAAGTAGCACAGGCTTGTAAATTTAGCTGCCCATATCTCAAAGCAAGTATTTCTACTCTGAGTATTTTACACTTTCTGTGTCAATACTTTCTGACTAGTAGAACATTAGTATTCATCATCCTGTTTTAATTTTTGGTTGGATTTGTAAATTACGATTTTGTTAAAATCATTTTTACTTTTCAAACCTATTTATATGAGCACACCTCACTATGTTGATGAATTTGTATGTGAATATAATAAATATTATGAGGATGCCACAGCTTGCAATCGTCTAGATTATCACTTCCTCAGAAATTTATGTTTATACATTTTAAGAATTTATGTTGTTGCAATTTTCTTGCAATGTAAAGATCTTGGTATAGCAGTGAACATGGATCCCAGCAAGCTGTGAATTAATGCATTTTAACATCATATTCATTTTCCTACAAAACCCCAGAGACGCCCTTGCATCTGAAGTTTGGGGTAATGTCAAATATATGGTAAAGGTACATAGCAATTTGAACTACTCCATCACATCCTAAAGACAGTACATCCAAAATTTCACTGGTAAGAGTATAACAAATTTGAAAAGAAAATTAATACAAAAATAGAAAATTATCTCCATTGCATCACCCATTACAGGGTTCTCAGACAATAAGAACAGATTGTATGCTGACAATGCTGGACCAATATCCCTGGATCCCTTCGTTCCTCGCATCTTTGTGTTTTGTAATCAATAATTCTCAATTTAATTCAAATAAATTTACTGACATATATTAATTCTTTGTCTCTTCTTACACAAGCTATTTAAATTAAATTAACATTTCCAGAAATTTGAGATCACAAGCTTCAGTACTTCATCATGATCATCTTTTAATCTTGTCATTTTAATGTTCAAACATTCAACACATTCATGATTGCTACCAAATAAATGTCATATGATTATCCCCTTCAACAAAGGATTACCATGCCTCCTATTGAGTCTGGTGTCACACAATAATTCAGGTTTTACAGTGCAAGGAGGGGATCAGTTGCTGTTTACTCCAGGGGGTCACACCTGGAGCTGCTGCATTACAAACCTGGTTCTGTAATTGCCCCTACAGCCCCTGAACCACTGCGTGGAAAGGGCAGCTCTTCCTCAGCCACACAAAACCTCTAACTGTGCTATCTTTTCCAATGTGCAGCTTTAGCATTTTGGAGAGTGTGGGCAGAACTCACAGGCACAGTGCCCAGAGTGACCACTCTTGATTGCTCACTTCCTCTGAGACCTCCTTTACACATTAAATTAGGTGCAAACACTTGAGTATTCTAAACTCTGACATGGTGAGAGAGGCAACAGCTAAATGGAGTTGTCCTTATGTAAACAATCAGTTCTATTTTAAATACAAATCTTTTCACACTTTAAATTTGAGGTCTCCATTCTTATGACAGTTAACCATTATTATAGTTCACCAAGCATCTGCAAATAATAACAATTTTTGGCAGCAGGTAGCTGTGAAGATTGATAAGATATCGTCAGTAAAAGGTGCTCTACACATCCTTCTTTCCAAGCTGTCTGTTTTCTGCCCCCCAAGGTAACCAACATTTCTGGCAGATCTTCGCTTTTTCATGGTAATGCTCCCTAATGGGTGCTGTGTCTCGACTGGAACTATAGCAATGATCACAACAATGAGACCACTTAAACTTCTTTTTTGGCACCATGAAGCAGTTTTCTTCTGACTTCATTACAATAAAACAATTATATAAATTATTTGAAAACACAGAATTCTTTCTTTCATTCAAGCAAGAATGTCTAAGTAGAGGAAGGAAACAGAGGAAACAGATCAATCAAATAAATAGCAGCACACCATATGGGAGAAGGTTCCAAGAACTACTTAATTACAACGGGTGTGAGAAAAATGAATCCCAAAACCCTCCTCTCTCCATTATGGGAAGCCTGTACAACCTTCCCAAAAACAAGACAATCACTGCCTGGTCAACATCAAAAAATATTCTTTTGAAGTAGACAAATATTATGGGAAGACTGAGAAATACTTACAACTATTATTAAATAGTCATGAGACGGGTTAGAAATACTTACCAATACTTTTCAGGACCTCAGAGAACAAGCAATGTTCACACTTTGAGAAATGTGAGGGGACAGTTCTGACTCCCCACTTACCAGAAAGACAGGATTGTTCCCCAGCACGGTTTTCTGGGAGGGTTGTTGTCCCTGTAAATTGCAATGACTTTTCCTACATGGGCTTATTTTATGAAGAGTATTAAAAAATGGAAACCTTAAATTTTTCCAAAGTCAGCAGACAGGAGATGCAGTTCCCAAGTAGCTCTTTTTTTTTTTTTTTTCCATTTCTTTTACCAGGCATAACAAATATTGTTAAAAAACATACTCTGCTCTTAACTTCTCTGCTCTGAAATGAAGATCAAGTAAGCAAAAATGCTACTCAATGTTAGACATATAATACAAAAATTACCTTTCTAACTCAGCAATTTTCTTATCTTTGTCATTCTTCTCATTCTCTACTTCCTTGAGTATTTCTAGAAGTCTGTCAACCTCAGCCTGAGCTTTGCCACATTCTTCTCTATAGTACGATGCCTCTTTGTCAAGCTGTTTCATTCTGTCTGCAAATTCTGGATTCATCCGTGCCTCCTCTTCAGCTTCATGAGCCTTCAGAACCAATATTTCAAAAAAGATAAGGATGACAATAACTTAAATAGCTTTAAGAGCTTTATTTCTTCAGACTCCAAGTTCAAGTTTTCATTAAAAAGGATTATGGGTATTTCTGTCTGATGACACTTTTCTAAAGATACATTATAAAAAGAAATGAAAATATCTACATAGTCAAATTCTATCAGCCTGAAAGGGGAGGGGATTTATTAAGGGGGTTTTTACATATTAAAGTGATCCCATTTTAAAGGTGTTTTTTCAAATTTTAAAAAAAAAAATCACTTTATAATTCATTCAATTCGCATTAAGCTCTCAGTGTGTTTTGAATATATAGGCAATTTCTTAACAAATTGTGTCCTCTTTCCTATATATAAACACACACACTTTGTCCACGTATATATTTGCAAACACAGGTACATATATACATATGGTACATCTCTGTATCACCAGATACAGATGATACCAAATGCAGTTTGACACAAAGAATTTAAGAGAAAAAAATTCTTTTTAATGCAATGGTGATTTTAAAATATAAACCAATAAACTAAGAAGCTGCTTTCAGCAGACATTTTACCCAATAATCCTTTTCATCTTATCATTAATACTTCACCTGAAACACCAGAGGAACAAGCCCATTGGTGAAAACAGCACAAACCTGGCAAACACATGCATGGATGGGTGGCGGTTCCACAGACAAGAGAGAACGCGATGGAAACAACAACAGTGCAGAGCCCAGCCCAGCTCCCATCAAACCTAATGGCAAAATCCCAATTAACTTCAATGGGAGTAGGATCTGGCACCGAGTGCTTTCAACTGTTGGCTGCAATAATCACAGACAGATGGAAACAACAATGCACTGCAATGCTTAGCCTACCCCTTGCTTCCCATTATTCCTAATTGGCATCTTGAAAGAGCAGGCAAGGAAAAAACAAGTAGTTTAAGGCAGTGCACATTAAACATAGAAAATTCAGGTAACACACAGGATTTTTACAGAAATTCACGGTATTCAGAACTGAAGGTCCTCCAACTATCTTAGTACGCAGAGAAGACGTGGACATACTTAGCCTTCTTAATTTCAGGGAATGGACAATGCACACAAGCAATGAAAGAAATGCAGATCAAAATGAAACATGCATGTTTGGGAAAGAATTAATATAAGCTACAGATACTAGAAGGTCCATATTCTTTGCAATGATTAAAATTTTCTGTATGAATAAGGAACAAGTCTGAGTTTACTAAAAAGACAACAAAAAATTGAAATTACTAGGGAAGAAACTCAGGGGGTTTGCATGTAACATATCATTTAAGCATGAGGATAATAAGAAAAAGACAGCAGATTTGAAGTGTTATTTATCCTACTCTGAGATTTTTATTCAGAAGAAATATTTCATTACCAAAAGAAACCAAGGGAATGACATGAGGAGCCTAATAAACCTACTGACCTTGCTCTTCAAAATCTCTGTTTCGATAATAATACCTGCTCCAGTCCTGAATTCTAGAGATGGAGGACGTTTCAAACACAGAACTTGTTTCAAGGTAACACTCAACGAGTTACCTGATTTTACTGTTTGGGTGAGATGACAGCAACAGATTCCTTTTCAGCCTCACAATCTTCCTTAATAATAAACTTGGATTTATTTTATACCAGTTGTTAAATGTATCAAGAAATTTACTCATTTTGTGATTTTTGAAGTCAATGTAATACTCAGACTCAGGGCCAATTATCTGAGAAAACACTTTGGTTGTCCATCAGCACTGTTATGATATTATACACTTTTTATCATTGTCTAATTCTGCAAGGAATAAAAATAATTTACTTTAGAAATAAAAATACAACCCAACACGCACCTTCAAGATACTAAGACACTTATGCAAAAACCATATTTTTCCCTATTGTTCTTCAGATTCCTCCTCCCCAAGGCCAAATGCAGAATTCAGTTCCCCTCTAAAGGCTATTGCTCTTTCCTATAGCTCCCTGTCACCTCTCTGTCCCTTCATTTAGTACACAATTAACTTCTTTATCCCACCTTGCTTCCTCTAACCACTCTTCACTGTAGCATAAAGGAACTCCCAGCTTCAGCCCAAACTTTTTTCCCCACGCACCTCTGCCCTTGTCTTAACCCAGAACAAGAAGCAGTGCAGATGAGAGAGAGAATCCTGTCCTTTTTTTTTTTTATGTTTCATTGCCACTTTGGGCTTTCTACAAGGAAAATACATTGGGCAAGAACATGATAGCGTCACCAATGCAAAGGTGCCAAATGTTCTGCTATCATGGAGTATTCCTGTCACACAGCAGCTCAGAAATGTGCCCAACAAATTATCTACTGCACACCTGATAAATAAACCATCACCTGAAATAACAGATATATTCCTCAGTTTAGCCCTTTAAATCTTTGCTCAGTATCATTCTAAGGAAATCAACATTAAGTTGCAAACATATTTTCAGTTCTTGTGTTTTCTGCGGTACTCATGCCATTCCATATTTGTGGGATGTGTTTTTTGGAAAATTCTGCAGCACGAACTGGGTCATTGCATTTCCCCATGGTTTACAACATGAAGTGGAACCTACAAGGTATGATTGAATCCAGTGTGATTAAGCATCCAACCTATGCAGGGTTTTGAAGTGCAGCACAGTTACCCACAATGTCACATATAAATCAGTGCAAGCATTTTGTTACTATAAGGTTATTCTTATTCAAAAATAAAAACAAACCAGTATTGCAAACCACCAATTTAGCAGATCGCCTCTACTTTTCAAAGCACTTACAGAATCTTTTTTGGGCTATTGGCAGGAACCAGGTTTCTACAAGGACATTGCCCAAATGGAGAAGGAAAGGAAAGTTAGCTTAAAAAAGAGAGCAGGAACAAAAATTTTGTAAAAAGAGCTTCCTGCAGGTGGTACTTTAACCTGCAATTCCCCTTAAGGGAATCCTCACATTGTAAACACAGCTGCTGATATCAGAAAAGAGCAAAACACAATCCATCTGACACTCCCAGGGCAAAGGCACAGAATAAGGCCTCATTTTATTTTATGGTTTTGAAAGATGCGTTCGGATCTGAACTGGGCACCTTTTTTATTTGTTGTGTGCAGATCAGGGGTGGTTTGTTAACAGATGGAACCTGACTTTGGAGGTCAAACAGGAGGCCCAAAGGAGTTGAAAGGCAGCTCAGTTGACATTGACCCTGCTCCTGCCAGGACAGGGCAGATTGCTTTGGCATTTTTGTAGGCTGTGAGAGAGAGGTTTGCATCAGTTCTAGACAGAAGCTGCATGGTTAAGACATGAATCAGAAAGTCTCTGCCTATTTCTGTCATCTTCTCTTGTTTTGTTTAATTTCTGCCCCCCTTTTATTCCCTAAGTTCTCCGTTGCCTTGGAAACATTGGAACATTTTCTGTTTCCAGGGGCTTGTATGGGTAAGAGTCCATGGGTATTTTTCAGCTTTATTAAATCTGTATCTGCAAATGATAACTCTTGTGTGTGCAGATAAAGTTAACTTCAAACCAACCTGCTCACTTTATGATGCTTTTTCTGTCAATATTATGACTGTGTTGTTGTATGTTATTTTTACAATTCAATAAAAATAGCATATCACTCTACCATTAGAATTTCACAAATTTTTACATTAATTATGTATCAGTTCTGATCTTTGCTTCATAAGCACTACAAATGCTTTAGAAGAAAAGTAACATTTCCTTATGTAAACCACAAATTTCCCACAGAAACACCTTAATTGTGTGGTACAGACATGCAACATGAATTATTTAGGCTATTAAAATCTTATGGTACAGTCATGCATGTATTATTCTGCATAACAGAAACGGATGGATGGATACGTATTTAATTTTTAAAGCTTCACACATACATACACAGAAATCAAGTGAGTACTTAGTATAAAAAAAGAGAAGGAACAGCAGAATTTACATGCAAGAAATTACTTCGTAAGATCCTTCAAATGTTATTACTTTCAATAATAAATGAAAGCAAAAAAGAGATTGCTGTTACCTGAATTTTCTTGTCTCCTTAAAATTCATGGGGTTTTTATTCAATTTCAGGGACTGCTATAAGTAGTTTATAGTGGATCCTGAAAATACTTTAAAATTTTGATCTGACATTTCTCTGATAGAAAATTTTGGAAAATTTAGTCTTTAATATTCAGAAAAAGATTCACCTGAACTTCTAACTCAGTACAGCATTATCTTTTCATTACAGCACAAAGGTAATAATGTAATTTCTAGTAATCAACTTTGCACAAAATTTCATTGGGTATTTCAAAAAGTTCACCTTTCAAAACATGAAGAAATATGTGTCTAATTCTATTCACATTCTCATATGTGTAGGAGAAGAAAAAAGGTGAGCAAGAAAAGTTTATTTTTAGAAATCATCTTGTGGCTATGGTACGATTGCTGCCTGGTGCCAAAGGAAAAGGATCTTGCATCCATTATTTTGCAACTTCCAACAGGCTGTCCTTTTTGAAAATTAAGCACGTAAAGGCAGAAAAAAACAATTAGGAAAAGGACTGACTTTGGAATATTGCACACAAACAGATCAGGAAGTAACAAATGAATTCTATACAGCAGAGCTACTAATACTGAGCTAATGACTGGCCAGCACTTACGGAAACCAAGCTAAAAACTAACAGCAAAAACTAACAGTAAAACAGTAAAAAGACTCCAGTCTGAAAAGACACGCACAGGAGCAGTGCAAATGATATGAACAGAAGCAACTACCACAAAGGTGACCCAGAATGATACAGAAAAAAAGGGGTTTATCATTGAAAGGGACAAGCTCTTTTACCAGCACAGTGCTGGAGGGTAGAGGTGATAATATCAGGCTTTATGCTACTTACACTAAAATTTATGACTAAATTCTAAACACAGTTAACCAATAACTTTAAAAGTAAATACAGCACATTCTGTGGGACTCACTTTTCCCATACGAAAGTCAAGACATATCCATTACACGGTTAGAAGCTACAAAACCTAACCATAATAGATTCCAAAGCTGCAATGCTGGTCCACTGACACTAATGGCAGAGCTCCCATGGACTTCAGGGATGGCAATACCTCCTCTAATGTGCAGGATCACATTACTTAAGCTACAAACCCAGCTCTTCTATATACACACTATCCCAATTACACGGTGATTCTGACTACAATTACTGTGTAAACGAGAGTTTTTTAATTGCTCTTACAGTTACATCATTTTTCTGTCCTGCGACGCTCACAGCACATTTAATGTCACAGTCTCAGCCAAAAAAATGGAAACTCTTCTCTGCAGAGAAAACATTTGCTGCTGCTCTTCCTCAAAGTGAAAAAGGAGAACAGTCAAGTCAAAAGGGGAGATACTGTGCAATTAAAGCAGGCATTGGCCAGAACATTAATGCTGAACAAGCCAAAGCAATACTGTGCTTTTGCAAAAACTGCCTTTTGTAATCATCATTTTATATTTCAGTATTTTCTTCACTTAAATACAAAGTTTCCATGTTCCCAATGTACGTATGCTAAATGTATACACTCTTTCATGAGCAGAACTGATCTATTTCAGTCATATGGACTTTTCAAAATACTACCAGTCATTTCCTAGGTATTATTATTCACCTAATTAACTCAGTCCCTGAAGATAGACTGAGTTAATTAGGAGTTATTTAAGTTTGAAGGATCAAATAAAGTACTGCACAAAGAGGAATTAAAAAGCAAAGCAAAAGGGAAAAAAAAAATCTGCATGCGTTTTCTGATGGAGAAGTTGAGGACCTAAAGGCAAAGGCATTTGCTTTCTCAGAAACACAGTATGTACCTATTTGATACATTTCAGATTCTTAAAATGGCCTTCAAGTCCACAAAGTTCATTTATTTGGATATAATGGATGTGGTATGGTGAGCATCAGGAGCGTTCTGCAAAGCTCCACAGAGGAAGAGCACAACACAGTAAGGGAATGGATCCTCATGCTTTCATATGTTACAGCGGGCATTTAAAAATGAACTTACTGGATTGTACATCTGATTGAACAACTGTTCAGCTTGCTACATTGCAAAGTTGGTAGGGAGTGAAGCGCAGACAGAAAAAGAAGGAAAGATCCAGGAAAACAGCATTAGCTCAACAAAACCAGAGCATTTGCACAGAAGAACTTGTCATTAAAACAAAAAAAAAAAAAAAGGAGAAATTTAAGATTCTAAACATTCCTTGGTGAAAGTGAGAGGCACTGGGGAAAAATAAATGTTGACTTTGGCTCCTAAAAAAGAATAGCTGGAGTAAGAAATTCAAGGTTTGTGTTACTTTCCCTTTCTCAAGTTAAATAACCCATGAAATAAAGAAAGGTGTCCACTTTTGATGATACATTAAGTGCTGGTTTCAAGCAATGAATCACGAGAAGTGCTTTTGGCTGAGGCTGCAATTTATCACCAAAGCTTCAAAGACAGTAATAATAAAAGATTAATTAAATTGTATCATTAAATTTATTACTTTCCTTTTGTTTAATACAAGACTGAATTTTCTATGCAGAATGACTTTCCAACAGTACAGCTTGGCAAATAGTACTTTAGCAACTGCAAATATGTCAGTAAGCAAGTAAATTTAAGATAATGAAAAACAACAAAAGGAGGAAATTCTAGAGTGGATAATAAAGATTATATATACACATATATATAAAACATTTTGCTACCTATTAGGTAATTCCTGCTGTTCTTTCAATAATATCAATAGAAAGTAAGTCAACAAAAATCTGTGGAATTTTGGGAAAAAGCATTGACCATTCTCTGGTATTTAAAATTTTTTCATTTAAATTTTTTATTTCAATCCATAATATTTGTCACAAAATGTTTAATAAGAATGTCTATAACTTAAAACATTACTTTGCATACCAAAATATAGCACAGTGGAAAACTACTTTGTGCAAATATCTTCTTTATTATTTTTTAAATGCGCCTACTGTGTAAAACCGTGGGTTTAGAATCAGCGTGTTTTTTCTTGCTGAAATGCAAAAAATCCAGCAAAAATGCTGAAAAATCTTTGGATCTAATCAAATCCAATAAAAAACATCTTTATTATCAACAAATGAATCTTATTTTCTCAAAAAAAAAACAGAAAGCAGGGAAAGCCAGAGAGGAGAAACTCTAAAAGCTGTTTTGGTGGGTTTTAATTACAAATTTAGTTTGGACTTGCAAAATCCATGTTGGTTTATATGTTTTAACAAATTAAACTAAGAAATATGAAGATAGTACCCTGGCATGTTTTCTTTCAGACATAGCACTTACTACCATTAGTGCTCCTGCAAAACCAACTCCAAGCAAGTGTGCAGAGAGAACTATCTCCATATTTCTTAGCTGAATTTGTTAAAACATATAAACCAACATCAATCTATAATTATTTTACAGCACCACAACAGAAAGTACCTTCCCTGTGATATTTTTAGAGAGGAGTGCTATGTAAGCTACATGGATTTTTTTCAGGGACACAGCCCCTTGGAGCATGTTTTGAGCAAGAGATGTAAACGGTGCCAGGTCCCTCTGGCTCCCGCAGGGGCTGATGCTCACACGTGAGCACCCCCATGGGACACGGGGGTTCATTTATGACCTGTGTCCCTGTCCCCTCCTCCTCCAACCCAGACATGGGCAAGAGTGACCCAGGTTTCTGTTTCACTCAGTTTCCTGAGGAGTGAAAACACAGTGCAGGTATTTTTCTGGGGACCAATTACTTTTAACACAGGGTATTTACAGGTTCGAACATAAAGTATTTCATTAAAGAAAATGTGAATTGAAAATGACTGTTTGGAGTCTACTGTCATTAACAGTCACTGTTTCTGTTCAATTAAATATGCCCAGAAAGAGGGTTGTAACTACATTTTATTGTGGAAATACCTGGTCTCCTACAAATGGTGGGTGAATTTCCATTGGGGCTTTATGATATAATAAAACTATTATGTTTTCAACTTTCATTCAATAATTGTTTGCATTTATACACAAGAAACATGCTCCCTTTTTATACAAAAGACATCCCAGACACTCTCTGACTTTTATTAGTGCTTGTTTTTCCATGACTGTATGATGTGTTTATATGTGCAGTCATAAACGATTGACTTAGGATTTCAAGTCCTTCAAGAGGATTTTGATGAGGGTTTTTTAAGTGATCTGTGCTTTCAGGGTTCTTTTAACTATATTTTTTAAAAGAAGAAAAGAAGATATTTCAGATTTTAATGAAGTATATTTTGTAGTGGAGTGCAAAGTAAGCAAGCATATTTTCTAATAAACTAAAACAAACTAAATGGCTTCCAGAGAAACCTTTTCTCTGGATATTTTAATTCTGCCATCAATAGCATTTTTAAGCTATCAGACATTTAAAATATTCATGTCTCCATTTGTACATGTTTATTGGAAAATCTTCCCTTCCTCTCAACTAAAGATCTAATGCAGACACCTAATTGAACATATTCATTCTGAATTAAAAAAGTAATAGAAGTATAAGGTTTAAACACTGCTATCCTTTATACTTTGCAATACCTTCTTCACAGATCAGGCTATTGAAACAATGATTAGTCACTGAGCAGGACACTACTCAACCTGGGTAAAAAGAGTGTCAGAATATTATGCTAACAGTGATAACATTCACAGAACAAATATTATTTACTATAAAATGAAAAATTATATCAAAAATTTAAAAAACCAAAACATTTGACGTACACTTAGTCACGAATTGCAGAAGGCAAACGTAATGCCTGACCCCATCAAATACATAATGAGAACAATGAGAGCAGACATTACCAAACAACACAGAGAAAGGTCAAAGAAACAATGGTATCAAAACACTTGCAAATCATTTAAGCAAAATCCAGTTTAACGCAGCGATTTAAGTAAAACCATGTTATAAAATACAGGGTTTGTATGTTTTCCTTTAAATGCTTGCTTCCACTACTTGTTGAATAGAAATACTGAATTGCCAGCTGAGATAAACTTTTGATAATTTTGCTTAATTATCACAAACATGTTCACCAACAAAGCCACAAATACATCAAAATAAAGCCTAGCTAGAGTTTTCATTTTGGAAGCTGAATTTTTTTTTAAGGAAATACAGCATTCTTGGACAAGCCTTTAATTTTTTTCTCATACTGCAAACATTTCAGTTTACTTCTAAAAGTGGCATAAATTCACATATGTACACATTGCTGGTTTGATAATTTCTTTCTGCCCTTTTACTTTCTTTCCAATGTCCTGCTCTCAGTTAAACTATTTGTTGCAGCTTCTCAGAATTCCCTCACAGAGGTACTCAGGACAATTTCTGAGGCTCACCAGTGGCTTTGGTACAAACCTCTTGAGAAAAAGCAGTATTCAATGCAAGCATCAGCAAACAGCATAAGATGGGTAGATTCCAGATTTACTCCAGAAGAGTAAATAATCTCATCATTTCAAAATGAGGGTATGGGATGCTGATTTTTGTTTTGCCGTTTGTTTGTTTTAAGATGGAACTTACCTTTTTCAACTGTGCTTCCAACTTACTACACTCTTCTTTCTTTTGTTCTATGGCTATTTCTAAAGACTTAAGTTTGGAGTCTCTTTTCAGCCCTGCTGATGCCAATGAAGATGCATGTTCTTTGAGATCGATTAAACTAGACTGGAAAATGACCAAGAGTAAAAAGTTAATTCCTAGTCAGCAGGACACTAACTCATTGCCAACTTAGCAATCCCTTGGATCCTGTTCCCCCTCCCCCAAAAAAGAGCTGACTCAAAGATAAGCATTGATAGCAAAAGACACCATTTTGTGGATACAGTTGGACCCACAGGAACTGGCATGCAGTGAAACACAAAAACATTCATAATACAGACAAGCTCATGTCGTATTCCAGAGGTACAAACACACTGAGAGCTATTTCTCTAAATGACAAACGAAAACAGGAGCAGCAATGGAATCTCTGAGCCTAGTGGAAGCTTAGGTAAAGGACAAAGTAGAGATTATGACACACAACTCTGTAAAAACTGAAACAATATTTTATGTACAAATGAGGACTGTGAAGAATGCTTAAGAAAACAGTAGTTCTGCAGCTGACCACTGAAGTGGCAGAATTTCAGTACTTGACATGATTCAAGAGTAGTCCTAATGCACTTTCTTTCATCATAATGACATAGATAGAAGAGCAGAGCTTTTAAGAAAAGACTGACCTCTTTTTCTGTTAGTTCAGCTTGTAAAGCATTAACTTTCTCCTTCAGGTCCTTGTTTTCTTTTTTATATGATTCAATTTCTTCAAGTCTTTCTCTGTCATCTCGATCCCTTTGCTCCTTCAGACGCTCTATTATTCTTTCCTAACAAGGCAATGAATAGCAAAATGGAAAAGTCGGGAATCATTTAAAGACAAAATACAATTTTTTTGTGTTATGTAGCACTTAGAAAAAAGACCTTCATAATCAGAGGATGTTTCAGTTAACGGTATTAAAGTCAATGCAAGATTTCTCTAGATTTCAAAATCACAAGGTCCAGGTTTTAAATACTTGATAAGAGTAACACAGTACAGGAACTTCATGAAAGATCTATAGTGATATGAATATGTTTAGTTTTGTGATAGATAGTCACTTCAATAATGTATTTACTGTATTCATAAGTGATTGAAGTCTTAAATAAAAGCTCAAAACAGGCCATGACTAGTTTCCTCAAAGGCTGAGACTGGTTTACTCAGCTTCACTTTTGTTATGTAGCCTCTACAGTGCTTGCAGTAAGTTGTCAATGTTCCAAATCTAATTAGAAATCAATCACTTGCTATCAGTAACTTACAGTTTACATGTATCATATTTTGAGATGTAAACAAAAACAGTTGTCCAAGACACAGAAAAAGTGCCCTGATACAAATTAAGAAATCCACAGGAAGATTTTTCTCTAATTAAAAATAGCCCTATAGACATTTAAACTCAACCATGGTTTTGCATATTTTGCTGATTTCCAACTATTATTATTACAAGGTTTGCTGAAAATCACCAGTCATTGATTGGGTGAATAATTCAAAGGGTGAAATATAAAAAGCAGACACAGTAGTATGGTTTTGTTAAGCTCTGATTATGTTCTACAGAATCACATTCTATCAACACTTGCAGGATGCAAACACTAATCAGAGAGAAGTACTCAGGGTACAACAGAATAAGCACTAGAACTGCATTTCAGTCAGGAGCAGGTCTTTAGGGTATCAGGAGAACTGCTGCTATCATTTTGGTAGTGGCAGTCAGGGGGACAGAAGAAACATCATTTAGGTCCTGCACCTGGGTCAGGGCAATGCGTGATGATCTTTAAGGTCCTTCCAATCTAAACCTATGATACTAAATCACTTCAAGTTTATTCCTAATAACAAACAATATAAATTCTTAATCCCTTGAATATTAATATTAAAATGCCAGCCTCCACTAAGTGGAATAGTTTAATAATCATAAACATTTGGATTTGACCTGGTTATATTCAGAATTAGTTTTATACCAATTCCTTCTTGAAGATTTATTTACCCAAATGATTTTTTCATCTGTAACAAATTAAACATAACACTATTTCATCTTTTTAATGAACAGTATGTTTTTTTTCTCAGTCAATCACAAAAGAAGACTAATTTATCTGTCAGCTGCATAAGGCTAAATGTCAAAAACGTGTTAAAAGGCCCTAATATACCATGTTTTACTTGATTAACAGCTAACTTGAAGAAATCCCAACAATGTGTTCTTGTTTCAGTCTTATTTGCATTGGCCAGCTTTCCTTATGCACTAATCTGGGACCTCACAGGTCTAATCTATTTGCACTTTATCACAGCAGCAGGAACTGAATTGCCCCAGCATATAGCTCCATTATCAGACATACTCCATTGCTTATCTGCTGTATGCTGCTACAGTAGGACCAACTTTATAAATATCAGCTTCATGAAAGCAACCTCTTGAGCTGCTTTGGGCCAGTCCAAGAGCTGAGATATTCTTTGAAAAGTTTCTTGTTGTAACATCAAGGAAGCTGATAGCACTTTTGCGTAGTATGATTTTCAAACTTCTTTTTTTTTAATTGCAACTTTGTTGTTGTTGTTTTTAAGAATTTTCAGTGCTTAAGAGAGGCTCTGAAATTAAGGATAAATAATTGAATGTTTTGCAGCTTAGTTCCAAAATAAACTTAAATGTGACTGAAGTTGATTTGTTTCTGATTCCTGACAAGAGGACAAATCATACCAGCAACAGCATCAGAAAAATACTAAGGTTAAAAGAAACCCATTTCAGGAAAATTTTATGTTGTTGTATGATGGCTACATTAATTTGTCATTTAGTATTCCCAAGATAACTAATCACTAAATATGAAAGAAAATCAAGATAAAGATACTTGGAAAAATTTATTTTCATAAAGAATAAGAAGACATGTTTTCTAATTCAGAGCAAGAATCTCAATCTGTGTATTTTCAAGAGCAAAGCAGGAAAACATTTGAGTTTTGGACTTTAAAAATAGCTTTATAATTCATTCATATCATATGATCATGTCGTAATTTGTTTTTCTTCTCACAGAAGCTAAGAAAAGCAATTCAATTAGATTTCGGTAAATCGTGGTTAGCTAAATGGTATGAATAAATTTTATTTATATTTTAAAAGAGCTTCCCATGATGCTCTTGAAGAATTTTATTCATTATTTTTAAGTTAAAATTCTGAAAACTATTGAATGGACAAAGAATTAATATAATGCAAAAAGCAGCCTCATGTCAGAGTATAAACCAAAATATAGTTGCAGAGTAGGTCTGATACAATTTCTAGAAAAAAACAAAGCATGCAAGCAATGCACTTCCATGGAAATGGAAATCAAGTGTTCTTAAATGAAAGCATCATCCTTTCTTAACATCACATATAGAATTGACAAAATTACTTTTCTTAAGGGTTCTTGTTTTGTTCCATTTGAACAAACCTCTATTCGATATTTTACCAGTACTCCCAGTGGAAATATTTAATAACTATTGAAAAAGTCTCTAGGTTTTAAGAATGCTACCGCAGAGGGGAATAGGCATGAGAAAGTTTCTGAGAGCAGTTAGGATGAATGGGAAGCTGGACACAGAAAGGAATGAGGTGCATGTGTAAACATACACTGTCAAAGGATTTATCTGCCAGGAGACAGAAGAAAGCCAGGCATGAGAGTCCATTTGGAATTTCTAGATGTCTACTGGCTTCTTTCAATGTGTAAGTACATCCCAGAAATCACACTCAACATTGAAAAATCTGCCCTTCCAAGTGTGGCCTTCAAGGGACTTAAAATGGAAAAGAAATTGTGGGTGATTTCCCTGTATAACCAACAATCAAAATCATACACAGAGATGTTTTATCTTGGAAACTTTTGCCTCATTGTGTCTCATGCTCTCAGATCAAGCCCCGTTTTTCTAAAGCTCATCTTAATCCTGACTCTGCAGTGTTGTTTGCCTCCTACTCCTATGCAAGTCTGCATTGTGACAGACACTCTGCTTCCCAAAGGACTGTTTTAGAAATCCCACAGCTGCCTCTGTGGGCATTTTGGGAAAGTGACTAACCCAAAAAAGATAGTTAACAAGGAGAGAAAACAGATTAAAAAGGACTTTGTGTCATTTTTTATTAATATGCTGTGAAATTGATGAACATGTGTCCAGACCAGCAGTGAAAGATTACAGGAATGTGTAACTTTACTGTGTAAGTGTGGATACTTATCCACATGAATCAATACTAATGACAACTTTTTTCACTATTGCTGACCAAGCAAATGCTAGGAAGGCAATTAAACACACAAGAAATGAAAAATCTGACATTAACATTGTATGTGTCAGTGCCAACACCACAGTGCCATTTTCAAGCCATATACAGTCATAAATACCTTCATAGGATTACACACTGCAGAATGGCACATACTACTTTAATTAGTCACACTCACCTGTTCACATTTAAGTGGTATATATTAAGATCTGTGAGCTGCAAAATGTGGATACTTGTACTAATTTTTTTGGCATATAAATTCACTTGCATTACCTTGTACTCAAAGTTAACTGAAAGAAGAAACCTGAGCTCACTGAAACTGGTAGGAATGTTGCCACTAATTTAAACAGTCCAGATTTATCCCTTCTCCTAAGTATTTTCAAATTAAAGGCATAGAGTTTGTAAAGAAAAAAAAAAAGTAATTCTCAATTTATTTATTTTTTAATGAAAACTGTTTCCCTTAAAAATGAAGTATAGGAAACCAATAGTGCTCACAGCAAGCCAAGGTAACAGTTGCTACAGCCACTTCTCTTGGCCCCACTTAATGGACAAAAGAACAGGATAATCAAGATCACAAAGACAGAAAAAAGCCCAAAACTCTACCTTCTCTGAGCCAGGTCTCCAATGCCTTTCAGTTCTTTCAGGGAACAGCCATTCATGGACTAAGGGAAAATCTTCCCATGTCCTGGGCCATTTTCTCCGTGAGCATTCAAAGGACATCACTCCTGCCCCTGCGAGTCCTGTGTCACTCAGCAGCTGGCAGCCACTCCCTGCTCATCCCACCAGAACACAGCCACCTGCTTTCCTGACCAGGCCCATAGGCCTTGAGACAGCTGCCAGACCAGCTCAGAAGGACATTTCCTGCACACACATCACCCAAAAGAGCAGCACATAAAGCTTTTCATGAGAAAACGTTACCTTTTCTGATAGAGCCTCCTCTAAGGTTGCTAGTGCTGTGTCTGTGTTACTGGAATCAGTCTGCAGTGACTTCACTCTGTCTTTTAGATTAGTTAGTTGTTTGTCTTTGTCCCTAAGTTGTTCCTGTAGATTTTCAATCTGAAAATAAAAACATTATAATAATCATCAAACTTGTCATAATGTTCCAAGAGGGACCTGGGTGTTGTATGCACACATATCACACATATGTGTGATCACATATACCACATGCTCCAGTACACTCCCAGGCTTGTACCTGCCATATCATCAACAGCTTTTAATTTCTGTCCTTTCTATTTTGTTTTCTTTTGCTGAAGAGGTATAGTTTTCTAATAAAATAAAGGGAAAAATCTCAATGCGGTCAGGTATTTTATTATTTAGTATTTTCTGATATTAATCACTCTAGTTTAAGGTACTGCATTATCTCAGTAATTCAAAGTATGTCTGGAATTACCCCTTTAGATTATTCTAGTTCAATAAGAAGGACAAAGAAAGGGCGAGGCAAAGCAAGTGGAGGAAGCCTTAAAATGAGGAAGAAGAAAGATGACAAGCTGCCTATCTAAAAACCTCTTCTTCCATGATGCCCTGCTGTAAAGAAAACTCATCTGGGCAGAGATCAGGACGTTGATACTTAAAAAGGCCAAACACACAAACAAACAAAAAGGCCTCAAAGGCCACTGGTTCCATTCACCTTCTTCATCTCCAAAAAGATGTCACTCTATTTTGGATATTTTAACTGCTTTAAATAGATCTGGTTCTTCATCTATGAAGTATTTAAGCGTACTGCTAATGTACCTAGAAGAACACTTGTTTGTTAGCAGATCGTGATCCATAGTGGTTAGATCAGAAAGGTTTTGCACAGAAAGTTCTCCACAGAGCAACGTGGACTTTGGAAGCAAATGTGAATAAAAGCGCTCAGCTTCTGATTGCAATGGCAATGCCCCTCTGTGGCTGGAAGGCACTGTGACCTCCAGGCAGAGGGAGGGGGGACGTGTGCAATGTGTCCTATGTGTAAAATTTCATGAATTGTCTGTCAGGAGAGTCACCTCGCTCCATCCTGCACTCTCAGTGCCCCTCGCTGTTACGCACAAGCTGGCACAAACCCAGGATTTGTTACTTAAGACTTCGCACAAATAAATAGTAACAAGAAAATTAACTAGTCTGTTATTCTAGTATGCCACTTTATATAATGTGAGAAAATATGCCAAAAACCATAAAGTATCATTTGTTCAAAACTGGTTTTAAATACGTTGTCAACGTTAGACAAATTATTACTGTCAACAGATATTCAAATTCTTACTTTCATCAGTGATTTTTCACTTTGGATCACGTTCTCTTGCTACTGGAATGAATTCAGTTTTCCTGCTCCTTTCATAACGTAATGATTTCTCTTCTCATAGCCAATATCTTTTCCATTTAAAGCAACTCAGATTTTAACAAAAGCAGGATCTTTTACAGTTACTGTTAAAGTGTATTTAAAGATTTCTTTACAAACCTGAAGTTGAATTCAATACATGTGCAGCTCTGCAGAAGTCAACAGTTATGTCAATAAAAATTTGATCTCCATATGCAAGAATGTACCACCATAATCAAATACACTTTAATTTGGGGCACACTTTGGTAAAAATTCTCCTCCTACTACATTATACAAGTGCAGGAGAAAAAATCCTGACGTTTTGACATCATATATATCTATAATTAACAAGTCATAAAATCCACAGTACAGCTGTGTGCACTTTATGAAGTGTGTTTTTAAAAAATTAAATTTTGAAAGAACTTAAATAAAAATTAAAATAAAATTTGAAAGTAAATTTGGAGGAGCATAATTCAATTAGAAATTCTTTACAGTATGGCAAATACAAGCCTTGTACCTTTTTTTCTTTTTCTTTTTTTTTTCTTTTATATATACATAGTTTGGTATATCAGATTACTGCTATGAGCCAAAGATTCCACTTGCTGTGTAAACTATAAAATACTAAGGAATATATAGAAAGGTTTTTGGGGGAAGAGCTGACACAGAATAGCTTACTCTTGTGAATGACCTCTTGCAATATTTTTCTTCGTGTGTATATTTTATACAGATACAGAAACATGATACATGTGTTAATGAGTTAAGAACTTTTTATTTTATGGCATGTGTATTAGTCACATCTAAAATTACATTAACTGGCATTCAGAGGACTGCACACTATGTTTCTTTCATTACTTCATCCAAGTACTAATGATTCCAACAACTACCTCATGACACCCTGTGGAATTCTTAAGCAATTGCACATTTCAGCTTCACCAAAACAAATTCTCAAGTAAAAGGGAAATAAAACAGGAGAGTGAATATTGATTACATGTTCTTTGAAACAAAGTTAAGATCTGGTCCTTTATTATCATCAGCTTGACCTACCAATTCTAGGCACCCTAAATTAAAGTACTTATTTCCTATGCACAGTGCTTATCTGAATTCCACAGCATTTACACGATTTCCTTCCTCTTAAAACTAATTGAAAATATGAGCCAACCCTTAACCAAGAAAACATGTTCTAAAATTATTCAGCATTTACAAAATTCCTTCCTCAGAGGTAAAGAGAACAGGCAGCAAATTAAAAACATCCCCATTGAATCACAACTGCTTTAAAATAAGTCACTCAATACATACTCCATAGATAAAATAAGAGGAAAGGATCTAATTATTCTTCTATTTGTGCTACATAAACCTGAAGGAAATACTTTGATAGAAACAGGACCACACTGGGGTATGTGAAAGTAGAATCAGTACCACAGAGTATTTGTTTGTTGGGATGGGCACAGGATTAGCAAAGACCTACAAATGCATACAAGACTTTATGACCAGTTAATCACAGAGTTCTCTCAAAAAGATTACAGGAGACAAAAAGATTGAGTAGTCTCACACACTAAAATCTTGGAACACAAGATATGATTTAGTTCTTCCTGAGTTTTTTAAACCCAGAAAGAACAACAAACCCTCTAGTAACCTCTGTCATTCTCCAACACACATATATTTGAGTACAAGCATATATGTAAGGATAAAATTCTATTATTGAATAATGACTTTTGAGCATGCCTGAATTCAGTTTATGGCAGGGACAGTTAAGACTTTCTTAAGCCTCAAGCACTCACATTTTTTTTTCTGATAGGAAGTTAGTTACTGTGAAGTTTTGTCAACATCTATTTCTTACCTCTGTAAACTATGTCCCTGTGCCAGCATGAAAAGAAACTGCTCTATTCCTTCTGTAATTCAGAAAGTGTGTATATTCCCAGGGCCTGAGCCAGACTTTATTCCTTCTTTTAAAACAATACCCTCACAGATAAATGTCTTTCTTATGAGGCATCCTGTCAATAAACCTCAAGTGCTAATCTTGTCACCTTTTGGCGACGGTCTCAGGAATGCTTATTAAATACTGAAGGGATTAAATTAAATCTCACCCGCAGACAGGCTTTAAAATTCTCCAGTAACCCAAGTTCTCAAAAGAAAATTCCTTTCATTATCAAAATTAGGTGCTGTACTATGGAACTTGCAAGAAAATTATATAATCAAAGAAAATGTTCCATGCTATAACAATCTGCCTTCAGAGATATGCCTTAAAGTATAAGAGAGTTTAAGACCTTGTAAGAGAGAAATTACCTATGACTTCTTGGGCCTAGCTAATGAAACCATAAAGCTGCATATTTAAACTTAGCTGCATGTATTTCCCTCTCTGTTCTGTATTTGAATTTTAAGTAAGTCAGACAACAAGTATTTTGTAATAATGGGGTTTTTTACTCTTAAAGTTAATTTTGTGGTATTCTAAGTTTCTCTAGGCAGAAGTCTTTGAGATTTGTTCCATATTAAAACACAGATCATGTCAATTCCAGTGAAGTAGATCAGCAATATAACATTAGTTTGATTGTATCATTTGTGTATCATTTCCATTACTTTAAAAAAAATATATATATTAAAATTTTTTTTTAAAAATATATATAGCATTCATCAAACATGAGCATTATCTATGACTACTTTAAAACTTAGTATTCATTTTCAGACTTTAGTTTCTGCCTCATAGGCACAGATAACAAAAGACAAAAGTAATGTAACAATTAATCAAAACAGAAAAAAAAAAAACAGGCGTAGTTCAAACATAAAAACTCTAAATGGCTACTTACATATAATTTATTTTTATTAGTAAGACTCATGGTAAATGTTCTGGCTCATATGGTCCTTTTCAGAAACATCTCAGGATATCCCAGAACATGAAACCAGCTTGGTAGTGACTCAGTAAAATAGATGTCTACAGACATCCCAACAACATCTTTCCGAACGTGCGGATGTGTGCATGCATAATTTGTAATGAAGCAGCCAGAAAAAAATGAAATAACTTCACCATGACTGTACAAATATTACTACCTGAATAGTAATAGTAGACTTAATACAGAAGTATAATTTTTTGAAAGCATTATAAATTTTTAGCAAGAATTTTTTTACCAAATGGTGTACAGTTACGAAATACCAGATCGGTCAAAATATTTTAAAATTAACAGGCCTTATGCAGGTATTTGAAGTTTCAGTCTGGAGTGAGAGGGAAAATTTTCCTTAGAGTCACAATATGACCTAAAAACACTTCTTAGTTTAAGCAGAATTTCCAGTAAGGAAATGAGCCCATTGAAGGACAACTTTTGTTTCAACAGTTTGACATTGCAGAATGCCTTTGGTCTTGAAAGACATTGCCCCAGAAGTGCTTTGTCATTCAGTGCCAGTAACACTCGCTCTTGTTTTTCTTTTTTTTAAGTAGGTAGACAGACAAGCATTAATTGGGAACATTTTTTTCAAAAGTAGAAAATCACAGGCTTTTAGATTCCATGTTACATTAAATGTTACGTTAAAAAGTTACACTACAATATAAAACTCTTTAAAATATTATAAAATAGGGGGTTGCTGCTTGCAGTTGAATATGTTCATTAAAGTGTGGGATTTGTACTAACTTTTGCTTTACTACTGTAACTGGAAAAAAGCTTGTTAATCTTCTAATGACATGATAAAATACTCTTGGATTCCATAAGCAGAACCAATATCCACTAAAGTGCTTGATTATGTCTCAAAAGAGTAATGCTTCTTCCTGATAGCTGCCCATTGAACAATATGTTCTCAATTTAAAATATTTCTAAAGTGCCTTCATGTTTCTACCTTGCAAATTTATATTTTCCAAATTGAAGTAATACATCAGCATATTACTTACTTCAGATTACAATATACCTCATGGTTCAATAGTACTTTTTAGCTCTATATTCTTATATTATTTTGTCCCAAAAGACTTTCTAAAACACCAGAGGTTTTAGATCGCCCAAAGCATATGGTCAGGTCAATCCTACTGGATTACGAAATCAGAGACAGTAAAGGTATTTCTAAAGCTGTCCATAAACATGACAGAGCCCTTTAGGTTATGCAAAAGAACATTTCCAACTGTCGATTTGGGGTGTGCCCAAGGAGAGAGCAGTCTCCAGTTCAATAGTCTGCAAGGTTTTCACAAAAACGATTGATCTGTCTGAGGACTTTTTACTTCAAACTGTCTTCAGGACTACAGTTCAAAATACCAAAATGCAGCTGCAAAGTGACTGTCACAAAGCAGCTAATGAGGCAAGGGCTGCTTCAGCCATCAGCCCTCACCTCAGCCCGATGACAAGAGAACGGAGCAGTGGCATGAGCTGGTAATCACCCCACTGCCACCTTCCCACCCTAATCCCAGCAGGAAGAAAATAATCCTTCAGAATCGTGCTCCACTTGACAAGCTTAAAAAACAGAAATATACATAAGACCAGAATAGGAAAGCAGAACAACGAGAAAAAGTTAATTTGAGCATTTTTCCTGATGTACACTTGCACTGTTTGCCCCCAAAGTTACAGCAACTCCACACAACACAATTTCTACTCCTTTAAACTCCTCACATTTTTTGCTGTTAGGATCACACAGCTGATCAGATTAATACCGGGGTTTGAAAACTTAATTTTGTGGCTGATCATTATTTTTATATGTATATTCTATATATGCAAATTATTATAGCCTATATATTCATTTACATTATCAACCACATGGTGGTGTCCATTCTATCCAATGCAGAAGGGTCATTTTCCTTTTTCCTTCATTTGAAGTTGCTGATTTTTACATGCAATTTGTCTCTGAAGAAGCAGCGAGTGCTTTGGGCCAGGAAGATGTTCATTTACACAGTGTTTAAGCAAAATAAGGTTTCAAATTCTAATTGGTGTCTAATTGAACACTAAAGCTGTAATAGCAACCAAATATAAAGAAAATACAAGACAAACAAAAGCAAGTTTACACAGATGCTGATATCTGGAGATGGGAATTTTCATGGAATGGAATGAAGAAAATAAAACAGGCAACAAGAAGGGAAAGGTATAAAAGCTATGATGAAGTAATTAACACTGACAGCAGAATCACAGCTGTGGGGTTCTGCCACCTGAACAGCACTAAGAGTTGCTTTTATATTTTATCTTACTAAAAATGTCACATTTTCTTACAATACATCTTTGTCCTAAGGAGTAAGTAATTTAGGAACAGAGGAATATTTTAAGATCTAGAAGACATGCTTGCTATACACAGTTTAGTCCCATATGTTCACTCTGACTATCCATCCATTTGATAGTCTGCTCAACACATCCACCACAGTATAGTATAAAGCTGCAAATACCAAAAGGAAATATATTAATGAAGACATGAAATTTTCACTGATATCAAGCTTCTGAACAAATGCTACACAGTTATTAAACTTTCCTAAAGTAGGCTAAGGAAAACAAGTCTGTGGTAGAATCCAAAGATCTACTCACAGAACGTGCAAGTATTTCCCACGTCTTTATTTGTTCCGTATCATTCAGTTTGTTAAATGCATCAGCTGAGGATAATGGAAATCTCAGGGCAAACAGCACAGTACAGAAGCATAAAGTATTATTACAGTAGATTAAAAAAAACAGGATTTGAAGTTTACCTAAATAGAAAATATATATACCCTATCATTCTGGAGAAAGGAAAAAAATATATAAAAAAAGGAAAAGAGCCTATGAACCGTTGATCACTAGGTGAAAAAGTATGTCATGTGCTGGGATATGTAGTAACATCCTCTGCTCAGTACCTGTTACATGGTAACAGGTAAAAACTTGGAAAAAGACTTGGAAAAAACTGCCTTTATTCCATGATTGGAACATCAGCCTACTCCCTCATGTACACACAGAAACTGAGGGGATCCTATTGCATCAATAAATAGAAGCAAATGCAACTCAAATCGGAGCCCAGAAGTGATAAGTATCTTTCCTTCTTCTTCCAAAACAAGCATGTATGTTTGCTTTACTGTGCAGTCACTGAAGGAAATACTTCATCCACTTTTACTTACGGAGAGATTCTAGATCCTTCCCTAATACAGGATTCAAACGTGCAGGTACAGGAAGGATTCAGAGGAATCAAGAAGCATTAAGAAACAAGAGGTGTGCGCTGAGTTTTCATACAGAGAGGAGAAAAAACTCCCCCAGGGCTGCTTAGGGAAGAGCTCTGTCCTGCAGTCAGCTGATACTTTTACAGGGCTATAAAAGCAGGTCAGTGGGCAAAGGAGCCAAGAGAGGAGAAGGCTGTCACACAGAAAGGAGCTCCTGGACTCAAAGCTTGGCTTCTGTTGCCAGACTCCAGCTGAGAAAGAGCTGGAACTTAATGCTAAAATTAACCTTCACCAGGATGCTAGCCAAAAGAAGCCTGGGCTGATAATATCCACTTGTGTATCTGGAAATACTCAGTCTCTGTCTCCTTCTCCTCAGGGGCCAATAAATTCTCCGAACAAAACAGCTTGACTCTTGGACTCTTCTAAGCAGGATTCACAATCTTGTGAGACATCCACTGAAAAGCTTTTGCTCTCATTATATGTATTTATTGTGATGCAATTCAGAATGCAAATAGGTATTTTCTAGATAGTAAATACAGAAATACAAAATAGACTAACACATAATTCCATTTATGACACATGAGGAGCCAGACATTCATTCTTAACAAGCTCCATATAATGTCTCTCTGTATATATAAGGGCCAGATTTTCAAGCTGGGTTGGTTAGGTCCCTACATCTCACAGTATTTTACGAATTACAGGGTAATAGCTGATTACTGAACTTTTTTTGAAGCCTAGCCCAATTTGCACATTGGGAGCACCTGAACTACTTGTCAAAGTTAGCCATGAAAAATCATTCCTTTCTGCTCAATCCTACCTTTCAGGTGCTTGCAAACATCTGGTGATGTTTTACTTGTATCCAGGTTTGTACTGTTTGGTGTCGATGGATATAAAATAGGCTATGCTGGCTCACACAAGAATTTTAAAAGTGGACTTTGCATGAGAAACTGTTACACTATGTCATATGCCAGTGAGAGAAGTACAAATACTTTAATCTACTGTCATGTAAATTCACATGGAGAAAAAAAAAAAAGCTGCTTTGGCATTCTTACATTCTTAATACAGATCACTGAATTTGAACGTGATTCTTAGTGTGTGTCTTGTCATTCCTACTATGTCAGTATCAATTGGGAAGACTTGGGGGCCTCTGCCCAAACTGAAAAGTTACAACACTTCTCATAAAAAAGTTAACAGATGGTGAGAAGAGAGAGGAAGCTGACAAGTTGTACAGACAAGTGTTGGGCAACAGGGAACACTGAAAAGGGAAGCTACAAAAGAAATAGAGTAAGAATAAGCACCTCAAGAGGCTGCAGAAAAAGAGTAGGAGCAATTCAACAGTAGCATGGGAAGTCTTCCAGAGCAAAGAACACAGAGAAATCAAAATGCTGGACAAGAACAGAGACTAACAAGAGGTGTATGTTGTGTACAGTGCTTTAAAATACAGAGATATCAAAAGGGAAATTTATATAAAGAAAAGGAAGAACAACATGAGCTGTAAAACAGATTACCAGTCTGTTCTGAAAGCAGATTTAGCTTGAATATCCAAAGTATTACAAGAAAAACACTAAAAAGCTATTACCTTCCTTTTAATTATAATTACTTCACTTTATAATATGTTATTAAAATCAATGTAGTTATTAAAGATCAATATAGTAACTTTACATCCTTAGGAAAATTATTAAGATCGGAAAACAGAGAGACATCCAGAAAAAAAGATTTCTTTTTAATTGCAGAAAAGAGCCACAACCTTGAGTGCTGAAGAGCAGGCAGAAACCTCACAAACTGTACTTCATTTCACAGTGAAAAGGTTGAGCAGGTTGTGATGTGGAGAGGCTGGAAGCCTGACTTAATCCCTAGAGAAAAAGCCATTGTTTTCATTCGCTGTAGGAATCTCCTTCAAATCCTGCTTGTGGGCAGTGGAACACACTATAATACCCTGAGATCCTTTCCAGGGCTCCCTATGTTACACCCAGCAATGAAAAACCTATGGCAATTGAATTTCCTTTCCCATTTGAAGGCTATCCAATCACTTAATAGATGACCTTGTCAATCTGATTTCATGCTACTCATTTTCTAAGATTTACACTGTCCAAAATAATTTATCCTCATTTGTGATATTTATACCTTCAGAATGTTAAAATAAAAAACTAAGCTCTATTAACTTTAGACAGATTTCCGAACCCGACAGTTTTCTAACCATTCTTCTTGTCTGACACTTTCACATTTCCATCCTTCTTCTGACCACGAGATGTCTGAAATCACACATGGTTTTTCAGGTGGGATGACACAAAAGTCATTTAGAGAGCAGTTATCATCTTTTGCTCCACAACCCATTATTTCTGCAGACAGAATATTGGCAATTTTCACTACCACATCCTGTTTGAAATACTTTCTTAAACTGTATTAATCACTGCCTTCAGCCTCCTGGCATTAACACTCCAAATTTGTTTTTTGGGCTAGTCATCATCTCTTTTTCCCCATCTGCATTCAAAGGTGGTTGTTTTTTGGGGTTTTCTTCCCTTAATTTTAACACCGAATAATATTTTCTAAATTAAAGTGCTGAAGAAGGTTAGATCTGAGATAAAGGTCTGCCTTCTCACTCCACATAAGTTCCTCTCAACTGCTGTTGTTCATTTATTCTTTTCGATAACTCTTCAATCAACTTAAGTAATTTTTTTATTACCTATTTTAATCACTTTTATTCCTGCTCTCTTGGATTAATTTTGTTTCATATTCAATCCAGAATTATGACTTAGAATAAAATATTTCACATCTAGAAAGTCACTGCTCCACTAAAATACCATATACTTTATATAAGCAATCCAGTTAAGGAATTGACACTAAATTTCAACTCTATCGTAATTTGCAGCATCCCAGTTTTTCTTGCCTATTTTTTGTACTTCAGTTTATGTACCCATGCACTGTAATACTTTTTAAATATCTGTTTTACTTTTAGTAACACCACTATATATTTCTATTGATGGCTTAAGGTTACTCTTTAAATCACCAGCTTGAGTGAAAGAAAAGAATACCTTGATTTCCTTTCCTGGAAAGTTTAAAGAGATATTTAACATGCTTTGTAAGGTTTGTATTTGAAACTCAATACATTTCCCATTTAAACAACTCCTGTAGTTTTGAGTCCAATGCAAAGCTATAAAAGATACAAGAGTCTAGACAAAGGCAAAAAAAATACACATTTAAACATCATCACACTGTTTCACAGGACAGTGTAACTCAGACCATACACAATTCAGAAGATAATAAATGCCTAATTGTACCATGCTACAACTAATTTTGCCAGAAGACCTGGCCATACATTACATTAGAACCATAATTATATATCTCCTTATATGAACAGTTTCACAACATCCCTTTAACACATAATTGTGTGACAATATTAAACGTATTTGATATAAATACTGCAGAAGTAATGATAGATAATTCACTTGAAATTTAATGTTAGCTTTATTTGCTTCAGAATGCAGAGAACTCCCAGTGCACTTTTGTTAACTGAGAAACTTTCAGGTAAATGTACTGCTCCTAATTCTAAATGATAAATTAATTGCATAAACTTGTAAATCACAGACATTTCACACCTGAAGGGGAAAAAATTGCAAGTACAGTGCTTTAAAACTGCTCAATCATATTTAGTCCTTAATTACATATCTCTTTCCCACGTCTTAAAATTTTTTTGAGATTTCCAATATTCTCTTATTTCCCAGTTTTCTTATAAATATTCTACTTAATAATATAACACTTCATCAAAATCAACAGAGGAAAAATATTATAAACTTTACACTACTTTACTCTCAAATTAAAGAGGCAGAAAGTTTGAAAATAGGAGGCATGCCCTAAAAATTGAAATAAATTTTAAATGAAAAAGAATTTTTAAAAACTCTGTAATAGCAAAATATTTTGCATTGAAAGTAAAAATAACAGTCCTGACCCCTCACTACTATAAATAATGGATTTAGAAATTCAATACAGCTATGTTGATTTCTACTGTAAGAGCACCCTGGCCTTAGAAATTGCATTAGAAAGGCAGTAATGGAGAATCCAGTTTCACATGGTATTATTTTATATGAGTTTCCTTTAGTACCATTGGTAAAAAGTAGGAAAGAAACCCCCACAGCAGTGAAGCTGAAATGGTTAGGCAGCAATTAATCAGAAATAATAATATTCTTTCTATTGGAAAGTTTCCTTTTAGCTCCTTGGTTACAGAAACCATCTATATTCATATATAAGGGACAGTGGAATACATTTACATGAAAGAAAAGCTTTGCAGAAGGATAACACAGCCCTGCCCCCTTTCTTTAGAGATGTCTTTTCTAAATCATTCTAAATTAACATATGGTCAATGTACATAGGTTTATACCCATTAAGAGTTGAAGTGTTCAAAATGTTCATCAGAGAACTCAGATTCTTGTTACTATGAGACGTAATTTAATATTTTCACTATAGCTGCACCAAAGACAATGCACATATTGAGTTTCACCATTAGTTACCGCCAGCCAGACACAGTCTTTCTACATATAAACTATCAAAGCAGCACTAAACTTAAACTGAAATGTTAAACGCAGCAACTTGGATGTCTTTAATCAACATCTGCTGAACAGTTTAGTTTCTCTACAGCAGCAAAGGTAAGACAGCAATGCTTTTATGTAAATGTCTGAATAGGAAGTAATCTGATATAGCTTTGTATTTAAGATAGTTTGCTTTTGGTATGAAAAATGTCCTTTTCTATAAAAAAATTCACTGAATTTCCTTTATCTTGTATCTCCTCAAAACTTTAACTGTAAAATTCTAAAAAACTTGAGCATCGCTTAACAATGAAGCTCCAATAGTCTGACAACACCTCCGTTTCCAGCATCTCCCATTCAGATGAGAGATACTGCTGACAGTTTGGATTGAAGGATGGCAAGTTCGGTGCAACAGAACTCTGAGTTAGAAAAGAGCTCCCTGTCCATGGGTGTATCTCCTTCCCTCTCCCCAAAGTTAGAGTGATTTATAAGGATTCATGGAGGGTGTTGCAATCCAAAAATTTCAAGGGTGAGTTATATTACATTTCATAAACTGAAAGGGCACAGAAATCAGTAACAGTTAAAGGGTGCAAACAGTAAGAACTGATAAACACATAAAATGTCAGGAAAGAAATTATTGTAATTCTAATTATTGTAAATCTAAACCAAAAAGAGAAGCTCTCATGGACAGTTTGCAGGGATGATCTTTTTTGCCACTAAATTAGCAAACTCCTCCTTTCTATTACTATATTCTATTTCTACACTTGGAAGTTCTTCCCATTTGTTCAGCTGTTTACTATCACATCCACCTCCCAACATTCAAAGAATCTCAAAAGTCATGGATTTTTATTAAATAAACATTCAAATCAAACTCTTCATGGTTCCCACAACAGCCACAATAAAAACTCAGACTTAACCATGAATAAAGATTTTGGGATTGGACACAGCAGGTATTTCACTCAAATTTAAATTATGCTTTAACACCCTCCCAATCCTGTCTTTCAACAAGCTTTAAGACGAAGATTTGACAGATTGCTGTGGACTTTTAGCAGCTTCTCCCTCAAGATCAGCAGAAGGGTCCACAGAGAGCAGCATGTGGAGGTTCCCATGGTGTGCAGTCACTTTGGCCAGGGGTTAAGCACAGAGCAATAAAGGACTCTGTGCCTTTCTGGGGGCATTAATGGAGATTTCTGCTGTCAAATTAAGGCATCTCTTAGGCAATAAATATAGTGGGCCTGATTTTTCTCCCTGATAAGTATGAGGGTTTGCTGGCATAATTACCTTTAGCAAATTTACTGCAGATTTATTCTTAAGTGAATGGTAAATAAGCCCAATATTTCTTTCATATATAAAAGATTACACAATGTTATGCCATTTTTCTTTTTACTTTCCAAGAATTGCTTTACTCCGTTCTCTTTGTTTCACTTTGATCTTAGCACTGTGCCTGGCTGGGCGTTAAAAATTAAAGTCAGGTGTGTTAGAAGGAAGTGAATTAGATTCAGATTCCATTCTAAAGTTGGACTTATTCTACTCATATTCAAACATACCACTGCTGATTCTCCCACCAAGAAATACATACTACTTGGCAACAAGAAAATTATCAAAGCAATCTGACCAAATTGGCACCACTAGCTCTGGCCACATCTGGTAACAATAATATGAAGGGAGAAGTATGAAGATAACAATTCTCATTTATTGTTACCATTAAACTTATCTGCATGCATACTCCTGAGTCTTTGAACTTCATGATTTCATAAAGCCAATAAGAGCTCCACTTAAAGGTGAAGGGTGATGCTTTTCCAAATGTGATTAAATATCCAATTTACTAAGGAATTAGAGGCTCTCGTCACTGAGTGCTCAGTCAGAGACAGCAGTGGAATACCACCAGGAAAGCACAACTGCAAACACCAAGGAGCTCTAGCAATGGATATATTGAGATGGTTGATTCTATGCCAAAAATAAAGTAGAGTTTTAATATACTACAAAATTGGTAAAACCCAACTGCTAATGCATAGCCCTACTCTTTATATTTAGTAGGAAATGTTTCTTTTTTATTTCCAGATATAACAAACTTGGATATACATTAGGTCAAGCTGCAGATCAAGTGTAACTGTCTATCCCAGCAAGTACATGAACAAGGGCAGTGGGATCTATTTATTTCAGGATTAGGCAAGGATGGATTATCAGATTAATAGGTTATTCAGTCACTATATTGCTGAATATTTCACACATCAGGCTATAAAGAAAATTAATCTCTCAGATGAGATCATACACAAAATGTATCATTTCTGAAACACTTCAGATTTTTTTTTTGCACATAATTAACAAGCTGATTAATTTATTTTCCTAAGGAACATTTCATAAAATTATGCCTTGAGATCTGCCTGTCCCTGTAAATCCCGCTCATCAATGTCTGTGCCAGTCATTGAAGGTGAGAAGCCACCCAACCTCCTTCCTCCCTGCCACAGATCAGCCACCTGGAGCATGGACCTTGAAAGAGCTTCCAAGAAAAAGATCAGTATGCAATAAGACATACAAGCCTTTTGGGCTTGTGCAATACTTTGTTCCATGCACTGCTTCTTGGGGGATCTGATTTTGTGTCATTTCAATGAACTGTCAAGGATTCAGTGCTAAAGTGCTGGCAGGTACAAAAGCAGCTGAATCTGTCGTGTTGAGACATTGGGAAATAGCCAGGCTGCCACTCAAAGATGCAGTTCCAAGAGCAGGGAATCACATGAATGCACCCTCAGTCGGCAGCTAAAAATTCTAAGTGAGTCATGACAGCAGGATACCTCTCTGTAAAATTATTCTCAATTACACTTACAAAACTCTCCCTTACAATTTTTAATTCCAAACAGTAGACTTCTATCACATTTTTTTGAAAGAAATTTCATTTCTTCGAAGAAAAATATATTTCCCATAAACAATTCTCATTTTTCCTGATTCTTTTTCAGATATACAGGTTGCCATCAATTTCCCTAAATAATTCCTATATGGTCTACTGCACACCCAAAATATGACAACTTCTAGTTTCTTTTTGCCAAGTCACACTATACATAACTGAGCTCTTTCACAGTTCAAAAGAAATTTCCTCCAACTCTATTAAAAAGAAAATATTACTCTTCACACAGCTTAAAATTCCCAGCATGCGAGTTGGCTGTTTTCTCAGCACGAACAAAACTTAATATCTTATTTAAAGATAACTTTGTTAATTAGTATTGACATTTCAGAGCTGAAGGGCAGCTTCCTTCCTCCCCAGTGGCACTGATGTCACACCAGCAGTGTGAAAGCCTTATGTAAGGACCTCATTAAGCTCAGTCCCACTTTGCAAAGGACACACTGTGTCTAAGAGCACTTCTGTGTGCTGGGAATAACCTGAGTGTTGAAGGAGTCCGTTCTCTTCATCGTGGGAGGAACTCTCCCAAAACCAGCTCAACATGATCTGCAATAACTTGCACCATTGTAGTGGAGACAACTGCAGTCAATATTCCTCCTTAGCTGAGGGTCCGTGATTTACCATATACCCAATATTCAAAAATTACCATGTTTACAGAACTGGCATTGGATAAAAGAGTTTTAAATTTTGTAATCTCATGAAACTCTATTTGAGGAATTCAGTGATTTTCTCCTACAAAGGTAAATGCATATTTTCAAATAGGCCAGTAAGCAGAAGTGTGTAATCCAACTGTTCTCCTTTTGGAGGGCAGGCTTGAAAAAGAACAGCAGTAGCAAGCAGGTCCTCGAGAATAGGGGAGGGGGGAACAACAAAATTCTGAACTTCTAGCCTCAGTGAGAACAAAATTCATTAGAAAGGACAATTGATTCAATCACAGACTACACCAGAAAGACTCCTTAATTTTACCTTTTTTTAACACCTGAAATCTACAATCTGAACATTGGTTTTATAGAACAACTAGTTCAGAATTTGTCATCTGACTCCAGAAATACAACAGATCTCTGATTTGTGACTGCAAAACCCCAGTTGATATAACAGCCTATTTACAGTGTTCTGATAGAATGTGACAAAGTCAATAAAAATGTTATCTGTCATGCCATGACCCCTTTCCAGGAATAAAAATCCATGCTCCCAGCTGATTAAGCCATGGGGGGAAAAAACCAAAGGCATCTTTTATCAGCAATGTGCTTGCACTTTCTACTTGCTGCCTGCATCAAGCAATAATGATGCAAACTTCTCAGCCCAAAAGCAAGACTCCTTTGTTTACACCAATACTCTCCCAACCCTACCATATGAACATTTCCTCTTTTTTAGAAGACAGCCAACAGCAATGCATCCAATTAATTGTGCCACACATTTTAATTGAACACGAACTGGACAGTATCACCTAAAGTGCATAGTCCAGCCACTCCAAGTACAAATTCCAATTATTACATGAGAACTAAGACTTTATGACATTTCCTACAAATGCTAATTAGCTGGTGGGTTAAGGCCCTCAGTCATGCAGCACTTCATCAATCACAAAGCTTAAACTATTAAAGATGGAAACTGTAACATTTTACATGAAAAGTTATGTAGTAAGTCAAAGTAGAATATTATATTAGCCCCCTTTAGCTGGTGCTCTTTTATGATAGTCCTCACTAAAGAATTTCCACAAGCTGTTGTCCTAATATGATCCAGGTCTACATCCTCTGCACTGTTCTTGTCTCAACAGCTACTGTTCTCAACACTGAGACTCCTACTTCAGAGTATATAACTTCTGGTTTTAAGTATGAGTAGATTCCTAGTGGACAAAAAACACCACTTCTACCTACTGTAGAAAAGGCAAAATTTGGGAGCAAAAAGGAACACCACCCAGTTCAGCACTTTCGCCCTCCAGCCTACAGCTCAGCCATATTCATAGAACTGGGATGTTCTGGTAAGAAATACATAAAGATTTCTGAGGTCTGCCCCTCTGCATGCTAAACTGACAGATATGAGGTGTAAGACTAGCTTTGCCAGGTTAAACAAGGCTATTAAAACAGCATACCCAACTTTACTGGCATTAAAATGGAACAGTGGTGCCAAAGATTCTAAAAGAAAGAAATATTAAGTAATATTGCACCTCTGACATTGACATAAGTTTATTATTACTCCATGCCAATCTACCTTGATCCAAATCCTCTAAACACATGCTGCTCCAGTGCTGGGCCTCCCCTAAGCCTGCAAATTATACTGAATAGTTCAGCAGTTTTCAAATTTGGTAAAAAACTACACCCAAATCACTGCATGGAAGGACAATGCACCATCAGATCCTTATCTAGCCTATCAATTTTTCTGCAACTGTTTGCCCTGTGTTTGTCCCTATGGCATCCCGTGGGCCTCACCACAGCCATTTTGGGTTTGTTTTTTCCACACCTTTGGGTAGGGAGACCCCAAAAGAACCTGTCCTGCCCTCCTGGTGTGACAGCTATCCAGCAAGGAGAAGGAAATGCTCCAGTTTCCAAAGGGAGTCTTCAAGGGTTTGGTTTTGTCTCCTTTGTATTTTTTTTTTTCATACAGCACATAATGTATATAAGAGAAGAACTATAGGTTAGAAATTGCGTATTTCCAAGTTACATATTCTTTCCTACTCAGTTTCAGGTTATTACTGACAGAAATATTTTTAAGCACTATACACAAATTCTTCCTTCTTCCGTTACTTGAATACAGCCATTGAAACAAATATTATTTTAGGCTGAGTGAAGTCCTTCAGGCTGAGTGGAGAGAGATGTAGCCATCTATCTTGCACCAACAACTGAAGGCAGTAACACAACTGGTTATTCACAAGTCTCATATCAAAAGTAAACAAAAATACAGGGATACAACATTTGGTCCTGTGTATAAAAAAGAAACTGGAGTCAAGTTTTATACTATTACAGTCAGAAGAATCTAATGTCCAGATAGAACCTGCAAAGAAGAACTAGAAGCACTTCCTTCATTTTCAAAAGGGTTTTCAGGGGAGTAAGCCAGAACTAGAGCAATCCTGAAAGAGGGAGTGTCTGCACACACAGGACAATCCTCTGTGAGGCCCACTCATTGTTTCACCTCCTGAGTGTCACAGGAAGTAGTCCATCCTGCTTTCCACTCCCTGAATTCTCCACATATATGTGCACAATGAGAACAAATTTCTAAATGCTCAGCATAGAAATGTCTGGCTGCCATGCCAAACAGAAATCAATACTGGAAGAAGTGGCCAAAAGGTCAGACGATGAGCAAAAACCATAGGAATTCAAAAGGCATATGCAATCCAGAAAGAAGTAAAAGGTAAAATGATAATTAGATTAAAATAAAGGACGCAATTACTGTAATTAGGATAGACGAAATCCTTTTTTTACCAAAATTTATTCTTAGTTATGCTTGCAATTGGAAAGACATGTTGTCAAAACTGGAAAAAAATTAGGTACATATGACAATCTTTTACTTAAAGCTCAGCATCCACTACTGCACGCTCTGAAAACCCTGAAGAGGGAAAGTTCAAAAATACTGCAAAAACAGTACTACAGCACTAAGAATCAGTATTATACATAGTCCAACATCCTTCTGAAATAACACAGGACCAAATGAACAATCTGCCTGTGCTCAGATTTGCCTTTGGCAGAACACATGGACTGTACAAGGTATGAATGCCCTGGGACACAACTTCGTCTGGTGAGGGTAAAATTATCTAGAACTGAAAGACACTAACGAAAAAAATAGACAGTGAACATCTTCCCTTCTGCATGTAAGTATTGTGACCCAGAGATGAGATTTCATCTGCTGCCAAGGAATGGAATGCTCAAGGACATTAAACATGAGAAGTCATGATCTAATAAGCACTGCCAAAATGGAATTGAGCACTTGGGTTAACCAGACAAGTATATTATTATTTATTTTCCAGATGAATGTAAAAGCCTGGGTATGCATTGGTGACATACAGAATTTTCTACTTCAGAATTGTACACCAGGCACATGAAAAGTAAACAATGAAAGCATCATTTATAGCATCATATTCCAGATTTACTTAAATAAGGGGTGAGCAGAGCAGGACAGTATTTCAATCAAATTTCTCTTTAGTCAAATGATCTGTGAGTGAATATTGGAAGAGAAAGGCATGTAAAATAAAGATCCAAATCTGAAAATGTGGCCTAAGGGTAATTTTAAAAATGTATTTTCCAAATACAACATTCTTCTCCTATAAACAAAATAATGGTATAATGACAATCTGGCATCAGTATTTTTGGGCATGTTAACATCTACACATTAAAATAATGTGGTTATTAAAACTGCTTCAGAGAAGCAAATCTACACATAACTTATGTGCTGCAAATGTAATATTTTTTGCTTTTTAAGTAATCATCAAAATTCATTCTTCTCTAAGTAAATCCAATATTTAGCCCATAGCAGAAAAACTGAACTTCACAAGTCCCCTAATGAAGAGAAATAAAAACCTTAAATAAATAAATAAATAAATAAATAATCTACTGGAAGTGCTACTTCCAGTTTTAAAAAAATCAATTCAGCAGTAACTCTGATTTTCCACCCAGCTGAAAGCAGGGTTCACCTCATTGTATACTAGAGCTCATGAGGCTATGACATATTTTACTCTATGATCTACTCTATGATCTAGTGAAGACAGAGGGCGCAGTTTGAGAATCATTATGTGCATTAAGAAGCAGGTGTGAAAGATGCAAGACCATCTGCACACCCTAATAAAATGGCCATGATTCATTAAAAACAGGAAAGAAGTGTTATACTGCATATTTCTGAGCACAAAACCATGACAGTGCTGATAGCTCTGTGATAGTTACTCCTCACAAAATTTTCACCACTGAATACACATTCCTCTTCCTCATCCATTTCCCCAAGACCTAAGAACAAGAGAAATTGTAAATTGTTGGTTTGTAAGGGGGTTGGGGTTTTTTTTAGAATGCAAACAATATGAAAAGATGCATTCTGTTCTTCATAATGCTCAAGTAATGTCCAAAACTAGTTAGCATTCAGCACAGGATAAAAGCCTTGAAGTTTGCTTTTTTTTTTTTTTAACATCATCAGCACTGCTAACAAGGCAAATATTCAGAAATAGGATTAAAGTGGATGAGTTCTTATATTCCAGTTTTGATAGGCCTTATTTCCCAGGCCTGAAAAAGCAGCCTTCTCAGTTTCTGGAAAATAAGGACTTGGCTTTTTTAATTCGGTGCTTAAGCAATTGCAGACAGAAGCACAAGCAGACCATGTGAACCCTGTGTGAATCCTGCAGGAAAACCACAGTAACATGAACTACCTACACAATAACAGAGTAAGGAGGAGTAGACATTCTTTGAGCGGCTGTAAAAGGAGGGGAGAACAGTAAAATACATGTGATGCCAGGAACTTTTTCTCCATTTCTCTGTATGCTCACAAGTGTATCTCTATGTGGCGAACAGAGACACACAGGACACACACAGTACATACCTGGTAGCATAAATATTTTTGTGAGTGTGAGAAAAAGGATATGGAAATGAACACTCTGCTACTGTATGCAGAACCCTTGCAGAGCTGCCTCTACAGGAAATTCCCTCCCCACTCCCCCAGGTGGAAACTGTAATGATTGAATCCAACTTCCCAAAGAGAGCAAATGCAGTTAGTTAAATTTGTGGAAAATTAGAAATAAGACTACTTGGCTGTTTGGAGGGAGCCTCCCTTCTTAATGCCTTTAGACCACAGAAAAAGCAGATAATTGACTTAATTTAGGTTCCTTCCCCACTCCTCCCCCTGCAGAAGAGAAAGGCCTTCAGGCTAAAAACAGAGTATCCTGATCCTTTAGCAGGCCCACACATTTTATTTACATTATTTGGAAAGAGTAGTAATCAGTGTTCATACTGGAATCCCTCATGTTGAGGGATAAGAAGTTTTATCAGGATTTTTAGTACTTTCATTTAATTCCAATAATTTTGTGACAACTGCAGCACCTAATATATTTCTGATATAATATATGTAAGATATAATACTATAAAAATGTACCCGTGGATAACAGTAACATATTTTATATTAGAGAATTTTACTATTACAGACTCCCTGCATTTTTAATATATTAAAAGTATTACACTTTTAGAAATAGAAGTATTTCCTTTAAATATGCCTCAAAGGTTTTACAACATATCCTTTCATCAGTGATCTTACCTTTTTCTGAAGGACATTAATTTTTCTTTCTTTTACTTCCAACATGTCTTTCATATCTCGAATTTCTCCAGCAAGGGTTCCTTTCTCTTCTGTGAGGTCTTGAAGTTGTTTTGTTTTTTTATTCAGAAAGGTTTCTTTTTCTTCCAATCGTAACCGCAAGGCATCAACCTACAGTAAGTAAATCAAGCATATTTAATGTTTAGTATAGATCGTAAGCATCATTTTCTAATTCTCTTTTTTTCACACTTCAGAAATGTTTTATTTCCTTTCTATGTAATTTTCCAAACTGAACTCTAAGAGATTCTTTCACTTGTTACACTTTTCTTCAGTGTTTATTTCACAAGTCTCTTAACAAGTGGGTCTGACTATTTCTCTGTAGTAAGCACAACTCCCAGTCAAACAAAATAAGAGATATTCCAAGGATTTTCCTAAGCAAAATGCTCTGCACACATAACATAATCCAAATCTCAAACATAAAAATTTTAGAAAATTAAGAACAAGAGTTTTAAGTTTATATTACCTAGAAATTCATAAGGTTAATTCGTAATAAAAAGCGGGATGGAAGAAACTGAAAGGGCATAAATGGAAGCTCATAATTTTTAAGTTCTGCAGATGGAATAGTCAGAAGGGGTCTTCTCTATTAAACAATTTTGCCCTACTTAATCAGAATTTTATCAAAGTGCAAAACAATCAGCAAATCTATATTTATGTATATTCTGAGTTTTGTAATGCTAAATTTATTCAAAGCTAAAGTATTTTCAATGCCATTTTAAAATTTGGTTTGGGACCAATTTAGATGATCTATTGGATCTCAAAATGCATGTTCTTCCTGCTTTTAAAATGGCTCATTGCCTTTCTATACACTGGGAAAAAGAGTTATGTTCCTCTGGATTTATTTTATTTTTAAGACTTTTTTTTTACAATATTACAGTAATAGGATCTCCCAGTTTGTAAGCAGTATGCAGTAAGGGATTGAAAGATGACTTTTTAAATTGGAAAACAAGAAATAATAGTAGCAGCAAACTTTCAGACCTCATTTAATAAACATAGAGCCTCCAATAAACAAAGTACTGACACCATTCCCCCATGGCTGGGATTACACAGCAGCTCCCACATGGCTGATGCTGTTCTGTCCTGCTTGGCTGAGCCAGGCAGGGTCTGAATCAATAATCCTTTCTCTGCCCATCCAGGCCGTGCCCCAAGGGCTGAGCAGACAATTCTCACTCTTCTTCACAAATTTCTTCCCAAACACCCTGTCAGCACAGCTCTCTAGATTCAGCTCAGGAATGGTGGGGAATTTTAGGCAATAAAATTTGGGAGCATAAGGAGGGTGGAGAGGAGGAGCAAATGGCTCTGAATGCCCAGAGTGACAACCTGGGTGGGAAACAGGAGCAGAGCCATGTCCACTCCAGCTTCTCAGCCCCAAATCCTGCTTCAGCTTCAAATAAAGTCTTTAAAGCATCACCAAAGTGCAGCTTCAACTGCACTGAGAAACAGCCAAAGAATCTCAATCCCACCAACCTCAGTTCACACAGGGACAGTGCAAGAGTTGGGAGGGAAAGAGCACAACAGGCCCACCACAGCCTTAGGTGGCAGAAAAAAAATCTGCCAAATACATATCTATATTCTCACATCCCCTCATCTTGAGACTGCTACAGCAGAGCACTTTAATTCAAAAATCCACCTCCACAATGAAGTATTTCGATGGAATAAGTATATCATCCCCAAACTAACATTCACAGCACGGAGCCATTCTGAAAGCAGAGACAGAACTCTGAGCCAGTGCCAGCCTGGGAGAGGCAACAGACAACTCATGCTGTGTGTGGTCTTGGGTGTGCAGATTGATTTTCTATTCACAGCAATGCAGTGTGGAGGTTTAGGAGAACACCAGTTATGTCAGTAATTTTCTCCTTCCCTAAAGTCATCTTTCTGCCTCCAGTAACCATGAACCAAGACTTTGACATTCCTCATAATAGGAAATAAAACTACCTCAGCCTGAACTGCCAGCGACCTTTCACTATCTGCTCAGCACTAAGCGTGTATGACATCATTTCATAAGTCAAATAAGAACCTCCAGATGGTAGAAAACCAAAATGCTGTTAAATCAGTTCCTCATCTTGTGGACGACCAGAAGCAAAATATACTACTTCATTTTTGGCCAGGGTGGGTTTGCCAATATAAGAAATTGTCTCTTCCCTGAAAATGGTACTGTGAAGTCACATCTCCCAAAAATAACAAAGCAATGTAGTATTCTAAATGGAGCATGCAAGTACACCATGAGGAATGTCTGCCATTTTGTTACTACTCCTTCTACATCTAAGGCATTTTAAATATTATTTGAAAGGAAATTAAATATGGGTCATTTTACAGCAACAGATAGATATATATTTTTATATTTGAAAGGGTAAGGAATTCTGGTACACAAAACCCCTCTCTTTGGCTTTTCACTCAACACTATCTCATTTTAAGAGTCCTTCACTTAGTTACACAAGCTCTGGCAGTATATTTACTAGTAGAACTTGGCAGTCTGAAGAACACCATAATTTTCCAGAAAAATAAAGCAAAAACAGATCTGATAGCTAACACATAAAGTATTTCAAAGACCTCTCTCCAAGTAAATTGCTTTTTAATTTTGTCTAATTTCTTTTTCCTCAGCAACTACTTATTTCAACTATTTAATACAATAAAGTCTGTCACTTGCTCTGGAAATATACAACAAACTGTAAAAACTTAAAGTTGGGTTATACCTTAGGAAAAAAAAGAGTTCATGTAAGTGACAAAAATTGCCAAATTCAAAGTCAAACTTTATTAATCTTCACGTCGTCACCCGTCACTCATGACCTGCTTCAGTAGTGACGTCTATCCCTCGAAGTTCCTTCCTGTTAACAGTTTAACTTAGATGCCATATTACATATATCATTTGTGAAAGTGGCTTAGTGCTGTGGAGCTCCATGAAGAAGCACTGCTGTGTTTCACTGTTAAGAATTATTTACTTTACCATCATAAATAGATACATTTAAAGTAAATGTTTGTATATTTTTTTTAACTAAACATGAAAGTCCAACTGAAGTGCTAAGTGTGCTGGGTAATGAGAAGGCAAAAAATGTTAATTTTTGTGATAAAACCTATTGTTAATCCCCCTCCTGAGCCACCTCTGTTCCAGGACACACTGCAGACAATATTTCCCACTGTGCCCTAGAGTCCAGCTCTTCCCTTCTATACCCTCATTCTCTCCCTTCCTGATGACCACTACAGCCTCCAATGCCTGTTGACACTTTCTGGGCTATTATTTCCTCTCTTAGTGTATTATGCAGCCATCTTTTGAGGAAAAACTTCAGTTAATAAAAAACCCCAAATTTCTATTAAAGATCTTAGTGCCCGTATTTATCCATCCACATCTATCTGGGAAGTTCTAAGTTGTTATTTTGAAAATCAATTTAAACAGAGAATAAAAGAGCTGTCACTTCAATTTTCCATACAGAAGTACTGAATTATTAGTACAGAGAGCATATTCTCACATGGACCCTTTTGCAAATATGAGAACTGAACTACAAGTACAGAAAGGACATCAAGTGTCCCAACTGTACTCTCCAGAGCCACTATGAAAAAACGAAAACAAAACACAAACAAAACACAAACAAAACACAAACAAAACACAAACACAAACAAAACACAAACAAAACACAAACAAAACACAAACAAAACACAAACAAAACACAAACAAAACACAAACAAAACACAAACAAAACACAAACAAAACACAAACAAACAGAAAAAACCCCAAACAAAAAAAAGTATTCTAAAATAAGAAAATAAATGGAAACTATCCCTTCATCATATTTGTCCCTCACTTTTTAGTCTGATGTGATAAAGATTCTCTTTTTCAAACAGTTGTACCTGACAAGCCATAGTATAATACATTCATTTCTACCAAAAACATCTGATGTATGAAAAATTCAAGGCAGAAAAGGCATTTCAAAGCTGCAGACACTTGAATTTTGTACAATTAATATCCTTTACACTCTGTTCCAAATTAAAACTCTAGTGAATTAGCTAGGCTTTTGACTTCACAGAGAAAAATTCTACTTTCAAGCATTCTTTCAAACAACATTCTCACGCCTCTACTACTCTGAGTATTACAGCTTACATTTTAATTCAGCTGATAGCTTATAGGCTTTATATTCTTTAAAGGATAATCTAGTTTACTGGTTTACTTCCAAATCAGTATTTAAGAACTGACGCAAGGGGAGGTGTTTAAAGCAGGTGAGTGCAGGGAGACAGACAAGGAGCAACAGGAGATGTTTTGCAAACACAGGACAAGGTTGGCAGTTCACATGAGGAAAACAAATTCCTACATTTCCCTTACAGAATCCCTGTCACAACCTCCTTCAGTCCTTCTGAACCAGGGCAGGGCAGGGTTGTGACACCTCAAATGTACTTACTCTACTTAATCCTTGAATATGACATCTACAATTTCCATAAACTTTCCAGCCTCCATCCCAAACAGCTTCAGCAGCCACCAGCTCTACTAATCAATCTTGAATTTTTCTTACCTTTTTTTAATCCACCAGTACAGATCATGTTGATCTTTAAAAAAGAAAATCGGTAAACTAATGGGTCAAACTACACCAGAAAAGGTTTCAGCTGAACCAGAGATGGTAAACAAGATATTAATGGTTCCCTCAGGCAGCATGAAGCTTGTCCTTGCAGAACATCATATGCCACAAAGAATTCTGATCAGTCTAGCTTATCGATGCAGCCAACTACCTAATAGCACTTTAATTTATATCTTTGCCTATTCCTGCCACTAAAATTAGGTCGTTTAAAGCAACTAGTCCAAAGTTCAGAATTTAATATTCAGTTTAGTTCCAGCAAATTTTGGAAAACACATGGGAATTGTAACTCATGTGCTAATACTTACAGTTTTTGTTAATAAAACTTCCAACACTAACCTTACCTCACTGAACTTACCTCACTGGTTTTTATGCTCACTATAAAACTATAGCTATCATAATACTTTTGAATTACTGCAAAAGGAAGTCAGTCATTCCAGAGTCAATGTTATTTAGCTACATAATGATAGTTATAAATTCAAAATACTTAAAGCCAATTTACAAAACTATCAATCTTGGAAGCTTTTAACTTTTGAAATTTCTGTCTTCAATAACATTCAAATTTTATTGTACTTTAACAGATTAATAGAAAGTGAATTAAAAGGCCACAGTACTCTTTTTTAAAGTCAAGCCAATGTGTTTAACTGCTTCATGAAAAAATAGTGTAGGATTCCATGAAAGAATCATCAATAAATATCCATTAGCTTTATATCTGGTAAAAATAGAGCTTTTATATGAACTGTGCTTCTCGGTTAAATTTTTTTTTACTAGTAGGATTCAGCAATTACAAACGCTTGACACAGCAATGAATGTGTGATTTTCAAAAAGCACATTTGTGTTTGTAACCTACACAGAGTAAAGGAGGTGCCTGCAGGTAAAACCTCTCTCTAGCTGAGATGGAGAGCCTGCGTTACACTTGTAGGGCTGAGCCGGATCCTCGACCTCCCTCAACTTCACATCTTTTGAGAGACATATCTCAGAGGAGAACCTTACGATTCACCCCATTCTGAAACTGGAGCACCTGTTTGTGTCACCTGCTTGATATCAGACATTCCTGCAGCAGCAAGGCCAGCTGGAATCAGCTCAGCCACTTTTGATAAGGACCTTGAGTACCAGAAGTGTTACAGCTCTGCTTCACTCCATGCACATCCTCAAGACAAACCTTCAGCTCTCTGAGTCCTTCTAGAATTTTTCCACTGGCTCTGGCTTTCGAGACAAGTAAGACAAGGCAACCCTCTTGCTTAGTTCCCTTGCATGTGTGAGCAAGATGATATTCAGTGATATTCTGAGCCCCTTAAGGAATTGCTCTCTGAAATACTGTATCACATATATTAACTTATTTCTGTAAGTCATTATTCAGTGATATGTTACAGACAGTAGATGGCCCACCAGCTGAAAATGGCAAGGCTTGATATTTTTTTAATAAGAAGTACCTCAATCAAAAAGCAGACTGTATTCCTAGTGAAACAAAAGTGCAATTGTTCTGGCTATCTTAGACACTGCAAATATATTTACTTCTTTATGCTAGAAACAGACTTCCAAACCTGTTTCCAGAGATTGTGCTGGCTTGTGATAAGAATTCCAGACAAGGAAATGCTACTTAGATCATGAGAGGCTCCTAAAGATGAAGAGTGTCAAAGGACTAAAGGGACTGTTCCAGATTCCAAACTGCTAACTCCTTACTTATGTAACCTTTGCAGTAACATTGTTTAGGTATTTTAGGCGGAACTGGAGAAGGCATTTTACGTAAAGAACTTCAATAATCACAGGAATGATAGAACTTCACCTCATATTTTAAGTGTTTGAAAAGCTTAGGGTGAGTAATGAGACCCAAACAATACTGCAAAGAAATGCATGAGATTGGAACTAAGAAAATAAAAACAATTTCATTCATTTTATAAATACAGTGATTATAATAGAGGTTAAATGGTAAATTAAAAATAAAAAGTTATGCAAGAATGAAATCAGACAAGTTTCAGTTGCAGACTGCCTAACATTCTAACAGAGATTACCTCACCAAATACTTTTACTGAATCCAGTCTGCCAGATCATCTAGCAGCAAGTCAGAGACATGTCAAGATCTGATCTTGCATTTATTTATTATTCATCTGGAAGCTATAGGTTTACCAGTTTACCACAATTATATTCCATCTGGGACATACCCAGTTTCTCAGGACAGAATAGCATCTGCATGAGAAAGATAAAGCAAAACTGGTAAGGGCTGCTTTCCTCACAGCCTTGACACTAAACAAGCCATACAAAGTCAGATATGAAAACAAACCCTATCACAGAAATGGTTTGCACTGTCAAATATGTAAGGGATGCTTTCAGGAAAAGAATCAGCAGTGAAATAACTCTCCAAAACTACTTTCAGAGAATGAGCTATGCAACCTCCAAGAACCAACAGTGACAGCCAAGGCATGGGGACTAAATGAATGGAGTGTCCTCAGCTCAGCTGAGCACAGGCCAGCTCTGGCTCTTCACAGGAAGCTCTTGAACCCACAGATCTCTTCACTAATTTCCAAGACCCTCCAAATCCTGCAGAGGCTTTTATTTATATACTTGATTCAATGTACTATCTGCTAAAAGGAAAAATATGTTGGAGAAACACAACTACTATTATCTATCATAATGAAGAAACAGAAACAATCAGGGAAGAAGTCAAGGAACTACTTAGCCACATGAAAATAACATTTTGTTAAAACATTTGACTTCTGTTGAAAGTTTCTGTCCTTGAAAGTGCATCTTTGAAATACTTCCAGGATTGAATCTTCTAGGATTTCAACCCTTTCAAAAAAGATTATCCTTAAATATAAAGATACAAACAACAGTGGACATTATTTTGCTAATGTGTTATAGAAAACATGGAAGAAACATTAATTTTTTAAAAAATTACTATTTAATAATTCTTAAAATTCTTTTTTGTGTATATAGTATATATATTTTGAGTACTTTTTTTTTAGTCTATATATAAATATTTAGTGCATATATTGAGATGTATATGCATATTTATGTATAAACAAATATTACTGCTAAAAAAATCAGGGTATAAATAATTTAACACACAAGGAGAGGCTACATGAAATCAGATTTACTAGTCATAGAAATGAAACCTGAGTATGAGAATTCATTCCCCAGTCTCTGACAGCTGACATTAACATGGAGCCTTCTGCCCTTTAAGAAAGTTCTAAAAGTAAATAAATAAATAAAGCAAGTACCATTCCTCATCTGTTTTTCTTTTCCTGGAAAGCATTCTGAAAGTAATCTTTTTCCCAGACATGGATAATTCTACACATGGGTGAAATTCTGCTCCTTTTTACAATCTCCTCAAAAGATTGGGAAAATAAAGATACATTTCAAGAAGCAGGACAATGCCAGCACACAAAAGGAATCTTAATGTAAATGTAGCTTGCATAGATTAACTACACAGGATCCTGCACTATGCAAATTTAATTGTATTTATCAACACATAAGAGTATCACAACACACAACAGCATCTCTCAAGCAGATGCAACGCAAAAAACAAAAACAAAACCAATCCCCCAGAAAACCCTCACCTTTCAAACCACTAAGTTATAAAAGACTCGTTCAAGAAGTGCTAATATTTCTCCCTGCAGCAGCCAAGCTGTCTTAAAGAATTTAGTTTCCAAGTATCTCTTTGGTAAGGATATTTTCTAAGAAGTGAGGAGCAGGTAGCTGGCAAATAAACAGCAACTGCTTACAATGTAATGAATTTATTAAATTTACATCTACCTTAACATTGCATTACAAAAGCATAGATTTTAATACAAAGGTATATTAGCCTCTCCGATTTCCATCTTACTTTACAAAAAACAGGGGAGTTTATGCCTATCATTCCTGAAAATTAAATTTAGGACAGCAAAGTCAGCCTTTGTTCTTTCTGCATATGTTATACCTCCAGTAATAGCTCACCAGGCTGTCTGTAAACTTGTGCAGATGCAATTAACTGCCTCTGTAACTGAAACTTTCTAAACCCTTGTATTATTTATGCAAGAAGAAATATAACCTTCTACCCTCATTCATCTCTGTACTAGACTGTAAAACCTAACAGGGGAGTACAAAAATTATTTACTGAATTATGTATATAGATGTGATTTTGGACATCAACCATGTATGAAACTGATAGCACAGGGATAAAATAAAACAGTCTCCACACTCGCTTGTGATTTCTTTGCATATATGTACAAATTTACAAATTTTATATACACATATCCATAAATATTTAACTTTTTCAGCCACCGAAATTATACCATTAAGTATGCTCTTAACTGGATGGTTTTCCATTTTCAACATCTTAATTCCAAGTCTAAAGATCTAAATTGGCATCATTATCCTAGGAATATGTAAGACTAAATGAATCTAAGGAATAATAAAAGGCTCTGAGCTTAACATAGGCATCCTGTATCAAAAACATTTAAAAGTGTACAAAAGATTGACTTCAGGTAATCTCTCTCTTTAACATAATCTATTCTTTCATGTACAAATTAGGGCTCTTCTTCAGCATAACAGCTGGTTACAATTAATGATAGTAAATTATGCACCTCATATATATATACATATATTTATATATTAATATTGTTCTTGTGAATTAGACAACATTAAGCATCCAAGGAATACAAATATGCACTTAATTAGCCTTAAGGTCACATGCTCTAAAAATCATTAAGCCACTGAAAAAGAGAAACCCTTGAAACAAAGGCAGGATCATGAGTTTGCCAGTACAGTTCTACAAAAAGGAAAATGTACATCATATATCAAAACTCAATGTACAGAATACAGCCTTTAAATAACAGCAGCAGCCTTTCCCTGGTCAAGTTTTCAACACTGGGTTGCAATCCTCAACACTGGTCTAAAACTTTCTTGTCTTATTTAGAAAGAAATTTATTCAGGATTTCTCTCAAGCATGTCACCAATTGAGAGAGCAAGTCAGACAACTGAACATCACACAAAATTCTAGTCTTTCTCTTTTAGCTTTTAATGGCAGGTGCCTGATTATGACATGACAACAAATATCTTTGAACTGTTTAATTTACTAACACAGTTAAAGGAAAAGAAAAAAACCAAAATCCTAAATACGCAATTCATAAAGCAGCATATTTTCCTTAATTAATTTTCTCAATGTTTACAATATCTATACTAATTCTCTGTAACTAGATATGTTCTGGATCCATTCTCAGAGAATCTGTGTAGAATAAACATTTGAAACATCTTAAAGACTAACTAAAACCATCTTTCTACTACACTGCAAGGCAAATGATTTTTGGATGTTTTGCATTTTTATGCTAAATAGTGCAGCTGCAATTGATAAAAACCAATCAAGCTAATTTAAGTCAATCATGTCCAGGAGGTTCTCATCACTTGTGTAAAAATGCTCTTACACTCACTTTAAGACTTCACCACAGCAAGTATCTCCCCCACACTCAAATTTCAATACCTTAAAGTCCCCTCTGTATCTCGTGCAATAAAGAAAATATATTCTTACAGAATAAGCATATTTATCATTTTACACTACAAATCAAGATTTTATGTTTCATTCGAATACAAACTTAGGTTGTTAGTACCACTTGAGCACAAATATGACTTATCTAAATACAGCAACACTGTACCTTTAGTGCACATCAAGGCACCGGGTCAAAGGCAAAGTAAACTTCTAGCACTGAAAATGCACAACTGTTACTCTCTAAATACATAACCTGGATTACATTACTGAGATCATATGTTTTGAATTTATTATTTTGATTTATCAATATGCCACATCACAGCTGCCACCCTGAGTTCTCTCTCAGCTGCTGCATTTGACATTTTAAATGATGATTGTTTATAGTTTTAAATTTTGCACTAACTATTGCCACTCCATTTTAAACCTATGAAATTGTAACAACCATTTCCTAGATGGGGAAAATCCAATGTTACAGACCTGAAATCTGTCTGATTCCTACCCATTTGGCCAAACTCCACGTGCATGTGACTGCAAACACTTTTCAGACAGCTCAAAAATAATAAAATAAATAAAGAGAGGCCCTGAACTTCGAAGTATGCCATGTCTTTATTCCTGTTACCTTTGAGATGACTCTGGGGCTCAGTGCAGTAACTGGAGATGGAAGCAGAGAATCTCATCACCCTGCCCTGGATCTTTCTCCTCCACCAAGAGGTGAAACCAGGTGAAAGCAGGTGCTATCAGATTGACTTAAACTGCTGCCACAGCTTCTTTCCATGTTCTGTTTGAGCAGCTGCTCACCAAAACCATGTGCCCACTGCTCCAACAGAAGCAAATGAGGAAAATACAAAAACATCAAGAAAATCCTGCAACTGACCAAGACAGGGCTTGAAAAACATACCCTCATCTTCAAATCTTAAAACTACATCTATCTTTCTGAAGAAAAATAAGACCATTTCCCCAATGATATTTGCTCTACAGTTGGCACAAGGATTTTTTTATAGGTTCTCTTTAGGTTGACAAACCATTATGTATTTTTTTAAACACACTGAACTGTTAAATACCCCATCAACTATTACGATAAGCTTTTCATCAAACGTTTTATCTTAGAACAGTAAGTGGATAATAATTCTTGGACTTATGCATGACTAATAATAACAACTATTGGAATTAATAACACATTGCCACTCCAAACTCATGCTCTAGAAATGCTTCTTTTGGTTACACATCAGAACACAAAGTTCTCCACAACAATAGCTAAGCCAGCAGGAAACAAAGCCAGCTAAGTGGAACAGGCAGCACATGCCTTGGGGATGTGGAGCCAGCCTCTGGAACACACCCAGAGCTCAGCTTAGACTTGGTATGAGTCCAACTGAAGGCCCCACCTGGATGACCTGAAACACAGAATGTGCCTGCAGAGGCTGAGCACCAGGGCTGTGCACCTGAGGAAAAAGCCACAGGGAGATCTCAGTGCTGACTTCAGTTATTGAGTGGAAGGGCATGAGAAGATAGAGGCAAATCCTTCTCAAGGGAGCACTGGGCAGGGGTGAGGCAAATGGAATATGGAAATTCCACCCTGACATAGGGAAAGCTTTTTTTTTTTTTTTTTAACCTCAAGTTTGATCAGCTACTGGAACAGGCATCTACATAGGTTATGGAATCTCCATCCCTGAGGTATCCAAAACCTGGCTGGACACAGCCCTGAGCAAGCTGCAATAACTAAAACCTACTTAGACCAGAAGCTTGGGCTGGATAACCTCTCCAGCCCCTCCCAAGAGCCAGGATCCCACAGTGCATCTGCATCAGTCTCCTGCTCCTCCTGCCCCACACCCAGGCACGGTGACACCAAGCCTGACACCACCCTGGGAAGTATCCACAGCCCAACCCTCCCTGAGGATTTCCCCACGGGCACAGAGATGGGCACACAGCAGCTGGGGGGACTGAGTATGAAATGCACACATAAGAGACAGTAAGAAGGTCCCAAAATTCCAGCTATCCTGTAACTTTGTTCGTGAGGCGAGTGGTGAGAATTTGTTATGCACCTGTGCTTTCACCATCCTTTCCACAATGAAGTTGAACAAAGATGATCTTTCAAGATTTCTACTTGCCTAAAAACCATCAGAACCACTACAGGAATGAATTATTTAAAAAGATAGTTTCCCAGAAAGAGAACTGTAAAAGAGAAATACTATAACAAAAAACGTTTAAGAATTATCCAACACAATGTAAAATAAGCAAGGGAGAGTGTCACATTTCAAATCCAACTATCAGCAATCCATCAAAAAGACAGCTTTTCTTGGGGAGAATTTACCCAGAAATTCATAAATTCATTCAAGTTGCTGCAAATCACCTTGTTATCTGTCATATATTGGGAAATGGCTTCCAGAAATATTTCTTCTTTATTATTACCTTTCCAGGGATCAGTATGATCAATGTGGTTCCCTGGATCCTCCTTCTTGCCTTCCCTAAGACATTGGCTTTCTCCCAGTTCTCAGAAACCCTTTGCAAATCCCATCACTTTCCAAAGGTGGCTGACAAAATGCCATCAGCATGTACAGGTGCATTCCAGCAAGGACAAGGGACTGGTATGTGTCTAGTTTGTTTAAATATCCCCTAACCTGATCCTCCTCCATCAAGGATAAGTTTACCTGGCACTGGACTTCTGCAGTGGTTTCAGAGACCTGGGATTGCTGAATGTTGGTCTGTCCAGTAATGATCAATGTGAAGAAGGCATTCAGTATTTTGACTGACTCCATCTCCTTTAGGCTCAGATCTCCACCCCCATTCACCAGTGACCCCATTCTCTCCCTAGTCTTCTGCTATTGCTGTACCTGTAGAAACCTTTCTTGTTGCCCTTCTCATCTCTCGTTATATTCAAGTCCAGATGGGCTTTGTCTTTCTTAACCCTAAACCCAAATGCCCAGAGAAGGTCTTTCCCTATGCCTCCCAGACATTTGCGCCTGCTCCCACCCCGTGTCATTTCCTTTTTATTTAGCTTCATAATTATAGAAGAAGGAACAAGAGCTGATTTCAGTTATACCAAACTGATCATTTATAAAAATGCATGGTACCAAAACCTTCTCCTCTAGTGGAACAATTCCTGAAAGCATTCATTGTCCAGCAAAAACATACACCATTTAAGCTTATCCTATCACTAGGTATGGGACAGACTGCTTCAAAATTTATGACAGATGACACAAAGTAGAGCAGAGGCTGCTGCCAAACTGCTGGAACACAGAATCAGCCTGGAAGAGAAAAAGATGAGAGGCCACAGGCACCTCAGTGCAGGGAGGCCTTTAGTTTGGCTCAGGAGCCAACTCAGCTGCAGGGCTGGGCAGAGCCGTGAGCACCAACGCACACGAGTCTGGCTCAGGTCTGGCAAAGATTTCCTGCCTGATTTCAAATGAGTTTATTTGGTCCAATGGCTCTTTTCCTAGAAATGGAGGGCAGGTTGACCACACATGTGCCTGTCTTTATTTGTGGCCTGACACTTGGCAGGATAAACTTCATTATGTTTTTGGTTATGCTTAAGTAAAGCACTGTCAATTATTTCCAGTCTGTTGCAAACATAAACCTACAAGCTGTATTAAATATGTACTATTGTATTTACCACAGTGTTATGAAATCATGCATAAAATCCTAAAATGGGATAAAATAAAGGTAACTTCTCTTCCCCTCCTCCCCTTCCCCCAAACTTCTGGAAACATTTCAAAATAAACAAGGAACCAAACCAATGCTTTTATTGAAAGGTCAACCAGCATCTGAGTCACCAGAAAGATAAAACTGGCCTAAAATAAAAATAAATACATTATTTAGTTAGAGAAAAGCAATTTTCTCTTATATCAGATATATAGAAAGACTAAACAGCTCCATGATGAAATATCTTAAATTACCTGTGCCTATTAATGAAGAAAATGGATTTTTTTTTTTTTTGGCTGAAATGGTGAAAAGAAATTCATACATTACTAAAAAAATTAATTAATTAACAGTAAGAGAAAAGATTACTTTATTATAACTCAGATAATGTGGAACTGACTAGGTATTGAGAAGAATTAAGATTTCCATCTTTTATTTCCATACTTTCTCATCTCAGGAACTTTATTGTCCCTGACATAAAGCAGAGAAATTTAGCTATAAATATTCAAAGACAGAACTATACCATGACGCAAAAATACATGTTCTGTTTGAAATCCAATGCAGCAGAGAGTCCATTAACAACCATGCACTATGTTATGTTTTAGAGTTCCAAAACATGTAAAAGATCAGTAAAGTGCAATCTGGAGCTCAAATATAACCGAGCACACTTTCCTCTATAGTTTCCTGCCTTGCCCAGTGAGGACTCTGCTTATTTTTACATGATTTTGCTATTTATCTAAATTTAAAGATGAAAAATTAATCTCCAGTACAAATCTTTCCAGCAGTAATCCATCTTCCATGCAAGCCAC